>OY728141.1:1552450949-1554985949 GCA_963277665.1 Viscum album
AAAACAATTGAAAAATTAAATAGATTTATATAAAATATTTTAATAACAGATATCTCAAAATAATTTTCATAATGAACAAATTTTTATCAATAACATAAAATAATATACTTACGGTAACCAAAAATACCAAATTGAGAAATCGATTAAATCAAAAGATTAGAAAATGTGGAAAAATTTGAAATCAATTAGAATTATTCTGGCGGACCTCATGGAAACCCAAATAAGGAATTATAATTCAATAGTAACCCTAAATTCTAAATAAACCATAAACATTGTGTAAATTTCTTAACCTAGGGTTGTCCCAAACTAATTCATGTAAGATTAAATGAAAAAATTTCAAAAATTTCAAAAATAAGAGATAATAGGACTCTATACCAAGATGACTCAAACATAGATCTGTAAAAAAACCATATAAAACCATTGATTTTAAAGGGGGTCGGTCGTTGTAGTGTGTTTTACAATCAAGAGAAGTGGTGAGGGGAGGAGGATGAAAGGAATCTCATGGTTTTAATTTAATTTTAATTATGATGAGCTATTAGAGAAAAAATTTATTCCACTGCAAAAGATAATTATTATTTTTAAATATTTTTGTGATAGAAATTATTACCAAGATTTTTTTTTATGTAGGGTGGATAATAGAAAAACATATAAAAATATGTCACTATTATCCATCAAAAATAAGTTTCTCATGGGATGGCACACACTTGCGCTAAATTTCTTTGCAATAAACCTTATTTTCCATAAAAAATAATTGATATTTGTGATGTAAAATTTTTCTGTCACAAACTCTGATTCCTTTGAGACTATTTTCTATGGGGATCTTCCCAATCAAAAATAACACATTGAAAATACCTTTTTTATAGTGGTTTTATTGGATTCTCTAATCCTTATATGAAAATAGGGATGATCAAAAACTTGTTCATTGTAATATATCTATTACGACTTCAAGATTCATCCTTCATAGTTCCAGGAGTATTAGGTCTTTTTCTATCCTCTTCATGGATAATAAAACCTGATATTTTCTACTTAGACCATCAAGCACCTTGTTTGTATTTAAATGTATGCAATGTATCGAGTAGTCATAATATTTGATTAGCTATAACTATATCATTTGTAACATGTTTAAATCTTTATATGTTATAATATATTATAATCACTTGTGATCAATGTATATATTACATTTCTCACCATAAATATATTTCCAACAAAATTTTAATGCAAATATCATCACTGCTAATTCTAAATCATGTGTCAGATGATATTTCTCATGATTATTAAATTTATATAATAAATAATAAATTAACTTTTAATTTTTCACGAGTAAACATACCAGGCCCTTTAATGATTCATCACTCTAAATTATAAACCCTTCACTAATATAGGGTGATATAAGCATAAATATAGTGACCAAAGTTTCCTTAATCTCATTGTAACTTTTCTCAGATTCTTCTATCCATATGAACTTGACTCCTTTTTTTATTAACACAGTTAATAGATTTTATAACCATGATAAATTTCTCAAAAAGTATCGATAATATCCAAATAAACCAATAAAACTATGGATTTTAGTCATAGATGTTGGTTTGATCGATTTATCAATAACCACGATCTTTGCAGGATCTATAGACATACCCTCTCTTAATATATAATGACCCAAGAATGATAATTTTTGTAGCCAAAATTTACATTTATTGATTTTGGCATACATTCTCTCTTTATTTAGGGTCTTTAACATAGTATTTAAGTAATATTCATGATTTTCCTTGATTTTGGAATATATAAGGATATCATATATAAAGACTACCAAAAATTGATACTAGTAATCTATAAAGAATCTATTCATAAGATACATGAAGATAATGGGGGAATTGGAAAGTCCAAATGGAATCAATATAAACTCATAGTGTCCATACATTTTCTGGAATACAATATTTAGAATATCCTCCCTTTTTATCCTTAGTTGATGATGTCCAAACACGAGGTCAATCATTGAGAAGAATTTAACTCCTATGAGTTAATTGTACATGTCATAAATATGAGGAAATGATATTTTTTAATGTGATTTTTCTATGATCATGATAATCAATAAAAATATTAATTGATCCATCCATATTTTTTTATAAAGAGGATTAGTGCACCCCATGGTGAAACACTAGGTCATATTAAACCCTTACCTAGAGTATCTTGTAATTTCTTCTGCAATTTCTCTAATTCAACAGAAGTTATTAAATAGGGATTCATTTAGATTTGCATTCTTCCAAGGATGATTTTTATTAAGAAATCAAGATTATGTTTTTGGAGAATATTAGGTAATTATTAAGAAATAGATTAGCATATTCCTACAAAATAGTCATGTTCTGAATATTGAATTCCTCCTCAATAATATGATAATGGACCACACATTGTTTAGTATGAAGACCCATTTTATATAATTCTCATGTAAATAGGGTGTATTATTTTATTTTCATTTACACTTGATAACCATAGGATTAGAGATATGAAAGGATATTTCCCTTTCTCATAAATTGTTCTGAGATTTATACAATGAAAAAAAGTCTATACCTATAAATATGTAAAATTCAACTAAAGTGAGAAAGCCCATATTTTCTATAAGTATCTTCTTAAAAATATTTATTAGAGAAGATTCGTACACCTTAGGTGATTTTAGCATTCTAGTAGGTGTTTTCATGGATACCTCCATATTTAATGTTTCATGTGGTGAACCCATATTCTTAGAAAACTTATAAGATATGAAGGAATAGGATGAACCAGAATCAAATAAGGATTTCATTATTCTAGAGTGGATAATGATTGTACCTTTAACCACTTAATTTTTTTGGTCCACCTCATCAATAGTTATTACATATTACCTCCCTTTATCCTTTTTTAGGATGATGTTACTATCTATTCCCTTAACTAAATCTTGGATTAGGGAATTGATTCACACAATGTGAATACTCTTGGAATTTGAAGTATTAAAGACTGGGAAGTGTATCAAATTGGGCCTTATTAACCTTAGTTTTTTATCTATAGTCCTTCCATTTATTCAATAATCATAAGATAGGTGGACTAATTTACCACACTGTATAACATTTCCTAGAACCTCTAAGACAATTAATTGAGTGTTTCCTTCCACATATTTTACATATGGGCAGTTGAAATTTCTTACCCCCATGAGACTGTTCATTATATATTTTGTGACACTCCATATTTCTTTTACATTATATAGTATAATGTGGGTCTATGTCTTCCATTTAGAATTTATGTTCACATAGAACAACTTACTCATTGTTTTAAAATTCCATTAAAAATATTTCCATCTGAATACTAAGTTTTAAGCCACTAAAAAATTATGGAATCATATTTTTAGGTATATATATATACTCTAAGGCATACCTTTAAAGTATCATGAATTTTTCCTCATAAAATACAAAATAATCATATTTTTTTTTCAATTCATGGAAATATCATTCAATATTAGTGAGAAGAGTATGAGGGAAATTATTTAACAATGAATATTCCTTTGAAATAATCCCACTTAATAGAATCAAATTCCTACCTTTTCATTTTATTCATAATGGGATTCCACCATTGGGTAGCCTCACCTTCTAGATGATAGATAACCAAAATTTCCTTCTTATGATCTGAGAATTGGAGGACAAAAAATATATTTTCCATCACATTAATCCTTTGATAAGAAATTAATGGATATTATGTACCATTAAATGATGATAAAAATTGATGTATAAATGATTCAACATAAATCTCCACCCATATTGGTGTGTTTGGGAGATCAATATTATTTATGTTACTATTAATAACATGAATGAGTTGAGTGAGCATTGTCATGAGATTTTGAACTATAGTTCCTATCTCATTTAGACAATCACTGCATTGTCAATTACATCCACCATTACCTTGGATCATTTTTTTCTATCCATATCCTTTATATAGAAATTTTTATGCTAAGGATAATTAAATTAGTAAACTTATAAAGAATTAAATTATGATTATAGAAGAAATAACTCAAAAATAATGAGTATATTTTTCCTTAACAACTCCCTGCATTTCAATATTGGTTATCCATGAATATATTCCAACTATATTTTCCTTAACCACTCTAGTTAACATGATAATCATCCTTCAAAATGGTTGATAAAGAAAATTTGAATTAACCTAATAATATTCCATAAGAGTTTCAAACCAGGTGCACAGTAAGGGTCCTTTAACTATACACCTGAATGCTGGTTGAGATATTATCAACTAACTCTTTTTCGGTTTATTACCCCTATATTCATTTTATCCCAAACCACATCAAGTTATAGTGTCAACATGGATATATTTCTCAGAAAACACCAGTCATTTATTTACCATAACTTAGGGAATTCTCCTATAATTAAGATCATCATAAGGGTTCTCATGAAAGTTTCTCATCACCATTTCCAAAAACAGCTAAATCATACTTTGATATCAATAATAACAACCCAAGATAAATATAAATAAATAATACACTAATACCATGGTCTAATTATTATATCCCACAAAAATATTTTCACAACCCACGGACTAATAGGTTTAGTGTCTTGGAAACTAGAAATATAAAGACACTTATTTTATATCTTGTAAACATTTATCTATAAAATAAATACCCTCATAGATATTCTAGGAGATTATATCATCTTCAAATACAGTGGAATGGAAAACATTATAGGGGATGAGTTTAAATTTCCAATAAGGTATAATATAACTAAGTCCATAATGGTTTGTTCGTGAAGATATGGAAAAGCATGAATAAAGAAGAATATCTGATTTAAACAAACATATAAAAAATTGTTAACTATAAGCCTGAAATTTAGAAATAACATCTCAAATGATAACAATTTTACCATAACATAAGAATTTAAATCATGACTCATATAACATTATCCATGAATGTATGAATGAAAGTGTCATAATCATAAACATAATATTTCTTATCATTTTGAACCTAGAAACCTTCCAATGTGAAGGGGATTAAACCTTTGATGGATGATATTTTGAGAAGACCAAAACCTCTATAAGTAAAAAAAATTTAGGGGGTTTTTCTATGAGTATATGTTAGGAGAGGATTTCCACTTCAATAAGTGAAATAAAGTTCTGTTTTTGTAAATACCCAAAATTATTCAATTATGGGAATTCACTCTCAAGGAAAGTGCCTCCAAATTGATAAATAATAGTGTTAAGATGATAAAAGGTTGAACCATACCTCCAATATTCTATTAGAATTTTTTTAAACATTTATTTCCATTATCCTCTAATATTACTCATTTATTCCATTATAGTTTTCACCATGGTAATTAGCATTTATCATGGTAATTTCTCATTTATGCCCAAAAATAAAATAGTCCTTATTATATAATTTGGACCTAATGGTTTGAAATTTTTAATCCAATTTTTTATTAACATTTTATAAGTGATAAAAATTCATTTTAAAATAATTAATCTATAATCTATTAAATACAATTTTTTTTGAAAAATATAACTTAAATTCTAAAATGTTCAATATGGGATTATGACCCAAAAACAAAAATTCAGAAATTATAAATTCACTTATAAAATAAATATTAGACATTATAAAAATATTTTTTAAATTTCCAATTATTACTTAAATACATATAATGTCATAAAGTCATGTCATTTATAAAAGAAATATTTTTCACTATTCACATAAAAATCAATAATTTTCGAAAAATTTAAAAAATTAATCTTAAGATAGTATGAACATGATAAATAAAAAAATTATGAAAATTTTTCAAATTCATTTCCAAAAATTTATAAATTTAACATTAAAATAAAATCCTCAAATATTTCAAATTTTTTTTAGAAGAAATCATTTTTTTCATATATTAACTATACTTATAAAATTAGTACTAATCATAAATATAAAAAACATAAAAAATATACATTTTTTAAAGTAAATTCTAAGCATAATAATATGATTTTATCTAATGCTTAATTTTACTAATTTAGTTGATATTTAAAGAAAATTTTATTAATTTTTTTCTTCTTTATATATTTACATTTACTTATATATATTTCATAATTTGGTTACTTCTATTTATACCTGATGTATTCACCAATAATTCAATAACAAATGCTTGTAGATATGAATTAATAATTATATTAACTATTCATATAGAAAAGAATACATAGAATAGAATAAAATAAAATGTTTCCAATAATGTGTATACCGATCACCACCATAATTTTATGATTTTTTCCAAATAATTTACTAAATATATGGTTAGAAAGTGTAATAAATAACAATATATTATGGAAATGAGAGTGAATAACCATTTTAATACAAAAAACCCTTCTATGATATCTTAATCTATAAAACCATTATGTTACCCAATGGTACTTTCTATTAAACATTTGTTGGTTTAAGTTGGGTTATCTTATACTTATGTTCCCAATCCCAAAAAATAAATAAACCAAAAAATGATACCAACTTATATAACTTGAGCATGACATACATATACATGACATCATTTATATAACTTAAACATTACATCTCATAAATAAACACACAATCCCAGAACCCAAAAGTTTAGTATCTGTAGAGTTTAGCTACATAAATATATTTTTTCACATTATTTCTTAAAAATTTCCCACACACAACCTTATAAAAATTTATACTTCTAAATAGACATACTTAATACTTGTTTTTATTAATTAGGGGAATGGAAACAAAAGGAGTGAGCTTAAACACATATTATGGGAAAAAACTTATCAATGAGTCATAAAGGGGTATATCATAGGTATGTGAGAAAACATAAAATGGGAGAAATATATTATTATAAAGAACATAGAATCATAATCATTTTACATAAGTCATGATAGAATGATATATTATATTAAATGATCATACATGTACCATGGAGTAATAATACGAAGTCATGAGGCAATAATCACGAACCATGGAGCATAACATAGGCATGTAGCATAATATAGAAATTTAGAATAATAATTAGAATATGAAATCATAACATATTTCAAGGATGAATATAGAGACCATAAAACCCTAGTGTATCAAAAATCACTACCTATTTCCCATAACACAATGGACCAACTGTCACTACCTATGCCCCATAATGGATCAAGCATCATAACTTGCATCACATAATTATCTCATGTAATATAAAACATTACCCAATGAATTATAGGTATATATAGGACCCACCCATAACATAATGATATACTATAAAAATTTCTTCCACATTAATTATATCCTTCGTATTATCATGAAACCCAAGGAAATAATATCGTTTAAACAAAATTTTCAAATAGTATTTCATAAAATGACATCAAGAATTAGATCAGTCAATAAAAAAACCAAACACCTAAAATCAGTATATAATAAGATCATTTATAGTGTGATCATGAAAATTACACATAGGATATAAATATTTTTGAGATATAGAGGAAAATGGAAGAAAAATAAAAAAAGAGTTTTCATAAAACCTTTTTATCATTTTCATAAAAAGGCTAAGTTAAAAGTCAGTTTCATAAACTATTTTAAAGAAGTTAACAAAAATATATTTTTTCAATTATTTTTATATAATTCAAAATAATGAAACCATGAAAATAAGTAAATTTTTTGTAAATAAATTTTTAGTGGATGATAAAATATACAAAAGTGAAAAAATGTAATTTTAATCATTTTTAGAAGATTCAATGAAATCCCACATCGATGGAAGAGTCATACAACTTCATTTTTAATAGTGATAAAGAAATATATACAGAGTATATAATATGAAAGATATTTTTATATCATAATAAAAAAAATAAAACATTGGTTTTAAGAATTAATATGGACATGGAGTTAAAATATCTAAAAGAGAGGATGTGAATTATTATAAAAAATGTCCTTTTTTATAAAGAAATAAGTCCATTAAAGAAGAATATTTTAATATAAAAATGTAATTTTCCAATAGAAAAATGGAAAATTACAAATTAAATAAAATAATTTCATAATATACCAAAATTATAATTATATAGTTAAATGAAAAATATTATGACCGAATGAGATGGAAATTGAGTCATAAAAAACCTTATATTTTCAATTATTATTATTTTAAAAATGAAATAATTTATAAAACAGTTATAATAAGAATTAATTTATAAAACCATTAATACATGGAAGACACTATAAAAGTACTATAGTAACGTAAGGACTATAGTAGTAGTGAAACTATAGCAGCAGAGGCACTGTAGTGGGAACTGTAGTGGTGGTGGTACTATAGAAGGTATTGTGGTATCCTAGGTACTGTAGAAGTACTATTAACCAAAGGGCCCTTTGGGCCAAAAAATGAGCTTTCAATCCTTATATTCAGACTACTTGGCCTTAAGACTTTAGGATATGTAACGTGCCTCCCTATACCAAGACAAAAAATGGTCTTTTATTTAATAATAAAATGAGGCTTCGACCCCAACCTTTTAAAAAATGAGATTATATAGAAATCATGGTGTAAATGGTTACAACTCAATGAATGTAAATTGAGTTAATAAAAGACCCCTTACGACTTTGATAACTTTTGAATAAAAATACCTTGAAAGTGAGATATTAAAATGGAACATTAAATACAATGAATAAAAATATAATCATGATAATATTTCTCAAATAGGTAGTATATAAACCATATAAATGAAAATAGGTGTACATTACAAAACATGTTTCAAAGAAGAAAAATTGAGATTGAAAACTATTAACTTGGATTGTTACATTGTCAAATTTTATATATCCTCTTGTATAATTTATTTAGGTTTATTTTTCACATATATAAAAACTATATTTTTTTATTTATTTTTATTTATACCATTTATTTATAATTTTATCTTACCAACTTATTAATAATTATTTTCTAAAATTTTAATTTTGATTTTAATTATCCCATTTTTTGAATACTAGTTTCAATATGATTGTTTTGGTCCTTGATCATTGATCTTATTTTAATCAAATTTAATATTTCCTTGGAGGTTATATCAGCATGTTTGATATAGTTCTGAATTCCTATAATCATTTTATGGATGTTATGGAGAATATTAATTGAGTGTGGTTAATATCTCAATTTTTGTATATTTCAATTCAATAAAAAAATTGATTTTATCAATGTATATAATTATATATATTTACATTACCAAATCATGAAAAATATTGAATTAATGATTATTATATCATATATCTATTATTTAAGTTTTCTTAATCATTCATGATATATATATATATATATTAAAACATCATTCATGTAAGAGGTAGAACGAACTAAACAAGAAAGCATTATAACAAATGAATGAGTAAGAAAATGACATTTCATTATGATAATATCTCTTTTGTAAAATATTAATTATTCCAAAGATATTTTATTAAAGTTATAAATCACATTGGTTAATAGGTGGAACAAAAATATTATATATAAATAATCAGGGAGTGAATAATACTTATGTTAAAGACTTGAATAGAAATTTTCATGGAAATGAAATATTTGGAACTCCATATTTTGACTAGTGGTTACTAAATGTGAGGAATATTTTTATTGAAAGAATTGGGTTTTATATTTAATAGGAAACTATAGGAAAGGTGTGTGATGAAGTAGTTCATGGATTGGTCCTTTTATAGGTGATCTTGAGTGACATTTTCACAAATCCCCATTACATAAATAATAAATAACATAATTTATCCTGGAAAATGGATAAAAATTGAGTAAATATTTTATATTAGGCGATTTTATGTTGAGAATTACCTCATCACCTCATTTAAGGATAAATTTTCATGATATTTTAAGTCTATAACCCTTAGATAAACTCATTTACCTCATTTTACCTTTACCATGTTAGCTCAATTATTACCTCAGTAACTTATTTTTTTATGAATAAAAATAATATTGGCCTTATTTATAATGGACAATGATTTCTTGGTCTATTTATTTTCCATTTTTAGTGGTTATAGGTGCTTAGGTTAGTTTTTTTGTGTTTTCCATGGATTTTGGAGCAACAACAGGGTTGATATAGGAAATAAACATTGTGTAAATGTATTACACAACATGTAACGGTGGTTCAAAACATGTGTAGATGGGTGGTTCAAAACTTGTACATCGCTAAGGAGTAGCCTATGAAAAGGGTATACATCGTGTATATGGGATTCATGATATGTAATAAATTGGGTGTTAAAAATCCTTCGAGGAGACACATTTTTTGGAGGAACTTAAAGTCTGACATTTATACGATGTGTAGGGATTAAAAACCTTGTAAATATACAATACATTTAATATTTAAAGTTTGTAGTGCTTGGGGTTATTTCTTAAACCACATGGATGATGCTACCTCTCTTATTCTAGGTGGTCAGTGGCTACCTCCTCTCTTAGAGTTTTGATATTACTTCTAATAGGGACTGGTTTTGGGATTCCCATGATCGATCTATGGTGTGTTATCCTCCCATTATAATATGTTTTCTTCCATTCTTATTTGGAATTTTGTTTTGGTGTTGTGGTATTTTTGGGTTGTGTTTTTGGGATGCATTTTGATGGATCTTTGGTGTGGTGTAGGTTGATACATGATTCCATGGTGTGGTTGTGGTTTGAGGTAATTTTTTATTCTCTATGTGTTGCGTAGAAAGTTAGCAAAGCTTCTTTGAGGTAGGGAATCCCTTATTTATCTTTATTGAGTATCATTAGGGAGGTATTTACTTTTTTTTTATTTATGTGTTATGTTTGTTCTATCTTAATCAATATAAATAGATGGTTAAATATAAATTGAATGTCTAAATGGGTTTGATTCACATTTTTTATAGCTTTGTTATATTTTTGATACTATGAATTATACAGGCTTGATGACCCACTAAAAATTTTGGAAATTTGGGGATTTGTTTTCACTGGATATATATGACGTGATTGATGATTTGTTGTGAATGTTGTGGTATCACCCTAAAATAGAAATTGTATAACAACTTATATTTGGTTAATAAAATGGATTCTCCAATATTATGGATTTCGTTATAATTTCCATAAAATAAAGTGGAATGTCATAAAATCCTCTTTGAAATATGTGAAATTATCTCAATGTGTTGGGATTTAGGGATGTGGTTTTCTAGATGGAGAGGTTATTTTATTGGACAATCTTTTTTTGGGTGTCTAGGTGGTTTTTGTAACTGTGATTTTATGGTAGTGATGTGGTTTTTGTGGTCTTTCTTTTGGCGAGGCGGGGTGGTTTTTGTGAACATAATTTTGGGGTGTTGAGGTTGTTTGTGTAGCCTTTATTTTGGCTAGGTGAGGTGGGTTGTGCGGCCATGATTTTGGGGATGATAGGTGGTGTCTGTGACTGTACTTTTGGGGTGGGAAGGTGTTTTTTGGCCGTGATTTTTGTGTGATGATGTGGTGGTTTTTTTGTGATAGATACCCGAGTAGTGATGTAATAAATAAATATTTTTTAATAATGATTTAAGTGTCTTGAGTTTGGTTTGGTTAACGTGATGGAAATGAAAAATTAATAAATAAATTATGGGATGTGAGGTTAAATGTGGTTTATGATAAATAATTAAATGATTTGGAAGGATAATGGGAATTGGTTCATAGTGTGAAATGGGGCCATTGGTTTGTTGTGTGGTGTTATGCATTTGAAGGTGGCATAAAAAGTGGAAATGTTCTGAGTTTATTATTGTTTGGTTGTGAACCCATAGGTTGGGATTTTATGTGGCTTTATATATATAATTGTATATTCTTTATGATTTCTATACACACCCAGCCACATTAAACACTATGTGTTGACACCCACATAGTCACACAAGGGTTTTTTTTCTTGACAATTGGTGTATATGATGGATGGATCGTACATACTCTTTCCTGATCTCTCTTCTAAGTGAAGTTGGAATTTCAACGGCTATGATGACCAGAGGTCTATTAGTTCATTAGATTGTTGTCGTGATAAACTAGGTGTTTTTGGGTGAGATGTAATTCACTAAGGGTTTTTGGGTGAGATGTGACATGACCATTCTTGTGGGGTGCCTTCTAGTGGTGTTTGTGCATGGTAGGAGGAGGTAATGAGGTTATTTTATACATGTTTATGATACCCAACTACTTTTGGTAATGGAAGTTGTTTTGATATAATGGATCAAATTCTTTCAAGCGATATGTGATGTCATTGTGCTTGTGGGGTGGTGGATGAGGTGTCTGTGGCCGAGATGTGTTGTTCCTGTGTTTTGGGGATAGTATTGTATATGTAATATATAAGTGATCCGATAATTACAATAATGGGGTGTGAGAGCGGCATAATAGTAGGAAATCAGTTCAAGGTACCATTATCAATGTTATTATTTTTATATTATATCACTTGGATTGTGTTATTTGGTGAGCATGCCTTTTCAAGGTTGGGATGGATAGTTTACATGTTTCGGTGTTGTTGGTTCTTCTATATTATCACAGGTGCATTAGTTTGCATATTTCACATTTTCACGAGAGAATTTGGTTTTCCTACTGAGTATAGTTGTATTTTCACACAATTTATATAAAATTTTTCATGTTTCTAGGAGGATTAGATGGACTGTGCTAGACATTACTAGCTTAGACCTTTGGATAGATATTGTGTATCAACATTAGCTTTGTTTTTTGGGTATTTACATTAGATAAGTTTATCTATATCCGTTTTTTTACAAATGCATGTGGGATGATTTTCGTATCTTTTTATATTATATAATTTCATTCATTTTTGATGATTTATATTATCTCCCAATTCTATTTATATTATAGAGTTTAATGACTCCCATACATGATATTTTTATACCCTTAGTGATACTTGGAATCCCGGGGCCTACTGGATGTGGGAATGAGGGGTCATTATATCTCTCCCCTCATTGTGGTATCTTTAGAGGGAGGGGGTCATGATAGAGTGGTATCAATGGTGATGGTTGAGGGATAATATGATGTTTGGAGTTAGGAATAGTGAGTATTTCATTGATTTGTATGGAAATAGAGCCAATTGACCATGGTGTGTTAAATAGGCTAGGGATACTGGATAGGGAATGGGATTTTTGGGCCCCACGTGATCCAGTGCACATACTTTGAGATTATTGAATGACCACGTGTGGCGGACCTATTTTTATGGTAGAGACTTAGGAGTGGTACATGCATTATGATGAATTGATTTCTTGTTTGATTTTTTGGGAAGGTTAAAATGAATAAAAAGAATCTTAAAAAAATTCCATACATCCAAGATTAGGATGTTATTATTTTCCTTTCATGTATAGTTCATATTTATCATGTTCTTGTGGGTTAGGTAGTTAGGGTTCAACAATATAATCCATATGATTATCATATAGTTGATTCAGCATAGGAGGATGAGTCTTGGAAGAGGGCGTTGCTTTATTTTTAATATAATACTTTGGGGAAGTATGAGGGTAGTTTTTCATATATAGAGATATAAAGAAGGTTGGAGGAGCTTGAGATCACCTTCAGTTTGACCTGGGATCCAATGGAGTAGTGCCTCTCTTTGGTAGTTAGTCAGATGTGTGGAGCAACATGTTAGTGGTGTATGTTGTATATTGGAGATATAAATTAGGTAGATGTTTCATGGGTTGATTTTTAAAAGGTGTTTCAGGCAGAGTTCATTTCATCGACCATGAAGGTAGTTGATATCCCCATGGGAATTGTTAATTCGTGTCGAGTTACTAAATTTAGAAATTAAAAAAACTACTAAACAACAGGGTAGTATAGGAATTTCAAGTCTGACGTTGAACCCATAGAGATAAGGTTGGATAAATATTAATTAATAGAAATAAACCTAGACTATTTAATGAATGAAATCTAAACTAATTGATCAAAAGGATAAATGATGATTGATTTGGATTTTAAGAAATTGAAAAAATGTTCCTGGAAATTTGAAACCCATGTTCATGATTTATTAGTCTATAAAATAATTGGAAAGTAATCATATGTGTCAGAATAGAGTTAGTTTAATCCATTTTCCATGGCAGACAACCCCAAAATCACTGATGTCTCATTTTTACAATGTTCATGTTACTTTAGGTATTGAGTGAATTGGTAACTCTAAAAAATATTTAAACATTGAAAACAATCCATCTAATAGTCATGGTATGTATCATTCTCTAGTAAATGTGTTGAAAATATCACTCTATCATCGATGATGGAATAGTCATTGATGATGGAATGAAGAAGAGATTTGAGAAATTAGGGTTGTGGAAGAAGACCCAAATGAATTGAATTTAAAAATAAAATACCTTAAAAAGAAAATCCTTATTTGTTACCATTTCTTAACACAAGTTCTTCCTGCTCATGCTAGTCATGAGGGGGTAGGAAAATAAAAATCCTATTTGATGCACCACAACAGCAACAGTCCTTGATCCCAGTGGCGGTGGATTTAATTGAATCAATTGAGTGGAGCCTTATGTTCTATTTATAGACCCCCCCTAGGGATAAAGTAGCATTAAATGGTTCAGTAATAGAACTATAAAATCTCAATCGTGGTCCCCAATGTCAAATATTTAGGGTTCTCCATTAAAAATCCCATAAAGGTATCGTAACTGGGTTTGTCGGGGTATTACATGATGTGTAAAAAATTACATGATGTGTAATCTTCAAATTTTCACTATATAAGAAGGTGTCATGAATTTTAACATACTCTTAAAAAAATATAATCTCCTCAAAAGTCACATCGTTTAATGTATTTACCTGACATGTAAATTCTCTACTCCACTTCTGCAGCTCTGCTTCACCCTAAAAAATACAGTGTTGCACCGCGAGTGAAGCTCATAGTGTGAAGTGTCTTTTTGCTCCAATATTTACCTATTTTCATTACTTTTTCATATATATATTATTTCTAGCATAAAAAACCTATCAAATTATTCAAAAATTAGAAAGATTAATCATTTAAATAAAGAAATCATCACATTAAAGAACTAAAAAATGTATGCTTGAAGCACACTTATCAGTAGTGAAGAGGGAGGATCTTATTTATCTTTAGTAAGGGAGTATGTCATTGTGAGAATTGGGAATTAGGTTCAAGGAACTTCTATGTTTTTTCCTAGATATTTTTTATAGATGAGGAGTATCATGTAAGACATCTTGAGGAGGCACTCCTTCCTTATACCCAGTATACAATCACTCTTTTTACATTTACAATGTATCTAGAAGTTTATAAAAATGTGGATGTGACTGAATGAATGCAGTCATGAGGACATTTACTGTGAGAGGGGTACCAGATAGATTCCTCAAGGAGAATATTTGTCTGTGGAAGGTATCAGGCACAAGGACCTTCAAGGTTTTGACCAATGGGGAGTCAACCTCAACAACATCCTTTCTAGACTTACGGGGCCAGTGGTTTCCATGATTTTACTAGTGACTTTTCTACAATGTGTTTTCAATTTGGGGTTCATGGTCATCACTATAACTAGTTCCAAGTGATTCTAAGAGCACAATTTGGTTGTGGTGGATAGGTTCAGTGACATCCTCAGTAGCAGTTAAAGTGACACCATTTAAGTAGTATGAGAATCACGATTGTTCTCTATTGAGGGGAGATGAACTAGGAAGAGGTTGAACTTAGGATGTTCCTCTTGTTTACGGACCTCTACCTAAGCATGGTCATCAAGGTGGATGTTAGAATAGAGGTAGAGTAATTGTTCATGGTCAGTTTCATGCAATTAAGGTGGTAGTTCAAGAAGAAATAGAGATCCTTATAGGTACACTCAATTTGGTTAGTACATTTGTTAATGTATTTTGTGATTTAGGTTCTTCACAATCCTTTGTTTAACCCACTCTAGCCCATGTTCTAGGAATATATGTATAGAGGTTTTTTGTTCTCATGGTGTTGCATATGCCATTCAGAGGTCATACCAGCTTGTTTGATGTGTTCTAGGGATATTGATCGATGATGAGTCCACATAAATCCCTTAGGGATATTTTCTTTCTACAAATACACCCATAAGATGTTATCCTCAACATTGAATGGTTATATTCTGAAAGTGATGTTATCAACTTTGTATGAGAGCTTTGTATTCATATGTGGATGGAAAACACATGGTTTTCATTAGTGATTGGTGTTTTTAGGTGGGTAGTTATCATGTAGAGCCCCTTCTTTCATTGATGTTTGAGTTTTATGAAGAATCATTAGATTCTAGGGTTGTGGAAGCTCCCTTGGTCATTGGGGAGTTTTTGATTTTTTTGCTAAGGAGGCTGTGACACCACACACTTGATGTTTTGTTGAGTTCAGGATAGAATTACAGCCCAATGATTCTCCAAATTCAATGGTTCCATATTGGATGGAACCTTATGAGTTTTAGGACTTGAGGATTTAGATAGATGATCTTTTGTCAAAGGGTTTTATCTATCCTAGTGTATCATTGTAGGGTTCTCCAGTGTTTCTTTCCAAGAAGGGGGATGATAGTATGAGGTTGTGCATAAAATATTAGAGTTCTAATTAGGCTATGGTCAAGAACTATTTACCTATTTTGAGGATAAATGATCTTTTCAACCAATTTATAAGTGTGATTTGGTTTTCTAAGGTCTATCATTGGTCTTGATATCACCATTTGTGGGAGAAGGATGGTTATATGATAAATAATACATTTAGATACAAGTATGAACACTTCAAATTTTTATTCATTCTATTTGGTGTAACGAACACACCATACATATTCAAGGTTCTTATGTACTTTGTGATCGACCAGTTCTTGGACTGGTTCATCATCATATTTATTGATGATATACTGATCTAATCGAAGTTAGATGAGGATCATGAATACCATCTCATAAATATATTGAAATTTATTCAATGCCACCGGATCTATTAAATTTTTTCAAATTGTATGTTTTGTAATTGATAGGTGTATTTACTCAGTCATTTGGTTTCTCAGTTGAGTGTGGTAGTGGACCTATTGAAGGTCAAGGTATATGTATCTTGGGAAGCATTTAAGAACGTGGAAGTGTTCCATAGTTTCTTGGGTATTGTGGGTTATTATCATAGGTTTTTACCTGATTTCTATTGATTTATATCCCCGTTGATAGAATTTACAAGAATTACTAGGTTTTTTTGTAGACTGATTAATGTTTGAAAACATTCAGTTACCTGGAGTGGAAGTTGTTATTTTCTCTCGTACATTAGTTGCCTAAGGAGGGTGTGATGTTTGAGGTGTTTTGTGATGATTCCCATGATATTTTATGGATAAGATGGTAGTGATATCTTATGGGTCTAGGTTTTTTATTTCCCAAAGAGTGTAATTATGACACCCAAGATCTGGAGCATGTATCAGTTGTGTTTTCGCTGATGTTGTGGTGGAATTACCTCATTGGGGAGCACTTTATGGTCTTCAATAATCCCAAGAGTTTGTGGTATATATTTTCTCAATGTGATATAAAGACATGACAATGGAGGTGGATGGAGTTTCTTCAAGATTATGATTTTGAGATTTCCTCCAACTTAGAAAAAGGGAATTTTGTGGCTAACACTTCGAGTAGGAAGTTAGGGAAGGATGTTGTTCGAAATTCTAGGGATGCTTGGAATGAAATAGAGGATTTATAATCCTTAAACTTTGATGTAAGGGTGGATGATGGTACATGATGTTTTTTTAGATGATAATGGAGTCTTCTCTAATGTAGCCGGTGGAGGAGCCTCTATGGGGAGACTCAGAGGCATAATTGATGGATGATCATGTTGGTTAGAATGATGATTTGGTGGGTTGGTCTAAGGATGGTCTGAACCATATGTTTTTTCATGGGATATTTTTTGTTCCATTAATGATATATGAGGAAGTCCTTTTTTAGTTTTATATATCACCATTTCCGGTAAAACTACGAGTTTCAAACAGGCACCATGGATTAAAGATATAGTTTTTTGTGGCCCAAGATGAAATGGGTAATGCTGGAGTATGTGGAAAAGTTCCTTGTTTTTAACTAGGTAAAGGTTTAGCATCATGTTCTTGGAAAATGTTTATATCCTTTGGATGTTCTGAGTGGAAATGGGATGACATATTAATATATTTCATCATAGGGATACCCCGATATTAGAGAGGTTGTGATTATATGTGGGTGATCATGGATCATTTGATGAAATAATCCCACTTCTTAGTGATCAGGGAGTTGCATAGAGTGAATCAGTTCACTAAGCAGTATGTGGATGATATGGTGTAGTTTTAAGGAGTTTTTTGGTCCATTGTATTAGATAGATACACACCTATTACCTCACTAGTCTATAGGGGAACAGAAAATGATTTTTTCACTCAATTATGCCTCTACACTACTTTCCACCCCAAGACATATGGGTAGATGGAATGGACCATCCAGATTCTCGAGGATATGTTACATGAATGCATCTTGGACTTTGGTGGATCTTGGGTATGAAAGTGTACATTGGATGAGTTTTATTATAATAATAGATATTACTCTTCCATTAGAAAGGCTTTATTTTAGGATTTTTATGGGAGGCCATGTCATTCTACATTGTGTTAGATAGAGGTTGGGGAGACACAAGTTCTTGGGTTAAATTTGTTATATAGCATTATAGGGAATGTTCAGCTTGTTCGTGAGAGGATGAAAGCCACATAAGACTGGTAGAAGTCAGATTTCGATCATAAGAGGATGACCTTAGATTTAATGGTTGGGGAAAATGTGTTCTTGATGGTTTCCTGTCACCATAAGAAGTTGATGGTTGACATAGGGAGTAAGATTTCTACCCGGTTTGTTGGGCCCTTTGAGGTTTTGGGGTGAGTGGGAAAGGTGGAGTATCAGATGGAATTGCAACTATGGCTAGCTAGGATCCACAATGTCTTCCACATATCTAAGATTTTTCAATATCTTCATGACGACTATCATGTCATTGAATGGGGAGAGTTTGATATCATGGACAATGCAACATTCATGGAACAACCCATAGAGATCCAAGATCACCAAGAGAAGGTGCTTCATAAATGCACCATTTTATTTATTCATGTGTTGGGGAGGCATGGTGTCCTGGAGAGTAGTACGTGGGAGATAGAGACACAGATGTGTACCTAGTACATGGAGTTGTTTTGAGTTTTTCTTTTCTCTATTTTTCTTTATGAAGAACCATTCAGATATTGTTTTATAAGATGAGTTGTTTTCCTTTTTTTGTGATGTATGATGTGTGATAAATTTCTAACATATGAAATGGGGAGGAGATTAATCATAATCAAGATGCATTAACTGTGATGTGATTAAACCAGTGCGGGTGTGTCAGTTCTACCTAGAGTGGATAATATATTTACATAGAGGAAACAAATCCTAGATATGTGT
Organism: Viscum album; assembly: GCA_963277665.1. Classification (NCBI taxonomy): domain Eukaryota; kingdom Viridiplantae; phylum Streptophyta; class Magnoliopsida; order Santalales; family Viscaceae; genus Viscum; species Viscum album. Next base: position 1,552,470,242 of record OY728141.1, read on the forward strand.
GTTAATTATGGTGTTGTTGTTGGGTTTAGAGATGTGGAGGTTGATATGGTTTCTTATTTTTTGTGAGTTCAAGTGATTTTGGTGATGTTGATGTGTGGTTATAAGGTTTGAGGAGATTTTTGTGGCCTTTTAGTTTTGTGTTCTTTGGCTAGTGGTAGCATTTGAGATATGAATAGATCCTTGAGAGGTATCTCGTGGGGTATTTGTTTGTAACCCTTTCAAACTAGTCTTGGTTTTAAATTTTTGAGGGCGGGAATCATTTGAGTGGTATATTATGTAATGGTCCTTGTCTTCCTAGTTCATTACAATTCCAGTTTTAGTGGTTGGTGGTGTTTGGGGGTCGTTTTGGGATTTTTCTGTAGTGGCTGTAGATGAAGAAGAGTTGCTGCAGAAAATTCACACCTTGTAAATGTATTACATAATGTGTAATGAAAGTTCATGGATTGTTTATATAGGTGGTTTATTGATTGTACATGGATAATGGGTATCTCATAATAAAGGTACATTTCATATAAATGGGATTCATGGAATGTGATAAATTGGTCGTTAAAAATCCTTCGAGGTGATGCATTTTTCAGTGGTACATAAAACCTGAAATTTCCATGACCTGTAAGGATTACACATCATGTAAATTTACAGTGAAACACTTATTTAAGGTCTACAGTGGTTGTGGTTATTTTTGAAACCCTATATATGATGCTCACTCTCTCATTCCAGGAAACCAATGGCTCCTTCCCTTGGAGTTTTTAGATTCCTTTTGATAAGGATGAGTTCCCAACATCCCATATTCGATCCACGATGAGTTATCCTCTCATTATCATATGTTTTCTTCCATTCTTATTCGGGTTTTCACTTCAGTTCTGCGGTTTTGTTTGGGTTGTGAGTTTTGGATGCATTTTGATGTATCTTTGGAGAGTTGTAGATTTATTCGTGATCCTGTGGTGTGTGTGTGATTTGTGGGAATTTCTTCTTCACCCTATATTGCATAGAAATTACACAAAGCTTCTTTAAGGTAGGGAATCCATTATTTATCTTTGTTGTGTATTATGTGGGATGGGTTTACTTTTCTATCTATGGGTTATGGTTGTGATGGATTAATCTAGATATAGAATTGATTAAATTGAAATTGAAAGGGTAAATTATTTTTTTCACATGGTTTTACAGATTTTTTATTATTCTAATATTTTTTATTATGTGGGTTCGAATCCCCATTGAAAATTTTAGCCATTGGGGACTTTATTTATCTAGATATATGTGCAGTGATGGCTTCTTTTGTTGTGAATGTTGTGATATCCCTCTAAAATGGAAATTTTATAACCACTTAAATTTGGTTAGTAAAATGGATTCCCCAAGATTATTTCTTGCATGGTAACACCCCTGAAATAAAGTGTAATTTGATAAAAGACTCTTTTTAAATATGTGGAATGATATTGATGTGTTGTGATGTGTTTATGTACTATTAGGGTGGAGAGGTGGTTTGTGTTGCGGTGTTTTTGGGGAGGTTAGGTTGTTTTTGTTAATAACTTTTATGGTGGTGAGGTGATTTGTTTCACCATGATTTTGGGTGGCATGGTGGTTAGTTTTTATATTCTTTTGGGGAAGTAGAGTGGTGGTTTCTTTATGCTCAATGCTTGTGTAGTGATAAAATGAATAAGTAATTTTTTAATAATGATTGAAGTGGATGGGGTTTGGGTTGGTTAATGGGATGGAAGTAATACATGAATAAATAAACAATGTGATATGTGTTTAAATTTGGTTGATGCTAAATAATGAAATGAATTGGATAGATAATGGTAATTGATTGGAAATGTGAAATGGGGGTTGTGGCATGTTGTGTGGTGTTATGCATTTAGAGGTGGCATCGAAAGTGGAAATGTTGTGAGATGATTAGTGTTTATTTGTGAACCCATAGGTAGATATTATGTGATTATTTATATATATAATTTTATATTCCTTGTGATTTATATATACAACCCATCTTCGTTGAGATATATGTGTTGACACCCACATAGTCATGGGGGTGGTATTTTTACTAGCATCTAGTGAGGCGAACAGATGGTTGAGTATTATCTTTTTCCTACTCTCTCTTCTTGGTGAGGTATTTATTGTACAAGATATGATGGAGATAGGTCTATTAGTTCATTAGATGGTTGTTGTGATAATATATGTGTTTCAGGGTGAGATGTGATGACCCAGGTGTTTTCGAGAGAGATGTGATATGACCGTGCTTGTGGGGTGACTTCTCGTGGGGCATTGTAAATGTTAGGAGGAGGGAATGATGTTTATTTCCTAATTTTTTATGATACCCAACTACTCTAGTTATTTAAGTGGTGGTGATGTGATGAACCATGTGTTTTTGGGTGAGATATGATGTGATTGTACTTATGGGGTGGTGGCCCTGCTGTATGTGGGCATGATTTGATGTGACTGTTCTTGTGGGTGGTATGGTATATGAAAAATATGGGAGCTCTAGGATGCATGATGTTGTGGTTTGAGAGCAGAATATAGGTGGTAAAGCAGTGCAAGGTACCCTTATCGATGTGATTATTATAATATTATACTACTTCAATTGCATTATTTGATGAGCATACCTTGGTGAGGTTGGGATGAATAACTTTCCTATCCAGGTACCATTAGTTGTTCTATTTTCTCATGGGTGCATTAGTATGTTCCTTTATCATATGGACAAGATATTTTGGTTTTACCTACGATGTATACTTATATGATCACCCTATGTATATAAACTATTTTCAGGTTTCCAGGAGGATTAAGTAGACCATGCTAGTCATTACTACCTTAGACCTTTGGAGAGTAGCTGTGTCACTGCTTTTACTTTGTATTTGGGAATTTAGTTTTTAGATTTTTATCTGTATCAATTTTACATTTACATGCATGTGTGATGGTTTTTGTTTCTTTTTATATTATTTTATGGAGTTTATTATAGATTATTTATCTTATTTCTTGATCTTATTTTCTATAGAGGGTAATACCTACAATACAAGATATTTTTATACCCTCAAGGATGGTCTCTAACCTGGGGCCTACTGGAGGTGGGACTCGGGGGTCATTATCTGTCTACCCTCATTGGGGTATCTTTTAAGGGAGGGGGTCATGAAATTATTTACTAATTTTTACATACTTCATATAAATATTAAATCTATTTTATCGTGTTCAATTTGTAAATATGATAAAATGTAATTTTAATATAATATAACATTACACCAAGAAATAATTTTTTTGAAAAACTTATTTTCAATTATAAAAATAAATTTTTTATTCATTACTAAGAAATAATAATTTGATGAATGGTGATTAATTTTTTAATATTTATAAGCATTGAATATAATAAAAATAATTCTTCAATAATGATTAATTTGAGTTATTAAGATAAAAATACATAACACATAGAAATATAATTCTTTGAAAAATATTTATTTTAACAATTAAATGATTTTATCTTCTTTTATAACCAATTTATAATAAATTAATCAATGATTATTCATATTTTTGTATGTATAAAAATTAAATTTCATTAAATTTAATACTCTAAATTCAATAAATTTAGCATTTAAATAAAAACATATAAGATATAATAAAAATAATTATTTTTAATTTTTTTTGTTTTGTCATGGATAATTAAATTAGTGTTTATTATTGTTCCATAATTATTTATTAGATGTTACTAAGTTATTCTAAAAATTATTCCTTTAATTTTATCAATATATTCTATTGATATTATAATTTAAAAGTAATAAATTAAATAAAAATATGAAATTTATAAAAACCTTTTCATTATAATAAATGGTATTTTAAAAAATGAATAAATATCTTTAATTATTATTGAAAATCATTTATTTTATTTAAAATATTTTTATGAGGAAAATTTATATTTTAAACATTTAAATAATCTTTATATATTTGAACTATATACTTGAATTCCTAATCTGGTTAGACGATTTCTGGTACTATACCTAATGACAATATAGCCTTTAATGAAAGTCATATAATGGATATATTATGCCCATTAAATACTATAAATTCACACCATTATAAATTCATAATTAACACTTCATATTCCTATAGTTTCAATTTAGGATTTTATAAAATAGTTTATATTTTCATGATGTTTTTTATTATAGGTTTTGTTCTATTAATTTCAATTTTCAAGGGTGATGATGATCCAACAGATTTTTAAGTTGTAAAAATATTATTCTATTATATTTATTATCCTATTTTAATTTATTCAATTTTAAGGTATGGAATCATCCATAGTATATAATACATAGTTCATGTAGTTTTGTTATAGTGCTCTGTTATGAGTGAATAAAATATTGTTAGTTTAATTCATATATTGTATGACCCACTTCCTAATCAAGTACAAATATTTTGATAGAATATAAATACATAATTACAAATTATATAACTAAATTTTAAAGAAATAAAATGTTTCATAAACCCTAGGCTCACCTCATCTGTATTGATCAGTCTCATGTACAAGGAGAAGATGATAATGGATTCATCTTGGTTCGAGAATATTGTGATTAACCCAATGTAAATGAGTAAGAGTCTGATCACAAGGAATAAATATTATAGAGTTTACAGATGGAACACAGTCAGGAATTCTCGATATCATTGTGTATCCTAAGATAGGATTAATCAATCAACATGTAGTTCTATTATTGGGTATTTTATTCTGTTATGGTATTAGAACTAGAAGAAGGTTTGTGGTTGTTCCTAAGATAGAAGGTTTGTGAATTTATAATGGTTTACTAGTGTATGGATGATGTAGTGAGCTTTACATGAATAAAGAGACCATGAAAAAGAATAATTTGGATTAAAGTGATATTTGTGGGTTGGTTTAGGATACGTAATTAAGATTTAAATCTATATCTTTTATGAAGAGGAATCATGTCACACATAGTTCTTGGAAGTGAGTCCATATGATTATCAAACTCGTACACATGAGATTATAAAATGGTTTCATCATAGTATAGGGTTATTACCTAATAACCAAACTGAATTGGAAAACATGTACACTATGAAATATTATGAATATTTGGATCAAATATAAGGGATTTAGGTCATATATAATAGAACACTCTATGTGGTTTATGGTCATGTAGGAAATACCATCTTCTCTCACAGTTAAAAGTCATGAAAATGGTACTAGTCTCATGTAGTTTATTTTATGTTGAATTAGATATATGTCATTCAGTTTAACATTATGTGACTAGGAAAAGGTTTTTGTGTAGTTCAAGGTTTTATAATGAAGACATTTATGCTATTCATTTTAAAATCATGTAGTAAGGACATCATGAACACACTAAAAAGTTGTGAAAAATATATCATTCAAAACCTTTCATTAATGGTATTATTTATTGAAAACACTTATTTTATTGAATATATTATTTATAATAAATGATTAAATTATACCATATTGATTTTTAATGAATTATTTTATCAAAATTTTTAATTAGTACATGAATTTAAAAATTTCATGGGAATTCCAGTTTTCCCTTTCAAATTATCTTTAGTATTTATCTTCTGAAATTTTTTTGTCAATAATATTTTAAATAGAAATTATTATTTTTAGATTATCCAATAATATATCAAAACTTTTCATTTATATAATGAAATATTGATCCACCATTTTAGGGGAGAGAAGTGTCCATGAAGTCTAAGCTTTTGTGGATCTGATAGGATGGGTCCCAAGATAATAATTTAGCCATAAAATTTTATCATGTGATTTATTTGGACTGAAATTTTCAAATATGTTAGATGAATTTATTTGGATCATTTCATCCACACAGAGGAAATTTTGGTTCAAATTTTATCATGGTAAAAAATACATGTGTGTTCGATGAATCTAGATTCAATGAATCTTTGATTATGGAAATTTTATCATCGATGATTCCATCATAACTCCTTAAAAATATAGTTTAAGAGTCAGATTTTTAATGGGAAAATGATAAATTCATCAGTGAACAAGTAAATAGAAGACTACATTGAAATATTATTCCATGATTTCATTTAAGAATGTATGGATATTTGTAAAATTGAATGTGGGAAGTCTGTCTAGAATAAATTAGTTTTTTCAATGATTTGTCCATAATTTCTCCAATACAAGGACAAATAAGCAGAATTTTTTAGGGGGAAAAAATAATACATATAAATAATTTTCTTGAAGATGACATGTCCCAATTCATCAATTTATTGGTCAAAAAACATGTCCACTTTCATATGATAGAAATGAAGAATATATTTTTAACCACCCTTACATATAAATATGCTCCTTATCTTCCATGTTTAGGGTAATTCATTCATAAAATAAAATTCCCTTCTTTTATTTTAAATTTATTCTATTAAACTCAACGTTATTATTCTTTTATTTTTATTCTTTGGGTTAGAAAATAAAGTTGAGACGATATCATATTTTTCCCATGTGATCCAAATATCAAGGAAAAAATCTATATGATGACCATAGTAAAATCATGATATTTTATGAAATATATTTTTTCCAAATAAATTTATTTTTTCACTATCTTGTGTAAAACATAAAATTGATTTTTAATAAACCATGATATACTACTCATTTTATTATTTAATCTTGACCATTATAACCAATCCATTAAACATGCGGGTATGAATATGAATAAACATATTTTAAAAATCATTTATAGAGGTTTTATATAAATTAAATTTATTTATAGATAAACATTTAATTTTTAGTGAAGTCTTTATATTCTTTGAAAATCACTTTTTGTCAAAAAATGATTTTATTTCTTTCAATGAAAAAACAATAAAATTCAATTTTTATAATTTTTTAAAATGTATTTGAAAAAATTAAATTCATTTTTATAATCAAAATTTAAAAATTGTCTTAGGTTTAATTTTTGAAAATTTTATGAAATTTATTATTTTTGAGTGAATTGTGAAAAATACAGATTTTTATTAAAAATTGCCTTTTCATTTGAAGAATTTATAATTTTACATATTGTTTAAAAATGTATCAAAAGTAAAAAGTGTAAAATTATCTTATTATTAAACAAATTTAGTCTATTTTAATCAAATTCATATTAACTTTTTATATTGAATAGTTTTCTACTTATGATAATTTTCTCTTTAGAAGATTACTTTCTCATCACATATCTAGATTAATTTAAAATTAAATTTTATTAATTATATGAATATAATTTTGAAAATTTTATTCTATATTTGAAATGAGAATAATAAATATTATATATATAGGTTAATTTAATTTTTGTTCAAAATTAATAGTAAAAATAGTAAAATTTAATTACCACAGTATCAGTTAAAACAGGTATACCTGGGGTTAAACTAAAAAGATAAGGGTTGAAATGACATAAAAACTTGTTCAATTGCTATTTTATGTCCATATTTAGACCTTATACCATATATGGTTTGATAATTATCCATTTTGGATCTTGGTTTCTAGTGTAAAATGTGTTTACATATTTTTCTTTCCAAAATCCAATTGTGTCCTCTCCCCCACTTATAAAAGGGAACCCCCTGTCCTCTCATCTTCACACTTACAAAACCATTTTATAAAGACAATACCTAACCAAATAAATTACTTAAATCGACCACTACATACCATAAGACTTTTTTTGTTAGGAAACCCTCATATGAAGGCTTTTGGTTCTAATATACATAGGTTTTCCAAAGAATAAGTATTGTTCTTAACCGATCATTTTTTATTCTTAAAGATATTTAATATCTTCTTAAAATATGATGATATAATAAAATCAATATATAAAATTTATCTATATGTTATTATGATAAGTTAATAACCTATATTCATATCTTTATACATCAAATGGTAAACAAAATGGTCGGTCATGTGTACGATGGACTACTGCCTCATGAACCGATGTAATTCATTTTTCATCACTGACTATCATAGATGGAGATAATTATGCCTTTAAGTTTTATATATGGTATTTATGAAATATTTTTACTCCTTTAATTATAATTTAACATCTACCTTATTACCTTCTAATCCGTTAGAAAAAAATAACTGCACTTGTGTGTGCATGTGGACTACCACCTTCACGAAGCGATGTGAAATATTTTTCATTTTATTTTTACATGGATTGTAATAATGATGAATTTAAATAATATAAATTTTATACATAAAATTATAATTATTCATTAAAGGTTAATAATTATTTAATTTTCCTTCATTCCATCTATCGAGTAAATGGAAAAAACGTTCATTCGTACGTATGACATACCGTCTCAATGAACGGTGTAAGTCATTTTATATCTCTAAATTTTTTGGATGACTCCAAATAAATATATAATGAATATATATATATATATATATTAAATTTATATAATGTTAAACATTATGGATATTATTCAACCATTATCAAATAGAAATTAATGAAACTAACAAACTAAAACATACATGAAAAATGAAGCAGGTATTACTCGAAACATGATTTTAATAAGGAATTATTAATAAAAGGGTAATAAAAGGTGATAATTAAATCATATATGGTAAGATATATATTATTAAAATTATTAAATATATTTATAAAAAGCCTATATTTTATTATACTTGAGTTTTGAATTCGTATGAAGAAAAATGAGATGTAAGGAAAGAGATATTTGTCTCACCTTTAATTTCCATGGGACACAAGCCATATTCACTAATCTATTATTTTGTGTTGTTTATACAATCCCATGAATGTATTTTAAGATTATTATCAAGAAATAATGAGACAAAAATATATATCTAATTTTCTTTTATTCATATGTCATATAATTCAAAAGGTACCACAGTGGCAAAGGTTTTATGTTACAATCTCCTTGTTTATCAAGACTGTTTATGATTAATTTTCTCATAATATAATATTATGATATATCTCTCAATAAATTCATGAATTTTATTCTACTATGTAAATTTCATAAAAATATATGTTTTACTTCCATTTTTCTATATTTATATACTCAATAGTCCAAAATAATGTTTTTAAGGAAAACTAACTTTATTTTACACTTTGGTTAAAAATCCTTTATATTCCATGTACATTTTTTCTAAAAATGTTTTGAAGAAACTCTTTTACTAATGCAAGATGATTGATTTAAGAAAATCTTACCCATTTTTTAATTCTTACAAAAATGGTTTAAAAGGAATCTTTTTGTAAATTTCTAAATGATATAATTTTTTACTTTTTACTAAAAATGCTAAATGAATCATTGTTTTAATTTTTACAAAATGAAATATATTTTCCACCATCACAATCACTCAATTTTGTAAATATTCAAAAAATTATTTTCAAATAAAAATATTTTTTCAATGTTTTATGAAATTTTAGTTTTTAAAAGGTTATTTTTAAAGTTAAAACCTTATTTTCCCAAATAAATGTCCCAAGTGTTCTATAAAAATAATTTTCAATATAAGATAAAATCCTTTTATGTTACTTAGTATTTACTGGGAACATGATCCAAGGATACCATCTTGATTCTTTCTCTAGTTGGTTTATTTTTATGATGGAATTTTAATTATGAAACCCATTACTTTTTTTATGGGTTATTATATAATGAAATTATGAAATGTTTATGAAACCCATTTATTTTCCATGGTTTTGATAAGATTAAATTTTTAAGAAACCCATTTATTTTCATGATATATGATTAGGTGAATGTTTTATGATATTTTGGAACAACTATGTATGGTTTTCATTATGTAGTGGTGGTTATGTTATAACCAACAATGGTACTTATGTTGTTACCAAGGATGATGGTCATGTTATAACCAATGATGGGTGGGACCTATATCTCCCTCTAATTCAATGAGTAATATTGATGTCACATGAGGTAAAAATGATTAGAACGAGCAGTGAACTCAGTTCAGTAAGTTACCTTGTCCACAATAATAGTCTTGGTATTTAACCTTTAACATTATTATAGTTTGGGGAGTGAACCTGATCCCATATGATATTCATGTAAAAAATACTTTTATACTAAGGAAATAATTTTTCTACTCTTATGTGTGTGGAAAAAATCTATGCCCTATTCCAATATTATGTTCTAATTAATCATGTTCTTTGATTCATTTATGATTCATGTCTTATAAACTACCAATATTTATGACATGAATCAAGTTTATGATCTATGATATGTAGGGTATGTTTTTCAAATGTTATTATCATGTTATCATACAATTATGCTCATGTTATGTTGATATCTCCCTTGTTCACCCTTACTGATCATCTAAGATCACCCTTTCTTTTGTTTCGTCTCCCTAGGATATTAATAATGGTATTATTTATGATATTTATAAGAAGAATGCCATGAAGATATTAGAGGAAGATGATATAGTTCACTTATGAATCAGTTTTTTATGTACCCATGTTTTCAAAGGCAGTAGACCTATATGATTATAGCATGGAACATTATGTTCTGTAATAAATATTCATCAATTCAAATATGATATCTTTTTGTAAAAAGTGTGTGTCATTATATTTTATATCATATAAATGTTTAGTAAACTTTTGGGAACTAGAATACCAAAAATATAGTGAGAAATATAAGGATAAGTCCAAGTATAGTAAAATATCTTAGAATTTGGGTAGGGATTGAGTGAGTGGTTTCCAAGAAATTACATCCCTATTTGGATACTACAATTATATGTAGCTATGGGACAATTATACCTATGTTTAATAAATCTAAAATGGATTCATTGGGATTTGAATCGATCATCTCCTGGTGCATGACAATGGGACTTGCTGTACACCTCATTTGACAGTCCCAATGGATTTTTTATGAAAATTCACAAAATATTTACGAACCATCATGAAGGACTTGAATAATTACCAAAAATGACATATGTTTATCCTAATGTTTCATATATCAATAATAAAGTGTCATGATTTATATATCTTATAAATGATTTTTCATGATAATTTGGTTTCCCACTATGATTATTATTGCTCATACAATGCATTTTAATTTTTGTTAATTGCTAGAACCTAAATGAATTGTGTTAACGATGAATGTGATGAACATTGAAATGTTTGTCATTATGAGAAACAAAATGTTTTAGGATCTATATTGAAAAATATTGTTTCTATTCTCACAAAAAATTATCAAGATATAAATCATGTTGAACTTAAAAATAAGAAAAGGACAGAACAATGATCTGTTAAGTAGTTTTTTGAGGAAACATCTTCCTTCTTTCATTGGTTCCTTGGATCCACTAGTTTACATGAAATGTATCATTACCACTGAAAAGATATTTTCCATTCCCTAGTGTTTATAATATTGGAAATTTATTCTGACTGTCTATCATTTGGAATGTGAACCAGATTAATGTTCTAATCTTATTATAAATATGAGTTAAGAGTATGAGATTGAATACATGGGATGAGATGTGTTTAAGAAATTTATTTTTAGTAAGCACGTCACTTTTATTCTAATAAAAGTTACCAAAAATTAATTCATGGAACTCATGAAAATGGATAATAAATCTATTAGTACCTATCATGATTATATTACAATATTTTCAAGGTATGATTCTGGTTTAATCATCATCCCAAAAAGAAAAATTGATCAATTATTTGGTGTATTAAATCAACGAATCTGAAAGGCATTAGATATATGATACTATAGTAGTGAAAATAAATATATTGATGTAAACTCTTGGTAGAAATAGATATTATATATTCCCACCATTCCCATGGTTTTGAAAAGAAAAAAAGATTGTGTCTCATGAGAACTCGAATAAATCACATAGTGGAAATAAATTCCAATACCCTATATGTAATAAATATGAAAAAAACATAATGTGAATTTATTTTGTGTAAAAAATAATTTTTTTCAATATGGAAATGATTTTCATAGAGTTAATGAATTTTGAAAGGTGGTGAAAAGGACAGTCAATACATTAGAGGAAAGGAAGGTGCTAACTAATGCACCACCCATGATCTAATGATTCAAAAGAAACAATTAAGGAAATTATTCCAATAAATGGTAAAATATGAATGTTAATGATGTAGATAAACATCATAAACCTCATAATCTATAATATAATGATAAATCTCATGTTATCACTATTTATTATGAGGGGTATGATAACAATGTGGTGAAATGTACACTTAATGTTCACTTTAGAACTGAAATTGTCTTATTTGATTTCGGATCCACCATGACTTTTTTATATAAAGTTTTTGGTATAGGTATCAAAATGATACTCCAATTATAAGAGGATTAATTAGAAATTAAAACCCCTAATGGTATGATTATTTCATCCTGATTATATGATTCTTCTCCAATTGAAGGATGTGGGAATTTACTTCCAATAAATCTTTTTATTTTCCCTCTAGTTGAATTTTATGTTGTCTTAGACATAGATTATATTTATATATATAAATCCCACATCAATTATTGAGGAATGAATGTATTTTTTGATATTCTAAAATAACCTATGACCGTCTATATGTATGATGATAAATATGAAATTATGATGGAAATCCAATCCATTTTTTTGATTTCTATTAAAAAGAGGAATTTATCTCATATGGTTTGGGATAAACTCCACATAGATGACATGGATTTTGTGTGGCTATTTATTACTATCTTTTGGGAAGAGTTTCTTAGTATTTCATTGAATCTTGAAGTCGAGTTTTCAATAGAACTCATATATGGTTCCACACATATTACAAATACTCCCTATAAAATAGCCCAAATTGAGTTATAATAATTGAAGAAGAAACTCCAAATTAACCTTGAAAAACGATTCATTTTTTCAATTGTGTCATATTTTGGAGAACCTATTCTATTTTTAAGAGGAAAGATGGATTTATTTAACTTATAATTTACTTCCATAAACTGAACAAGATTAAAATCAAGAATAGGTATCATATACCTTATATTGATGACTTGTTTGATCAACTACATGATTATCAATACTATTACAAGATTGAAATTTATTTTTGATATAATCAATTAAGGTTCAAAAATGAGGATATATCCAAGGTAAAGTTTTGTACAAGGTATGGAATCTATGATTATTTAGTGACACTATTTGGTATTACTAGTTCGCCCGCTCTCTTTAGGGATCTAATTAATAGAGTCTTTAGAAATTACCTCGATCAGTTTGTGATATTATTTATAGATGATATTCTTATATACTCAAAGAGAATGGAATAACATAGAGATCATTTGATAATTTTACTAAATATTATAAGGAAGGAGAAACTATATTAAAAAATTACAAGTGTGAATTTCTGAAATAAAAGGTTTCATTTTTGGGTCATATAATCTCAGGTGAGGGTATATTGGTGGATTATTCAAAGATTTAGGCTATTGAATGTTGGCCTAGAAAATCCAAAGTAACTAAGATCTGAATTTTTATGGGTTTTTACAGATATCAGTTACTCTTTTTAGCTAATTTATCATGAATATATAATATACTCACTATTTTAACTCGAAAGGGAGACATGTTCCTATGGATAGATGAATGCGAGTAAAATTTATGGAACTGAAGATTAGATTAGTTAGTGTAATTATTCATATAATACCATGCAGTAGAGAAGGGTTTTTAATATATGTTAATGCATCTAAGAAGATGTTGAGATAAATTATCATGTAAAATGACATGGTTATATCTTATTCATCATGATAATTAGAGGTTCATTGAAAAAAATACCCAACTCATGATTTAGATTCAGTTGCGATAATTTTTTCATTAAATGTATGATGAAATTATTTTTATAGAGAAAAGTGTGATATATATACTAATCAATGAAGTTTAAAGTATTCATTTACAAAAAAATAGTTTAACATTATCCAAAGAATATGGTTAGAGTTGATTAAATATTATGACTTCTTAATGAATTACCACCCTAGGAAAGTGAACAAGGTGGATGATGATTTATTTCAATAGGATCATTCTAGACTATACAAGATACAAATAATAAAAAATCCAATAATTATGGATTTTAAATGTTTGGATTTATAAATCCTAAAAGAATTAGATAAATCTTATCTTTCTAAAATGAGAATTAAATCATATATTTAAGTGAAGATTAAATAGGTCTATAAGGATAATATAGAGCTAAAGAAGTAGGTGAGAAATATTTCTGAGCTTAATCTCGATTGTAATAGGGTAATAAGGTTCCAAAATCATTTTTATGTACCCTCAATACCATCTTGAAAGGAGTTGTTAGATAATAATCATAGCTCTTTATTCACTATTCATCTTGGATTTCTGAAGAAGAATAGATATTTAAAGAAGTATTTTTTATGGTATCTCATGAACAGAGCTATTATAGAGTTTTTTTCTTAGTGTTTGGTATTACAGAAAGTTATGAATGAGAGACACAATTATAAGGGGATGTTACAAACATTACCCATACCATATTGAAAATGGGAAAACATCACCATGGTTTTTCTGATGAGACTCCCCAAAATGTATAAATAGAACAATGTTATATGGGTTATAGTCGATCACCTTAGAATGTAAACAGACTTCATTTATATCAGAGAATATTACTATTTGGAACAATTTTCCAAGATATACATTAAATATGTTGTAAGTTTTTATGTAGTACAAAATTCTATTTTATCTGATCGGGATTTGAGGTTTATCTTAATGTTCTGGAAAAGTCTTCAGTAATATCTTGATACAGAGTTGAATTCCATCATTGTATATTATCTTCACATAGATGGTAAATCTAAGATAACAATTAAAAGACTAGAGGACATATTGAGGTTTTGTTCTATGGATCTTAAAGGTGGTTTGGATAAACATTTTTTTTCGATTGAGTTTTCTTACAAATTTCACTTAGGCATTTAGATGGATCCTTTTGAACCCATCTATGGAAAGAAGTGTAGAAATAAAATTTGTTGGGATAATGTTGGAGAAAGAAATTAATTGGAAAAATATGAAGAAAAATAAATGGAATATAAGTTTAGATCCATGAAGAAACACGTAATAATGACACAAATTTGACAAAAAAGTTATGATGATAATCATTGATATGATCTAGAATTTCAATTCGGTGAGAAAGTGTTTCTAAGAATTTCTCAATGTAAGAATGTTATGAGATTTGGAAATAGGGAAACCTATACATTGGTATATTGGTCAATTTTAAATTACTTATTAAATTAGCACCACATATTATCACTTGGTGCTTACACCGAACCTCTCTCAAGTTTATGATGCGTTCGATGTATCTCTCCCGAGGATGTACATACTTGATCTTTCACATATATTGAATTTAAAAGGCATACCACTAGATGATGATCATTACTACAATGAATAACCATTGTATATTCTAGATCATATAATGGAATTGCTACAAAACAATACCACTCACCTGGTCAAAGTTTTGTGAATAAACTACTAGCTTAAGGAAGCTATGTGGGAACCTGAGGATGTAATGAAAAAGAAGTATCCTCATTTTTTTGTATTCAAGTGATGAAATTTAAAGTTAGAACTTTATTTGGGGGGGGGGGGGTATTATGGAACACCCTAATATTTTATGTTTTATAAAATATATTTAATTTCTTCGATAAGTTGTGTTATACACAACACCGAGTTTTAATAAACCATGATAAACTATTAATATTATTATCTAAACATGACCATTATAAACTATCTACTATAATTTATGGTTTGGATAGAAATAAATATATTTTATAAGTTAATTATAAAGGTTTTATATAATTAAAATATATTTTTATATAAGTACTTAATTTTTAGTAATGACTTTATGTGCTTCAAAAATACATTTTTTTCTCAAAAAATGATTTTTATTACTTTTTTGTGAACAAATAATAAAATTAATTTTTTGAAACTTTTTATAAAATTTATTTTAAAACATAAAATTAATTTTTATAATCAACATGGAAAACTTATCTTAGGGTTAATGTTTGAGAATTTTTTGAAAAGTTCAGTTTTTAGTGAATAGTAAATAATACCGTTTTTTATTAAAAACCTATTTTTTGTTTAATGAATTTAAAGAGTTAAATATTTTTTAATTTTTATAAAAAAAAATTAGTTAAAATATGTTATTATTAAAACAATTTATCTCATTAGAATAAAATTCATGTTGTATTTTATATTAAAACCTTCTATACCTTTTAATTTTTTAATTTAGAATTTTTTTTTCATCACGTATACGAGTTTAATTTTAGATGAAAAATTTTAACTTATGTGAATTTAATTTAAAAAAATAGATTCTATATTTTTAATTAGTATAATAAATACTATATAATAATTTTAACGTAATGTTTGGTAAAAATGAATACTAAAAATAGTAAAAATTAATTACATTGGTAAAGGTTAAAAAAGGTTCAAGGGTCAAAAATACCTAAATTTTGGGAAAATTACTTTTTTAAGTTCATATTTTTACCTTATATCATATGTTGTTCTATAATTACACATTTTGATCTTTTTTCATGTTTAAAACATGGGAACACCTTTTTATTTTCAAAAAATTTATGTATGTCCTCTCCCCCACTTACAAAAGGGAATCCCGTATCCTCTCATATTAACACATACAAAAACCATTTGTTTCATCCAATATCAACTAAAATACATTTATTTATTCATTAAACACATTATAGAGTCCTTATTTTGACTATGAAACCCTAATAATAAGGATTTTAGTGCAAACCTAAAGAGGTTGTCTGAAGAAGAGGTATTGTTATTAACTAAGCGTTTTTATTTTATTTCTTTTTAAAACTAAAAAAATACTCTTAAAATATGATGATATAAAAATATAATTATATCCCATATAATTATATGTTATTATTTTAATGGAATAACCTATATTTATCTCCTCCTCCATCAAATTGGAAATGAAACCATCAACCATGTTAATGACAGACTACCGCCTCACGAATCGATGTAATTTGTTTTTGATCACCACATATAAAAAATGGAGATAATGGTAGATTTAATGTTTATATATATGATATTTATTACATATTTATACTCCTATAATTATAATATCATATCTACCTTCTTTCCTTGCAGTCCTTTCGAAAATAATAATGTCGCTCATGCGTACGTTTGGACTATTGACTCTATAAAGTGATGTGAAGTGTTTTTCATTTAATTTTAACATGGATAGTAATAAGGATGGATTTTATTAATATAAATTATATATATATGAAATAATTATAATTTTCAAATATTAATTAATATTTACTTTTCTTTCATTCAATTAATGGGGGAAATGGAAATAGTGTTCATGTACACGCATGACCTACCGTCTCCATGAATGGTGTAATTCATTTTATAACTATAAATTTTATGAATGATTATAAATACATATATAATTAATATATATGATATTTATATAATTTTTAACATTATTGATATGATTTAACTATGATAAATTAAAAATTACAGAAGCTACTAAACCAAAACATACATGAAAAACAAATCAATTATTACTCGAAACGTGATTTTAATAAGAAATGGTTAATAAGTCTATAATAAGAGGAAATAATTAAATAATATATGGTATAAAATATGTGATTATTTATCTGTCATAGATTTATAATAAATCTATATTTATTATACAATAGGTTTAAATGTGTATAAAGAAAACCAATACTTAAGGTAAGGGATATTTCTCTCACTTTTATTTATGTGAGACGCATGCCATATTGATCACTTGTTACTTTTTTGTGGTGTATATAATTCCCATGAATGTATTTTATTATTATTATCATGGTAACTTCCATATAATTTTCATCCCTTCAAGGGTCTTACAATTCAAAAGGTACCAAAGTGATAAATGTTTCATGTTATAATGTCACTGTTTATGAGGATTATTTATGATTAAGTTCACGATGAATAAATATTATAATTTATCTCTCATGGAAATAATTAATTTTATTATAATATATTTATTTCATGAAAATATTTGTTTCCTTTCATTTTCCTCTCTTTATGTATTCATTAATCCAAAACAATATTTTAAGGAAAATCGACTTTATTTCTCTCTTCGGTCAAAAATACATTTTCTTCCTTGTCTATGTTTTCTCAAAATGTTTCTCAAAAAGTTTTTAATAATATCCAATGAATTATTAAATATGTTTTTACCCTTGATTGAATTTTTACAAAACTGTTTAATGGAAATCTTCTTATCATCTTCATAATGAGGTATTTTTAATTTTTTTATAGAAAATGTGAAAGGAATCATTATTTTAACTTGTTCTCCATGAAAAATATTTTACAACATCACATACACTAAATGTTTTAGTGACTAATTTATCTGTTTTAAATATTAATTTCAAAGAAATTGATTTTATTATTTTTATGTTTTAATGTTATTTTCAATGGGAAAATATTATTTTCATATGGAAAGATCCCAACTAATCTTTCAAAATATTTTTCCATCCAAGATGTCACCCTTAGATGTTACATAAGATATATTGAGGAAATGATCCAAGGGAACCATATTTATTATTTATAAGGGTGGTTTATGTTTATGATAACAATATGTTTATGAAACTAGTTACTGTTTCTATTGTTTATGAAATGATGTAACGACAAAATTTTTATGAAACTCATTTCTTTTCCACTAATAATTCTATGATGAAATGTTTATGAAACCCATTTATTTTCATGGGATATGATATGATGAATATTTTAAGATCATATAGCAAACCTATATATGGTTTTCATTATGTTTTTATTGTTACATTATAACCAAGGATGGTGGTTACATGATAACGAAGGATGGTGGTTACATTATAACCAAGGATGATGGTCACATTATTACCAAGGGTGGGTGGGAACTATATCTCCTTATAACTCATTAGGTAGATATTTATATCTCATGAGTTAAAAAATAATGTAATATAGAGTAAACCTAATTTATTAAGATACTTTTCACTATGAAAGTCTTGGGATTTAACTTTAACTACTATGATGGGTTGGGAAGTAAACTCAGTCCTCTATGATAGCCTTGTAAATGACTATTAAATATTAAGGAAATGATTTTCCTATAATCATATGTATGCCACAGATTTATTCCTTATGAAAATTTTATAATCTCATGGATCACGTTCTTTGATTCCTTTGTGATTCATTTCATATAAACAACCAAGATTTATCCACAACTCATTTTTATGATCTATGATATTAATGGTATGATTTTAAAATTTCATTCACATGTTATCATACCCTTATTCTCATGTTATGTTTATATCTCATTTTTTTACCATTATAGTTCTTCTGATATTGACCTTTATTATGTTTCCTTCATCTGGGTTATAAAGAAAGGTATTATGTACGATATTTCTAAGAAGGGTTCTAGTTATTAAAAAATTAGGTGGAGATGATATAGTTCACTTATTAACCAACTATTAATATATCTATGCTTCTAAAGGAACTAGAGTTATATGATTATGGTGTGGATTGCAATTTTATGTTATCAATATTCATTTATTCAGATGTAATATCAATTTATGAAAAGTATGGGTCATTATAACCCATCCACCCATAGAAGCATAATTTATTTGTAATAAATAAAGTTTTTGAATATTTAATTAATTATTTTGAATCCATGAACATAATTGAAATAATTATAATATGATTAATTAATTTTCTCTTAAAAAAATTATTAATAAACTCAATCAATGAACAACTGGCACATGAGGTCAAGTTTTCATGAATCATAAGAGAGAACATAAATTGTTAAATTAAATCATCCATGATATAAAATTAGGGTTCAAATATATTATCTAGAGTCCATTAATTCACATTCATAGTGTTTAAATTCTATCTTAATTGTGTGAATACTATAAAGTTAGGTTTGGAATGATTATCAAAGTACTGTTCCATGATATGTTGTTCTAAAATTAACCAAGGGTTCAAGAACTTTTATTTTTGAGGTTATGTATAATTTCTATAGGATTACAGGGTTAAAAAAATTAAGATCTCATAATTTAATGAAATATATCTTTTAAGACCATGATAAATAATTAATTGAAGTGTTCGGGTTGATTTATTTTTCTTTTATAAGAAAAATTTGTATGAAGGAAAAGAACACTGTTTTATCTCCATATTTCTTTTCACATCATCACCATGTTTTTCTTCAGAGACTTATATATTAATTGAATTTCAAAAAATCTCCCCAAATTATCTTTTCTTTTTTATTCATTTTTTCCATTTTTTTCATTTCTAATTCCTAAAAGTGTAGTTTAATTTACTTCCAACTCAAGATATATAACATAGGTTATCCTTTGTACTAAACTTAGTAAAAAAATAAATCTATCAAGTGTTCCCATGATAAAACTCATCAAATTAAAGGAATTTCCTATGAGACTAGTGATTTATTTAAAACCTTTTTGGTTTTTTCTTTCTTTTCCTATTTTCTTTATTTTATTTATAATTCTTCCACACGATTTCTATTAATACCATCAATTTAACTTATTTAAATGATATTATGGTCAAAATTTTTATTTATTTCTTATTCCATTGATTATAGGATCCCATCATAATATAATTTTTGAACCATACCCCAAGGTTGATTATAGCTTTGAGAAATTATAAAAAAAATATCAACATACAGTACATGTCAAAATTCATTATTTTGAAGATTTTATCAATTATCTAAATATTGGAACTGGTAGAAATTTTGAATCTCACCCAGAATATGAAGAAATTTCACATAATAATAAAAATAACAAAACCTTTCAATAATTGGTTATACGTGATATTAACTATCAACCAATATGTATTGCATACCCAAATCATGAATTGGATTTTGAACATAAATTTGAATCAATAAATATTCTACCAAAATTTGGTGGTCTTCGTACTAAGGACCCAAATAATCATTTGAAATAATTCAATGTTGTTTGTTCAATAATGAAACTAAAAACTATTCCTTAAGAAAAAAACCAAACAATGTGATTTTCCTTTTTTCACTCAATGGATCCATGAAAGACTAGATGCACTATTTAAAACCTGAAGATGTATGATGTTTTAATGATTTAAAAATAAATTTATTATAGGTATTATTTATATAATAAAGGACCACAATAATTCAAAATTTGATATTGGGTATAAAAAATACAAGGGGATTCAATATATGATTATTGGGAGTGATTAAAAAAGTTTTGTTCAAGATTCACACATCACCAAATTAGTGATAAAATTATAATGCCTTACTAATAAGAATGAATCACATTGAGGGATAGGATTATGGTGGTTTCCAAAAATTGTGGAGCATTGTAAGGAAACACACCATTAGTAGCTCGGACACTAATTGATAAAACAAAAAAAAACTCTTAATAATTTGGTGATCATGGAACACCCACCTAAAGAGGTGTATATTAGGTATATCCCCCTACTGTGGATAATTTTTTATTTGATAAAAAGTTGGAAAAGTTGACTATTATTGAAAGGTATATTTCATTGGCCTAAAAGACAGCACAACCCACTCCTGTATGTGTTTTTGGATTTTTTACAGCACCAGATCACACCACTAATACATCCACACTAATCCAGGAATTATAAGACTATTATATAATGTTTCTAAGGAGAACATATCAACATTAAAAACGAAATCCTCTTCCCATGTATGATCTATTATATCTAACATAAAATATAGAGTGGAAGTATCATCCAAGGATCAATTATGGTAGTGGAAAACATAAACTTCCACCATTTAAAAAAACATCCAACAAAAACCACCTTTCCTAGAGGATTTTAAATAACCTTAAATGATATTTGATTCCAAATATTATATAGGAAAACAAAAACATGGTTAGACCCAACCAATGATAGACTCCAAAATAGAAGATCTTTTAAATAAATTTTCTCTTAAACAATAGATTGAGCCAAAGAGTCATGGAACAAAACTAAGTGAGTTAAAAAACAAAATGATTTAGATTACCATAACCCTTAATGAATTGGTAATATAGAAATTTAGAAATCTTACTTCCCAAAATACTCAAAATCCCATGGGGGAATGCCAGTTACATCACACTAAGAAATTATATGAAAAAATTAGAGGTATATACTCTTATCTATCCCTTAAAATTAAAACCTACAATGGAGAATCCACATTCAAGGTAGATTAATAGGAAACCATAAGTTAAAGAAAAAGGTAAGAAAAATATCAATGATGTTCCTACCAATCCCCTTCTTTTTACAAATAGGATTGTACAAACCAATAATTTAGTAGATGAAATGATACAAAAAGAGGAAATAGACACATTCATGAAAGTTGAAATCAATATTCCAATTCCCCAGGCCATTAATAAAATCCCAAGATATAAAAAATTCTTGAAATAAATATATACCAAATGAATAGGGATCGATAGAAATTAGAGAATAATTATTGGTAGAAATGTCTCTAAACTCCTCACACCAAACATAGTGGTTACTATAAAGTGCAAGGACCCCAAGGCATTCACTATAACATAAAAGATAGTGGAGTTACATTTATCTGATGATATGTGTATTTTATGTACTTCTATTATATTGATTCATCACTATTTTTTCTTATTTTTATAGATTAATGAGCTGAGGATGACAAGGGTGGTGGTATAATTGGAAAATCTAGATATGTAATTTCATATAGGGGTAATTGAATATTTTCTTGTTCTATTAAGAGACAAGATATTTCATATAAACCTTTTTGTTCTTAACATGGAGGATGATTAGATACGTTCACATGCTCCCATTATCATATAAGGGACCCTCCTCAAAACATCCAAAACAATCATAAATTTCCATGAGTATAATATTTCTATGGAATTTAATGACTATGTGTTGAGATTTTAATATTATGGAATCTTTAAATTACCCATTATAGGACCACTACTCATTTGTTTCTATGAATTTAACCCATATTATAGAAAAACTATGTTTTTTATTATTCTATGCATAAAAATATTACAAAAAATAGGTCTAGTTTGATGTCAAATAGTTTTTATAATCCTTTAATTTGTGATCACACATCACATGGATTTGATTTAGATGAACATTCTTATTTTGATTTTGATAATGTTCCTTATAATTATGATATGTCTATTGAGTATGTTGTTGGATTTGATGAATTATTCTATGATTTTAGTGATGTATAATTTGATACTAATGTTCTTTGTGGTAATTTTTTAGTTATTTTTATTATTCTATCTATACAGCACCCAACCACATTTGATCTAAAGCCTTTACCACTAAATCTAAAATACTCTCACTTGTTGAGTGCTGAGAAATTTCCTATTATTATTTCTAACAATTTTTTCCAATAAAAGAGGTAAAAATTTTAGATCTTTTTAGGAATAACATTTGGGATATTATATGGATCATTTCTGACATACCAAGTATAAATTTTTTTATTTTCATACAAATTATTCAATTATATGATAAGGATAGACCAGTTATACAACCATAAAAGAGATTTAATCCTACATTATTATTGGTTGTAAATAAAGTTGAAAATTTACTTGAGGTAGGTATTATTTTTTCTATATTTGATTATCAATGGGCTATCCCAATTCAGGTTATACAAATGAAAAACAGATTCATAGTTTTAAAAAATTATAGGGAGGAATTAGTTTTAATAAGTGTACAAAACCATTAGATAGAATGTATAGAATATAGGAAACTAAATCAATACACTCGTAAGGAGCTTTTCACTATCCCATTAACTGATCATATGATTGAAAATATTTTATTTAGGATATTCTATTTATTTTTGGATTGTTTTTATAAATATTTTATGGTACCTGTTTCTCTAATAGATTAGAAAAATATGACATTCAAATTCCCATTCTATATATTTCTATACTAAAGGATACTATTTGAGATTTTAATTCCCAACGAGAGATTTTCCAAATAGGATACATGTATCATTGAGAGGGGGAGGGGGTGAATCAATGGTAACTTTTTCTTTTTTAGTTTCCTTTCATTGGAAACAACCTTCATCTCTTATTAAAGAGTTATTACTTTACTGAAAACAAAATAATCACACATCCATAGGAACATAAGAATTTACATGGTTCACTACTCGACAAGACTAGATACATCCTTGGTATGGTTTTTAAACATTCCAATACATCAAAATCTACTAGAAAAAAATCCTTTTGTATGGATACAAAAACAGGAAATTCTATTAAGCTTGAGTAGCGCAATGTTCAATATAATTGTTCATGTGTTTCATGTAGCACAAAATGATGTAATAAAATTTATGTAACAAGATAAGAACTTTCACCAGGTTCTTCCCAACATGTTACTCTGCTTCCTTGTAAAATTTAAAAAATATGATACTCAAGAAATTCTTACCTAGAAGGAGGTAAGAACTTATCTAGACTTTGTAATGATACTCAGCCTAATATGCAATCTGATTCCTTATCCGATTTCTTAGTCCAATAATAAACACTACCAAAATACCATTGAAATAAATCAGAACTACTTCTATATTAGTCTTGAAACCTCAGTATGAATTTGTAGTCTGATGACTCAGTCTATTCTGTGAAACATTGAATATGATATCCCTTTTTCTTCTTATTTTATCCAAAAAACTTCCTCCCGAATGTTCAATTTGTAAACTCTTTCTCATTATAACTTTAAATGCTTAGACTTCTCTCTTATCACCCTTGAATAATACTTTCATCAGAAAGTAAAATGTACCTCCTACTATTTATAGGTGTTCCAAATGTGGTTTAGGAGGGAATGTAAAAACTTTTACTATTTAACCAAATTCCCAAAAACATAAAATTTATTTTAAATTTTGGATACATCCTTAATGCCTTCAACTCTGGATTTTTCTCAAACCTTCTTGAATCTTATACTAACTTTAGCTTTATTTTGAATTTATACACATTATTCACTATGATTCTAATTTACATTATTATTTATTCATTATGATGAATAAATTTGGTCACTCTGATTTTCTTGGAGAATTTTAAAAGACATCATAATAGATGAATTATCATTATGATGTTCAAAACCAAATGAAAACTAAGCTTCTCATTCCAATTATCCATTTAAACTATTATATATTACACATTGAAACCATTATTCCATAAGAATTGTTGGAACCTTATTATACTTTTTGTGAAATTTCTTTTTCCGATAAAAATAGTGTAATGATATAAATATTCTTTCACTTCCTTGGAAAAACATCAGCATCGACTTCAAACATCTTTGAAAAAAATTTGTAATTTCTTATATGTAGTTCTCCTTTTATTCTTTTACTATGACCGATGAATCTACATCTGATAATGTTATCATTGTCAATTTGTCCCTAAATAATAATTCTTTACTTTTCTTTGATAATCAGTGTTGATTCCAGTCCAATGCCTCTTGAACCAATTGATAAAAACACAAGACTTTTCATTTTTATCTCTTGAACCAATCGAAAACATATCATAGTATTTGTTTTGTTATTAACCCAATTGATAGAGAAATAAAATAAATTAATATAATGGAAATGGTTGACCACATTTTTGATCGGTCTCAAATTTTATTTTATTAATTGGATCAAAAAAATCTACCTCTTTCCTTTTTCATTGGTCTTAACAAATCCTAATAGAAAAAATTCTTCCATCAATTAACCTTTTAAACCACCACTGTGTCTGATGATCGGTGTCAGGATCACATTGATTATCGGTGGGACATAGAGACTGATGAACCGGCGATGGAAGTTTCTACTTCAACAACTTATTTAATTTCCTAATTATGATAAACACTAACTTATTTGTCCAAATATTATTATTTTGTGGCTTATTGGTCAAAATGAAAACCATAATATTCATCGTTACTCGTTATTAAAAAATATTCATTTCCTTTAAACAATTTTGTGTCTGCTGATCTTACAAAGATGAACTAAGAATAGAATGATTTTAGTTTATTAGTATGAAAAACTTCTTATTGTATCATGAATTCTTCATGATTTTGAAAACATTTAATATCTTCATAGATTCATATAAATTACATTATGAATTATTATAACTTCATATCCTTCTAGGTACTTGTTTCTTTACACCAAAAATTGAATCCTATTGGATGCTCTGGATATCCCCATTTTCTTTATAAGTCTGTCATAATAAGTTTCAAAGACAAATGATTATTTTTATAACTTACCGAAAAATAAATCATCGTCATATTTTTATTGGATCCAAGAAGACTTCAGTACTCATTTCCATTACGATCAAAACATACCATTCTGGACCAAAGTCAAGTATGAAGAGCCTTCTCTTCAAGAAAATATCTTCACAAACCACTATAAGTTATTATATATTTTTATTCTATTCACATTATAATGATTTTGAGTCTGATAACCAACATTTAAAAAAGTTAGGTGATTTATTTGCACATTGAAAAAAATACATCACTTTCAGAACAAACTTATTTTAGATTCCAAAAACAACTTCCATCCAACTTGGTCCCAAAATATATCCCTTTGGATTTTTTAATGAACCAGGATTCATAAATCACATAACCTTTTAATATCAATTAAGGGATTACTTATCAAAAATTCAAATACTATTTGAGATAACTCATTGTAAGGAAAAATAATCACTGACAGAAAAACCTTGCTGTCCAAAAGTAGCCACTCATGAAACTTATTCATATTTCAAAAAATCCTTAAAAACATTCTTCACATATTCCACTTACCTGTAAATATATATTTACTCAATCCAATCAAACAAAATATTATTGTCGGTCGCACATTTAAATGTTCAGTTCATATCTTACCCAAAGCTCCCCCTATATACTTGATTTCTTAAAAGGTTTAACACATCAATTGATAGATTTTGAAACAATTTCCCCTCTTGAAAAAACTATCCAAATAAAATATGAGATAGTGGAATAAATACATACCTCAAACTTGGTGAAAAATAGGTTGTATTCCCATATTCAACCTTAGATTATAAAAAGATTAATTTGTTTAAGGTTTTGTAAAAATGTCAGCAATATGTTCTGATGTAAAAACATACTCTATATTTAGTTCATTATTCCCCACATTCTGTTTGATGAAGTGGTATTTGATATAAATATGTTTTGAATGATAATTTTGTACTGTATTTCTTATAAGGTTTTTTACACATTCATTATCAAAACCCAAGATCAAGGGTAACTTTTCTTTAATATGAAAGTCTTCCATGTGAGTCTTCATCCTCAAAAGTTGAGTAGCATCATGAGTGGAAGAAACATACTCATATTCATATGTACTAAGAGTAAAGTTTTTTTGTTTCTTTTTATACCAACTAACATAACTATTTATGTGAACGAAAAATCCACAAGATGTGGATATTCTATCATCAAAATTTCCGACACAATCTACATATGAATATCCAAACAATTTAATAATTTCTATACTATCATGCCTGATACCTAATTTTTTTGTCCCCTTTATATATGTAATAATTCTTTTTCTAAATAACAAGTGTGATTTTTTTGGACAAATATAGAATCCTACACATGTGGTCACAACATAAATAATGTTGGGTCTTGAGGTAGTGAAATATAACAAACCTCCAACCAGCTTTCAAAACACTTTCTAGTGAACTTCCATACCTTCTTTATATTTAGTTACCTTGGTTCCCACTGAAGTAGGTGTGTAGACTAGTTTCAAATTTTAGATATTGAAGTTCAAAAGACTTTCCTTGGAATATTTCACTTGATAAATAAAAAGTTGTTTCTTCTTTTAGATTTCTAACCCACAAAATTATTTCATTTCAACCTACATGAACATATCAAACAACTTAATATTTTCTTCATTAAATATTTCCCATGTTCTTTCATCATTCCCAAAAAATATAATGTCATGAACATAAAAAATTTCAATGAGAGAAAACTCATGATTTTTTTATATATATATTACTATAAACTCTTCTTTTCTTAAAACTAATATTTATTAAGCAGGTATCCAATTTTGAATGCCATACCCTTAGAGATTTTTTTATCCAATACAATGGTTTCTTCAGTTTTTAAAAATAAATTTCATCATTAAAAAAAATAAAGACACATGGTTGTTCAATATAAACTTCTTCATAAAGATCACTATTCAAAAATATTTATTTCACATCCAACTAGAAAATTTTTCAACTTCTTTTTGCATCAATATAATGAAAGATTCTAGTTATTTCTTACAATTCCACCATAGAAAACGTTTAATCAAATTAAAATTTTTTTATTAGTGAGTAACCTTAACACAGAAATATTTCCTTGTTTATTATCACTTAAGCTTCTTCATTCACCTTATTTCATAAATCCCACTTTGTACTAATATTTTTTTTCATTTGGTTTAGGTACGAGTTCTTATGTATCATTCTTCTCTATATGATCCATATATTCATTCATATCTTGAACTCATTCTGGATGATATAGATTCTCATTTACTTCTTTCATCTCAAAATTTGAATACTAAAAAGTATGTGTAATAGATTTTTAGGTTCTTATTATTTGAACTCTTTGATGTCGATCACAATTTATTTTTTTAGATTCCACTTGCCACCTTAGTCCGGGATGATATTTTCATGATTCTTCCTCATCACTTGAGATAGCTAAGTCTGATTCTCCATATTTAGTAGGATTAAATTTTTTGAATACATATTATAATTTCACACAAAATGTATTTCACCTTGGTCATTTTTCTTAACTTCATGAGTCTTTTTTCTATATTCTATATATTTTTAAATAATATTCACATCAACAGAGTCAACAATTATTCTTGAATATTTTTTAAAGCATCTAAATCCTCTTCTTTCAAAAGAATATCCAATAAAAATTCCATCTTCACCTATTTGATCAAACTTTCCAATGTTTACACCTTTCTTATTTATGATGCATAGAATCCCAGAAACACATTAGTGATTCAAACTTGAAATTTTTCCATAAAATTTTTATATGGAGTCATATCATAACTTTTCATATAGAAACATTAGTTATGAGTATAAATATAAGTTCTCATGGATTTCCTACAAAATTAATGATAGAGACAATGTTCAAGTAACATAGTTCTCCACATTTTGTCAAAATTTATTTTTTTCCATTCATAAATACCATTTTGATGAGGAGTGTTTTTTATACTAAACTCATGAAGAATTATATGATTCTCAAGATAAATTTAAAACTCTTAATTTTTTTTACTTACCACTATTGTTTATTCTCAAATTCCTTACTGAATACTAAAATCCCTTCTTAGAATTACTCATAAAACTTTTGAAGTTTCTCAGAGAATTTTAATTATGTTTCATATACAAAACACAAGTAATGTGAGTAAAGTCATACATGAAAGTAATGAGGTAATTATCTCCATGATTTTATTATTTTCTCATTGTCTCATAGATATCAGAACAAATAAGTTCCAAGGGTAATTTTGAAAAAATTGAAACTTAATTATGCACAATGTTTGTAATATTTAATTTCTGAAAAATAGTGCAACACCAATATCTTCTCCTTGACATATCATAAATTCCACAGACACTATCTCTTTTTGATAACATTCTCACATTTTTATAAAACATATGTCCCAAAATTTTATGATATAATCAATTCACTTCAACCATGCCTATATAACAATAGTTTTAAACCTCACAAAATTGGATGAAGTTTCATTGTGTACATTGGACTATTTTAATTATATTTCCATATTTTTCTATTTTTACAACAAAAACATATTTTATAAAAAAACATTGTTGCCTTTATTATGTTGTTTTTAAATAATTAGAATGTTTTGTTTCATCCCATGAAAAAGAAATTTATTTGATTTCAATTTTCTTTACCAATGATTGATGATCCAACATCTTTGATTTTTAGAGATTCATCATTGCCAAATGTCACTATTCCTTCTTTTAATTCACTCACATTATTCAAAAAAAATTAGTCTCCTTTATTATGATAAGAACACTCACTATATAAGATCCAAGGTCATTCTCCTTTTGTATCTTTGAGAGCCGTTTTTACAACAAGATATTTTTCATTCCCATTATCTTTCTTCACATCTAGATTATGTGAATTTATAACAAACTTTTGCTATGCCAGTAAAAAAACAAGATATCCTATTTCAATATGTACATGTTGTTCACATATTTCAAAAAATAGTTTCCAAATGTTGGAACCTATTTTCATCTTTCACACCAACCATTTTTGGTTTCTTAAAAACATCATTCTTGTGATTATTCATTTGAAAGGATTGACTCCACCCAAAACATTTCCTTTTTTAATTTGTGTAATAATAGTAATATTGTTCATTGAACTGACAAATATTTTTGTATGTATAAATCCACCACAATACTAGGATTATCAATAGAAATAATATTTTCCTCTATAAATTTTATTATGTCTTTTTTTGTGAGAATGTTTCTGAGAAACCTTATTATATTTATTATCAGAACATTATTGACTAAAATACTTTCTATTATCGATCATATTCTTCTTTTTCAAATTGGTTTTCTTTTCATCATTTCTAGAACCAGAAGTAGTATAATAGTTTTTGGATTCATAATATGTAGAAAATTATGACTTCTCCACTTTTTTGGTCTTGGAAACATACATAAATTTCACATATTTATTATTCTAATAAAAAATTAAATATTTATTCTCAACCTTTGATGAAACATTTTATAGTTCCTTATTAGGTTTATCTATCGTAGTTATCTCACTAACTTCAGAAATATAATTATTGAAACATGAAACCATATGATCAAATTTAGAAATATTTTATTAGAAAAGTTCTTTCTCTTCTTCTTTTCCCTTTAACTTGAATTATAGATATTCATTCCGATTATTTTCTATCTCAATAGATTTCTTCACACTATCAATCTATTCCACCAGCATAACTATCTTATTTGAAAAAAATTATTGATTTTTTGTTGAGGAATTTTATTTTTTCAATTTACTAATATATTTCCCATGAATTATAATTTTTATTAGACATTATTTAAATTCTTCTTTTAGATTAAATTCTAATCAAGTTTCTTATTCTTCAAAGTTGCTGCTTCTAAACTCTTCATTGTTCACTATTTCAGTGAATTCATTCTCTCTTGTATTCTTATTAGAATTTTTGGATTCAGCCTCAATATCTTCATATTCATCATATTTTTACAAGAAACGTATCCTTCTATATTTGGAGGACTTTTTTATCTTTCCCTCTGGAATAATATTTATCATTATCACCCTATTTCTTCCACGGTCTTCTAATCATTATTTCATCTTCATCTCTATAAAAATATTTCTTTATTTGGGGAAAATTATTAGTAATGTGAAAAATGAATCCACATTAAAAACACTTCAAGTGGAGTTTTCCGTTATATCTACCTATACATATTTTTACATTTTTATAAAAGAAAGATAAAAATTTATCAAGATTTTGACATACCTCATTTTTTAATAATAATCATAAGATTATTATTCAATAATATTATTATTATTTTCTTGGAATACTAGAAAGATACTTCTCTATCATATTTTTTACCATTCATAACTTTATCTATTCTCATTTCATAATTAATGAGAGTAATATGAAAATCATCCATAGATAATGTTTCTAGATATCTATCTTCTAATGAGGAAAATTTAGCATCAAACTTATTATGGAGAATTATTAGAATAATTTCAACTATAGTAGAATCTTTTAACTTTTCACCAAGACATATAATAGTTATAACAATGTCATTCAACCTAGTAAGAAAGTCACCAACATGTTCATACTCACACATCTTGAGATCTTTATACTCATCCTCCAGATTTGTAACTTTACCTTGTTACCTTTTGTACTGCTTTCATTAATTTTATTAATCTTATCCAAGATAACTTTGGTAGTGGAAACACCATTCACCCTTAGAAACTCAATTTCCGAATGTGATGAGAGTAAATCATTTTTATCTCTTCCACCATTCTCAATATTCTTCATGTCAACAGGTGTAATAGGAAATTTTTCATTAATATAAGGAAATCCATATGTTGTAGCTTCAATAACATCATACCTAATATACATAAGATAATACCAAATTCGACCTTTCTAGATAAGATAGTTACTACCATGAAAGACTAGAATCCCTTACTGTTCACACAATTTTGATTCTCCACAACAACTTCTATTAAAATACTTTATTGAAGAGTAAAAGAAGGGAAACTTACCTTTAATAATAAATAATATTTTCTAACCAGGATACAAGTATCACTGGGAGGGGGAGGGGTGAATCAGTTATATCTTTTTCTTTAAACCTTCCTTATATTTGAAACAAACTTCAGTTCATGTTATAGATCTATTACTTTTCTGAAAGAAAAATCACATATACACACGAAAAAAAGAATTTATAAGGATCAATATTAAATAAGAGTA
This sequence comes from Viscum album, assembly GCA_963277665.1. Lineage (NCBI taxonomy): Eukaryota > Viridiplantae > Streptophyta > Magnoliopsida > Santalales > Viscaceae > Viscum > Viscum album. The sequence goes on from OY728141.1 coordinate 1,552,502,545, forward strand.
TCTATGTCCTTGGTATGGTTTGGAAGAAATCCAATATTAAAAAATTGACTAGAAAACAATCCTTTTATGTGGATACAATATGTAGGATATTCCCTTACAGTTATGGATCACTATGTTCATTGAAAAAATGTATGTTATTTATGTATCATGAAATGACACACTACAATTTGTGAAACAAGTTAATAAAATTTCACTAGGTACTTATTAACATGTTAATATGCTTCCTTGTAATCTTTAACAGACACGATCCTTAAGAAAACTATTCACTTACCTATCTAGAACTAGGTAATAAATTATATGGAATTTCTAAGGATACTCAGTATGAATCCTTGTACAATTCTTCTGTTCAATAATATAACTTTTCCAAAATACCAATGAAAAAAATCACAACTGGTTCGGTCTCATTCTGAAAACCTTGGTTTAAATTCCTAGACAAATTACGCAGCCCATTCTGGGAAACTATGAATATGATCTACCTTCCTCTACTTCATCTATATGGTAAACTTTCTCTAGAATGCCCAATCCAGGAATTCCTCCTCACTCGAACTTCCACTTCTCCTTCTAATCTATTCTCACTATTAACTATACTTGCATTGGAAAGTACAATGTACTTCTGCCTATTTATAGGTGTTCTAAATGTCATTCATATAGGAATCTAAAATTTTTCACCACTTAACCAAATTCCAAGGTAATTCAAATTAATCTTACATTTTGGACACATCTTCAAATTCTTTAACTCTTTAGGATTCCTCTCAACACATCTCAAATATTCTCATAAATTCATCTCGCTTATGAATTTGTACACATTCTTCAGTATGATTCCAATTTCCATTTTGATTTCCTCATTATGATGAAGACACTAGGGAAATTTAATTTTCTAGACCCGCTTGAAAATACATCAGAAATGAAGACTTCCCATTATGATGTTCAACACCAAATGAAAAAAATATTTTCATTTTAATGATTCTTACCAACTATTAGATATAACATATTAAGTCCATTCTTCTATCAGTGGAATTTCTTTTGACCATAAACATAGTGAAAAATTCTAACAAATCCCACAATTCCATGGAAATACATCAACACTATCTTCAAACATCATTGAAATTTTTTTGTAATTTCTTTAAGTAGTTATTTATTTATTATTTTCCTTATAAGGATAAATCTATATTGGATAACCATATCAGTTTCAGTATAAACCCGATGAATCAGTATATAATTCCCTATTATAATCAGTTTCAGTGCTAGTCCGATGATTCTTAACCCAACTGATAAAAACATGAGACAATTATTTTTATCTCTTGAACCAATTGAAAATATATCATTATTTTACATTCATTATTGACCCAATTAATTCAACCTGATAGAAATGGTGGAATACATTGTTGATTAGTATCTAATATTCATCTATGAATTGGTTATATAAACTCAACTTATATTATTTTTCATTGGTCCCAAAAACTCCCAAAAAAAAAATCTTCCTATTATTAACTTTTTCACCTATCTATGGGTCTAATAATCCTTGTCAAGTACACTTTGATGATCAGTGGCACACAGCGTCCGATGAACCAGTGTTGGTAGCTTCGACTTTAGAAATTTTTTCCCCTTCTTGATTGTGATACAAACCAAATTATCTTAATGACTTTTTTATCTTATGCGTTATTGGTATCATTTAAAACTAGTATATTCATCTTCACTAATTAGGAAAAAAGCGTCACGACCTTTAAACAATTATACATCTTGTGAGCTTATACCGATGAACTAAGAATTGAAATCGATGACTATATTCTTATAAAAAACTTCTTGTATCCTGACTTCATAATGAATTTGAAAACATTTAAGATTATCATATCATCATATTAATTAATTTAGGAAGTATTATAACTTACTATCCTTCTAGGGACTTTTTTCTTTCCAATTAAACTTGAATCTAATTAGAAGTACTGTTTCTCCCATTTCCTTCATAAGGATATCAACACAAGTTTCTTAGAAAACAAAATATTTTGAGAAATTACTGAATAGTAAAGAATCATCAAACTTTTATCAGAGCCAGGTAGAATTTGATAACCCTTTTAATTACGATCAAAACATTCTTTTCTGGACCCAAGGAAAGTCCAATGATCCTTTACTTCTAGAAAATTTCTTCCCAAACAACTATAAATTGAAATGAATTTTGAGCCCGGTCTTCTGATTATTATTATGAGTCTGATTACTAAGATTTCAAAAAGTGAGGTGATTTATTTTCTATTTGAAAAAAATACAAAAGTTTTAGAATAAATTTATTTCGTCTTCCAAAACAACTTCCATCCAACTTGGTCTAAACACAAGGTATGTTCCAAATTTATTTGTTAATAATATTTTCTGATCTACTTGATAAAAGTATGGAGGTTTTCACTTATTCTTTTATTGCATTTGGATCCACATTTTATCTGTGTATTTTTAGATTGGGAAAATATGTGCATCATTTTATTGAGGAAAACCTAGTTTTGAATTTTGAAAAATGTCATTTCCTAGCAGAGAAAGGAATTTTACAACGGTATGTTGTTTCTAAGAAATGTATTGAGGTATATAGTTCTAAAGTTGAAACTATTTATACATTACATTATCATATATTTGGGTGTGATTTAAGGTAATTATAAGGAAATGCAGGTTCTTATTAACTCTTCATCAGATATTTTACTAAGATTTATCTACCATAATATCATTTCGTTAAAAAAGATTTTGATTTTGTGTTTGATGATTCTTTTAGGGTTTCCTTTTATTTGATAAATGAATGCATCACCACACCACAGATAATAAATCTCTAATAGTGGGAGATACCATTTGAGCTTATGTGAGATGCTTCAAACATCACTGTTGGAGTGGTCTTATCTTAGAGGGTGAAATGACACTCCCATGTGATTGAATACTCATCAAAGACATTGGATTTATCCCAAGAAAACTAAAAAAAATTGAACGATTGTTTCTCTATGTTATATTTAATTTAGATAAATTTTATTCTTACTTTTTGGATTCTAAGGTAGTTGTTTTCTATGACCATTTAGCTTTGAGATACCTTTTGAAGAATCCAAATGAATAGCTGAGAATAATTAATTGAATAATACTTTTTAGGAGTTTATAATTGAGATAAAGGATAGAAAAAGATCATAAATCTTTGTGGATAACCACATGATAATGATCAATAACATTACATGACATGATACACCAGACTAGGAACCTCTCCAGTACAATTTTCCCAATGAGCATCTCTAGGCCCTCTCAAGAACAGAAACTTGGTATTCTGACTTAGTGAATTCATATATTTCCTAATAAATTCTTGAAAACAAAAAGAAACACCAAGATAAATTATTGAAAATTGAGTTAAGGTATTATGTGTGGGATGACCCATATGTTTGGAAGATTTGTAGTTACCATGTTATTAGGGGATACATTCTGAATCATGAGTTTGAATATATTATTCATTTTTTCATACACTTTATGATATAGGAAACTTGGTCCCTAATTAATAAGTAGTATTGTTAATGACTAAAGATTATGTTACCCTAGTTTTTTCCCTGATTCCCATGTGATTTGTAAGTCATTATCACTTTTCCAACACACTGTAAATACTTATAAGAGATATGAGATTCCATAACAACCCATTTTTCTATAATATTTTTTATATTTGAGGAATTGATATTAGGGGTACATTTACAAATTATTTTGTCTTCTTATACATTCTTGTTTCGTTAAATTAGGTTAGAAAATGGGTGGAGGCCAAATTCACTAGGACTGATGATTCTCATGTTGTAGTGTATTTTTTAAAGGTATAGATTTATTATATGTTTGGAGTACACAAGGATATCATTAGTGAGCAAGGGAAAAACTTATATAATAAAAATTTTGTTTCCCTCCTTATGATGTATGGGGTGAAAAACAAATCATCAACCCCTTACCACCCCAAAAAAAATGGTCAGGATGAAGTATTAAACTGAAAGTTGATTTTTTTAGAGAAAAATATGAAACCCAATAAGAAGGTTTGGGTAAGGAATTTTGATTATGCACTATGGATTTATAACATGATGTTTAAAACACCCATTGGTGTTTCACCCATATGATTTTTTTTTTGCAAAAACCATGTCATCTACCCATAGAGGTTGAGTATCGAGTATATTGGAAAATAAAGAAACACAACATGGATTTTGTCCAAAAAGGAGATCAAAGTAATTTTCAACTTCAATATCATTAGGAGATTAAATTTTCCTCATATGTGAACTCAAGTATCTTTAATAAAATAACTAAAGATACTCATGATAATATGATCTAAAAAAGAGTTTCATGTTGGGGATAAAGTTTTTCTCTATAGTTAATGATTGGAGATGATGCCTAGTAAGTTTCATTCTAGATGGTTAATACCTTATTTTTATCTATTTTGTTCCTTTTGGTTTAGTATAGATCATATAATATTCCATAATAAGGACCTTTAAATTTAATGGGCATCAATTGAATAAATTATTGTAGGGATTCCTGATACATGCAGTTGATTCTATCGCACTACATAAGGCCATTACTACATTAGAATATCATGCATTTCCTTGTCCACTAACATTTAGGTTATTTATCCTAATTCAAACTATATATATCATGAGAACAAATCATTTCATAGGGTCACATTGGGTAAAATTAAACATTTTATGTGTGGGGGAGGGGATCACATTTTAGGATTAGTTTTTATTAGTTTTTTTAGGATTTCATTTATTATTCTTATTCATATGTTTTTTTTCTTTTTAGGATATTTGAGCCCAAATGAATATCCATTATCATTTTAAACACATGATTTCTTTTACAAAACTAACTTTATTTTTGAACAAATGCATTTTAAAATGATTATTGATATGATTTTTTCCTTGAATTTGATTTTCAAAATATTTTTATGAGTTTGACCAATTATTGAATTCCATTCTCATGAGGCAAGAAAATAAAATATATTTCACATCTAGTGAGGTATTATGAAGAAATTTATCTTATTTTTTATAATACCCATTTCTTTAGAGATACTTGATAATGTTTTAATACATAACATGCATGAAATATTATCATATTTAGGATTAAACAAAGTCACATTGAAGATGACCGAAACATTTTAATTTTTTTCCATTTGTATTTGGAGCTACCCTAACATTTAATTGTTCTTATCCTATAGAAATAATGAATGAACTCTGATATGAAATTCCCATATTACAATCTGATTTTTTACTTCCCACCTTATTATTTGTATATTTTCATGAAATTCATTAGGATAAGTGTGTGTGTGTGGGGGGGGGGGGTTTATGGTAGAAATGCATGTTTTAATTCTGGGTGGATACATGTGGTATTGTAATTAGGCTTCTAAGGGGAGATGATTTATCATTCATTTTTCATTATTATTAATATATATTTAAAAAAAATTAATAAATAATACATGGGTTGTTTCATTGGTAGGTAAAAAATTACCAATACCAAACCAATGGTCTTAATATCATATGGGGTTAGGTGGTGGATTTGAGAACTTTTCTAAGTTTAAAATTCAAAAAAAAAAGAAACAAGAGGGTGAGTAGTTAATTAAGTTTTCAGTTATTCATAACCTTATTGAGTTTTGGTGAGTGGGGATATGACATTGTTCTCTTAGGAGGAGTATTGTCAGTATATATATATTTTGAATTCCATGCATTGTACTTAATAGTTAAACATCCATTTTCAGCCTTATTTTCAATTTTCACATCAATTCCCTCCAACCCAAAGCCTTAGAGTCATTTGATACTTATTGAAAATACATCACAACTTATTATAATAATTTTTTAGGGGGTGTAGATTTTATATTTATTGAAAGCCTATGGTAAGTAATATGTACCCAATGTTTTAACATAACTTGGAATTACATATCTCCTGAATGAAGAAGAAACAATCCATGTGAAGTATTTTGTGACTGAATTTTTTATGGATTAATAAGGTTGAACAAATTTGAATGTGAGAGAAGAAAATGAATGTGAATTTATACTCATATACAAGACATGATAAATTATGTTTTGGAAAAGTTCATTTTGAATTTTTCCAATATTGATTTTTGTGTGAGTTTGATATGAATATTGGATCTTTTTTTCCCAAGAGTGAAAATGGGTAAGTGTAGGGGAGTTGATAAACAATTATTTTATTGAATATTTTTTATATTAAATGAATTAATTATCCAAAATAGACTTTTAATTGAATATTTTATTAAAATTTCTAAGTAGATAAATAATTTGAAAATTGTATGGGAAATTTAGATTTCCCTTCAATTTCACTCTATTATTTTTCTTTTAAAATTTTATTTCAACCCTATTTTAATTCTAACTTTTGTGAATGGATTCTACACTAATATATTGACATATTTCATACAGAGAATGAAATTTGGATCCATTATTTGTGGGGTGAGAGGTGTCCATGAATTCAATATTGATGTGGATCTGATAGATGATTCCCACCATAATAATTCATGTATAATTTTTTTCACATGATTTTATTGGCCATTTTTTTTGAAATAATTTATATTAATTTATTTGGATGATTTAATTAAACCAAATTGACTTCTAGTTTGAAAATTTTCATGGTAAAAAATTCATGTGATTCAGATGTGTCCATATTAAATGAATCTAATAGGATGAGATTATTATCTTCAATAATTCGTCTATAAATCCTGAAAAACATCATTTCAGAGGCTGTAATTTTATGGGTGAACATTAAATTCATATAGAAACAAGTCCAAAAAATAAAACATTGAAATATTATTATGTTATGTTATTTAAAGATGTGTGGACATTTGGTACATTGAATTTGGATAGTTTTTTCTAGATTTAATTATTTTAATTAACAATTTTTTCATAATATATTCAATACATGTAAAAATAAGATTAATTTTTTATAAAAAAAAGGAAGAAATGGGTGAAAAACTTTTCTAAAGGAAAAATTTCCTAATTCATCCATTTATTGGTCTAAAAAATGTGTATACTTTCATTGGATTGAAATGAAGCTAATATTTTCCAACTACATTTTTTATAAATTTCTTCCTCCCCTTCAATGTTTAGGGAATTCATTCATAAAATAAAATAATAATTTTTCTCTTAAATTTATTTATTCAACTCCATTATCTTATTATTTTTTTTCTTTTCTTTAGAAAATAAGAGGTGAGATAAGATCATATTTCCTATATAATCCAATGCTGAAGGAAAATGTCTCTTCATTGACCCATCCACCCATTAAAGCATAATTTATGTGTAATAAAAATAATTTCACCATATTTAATGAATTATTACGAATCAATGAACAAAATTAAATTCATTATAATATGATCAGTTAAATTATTCTTAAAAGATGATTAAAAAATTCAACAGATAAACATGTAACACATGGGTTTGAGTTTGTTCGAATCGTGAGAGCAGACATAAATTATTAAATATAATCAACTAGGATAGAAATTTAGTGTTTAAATCTAGTCTACAAGATTATGTTAATTCACATTCATAGTGTTTAAATTATTTCCTAATTGGACATAAATTAGAAATATATATTTAGAATGATTATAAACATAGGGTTCCATAATATTATGTTCTAAAATTAACCAAGGGTTCAAATGTTTTGATTTTTTTGGTCATGTAAAATTTATATATTGTTTAGGGGTTGCAAACAAATTAGGATAAAATATTTTATTGAATCAAATATTTTCATATATTGATAAATAATTAATTAATGTGGCGGTTTAGATCAATTTGAATTTTATAAAATAAATTTTTATTAATGAAAATAACTATTCTTAATCTCTTGATTTCTTTTCCCATAGTCACCAATTTTTTTTCATTCACTTATTTATTCATTTATATTGAAAAAAATCCCCTCAAATTCTCTTTTCCATTTTTTTAATTTTTTCATTATGAATATTGTATTTTAATTCACTTACACCCTAAGAAAGATGGCCTAGGTTAAACATTTTTCTTTACATAGTAAAAAAATATTTTGAGAGTACCCATGATAGTTCTCATCAATGATACCCTCTTTATCTATATAATCAAGGAATATTATTTGTTGGAGTATACCTTATGTATGGAACAAGGTCCTTCCCTTTTTTCCTCTATCATTATAAGTGTCTTCCCAGGTATCATGAGAGTTATAATGTCCATAAGTAGTTCTCCTTGGATGAATTATTGAAGGAAAACCTTCATTTTTAATTCTCATGTCACTCTATTTTAATATATATTATGGTCTTATAATGTTCATATCCTTTTTTCACCAAGTTTCTACAACACATCCAACTATATATGAGACCGATCATGTACAGTTAATTGATTGTAGTTGGTTATTGGAAGTGATGGTAGTTGAACCTCAATTAGATAGAATTCCCCACCCCATATATAATAAATTATGGGGTTTGCTTTGCTGTAGTACATTTTTTGGTGAAATAAGACAACAAAGAATGTGAGAGTTTATCTGGAAAATATTTCTTATCTTTTAAACTATCTTTTAAGGGATATTATATAATGTTTTATTGAAATCATCAATCTATCCATTCAATTATAAATGATAGTGGAATGAATGGATGGACTGGATAGTGAACTCTAGGTATATCCTCTTCAATTAGAAAGCACGGAAGTTGGTGATATATTCCCTCAATATTTTTTGAGAGACAAAATATCTTAATGGAATTTTATTTCATTAAATTGATGTCAAATATCATTCAGAATTATTTAAGGGAAATTTCTTCAACCTATTTAGAGAAAAAAGTAGTGTCAGTAAGGATGTTTAAGAATAAATTGGCTATGGATGGGGGTATGTACCCATGAAATATATGCCCCATGTGAATAATTGATAATAATATTAAGTAGTGTTCAATAATTATGATTTTGATGAATGAAATTGGAATCCATATAACAATTATTTAATATCATCATTAATTTCAATCAATTCTACATCAATACTATCCATAAATATACAAGTGTGTTGATTTGGTGGTAGATATTGGTTCCTTACTGGTGGGATTTGGAGACACTAGCAGGGATATCCTATATAATAGCTAGGGTCTCTCCTCCTTTTATTCACCTAAGGAGGACCCCATCAGATCCTCACTTATAGATTATATTTTTAGCATTATGGTTATCATAGAAGATGAAATCTTCAACTAAATGATGAATCTATTCCTTATTTGAATGATATAGTTGATAGATCCCACTTTGGAGGTAGTCTATTATAGGTGACATCTATCCATTCATTGAATCAGTTTGAGAGTATAACAATTCTATTTGACTCTAGGTGGAAATAAATTCATTAATTTTATCAATATCACTAATTATGAAGGTAAAGACCACCCTATAATGTGTGATGCAAATGACCACCTCATCCTAGTCAAGATTAAATAAGGATATAACGACATTTACCATCACATTTTCTTATGAATTATATGAATGAGGGATGTGAGATAGTGTTTAATCTATTGGGAATTCGACCACCATCCCTCATACATAATCAAGAAAGGGAATCAAATCTTCCTTCTTTATGGAATAGTCTCTATTGATTATCTTGATTAACAACTCTGAGTTACAATTGATATTCCATCAAGGAACTGGCATCCATTGGGCCAGTTTGATGTAGTAATTAGGGCCTGATATTATAACTCATTTTCATTACATAATTTTAAGTGTATGAAGGAGTAAAAATAACCTCATTTGATAAAGATATGAGTGAAATCCACAAATCGACCCTATTGAGATTTATGATTTCGATCCTTCCACCTTTTGGGCTCCTAAGGGTACGATAAAAATATATCTCCCATGATCATGAGGTTTCATGGATGGTGAAAACATTTTCTCTGGGGAATTATTTTTCTAATATGGAATTCTTTGATAAAGGGTGTGTTTGAAGGAAATCCACTTACTCATTCCATTTTATTTATTTTTAAGACACAAACTCGATATCAAATTTCTATGGAATAACCTCTCACTATGCCAGAAAAACAATTATCATTGGAAAAATAATGTTTTATTTAATAAAATCTATATGCGAGACCAAGTGGAACTCATAGAACTGTAAATAGTTTCTTAGTTTCCAAATATTTAAATCAATTTAAGTTAGTGCTTCTCAATATCATAATATCAATTATTAACACCCAAAATTATCCTTTAAAGATTATATAGTCTATTCTCATTGACCTAATAGTTCTTCTGAACAGGTTGGGAATCGAGTGATAACTCTCGGGTTTCTATATATATGATTAAAGGTTTCCCTTATACACGAAGCATCATGATCAATGAGTGAAAAATGTACTGGTTGAGGTTATTGAAATATTTTAACAACTCAAAACCTACTGATAGTTTACCTATTTCTTCATAAACAATATAAAGGTTAAGAATATGTTCATGAGGTTGGATATGAAAAATCTCATATAATCAACATTTCTTTATATTACTCTCAACTCCTTATGTTTTTTAGGAGTAATACTGAGTGGTGCCTTATTCTTTTCAAGGATGAATTTAATGTTATGATGTCATACCACAAAGCTAATGAAATTCACTGATGTAAAACCAAAAGTGAATTTTTGGGGGTTTATCTTCAAGATGCATTACCATAAATTTTTTAATAATACCTTAAGATTGAAAAGATTAGTGTGTTGTTGAGTTTTGACCACCATATCATCAATAGATTACAATATCGTCTTCATCATAAAATAGTTGAAAATTTATTGTATTTCATGTTTATATGTAGAACTAACATTATTAAATATAAAGGGAATTAATTGATAATATAATACCCATTTGGGTTCCTATAAGGAAGTAAATTCCCTATATTTAAGGTCTATTTGGATCTGGTTTTAGTCATAATATCTGTCTATGAAGAGGGGGATCAAAATCTTACAATTACATTGACCAGTAATTATGTGATAAAAAATGGAATGTTATCTTTTATACAATGATGATTGATGTCCCTAAAATCAATAGAAACAAGAATTTTTCCATTATTTTTATTGATGAGGATGATTTAAGTGGTACATTTTGGGTAATATACTTCGTGAATGATGTTTTCTATGAAGGTATTATCAACTTTGACTTCCACCTTTTCAATACACGTCATATGCATTTTCTATGATGTCTGATTATTATAATGATTGTATTATGATAGACCCAAATAATTATAAGATACCTTGGGATCCAACCTATGAATATTTGTATAATTCCACATGAATATATCTTGATATTTCTTAAGGAATGTTATTTATGTATCCTGATTCATGGAAGAACTAATTAATATAGGCCATATATCATCCACCATGACCAGATTCACTTGTCCAAGTTCATCAATGGTAGTCAATACACCTTTATTAAATGCTAGAGGAAGATCATTTATATCTTCCACCTCTTATTAACCAACATCAGTTGAAGAGTAGGGAATGGAATCTTGATATATAAAAGATGATTCATGGCCATTTTTATTTCCATCAAAATGGAATCCTTCTTCCAAATGGTTAGGTTAATTTGATACAACTCATACTATGATAATGATAGTGAATGCGCCTAAATATCATGTAATTATTATAGTATTCAGGTCTAATTGATCAAATAACCTTGTATTTATTATCTAAATATTATTCAAACCATCACTTCCATAATTATGTTTGAGGGAATGATTAATTCACATAGATTATTAATTTATATTTTTATATATTGGTGGTGAGTTCCAAGGGAACATTCACTTGACCATTATATAATAGGCAAGTTATTAAAGAATTCATATCACTGGAATGAAAAAACCATTTTCTTCTCAAATATCAAATTTTCACCTCAATTTGGTTGATGGGACTCATGAAGTCATCATGGAGTTTATTTTATCGATTTACCGGGATGATTTCCAAACTATTAAGGGTAGAATTAGCGATATCATTATTTATGACTGGATACTTCCCCTACCTTTTGTAGAACCATATGTCTGTTTTTTATGAATCTCAAGACACAAAGGGGGGAACTATCACCATATAGTTCCCAAAATTTCCCATTAGTAGTTTACTTCAGGCGATAATGATATGATGAGGGAACTTCTATGTGCATTTGGAACCATGAAATTTTTAGTAAGATATTGTAGGTTTTTTCTTGTTATAATACCATAAAATAAGAGTCAAAAATGATATTATAGAATTTTGCTCTCAACATGATTTTTACAAGGGGCCATTATTCACTCTTATTACATTCATTAATTATTAGTTTTTATGGGGAATGTTCTGCCTCACTAAAGTCTAAGTACTTCAGGATTTGAACCGAGATGAGATAAATCCCAAAAACATTGAGTGTGATGGTTAAATTCACCAATTTAAGATATTTTTACATTATGCCTATAGAGTGATCCAGTACTTTTATTTGATGTTTTGAATGATATATTTTTGTCACTGAGATATGAATGTAAACACCCAAAACACTATGGAATTTCAGGATAACAAGATATGTTTGCAAATCCTCAAGGATATTTGTTATACATATCTCCAATAAATTTTGTTGGTAAAGTTTCATATTCAAATAGTATTTCCGGACTTTCCACTATTAAATGAATTATAAAACCCTATCATTTCAATGTTATTTGAAATTAAATAGGTTGAGGAAATTTGTCTTTCTCAACATTGACCTAAAATAGTAAAGGAACTTCAATCAATGATTTTAAAAATTAGAAATAGACCCATATGGTAGGTTTCTATAGTAGATAAATTTTATTACTTCCAAGGTTTGTATGAACATACTGAGCTACAACCTGTTTTTGCATCAGATTACACATCATGGGGTCACATTGAAGAGTGAAGTTCATGAGATGCTACTTCAAGTGTACAAAACCATTCATTATTGGTAATTTGAGATTCCCAATGTTAGGTTGGGGTAGATTCATGCCCACCCATTATGGATACAATTTCCTCTTTGGCTGCACTAGCATACTCCATCCCTCTATAGGCTACATTCAAGCATTAACAGACTTAATGGAGTTTAGGAGTTTTGGTTTGAATGTTTCTTAGGTTTCTTATTAAGTAGATCAAGGGGGAAACTTGATATGTAATGACCCAAAATTTTATATATGTATTTTATCTTCTTAATAATCATCTGTGCCATATTTTGGAATATAATATATCATTAAAAACATGCACCACATAATAAAACCAAAAAAACTTATTATATGTATTTAAAAAAAATTAAATTTAGAGAATAAATATATCTAATAAAATTTCAAGTATTAAAATGAGACAATAAAAAAAATAAAAAAATAGAAAAAGAAAATTTGGATCATTTTTCTCTACTATAATTATCACAACATGTAAAAATATTTAAAAAATGAAACAAAACCTTAGTAATGAAATACTTTTTTTGGAAATAAATAATATATAATCATTAGAATAATTAAATTAAATGATTAATAAAGATATTTAGAGGTATTTTTTAGATTTGTAAAACCAAAATGACTATTGGAATAATTACCTGACCATTAAAAATCACTTCCTAACTATTATGAATGGTAATGTAATTGTTAGAACTGTAACCAACCAAATAAAATAATATAATGACATGTAAATAATATCTAAAATAAATGATGTAAGTAAATATAAATATTATCATTCTGAAAATAAGTATTCAAATTAGAAACAAAAAAATCATTAGTAAATTTTTGATAAACTGCATTTCAATGTATTTTATAAAAATAATATTTTTATGTTAACAATTAATAGCACCTATGTTAAAAAATGTTTTTTGTAAAATTAATTTAATTTTTAGTGTCATTATGTCTAAATTTTATAAGGGTTAATTTTTGATATTTTTCATAGAAACTTCAATTTTTAGTTAAATAGAAAAAATACAGTTTTTCCAAATACCGCATGTTTTATGAGATTATTTTAATGTAATCATAACATTATAAATCATAAATTTGTTATCTCAAATCAAATTAAATTTAATAAGATAAAAAACTAATTAAAAAATAATAAACATAATATACAAACATTAAAAGTAATATCTAAAGTCTAAAAATACAAAGTATTCCATTTATTTTTTTTTCATTTTCATTTTTCCCTTTTATATAAATAAATAAATTCAGTCTATAAAGAATTTTTAATTAATAAAAACAAATATTTTTAATCATATTTTATTTAAAATATCAAAAATATCACTATTGAATGTTTTACCAGGGAAATAATAATTTATTCAATATTTTTTCCCAAACATATCCCTCCCCTAAAGTATAAATACCACTCTCCATTATGATGAAAAATTAATTTCAATCCACTTTTTCATGACCTAGGTCTACCCAAATCAATTATTATATGTCTCCTTATAAACTTAGGGATTCACAGGTGTTATCCAACCACAATCCTTCAAGGTTTCACTGAAGGATTAAATCTTTAATGAAGAGGTTACCCCACAATTCTCCCTTTTCATATTCTCTCTCCTATTATTTCAAATATCCCAATTTATTTCCTTTATCTATATTTATATTCTATTTAACATTTAAGGATATGAAATATTAATGTCATTATGATACAATTATAACCATTTTAATCTATTTATTTTATATATACCATCTATTCATTGATGTGTCCTGTTAATGGTTAGTTTCATCAACTTATATAGACATTATAAAACATTTACTTATCATCACCTATATAGCTAGTTAGTGTAGATTTTATTTTAAAAATGTATTCTAATTTATTCCTGTATTTTATAAATAATTTTTTTTAAAATATGTTTTAAATAATAAAAATCATGAAATTGAAACAAGATGGGAAAATTTTATGAAAAACTGACATCAAAATATTTAAAATTTAAAAAATATTAAAAAATAAGATAAAATGATGGTAATTGATTGAAATTAGTGTTCTAGTCTCTCGATCTTCATCAAAGTTTCTAAAAAAATTCTCTGATGACAAAACAGTTTTAAATGATATTTTACCATGATCATTTTTCACCGATACTCAATTTTTTTGTAAAAATTGCAATATAAAAAAATATTTTTAGATTATCATCCAATTAGATCAATGAATGAATAATGTAAAAGAAGTAACCATTCTAATCATATTCTATGATTGGAATTTAGCCAAATATCATGATTTCATTAAATATTTTTGAAGAATTTGATTTAATAAAATTTATACAGGAAAGGGATAGAAACAAAAAGGAAAAGAGATAAGTCTTCTCTATCCCAAAGCTCCAACTCCTGCTTGATTTTTCCTAGTGATCACCAGTTTCCAATCCCAAATATGCTCATCTAAAAGTATATATCCTTTGAAAATCCTATGACATCCATCCCTATATCTATGGTGAATCAAACTTATGGAATCTTCTTAGTATATTAATAATAAAATTTTGCACTAATTGTCACCTCTATCTCATTGTCACTGTTCCGATAGTATCTCCATAGCTTGCACATGGCATGTTTATCACTGTATACCATTCTCAATGGTGACTAAATCCAAGCTCCCAAAACTAAATATGATCCCATACACATGAGCATGTTTATATCACTTAAAAATTTTATATAATATTTTCTTTTTTCATCTTGATTTAATGGATTTCACCCTTATGTAGGTATACTTTTATGGGTCATACTAAACAATCCAAAGTTAGATGTTCAGAAGTGGATCCCTCATAGGCTCAGTGTAACCTTATGTGGGTGTAACTCTACATGAGATTACATTTACAGATGTTACCTCCTTACCCTTACATGACTTTCAACTTGGTTACACTAGTCCTAATGAAACTTACGTAGTCCTACCATTCACATTTATGTAGGTATAAACCTTACATTACTTAGCCTCACATAAACATACAATGGTAATAATTTACTAAATTTATGTGAGCTTACCCTACCACTCTTACATTGATTCCCATACTGATCTTTACATGAAACTCCTTGGATACACTTACAAGTTTCCACTTTGATACCCTTATATAGATACCCATGGATACCCTTATGTTTATTCCCCTCCTTGATAACCATTATGAAAATTCCCCCACTCAATGAACCTTACATTGATTCCCCCACCATATTCTTTAACAAGTTCAATTTTGATCATCTTTAAGCTTTGAATAGTTTAGGTATATTTATCAGTGAATTAGGTGTGGTCATTTACTTGGTAAAAAAGTTTGAATTCTATCATCCTTAAGAATGATTTTATCTTAGTTGTACATCTTCCTATGCTAGAATAGATATGAGGATGGTCTCCTCAAATCGGCAGCTTGTCATCATCCTTCACATTTCATTGTAGCTTCTAGATTCAGGATTTTTGGTGATGAATTAGTGCATTATGGGTTCATGTTTCTTCATAAACTACTTTCATTGAATGTATGCAGATTGGGTCTTCCCATAATGGCGTGTTTGAGTGACGATGAGTTAATTATTCAATTCAATTTCTCCATATTTTACTCTAGAGGTGATATGTTTCTTCCACCATTTTAGATGTATTATTCCACTAAAACATCAGTTAGTTGTTACTTTGTTTTATCATCTCCAATATACCTTATCCTAATTCTAATCATTATTTTTTATATTCAAATCAGATTATAATGGAACCTTCCTCAATTGGTGAGGCTCTGCTTAGGATCTCCAATGTTTTATTTTCCCTCTTTGAGAACTTTATTAGTAAGATTGGCCAGCTTCAATATGGTTCATCATCTTTGTGGAGTTGCACTCATAGTTCCTATTCCTTCACTAGATCATTCATATTATGGTGATGGATTTGGTATCAGTTTCTGGTGGTAAATGTTGGTTACTTTGAAAAGAGAAAAGAATGAAAAGTCTATAACAGTCGTAGTTCATCTCAATGCTAGATCAAATTTATATTTTCATTAATATTCATTCTAATGTATTATGGTATCTTGGTATCACTCTATATTATTAGTCAAAAAACTGTGTCATCCTCATGTTAATTTATAATTTTTAAAATGACCCCTTTCTTGATGTCGTGTAATCAGTTTCAATTTTCCTTTGTGGTCACTGGAAATTTCCATTTGGTAGAATTAGAAGAGGAGATTACTATCACTAGAGTTTTTATTCATGTGGTAACTAATGTGAACATGAACCGAAGAATGTTTATTTGAAAATTTTAGGGTGCGATCAATTGCAGAAGGATAGAATGATTTTATGATTTTTTATATTCCCGTAAGTTCATTACTTTTGTGACTTTAAGGGTATACATTCACTTCTTTTGTAGCCCCTTGTGATAAGTATACTAGCCAAAAGAGTGTCTCATGATCATTAAAGTGACATTGGTAGACCCCCTCATGTTCTTTTCCACAATTTATCTGTACATGTGGTTTGTTAAGTGACCGTAGGACCATTCTTCCCATTTGGTCCGAAAAGATGAAAGCATTAGATTTTTAGTGAAAATTATAAACTAAGACATGTAGATTAAAAAATCAAAGAAAAATATTTTCATTGAATTCCAATAATTAAGATTAAGAATTATTTCTATTAAAATGTTCAATAAAAAAAGGAGTGTAATCAGTGAATGAATTAATTCACAAAATAATGGAATGAAATGTCAATAAAATATTTCACTTATAAATATTTTAAAAAATAAACCCAAGGAAAAATAAAAAATTAAACACAAAAAATATAGTATTTAAATAAATATTCAATGAACAAACAATTGAAGATAAAATCACACAAAATTAAATAATTTCCCATTATCTTTTTATTTCAGCAATTGAAACCTCAACAAAAACTCAAAACATATGTAAAAAAATTTGAAAAACACATGACATATCAAACTCCCCACACATAAATGTTTATTTTTACAAAATAAATTACATTCAATGTTCATTTAAATAATGTGAAATATTTCAATTATCTCAATATAAATAATGTTAAAACGTCAATTTACAATGAAAATGATTTTGAGAATGGAATGTTTCTCAAAGAATTTTCAATGAATTCTCCCAGGAGGCGCATTCCATGTTTCTAAAATGCATACTAGAAATCAAAAAATTTCATAATCATCAATTATTAAAATTTTCATTCCTTTTTAGGATATAAACCACTACTCTACATTATGTAAAATTCAATTTATAGTACCAGGATTTTAAAAAAGTTATATTTAAGTGAAATTAAAAACATAGCAAGAGGAACTTTTAAAAATCAATTTACCGTTGGTTCGAAAAATCAAAGATCTATTTTGTACATCATTGATACAAATGAAAAATTTCTTATAAGTCAATCCTCATCTTATTGATTTGGGTTCAATATTCCCCTCACTATAATGACCTCATTTTTATAAATAAGAACATTTATTTAAATTTTTCCTATCCATGTATTTTTATATAGCACTATGAATAGAACTTATTGAATTTGGAAATAATTTTATTTATTTACACAGTATACCTAGTGAACTATTTATTTGAGATTCACCACAATATCCAAATTTCCCATTTTATACAGATTTAAAAAGATTTTTGTGATTATTATTTGAGTTGGATTTCTCAGTTGTTTCTATCAAAAAAGCAAGTATCTTAGGTTCATGTTCAAACATCTAGTTTCCACATGTTATAATCATAATTCCTAAACGAAATATCCTACCTCACAAACTTTCTGATTTCCTAAATAGAACATAAATAAAAACAATATATAACATCAATCAAGACACACATATGCTAAATAATTCCATAAATAATAAAAACTTTGATAACTAACATATTTTTATCCACTATATAGGACAACATCAAGGTGAAATTTGAGTCCCAAAACCCTTAGTTTTTGAATTATTGGGAAAATTTTAATCATTTTTTGAAAAAATTAAGGGGATTTTAAAGCGTCTAGAATTGATCCTTGTCAATATACTTGATATCATTCATGTAAAATTAATTATTTATAACCCTACTTAAGACTTTTTTTATGATAATAAGGGGTATAACCACAAGAAAGGAATTATAGGGTGTGTTTGAGTGTGACGAAGGAAATAACCAAAAAAATAAAGAAGAAAATTAAAAAGGGGTGGTTGAAATGGTTTTAGTTATGATAAAATGATGATAGTGATTAATTATGTGAGTAAAAGTTTAAAGATCAAGAGATTAAATAAGATAAGAAAGAAAATAGAAGCTAGTGAGAACAATTTATTAATAACAATGTGGAATTTGATTGACTAGTCTTAATAAAGATTTTCCTTCTTTCAGGAATTTGATTTAAATTTCCTAGAAATTATAAAAATTGGATAACCATAATTTTTTTAGGTAAACCTAGTATCGAATGATTATTATATATTTTAAACTACAGAAGTCACCTGATCACTAAATGATAAATCTGTTATCACTAATTTCAATTTTTTAGTTGAACCTAGTATGATAATTTATTGATATTAATTAAATATTCATAAAAGTCCTCATATTAAAAAATATTTTGAGATGAGGTTTGATCAAGATCAGTTTTCCTTGATAATCGATGTTTTCAAAAAATTAATACCTAAAAAAATAATTTGGGTGTAGTGTCCAATCAGATCAATGCATGAATGAGGTAAAATAACTCACTAGTCCAATCGCATTACCCAACATGAATTTATCCAAAGATAATTATTACATTAAATGTATTCGAAGAATTTAATACATGAAAATTCATGTATGAAAGGAATAAGAAAAATAAGGAAAGAGATGAGTATTCTTTAACCCATAGCTAAAACTCTTACATGATACTCCCCTGTGATCTCAAGTTATTGATCTCAAATTATCTCATCACCCAGTATCTATTATTTGAATGTTATCTAGTATCCTTATATGTGTCTCTAGTGAATAACCCTTTTATAATCTTATTATTCTGTTAATAATCAAGTTATTTTACAATTTCCACCTCAATCTCATAGTCACTATTCTAAAATTATCTTCCTAGCTTCCACGTGGAATGTTTGTCACTATACATCATCCTCAACGATGAAAGAATACAAAATCCTAAAACTGGATGCACTCATATGCACATGATAATGTTCCAGATAATTAATAAATTGAAATAATAATCCCATTCAAATCTTGAGATAGTGGATGTCACCCTGATTAAGGTTTACTATGATTTTCAATCAATAATAAACAATTAATAAATGTTTACAATTGGATCTGTCACGGGCTTATTGTACCCTTACATAGGTGTAAATTTATGCAATGTTACATTTACAAATGTGTTCTATTGACCCAAAAATTCCCTTCAACCTAGTGAAACTACCTTTATGTAGGTCACAATGAGCCTTACATAGACAGACTATCTACCTTTATGTAGGTATGACCCTTATGTAACTCACACTTACATGCTCTTATACTAGAGAGCCCTACTAACTTTACATGAGCTTAAACTTCTACCCTTACATAGATAAACCCATTGAATCATATGTAGATCTCCTTGGCCACCCATACCTAGATCTCCTTAACTACCCTTATGCAGATTCACTTGGATAACTTTACACAGATGAACATGCTCAATGTAACTTATGTAGATGGCCAAAATATCTTCTTTATCAAGCTCAGTTTTAGCCATTTCAAGATTAAAATGATGTTAATTTTTTCAATTCTGTCTCAAACATGGTTGGTTCCTTCAACAACAAACTTAGATTCAGTCATCCTTAAGTGCGATGTCATTTGGGTTGGTCATCTTCCTCCACCTGAATAGATCTGATCTCAACCACCTCACATTGGTAGCGTTTTATCCTACACCTTGCATCAATGTGGCTTATGGACTAAATATATAGGGATATGAATAGGTGAATCTCACACAAAAGTTATTTTATCAATGGAATCTAGTTGACATATGTGGCTCGGGTCTTCCCATAGTGGAATGATCAAGTGATTCATGATTTATTATTCAATTATGTTTCTCTATATTTTATTCAGGTAGCATAAGTTTTATTCATCTGCTATGGATTTCTTCTACCAAGGCAGGCTTCAGTAAATTTTTCATCAGTTTTTTCTTCTATGTAATTACTTGGCTTGATTCTGTTATTTATTTTCCAAACATTTAATTAAGCTTCAAATGAATATTTCTCAATCATATTGCCTCATTTTTCAATATCAAATGTTTGGTTTTCCTCTCTTAGATATCTTTCATGGGAATCTACTTGATATTCAATCAGGTTCATCATTTTTATGGAATCACACCACTATTTAATCTTTCTTTTTTATATCATTCAGATTATGGTGATAGATTCAATCATCTTCTTGGATTATGTTTATAAATTGATTTTAATAGTAAATGATGATGTGCTTTAAATTGATCTATGAATATATTATGTTTTATAATTGGATTTCATCCTCAACCTAGCACAAATATTGGTTTTCAATGACCTTTAATATCAACTATTACAATATCATGGTGTCACTCCATGTGTTAGTCGACTAACCATGGCATCCTTAGGGTGTGTTATGCTTTTGAGAGTCTTTCAGTTAGTTTCATTTTTTATTTCTGGTGAATTAAAATTTCGAAGTAGTAGATTAAGAAGAGGTTTTAATAGTCACTTAAAATTTTATTTGTGTTTTCACAAAAGTGAATATAAAGTAATGCATTTACAATTCTCAATTTTAGGGTGTGGTCACTTGTTGATGGTTGGTATGGCATGTTGAATATTTATCTTATGGAAACATCATTTATTTTATGATTTGGTGGGCATGAAGTCACCAATTTTATAACCTATTTTAAGAATTATACAATTTGAAAGAGTGTATCACAATCAATAAATTTATTATGGTAGCTCCACTCATGTTTTCTACCAGAGCTTTTCCCTATATGTGGTCAAATAGGTGACTGTATGACCATTCTTAATAGTTGGTCCTAAATGATGAAAAAATCAGATTTTTTAAGAAAACTGTCAACTGGAACATGTAAATTCAAAAATAAAGTAAAAGTATTTTTATTTAATTCAACAATTAATGATTAATAATAAATTAAATAAAATAATTTAATAAAAAAAGGAGTGAAATAAATGAAAGAATTAGTTCAAGAAAGAGTTGAATGAAAAGTAAAGAAAATATTGTTATTAGAAATAATTGGACAAATAAACTGAAGAAAAAATCAAAACTTAAACACAAAAATTAATTATTTAAATAATATTAAATAAATAAACAAATTTAACATCAAAGCACCCAGTATTTAATATTTTCCCATTATAATCAAATTTTATCCCTTAAATACTCAATAAAAACACAAAACATATGTGAAATAATTTGTAAAACACATGCCGTATCATTGATCAAGAGTTAAAAAAAGAATTTAGTTCATTTATGAATTCATGTTTTAATAACCATATGTTAATTATAAAGGAGGTCCAAATGTGATGAAATATAATAAGACATAAGGTATGGGAAATCTTGAACCCAAATCTTTCCTTTTGGGGTTATACACTTTCTCATTATTTTCAAAGTGTTTCCCATAAATCTGGTCTAAATTACTTCTTAATTTATTTATTTGTATTATTATTGGCCTATACATGTCATTAAATCATTGAAATGAATGTAAAAAGACCTTCATGATTTTTGATCAAATACATTTCTTTAAAAAATATATCCAACTCTTCTTATGTTTATTCTTCTTCTTATCACTAAGAAGTATGATTTATTTATTGATTGGACTTCCATTTTATCATAATAAAATTATTTCCCTTCATATTTTTGTAATATCTATATGTATTCTTTTATATATGATATATTACATCATTATAAATCCTATTCATTTCTCATGGGTTTATATAATGATTATGATTGATTTATGTTTTCCATTTCATGTGAAATGAATGATTATGAGAATATTTTTGTGTGATGGGTGGAACCAAAAATATATAACCCTCCAATTAATTGGGTAATGTGATATATATAATTATATTATGTGTGAAAATGTTTCTAAATTTGTTCAAAATTTATAAAGTGATGATTTGGAAATATATGTAAAGAATTAATATGATGTTAGATTGTTCAAAACCTATGTGTGGTATTTAAACACAATAATATATTGTTTCACTGTTATTAATATGACACATTTCATTCCTCATTAAAATTATTCTGTTTTTCTTGTGATGATGATACATTTCTTATGGTATGATGATGAGTATTATTCTCACCCATTCACTATACTAATTCTTATATTATTCTCCTTATTATTATTCCTCCCTTCATTGGGTTTTTGGATAAAAATTAAATTTCTTTTTAAAAGAATCCCATCAACACAAAACCATAGTTAATGGGAACCTATAATAGGAGAGCCAAAACAAATACTCATGAAATATAGATTTATATTTTGAGTTATGTGATCTAAGATATGAAAAATTAAAAAGTTCAAGGGAGTAATTGTAAGATCCCATCTTTTTCCAGGTATGTTTCACTCTGAGTTTTTCATTTGACCCTTAGTGGAAAAGTATTGTTCGAAGATGGATGGCCTTTGTTGAAGAAAATGCACTAAATTTGGGGGCATATTCTTTTTTTGATTTTGTAACACCCCAACCCCAGAATCCCAGAGTCGGTGCATTATTACGTATCATTGGACCGATAAAAAAAGATCAAGTCTAGAAATAATGATTAGTTTAGTATCCTTTGAAGTACTAGATACATTCATAAGGTTTACATTACATCATAAAATAGAAAACTACAACAACATTGTTTCTATAGACAACACTGAGATCCCATAGACTATCCCTCCAGGTCAGTCATAATATACTTCTTCGTATCTTGGGAAAAATAAAACATAGAAATGGGTGAGCTCAGATGCTCAGTAAGGATAACAATATAGCGAAAGCTTTCATAAATAAGAATAAACATTTAATGAAAAGTATAAAACTAAAATGAAAGCCTTTTCATCATACACTTCATCATAATATAGAAAATATAAATCAAAATAATTCCATTTACTTACTCACATGGATATTCTACTAGTCTAATAGTCACCTGAAATATCAATATCGACTTTCATAATGATGGATTGCATAATGCCAGACTTTCATAACCACATAGTCAAGGCCTTTTGCAAAGACTAAAAATAAGATTTTGTCAAGACCTTGTGCCAATACACTTGTTTGTCTCATGAGACCTACCGATGCATTGAGGAGCTATATCGGCCTCCACCCATCACTTACTAAGTACAATGCATTCCCCATATGAAAAAGGTTTAAACATAACATAAACATTCGTATTAAAACTGGCATACGAAATGTCAATAATTTATCCATAAACCACGAATGGTATTAAATAAAACATCCACAATCAAACATATCACAAAACCTTCAATATAATATGGAATTTTTGTATCATAATAAATCAACTTCAAACAAACTTAAAATCCATCAAAGGATATTGAAATAGATGAAATCAAAACCTTTTTAGAGAAATATCTCTTTATATTTTGAAATCATTTAAAGGTCATGTAATTATAAAGGAAAATATTTATATTTGAAAATATTCTTATAAGATTGTAAGGGAAGCTTCGATGATGTTATAACGGCGGAAAATAGCCGCACCCGCTGTATAATATAGAAACATATTCTTACCTTAATTTTGTAGAAAATGTCATAAAGTACCCTGTTTGGAAAATGACAGAAAGATTCCATTCAAACCATTTTATAAAAATTCAAAAAATGTTATAAATTACTTCAATCCATATTCTAGTAAATAGTAAAAATGTTTTGGAATACATTTTTAAGAAACATGGATGTGGATGATAAAGAGGTCCCAGTAGATACTTACTTAAAAACAACCTCGGATAATAAAGAGATTGTGAAATTAACCCTTAACTTGTACTTTTACTTGGTCGAGGGTAGGTTAACCTCCTATATAATAGTGAAATAACTGTTATTAAATTATACAAGAATCATATAAATTACTCTGATATCATATATGATCTTTTAACATTTCTTTGTTAATAATATTTGAGTATTATCATTGTTTCCAGTGTTAACAGATTCATTTTTATTTATATTCTTCATTATGTGAGTCATATTTGTAATGTATGATATGTATCTTATTCACATCCAAAATTATATTAAGTATTTAAACATTATTTTTAATCATCAACTGAAAATTAGTCTTGAATGGATACGATGTAGAATGAATCCAATCACATTCGTGGAGATGGTCATCCATACGTATGTACGAGCGACAATATCATTCATTTGATATTAAAATAATATATAATTGGATGGTATATCATATATACAGAATAATTATAATTTTATATTTATTATTTACATCAATTACACATCATTATTATACGCATCCAAATAATAATGTATTGAATAACAATTACACCACGATGTGGAGATGATAAGTCGTACGTACGCAGGTATATTGAAATCTCATTCAAAGAATGGATAGAATAATGAATATAGTTTTACCATATTTATAATAACATAAATGTATATAGAAGATACTAGAGTAATTCTATAATGGAAAAAACAATTAAAGAGGAATTGGAAGAAGAAAAGAACTTGAACGAGGTGATGAAATATCTACCTCTTCTTCGGGTTCTTCCTTTTGATTTGATCAAAAGGGCTCATTAGGTTGGATTAATGACTAAAGTAAGGACTCTAAGATAAAGGTAGGAGAGTGGAGAGGGTATTTGGGTAGGTTTTGGCCGGCCAAATGGCTTTGAAGGTGTGAATTAGAGAGAATGGGGAGTGACCTTTTATAAGAGGGGTGAGGGGCACCTTAGGAAAATCTAGAAATATTATTTCATAATAAAATAATTTTCAGTTTATAATGGCTAAAAAATGGATTATTTAAAGGCTAAGGTGGGGATGGGTCAAAAGAAACTCAAAAAATAGGTTTTATACAGGTTTGGGTCACTATATTAACCTTATCTTTTAGATTTAACTCTTAGTTAAATAGTTTGACATTTACCATGTCTCTTTGTATTTTTATATTATATGCATAATAAAGTTACAATATACTTACAAGTGAACCCCAAGTGATTAATTAATTAGAAAAATATCATTATATAAGTCTTTTTGATGAAACTTAGATTTTTAGTAATAGAATATAAATTAATAATATAACATTTGTTTTAAAAACTCTTTTATGTCAATTTTGACACTATTTGGTATTTTGTTTTTGCTAAATTCATAACAGCATTATTACTTAAAAAAACTCATATAAACAACCATAATATGTCATTTTAAAAAATAAATTTGTGGAATTCATAAAAAGTCTCAAATTACAATTATTTAGATATTTATAATATTAATTAATTTACTATTTTATTAATTAGGTAATTACTGCATCATCATTGTGTCATAAATAAATTAAATTATTTAATGTCTAAAAAATATAAATAAAATAAAATTATTTAGGAAATATTATTATATTTATAATGAATATTTTTAGTAGAATTTATCTTATGTGTATCCCTATATTAAAAATATTTTAGTTATTAAACATTGATTTTAACTCTTTTAACTCTTCTTTGAATTAAATAATAATAAATGCCCTAATCTAATACAAGTGGACCAAAGAGGTTCATATTTTATTCCTAAGTTTTTTTGGTCTAATTATACTTATACAATATAATTAAAACATGTGTTAGGGTAATAATAATAATTTCATTTTTACCCTTAATTACTCTATTTACTTTTAACCGTGGTAAATATATGTAAAAAAGTTACTTTTCACCAAAAATTATTTTCATCTTATTGAACCAAATTTTACAAATCGATATCAACCATGTCTCTAGGATTTTTTAAATTCAACTCACATAAGTAGTAAAATTATGTTTTATGTAAATTTGCAAATTCTCCAAGGAGGTGGGTAAAAGATGGTAAAATGTTAAATAAAATTTGTATCTTTCTAAAATTATTATAAAATGACTCCAATGAATTACATTTAGCTTATATAGGTATTATGTATCTATTTTTACATAAAATAAAAAAATTAATTATTTAAATAAAAATTTGTTTTTAAACTATAACTCAGTGTTTTCACTATTCATCAAAAATTTAATGTTTTCAGAAAAATACCAAAAATTCACCCTAAAATAATTTCAATATTCCAAATCCAAAAATGAAGTCCATTTTGAATGATAAAATTCATAGAATTTCAAAATGTGGGTATGACTATTCATAATGTCTAATTTGATTGGTTGTGGTGTGTTAGAACTCGAAGTTGCGTGCAACAAATGCTATTGTATTATTCAAAGAGAAGCGTACCGTGGAAGCTTGGGGTGTTACATTATCCCCCCTTCAAATAATTTCGTCCCTAAAATTTATAGATTATTACTATGTAAGAATAATTTGGTGTTTATTCATCATAAGTTCCTCGGGTTCCCACGTTTCCCCTTCCACCTTATGGTTTCTCTATAGAACTTTTACCAGACAAGTCGTTCGGTTTGTTAACACTTGTTCTCTTTTATCAAGAACCTTGACAGACTCTTCATAATATGACAGATTGGGTTCTAGTTCTAATTCTTCATTGGTGAGTACATGCGTTGGGTCAGGCATGTATTTTTTCAACAGTGATACGTGGAATACATCGTGAAATTTGGAGATACTTGGGGGCATTGCCAAACAGTAAGCTACAACCCCAATTCGTTCTAGAATTTTGAAAGGTCTGATGTACCTGGTACTCAATTTTCCCTTCTTACCGAAACATTTAATCCCCTTCCATGGAGATACCTTCCAGAAAACATGACCTCCTACCTGAAATTCCAAATCCTTCCTTCAGTTACTGACATAGCTCTTCTGTCTACTTTGAGCTGCTTTGATGTGGGTTTAGATTACCTTCACCTTTTCCATTGTTTCCTCCATAGGTTCTAGGTCTAATAGTTTTCATTTGCCAACATCATCCCAACAGGTTGGTGTGCAACATCTCTTTCCGCATAACACTTTATATGGTGCCATCTGAATACTTGAACAGAAGCTATTGTAATAGAAAAATTATACCAGAGTTAAATATTGATCCCACATACCATTAAATTCAAGTGATCATGATCTCAACATGTATTTTGAGGTTTGAATAGTTCGTTATGATTGTCCATCAATTTGGGGGTGGTAGTCATTGCTCAAACAAAGTTCAGTATCCAGGGATTTCTGAAGACTTTTCCAGAATCTTGATGTAAAACGGGGATCACAATTAGAAACAATAAATAGTGATACTCCATGAAGTCTTACAACTTCATTAATATATAGTCTTGCTAATCGTTCAAGTGGGAAATATTTTATTATATCAAGAAAATGTGCTTACTTGGTAAGATAATCAACAATGACCCATATTACATCATTCCTTCTAGGAGTCTTTGGTAGTCCCATGACAAAGTCCATCGTAATATTATCCCATTTCCACTCAGGAATGGGAAGAGGTTTCAAGACTCCTCCAGGCTGTTTCCTTCAAGCTTTCAATTATTGACAAACCATACATCTTGACACAAAATCAGAAATCTCCCTCTTCATGTTGTCCCACCAAAAATGTTCCTTCAAATCTCTATAAATTTTGGTGCTACCAGGGTGTATATAGAAATTGGAACTATGAGAATCATCTAACAATTCAATTTTTAGATCAGGTATATCAGGAACACAAAGTCTCTTCCCACATTTAAAAATTCCATCTTCATAGACAAAGTCACTCAATCTACCATCATTCACAGCTTTAATCTTATTTCGAAACTATTCATCATTGGTCTGAGAAGTCTTTATCCTTTATAGTAAATATGATATGGAAACCATTTGAAAAAGTATTAATGTTTCACCTTCCAGGGTTATCCACATAACCATCTTTAATAGATCCATGAAAATAGGATCCCTTTCAACTCTCATATTGTTCAAAAATCCATGATCTTTTCTGCTCAAAGTTTCTTCCACCTTATTTTCCTTCCCCAGGTGGCAGTGTATCGTGCAATCATAATCATTGAGTAGTTAAAACCATCTCATTTGCCTCATGTCGAGTTCTTTCTATGAAAAAATACACTTCAAACTCTTGTAATTGGTATATATCTCACATTTTTCACCATAGAGATAATTTTTCCATATCTTCAAAGAAAAGATTATAGCTGCTAACTCAAGATCATGAGTAGGATCGTTTTGCTCATTAATTTTCAGCTGTTGTGATGCATAGGAAATAAATATTTCATTTTGCAAAAGGACACAACCAAGTCCTTTCTTCGATGCATCATTATAAATAACAAACCCATCATTCCACGATGGTAGAGTCAAGATAGGAGCATTGAATAATATTATCTTAAATTATTTAAAACATTCTTCACACTCTTTCATCCAAAAAAATTTAACCCAATTACATGTGATCTTGGTTAATGGGTTAGCCAACTTGGAAAAATTTTGGACGAAATGCCGATAATAACCTGCAAAACCAATAAAACTGTGTACCTCATTTATACTGGTTGGTTCTGGCCATTCTGGGATTGCCTTGGTCTTAGAAGGATCAAAAGAGATTCCATCCTTAGAGACAATATAGCCATGAAAAGAAATCTCCTAAATCCAGAATTCACACTTGCAAAACGTCCCATATAATTCAAGTCTTCTAAGAGTCTTCAGGATAATGTGCAAGTGATTTTCATGATCTTATTATCTTTTGGATTATACCAAGATATCATAAATAAATTAAACTACAAAGTCATCAAGATATTCCTTGAAAACTCTATTCATTAGATTCATGAAGATAAAGGGAGTATAAGTCAATACAAAATGAATTACTGTAAACACGCAATGCCTGTACCTTGTTCAAAATGCAGTTTTCAGAATGTCTTCCTTCTTCACACACAAATGATGATATCCAAATTGAATTTCAATATTTGAAAATTATTGAGCTCCATGAAGTTGGTCAAATAAATCATCAATGCGAGGTAGG
The DNA here is from genome assembly GCA_963277665.1 of Viscum album. Lineage (NCBI taxonomy): Eukaryota > Viridiplantae > Streptophyta > Magnoliopsida > Santalales > Viscaceae > Viscum > Viscum album. The sequence goes on from OY728141.1 coordinate 1,552,532,340, forward strand.
GGATACTTGTTCTTTATTGTTATAGCATTGATCTCCCTGTAGTCAATGCACAGCCTCATAGATCCATCTTTCTTATTAAAAAAAAGGACAGGGGCTCCCCATGGAGAAAAACTAGGGAGAATAAATATTTTATTACTCAATTCCTCTAGTTGTTTCTTTAGTTCCACTAATTTCAAAGTGGCAATTCTATAAGGGGTCTTTGATATGTGCCTTGATCTAGGAATTAAATCAATGAAAAAATCAATTTCTCATTCTGGAGGATGTCCATGTAAATCTTATGGAAACACATCAACATATTATTTCACAATAGGTACATACACTATTTGAACATTCTTTTCCTCACCCACAGTTATTTTATTTTCTTCCTCCCTAATAATTGAATTTAGTTGAGCTACTGGGGGTGGATCTAGGTAAGAATTAGGTGGTGACGATTCTGTGCTAAAGATAAGGCGTTCTTTATCATCGTCATCAAAAATAGTAACCTCCTTTTTCTTACAATAAATTTCTGCATCATGGTCCAAAATTGTAACACCCGAGACTTTTATGTTATATAAATCATCAAAGTAATCTTTTTCTACACAACACTTGCTTGGCTTGCTTTACACGCAATCGCGACCTTCCTCGATAGCTTGCGTCGTACGCAATACCGAGTTTCACTAAACAACAATATGCTATTAAAACTAGCCGTTATGAATAGTAATAACCACTTTTTGAAATTTTATAAATTTTATTTTTCAAAATGGACTTCATTTTTGGACTCAGAATATCGAAATTAGCCTAGGGTGAAATTTTGGTATTTTTCTGAAAACTTTCAATTTTTGATGAATAGTGAAACCACTAAGTGGTAGGTTAAAAATTGAATTTTGCATAAAACTTAATTTTACCGCTTCTGTGAATGGAATTTCGAAAATCTGAGAGACACGGTTAATATCAAGGACTAATATGTGGTTCAATGAGATGAAAATAATTTTTTGGTGAATAGTAACTTTTTACTTTTTTTTACCACGGTTAAAAGTAAATAGGGTAATTAAGGGTAAAAATGATATTATTATTACCCTAACACATGTCCTAATTCTATTGGACAAGTTTAATTAGACCAAAAAAAAACTTAGGAATAAAATATGACCATTTAGGCCCACTTGGATTAGATTAGGACATTTATTATTAATTTATTTAAAGAAGGGTTAAAGTAATTAAAATCAAAGTTTAATAAGTAAATCATTTTTAATATGGGGTTATACATAAGATAAATTCGATTTTAAATATTCATTAGAAAGCTAAAAATATTTACTACATGATGATATTTTATTTGTAATTTTTAGACATCAAATAATTTAATTTATTTATGACACAAAGATGATGCAGTAATTATCTTGTTAATGAAATATTGACATAATTGATGTTATAAACACCAAAATAAATGTAATTTGAGACTTTTTATGAATTCCACTAATTTTCTAGGTTACTATGATATATTAGAGTTGATTTGATCAACTTGTTTCGAACATATAATTCTGTTATGACTTTCACAAAAATCATATATCAAATAGTGTCAAAATTGACACAAAATAGTTTTTAAATCAAATATTATATTATTAATTGTTATTGTATTCCTAAAAATCGAAGGTTCGGCCAAATGACTTAGATAAGGATATATATATTGATAATAAACAATTTGGGGTTCGTTTGGCATGTTATAGTAAGTGTATTAACCATATAGTGAAAGAAAACAAAAAGACACGGTAAAAGTTAAATTAATTAACTTAGAGTTAAATCTAATTGATAAGGTTAAAATAATACCCTAAACTTGTCTAAATCCTATTGGTAGATAGGATTTAGACCCATCCCCACGTTAGCTTTGAAATAAAACCCTTTGGAACCATTATAAACCGATTTTGACTTTAATATAAAATAATATTTTGAGATATTCCTAAGGTGCCCCTCTCCTCCCTTATAAAAGGGCACCTCCTCCCCCTCCTCCTCACACCAATTTGAGAACTCAAGCTCGGCCAACCCCTGCCATTTTCTCCTATACACTTCCCTAGAATAATCCTAGATGTCCTGGTCTTCTCCAAAGACCAATCTTAGTTCCTTAAGTGGAGGATTCAAAGAGTCGTTCCAAAGAAGAGGTAATATCCATTACCGATCTTTTCAATTTCTTTCTTCTTCAACTTCTTCTTCTTTAGTTGTTTCATGATAAAGTAATAACATCAGTATTACTTACATACTGATATGTTATTATAAATATGAAACAACCCTAATTCACCTTCTATCCATCCTACGGAAAAAGGAAATCACCGCGCGTGCATACGTACGGAATACCGTCTCCACGCCGTGGTGTAATCTATTTTCCACCATCACCTTACAAGGATGGGTATAATGGTGTAATGAGTAAATATATATGATTATTATGAAGTAATATTGATACTGAAATAATATATATATACTCCAATAAAATTCCACGATCATAGGAACGATATCATCACTCGTGCGTACGTACGGAATACCGTCTCCACGATGTGATGCGACTCGTTCTACATGATCTTCATTTCATAATGATTATATAAATGAATTGAATGAATGAATATGGTATATACTACACTAATACCATTCTGGAAATGAATTATCTATAACCTAAAGATAAGAATAATAATTTATTCGACAAAACACGCATAAGAACAAAAAGTTATAAAGACCCGAGTAACAAGTAACAATGAAATATTACTAACAAGAAGCTAATAATATGACCATATATGATATCATATCAATATGTATGATTCTGGAATAAGTCAATAACATTATTTAAACCATTATACAGAAGCTTCGGACATGAACAAAGCAAATCGGACCTAAGGTAAGGGAAATATCACAATCTTATTTTTATCCGAGATTGTTTATTCGTAAGTAATTACTGGGGTGTATTTTATCATCCACATCCATGTTCCATCAATATGTAATATTATTTCCATCCACCTACAATTGTTTAAATCCATTTTTACCCTTCGGTGAGTTTTTAGTAATATGTATGAAAGGAATCTTTTGTCATTTTTCGTACGAGGTACTTTTTGACTTTTTCGACAAAAGTACGAGAAGAATGTTTTTTTAACTTATACGGCAAGAATGGATTTTTAAAACATTATTTCCAAGAAGCTTCCTTTACAAGATTTCAAGTTTATTTTTAATCAACTTCTTTTAGTTTAAATTTGTATGACATGTTAATAAAGGAAAAATGTTTTTGAAAAAGGAAGGATATTTTCCTCAAGAATGGAGTTCAAGTGTTTTATCAAAATTATTTTCCATCTAAGATAATAAAGGGTTCTGTTTTTATCCCTATTATTACATTGATTTGATCATGTTGTGATGGAATTATTTTTATGAATTCCTTTATCTTATATGAATTGTTTTATGATGTCATGTTGTTTAAGAATTCCATTTTTATTACATGTGTTACGCTATGATGTATGTTTTATGATTATGTGGCACACATAAGAAAGGATTAATTATAAGATGGGTGGGACCTATATCTCCCTCCAATGCATTGGGTAAAGACTTTATATCTCATGAGATAGACATGGCTGGAACGGAAGGTTATTTCGGTTCAGTGATACATGACTGAAACGAGGAGTGAACTCGGTTCAGAAAGGGACTTCGTCCACTAAGATAGTCTTGGCAATGAGTCATGACTAACAAGAAATGATTTTCCATGATTATGTGTGCATGCCACAAAGTTTCAAGTTTTATGTTATGATTATGGGGATCTCATTTTCACTTCTATGAATTATTCCATGTTAAGATAGTATGATCTCTTTTGCAGGTTTTGATTTTCAAAAAGATATGATATGATTTTTATTTCCTTTATTTGCCCTTGCTGAGCATTTGAGCTCACCCTTTTATGTTTTCTTTTCCCCAGGTCAGGAAGATGGATATTAAGTAGAATATGCTAAAAGGGACCCTAGATATGATGAAATAAATGGGAGACACTGTAGAAGATTTATGAACCAGTTGTTTATGTTTCCCAGTTTCTAAAGACACTATACCTATACGGTCCTTTGTGGTTTTGTCATATGTTGTAATAAGTGTGCTTCAATTTTGAAGTATTAACAATGTATGTAAAGTGTGGGTCGTTATAGTTGGTATCAGAGGAAAGGTATAGTCAACCTTTGGAAACTAGGATGTGAAAGCCTTAGTAAGAACCCTAAGGATAAGTCTAAGCATAGAACACAATCTTAGTGTTTTAGAAATGGCCTTGAATAACCTAGGATAAGACCATAAGCTTGAAAATTTTATTCTTGAATTATGTGGTTTCCTATTATAATTAGTGTTGCTCACACTATTCTTCTTGGTTTTAGTCAATGGCTGGAACCCAAAGGAACCGTGTTAATGCGGAATGCGATGGGCAATGCAATGATTGTCCCCCTGAGCAACCAAACGATATGGGAGCTGGAATGCAAAATCTTGTGGCCATGCTCACACAACTTTCTCAAGCTATGAATTATGTAGGATTTCCAAACGAGCAAAGGAGGGAGCAACATTCTGTTGAATCCTTCATGAGGCAGCGTCCACCTTCTTTCAGCGGGTCTACTGATCCATTAGTTGCTGAACAATGGATTAGTACTACTGAAAAGATATTTTCAGTTCTTCAATGTTCTGAACATGATAAAGTCATCCTAGCAGTGTATCGTTTGGAAGGAGATGCTGATCAATGGTGGAATCTTGTTAAGAATACAAGGAAAAGGGATGAAATTGAGTCTATGGAATGGGACGAGTTCAAGAACTTATTTTTCAATAAGTACTTCCCTCATATTCTCCGAACAAAGGTGGAGAAAGAGTTTCTTGAACTGATGCAAAGGGATGATGAATCTGTTGGTACCTATGAAGCAAATTTTACAAGACTTTCAAGGTACGCTTCTGGTATTATTATCCAACCTGAGAGTAAGATCGATCGATTATTTAGTGGCTTAAAACCAAGTCTTCGAAGGGCGTTAGCCATAAGGGACTTCAATAGCTATGAGGAAATCGTTCGATGTGCTCTCAAAGTCGAGATGGAGATTGGAGTAACCCATCAGTCACATGGGTTTGATAAGAAGAGGAAGATGGAATTCAAAGAAAAATCTAAAGAGCACACGGAAAAGAAGATGAGCTTTTCCTTATGTTCAAAGTGTGGAAAGAAACATGGAGGGAGTTGTCTTAAAGGGACAAGTAAATGTTTTAAATGTGGAAAGGAAGGTCATCGGGCATTTGAATGCCGTGATAATGGGAAGAAGATGTCTAATGATGCAAAAAAAGGAAGGGATACACAGAATGAACCTACTACACTTCAATGTTTCAAGTGCAAGGAGATGGGTCATTATGCCAATCAATGCCCAAATCCAAGGGTTGATGATGATGGTCGACGTCAACAAACTCTTAAGGCTAAAGACAAAGGAAATTCACATGCAATTTCTATCAGCGATGTGGAGTACGATAACGATGTGGTGAAAGGTACACTTACCATCCACTATAAAGTAGCAAATGTTTTATTTGATTCTGGATCCACCCACTCTTTTATTTCTGAAGACTTTTCTAAGGGTATCACCGTATTACCTCAACAATTAGATGTTGAGTTAGCTGTGACAACACCTAATGGCACATCAATCGCATCAAAAGTTTATAATTCTTCTCCGATCGAATTTTGTGGGAAAGTGCTTCCTGCAAATCTTGTGATCCTTCCTTTAGTGGAATTTGATGTGATTCTTGGCATGGATTGGCTTTCTCTACATGGAGCTCATATCAATTGCCAAAGAAGGGAAGTCACATTTCATATTCCAGATCAATCTACGATCGTCTATCAATGCAAGGATGAACATAACCTTCCATTGGAAATTTCTTCCATCTTATGGGTATTGATTCCAGTAAATGAAGGTTATTTATCTCAAATAGTTGGTGAGAAACTCACGATTAAGAATATGCCCATTGTACGGGAGTTTGATGATGTCTTTCCGGAGGAATTGCCGGGTCTTCCACCAAATCGTGAAGTTGAGTTTTCAATAGAACTCGTACTGGGTGCTTTGCCTATTTCAAAGACACCTTATAGAATGGCCCCAATTGAGTTGCAGGAATTGAAGAAGCAACTCCAAGAGAATCTTGATAAGGGATTCATACGCCCTAGTGCGTCACCTTGGGGACCACCTGTTCTATTTGTTAAGAAGAAAGATGGATCAATGAGACTCTGCATTGATTATCGAGAACTTAACAAGATCACTATCAAGAACAAATATCCTCTCCCACGCATTGATGACTTATTTGACCAACTACGCGGAGCTCAATAATTTTCCAAGATTGATCTTCGTTCAGGGTATCATTATTTAAGGGTCAAAAGGGAGGATATACCAAAGATGGCTTTCCGTACAAGGTATGGACACTATGAATTTATAGTGATGCCATTTGGTCTTACTAATGCCCCTGTTATCTTCATGGATCTAATGAATAGAGTCTTTAGAGACTATCTTGATCAATTTGTGGTAGTCTTTATAGACGATATTCTTGTCTATTCAAAGAGCAAGGAAGAGAATGAAGATCACTTGAGAATTATATTGAAGACCCTGAGAAAGGAGAAGCTTTATGCCAAATTTACCAAGTGTGAATTTTGGATTCAAAAAGTTTCATTTTTGGGTCATATAATCTCAAAAGAGGGGATATCTGTGGATCCAGCAAAAACAGAGGTTATCGAAAGATGGTCAAGAACAACAACAGTAACTGAGATCCGAAGTTTTCTTGGTTTGGCTGGATATTATCGACGTTTTGTAAAGGATTTTTCACGATTATCTAATCCACTCACCAAGTTGACTCGGAAAGGAGTTAAGTTTGTCTGGACAGAGGAATGTGAAGAGAATTTCAAGGAGTTGAAAAGAAGGTTATCCAGTGCACCTGTGCTCACACTGCCTTGTAGTGGAGAAAGGTTTGTGATCTACAGTGATGCATCCAAGAAGGGATTGGGGTGTGTTCTTATGCAAAATGATATGGTGATAGCTTATGCCTCACGACAGTTGAAAATCCATGAGCAAAATTACCCAACACATGATTTGGAGTTGGCTGCGGTAATATTTGCATTAAAGATTTGGAGGCATTACCTTTATGGTGAAAGGTGTGATATTTATACTGATCATAAAAGTTTAAAGTATATTTTCACACAAAAGGAGTTGAATATGCGTCAAAGAAGATGGTTAGAGCTGATTAAGGATTATGACTGCTCAATCCATTACCACCCTGGGAAAGCAAACAAGGTGGCAGATGCATTAAGTCGGCAAGACCATGCTAGTTTATCCATGATGAGGATCACAAAAGATCAAATATTTATGGATTTACAAAGGATGTATCTTGGAATTATAATGGAAGGGGAAAAATCTTATCTTTCTCAAATGAATGTTCAACCATCAATACATGTGAAGATTAAAGAGGCATAGAAAGAAGATGTCGAGTTACAAAAGAAGGTGAGAAATGTTCCTGAATTCAACCTTGATTGTGATGGGATAATAAAGTTCAGGAATCTGGTTTGCGTTCCTCCCATCCCCGAATTAAAGAATGAGCTGCTGGATGAGGCTCATAGTTCATCATTCTCTATTCATCCTGGAAGCACGAAGATGTATAGGGACCTGAAGGAGTACTTCTGGTGGGATGGCATGAAAAGAGATGTTGCTGAATATGTCTCTCGATGCTTGGTTTGTCAACAAGTTAAAGCTGAGAGACAGAAGTCTAAGGGGATGTTACAACCATTACCCATACCCGAATGGAAATGGGAAAACATCACTATGGACTTTGTCACAGGACTTCCTAAAACATCCAAAGGCAATAATGCTATTTGGGTCATAGTTGATCGTCTTACAAAGTCCGCACACTTCATTGCTATTAGAGAGGATTTCTCTCTAGATCAGCTTGCCAGGATATATGTAAAGGAAGTGGTAAGATTGCATGGAGTACCACTTTCTATTATATCTGATCGGGATCCGAGATTTACCTCGAAGTTCTGGCGAAGTCTTCAGCATACTTTGGATACAGAGTTGAGTTTCAGCACTGCTTATCATCCCCAGACAGACGGTCAGTCTGAGAGAACAATTCAAACCCTAGAAGATATGTTGAGAGCTTTCTCTATGGATTTCAAAGGAGGTTGGGATCAACACCTACCTTTGGTGGAATTTTCTTATAATAATAGCTTTCACTCCAGTATTCAGATGGATCCTTATGAAGCTCTCTATGGAAAGAAATGCAGGACTCCAACTTGCTGGGATGAAGTTGGGGAAAGAAAGATGTTAGGACCTGATCTCATTGATGAAATGGCAGAAAAGGTCAGATCTATTCAACAACACATAAGAGCAGCTCAGAGTCGACAGAAAAGTTATGCTGACAACCGAAGAAAAGACCTAGAGTTTGAAGTGGGCGATAAAGTGTTCTTACGAATATCTCCCTGGAAGAGGGTTATGAGATTTGGAAAGAAGGGGAAGTTGAGCCCTAGATATATCGGTCCTTTCGAAATACTGGATCGTGTTGGGAAGGTAGCTTACTGATTGGCGCTTCCACCGAATCTCTCTCAAGTTCACGATGTGTTCCATGTATCTCTCCTGAGAAAGTACATACCAGATCCTTCACATGTACTCAGCTCAGAAGTTGTACCGCTGGAGCAAGATCTTTCTTATGAAGAACAGCCGATAGAGATTCTGGATCGTAGCGAAAAAGTCCTACGAAACAAGACCACTCGCTTGGTGAAAGTTTTATGGAGGAACCACCAACTTGAAGAATCTACATGGGAGCTTGAGGATATGATGAGGGAGAATTATCCTCATCTGTTTGTTACAAAGTGACGAATTTCGAGGGCGAAATTCTTTTTAAGGGGGGTAGAATGTAACACCCGAGACTTTTATGTTATATAAATCATCAAAGGAATCTTTTTCTACACAACACTTGCTTGGCTTGCTTTACACGCAATCGCGACCTTCCTCGATAGCTTGCGTCGTACGCAATACCGAGTTTCACTAAACAACAATATGCTATTAAAACTAGCCGTTATGAATAGTAATAACCACTTTTTGAAATTTTATAAATTTTATTTTTCAAAATGGACTTCATTTTTGGACTCAGAATATCGAAATTAGCCTAGGGTGAAATTTTAGTATTTTTTCTGAAAACTTTCAATTTTTGATGAATAGTGAAACCACTAAGTGGTAGGTTAAAAACTGAATTTTGCATAAAACTTAATTTTACCGCTTCTGTGAATGGAATTTCGAAAATCCGAGAGACACGGTTAATATCAAGGACTAAAATGTGGTTCAATGAGATGAAAATAATTTTTTGGTGAATAGTAACTTTTTACTTTTTTTTACCACGGTTAAAAGTAAATAGGGTAATTAAGGGTAAAAATGATATTATTATTACCCTAACACATGTCCTAATTCTATTGGACAAGTGTAATTCGACCAAAAACAAACTTAGGAATAAAATATGACCATTTAGGCCCACTTGGATTAGATTAGGACATTTATTATTAATTTATTTAAAGAAGGGTTAAAGTAATTAAAATCAATGTTTAATAAGTAAATCATTTTTAATATGGGGTTATACATACGATAAATTCGATTGTAAATATTCATTAGAAAGCTAAAAAGATTTACTACATGATGGTATTTTATTTGTAATTTTTAGACATCAAATAATTTAATTTATTTATGACACAATGATGATGCAATAATTATCTTGTTAATGAAATATTGACATAATTGATGTTATAAACACCAAAATAAATGTAATTTGAGACTTTTTATGCATTCCACTAATTTTCTAGGTTACTATGATATATTAGTGTTGATTTAATCAACTTGGTTCGAACATATAATTCTGTTATGACTTTCACAAAAATCATATATCAAATAGTGTCAAAATTGACACAAAATAGTTTTTAAATCAAATATTATATTATTAATTGTTATTTTATTCTTAAAAATCTAAGGTTCGGCCAAATGACTTAGATAAGGATATATATATTTATAATAAACAATTTGGGGTTCGTTTGGCATGTTATAGTAAGTGTATTAACCATATAGTAAAAGAAAACAAAAAGACACGGTAAAAGTTAAATTAATTAACTTAGAGTTAAATCTAATTGATAAGGTTAAAATAATACTCTAAACTTGTCTAAATCCTATTGGTTGATAGGATTTTGACCCATCCCCACTTTATCTTCGAAATAAGACCCTTTGGAACCATTATAAACCGATTTTGACTTTAATATAAAATAATATTTTGAGATATTCCTAAGGTGCCCCTCTCCTCCCTTATAAAAGGGCACCTCCTCCCCCTCCTCCTCACACCAATTTGAGCACTCAAGCTCGGCCAACCCCTGCCATTTTCTCCTCTCCACTTCCCTAGAATAATCCTAGAGGTCCTGGTATTCTCCAAAGACCAATCTTAGTTCCTTAAGTGGAGGATTCAAAGAGTCGTTCCAAAGAAGAGGTAATATCCATTACCGATCTTTTCAATTTCTTTCTTCTTCAACTTATTCTTATTTAGTTGTTTCATGATAAAGTAATAACATCAGTATTACTTACAAACTGATATGTTATTATAAATATGAAACAACCCTAATTCACCTTCTATCCATCCTACGGAAAAAGGAAATCACCGCGCGTGCGTACGTACGGAATACCGTCTCCACGTCATGGTGTAATCTATTTTCCACCATCACCTTACAAGGATGGGTATAATGGTGTAATGAGTAACTATATATGATTATTATGAAGTAATATTGATACTGAAATAATATATATATACTCCAATACAATTCCACGATCATAGGAACGATATCATCACTCGTGCGTACGTACGGAATACCGTCTCCACGATGTGATGCGACTCGTTCTACATGATCTTCATTTCATAATGATTATATAAATGAATTGAATGAATGAATATGGTATATACTACACTAATACCATTCTGGAAATGAATTATCTATAACCTAAAGATAAGAATAATAATTTATTCGACAAAACACGCATAAGAACAAAAAGTTATAAAGACCCGAGTAACAAGTAACAATGAAATATTACTAACAAGAAGCTAATAATATGACCATATATGATATCATATCAATATGTATGATTCTGGAATAAGTCAATAACATTATTTAAACCATTATACAGGAGCTTTGGACACGAACAAAGCAAATCAGACCTAAGGTAAGGGAAATATCACAATCTCATTTTTATCCGAGATTGTTTATTCGTAAGTAATTACTGGGGTGTATTTTATCATCCACATCCATGTTCCCTCAATATGTAATATTATTTCCATCCACCTACAATTGTTTAAATCCATTTTTACCCTTCGGTGAGTTTTTAGTAATATGTATGAAAGGAATCTTTTGTCGTTTTTCGTACGAGGTACTTTTTGACTTTTTCGTCAAAAGTACGAGGAGAATGTTTTTTTAACTTATACGGCAAGAATGGATTTTTAAAACATTATTTCCAAGAAGCTTCCTTTAAAAGATTTCAAGTTTATTTTTAATCAACTTCTTTTAGTTTAAATTTGTATGACATGTTAAGAAAGGAAAAATGTTTTTGAAAAAGAAAGGATATTTTCCTCAAGAATGGAGTTCAAGTGTTTTATCAAAATTATTTTCCATCTAAGATAATAAAGGGTTCTGTTTTTATCCCTATTATTACATTGATTTGATCATGTTGTGATGGAATTATTTTTATGAATTCCTTTATCTTATATGAATTTTTTTATGATGTCATGTTGTTTAAGAATTCCATTTTTATTACATGTGTTACGCTATGATGTATGTTTTATGATTATGTGGCACACATAAGAAAGGATTCATTATAAGATGGGTGGGACCTATATCTCCCTCCAATGCATTGGGTAAAGACTTTATATCTCATGAGATAGACATGGCTGGAACGGAAGGTTATTTCGGTTCAGTGATACAGGACTGAAACGAGGAGTGAACTCGGTTCAGAAAGGGACTTTGTCCACTAAGATAGTCTTGGCAATGAGTCATGACTAACAAGAAATGATTTTCCATGATTATGTGTGCATGCCACAAAGTTTCAAGTTTTATGTTATGATTATGGGGATCTCATTTTCACTTCTATGAATTATTCCATGTTAAGATAGTATGATCTCTTTTGCAGGTTTTGATTTTCAAAAAGATATGATATGATTTTTATTTCCTTTATTTGCCCTTGCTGAGCATTTGAGCTCACCCTTTTATGTTTTCTTTTCCCCAGGTCAGGAAGATGGATATTAAGTAGAATATGCTAAAAGGGACCCTAGATATGATGAAATAAATGGGAGACACTATAGAAGATTTATGAACCAGTTGTTTATGTTTCCCAGTTTCTAAAGACACTATACCTATACGGTCCTTTGTGGTTTTGTCATATGTTGTAATAAGTGTGCTTCAATTTTGAAGTATTAACAATGTATGTAAAGTGTGGGTCGTTATAAAAATCCCATACATACCGAGGATTATATCAAATTCAATAATGGGTATGACGATGAGATCATAAGATAAAGAACATTTATATGCCCTAATGGAGACTGATTCACAAAACTTTATTGTAATGATACTTACCTTAAGAGTTTTGACTGACAACTCACTTGTTAAATCAAATTGGAAATATCTAATTTTATTAGAAAACTGAGAAGATTTGAAACAATGTGATGATGTGGAATCAAATAATGCATTTTAGAAACTTGAGGAAACCATTAAATTACCTTACACTACATCTTTCGGAGCTTCTACCTCAGTAGTAGTGATAACATAAACTTGTAATTGATCCTTGGCATTATCTGAGGTAAATTACTCCGATGCTTATGAAATTCATTCACATAATTCACATTTCTATACAATTGTAGGATTCAATGTCGACAACCTATTTCTTCAACTTGCAATCACAAGTTTGGTGGCCTTTTTCACCACACTTGTAACAGACTCCCATTCCCTACAGGCAAGTACCAGGGTGTTTCTTCCCACATTTTCTGTAGGATGGATATTAAACTTTTCTCTTCTTCCCCTTATTTCCATATCTAGAGTGTTCAGTAGATCTCTTCTTCTCTTTCTTTACTTTAAAGTCATAAGACTGAGAGAATTATGTTTTTTTGCCTTGATAGCACTTGAGATAAAATATTCATATGACGAGAAGGATTCTGAGACTAATGCTGGATGGAGAAATGGTTTTAACCCATCAAAGAAATGATCAATATTACTTCTTGGGTTACTTATATAATATGTAGGATGCCTACCTAACCTTGTAAAGTTAGCTTCATACTTTGTTACATTCTCATCCTCTTTTTGCCTTAGATTCAGAAATTTTCTTTCCATATCCGCTCGATGGACACGGGGAAAGTATTTTTCTATGAAATTATCTTTAAACTCCCTCCATTACATATTTTAAACTTCATCATCTTCCTTTGTGTTTTGAATCAATGACCACCACTGATCGACATCTCCAGTGAGACGGTAAACTACCATGAAAACGTTTTCCCATTCACTACTCCCCAAGGTGTGGAATATTTTCTCTAAGGAATTTATCCACTGCTCAGCTACTAGTGGATATATACCCCCATTGAATGTTGGTGGTTGTTGCATCATGAAGTGATCTAACATTTATATTCCATGATGTGGATCATGGTGCTCCGTACGGGTATGGTTATTATCCATAACCTGAGTGAGTTGTCCTAGTATGGTGATTAGCTGATCAGCACCCATTGCATCACCAGCTCCACTATAATTATCTTGACCAAGACAGAATACCTACATGGAGTGCATGCATTGATACGGTTTCCATTCCTTCCACTAGGATCCATTTCTAAACAATGACATAAACTAGATTAGTTTATGAATCGAAATAAATAATTCCAAACTTTTAAAACACTTAACAAAAATTGAACAGTTTATGGATATAATCCATAATCATAAAAAATGACTGCTTTGAGAAATTATATACTCATAAACCCTTCATAATTGCTTGTAAAGAAAATGAGAATTATCCTAATTATATCCCCCGGGGAGTGTCGTAACTAAGAGTGCAACAATGCTTGTTGTCGTCCACCAGTTCCTATTCGAGTCTAGCTCAAAGCGGTGTTTTCGGGTTTTACCCCTAGGTACATATGTTCCAGAGCCGCCTCTACCTACTCGTATCTAGATAGGGTTTTATTTTTTAGGAAAACTCACAAAATGTCTACAATACCAAAATTATAGGAATCTCTTATATACTAATCCTCAAAGTATATCTTAGGGTAATGTGCTCTAATCAGTGTTTATCTAAATCTAGATTCCATGGTTTGTACTAAACATCCTCTGATACTAACTGTAACACCCCAACCCCAAAATCCCAGAGTTGGTGCATTATTACGTATTATTGGCATGATAAAAAAAGATCAAGTCTCGAAGGACTGATTAGTTTAGTATCCTTGGAAGTACTAGATACATTCGTAAGGTTTACATTACATCATAAAATGGAGAACTACAACAACATTGTTTCCATAGAAAACACTTAGATCCCATAGTCTATCCCTACAGGTTAGTCATAATACACTTCTTTGCATCCTGGTAAAAATAAAACATAGAAAGGGGTGAGCTCAGATGCTCAGTAAGGATAACAATATAGCGGAAGCTTTCATAAATAAGAATAAACATTTAAGGAAATGTATAAAACTAAAATGAAAGCCTTTTCAACATAAAATTCATCATAATATGGAAAATATAAATCAAAATAATTCTATTTACTTACTCACATGGAAATTATACAAGTCGAATAATCACATGCAATATCAATAGCCACTTTCATAATGATGGAATGCATAATGCCAAACTTTCATAACAACATAGTCAAGGCATTGGGCCAAGAATACAAATAAGATTTTTTCAAGGTCTTGTTCCAAGATACTAGTTTGTCTCATGAGACCAACCGATGCATCGGGGAGCTATAGTGGGCTCCACCAGTCACTTATTAAGTCCAATGCATTCCCCATATAAAAAAAGTTTAAACATAACATAAAAATTCATATTAAAACTAGCATACGAAATGTCAATACTTTATACACAAACCATGAATGGTATGAAATAACATATCCACAGTCAAACATATCGCAAAACCTTCAATTCAATATGTATGTTTTTTATCATAATAAATCAACTTCAAACAAACTTAAAATCCATTAAAGGATGTTGACATAGATGAAATCAAAACCTTTTAGGTAAATATCTCTTTCTATTTTGAAATCATTTAAAGGTCACATAATTATAAAAGAAAAAATTTATATTTGATAATATTATTATAAGATTTTATGGGAAGATTCAATGATGTGGTAATGGCGGAAAATAGCCACACCCGCCGTATAAGTTAAAAAAACATTCTTACCTTAATTTTGTTGAAAATGTCATGAAGTACCCTGTTTGGAAAACGATGGAATGATTCCATTCAAACCATTTTATAAAAAGTAAAAAAATTGTATAAATGTATTTAACCCATATTCTAGTAAATAGTTGAAATGTTTTGGAATACATTTTTAAGAAACATAGATGTAGATGATAATGAGGACCCAGTAGATACTTACGTAAAAACAACCTCGGATAATAAAGAGATTGTGAAATTAACCCTTACCGTGTACTTTTCCTTGGTCAAGGGTAGGTTAACCTCTTGTATAACGGTGAAATAATTGTTATTAAATTATACATGAATCATATACATTAATGTGATATCATATATGATCTTTTAACATTACTTTGTTAATATTATCTTAGTATTATCATCGTTTCGGGTGTTAACAGATTCGTTTTCATTTATATTATTTGTTATGTGAGTAATATTTGTTATGTATGGGATGTATCTTATTCATATACATAATTATATTAAGTCTTTAAACATTATTTTTAAACATCAAATGAAAATTAGTCTTGAATGGATACAATGTGGAATGAATCTCATCGCGTTCGTAGAGACGGTAATCCATACGTATGCACGGGCAACAATATCATTCTTTTGATATTGAAATAATATATAATTGGATTGTATATCATATATAAAGAATCATTATTATGTTATATTTATTTTTTACATCAATTACACAACATTATTATACCCATCGAAATAACAATGTATTGGATAACAATTAGACCACGACATCGAGACTGTAAGCTGTACGTATGCACGTATGGTGACATGTCATTAAAAGGATGGATAGAATAATGAATATGGTTGTACCATATCTATAATAATATCACAGTATATATAATATACTAGAGTTATTATTTTATATTGGAAATAATAAATAAAGAGGAAGTGGAAGCAGAAAGAAACTTGAAAGAGGTGATGAAATATTTACCTCTTCTTCGGGTTCTTCCTATTGATTTGATCAAAAGGGCTCCTTAGGTTGGATTTATGACTAATGTAAGGCCACTAGGATAAAGGGAAGATAGTTGAGAGGGTATTGTTTCAGGGTTTGGCTGAGCCAAATGGTTTAGAAGGTGTGAATTAGAGAGAAGGGGGAGTGCCCTTTTATAAGAGGGGTGAGGGGCACCTTAGGAAAAGTTAGAAATATTATTAATTAATAAAATAATTTTCGGTTTATAATGGCTAAAAAATAGATTATTTAAAGACTAAGGTGTGGATGGGTAGAAAACCACTCAACCAATAGATTTGAGACTGGTTTGGGTCACTATATTATCCTTATCTTTTAGATTTAACTCTTAGTTAAATAGTTTGACATTTACCATGTCTCTTTGTATTTTTATATTATATGGATAATAAAATTACTATATATTTCCAATAGAACCCAAAATTGTTCCTTAATGATACACCTATCATTATATAAGTATTTTGACCAAACCTCAGATTTTTGGGAATAAAATATCAATTAATAATATTATATTTTTTTTTAAAAACTCTTTTATGTAAATTTTGACACTATTTGGTATTTTGTTTTTTCTAAATTTATAACAGCATTATTACTTCTAGAAAAATTCATCTAACTAACCCGAACATGTAATATTAAATTCTAAAAAAATTTGAATTCATAAAAAGTCTCAAATTATATTTATTTGGATATTTGTAATATCAATTATTTTAATATTTCGTTAATTAGGTAATTACTGCATCATCATTGTGTCATAAATAAATTAAATTATTTAATGTCTAAAAAATATAAATAAAATACCATTATATATTAAATCTTTTTATATTTCATATAAATATTTATAGTTGAATTAATCTTATGGGTAACCCTATATTAAAAATGTTTTAGTTATTAAACTTAGATTTTAACTCTTTTAACTCTTCTTTGAATTAAATAATAATAAATGACCTAATCTAATAAAAGTGGACCAAAAAGGATCATATTTTATTTATAATGTTGTTTCTGGTCGAATTATACTTATCCATTATAATTAAGGCACGTGTTAGGGTAATAATAATATCATTTTTCCTTTAATTACCCTATTTACTTTTAACAGTGGTAAATAAAAATAAAAAGTTACTATTCACAAAAAATTATTTTCATTTTATTGAACCAAATTTTACTTACTGATATCAACCATGCCTCTCGTATTTTCGAAATTCAACTCACAGAAGTGGTAAAATTAAGTTTTATGTAAATTTGAAAATGCTCCTTGGAGGTGGGTAAATGATGGTAAAAAGTTCAATAAAATTTTTATATATCTAAAATTATTATGAAGTGACTCAAATGAATTAAATTGAACTTATATAGGTATTATGTATCTATTTTTACCTAAAATAAAATAAGTAATTATTTAAATAAAAATTTAGTTTTAAACTATAACTCAATGTTTTTCACTATTCATCAAAAATTGAAAGTTTTCAGAAAAATTCCAAAAATTCACCCTAAGCTAATTTCGATATTCTAAATCCAAAAATGATGTCCATTTTGAAAGATAAAATTTATAAAATTTCAAAAAGTGGGTATTTCTATTCATAACAGGTAGTTTGATTGGTTGTGGTGTGTTAGAACTCGAAGTTGCGTACAACACATGCTAATGTAATATTCCAAGAGAAGCATACCATGGAAGATTAAGTTGTTATAGAATCAATGGATTATGGGTATAAATGGGACTATGTGTTAATATGATTTCTCGTTAAGTTGAGAATATTTTAAAGGGGGTTCGGTTTGTTTAAATGGAAAATTGGATGAAAAATAAACTACATATTATTTACACATTGTGTAAAGGGATTAAAAGTTGTGTAATTGTTTGTGGGTCTTAATTAATTAAATTTGAGGTTACAGGTTCTTGATTGTATTTCATAAAAATATTTACAAAACATGTAACCACATTACACGTCGTGTAAATTCCTAACCTAATATTTTAAACATTTTATACTGTTGAAATTCATTCTATTTCACTTCGCATCCTCTCCTATAAATCCTTGGGAATTCTCCATGATATTTTAGAGTACCGGCCTCCCTTTTAGATGTTCCTATTTTATCTTCAATCCTTGGTAATTTCCCTTGGTTATGTCTCTTCTTTCTTGCCTTTGGTTCTCCAACCATGGCGGGGAAAATCCTTTGTTCGATTGAATTACTAGTTTTTATCTGGATTAGTTTTGATCTATGAACCTCTTTGTACTAATACACACCTTCTTCCACATGGGAGTTAACCATTGGAAGCATGGTTGAATCATCAGTTAAAGGCAGGGGATCTAAATATTAACCCTATGGTTTGATAATTTCTAATTTTATGTAATATTGTAATTTCTCCATCATTTTTACGTCTAAATCAATTAAATAATTGAATGATATTATTCCTTTAATTCAATTGGTTTTAAATAGATTTTAAGTGGATAATGGAAAAAGGTATGTTTGTCATGACATGTGACCTAGGGTAATTTCTTGTTAGAGAATCCCTAAATTGTGACATTTTCTTATTGATATAATTGTTAATCAACTGTGAATTGAATCTCTAGTGGTATATGAATAAGGAATAGAGATTTATTTAATTAACCACTGACAATTGTGATGTGATATTGTGATGTGATATTGTTATATCCATGATATATGGTAGGAATTTTGTTCTATGATGTAAACCTTATATATCAGGCATGACTCTAGAAATTACACAACTATATCCTGTAATGATGATATTGAGCTGTCTCGGCCCAGTCGATACTCTATTTATTATAGAGAGTGAGATATGTCTAGTACCATTATGTATTTCTTATAGGGATTTAACCTGGTAAATTTTTTAATGCTTATAGGGCTTTGACCTGGATTGATATGACTATACCATGGTTTTATCGTGGTGGCTGGTTTGGTCACAAGATATTATAAGAGATATTCCAAAATGGTGCTGAAGCAGTTTATCTTACCTTGGTTAGATGAGTGTGGTTTTCATAGTTGTAATACATGCTCAGAGATATTCTGACACAGAGCTGAAGAAGTTTATTGCATTTATTTAATTTTTGAATTAATTAATACACCTATTTATCTATTTGTTTAATACACTTATTATCATACTCGTTTGGTTTATACATGGTGATGTCGACCTACTGAGTTATACAGACACCCTATTTTTGCCACCATTTGGTACCCGAGTAAATTATGTGGATGTAGCTTTGGATGAGGGAAAAAGACATTGTTGTAAATTACTTTTTTATGGTTCGGCTAGAGTTTGGAGATGGGACCGACATGGGGTTCAGAACATGGGACTTTGAGTCTTTTATTTTTGTATTTTAGTATTTTTTATTTTATTGTTCTATAATGACATTTTGTTAAATTACAACATGTTATTACATTATTCCTTTATTATTTATTGGATTATTCAGTTAGCATTTATTGATGCCTTCCACTTTGTGTATACTTTGATTATTTTTCCTCTTACTATATTTTTTATTTATAATTCTATGACACTTAATTCTAGGGGGTATTGTCTCCCCACTATCCACTTTACACCCCAACTACTAGTCAGAAGCCTTTAGTAAATAGGGAGGCACATTTGAGGTCTCTTAACGAACCCTTTCTGGTGACATGAGAGAGTACCAAATTATGGGACATTACAATGTGGTATTAGGGGAGTGAGTATTATTTTCTTCTACTTTACTATTTTGGAAAAGTTATGAAGGATACTAGGATGTGTTAAGACTTGGTATTGATATTGACCATGGGTTTAGATAACCCATTAATGGGGTAAAGTTTGAGTACCTATGGATGGGATTTTTGTTTGTGATTTTTTCTTATTATGATTGATTTTTTTTTCACCTTAGGAGTTTCACATATTGTGTGAGGATATTGTTTTATGATGTTATCATTCCTTGATATTATAGTCATGGCTCATTATGGCATAATCTGAGAATACATGAATCATAATAGGCACATAGGGATATATTTTCATGCATTATTCATAATAAGGGCATATCTGTTATTGAAAGTGATATATACTTTCCTATTGAAATGTAATATGCAATATTTGTTTAACTGGAAAATTGAAATGAGTTGACATGTCATGATAAAATACTTTTAATCCATTTATAGAGATACCAAGAGTTAGTGGTTCTCTATTGTAGTCACCATTTGGGTTGACCTTGTAGCTATCCAGTTATCTAAGGTGCGAGTTTATCTTGAAGATAAAATCCCTCCTTTTCAACTTCGACTTGAGTGTCAGGAGAGTGGGAATCAACATTATCCTAATGCAAATCAACTAGAAATTCCTATAGTTCTTGAGGAGTAGATGGATGTTAAGCTTCATGAAAACATTCTGAGGGTCATGCGATCCACGGAAAGGGAGACTTTTTGTTCTATTCATTCGATGTCTGAGTTGAAAATAGAGTTTCAGCTTCATAATAAACCTATTTTTACTAGGAAATTGAAACCCTAGTAAGTCTATTTATTTATCGAGTTAGTCCAAAAAAAATTCAAGCTTCTCGAGTCACATGTGAATAGAAGGGTGAAGCTTATTGTATATAAGATTAATGGACCTGCCAAGCATTGCTGTGATATTCTAGAGGAAGTTGGGAAATAGGTTAAGATATTATGGAAGTATGTTGAGATAATGTTACAGATCCATTTCTATCTTGAAACCTTAAGGGATGAAAAATCTCACAAATTCATGTATCAGACAAAGGAGGGTTTGTCAGTACTCGATTATGCTGGACATTTTGCTGATCTAAATTTTTTTGTTCCATCTTTGGAAGCTCATGAGATCTATAGGGAAAGATGTTTCCAAGATATTATTCATTATGAGATTAGGTCACAGGTAAACATTTTCCATTTAAGCATCATTTAAGACTTGATGAATCATGCACTCATCACAGAAGGGAATCTGGGAGTAGCCCTTTGAAATGGTCAAAATGTTCCACCAGGGTGATCTAGAAGTTATAATTTGAGTGATAAGAATCATCGTTAAGAATTTTTTCACCAAATTAATAGTGTTCAGAGTAGTAAGGGCACTGGACTACCATCTCAAGATCATGTTCCGTTCTAGTGATACTAGTTTGGAAGGCTTGGAGACAAGCACCCATAGTGTCATTACCCCACATCCAAGTGTTGTATTTGTGGTAGACTAAGTCGTATGCAAAGATTCTATTTGAAAATTCCATAGAAGACTAGTGGAATAGGATTCATACAGGCATTGGAATTTGGAAGGGGCTCAGTTTCCTCTCATCGGGCTAGTAACTGGAGTTCTACATGCCATTCATGCTGAGGCCGAGGATGTGGTACCCCAATGCATGAGAAACAGTACTAAGAAATGTATGTAGCTCAAGGTAGTCATACTGGAGACCAAGGTAGAGGTACAAGTCAATTTCATGTTATGAATATTACTCTAGCTAACATAGATGTAAGACCGTCTACCACCAGAGGTACGATTCTTATATCCCCTACCTTATCTTGTGTTTTTCTTGATATAAGGGTATCACTTTATTTTCTATATTATATTTTTTCAAGAAATTTAGGATTGAATGTGAAATGATTAGATGGTGTTTTGACCATTGAAACATAGTTGGGAATGTTGTCAGAGAATATCAAACATTTCATGGTGTGTTATCTAGATATTGGTGGTTACCATTTCTTTTGGGAATCATTCGTTCTAAAAATGAAAAGCTCCAAATTGATTCTTGGTATGGATTTGTTGTTTCTATAACTAAATCATATTGACTATTAAAGGAGGATATTTACCTTCTTATCTATATAAGGATGCATCTATTCTCATTGGGGTGATTGGGAAGTTCATACTGGATGTCTGTGACAAATTCAGTGCATATTGGATTTTCTCACGAATCATATTTCTGATCTTTCTCTAGATAATGGTGGAATTTAGAAGGATTATTTTCTATAGTGGTATACTAGTTATAATATTCTTTCCCTGATTAGTTCTATGGTTACCACCCAAGTGAGAGGTATTGTTCATGATAGAGTTATTGCTAGTAGCAGATCTAGTTTCTATCCCACCTTACCGACTAGAGCCAGTAAAGATTCAGTAGTTGAAAGTTCTATTTGAGGATATAGAATCTAAAGTCTTCATACACCCTAATACATCATTTTGGGGTTTTCTAGTTCTCTTATAAAAAACTTTGGACGTATATTTTCACTTATGTGTGGATTATTAGAGGTTGAACCAGATGACTGTCAAGAATCGGTATCCTCTTTCGTGGATTGATGATATATTTCAATTAGTTGATAGGTTACAAGATATTCTATAAGATTGATTTGATATTAGGATATAATTAGTTAAGGGTGATACTATAATACATACCACAAACTAAATTTACAACTATGTATGGTTTGTATGAATTCTTAGTGATGTCTTTTGGGTTGACTAATGCACTAGAGTTATTCATGGACTTAATGAATAATATTTTATCAATTTCTGGATTAGTTTGTAGTGGTTTTCATTGAAAAATTCTTAGTTTACTATAAGTAATTATATGATCATGCCAAACATCTTGATATCATCTTGAGTACATTGAAAGATCATTGGATTTATGCCAAACTAAATAAATACAATTTTTGGATAAATAAAGTGAACTTCTTGGGCCATGTATTTGAGACGAAAAAGTGTTAGTGGACCCAGAGAAAGTAATTTCCATGGTATATTGGGAAAAACACAAGAATGTGTTTGAAATTAAGATATATCTAGGTATATCAGGTTATTACTAGAGTTCTATCCTAGATTTATCCCGTTTGGAAGCACCAATGTTTGGGTTGACCAAGAAAGGGGCAAAGTTTGTTTTGTATAATGCTTTCAAAATATCTTTTCAAAAGATGAAGGGTAGGATAACCTCAATACCTATCCTCACTTTACCTATGCGTGGTAAATTATATAAACTGTATTATAAAACATTCAGAGTTGGACTCAGATCAGTTCTAATGCAGGAGGACCATGTAGTTACTTATGGCTCCCAAAAACATAGACCATATGAGAGGAATTAGCCTACTCATGATCTAGAGTTAGAAATAGTAGTACATGACCGAATATGTTGGGGAAACCATCTCATACGTGATATTCTCATGGTATACATGGATCAAAAGATCCATAGACACATCTTTTCTCAGTGAGACCTTAACCTATAGTAGAGGAGGTGGGTTGAGTATCTATAGTCATTCATCTTTGAATTGGATTATACATAAGGGAAGGAAAATGTCACTATCAATAGAGCTGTAAGAAAAAAAATAGAGGTATTATGAGAGTCTTTTGATGAGTGGCATATATTTTTTCTTTTTATAGACATGAATCTAGATGTTCAGGAATCTCAGGGACAAGTAACTCTAACTTCAACATCTGTTATACCTGTTCTTTTGGACCAAATTAAGACCTATCAGTTTTCTGATATAGTGGGATCATTTTTGAGATAAAAATTATATTGTGGGTATACACCATCTGGATGATCTCTCAACAATGGAAATTGCATTCTTTTCCATGCCTAAGTATGGGTTCATATAGGATTTCATGAGGAGATGATGAGAGAGTTTCATGCTTCTAGATGGGTGGTACATTCTAGTTTAAAAAATATGTATCATTATCTACATAGATTGTACTGGTGGTCATGAGTGAGGAAGTAGGTGGAAAAATTCAGGGATAGATGGCTCACCTGTCATCAAGTGAAAGCTGAGAATTATAGGCCAACTGGGATTTTTCAGCCTTTACCCACCCAGGAGAGGAAATGGGATGATGTCACGATGGATTTTTGTGACAGGAATACCTAGGAGAAACCATTAGAATGATTATTTATGGGTTTTTTTTGGATCTAATGACTAATGAAAACCATTACTTACCTATTAGGGAAACCTTTACAATTGATGATCTAGGAAACCATTACATGCGTGAGGTAGTTCGATTTAATAGTGTTCCAAGGAGTATCATTTCAGACAGAGATCGTCATTTCACATCGTCATTAGAAATACTTGGGATCACGAGTCCTTTTAAGAATAACTGATCATATATAGAGTGGTGGTCAATTTGAGTAGACTATTCAGGTTCTAGAGGATATGGTATGAGCTTGTATTTTGAATTTTGGTGGTTCATGTGAGCAACATATGTCACTCTTGGAGTTTTAAAATAATAATAATTTCTAGTAATCAATATAAATACATATTTTTTAGGCCTTTTATGGAAGGATATGTCCTTCAACTCTTTGTTTGCTGGAGTAAAGTGAGTCATCACTTGTTGGGCCTAGTCTTGTTAATGAGACATCTGCACATGTTTAGTTGATCAGACATCATTTGGTAACCACACAGAGCACATAGAAATCATATGTTGAACATTAGAGATGATATCTATAATTTTAGGTCCTTTATCATATTTTTCATTGGGTTTCTCTTAGATTGGGGCAATGATGTATCCAGAAATAGGGAAAGCTAGCGCTTAGGTTTGTCGGGCCGTTTGAAATAGTGGAAAGGGTTGGTCGAGTGGTGTACCATTTAGCCCTTCCATAATAATATAGTTCCATACATTATGTGTTTCACATGTCAAAACTACTAATATATCATATGGAACCTTCCATGTGGTAGACATAGATGACTCCAAGATTTGTGTTGATGCGTCATTTGAGGAGCATCCGATAAAGGTTTTGGATCGTAGTGAAAAATATCTTTGGGGTCCGACAATACTGTTGGGTCAAGTGTAGTGGAAACATGGACGAGTTCAAGAGGAGAACTAGGAGATGGATTCTCATATTCAAACATAGCGGAAAGACTTGTTCCTTTAGAACTCACAGTGACGCTTAGAGTAGCTTGGGGATGAGCTTTTATAACATGGGGACGTTATAAGATACCCTTTTTTCTGGTATATTTCTCTCTATGTTTTTTTGATTAACATTTGGTGGCCAAGTCTTATTCGGATATGGAGATCCATTGTTGGATAAAATGACATAATGTTAAGGGATGTATGCTTGTTTGATTTAATGGTGTCAAGGTATAAATGGGTCTAAGTGTTAATATGGTTTCTTGGTATGTTGATAATCTTAGAAGGGGGTTTAGTTTGTTTAAAAGGAATATGGGATGAAAAATCAACTGTAAAATATTTAAAATTTATGTAATGGTATTGCATGTCCTGTAATTGTTCAAGGGTTTTTATAAATTAAATCTGAGTCGACTGGTTTTTGGAAAATTCCCTTAAAAATATTTACATGATGTGTAACCACATTACATGCCATGTAAATTCCTGACATGTTGTTTTAAACATGCTATGTGGATGAAATTCATTATATTTAACCAAATCTCCTCTCATATAAAATATACTGAATTATCTAGAAAATTTTGAAGTTCCAATCTTCCTTTTATATGTTTCGTTTGCATCTTGAAACTCGGGTAAGTTCCTTTGGTTTGGTTTCTTTTTTCGTCCATTTGGTTATCAAACCATTATAGTGAAATCCTTTGGATGATTGCATTGTTGGTTTTTATCATGATCATTTTTGGTCAAGGATCCTCTTTAAAATCATACACAACTTCTTACTCTTGGGAGTTATCCATTTTAAGAGTTTTTAGGTCATCAGTTAAAGGTAGGGGGTATAAATCTTAACCCTATGTTTTGATAATTTCCAAGTTTATGAAATATTGTGATTTTGACATTGTTGTGTTCATATGAATCAATTAAATAATTGAATGGGATTATTATTGGAATTACTTTGGTTTCACATGTATTTTTAATTTTCTAATGGAAGAAAGTATGTTTTTCATGACAAGTGACCTTGGGTGATTTCTTATTATGAAATCCCTAAATTAGGAATTCGGCTTATTGACATAATTATTAATCAATTGTGAATTGAATTGAATGTTTCATATGAAAGAGGAACTGTAATTAACATAAATAACCATTTATAAATATGATGTGATATTTTGATATACATGTTATATGGAAAGAATTTTGTTCCATGCTATAATGCTTTTATATCGGGCTCTACCCTGGAACATACACACTTAAATGCTGTAATGCTAATATTGAGAGGGATCAGCCCAATACATGTTTTAATTTTTATAGAGATAAGGATATTCCCAATACCATGATATAATTATTATAGGTATTTTACCTAACAAATGATGTAATTATTATAAGGATTTGACTCTTATTTTTTTGAATATACCATGTTTATAAGGTGGCAGTTGGCATGGCCATAAGATGTGCTCAAACATATTCCAATATGGTGCTGAAGTAGGTTATCTTACCTTGGTTATATTATTGTGTTTGGAATGGTTACACAAAATTATTAGAGATATTTTGGCATAGTGCTGAAATAGATTGTTGTGTTTATTTAATTTCTGAATTAATTAATACACGTGTTTATCTATTTATTACATAAACATCTTATCAAACTGGATTTGTTTATAAAAAGTGGTTAAAACCTACTAAGATATATTAAATCATTATTCGATATTTTGTTTGGTACTTGAGAAGATTATGTGGATGTAGGGCTGGAAAATGGAAAAGGACCTTGATGTTGATTGCTTCTTTGTTGTTGGGATGAATTTTTGAGATGAGACTAATGTGGGGATTAGGACCGAAGACTTTGAGTCTTCAAGTATTTTTCTAGTATTATTTTAGCATGAAATTTTATTACATTCCAGCACATCATTAAATTATTCCTTTATTATTTATTGTATTTTTCAGTTATCTTTTATTATTATCTTTCCCTATGTGGATACATTTATTATTTTTCTTCTTATTCTGATTTTTTAAACCTCCATGACACTTATTACTAGAGGTTATACTCTTCCAACTATACAATTTACTCCCCCACAACTATTCAATAACCTCTGGCGTATGTGGAGGTGTGCTTTAGGTCTCATTACCTACCATTTCTAGACACATGAGAGAGTTCCAAATTTGGGGATGTTAAAATAATATCTATTTTACACTAGATAATCTGCCACTCCATTCCCCTAATGCCACGTATATAATATAAAAGATTCCTTCTTTACCATACATTTTTACTTATTTATTAAATTGATCATAAATTTGTGATTTGATGATTTGAACCACATGAAAATTATGCATGTTCTCAATGATTGCATGTAATTAAGAGAATGTAAAAGATAATTGGAGGAATACATTGACGGAATTAAATAATGTTTAAGTTTCATGTATGATTGTATTGTTCACACCTAATGTTTACCAGATACTAAACCTTTTAATTCTTAATTATATTATTATAATTATATTTTTCTTAAAAATGATGTAATAATCATGTATAAAATTTGTGGGCCACTATAGTTGGCATCAAAGTAAGGTTTAGTTATTTTTGGAATTATGTTAGTAAAATGTAACCTATGATAAACTTAGGTATCATATATTCAAAGAATTTAGAACTAATTTAAAAACAATAATAAGTAATTTATAAAAAATTTATTGAGTTATGTATTGTTTAAATATTTCCTTTTTTAGAAAATGGTAGGAACTAGGAGAAACCCACCTAAAAACCCATGGGAAGAATAATGAAATGATTATCCAAAAAAATTCTTAATATAATGGGAGGTGGAGTTTAAAACCCCATGGTGGTACTTAAAAACTTGTCACAGTTTATGAATAATAAACTAAACCATGTGAAACGCACTCTTTCACCTATGAATGAGTAATTATCTATCGAGTCCTTTATACACCATTGACCACTGATATTTAGTTGAGATTCCGATCCACTTGTTATTGAATAATGGGTAAACTCCATGGGAAATAAAATGTATTTACTTTATTTTTTTGAGATTTATAATGTTACTCTATATATCTCACATTTATAAGGAGAAGTTGATCAATGGTGTAAATTGGTCAAGAATACCAACCCAAAGGATGAAGTGGAAATAACATAGTAGGAGGAATTTAATAATATATTTCTTAACAATTAGTTACCTAGAAATATTTATAAAAATATAGAGAGAGGATCTCAATATCATAATAAAAAGGAGATATGTTTTTTGCAACATAAAAGGTGAATTACACAAGTATTTCATGGAACATGTTATATTTATTATCAATAAAGATATAAAAAAAGATATATTCTTTAGTGGTTAAAAATCAAATCTATAAAAATATTTAGATATCCCATAATTCAAGAATTATGAATAGGAGGTTTAATGTAATCTCAAATTAGAGATAAAGTTTAGAGAACGA
Organism: Viscum album; assembly: GCA_963277665.1. NCBI lineage: Eukaryota > Viridiplantae > Streptophyta > Magnoliopsida > Santalales > Viscaceae > Viscum > Viscum album. The sequence continues at coordinate 1,552,560,919 of OY728141.1, forward strand.
TACTATAGACATGAAGATAATAATAAAAAGTATGAAATTTAATGTTAGGGGATCAAAAGACAAAGGTGGAAAGAAGATCTAACCATGTACATCTAAAAGATGTGGAAATAAGTACCATGGGAATTTTGTTAAAGGAATGATGAAATGATTCTAGTTTTAGATATAATGTAATCGATATCATGAATATCCAAGATACATAAAGAAGATTATCAATATAATTGAGGAAATGAAGGCACCTCCCAGTGCACCACCCATGGTCTAATGCTTCAAATATAAGGAATTTGGGAATTGTGCAATCCAGTTCACCATACCTAGGGTCTTTGATGGTAATCAATTTCAAAAAGGTATAAATATTATGTATTTTGGGAAATTATACACCATCACCATCACTAAGGTGGAGAAGGAAAATGAGGTAGTATAAGGTGCACTTACTATTCATAATGAATGGAAAAGGATCTGTTTGATTCAATTTATAAACATTAATTTATATCCAAAAAGTTTTATTGAACTATTTAATCACCTTATTGATTCCATGATGTTGATATATCTATGATAACACATAGTGGTGTAATAATTTTTAAAATAATCTTGGAAACATCCGTAGTTAGCATGTATGGAATTATTCATGAAGTGAATATTGTAATCCTTCCCTTGTAATAGTGTGTTGTTATACTAAGAATGGATTGGATTTCATGAAATAAATATCACATAGACTATCATAAAAAGGATATATCTTTCCATATCATGAATTATACCTTACTCCATTATAATTATAATAAATATTATGAATCACCTTTAGAAAATCCCTCACTGGTGTGGGTGTTGATTCCAACAGAAGAAGAATATATTTTCCAAATGATTGAGATAAAGGGGAGAATAAACCTTGATGATACCCATTGTAAGAGAGTATACTAATTTATTATATGGGGATTTAATTGGACTTCTATAAGATCTTGAGGTAGTGTTCTCAATAGAAATCATACTTGGAGAAACACCTATATCCAAAATCCCATATTGGATGGACCTGATAAAACTGATGAAGTAAAAAAAAATAAATGACAAGATTATTTAGGAAAAGGGTTCATACACCCTATTTCATTACCTCAGGGTGAAAAAATTCTCTTTTTCAAGAAGAGGTATGGTTCAATGATGTTGTACATCAATTACCACGATATCAACAAGATTACTGTAATGAAAAGTATCCACAACCAAGGATTGATGAAATGTTCAACGGAATTCATGGATATCAATACTTCTCAAAGGTAAATATTAATTAAGGATATCACTAGTTAAAATTAAAGAGAAGATATATTCATAATTTAACCTTATTTATATTACATAAATTTTATAAGTGCATAGTTATGCTTCTCAAACTTACAAATTATATTTCAATATTTATGGACATGATGAATAGAGTCTTTAGAGAATTCATTGAGAAATTTATTGTGGTATTTATTTATGATAGTCTCATATACTCCCAGATAAATGATAAACATAAATATCATTTAAGAATTTTACTAAAGTTTTTATGGAAGGATATGTTACCCTCTATGTTTAGAAATTATAAAATTTTAATGTATTGTTCACATTATTTGTTAATGTGATCATTAGTAAGGGAATTGATTCGGATCCCTCATTAACAAAGGTAATTGAGGAATGGGCCTGACACAAAAGTGTTACAAATATATATAGTTTTCTTAGATTATATTTTTACTGTTAACAATTTGTGATGAATTTATCATTATTTGATATCTGAAAAACTAGTTGCACATGATATGGGGTAATGTATGTTTGGATATAAGAATGTGGGAAATAATTATTGAGTTCAAGAAGATGCCAATCAATACACCTATACTCGCCCTTCTCACATTTGGATAATATTTTGTGATATATATAGATTCTATAATGAAATTTCTTAGTTTTGAACTAATGTAGAATGATAAGGTGATAACCCATGCCTCTGAATAATTGAAGATCCATGAGAGGAACTTCCCAAAAAATTATTTAGAGTTAGAAACTATGATTATTTCATTAAAGATTTTTATAAATTAAATTTTCATAGAGAAGCGTGATGTATATACTAATTACCATATCGAAAAAATAAATACATCCATATCCACTATGTTAATCTCAATCATCATCCATTTTTTGGGTGTGAATCTGTGTCAAACCAAAATACACAATAATCATTATATATCCCCCAAAAGAAGGTTATATAGACATATAATGAAATTTATAATTATATAGTAGTATTATTTGTAAGTATAATTAGAAAAAAAATAAAAGGCGGGATATGGAATTGCCATTATAGTTTAAATTATATATTCACATAGAAGGATTTTAATATGAATCAATAATGATATATTAAGTTAATCATGGGCTATGATTGATCCTTTCACTACCAACAAAGAAATTGAATGAGGTAGTGTATGTTATTAGAATAAATGAACCACCTATACTATTATTGATGAGTACTGAGAAAGAACCTATTTTCATTGATATTAAAAGGATGAATCAGAAATCCTAAATTTAGGGAAGACATCCTACTTTACCAAAATGATTTTCTAACTATCCATCCAATAAAAAACCATGGGGCGTAAAAAGACAAGATTTGAATCTTTAAAAGAAGTTGAAAATAACAAAGGAAGAGAATACTCATGAATTAAACCTTGATTGTGATAGAGTCATTAAGTTTCATGAATGGATCCATGTTCCATCATCACCATATAAAAAAAGAGAGCCATTGGATGATGCACATAAGGCATCATTCACCATCCAACCTAGAAGTACTATGATATACTTGTATCTTCGAGATCACCTCTAGTGGGACAATATGGAAAAATATATTGTTGAGTACAAATAAAAGTTATTATAATGTCAACAAGTTAAAGGAGAGCATCATTAGTCTAAAAGGGTGATTAAAAGATTACCCTTACCAACATGGAAATGGGAGAACATCGCTATGGACTTTAGCATCGGTATATTGAAGACATGAAAAAGAAAAATTTTTATACGGGATGTGTTAGATCATATCAGAAATACTTACAAAATAATATATATTTTGGTGTATTTATCACTCAACTAACTTCCCCTGATATACTTAAAATAAGTTGGGAGACTCCATAGAGAACCAAATTTGACCAGAACTAATCGATATCCAAGGTTCACCTCTAAGTACTAGAGTAGTATTAAATATGACTTGAATACTTATTTTCAATTTAGTATGAAATATTATACCCATAACAATGAAAAAAACGAAAGGACCATTAAAAAACTTTACGAAATACTTATTTTCTACTTGTTGAACCTTACAAGAGGTTGGGATCAATATCTTCCCTTAGTTGAGTTCTCATACAATAAAAATTTCCAATCAATTATTCAGATGGATCCATATGAATCTCTACGTAGGAAGATATATAGAGCTCATACATTTTTGGAAGAACTTGGGGAATGAAATCAACTTAGACCTAAACTTTTCCAAGAGATAGTAGAGAATGTTTAATCTATTCAATAACAAATTAAAGCTTATCAGAACCAAAAAATGTGCTATGTTGGAAATAATCAATGAGGTTTAGAGTTTGAATTTGGAGACAAAGTTTTCCTTTATATATCACCAAATAATAGAGAAATGAGTTTTAGAAAGAAGGGAAAGCTTAGAATTTGGTATGTTAGCCCATTTTAGATCATTGATCACATAGGATTTGTGGCGTATTGATTAACATTTACACCAATCCTAGATCACGTTCATGATGTGTTCCACATATCTGTCATGATGATATAAATACATGATCCCCCAAACATTATTAATGTGTAAGTGAAACAAATAGAGCAAAAAATAACTTTTGAATAGAAATCAGTGAGGATCTAGAACCATATATAAAAAGTTACACGCACAAAGACACTCACCATATCAATGTACATTGGCAGAATCATACATAGGAAGAGGAAAGATGGGAAATTTAGGATACTATGTAACAAAAGCACCTTATTCTAACCCAATAATATGATTTTAATTTTCATTGATGAAATGTATAAAGGGCTGAAGAATTTTACCAAAAAACCTTTTATATGTGATATTTCCCTTCTAAATAATAATATGTGCCATTTTTTGGAATATAGTACAGAATAAAACACATGAAACACATAATAAAATATAATAACACTGTATTATATTAATTTATAACATTAAATTTATATAATAAAAATAAAAAATTAATTTTAAAGTGTTACAATGGTACAATAAGAAAAATAAAATAAAATAACAAAAATAGAAAAATCTGGATCATTTTGATCTCTTAGTATTATCAAATCCAAAAACAATATTGTAATAAAGAAATAAAACATTATTAATGATATAAATACATTGATAATTAAGAATATAAATACTTTAGTGGATTTAATTGATTGAGAAAATAAAAAATAGGTGGTATTTATTAGAAGTATAGAACTAATATGAATGTAAGAATAATAATCACATGGTTAGAAATCCTAACATGGCCATTAAGAATAGTAATACAATCATTAAAATAGTAACTTAACTAATAAAATAGTATAATGACTCATAAATAATATATATAAAAAATAAATTAAGCAATTTTAAATATTATAATTCCACAAAATAAGTATTCAAATTAGAAAATCAGAGAAAAAATGAGTACTTTTTATTTGATAAAGTGTATTTTAATGCATTTTATAAAAACCCTAATTTATATATTAATATTTAAAATCACCCATTCTAGAAAATTATTTTTATAAAATGAATATTTTTTAATCAATACTTATAAATTTCCTATTAGAAGATTTTTGATAATTTTATAAGAAAATTCATTTTTAGTTGAATAATAAAAATATAGTTATTAAAATACCTTATATTTTTTTGACATAGTAATGATGTAATAATAAAATAATAATACATAAACAGGTTAGGTTAACCCAAATTTTATTTAATAATATAAATTATTATTTAAAAAAAAAACATAATTTCCAAACGTAAAAATTAATTTCTAAAACCTAACATGTAAAGTATTTCATTAAAAAACAATTTTTCATTTTTCTTATTTCCTTTGTATAAAAAAAATAAATATAGCGTAAAAAGTTTTTAAAATACCAATTTTTTTTAAAAAAAATATGAATTATAATGTAAAATATTTAACTATTGAACGTTTTACCTTGGAAATAATGAGTTTTTAATATTTTTCCACAAAAATAACCATCCCTAAAATTATAAATTCTGGTCACCTTTCCCTTGGAAAAAAACATTCCACACGCTTATACAAGACCAATTTATAAAAAAATACCTTCTCTTATGCCTTATCACACCCATATAGATGTGTTGGGGTCATCCAAACCCAATCCTCAAAGACTTTATCAAAAGGAGTAACTCTTCAATAAATAGGTAACCAAATGATTATCTCTATTCACTATTTTTATCACTTATTCATTCCACTCTCCCAATCTAATTACATTTTATACCATCCTATGATATTTAATATATAAGTATATAATATATTAATTTCATTGTGGTACAGGTATAAATATTTTAATCTATTTATAGTATATATACTAACCATCCTATTTTTTGGACATATCCCATTAATGGCCTGTTTCATCCGCCGATGAGGATGTTGTCAATGCTTTACCTATCATCACCAACGTGGATGGGTAGCATTGATTAATTATTATAAATATTTTTTAATTTGATCCATGTTTTTTATATAATTATATAAAAATATGAATTAAAAATAATCAAAATCATGAAATCTAAAAAATACTGGATAATTTAAAGAAAACATGATGTCAACCCATTTCACCATTAATAAATAAGATTAACAAACAAAATATTATAATTTTAATTGATCAAGTGAAAAAATGAATTTAAATTACTTATAGAGTCATGTTTTAAGAAAAATTAGTTTATTATATATGTGGAACAAACATGATTAAATATAATGGGATCTAAGGTAATGAGAATCTCAAATCAAACCGTTTCCTTTTTGGTTTATCACGTATTTCTCATTTTTTTAAATGATTATTCTAAATTCATTTTAAATCCCATTTTAACGATTTTAATTTTTTTATTCTATGGATATATATGTTCTTTCATCATTTAAATAAAATATAATATACCTTTATGATTTCTGATAAAATCAAATTATAAAAATCTATCATCAAATCTTCCTTTGTTTGTTATTAATCTATCCATGAAGTATGATCTCTTCTTTGATAATAATACCATTTCATGAACAAAATAATAATTTCAATTCACTTTTTGAGAATCTATAGGTTTATTATTTTATATATGATTTCTTATATCACTATGGAACCCATTATTTTTCCAGGGGTTCATATCCATATTATGATTGATGTAAATTTACTATTCATTATGGCATGCATTATTATGAGAATAATATGATGTTATGGGTTGTTAAGAGATAATATATCTCTACAATTAACTAGGGAATGTGATATATATCATTATATTATATGTATTATTCATGGAAATGATTCTATATTTTTTCATAATTGATGATGTGATGATTTGTATACATATGTTATGTGTGAACATGATTCTAGAATTGTTCACAAATTATAAATGATATTTGTCACAATTTAATTTTTTTCATTATTATGTGTATTCCAAATTATAATCCTTATTAAAATGATTTATTAATGATTATTATAATGATCTTTTACTTATGATATGATTTTTATACTATTCTCTACCATGTACTATACTGATTCATGTGTTATGTTCCTTTACTTTTATTCCTCCCCTTATGGATATTTTAGCTCACTCTTTCTTTTATTTATAGCCTCAGGTGATTAAATGTTATAAGAATAATATGTAATTTTATATTAGTAACATAATTAATGATTTAAATAAAGTTTAATGTTTTATTTTGTGAACCCAATTTACCAAAGACACTAAACCTTTTTATTTTGGATTGTATTATTAACATTTTTTATTAAAAAATAATGTAATATATATGTATTAATGATTCAATTCACTATATTATAGGTTAGGATCACCTGTGTATGTGATATATGAATCAATTTAGTCTAGGGTGGCTCATTTGAAATGAAAGCGGTTACTGCCTCATGGGAGGAAGTTTATATCAATACATGAACATCATGGTTAGGTAAACCTATTTTCTGGGCACTTGAATAGATGAATGACTAGAATCCACTATTTTAAATCAATTTTTTAATTATGGATATGGTAGATTCTTATAAGGATAGATATTAGACCTAACATGTAATTTTCACTTGGTGAGAACAATTACCACGATCCGTTCAGTGTTAATTTCCCCAATTTCTATAACTTAATATCATATTGAAATATTTTCCCCATAGAGTAAATGAGATCAAATTATTTTTGAGGGGGTTTGGATTTATATATATCCAATAATTTCACATTCTATTCACCTGAACTCCAGTAGGTGGGTACAAACGAAATATTTTAAGGAGCTCCATGATCTCGAGTCTTACTATTTTTTTTAGAATGTATGCATTCATTATGTATATTGGTGTGAACCATGTTTTAAATGAATAACCCATCATTAAATTATTCATCATTAGTTTCACGATTCATTTTAACTATGGGGATGGAATAAATAAAACTTACTAAGAAAAATCATGTAGTTGGATTTAAATCCTCCTCAGAGTTTTAGGGGGAATTTTCTGCCTCAGAATATCCATTGAGGAAAAAATCATAATCTTACTTGATATTTTCCTTCTTGGTTGGTAAATATTAATTATTAATCATACAATTATTCAACTTTTCTTTTTTATGTTCCCCAAGAAGTTTTTTGTGGAGGGTGATCATGAGGGAGTCCCTAAATTCCACTATACATGATCCCGAAGATGGACATGGACTGTGAAGTTTAAGAAATCAAAATGGTGTTTCCAATGAAGATCCTCCTATATTGGAGAAGACTAACATTCTTAAAGGAGTGTGAGGCAATAATACCCCCATTACCATTGGATGGGGTTGACTTGGATCTACAACCATCATGTCTTAGATCTATTATAAATGTGGTGATATTATTGGTGATGATGGTGGTGAGAATGCCCCCAACCTTGCTGGATGCAAATACTCTTGTAATGATACTGTGGTAGCTTTTATCAAATACTTATTTAACATTATGGCCTCTATTTATGCATAATATATATGTATTTCCATTTCATGGAGATATATTATCACAATTGAGGGTTGATCCAAGATTGTATGTCCTGTTTTCCTTATATGGGAGGCATTTTTTACCTTCCTAATATATTGATAAAGTATATTATTAAAGGATTTATCCATTTGAGTGTGTCTTTTCTATAATCTAATAATGACATCTAAATAGACCAATTAGAATATATAGACCCATGAAATAATATTTTCCCAGAATCAATGACATTACAAGATGATCTTCTAAAATGAACATAAGTGACTAGTATGAGGAGTGAAATGTGGAGCTCCATATTCTCCCCACCCATTGATATGTATGTTGGGTGGCGGTGTTAGTTACTATCCAGAAGAGTTACTTTATACTATTAATGTATTAATTCTAGATATATTCACATTTCCCCTATTTACGGTCTTGAGCCACTAAAAAGGCATATGTGTCGTGATTATAGTAAATCTCATCCAAAATCCTTATAAAGAAAACATACTCTCTAAATGTATGGTATGTGGACTTGCGATTATGGGGATTTTCACACAATTTATATCACAAATAAGGTATGGAATCCTTTTTAAATTCCTTAGGAATGTCATATTTTAGTGGTTAGAGGATAAAACATGATTGGTATTCTATATTCAAAAAAATCTTCCCATATAACCATATATATTTGTTCTTCTTTAGTAAAGGGTTCCTTGATGTGATCTGAATATAAAGATAATTTGTCTATTTATTTTTCAATAGGAGTAGAATCACTTAGAATCTTCTCATTTGTAATAAAGGGTACATGGGTTATAGTGGGCACATATGATTACCATCACCTAGAACTACGTTTTGACTAGGATGAGATATTGCATATTGAAAGCGAGGCACCTGATATGTCTAGCCTTATTTTTTATGATTTCCTCAGAATATGAAGAGATATTTATAGTAAATTAAACAGAGATAAAATCATCATATCTAGAAGATAATTCATTGATGGGTGGGCCTTCATGAAGATCACCATATGGAGAACCTCTATGGTTGAAACTAGATTCACTATCATTAGGAGGACCTCCATTATGTATTGATTTCTTATCAAATGGAAAAACACTATAAAATATGCCATGGGGTTAAATTTCAGTTTTATCAGTATTTTCCCCATGGGGAGGGCCTCCATGTTCATTGATTGTTGATGAGTTCTCAAGGGTATGACCTCTTTTCCAATTAATCACAAACAGAAGGGATGACCTCTACAATAGGTGTAATGATGAAGAACTTTATGACTAATCTTCACATTACCCTAGCGAAGACCTCAATAGTGTTTACACTAGGTAGTTACTCTATAATATCTGATCATGATACTATTGGGAGAAACTTTTAGACCTTATTTGTCTACTCATATTTATAAGGAGTCGATAGATTCTTGGGTAGTAGTCAAAATATGCCAAAGATCATCAAGAATATAAGCATATGTAGGGGCATAAAATTACTCCTATATTTTATATTTATCTTTAAATGACATACTTATGTAATTTTTTGTCCAAGGGATTGGGGTCAGAACATTGATAATAATCAATTCCATATAGTTTGAACAATGAACCAAATTATTGGGATCACTCCTAGGAGGCTTATCAGTTGCGTCTAAAATATACCAACAACCTTCATGGATGAGCATACTAATATAATCACCTTTTAGGATGATTTTGAAATATTATAATGACATTCATGAATTGGAGTAAGGATATAATCCCATTCGAGGATTTTCACCATAACATGTTGTTGTTCTTCATAGATGAGAGTATGTACAAAACACCACTCTTTGGTTGGAACTATAATATACCAATAACCACTATTATTGAAATAATATAAATAATCATTCACCAAAATTTCCACTAGAATATGTTGAAAACCATCATTTATAAGAGTATGGATATAATCTCACTCCTAGGATACTTCAAAAATATGTCAATTACCTCATGGATGCCAGTATGGATATAATTTTACACCTATGTTGTCACAAATACATATTGAGAAACTGTCTAAATAAAAAAAGGGGTCTATTAATGCTCATACATTTCCACAAAAAAACATACCTAGGAACTTTATAGATTATATAGGGGATATAAGTTCACTCTTGAATTGTAACCGAAATATACTAATGAAATTCATCAATAGAGGTAGGGATATTATCCTACTCATATATTTCCATCAGAATATGCAGGTGAATTTCATGGGTGGGATCATGGATATGAAACCACTCTTAAATTACCACTAAAATATGATAATGGCCATCATGGATGGGAAAATGTATATAAGACCTCTTATGAATTACCACAGAAATATACTAATGACCTTCATGTATATGATAATGGATATAAACCTACTCCTAGGTATTTATGGGAGTAGGAATATTATCCAAATACTGACTTCTTTATAGTATTTGGTATATAATAGAACTTTTGAATATTTATGGGAGTGGGGATACAATCCCTCTCATGATCTCCTATATCCAATTTTCCCTAATGAGCCCTCATCATGGATTTCCTAGATTGGAAAACAAGTATAGATATTCCTTGGGTTATTTTTTCATCATATCCTAAAGAAGAGAAGTTATGTTGCACTAAAAATGGTGTAAAATATTAGGATCCCTCCTAGGTTTCTCCTGAGTAGTGGTTATACTATAGTCTACATCCTCCTACACCTCTTTAACATAAGGTAGGTATGTGCTATTTCCCTCCAAGGAGAGGCTCCCAAAGTAGTTATAAGTGGTAACTGATTCCCCTGACATCTCCATATATTATTTCTAATTACATGATTGATGTATATTTATCTTCTCAAGGGTCATTAAATATGACTCTAAATTTTGGATGAATCCATTAAGATAGAACTCTCATTCCAAGGCATTCACCAATGAGTGTTATAGGCTCTGTGTTAGTAAAATCATATGTCAATGTGTCAGTTATAGGATATTCATGTTATCCAAGAAAAATATTCAATGTGTCTTATAGTGGTGTATAGTAACCTAATATTCCTTTTGGATGAAACCAAATTTTAAAAGTATCCTAGTATTAAAAGTGCATTTTATGATGCTATTTGGATTTAAGGGAGTTAGTAAAAGGGAAAATAACCACAAATAAGAAACCCATTAATACCACATTATAAGAAAATGTTTGTGGTCAATAGATTTCCTTCATTGATAAATGATTTCATGTTGGGTTCACCATTATTTTTTAGATGCACCTCCGCTCCGGTGAATTTTGGGTCAGTATAAAACTAATTTTTAAAGGTTGGATGTTTCTTGGACATACTAGATACACTTTAGGTTTCAATATTATTGAGTGTATGAGTGGTAAAATTATCCCATAATGGGTTTTATTTCTGATTATGGGGATCTCTTATTGATTTAAGATATGTTCATAAAATCCTCCCCATTAGCAATAAAAATATTAGATACCTCTGTGTAAGTAATCAATTGTAATAATAATCAATGTAAACATGAATATGTATCATTTTTTCTCCATATTTTCTTTATTACTATGGTTTAAAGATATAATACTAGTAATTATAAATTTTAACTCTATCTAGTATGTGGTAGGTGTTGTGAAGTTAGGATAAGGCCCATTATATGGGCTTTATGTGTATCCCTATGAAGGGAATATGAATCCATATAGATTGCTGAAACTTAATGGGGGAGCATCTTGTCTTTTAAGTTAATGGAAAAAGGAGTATTATGATGTCTTTTAAGGTCATACTTACCTTATCAAGTTAAGATAATTTTAAGGACATGTATCTAGGATCGAGTGAAGTGTATTTTAAGGCCGTATTCCCATGACTAATTTTGAGCGGTTTACCACTGTATTGATTAGACTATATGATCTATAGTTTAATTCCATACAAATAAGACAAATAAATTAAAATTTACTAAGAATGGTTTATTTGGGACTTATGTTGGGATTATGAAGACTCCCCATGTTATATAGTAATTTGAATAGAAGTAGGAACACTAGATAACCCTTCCACCTTGTCAGTTCAATGGAAATTATCTTCAACATGATGAAAAAGTGGTTTTTAGAATTTAATGTTTTTTTATGGTTAGTAAATGTATTGGTTAGACCCACCAGGAGTTTATCAACTGTTTCTATCATTGGAATAAGAAAATTTTGCAATGTTTGAATCTCTTCTATTATAGTTTTTTATCAAATGTGTTAGGTGTTGGGAACACTATTTCTCTATTTGTGATAAGTAGTAAAATTGAGGAATGCTATTGAGAGTCCATAAATACATAGTGAAATATATAGAGCTCAGTTTAAAGGAAGTTTGTTTGATTGTATGACAAAGTGTGACCCTCTATATAATGGGTGAGTCCAATTAGCTAATGTGAACTTGATGATTTAATTATTAGTGATTATATTGTTTTCTAATCATAAGAGGCTATTAACTTTCTACTTATGATGATATAATGAATTTATATGCTTCTTACCATGAATATATGATGAATTTATAAACCAAGTAAAAGAATTTTTATATCCCTTTACATGATTTCATTTCTAATAAATTATTCTAGTTGAATTTTTGTGTGATTTAGAGTGAACAGACATGTGTAAGTGAACTCAATGCATTGATTAGGGTGAATGTGTTTTATTTCTAGTTCTTGTAATATGATATTTCAATGATCCACTTCTATTGATCTATTTTCACTATTGTGATCATCTGGTAGATTAACTTCTAAAGTGAATGTTAGTGTGGGATCCTTAACAATTGGTATCATAGAAGCATATGGGTTTCTCAGTGGATTAATGGTTTTATTGATAACAACTTAGGTAACATAATAATCTTTCTTATATTTTTTTTGAATATGTTTTAATTAATGTATAAAAAGTTAATGATTTCATAATATAGCATGGTCCGTATCAAAAACATCTATCAGAAATATTCAAGTTACTTGAGGATGTATATAGAGGACTATTTCATCTAGAAAGACATAGATATTCTATTGAAAGGTGATAAGATAAATAAAATGGAGAAAGATGAATTGAAATAGTATGATTTTAGGAGTTAGGTGTTTTAAAGATTACCATAGTTTGAGATGTGGATCTTGAAATCCAATATAAGAAGATGATGACAGAGATAATGTTTTTAACACCCCAAGCTTCTACAGTACGCTTCTCTTTGAATAATGCAATAGCGTGTGTTGTACACTACATTGAGTTCTAACACACCACAACCAATCAAACTAGCTGTTATGAATAGTAATACGCACTTTTTGAAATTTATAAATTTTATTTTTCATAATGGACTTCATTTTTGGATTCGGAATATCGAAATTATCCTAGGGTGAATTTTTGGTATTTTTCTGAAAAACTTCATTTTATGATGAATAGTGAAACGACTAAGTGGTAGTTAAAAAACTGAATTTTTCATAAAACATAATTTTACCACTTCTTTGAGTGAAATTTTGAATATTCTAGAGACACGGTTAATATAAATGAGTAAAATGTGGTTCAATGAGATGAAAATAATTTTTGGTGAGTAGTAACTTTTTACTTTTATTTACCACGGTTAAAAGTAAATGGGATAATTAAGGATAAAAATGATATTAATATAACCCTGACACATGTCCTAATTATATTGGATAAGATTAATTCGACCAAAAACAACCTTAGGAATAAAATATTAGCCTCTTTGGTCCACTTGGATTAGATTAGGACATTTATTATTATTTAATTCAAAGAAGAGTTAAAAGAGGTAAAATCAATGTTTTACAACTAAAACATTTTTAATACAGGGTTACACATAAGATAAATTCGATTATAAATATTGATTATTAATATAATAACATTTCTTACATAATGATATTTTATTTATAATTTTTAGAGATTAAATAATTTAATTTATTTATGACACAATGATGATGCAATAATTACCATAATAGAGAAAAATTAAAATAATCGATATTATAAATACCCAAATAAATATAATTTCAAACTTTTTATGAATTAAACTATTTTTTAAGGTAAAATATGACATGTTAGGATTGATTTAATTAACATTTTTCTAAGTAATCATTCTTTTATGATTTTCACAAAAATCAATTTTCCAAATAGTGTCAAAATTGACATAAAAGAGTTCTTATAAAAAATATTATATTATTAATTGATATTCAATTCCTAAAAATCTAAGTTTCGGCCAAGAGACTTATATAATGATAGGTGTATCATTAATGGACCACTTGAAAGTATCTTGTAGGAATATAGTAAGTTTATTAACAATATAATATAAAAATACCAAGTGACATGGTAAGTGTCAAACTAATTAACTAAGAGTTAAAACAAAAAGATAAGGTTAATATAATGACCCAAACCTGTCTAAATTCTATTGTTTGAGTGGATTTAGACCCATTACCACATTAAACTTTAAATAATCCACTTTGGAGCCATTAGATGCCAAATATTAATTTATTATAAAATAATATTTCTATCTTTTCCAAAGGTGCCCCTCACCCCTCTTATAAAAGGGATCTCCCCATTCTCACTAATTCACACATTCAAAGCCTTTTGGATCTGCCAGACCCTTCCCAAATACTCTCTCAACTTCCCTCACTTCAACGTAGAAGCCTTAGTTTTATCATAAAGCCAACATAAGGAGCCCTTTTGATCAAATCAAAAGGAAGAACCCGAAGAAGATATAATGTTTTCACCACCCTCTTTCAAGTTCCTTTCTTTTTCAACTTCTTCTTTCTTTGTTATTACCTTTCTAAACTAATACCTCCATAGTCTTATATATACTGTGATTTTGTTATAAATATGGTACAACCATATTCAGTATTCTATCCATCTTTTTAATGACATGTCATCATATGTGCGTACGTACGGCTTATCGTCTCCACGTCGTGGTGTAATCGTTATTCAAAAAATTATTATTTGGATGGGTATAATAATGATGTATAATTCATATAAATAATAAATATAACATGATAATGATTCTTTATATATGATATATCATCAAATTATATATTATTTTAATATCAAAATAATGATATTGTCGCTCGTGCATACGTACGGACTACCGTCTCCATGAACGCGATGAGATTCATTCACCATCATATCCATTCAAGTATAATTCTCATTTGATGATTAAAAATAATGTTTAAGGACTTGATATAATTCTGGATATGAATAAGATACAACCTATCAATAAAAAACATGGCTTATGTTATAAAACATATAAAAGAAAATGAGTAAGTTAACACCCGAAACGACAATAATTCTATGATATTATTAACAATGCAATGTTAAACGATCATATATGATATCATATTAATGTATATGATTCTTGTATAATTTAATAAAACTTATTTCATCATTATAATGGAGTTTAACCTACCCTCACTCATGGAAAAGTAAAAGGTAAGGGTTTATTTTGCAATCTCTTCATTATCTGAGGTTGTTTATACGTAATAATCTACTGGGATTTCTTTGTCATCCACATCCATGTTTCTTAAAAATGTATTTCAAAACATTTTTACTATTTACAAGAATATGGTTTAAAGTCATTTATACCATTTTTTGACTTTTTATAAGAGGTTTATAAGGGAATCTTTCCGTCATTTTCTAAACGAGGTTCTTTTTAACCTTTTTGACAGAATTAAGGTAAGAATGTTTTTGTTAAATTATACGGTAGGTGCGGATATTTTCTTCCATTATAAAATATTTGAGTCTTCCCTTACAAGCTTATAAGAAAATTTTCAAAGTAAATGTTTTATTTTATAATTATGTGACTCTTACATGATTTCAAAATAGGAAGAGACATTTCTCTAAAAATAGTTTTAATTTCATCTATGTCAACATCCTTTGATGGATTTTATGTTTATTTGGAGTTGATTTATTATGATACAAAACTTCAATATTGTATTGATGGTTTTGTGATATGTTTGACTGTGGATGTGTTATTTTTATACCATTCATGGTTTATGAAGAAAGTATCAACATTTCGTATGCGAGTGTTAATATGAATGTTTATGTTATGTTTAAACCTGTTCATATGAGGAATTAATTGGACATAATAAGTGACATGTAGAGCCCTCTATAGCTCCTCGATGCATCGTTAGGTCTCCTGAGACAAACTAGTGTCTTGGCACAAGGCCTTGACAAAATATTATTTGTAGTCTTGGCACCAGACCTTGGCTATATGGGTATGATAGTCTAGCATTATGCATTCCAATATTATGAAAGTGGTTATTGATATTGCATGTGATTTTTCGATTAGTAGAATATTCATGTGAATAAGTAAATGGAATTATTTGATTTTATTTTTTCCATACTATGTTGAAGTTCAAGTTTAAATTTTTTTTAAGTTATACATTTCCTTAAATGTGTATTCTTATTTATGAAAGTTTCTGCTATATTTTTATCCTTACCGGGCATTTGAGCCCACCATTTTTGTATGTTTTATTTTTCCTAGGATGTGAAGAACTAATTTATGAATGACCTGCAAGGATAGTATGAGGGGATAAGAGTGTGGACTATGGAGACTATATTGTTGTATTTTTCATTTTATGATGTAATGTAAACTTTATTAATGTATATAGTTATTACAAGGCTACTAAACTAATTGGTCTTTTGAGACTTGATCTTTATTGTGATCATTCCAATGTTATGTAATAATGCACCGACTCTGGGTATCTAGGGTCGGGGTGTTATAGTTGGTATCAGAGGAAGTTTAGTACAAACCCTGGAAGGTAGATTTAGATAAACTATGATTAGAGCATGAAGACCTAAGATGGAATTTGAAGATTAGTATAGAAGAACTTCCTAGAAATTTGGTATTGTAGAGATTTTGTGAGTTTTCTAAGCAATACATCCCTGTC
Source organism: Viscum album (assembly GCA_963277665.1). NCBI lineage: Eukaryota > Viridiplantae > Streptophyta > Magnoliopsida > Santalales > Viscaceae > Viscum > Viscum album. The sequence continues at coordinate 1,552,577,935 of OY728141.1, forward strand.
TGGATACGAGCAGGAAGAAGCGGCTCTTGAGCAGATGTACCAAGGGGTAAAACCCGAAAACACTACTTTGAGCTAGACTCGAACGGGAAATGGTGCACGACAACGGGCCTTGCTGCACTCTTGGTTACAACACTCCCAGAGGATATTCTTAGGATAACTCTAATTTTATTTACAAATCATTATTAAGGGTTTATGAGTATGTACTTCCTCAAAGAAAACATTTTTATGATTGTGGATTATATCAATAAATAGTTCAATTTATGTTAAGTTTTTTATAAGTATGGAATTATGTATTTTGATTCATAAACTGATCTAGTTTATGCCGTTGTTTAGAAATGACACCTAGTAGAAGAAATGGAAACCGTAGCAATTCACGTACTCCATGCAGGGATTGCCCGCCAGCTAAAGATAATTATAGTGGAGCTGGTGATACAACTGGTGTCGATCAGCTTATCACCATACCGGGACAACTCTCTTAGGTTATGAATAATAACTTTACCCATATAGAGCACCCTGATCCATAGCATAGAGGATCAATGTTAGATCGATTCATGAGGTAGCAACCACCAACATTCAATGGGAGTACAAATCCGTTTGTAGCTAAGCAATTGATAAGTTCCCTAGAGAAAATAATTCAGGCTTTGGGGAGTAGTGAAAGGGAAAAAGTAGTCATGGTAGTTTATCGCCTCACTGTAGATGCTGATCAATGGTGTTCATTGATTCAAAACACAAAGGAAGATGATGAAGTATCAAATATGGAATGGTGGGAGTTCAAAGATCTGTTTTTTGAAAAATACTTTCCTCGCAACCATCGAGCAGATATGGAAAGGCAATTTTTGAGTCTGAGAGAAAATGTAACACCCCAAGATTTTATAGTGTGTTATTTTATTCAAAATAATTCAATAACTTTCATTACACGAAACACCGATTTCAATTACACCATGACTTACCAAACAAGCCATTCAAAAGAGGTTATGAATAGTATTAGATAAATTTTAAATTTTATGTAATCCTTATAATTTTAGAATCCATATTATGAGTTTCTTAGATATAATGCAAGAACAAATTCATTTTCAGTATTGCACTTTTATCAACTTTTAATAGTGAACCCTTTTTAAATACAATATATTAAACTTTTTGACTAAATGGGGACATCAAAAATTTAAAATGAAACATCCCAATCTTCCACTGTACGCTTTCTTTGAATAATACAGTAGCGTGTGTTGTACGCAACCTTGAGTTTTAACACACACCACAACTAATCAAACTAGCCGTTATGAATAGTAATACCTACTTTTTGAAATTATATATATTTTATATTTGAAAATGGACTTCATTTTTGGATTCGGAATATCGAATTTATCCTAAGGTGAAATTTTGGTACATTTCGGATAACTTTCATATTTTGATGAATAGTGAAAATTACTAAATTTTAATTAAAAACAACTTTTTTAATCAAAATAATTAATAGTGATAAATTATGAATTTGAGTGGTTTTAAAGTATATTTAGAATATAATTTTACCGTTTAATATAATGTTGGTCATTGGACATAATTTTACAATTAAACCGAACATAAACAAGTGTCAATCTTTTGATAGTTATTATCTCTTAAAAACACGCTTTTTGTTTTAACAGCGGGAATTAATTTTAAATTAATTTCTGCCACTTCTGTGTTTTGAATTTAGAAAAATGGATTCCATATTTGGAATCAGGATGTCCAAATTGTGTAAATAGGTAACTTTTATTTTTAGACATTTTGAATAATTACTGTGGTAAATATTTTATTTACCATGGTTAAGGGTAAATCCGGTAAATAAGGGTTAAAAAATAATATTATAATAATACAAAATTAACCTAAAACGTGTCCTAACCTTATTGGTGGACACATACCCGACCATGGGCATCCTTGGGTCAATTTGGGGACCCCTTGGAGCCACTTGTATGTGGTAGGGACACTTTATATTAATAAAGTTAAAATAAAAATAAAAATGGCATAAGCTTACATCTTTTAGAAGAATAATTTTTACATAGGGTTATACATGTTGGATTTTCGATTATAAATATTCATTAGAAAGCTAAAACGATTTACTACATAATGATATTTTATTTATAATTTTTTAGACATCAAATAATTTAAATTATTAATGACACAATAATGATGCAATGTTTACCTCATTAATAAATCATTTAAATAAATAAGATTATAATGATTAAAATATTATCTAAAACCTGTCCAATTCTTATTGTTTGATGTTATTTAGAATATAAGTCATCTTATCTTCTACCTCAATGATTTTTGGACCATTATAAACCGAATATAATTATATTATAAAGCAATACTTTCACTCTTTCCTAAAGAGCCCCTCCTCTCCCTTATAAAAGGGGACCACTTCTACTCATTCCTCACACCTCTCAAGCCACTTGGCTCGTCCAAACTCTACCCAACTAAGCTCCCCACATCCCTCTCCTCCTCCTTGAAGCTTCCCCTTAGGCAGAAATCATTTCAAGAAGTCCTTTGGTTCCAACCAAAGCGAGTTACCTAAATTAAAGGTAATGATTTCTCTTAAATTATTTTCATTTATTTTGCTTCTCCAACCCCCAAACTCTTTTTATTTCCTTTCTTTTGTAACAACACCAGTATACTCAATATACTAGGATGTTGTTATAAGAAGTATTCAAACTACACATACACACAACTCCATCTAATGGATGATGAACATAATGTTTCTGTGGATGGCAAACTAACGCCTCACGAAACGATGATTGTTCAAATACATATTACCGCCTCTCATGGTGGCCATTATGATGGCACTGTAATTAAATATGATATTAATGATATATATTTTATATATAAGCTTCTGTAATTCCATTTTATTTCATATCATTATTCGTTTCATGTTGTATATACATACGATAATTTTATTTGAGGAAGTGCGGACTACCGCCCCCTTAAAATGATATGACTCGTTCATACCACACATGGAACGTATAAAGGATGGTGTTAATGAACTTAAGTAACATATATAAAATATTATATTATACTGTAATAGTAATATACCTATGTATCATTTGGATTCAATTCTTTTAAAATAAAAATTAAATGGAAGTAGCGTTCGTGCGTACGTACGGACTACCGTCTCCACGAACGCGGTGAGATCCATCCTCCATCGTATCCATTCAAGTCTTATTCTCATTTTAGGGTTAAAAATAATGTTAATATAATTCTGATTATGAATAATATTTAATCTATCCATTACAAACATGTCTTACGTAACCAAACATTTAAGAAGAACGAATCGATTATCACCTAAAACGACGATAATACTAAGATATTATTAATAAAGCAATGTTAAAAGATCATATATGATATCATATTAATGTATATGATTCTTGTATAATTTAATAACAATTATTTCACCATTATACAGGAGGTTAACCTACCCCAACAAAGGAAAAGTACAAGGTAAGGGTTATTTCACAATCTCTTCATTATCCGAGGTTGTTTATACGTAATAATCTACTGGGATCTCGTTATCATCCACATCCATGTTTCTTCAAAATGTATTTCAAAACATTTTTAATATTTAAAATAATATGGGTTAAAGTCATTTATACCCTTGTTTGACTTTTTATAAGAGGTTTATAAGGGAATCTTTCCGTCGTTTTCTAAACAAGGTGGTTTTTAACCTTTTCGACAGAATTAAGATAAGAATGTTTTTTTTAACTTATACGGAGGGTGCGGTTATTTTCTGCCATTATAAAATCGTCAAAGCTTCCCTTACAAGCATATAAGAATATTTTCAAGAAAATGTTTTATTTTATATGACTCTTAAATGATTTCAAAAATAGAAAGTGATATTTCTCTAAAAAGTGTTTTGATTTCATCTATGTCAACATCCTTCGACGGATTTTACGCTTATTTGAAGTTGATTTATTATGATACAAAACTTCTATATTGTATTGAAGGTTTTGTGATATTTTTGACTGTGGATGTGCTATTTCTATACCATTCATAGTTTATGGTGAAATTATTGACATTTCGTATGCTAGTTTTAATACGAATGTTTATGTTATGTTTAAACCTTTTCATATGGGAATGCATTGGACTTAATATGTGACGGGTGGAGCCCGCTATAGCTCCTCGATGCATCGGTAGGTCTCATGAGACAAACTAGTGTCTTGGCACAAGGCCTTGGCAAAATCTTATTTGTAGTCTTGGCACGAGGCCTTGGCTATGTGGTTATGATAGTCTGGCATTATGCATTCCAACATTATGAAAGTGGTTATTGATTTTTGCATGTGATTATTCGATTAGTAGAATATCCATGTGAATAAGTAAATGACATTATTTCATTTTATTTATGCCATACCATGTTGAAAGTTCATGTTTAAAAGGCTTTTGTTTTAGTTATACATTGCCTTAAATGTTTATTCTTATTTATGAAAGTTTCCGCTATATTGTTATCCTTACTGGGCATTTGAGCTCACCCCTTTTCTATGTTTTATTTTTCCCAGGATGTGAAGATGTAAGTTATGAATGACCTGCAGGGATATTATGAGGGGATTATAGTGTGGACTGTGGAAACATTATGTTGTTGTAGTAGTTTTTTATTTTATGATGAAATGAAAAACTTATGAATATATCTAGTGTTTCCAAGGCTACTAAACCAATCGGTCTTTCGAGATTTGATCTTTCTTGTGATTATGCCAATGTTATGTAATAATGCACCGACTCTTGGTAACTGGGGTCGGGGCGTTACAGTTGGTATCAGAGGAAGTTTAGTATAAACCTTGGAAGCTAGATTTAGATAAACTCTGATTAGAGCACGTAGACCTAAGATGAACTTTGAGGATTTGTATAGAAGAACTTCCTAGAATTTTGGTATTGTAGAGATTTTGTGAGTTTTCTGAGCAATACATCCCTGTCTAGATACGAACAGGTAGAGGTGGCTCTGGCACAGATGTACCTAAGGGTAAAACCCGAAAACACCGCTTTGAGCTAGACTCGAACGGGAACTTGTGCACGACAACGGGCCTTGCTGCACTCTTGGTTACGACACTCCCGGGGGATATGCTTAGGATAAATCTCATTTTCTTTACAAATCATTTTGAAGGGATTATGAGTATATACTTCCTCAAAGAAAACATTTTTATGATTATGGGTTACATCCATAAATAGTTCAATTTATGTTAAGTGTTTTATAAGTATGAGACTATGTATTTTGATTCATAAATTGATCTAGTGTATGCCATTGTTTAGAAATAGCGCCCAGTAGAAGGAATGAGAACTCCAGAAATGCACATGATCCAAAGAGAAGGAAGGATCATATCTTTCATGTTCTTAAGCTAGAATTTATAAGAGAAATAGTCTCCCATGTATTATCATCATATGAAGAAATAATATCATGTGTTGATAAGATAAGTAAAGAGTTTACTGAGTCCTATGTCTTTGAAGGGAAGCAAGAGAAGAAGAGGATAGAAGAGAGAAAGATGGATAAAGGGAAGAGGGAAAAGAAGAATTTTCCCATATGTGGTAACTGTGGAAAGAAACACCCTGGAACTTGCCTGAAAGGAATGAGAGTTTGTTATAAGTGTGGAGGAAAAGGGCACAAAGTACGTGACTGCAAGGGTAAGAAAATGGTTTCAAATTTACAATGCTTCATTTGCAAGGAGTTTGGACACTACGCGAACATATGTCCCAGTCATCAGACTATGCCGCAAATGATGCTATTGGATAATAATCAAGTTATGATACTACCACAGATGAAGAGGAATGATTAGAGTTCTTATGTTGATTATGTCAATTGAGTGTTGTATCAACAATGTACTTGTTATAATAATTATGGAGTATATAAGGATTGTACTGCAGTACTATTTCATTAAGGACTTGAGATTGTGTGGAACAAAGAAAAGTGACTCAATAGAAGGATAAATTTTTGGAAAATATATGGTTGAGAGAATGATAAATCATAATTTAGTTCTGATACTGAGGTAGTGATTTTGGAATAATATGTGATTGTTTTGGATAAATTATATTGGATATTCTTGACTACCTTGGAACTGATTAATGATTTGTATATTCCATCATTGTTGGGGTTTAAAACATTTTTGGATTAATGAAGTATATCCAGCATTCTATATGGAATAAGGGAGCATGAATGTAATCAATAAGGAATATGGTAATACATGATGAAGGTATTCATATGCTATTACGGGGTAAAAAGGATCTATATTATGTTTAACTTCCTTATAAATGTTGGACTGTGAGTTTGTACAGAAGTATTTTGGATAGTTCTAGTTTGGATTATTTTGGATTTCCATAAAAGGACAACCCGGAGGTCGGGCGGCAACCCGTCGCGTCCGGCAAGGCTGCGAGACTTGAACCCGCAACCAAAGGGCGACAAGGGTGTATCACCTACCACTAGCCCACGAGATGTCCTGGATTAAATAATATAGTTTTTTTTAAAAGATCTGGTAGATGAATTATAAATTCATTTATTTTGGAACCCTATACGAATAGTGTAAATAGAATTCTTTTACATTCTATTATCTTTTAGAGTGAAAGATGAGTTTGTGGTAGAAATTTATTAATGGATAAAACTCTAATTATAAAGTAAGTATATCTCCTTATGATCTTAGCCAATCTCATAAATAAATTCCTCAATATTAAGAAAAGCAACTTAGAACAAAAATGTTTTCCTAGATGGTACCTTAAATCATCACTAATTTATGGCTTTAGGATTGTTGGCCTTTTCATAGCCATGTTCTCTACCACTCTCCATCAGATAATTGATGGTTAGATTTTTCTTCCATATCCATATTTTCCTACATGGAACCCTAGTATGTGTTATTTTCGGTAATTTTCATACTTTCCACTCTTTATTTTAAATAGAGGCCTCGTTAATTCATTTTTCGATGTGGGATTTCAACTAAGATATTTTGAAACGTCAAAAATGTGTTATCCCAATACCCTATATTTTGTTGAACCGATGGTACTTCAAATCATCATAGATTGATGAGTTTAAGGACCTCAATTTTATACTTGTTTGTGATTGATGACCTCAATCACTACCTATAAATATTTACATTTTTCCTCCAATTATATGTCTCTAATTGCCACCAATGTTCTCTTAATCGAGATCATAATTTGGTGGTGACCCTTTCATTTCTCTTTTCCCCATATTAAGACTAAATTTTAGTAACCCAATTTCTGATGTGGGTTTTCCCACAAATATATTTTCTATTTTCAACCTTTTATTTTTGAAGAACAATTTCAAATTGCGAGGACGCAATTTATTGAAGGAGGGGAGAATGTAACACCCCAAGATTTTATAGTGTGTTATTTCTTCAAAATAATTCAATAACTTTCATTACACGAAACACCGATTTCAATTACACCATGACTTACCAAACAAGCCATTCAAAAGAGGTTATGAATAGTATTAGATAAATTTTAAAGTTTATGTAATCCTTATAATTTTAGAATCCATATTATGAGTTTCTTAGATATAATGCAAGAACAAATTCATTTTCAGTATTGCACTTTTATCAACTTTTAATAGTGAACCCTTTTTAAATACAATATATTAAACTTTTTGACTAAATGGGGACATCAAAAATTTAAAATGAAACATCCCAAGCTTCCACGGTACGCTTTCCTTGAATAATACAGTAGCGTGTGTTGTACGCAACCTTGAGTTTTAACACACACCACAACTAATCAAACTAGCCGTTATGAATAGTAATACCTAATTTTTGAAATTATATATATTTTATATTTGAAAATGGACTTCATTTTTGGATTCGGAATATCGAATTTAGCCTAAGGTGAAATTTTGGTACATTTCGGATAACTTTCATATTTTGATGAATAGTGAAAATTACTAAATTTTAATTAAAAACAACTTTTTTAATCAAAATAATTAATAGTGATAAATTATGAATTTGAGTGGTTTTAAAGTATATTTAGAATATATTTTTACCGTTTAATATAATGTTGGTCATTGGACATAATTTTACAATTAAACCGAACATAAACAAGTGTCAATCTTTTGATAGTTATTATCTCTTAAAAACACGCTTTTTGTTTTAACAGCGGGAATTAATTTTAAATTAATTTCTGCCACTTCTGTGTTTTGAATTTAGAAAAATGGATTCCATATTTGGAATCAGTATTTCCAAATTGTGTAAATAGGTAACTTTTATTTTTAGACATTTTGAATAATTACTGTGGTAAATATTTTATTTACCATGGTTAAGGGTAAATCCGATAAATAAGGGTTACAAAATAATATTATAATAATACAAAATTAACCTAAAACGTGTCCTAACCTTATTGGTGGATACATACCCGACCATGAGCATCCTTGGGTCAATTTGGGGACCCCTTGGAGCCACTTGTATGTGGTAGGGACACTTTATATTAATAAAGTTAAAATAAAAATAAAAATGGCATAAACTTACATCTTTTAGAAGAATAATTTTTACATAGGGTTATACATGTTGGATTTTCGATTATAAATATTCATTAGAAAGTTAAAAAGATTTCCTAAATAATTATATATTATTTATAATTTTTTATACATCAAATAATTTAAATTATTAATGACACAATAATGATGCAATGTTTACCTCATTAATAAATCATTTAAATAAATAAGATTATAATGATTAAAATATTATCTAAAACCTGTCCAATTCTTATTGGTTGATGTTATTTAGAATATGAGTCATCTTATCTTCGACCTAAATGATATTTGGACCATTATAAACCGAATATAATTATATTATAAAGTAATACTTTCACTCTTTCCTAAAGAGCCCCTCCTCTCCCTTATAAAAGGAGACCACTTCTACTCATTCCTCACACCTCTCAAGCCACTTTGATCGTCCAAACTCTGCCCAAATAATCTCCCCACATCCCTCTCCTCCTCCTTGAAGCTTCCCCTTAGGCATAAATCATTTCAAGAAGTCCTTTGGTTCCAACCAAAGCGAGTTACCTAAATTAAAGGTAACGATTTCTCTTAAATTATTTTCATTTATTTTGCTTCTCCAACCCCCAAACTCTTTTTATTTCCTTTCTTTTGTAAAAACACCAGTATCCTCAATATAGTAGGATGTTGTTATAAGAAGGATTCAAACTACACATACACACAACTCCATCTAATGGATGATGAATATAATGTTTCTCTGGATGGCAAACTAACGCCTCACGAAACGATGATTGTTCAAATACATCTTACCGCCTCTCAGGGTGGCCATTATGATGGCACTGTAATTAAATATGATATTAATTATATATATTTTATATATAAGCTTCTGTAATTCTATTTTATTTCATATCATTATTCGTTTCATGTTGTATATACATACGATAATTTCATTTGAGGAAGTGCGGACTACCGCCCCCTTAAAATGATATGACTAGTTCATACCACACATGGAACGTATAAAGGATGGTGTTAATGAACTTAAGTAACATATATAAAATATTATATTATACTGTAATAGTAATATACCTATGTATCATTTGGATTCAATTCTTTTAAAATAAAAATTAAATGGAAGTAGCGTTCATGCGTACGTACGGACTACCGTCTCCACGAACGCGGTGAGATCCATCCTCCATCATATCCATTCAAGTCTTATTCTCATTTTAGGGTTAAAAATAATGTTAATATCATTCTGATTCTGAATAATATTTAATCTATCCATTACAAACATGTCTTACGTAACCAAACATTTAAGAAGAACGAATCGATTATCACCTGAAACGACGATAATACTAAGATATTATTAATAAAGCAATGTTAAAAGATCATATATGATATCATATTAATGTATATGATTCTTGTATAATTTAATAACAATTATTTCACCATTATACAGGAGGTTAACCTACCCCAACAAAGGAAAAGTACAAGGTAAGGGTTATTTCACAATCTCTTCATTATCCGAGGTTGTTTATACGTAATAATCTACTGGGATCTCGTTATCATCCACATCCATGTTTCTTCAAAATGTATTTCAAAACATTTTTAATATTTAAAAGAATATGGGTTAAAGTCATTTATACCCTTGTTTGACTTTTTATAAGAGGTTTATAAGGGAATCTTTCCGTCGTTTTCTAAACAAGGTGTTTTTTAACCTTTTCGACAGAATTAAGATAAGAATGTTTTTTTAACTTATACAGCGGGTGCGGTTATTTTCCGCCGTTATAAAATCGTCAAAGCTTCCCTTACAAGCTTATAAGAATATTTTCAAGAAAATGTTTTATTTTATATGACTCTTAAATGATTTCAAAAATAGAAAGAGATATTTCTCTAAAAAGTGTTTTGATTTCATCTATGTCAACATCCTTCGACGGATTTTACGCTTATTTGAAGTTGATTTATTATGATACAAAACTTCTATATTGCATTGAAGGTTTTGTGATATGTTTGACTGTGGATGTGCTATTTCTATACCATTCATAGTTTATGGTGAAATTATTGACATTTCGTATGCTAGTTTTAATACGAATGTTTATGTTATGTTTAAACCTTTTCATATGGGAATGCATTGGACTTAATATGTGACGGGTGGAGCCCGCTATAGCTCCTCGATGCATCGGTACATCTCATGAGACAAACTAGTGTCTTGGCACAAGGCCTTGGAAAAATCTTATTTGTAGTCTTGGCACGAGGCCTTGGCTATGTGGTTATGATAGTCTGGCATTATGCATTCCAACATTATGAAAGTGGTTATTGATTTTTGCATGTGATTATTCGATTAGTAGAATATCCATGTGAATAAGTAAATGGCATTATTTCATTTTATTTATGCCATACCATGTTGAAAGTTCATGTTTAAAAGGCTTTTGTTTTAGTTATACATTGCCTTAAATGTTTATTCTTATTTATGAAAGTTTCCGCTATATTGTTATCCTTACTGGGCATTTGAGCTCACCCCTTTTCTATGTTTTATTTTTCCCAGGATGTGAAGATGTAAGTTATGAAAGACCTGCAGGGATATTATGAGGGGATTATAGTGTGGACTGTGGAAACATTATGTTGTTGTAGTAGTTTTTTATTTTATGATGAAATGAAAAACTTATGAATATATCTAGTGTTTCCAAGGCTACTAAACCAATCGGTCTTTCGAGATTTGATCTTTCTTGTGATTATGCCAATGTTATGTAATAATGCACTGACTCTTGGTAACTGGGGTCGGGGCGTTACAGAAAAGGAGGATGATAATGTCACAAAGTATGAGGCTAACATTAAAAAGGTTAGCAAGGTATGCTCGAGATTATATACGTAACCCAAGAAGTAAAATTGATCGTTTCTCTGATGGGTTAAAACCGTTTCTCCGTTGAGCATTAGTCTCACAGTCCTTCTCATCGTACGAAGACATTGTCTCATGTACAATCAAGATAGAAAAGGAATTCTCTAAGTCTTATGAGTTTAAAGCAAAGCAAGAGAAGAAGAGATCTGCAGATCAATCTGGGAATGGAAATAAGGGGAAGAAGGGAAAAGTTGAATATCCAACCTACAATAAATGTGGGAAGAAACACCCCAGTACTTGATTAAGAGGAATGTGATTCTGTTACAAGTGTGGTGAAAAAGGCCACCAAGCTCATGATTGTAAGGGGAAGAATGAAGCTACTAATGTACAATGCTACAATTACAGGGAGATGGGACATTATGCAAATGAATATCCTAAGCGTAAGGGGAACTTACCTCAAAAAAGGATAAGGGATCAAGGCCAAGCTTATGTTATCAGTACTGCTGAGGTAGAAGCTCCGAAATACATGGTGGCAGGTAATTTAATGGTTTCCTTAAGTTTAGAAAATTCATTATTTGATTCTATATCATCTAATTGTTTCATATATTCCCAGTTTACTAAGAAAATTAGATATTTCCAATTTGATTTAACAAGGGAGTTTTCAGTTAAAACTCTTAAGGGAACTATCATTGCAACAATGTTTTGCGAGTCAGTCCCCATTAGAGCACATAAATGTTCTTTTTCTGCTGATGTCATCGTCATACCTATGATTGAGTTTGATATAATCCTCAGTATGGATTTGCTTTCAGACCATGATGCGAAGATTTATTGTATGAAGAAGGTGGTTACGATTTTTGTTGATGATGATAAGGAACACCATATCATTAGAGCAGAATTGTCACCACCTAATTCTTATCTAGATCCACCCCAGTAGCTTAACTAAATTCAATTATTGGGGAGGAAGAGAATAAAATTACAGTGGGTGAGGAAAGGAATTTTCAAATAGAGGATATACATATTGTGAAAGAATATGTAGATGTGTTTCTGGAATATTTACCTGGACATCCTCCAGAATGAGAAGTTGAGTTTTCCATTGATTTAGTTCCTAGATCAAGGCCTATATCGAAGACCCCTTATAGAATAGCCACTATAGAATTAGTTTAACTAAAGAAACAACTAGAGGAATTGAGTAATAAGGTATTTATTCACCCTAGGGTTTCTCCATGGGGATCCCCTATTCTTTTTGTTAAAAAGAAAGATGGATCTATGAGGTTATGTATCGACTACAGGGAGATCAATGCTATACCAATAAAGAACAAGTATACCCTACATTGCATTGATGATTTATTTGACCAACTGCATGGAGATCAATACTTTTCAAATATTGAACTTTGATCTAGATACCATCAGTTGTGTGTGAAGAAGGAAGACATTCCGAAGACAACATTTCGAACCAGGTACGGGCATTACAAGTTTACAGTAATGCCTTTTGGATTGACTAATGCACCCTCTGTATTCATGGATCTGATGAATAGAGTTTTCAGGGAATATCTCGATGAATTTGTGGTGGTATTTATTGATGATATCTTGGTATACTCCAAAAGCTACGAAGATCATGAAAACCACTTGCGCATTATCCTGAAGACTATGAGAAGACATGAATTATATGGGAAGTTTAGCAAATGTGAATTCTGGCTTTAGGAGATTTCTTTTCTTGGCCATATTCTCTCTAAAGATGGAATCTTTGTTGATCCTTCTAAGACCAAGTCAATCCAAGAATGGCCTGCACCGACAAGTATAACTGAGGTACATAGTTTTATTGGTTTAGCAGGTTATTATCGACGTTTCGTCCAGAATTTTTCCCGATTGGTTAACCCATTAACAAAGCACACACGTAAAGGGGTTACATTTGTTTGGACAAAAGAGTGTGAAGAATGTTTTGAAGAACTAAAGAGAATATTAGTCTATGCTCTTATATTGACTCTACCATCATGGAATTATTGGTTCGTTATTTATAGTGATGCATCGAAGAAAGGACTTGGTTATGTCCTTATGCAGAATGATAGGGTTATTGCCTATGCATCACAACAGTTGAAACTTCATGAAAAAAACTATCCTAATAATGATCTCAAGTTAAAAGAGATGATCGTTTCTTTGAAGATATGGAGGCACTACCTCTATGGTGAAAAATGTGAGATTTATACTGATTACAAGAGTTTGAAGTAATTTTTCTCACAAAAAGAACTCAACCTGAGGCAAAGGTGATGGCTTGAATTACTCAAGGATTATGATTGTATGATACACTACCACCCGGGGAAGGAAAAAAAGGTGGAAGATGCTTTGAGTAGAAAAGATCATGGAGTTTTGAACCATATGACAATTCAAAGGGATCCAATTTTCATGGATCTAGTGAAGATGGACATGGGAATAACCATGGAAGGTGAAACATCAATGCTTTTTCAAATGGTTTCTAAACCATCTTTACTAGAAAGGATTAAGAGTTCTCAGACCGAGGATGAATAATTTCAAAAGAAGATTAAAGCTGTGAATGATGGGAGATTGAGAGACTTTGTGTATGAAGAAGGAATTTTGAAATTTGGGAAGAGGCTTTGTGTTCCCGATATACCAGATCTAAAAAGGGAATTGCTCGATAATGCTCATAGTTCAAATTTCTCTATACACCCTGGGAGAACCAAAATATATAGAGATATGAAGGAACATTTTTGGTGGGACAACATGAAGAGGGAGATTGCTGATTTTGTGTCAAGATGTATGGTCATTCAACAAGTGAAAGCTGGAAGGCAACAGCCTGGTGGAGTATTGAAACCTCTTCCCATACCTGAGTGGAAATGGGATAATATCAAGATGGACTTTGTCATGGGAATAACTAAGACTCCTAGAAGGAATGATGCAATATGGGTTATTATTGATCGTCTTACCAAGTCAGCACATTTTTTTGCTATAAGAGAAGATCTACCACTGGAATGTCTAGAGAGACTATATATTGATGAAGTTGTGAGACTTCATGGAGTACCCCTATCGATTGTTTCTGATCATGATCCCCGTTTTACTTTAAGATTCTGGAAAATTCTTCAGAAATCCTTGGATACTGAACTTTATTTTAGCACTGCCTACCACCCTCAAACAGATGGACAATCAGAACGAACTATTCAAACCTTAGAAGACATGTTGAGATCCTACTCACTTAGCTTTCAGGGTATGTGGGATCGATATTTAACTCTGGTGGAATTTTCCAATAACAATAGCTTCCATTCGAGTATTCAAATGGCACCATATGAAGTGTTATACAGAAAGAGATGTCGCACACCAACCTGTTGGGTTGACGTTGGTGAAAGAAAACTTATAGGCCTAGAACTGGTGGAGGAAATGATGGAAAAGGTGATGGTAATCCAAAACCATATCAAAGGAGCTCAAAGTAGGCAGAAGAGCTATGCCGATAATCGAAGGAAGGATTTGAAATTTCAATTCAGTGATCATGTTTTCCTAAAGGTTTCTCCATGGAAGGGAGTCATATGTTTTGGTAAGAAAGGTAAATTGAGTCCCAGGTACATCGGACCTTTCAAAATTCTAGAAAGAATTGGGGATGTAGCTTACCGATTGGCAATGCCTCCAAGTCTCTCCAAAGTTCACGATGTGTTCCATGTATCTCTGTTGAGGAAATACATGCTTGACCCAACGCAAGTACTCACATATGATGAATTATAACTGGAACCTGATCTATCTTATTGCGAAGAGACCATCAAGATTCTTAATACGAGAGAACAAGTACTGAGAAACTGGACGACTCCTCTGGTAAAAGTCTTGTGGAGAAACCATAAGATGGAAGAGGCAACGTGGGAACCCAAGGAACTTAGGATGAGGAACCACCCGAGTCTTTTCATGCGTTAGTATTCTAGAAATTTTGAGGATGAAATTATTTTATGGAGGGGAGAATGTAACACCCCAAGCTTCAACGGTATGCTTCTCTTTAAATAAAGCAATAGCGTGCGTTGTACGCAACATCGAGTTCTAACACACCACAACCAATAAAACTAGCCGTTATGAATAATAATACCCACCTTTTGAAGTTTATAAATTTTATTTTCCAAAATAGACTTCATTTTTGGATTCAGAATATCTAAATTATCCTAGAGTGATTTTTTGGTATTTTTCTGAAAAAATTCACTTTTTGATGAATAGTGAAACCTCTAAGTGGTAGTTAAAAAACTGAATTTTTCATAAAACTTAATTTTACCACTTCTGTGAGTGGAATTTTGAAAATCTGAGACACTGTTAATATCAAGGAGTAAAATGTGGTTCTATGAGATGAGAATAATTTTTGGTGAATAGTAACTTTTTACTTTTATTTACCACGGTTAAAAGTAAATAGGATAATTAGGGGTAAAAATGATATTAATATAACCCTGACACATGTCCAAATTCTATTGGTTAAGCATAATTCGAATAAAAGCAAACTTAGGAATAAAATATTAACCTCTTTGGTCCACTTGGATTAGATTAGGACATTTATTATTATTTAATTCAAAGAAGAGTTAAAAGAGGTAAAATCAATGTTTTACAACTAAAACATTTTTAATACAGGGTTAAACATAAGATAAATTCGATTATAAATATTCATTAGAAAGATAAAAATATTTCCTACATAATGATATTTTATTTATAATTTTTAGACATTAAATAATTTAATTTATTTATGACACAATGATGATGAAGTAATTACCATAGTAGTGAAAAATTAAAATAATTGATATCATAAATACCCAAATGAATATAATTTCAGACTTTTTATGAATTACACATATTTTATAGGTTAATATGGAATGTTAGAATTGATTTAATTAACTTTTTTCGAAGTAATAATTCTGTTATGAGTTTCAAAAAAATCAATTTTCCAAATAGTGTCAAAATTGACATAAAACCGTTTTTTTTAAAAATATTATATTATTAATTTATATTCAATTCTTAAAAATCTAAGGTTCAGCCAAGAGACTTATATCATGATAGGTTTATCATTAATGGACCACTTGGGGTCTCTTATAGGTATATAGTAAGTTTATGAGCTATATAATATAACAATACAAAGTGACATGGTAAGTGTCAAAATAATTAACTAAGAGTTAAAACTAAAAGATAAGGTTAATATAATGACCCAAACCTATATAAATTCTATTGGTTGAGTGTATTTCGACCCATAACCTCCTTAAACTTAAAATAATCTACTTTGGAGCCATTATAAACTGAATATGAATTTATTATAAAACAATATTTCTAGCTTTTTCAAAGGTGCCCCTCACCCCTCTTATAAAAGGGCACTCCCCTTCTCACTAATTTACATATTCAAAGCTATTTGGATCGGCCAAACATTTCCCAAATACACTCTCAACTTCCCTAACTTCAACCTAGAGGCATTTTTTTGATCACAAAGCCATCCTAAGGAGACATTTTGATCAAATCAAAAGGAAGAACCCGAAGAAGAGGTAATGTTTTCACCACCCTCTTTCAAGTTACTTTCTTCTTCATATTCTTCTTTCATTGTTATTCCCATTCTAAAATAATAACTCCAGTATCTTATATATACCATGATGTTTTTATAAATATGATACAACCATATTCATCATTCTATCCATCCTTTGAAGGACATGTCACCATAAGTGCGTACGTATGACTTACCGTCTCCACATCGTGGTGTAATTGTTATTAAATAAATTATATATTTGGATGGGTATAATAATGATGTGTAATTAAGGTAAATAATAAATATAAAATGATAATGATTCTGTATATATGATATACCATCCAATTATATATTATTTTAATATCAAAAGTATGATATTGTCGCTCATGCGTACGTACGGACTACCGTCCCCACGAACATGATGAGATTCATTCTCCATCGTATCCATTCAAGTATAATTCTCATTTGATGATTAAAAAAATGTTTAAGTACTTGATATAATTCTGTATATGTATAATATACAACCTATCCATAACAAACAAGGCTTATGTAACAAAACATATAAAAGAAAACGATTAAGTTAACACCCGAAACGACGATAATTCTAAGATATTATTAACAAAGCAATGTTAAAAGATAATATATGATATCATATTAATGTATATGATTCTTTTATAATTTAATAAAAATTATTTCACCATTATACAAGAAGTTGACCTACCCTCACCCAAAGAAAAGTAAAAGGTAAGGGTTTATTTCACAATCTCTCCATTATCCGAGGTTGTTTATACGTAATAATCTACCGGGATTTCTTTATCATCCACATCCATGTTTCTTAAAAATGTATTTCAAAACATTTTTACTATTTACAAGAATATGGGTTAAATTCATTTATAACCTTTTTAAACTTTTTATAAGACGATTATAAAGGAATCTTTCCATCATTTTCCAAACAAGGTGCTTTTTAATCTTTTCGACAGAATTAAGATAAGAATGTTTTTGTTAACTTATACGGTGGGTACGGCTATTTTCCGCCATTATAAAATCTTCAAATCTTCTCTTACAAGCTTATAAGAAAATTTTCAAAGTAAATGTTTTATTTTATAATTATGTGACTATTAAATGATTTCAAAATAGAAAGATACATTTCTCTAAAAAGAGCTTTGATTTCATCTATGTCAACATCATTTGATGGATTTTAAGTTTATTTGGAGTTTATTTATTATGATTCAAAACATCCATATTGTATTGATGGTTTTGTGATATTTTTGACTGTGGATGAGTTATTTTTATACCATTCATGGTTTATGAAGAAAGTATTGACATTTCGTATGCTTTTTTTAATACGAATGTTTATGTTATGTTTAATCCTGTTCATCTGAGGAATGCATTGGCCTTAATAAGTGATGGGTGGATCCCGCTATAGATCCTCGATGCATCGGCAGGTCTCATGAGACAAACTAGTGTCTTGGCATAAGGCCTTGAAAAAATATTATTTGTAGTCTTGGCACGAGGCCTTGGCTATGTGGTTATGACAGTCTGGCATTATGCATTCCATCATTATGAAAGTGGTTATTGATATTTCATGTGATTATTCGCTTAGTAGAATATCCATGTGAATAAGTAAATGGCATTATTTCATTTTATTTTTTCCATACTATGTTGAAGTTCAATTTTAAAAGGCTTTTTTTTATTTATACATTGCCATAAATGTTTATTCTTATTTATAAATGTTTCTTCTATATTGTTATCCTTTCTGGGAATTTGAGCTAACCCCTTTTCTATGTTTTATTTTTCCCATGATGTGAAGAAATAATTTATGAATGATCTTTAGGAATAGTATGAGGGGATAAGAGTGTGGACTATGGAGACTATATTGTTGTAGTTTTCATTTTATGATGTAATGTAAACTTTATTAATGTATCTATTTATTCCAAGTCTACTAAACTAATCGGTATTTCGAGACATGATCTTTCTTGTGATCATGCCAATCTTATGTAATAATGCACCGACTCTGGGTATCTTGGGTCGGGGCATTACAATGTTAACCATGTTAAATATGTAAAAAACCATACAACACCGAATAAAGTGTACTTGATGCGAAGATAATTAAATATGAGGATATCATAAGGAAGATTTATACTAGATCATTTGAATGATTCCAATTTTATCTAAATCCAACTTTAGTGTGAGAAGGTAATATTCATAGATATTTTTTTTTGGAAATATTATTGGTGTCATAATTTCTCAACTCATGGGAAGAGATGGTAACAATATTAAGTAACTCTAGTATAAAATAAGAATGGATATCATAATATATTTGGAAATTAATTCTGAATAAAAATCTAAAGAGGATTGGGACATAAGAACCATCCAAAAATAAATTTACTGTAGAGATAATAGAGAACTCACCTCATTAAATAGGTTAGAGATGATAGAAAGAAAAGTCAAGGGAGACGATTAGAGGTCAATCTAATGGACTCAACCAAGTCGGATAACACTATGATAAAAGGGATCACCTAAAGAAATATTATCAGGAATGTAAGGGAATTTTTTAAGGACCAAATTATAAAGGAATAAGTTCCATTGTATCAACTGGATGATGTAGTGAAAATATACCTATGTGTTTTAAAAATATATTCAAATATTTCTTAATAGATTCTAGATAATATTTATATTCCATTTGTTATAGGGGATTAATGATGAGTTATTTGCATAGAATATTTATAAGAGTGCATATAATAGATGAGGAAACTCAAGATATTAATTATAAGGGAGGTGTTATAGTTTAGTTGAATAATGTATGTTTTTCATATGCTGAATGTAACATACCAAGTAAGTAATGAGTAATATATATTTTTATCTATGTCTATTAATGAATTAGATAGTGTTATAGAGGCTTAAAATGAGAATAAATCCAATCTTAAGCATGGAATACACTAATATTTTTAAAAGATTGTTTTACTGCCTCTTGATGGAAAACCATTTTTAAATAAAAATTTTCACAATTTTATAATCTCTATTTGTCAAAATAAACATATTATTTATGACCGGGACATTGAAATTTACATGGGATAAATTTTTGGTATTTTTCTGACAATGTTCATTTTTTAATTAATAGTGAAAAATACTGCATTTTACATCAAAACTGCTTTTTCATCTAATTTAATTATATGGTTATATTATCTTTTTAATTGGTCTTAAAGTGTAATCTGAATATATTTTTACCATTTATTACAGTGGTGGTCATTAGGATTAATTTCACTTTGGAATTGGGCTTAAACTAATGCCAAAATTTTCATAGATATTGTTTCAAAAAAACCCACTATTTGTTTTGACAACAGGAATTATTTTTAAATTAATTATTGCAATTTATGTGTTTAAAATTTAATAAATTGGATTCGATATTTGTAATCAGAAGGTCCAAATTATGTAATTAAGACTTTTTTGTTTTTGGACATTAAGAATAGTAACGACGGTAATTATCTTTAATTATCTTGATTAATGAGTAATCGGGTAGTTAAGGATAATAAAATAATATCATAATAATAAATAATGACCCCAACATGTGTCATAATTCTATTGTTTGTCTCATTGCCGACCATGGGATACCTTGTTCCAAACTTGGGGTCCCCATGGAATCACTTTTGTGTGAAAGTGACTTTTTATCTTTTTATTTTTTAAAGAATGTTAAATATAACAAAGAATGTATCACCTTAGTAAAAAATTTTAGTTTTGACAAAATAAATGATCTATTGGACTATAAATAGTAATTGGAAATCTATAAATATTTCCTACATCATAGTATTTTTTTTATAATTTTTAGGCATAAAATAAATTAAATTATTTATGACATCATGATGATGTAGCGATTACCTCATTAATGAACGATTTAAATAAAATGAAAAGATAATGTAAAATCTAAGACATACACTTGTCAAAGACCTATTGGATGAGTATATTTAGAACCATTATCACCATATCCTTGAAATACATCAATGTGGGACCTTTAAAATCCGAAACTCATTTGCAAATAAAGTAATATTTTATACCTTTCCAAGAGTGCCCCTCCTCCCCTCTTATAAAAGGCCCCCACCTCTACCACCTTACCCACACCCCTCAAGCCTTTGGCTTAGCCAAAACCTGCCCATTTTGTCTCTAGACATCCCTCTCTTACTCCTAGAAGCCTAGATTTGGGTATAAGTCTTCCCAAGGAAGCCTTTGAGCTCAAATCAAAAAGAGTTACCCGATTAAAAGGTGAAGTCTTCTCTAATGCTCTTTTGTTTTATTTTGCTTCTCCAACCCCATAAAATCTTTTTATTAATTTCTATTATAAAAACTACAGTATCTTCCATATACTAGGATGTTTTTATAAGAATTATTTGAGCTACACTTACACACACCCTCATCTAATGGTTAAAGAGCATACTGTTTCCGTGGATGGTGAATTTCTGCCACCTAAAACGATGATTGTTCAACATTATTCTAACACCTTAAAAGGTGTCCATTAAGATGAAAGTATATTTATATATGATATATAATATGTTTATGTTTTCATTAAGCTTCTGTATTTTTCATTTTTGGCATACCTTTATGATTTCCATTATGGGTAAACGCGATATCTTCATTTAAGGAAGTGCGGACTACCGCCCCCTCAAAGTGATTTGATTCGTTAATATCATATGTGGGACATATAAAGAATGATGTTATGATATTATATACGATATAATACTAGAATTATAATATACCTTTATATCATTATTATTCCATTCCATAAAATATGAAATAGAAATGAAAGTAGCGTTCATGCGTACGTACGGCTTACCGTCTCCATGAACAATGTATTTCATTTCCTACCTCTAAATGACTATGTAATATTATAAATGCATGTATATACTAGATATATATTAAATATATGGCATATAAATCATTAATATCATTCTTGAGATAATGGATATTTGACTACGTGAACTACTTGTATATATAAGAAGTTCACTTTTGACTCAAGTACCAAATATCGACAAAACGACTGTTATTAACTTAAATGACTACATAATGTTCATAACATGGTAATAAGTGATATAAAAGGAATAATGAACTTTAAAAAGGTTCTTAATAAAGTTGAAATTAACTCAAGTTTATTATTCAGGATATTAAAGAACGATCGAGTCAAGTCGGATCTGAGGTATGGGACTTCGTCTCAATCTCCTTTCATTGAGGAATATTTTGTTTGATACACAACCTTGTTTTATACGCTGTATAAACCCATTTGAATTTTACATTTATCCAAAAGGAATCTTTTTATACGAAGCGTTTTACTAAATGACAAAAGGAAATGTTTTTGTCGTATGTATGCGGCGACAACGACTTCTCCGCCGCCCTGGCCATTATTTGAGTTTCAGCTTCCTCTACAAGCCATAACATTTTTTTAAATAAAAAATAAATACCATGTTTTAATTTTATTTTATTTTGGTATTGAGAATGGTTTTCATAATGTTTTTATTATATTAATTTGTTGTATTGATATCTTGTGATTGAAATGTGGAAATGTTATGTTTCCTTTATGCATGTTTTATGTGATACGATTATGTTATGGTTCTTGGGAATTTTTATGAAGACGGGTGGTTCTGTGATAAAATAAGGGTGGGTGATCCTGATATAGCTCTCTAATGCATTGGGTAACATGAAGGAGTTAAACTTTAAGGTTTCTCCGAAGAGATTTAGGGAATATACTGTGATGGGTATTCCAAACGTAACCAAGAGGGTTACTCCCTACGTAAGAATGTTATAAATGCCACAAGTTACCTTTATGTCTTATGATTTTTATGATTTATTCATTATTTGATGAGGCATGTTAAAGTGATTATGTTTTATGGGTAAAGTATGATTTCATTCTTATGTATATATGAACTCATGTTTCCTTTCCATATTTCTTATAACCCTTACTGAGCTTTTTATGATCATCCCAAGTCTTTGAAATGTTTTTCACAGGTCAAGGGAATGGTACATGATATGATGATAGTGTCAAGGAAGTGTTAAGAAAGAATCCATGTTTTATTTTAAATATTTTTCTATTGATGGGAAAAATGAATACTATCTTTTATGTAACCACTTTGTTTAAATGGGGGATGTAATGAATTTTTTATGATCTAATTCTCTAAAACACTAAATCTGAAAAGATCCTCAATGTGTAATATTGTAATAACTCCAGATTAATTAAGGTTTAAGGCTGGGGCCTTATAGTTGGTATCAGAGTTCGGTTTAGATAACTTCAGAAGTTAGAATTCTATTAAATGATGATCCAAAAAATATTTTTTTGGGGTCAAATTGAAATGATATAGAATTTGAAGATTACCATATTACTTCTCCTAATATATTTCTGTTTTAAGAATGGTTTTTTCATAGAGGAAACAGAACAGATTTTCTAGGAAGGCATACAGAGGGAAATGACATTTCAAATCAGTATCCTGAGATGGTCAAAATCAGAACTAAACAGTTTGTTACAGTTATGGGTTAGTTGACTCAGGTGAAAAATGTTGGTTGTTTTTATTGATGATATTTTGGTGTTTTATAAAAGTAAATAGGAGCATGAAAGTCATTTAATGGTTATCTTGAAAACCTTAAAAGAAAATAAATTGTATGGGAAATTCAGAAAGTATGAGTTTTGGTTGCAACAAATTTCTTTTGTTGGTCATATTGTTTCTGAAGATGGAATAACTGTTGATCCTGTAAAAACAAAGGTTACGGAAGAATGGCCAAGACCCACAAATGTAACTGAGATTCATAGTTTTCTTGGTTTGGCAGGCTATTACTGAAGGTTTTTTAGGAATTTTTCATGGTTATCTAGTCCAATGACTATGCTAACTCAGAAATGTGTTAAGTTTATCTGGACAAAAGAATGTGATGATTGTTTTTAGGAACTGAAAAAAATATTGGTGAATGCTCTAGTTTTGGCACTACCTTCCAGGAATGAGGAGTTTTTTTTATCTACAGTGATGCTTCATTGAAAGGACTTGGTTGCGTCCTAATGCAGAATGACCAGGTAATTTCTTATGCTTCACGACAGTTGAAAACTCATGAGGTAAATTACCCTACACATGATTTGGAATTAGTTGCTGTTGTTTTCGCTTTAAAAATTTGGAGGAATCATTTGTATGGAGTAAAGTATGAAATATATACCGATCAAAAAAGTTTAAAGTATATATTCACTCAGAAATAATAGAACATTAGACAGAGGAGATGGCTTGAATTAATCAAGGATTATGATTGTACAATTCATTACCATCCGGGAAAAGCAAATAAAGTGGCTGATGCTTTGAGTCGAAAAAGTAATGCCTCATTAACAATGTTGCGTTTGGAATGTGATCCTTTGGTTGAGGATTTTATGAACTTTGGCATAGAAGTTGTTGGTGCAGGATGTCCTTTTGTTTTGTTTCAGGTATCAGTGAAATCATCTCTATCAGACGGAATCAAGAAAGCACAGAAGCAAGACAGTGAGTTGCAGAAAAAGGTAGAGCAGGTTCAGAAGGGTAAGTTGCCTGAATTCAACATTGATAATGATTGTGTTTTGAGATTTGGGAAGAGATTGTGTGTGCCTTGTGATTCACAGTTGAAGAGAGAGTTGTTATGTGAAGCTTCTAGTTCTCCGTTTTCAGTTCATCCTGGCAGTACTAAGATGTATAGAGATCTTCAAGATTATTACTGGTGGGACGGAATGAAAAGAGAAATTGTTGATTTTACTGTGAAGTGTTTGAATTGTCAATAGGTTAAAGCATAGTGGTATTTACCAAAATGGATGCTTTAGCCTTTACTAGTTCCAGAGTGTAAATGGGAAAATATATCCATGGACTTCGTTGTGGGATTGCAAAAGACATCTAGAGGTAATAATGCAATCTGGGTTATTGTTGATCGCTTGACTAAATATTCTCATTTCCTTGATATACGAGATACTTTTTCCCTAGATCAACTTTCCCGTTTGTATCTTAAAGATATAGTCAGGTTACATAGAGTTCCTTTCTTTATTGTATCTGACCGTGATCCCAGGTTCACTTCTAACTTTTGGAAAGGCCTTCAGAAGTCGTTGGGTACTGAATTAAATTTTAGTACAGTTTTTCATCCGCAATCAGATGGGCAGTCAGAAAGAATGATTCAGACTTTGGAGGATATGCTACGTGCATGTTCGATAGATTATCAGGGAAGTTGGGACCAACATATTTTTTTGGTTTAATTTTCATATAATAACAGTTTTCATTCCAGTATACAAATGGCTCCATTTGAGGCATTATATGGGAAGCGGTGTCGAAATCCAGCTTTCTAGGATGAAGTGGGTGAAAGGAAGTTGATGGGATCAGAATTGGTAGAAGAGTTGGCAGAAAAAGTTCAGCTGATATAGAAACACATGAGAACTGCTCAAAGCAGACAGAAGAGTTATGCGGATAACCGGAGAAAGGATCTATCTTTTGAGGTAGGTGATCATGTTTTTCTCAAAGTCTCACCAGGGAAAAGTGTGATGCAATTTGATAAGAAAGGAAAGATGAGTCCAAGGTTCATTGGACCAAATGAAATTATAGAGAGAGTTGGATCAGTTGCATACCGAGTGGCTTTACCTCCGAGTTTATCTTAGGTACATAATGTTTTTCATGATTAAATGTTAAGGAAGTACATGCCAGATCCATCTCATGTTTTGAGTCCAGAGGTGGTTAAGTTGGAAGAGAACCTATCTTATAAGGAACAACTGGTCCAGATTCATGACCATAGGGAGCGAGTGTTATGGAATAAGGTGATTCATCTGGTAAAGGTTTTGTGGAAATACCACATGATTGAAGAGGGAACATGGGAATCTGAAAATGAAATGAGGGATACATACCCCCATTTATTCAAAAGTAAATAAATTACGGGGCTGCAATTTTCTAAAGGGGGAAGGATGTAACATCCCAAGTAAGTAATGAATAATAGATATTTTTATCAATGTCTATTGATTAATTATATAGTGTTTTAGAGGCTTAAAATGAGAATAAATCCAATCTTAAGCATGGAATACACTAATATTTTTAAAAGATTGTTTTACTACCTTTTGATGGAAAACTATTTTTAAATAAATCTTTTGATAATTTAATAATATCTATTTTTCAAAATAAACATATTATTTATGATTGGGACATTTAAATTTACATGGGATAAATTTTTGGTATTTTTCTGACAATGTTCATTTTTTAAGGAATAGTGAAAAATACTGCATTTTACATCAAAACTGCTTTTTCATCTATTTTAATTATATGGTTAGATTATATTTTTAATTGGTCTTAAAGTTTAATCTGAATATATTTTTACCATTTAATCCATTGGTGGTCATTAGGATTAATTTCACTTTGTAATTGGGCTTAAACTAATGCCAAACTTTTCATAGATATTGTTTCAAAAAAACCCACTATTTGTTTTGACAACGGGAATTATTTTAAAATTAATTATTTCAATTTCTGTGTTTGTAATTTGGCAAAATGGATTCCATATTTGGAATCATAAGGTCAAAATTATGTAATTAAGACTCTTTTGTTTTTGGACATTATGAATAGTAACGACGGTAATTATCTTTAATTATCTTGATTAATGAGTAATCAGGTAGTTAAGGATAATAAAATAATATCATAATAATAACAAATGACCCCAATATGTGTCATAATGCTACTGGTTGTCTCATTTCCGACCATGGGATGCCTTATGCCAAACTTGGGGACCCCATGGAATCACTTTTGTGTGAAAGTGACTATTTATCTTTTTATTTTTTAAAGAATGTTAAATATAACAAAGAATGTATCACCTGAGTAAAACATTTTTTGTTTTGTCTACATAAATGATCTATTGGACTATAAATAGTCATTGTAAATCTATAAATATTTCCTACATCATAGTATTTTTTTATATTTGTTTAGACATTAAATAAATTAAATTATTTATGACATCATGATGATGTAGCGATTACCTGATTAATGAATGATTTAAATAAAATAAAAAGATATTGTCAAATCTAAGACTTAAACTTGTCAAAGACCCATTGGATGAGTATATTTCGAACCCTTATCACCTTATCCTTGAAATACATCAATTTGGGACCTTTAAAATCTGAAAATCATTTGCAAATAAAGTAATATTTTATACCTTTCCAAGAGTGCCCCTCCTCTCCACTAATAAAAGGCCCCCACCTCTACCACCTTACCCACACCCTTCAAGCCTTTGGATCGGCCAACCCCTTCCCATTCTGTCTCTCCACATCCCTATATTACTCCAATAAGTCTCAATTTGGGTCGAAGTCTTCCCAAAGATGCCTTTGAGCTCAAATAAAAAAGAGTTACCTGATTAATATGTAAAGTCTTCTCTAATGCTCTTTTGTTTTATTTTGCTTCTCTAACCCCATAAAATCTTTTTATTCATTTATTTTTTAACAAAACCAGTATATTAAATATACTAGGATTTTTTTTATAATAATTATTCGAGCTACACTTACACACACCCTCATCTAATGGTTAAAGAGCATACTGTTTCCGTGGATGGAAAATTTCTGCCACCCGAAATGATGATTGTTCAACATTCTTCTAACAACTTCAAAGGTGGCCATTAAGATGACACTATATTTATATATGATATACAATATGATTATGTTTTCCTTAAGCTTCTTTATTTTTCATTTTTGTCATACCTTTATGGTTTCCATTATGGGTAAACGCGATATCTTCATTTAAGGAAGTGCGGACTACCGCCCCTCAAAGTTATTTGATTCGTTAATACCATATGTGGGACATATAAAGGATGGAGTTATGATATTATATATGATATTATACTAGAATTATAATATACCTTTATATCATTATGATTCCATTCCATAAAATAAGAAATAGAAATGAAAGTAGCGTTCATGCGTACGTACGGCTTACCGTCTCCATGAATGGTGGATTTCATTTCTTACCTCTAAATGATTATGTAATATTATAAATGCATGTATATACTGGATATATATTAAATATATGGAATATACATCATGAATATCATTCTTGAGATAATGGATATTTGAATACGTGAACAACTTGTAAATATAAGAAGTTCACTTTTGACTCAAGTACCAAATATCAACAAAATGACCGTTATTAACTTAAATGACTAAATAATGTTCATAACATGGTAATAAGTGATATAAAAGGAACTATGAACTTGAAAAAGGTTCTTAAGAAAGTAGAAATTTACTCAAGTTTATTATTCAGGACATTAAAGAAGATCGAGTCAAGTCGGACCTGAGGTATGGGACTTCGTCTCA
This sequence comes from Viscum album, assembly GCA_963277665.1. NCBI lineage: Eukaryota > Viridiplantae > Streptophyta > Magnoliopsida > Santalales > Viscaceae > Viscum > Viscum album. The sequence continues at coordinate 1,552,605,983 of OY728141.1, forward strand.
ATCTCCTTTCATTGAGGGGGGGTATTTTAAAAAAGGGTGAGAATATTTTTTAAAAGGGTATAATGTTTAATTAAGGGGGGGATGTATTATAAATGGAGATATGTCATAATAAGGGGGAGGGAGTTTTCTTTGGGGAATAACTTTTATAATACTTTCCATCATATTCAGAAGAGATACAAAATCAAGGAGAGTTAAGTTTTAAAGATTAAATTTTATAAGAATAAAGGGATATAAGTTTTTTGAATATATGTTTTTATTCTTTTAAGACTTGTTGATTTTTCTTTCTAAAAAGGAGGAGATTATAATGTTATAAGTTTTACTTCTTACTTTTTTATTGTTTTAGTTTTCGAAATCAAAAACATTTTCCTAAAACAAATTAAGTAATTTTTTATCTCCCAAGTGTTTAGTATATTTTTTAGAAAACATTATCTTTTACCATACATAGAAATATTCTTATATATTACAGATATAAAACTACTATTCCAAATTTTGATAATTAGATTGAGAGTGTGTCCGATTAATCAGATTTACCTTTAATCAGAAATGGTGTTAGAGTTTTGTCTTATCTTTCATAATGAAAAAATTCATGACCATCACACTAATTCTAGTACCCAAAAAATTGTACCTACCCAAATAAGGATTATTGAATTGAAAAACGTTAATTAAGATCATCATACTATCCTAAGTTTATAATTGTAATAAATTTAATTGTTTCTACCATAATGAATACCTTTAGCACAATAATGGTGTTAAATATAAATGATTCTAGACATTCTGTTATGATAGTGCATTATGATTTCTTAAGAGAAAGCCATCAGAGTCCTTTGCAAAATTCATGGAAATATGAATGTTAGAGCTCCTCAAATTAATATATGGACATTTAAATAGTTTTGGGCTAAGACATTTTTCAACTCATGTATTCTAATGTTTTCTCTACGTGAACATATTTTCTCTAGTTTTTTTTATAATTTTAAAAATTGTAGTTTTATGGAATCCATGTCAAGTTTTATCCTTTAGAACTTGTTCAATTGTAATCTACATCAAGTCATTGTTACGATTGAGGGATTCCAAGGATAGAAAGATAGTGTATCTGATCCACCGAATCAAGGGCTACCACAGATATGAAGATAGATTCCATTCTTCATATGGAGGGATTCTAGGGATATAAAGATAGAGCTATTCCAACTATCATATTTTGGGATTTCCTGATAAGAAAATAGACTTGAAATTAAGTATAATAGTGTAGATACCATTAGTCAAGGTCGAGTAATAACTTACTCTTAAGGTCAAAAGAGTTAAATATGAAGTTCCCAGTTAGGATCCAAGTATCTCTGAGAGGGGGGATGGGGTAAATCAGTGATATATTTTCTTTATATTTTTCCAACTTTTCTGAAACAACCTTCACCTCCTTTTAATAATTTATTCCCCTACTGAAGGCACACAAGCACAGGAACACCAAATTTATAGGGTTCACCACACAACAAGATAATCTAGATCCTTAGTATGGTACACAAATAATCCAGTACCACACAATCCACTTGAAAACAATCCTTTGATGTTAAATACAATGATTAGGATATGCACTTTCACTCATTTAGTACTTGTGAGATAATCCTCAAGTATGCACGAACCCTCTTAGCACAAATAGGGTAATACAAAATCTCTGTGCTTCTTGAAAAACCATTACAAATCTAATCGTTGAAAAAAAATATTCTATTTCCTATCAAGAATCTGATAGGAACTACCTATAATTTATAATAATACTTATTCCTATACCCCAGACATATCTTTATCCAATTTAATTCACTTATCACTTAATTTGGGTACTCAAATATTTAGCTCGTAGAGATCCTTCGCAAAGCTCCCAGCTTCGCAGAGCACTCTAGTTCGCAATGCTATCTGATTTTCAGAGCTTACTAGATCATAGAGCTCACTATTTTTCAGAGAATAGATTGTTCTTTATGAATCTCACTTCCTTTTCCAAACTTAAATACTCTCCATGAATATCCTTTACCTCATAGAGTTCACTACCTTCACAGAGCTCACTTTCTTCAGAAAACTTCATTAGAATTCAAGAGCTCAAAAATTCTCATTAAGTCTCTCTACTGCTCTCGAGGGGGTAGGGGACTATTTATAGGTGTTTCCCACAAACTCTAGAACCTTCTAACCACCTATGCGCCATGTGAGAACCAAATCACAGAGCTCCAAAATTTTCACCGAAATTCACACTTTCATAAAGCACGATGGATATTTTTTGGATTTTCAAAGGTCTTCATAAATCATAAATCATTTCTTAAAATCTTTTATGCCTCTATGATTCTCCTTATTCTTTTGTGCTACCACAATTATCCACTCGCAATTATCTTCATCACTGCAATGCTTGCTTGCAAATCTCTTCACCTTTTCCATTTGCGAAGATCATTATAATCGCGAAGAACACCATCAACATTATTCGTATCTTTGTAAAATATACTCAATGAATCACATATTTGAAAAATTCACCCTTTTGCCATATTTTGATGATATATTCAACAAAATACACTTTTCACAATGCTATCCCAAATCCAAATTTTCAACCCCAAAATATTTTGCAAACACTGGAAAACTACACCACCTTAGACACCTGCTTCTGCAAAACCAAAAATGCTGATTGTCAACATAGTTTCTCCCCCTTTAATTCATAATGATTTCACCACAATTTCTCCAACCATCTTATGATATATGTGAAATAAAAACCTGCAAAGCATCATTGAATTTATCATGGAAAGTATCATAAATTTCCTATCTTTCCTCAACCACTTATACAATGTGAAGTGATTTCCTTTCTCCTAAAAATTCCTTTACAAAAAAGGAAATACATAGTTCATCCAAAAAATTCATCATCCAACTTGGTCATAACAATATCCCCCTTTGGATTTTTTTCAACCAATGTCCATAAATCCTTGAACTTTGAAACCTTGAGAAATGGGTAACTTATCCACCATTCTAAGCCTACATGAGCTAACTCATTGTAGGAAACTAGAATTATTGATAGAAAGACCATTCTGTCAAAAATTAGTGATTATGAGACCACCTCAGATCATTGTTCCTCCTTCAACTTCTTCAATTCATCAACATTACTGCAATGATAAAATATTTGTTTTATACAACCATTATTCAACCATTCACACACATACATGTAGAATTCACATCTTACCCACAACTACCCCATTATGCATTCATCCACAATGATAGATTTATGAAAATTATCCACCTTGAAAACTCTATCCAAAGGTAAGATGAGAGAGGGGACAAATACACATACCTCAACCATGATGAGAAGTAGTTTGGACACCCATGTTCAACCTCAAGTAAGAAAATGGTTCCTTTAGTAATGGTTTTTTGAATATTCCAGCAACTTTTTACTATGTTGGAACGTACTCCAACCTCAATTAATTCTTCTCAACCTATTAATTGATGAAGTTTTACTTTATATAAATGTGTTTTGAATGATAATGTGGTACTGTATTCCTTGTAAGATTCATTACACTCTGATTATCGCATCCAAACTGTAAGGGTAGATTTACTTCAAGAAGGAGATCTTCCAACTGAGTCTTCATCCACATGAGTTGGGTAACAGCTTGAGTAGTAAAAATGTACTTATCTTCTGCTGTGCTAAGAGTTACTGAATTTTGTTTCTTTGTATTCCATCTAACACAAATTTTCCACAAAAAACTCCACCAGATGAAGATCTTCTATCATCAACATTTCTTGCCCATTCAGTATCTGAATAACTGAGTAAATAAATATTTTCTTAGCCATAAAACATGATTCTGAAATTTTTTGTACTTTTGATATATCATAGAATTATTTTTACAACAACAAAATGTGATTATTTAGGATCACTCTGAGATATTTTACATATGGTAACAACATAGACGATGTCGGGTCCTGAGGCAGTCGAATATAACCAACTTCAAATCAGCTTCCAAAACTCATTCTGATCAACTTACTTTAATTCTCCATTTTTAAACAACATATTTCCCACTGAAATTAGCATGGAAACTAGTTTCTAATTTTCCATGCCAAACTTCTTCTGAAGTTCCTTATCATATTTTCTTGAGAAAAGAAAATGTGGTTCCTCTTCAGAAAAATATAAAACCCAAAAAATTATTTCATTTCTACCAGCATTGAAATATCAAATGAATTCTTTATCTCTTCATCAAATCATGCGAATGATATTTCTTCATTTCCAACAAAGATAATGTAATCGACATAAAAAATTACATTGATATAAAACTCCTGAAATTGTTTGATATAAAGATTGTTGCCAACTCTACCTTTCTTGAAATTCATCTTCCTTAAGTAACTATTATAGAATACCATGCCATTGGAGCCTGTTTAACCCCATACAAATCCTTCTTCAACCTATACACATAAATATCATCATTCCCAATAAAAAATTGACAAGTTTGAACAATGTAAACTTCCTCATCAAGATCACAATTCAAGATTGTGGATTTTATATCCATTTGAAACATTTTGTAACCTCATTGTGGAGAAATAGCAAGAAAGTATCTCATTGTTTCTAACCATTCCACTAGATCAAAGTTTTAATTAAAATAAATGCCTTTAATTTTTTAATACCCCTTTCAAACCAATCTTTCTTTGTTTCTTATCACTTCACCTTCTTCATTCAGTTTGTTCTGGAAAACCAACATTTTGAAAATAATGTTCTTACTATACGGCTTGGGTAAAAGTTCCCAACTATCATTATTCTATATGTGTTCAAGATATTTATTCATATCCTGAACCCATTCTGGATGCTCAAATTCTGCATTTACATCATTTGATTAAACTTTTGAATAGAAAGAAGTGTGTGTAATAGCATTTGCTGTTCTTATCATTTGAAAACTATGATTTTGATCTACAATAATGTTCTGAGCCTGCACTTGTTTAGTCATACTAGGTTGAGTTGGTCAAATTTCATCCTCATCGCTTGATATTACTAAGTCGTATTCCTCTTCTTGAGTAGAATTAACACAATATTCCACATTATCAAAATTGTTAACAAAATCTTCTCTATTATGCTCAACTTCCACATCTACATACGACTGCTTCTCTTTCTCAACATTTTCAACAACTTTTAAATATGAATTATCAACAATTATTCCTGTTTATTGGTTGAGACAACTATATACTCTTCCTTGTGGAGCATATTCAAGAAAAATTCCATCATATCCTCTTTGCTCAAACTTTCCAACATTTCCACCTTTCTTTTTTATAATGCATGGACTCCCCAAAAACTATTAAGTGTTTCAGACTCAGAGTTTTTCCATAGAACATTTCTTATGGAGTCATATCTGATTTGGTCTATAAAAACATAGGTTCAAAATATACACTACAGTGCTCATGGATTTCCACTAGTAACAATGAGAAAGGATATGTTCAAGTAACATAGTTGTCCCCATTTTCACGAGACATTTGTTTTTTCTTTCAGAAAATACATTTTGTTAAGGTGTGTATGGGGAACTGAACTCATGCTGAATTCTATACTTCTCAAGATCACTTTCAAAAACATCATTCTTTTACTCACAACCATTATTAATTCTCAACTTCTTCACTGAATACTCACATTCCTTCTCTACTTTCCCCCAGAAACTCTTAAATATTTTTAGAGCATCTGCTTTATGTATCATGTAAATAACACAAGTATGGGAGTAAAGTCATCAATGAAAGTGATGAAGTACTTATCTACATTTTTAGATATTTTTCTCATTGGTTCGTAGATATTAAAATTTGTTAGTTCCAAGGGTTGTTTTTAGTGAATGTTAACTATCTTATGCATAGAGTTTGTAATCTTCTCTTTCTCACAAATAGTGAAACACCAATCTATTCTTTTGAATAAATCAAGAATATCTAGGACACTGTCTCACGTTGATAACTTTCACATGTTTCTCTGAAACATATGTCCTAGTATTTTACTCCATAACTAAATTTCATCAACCATACCCATTTAGCAAGAGTCATGTACTTCAACAACACGGAAAAAATTCCATTTTTTACATTGGACTCTTGTAACTACATTTCCATAATTTTCACTTTTAAAAAATACCACCTTTTCTAATGATAACATCTTTTCATTCATAAAAATGTTGTGACACACTTAGTAGGTTGTGTTTGATACCATCAACATAGAGTGTTTTCATGAATTTCAACTTTTTTTTTCCAATGACGGCTGATCCAACACCTTTGATCCTAAGAGTTCATCATTTCTAAATGTCACTATTCCTTCTTGGAGATATTTCACATTATTTAATATCTATGAGTCTCCTATAATATGAGATGAAAAACCACTATCAAAGATCTATGATAATTATCCTTTTATAGCATTCAAAGAAGCTTCAAAACAAGATATTTCTGTTCATCATTTTCTCCCACTTTTTGTTATGCTTCCTCCAATTTCCTAGCCAAGACAATGTGTTTTGGACAAACAACCAAGCACTATTTCTTTTAGAACCTAGAAATTTGTTCTTTATTAGAATTTAAAATATGTGACTTCTGTGAATTTTTATAACACTTTTCTTATTCTGGTAACACTATCATAAAACCCTTAGAAAGATTTCCAGGTTGATCACATCTTTCACTGATAGTTTCCAGTAGTTAGAAGTTATTCTCAACTTTCAAACCAACATTCTAAGATATCTTTTGGAATTTCATTTGAGGTTTTTTTACTTTAAAATTATTGAATCCCCCTCATTCCTTGTCTTTCAAATCTTTTGGAATAGTAGTATTGTTGCTGGTTTAACCAACACATATTTTCCATGTTTCCGAATACTCCACAATACTAGTAGTAGACATAGAATGAATATTTCCCTTTGAAACATCCACACTAACTGGAGATGTGAACTTTATTTTAAACAATCTTCTTAGAAAAACTATGCTGACCATTGGGATTCATATTTCCAATTGTAACTTTTTTCTTCAGCTGAGATTTCTATTTAGAATTAACTGAACCAGATGTAATAGAAATATTTTTATACAGTGGATTTTTAGATGCTTCTAATTTTTCAGTATTGGTACCTTTGACCACATACATAACCTTTCCAGCATTGTTATTATCATAAACAGTTCCATCTTTATTTTTAACCATTGAAGGTAAATTTTGTTGATCCTTTTTATGTTCATTTTTAGCAGAACTTTAAACAACTTCTGTAACAAAATTTTTTAACCTTGTGCTCCCTTCCTCAGCTTTAGAACGTTTATGTTTGAAAATTTCCCACTCATATAATTTTTCCTTCATATTTACTTCAAGATGATTATTATGATTCTTTTCAATCTCAAGAGAATTTTTAGATCATCAATCTCATTTTAAAGATTTTATTTCTTATTAGAAAATACTTCTTTGTCATTTAATGAAGACTTTTCATTTGTAAGTTTCCCGTTTTCCTTATCAAGCTTTCTGGTATTTTTAAACATTCCATCAGATCTTCTTTTAAATATTTTTCAAGTTGAGTTTCTTCTTATTTGGTGATACTTATCTCATAATCTTCATTATTAACTATTTCAAAAAAGGTACTCTCTCTATATTTCTCAGCAATATATTTTTCGTATTCAGTCTCACTATCATTATCTTCTTCATATTTTGAAAAAAAGGATTCTTATTTTTGATTTGATGAAATTTTTATCCTTAACTCTTCCAGAATATTTATCTTTTTTACCCTTATTCTTCCATGACATTCTTGGTCATCTGTCTTCTTCATCACTGTCTTCATATTTCCCATTTTTAGGGAAATTATCTGCAAAGTTACCAAAAGATACACATTCAAAACATTTAAATGTGAGTTTCCCTTTATATTTCCTCATGTTTCATTTAACATTTTTAGATGAAATGATAAAATTTTATCAAAATTTTGACATACCTATTTTTCAGAGTCGGGTCCACTAGCATCGTCTTTAATAAAATTTTCTTCAACTTCTCTTTCTTTTCAGCCTTTAAAGACATTTCTCTATAAGTTTTTTATTTTCTCTTTATGAACTTTTCCCTTCTCATTTCATTTGTGATGAGTGTGATATGAAAATCATCTAGAGATAATATTTCATGGTCTCTGTCTTCTAGTGATGAAACTTTAGAATCAAATTTTTCAGGTAGAATTCTCAACATCTTCTTAACATTAATAGAATCCTCCAACATTTCACCATGACATCCGATTGTAATAGCATTTTCGTTTATACAAGTAATGAATTACCCAATATATTCATGCTCACCCATATTTATGTATTCATACTTTAGCCTCCAGATTTTATGTTTTTACTAATTCACTTTGGTATTTCCTTCATAGATGTTTTTCAGATTGTCCTAGATTCCTTTGGCAATAGAAACACCTTTCACTCTTAAAAATCAACTTTTGGAAAGATATGAGAGTAATGAATTTTTAGTTATTCCATAATTCTCATGATTCTTCTTATCAGAAGGAGTAATAGGAACCTTGTCATTAATAACAAGAAATCCATCTGTTGTAGTTTCAAGAACTTTATATCCAAGAGACAAAAAATAATGCATCATTATATCTTTCTAGATATGATAATTCCTTCCATTAAATATCATAATCCCCTTAATTTTCATGAAATTTAGATTCTCCATCATAACATCTCTTCAAAACATCATCAAAGAACAAACGAAGGAAACCTATCACTCAGATACAAATTAAAGTTCCCAGTCAGGATCCAAATATCACTAAGAGGGAGAGGGGGTGAATCAATGATATTTTTTCTATTTTAATTTTACAACTTTTTTGAGACAAAATTATCCTCCTATTAAATAGGTCTTTCCCAGCTGAATGCAAACAACCATAGGAACACAAGATTTACATGGTTTACTAATCAACAAGAGTACCTATGTCCTTGGTATGGTATAGAAATAATCTAGTACTACAAAATCCACTAGAAAACAATCCTTTTATGTGGAATATGAAGAGTAGGATATTCCCTTTCACTCGTGTAGTACTTGAGAGATAATCCTCAAGTATGTGGGCACCCTCTTTGCGCGAACAGGGTAATAAAATATCTCTATGCTTCTTGACAAACCATCAAAAATCTGATTATTGAAAACTATTATTCTCTTTCCTATCTAATATATGATATTAAATACTTTGAATTAATAATAATACTTAGTATAATCACCCAGAAATATCTTTATCTAATTGAAATCACTTCTCACGTAATTTGGCTACTCAAATCTTCAGCTCGTAGAGCTTCTTCGCAAAGACCCTTCACAGAGCTCCTTCACAGAGTTCCTTCATGAAGCTCCCAGATTCGCAATGAACTCTAGTTCATTAATATCTCTAGTTCATAGTGCATAATAGATCATAGATATAACTATTTCATAGAGTATGTATTGGTCTTTGTGAATTTCACTTCCTTCAAAAATCTCGAATACTCATCGCAAAACTCCTTTCCCTCAAAGAGATCACTTCCTTCACAGAGCTCGCTTTCTCCACAAACCTTCTTTGAAATTAGAGAGCTATAAAATTCTAGTTAAGTCTATCTCCTTCTCTTGAGGGTGTAGGGGCCTATTTATAGGTGTCTCCCACCGACTCTATATCCTTCCATCCACCTCAGCGCCACGTCATCACAAAATCATAGAGCTCCAAAATTTCTGCCAAAATTCACACTATTTTGAAAAGCATGATGGCTATTTTCTTGATTCACAAAGTTCACCATAAATTATAATGTTTTACATCAAATCCTTTGCACCACCAAAATTATCCTTCTTCCTTTTTGATACTGCAATTCTCTACTTACAATTATCTTCACCTCCGTAATTCTATCTTGCAAATCTCTTAACCTATTCCATTCACAAAGCTCATTGTAATCACAAAGAACACCGTCAAAATTATTAATGTCTTCATGAAATCTAATTCACGAATCCCATATTCTAAAAATTCATTATTTTTCCATGTTTTTATAATATGTTCAAGAAAATCCACTTTATGAAAAACCAACAATGCTGATTGTAAACAATGTTTTTACCCCTTTACTTCATATATATTTCATCATAAGTTCTCCAACCAACTTCTGATCTTTTTTAAAAACATAAAAACAAAGCATCGCCAAATTTATCGTGGAAAGTATCATAACTTTCATGTCTTTCCTCACCCACTTATAAAAAGTGAAGTGATTACCTTTATTCTCAAACTTCATTGAAAACAAAATACAATACTTAGTTCACCCAAAAACTTCATCATCCAATTTTGTCCCAACAAAATTATGTAGTCTAGCTTCTAAGTTATTCTTAATATTACTAGCGGTTGATTTTTTTGTTTTTACAAGTTTTTATTTCTCTTTGCATATTATATAATTATATTATTTATACATATCTTTATATATAATTTATTCTATCCATAAAATCGTGATTATTATATACATAATATAATATAAATTAAATACCCTGTGATTTATATCTTCACTCCGATAATCAGACTATGTCTGAGTCCGACAAATTTTCCTTAAGATATTTTGTGGTTTGAATTGTTTATTGGGGTTTTAAACTAAATTTAACTCCTATTATTAGTATATCCATGTAAACTACTATTATAAATTTATGATAATTGTTATGGTTTGTTTTATCTAATTATTATTTATAAATCATTATGAATGATTTTAATAGATTATAATCATGGATGGATTAATTCAAACCTATAGTTTCATAGATCAAAAATATTGTTTCATGATTTATCCATTCAATAAATTATTTTTCATGATTACATTCGTTAAAACTATTAAAATTATTTCTCAAAAAATTATTTTTGGATTAGTTAATGGTGGGAACCAGAAATAATTAGGTTAATGTTGAATGTGATAGACAATGCGTTGATAAAAAACCAAATGGGATGATGAATGGAGTGAAGGATGTTTTTCTATTCCAAACCTGTTACCATGATATATGATTAACAAAATTCACCTTAAAAAATGCTTTAACACAATAAATAATAGAAGGATAGATTTCATTGAGTGTTTGGGTAGTGTAGACCATAGAGGAAAGAAGATTAAATTTTCTATATGTCGAGAATGTGGGAAGAATCACTTAAGGGAATGTCTCAAAAAAATGAGAAGATGTTTTATGTGTCGAGAAGAATGATAAAAGTAAGTAAATTTTAAGGAAAATGGAAATTAAATTTAAATAAATTTGAGGATAGTGTTGGTTTCCCTATGGCTCCATCAATGAGTAAATGTTTTAAATGTATAAATTATGGGTATTTTTCAAATCGATTTCATAAGGGGAAATGTCAAGAAGTAGATCAACATTTTTTATATGTAAAGGTTTTTCTATTGATGATGAAAAGAATAAAAATGAAATATATAATGGAGGAGGTATTAAGAAATAAAATGATGAAGGCTATTTAATGAGTTAAGAATGAAGTGTAATCGTTTAAATATTTATGTATTGGATTTAATGAATTATGAAATATATAATGATTTTTATTTTTAGATTTTTCATCAAGGATTTATAATAATATGATGAATGGTTTTGATAAATTTGAAATTTATTTAATGGAAATGTGATATTTTACAGAAAAAACAAGATTAAGGGAAGTATAACACATAATATGTTATTAATGTTAAGATAATGATGATGGTATAAATTTGATATTGATATAGATAAAGTTAATTTTATAGTATATATTAACTTGGATCTAATTAATGATTTCATGAAAACGTGTTTCATGATTGGTGGAGTTTACAAAGTTACTGGAGTTATGTAATATAATTAATAATCTATGAATTTATATAATGAATGTGGAATGAGTTAATTTTTGATTGCATGTATGTGTTCATTGAGATCTATTATAATTCTGGTTATTAATATGTTTTAGAAGAATATATAAATAAAGTGTTCACAAACTTTGTATCTATAAATTAATATATACTTTATGATATTTTTGGGACCAATGATAAGTATAATCTTGAACTTTATTGACCATATATATTTTTTTTGAATTTTTTAAGGGTCTTAAGGTTAACCATTTATGGAAAGGTTTTAGTTGAAAGTTGAATATGGTTTTAGAGAATAATGTATTATTTCATAATATGAGTATTTATCCATATTGGATAACATCTTCCATCCATTAATATTTTGATTATAACTAGAGATAAAAGGAAATAATTATCATTCTATTATGTATCATTGGATCCGTTAGTGCCTCCGGCATAAAAAAACTCATCTTCATTTATTGGAGTAAGAGATTAAGTAAAAATTGATTGAATAACAACCAAATGATTATATTTTAATTATGATATAAAGTAATTTTAATACCTAGATATTCAGGTTACTTTGAAATTCTTTATCTTATTGGGATAGTAACGTATCATTTGTCACTACCACCAAATCTCTCTCAAGTTCATGGTGTGTTCCTTGTACCTCCCCTAAGGAAGTGCATACCTAATCCTTGACATGTACTGAACTTAGAGGTCATATAATTGGAGAATGATCTTTTATATGAGGATCAAATTATAGAGATTTTGGATAATAGATATAATGATTTATGAAATAAGACAACTCACATGGTCAATGTTTTATGTTGGAAGCATAAAATCAAAGAAGCAATATCGGAACATGAGAGTGTGATAAGGAATATGTATCCTCAATTGTCTGTAATAGAGTAACATAATTTTGAGGGTGAAGTTAAATTTATGGGGGTATAATGTAACACCCTAAGAGTTTATGAATTTTTTTCAAATAAATTTAATTAATTCCATTGCTTGCATTACACACAACACTATCTTTAACAAAACATGATATACTTATAATATTATTATTTAAACTTCACCGTTATAATATATCCATAAATTTTTGCGGTTTGAATTTGAATAAACCCATTTTTAAAATTAAGTTTAAATGTTTTATAAAAATAAAATATATTTATAAGTAAGTAGTTAATTTTTGTTAATGTCTTTATATGTTTCAAAAATACAATTTTCTTGAAAAATAAATTTTATTTATTTTAGCTAAAAAATAATAATATAATTTTTTCAAACTCATATAAAATTTATTTTACAAAAATAACTTCTTTTTTTGAATCAAAATTTCAAAATAATTTTAGGGTGATTTTTTTTTGAATTTTCTAAAAAGTTTAATTTTTCAATGAATATGAAAATACTGATTTTTATAAAAACACTTCATTTTCATTTAAAGAATTTAAAATGTTAAATATTATTTAAAAGTTATTGAAAAATAAAATTGGATAAATTATATATTAAACAATCTAATTTAAATCATTATTATTATTTTTTTATTGAATTTTGAAATTTAATCATTCTATACTTATGAAAATTACCTCTTTGGAAAATCATTTTTTCTTCGCTTTGGAGAGTTTTAATTTAAATTAATATTTTCAATATATATGAATGTAATTTGGAAAAAAATTATTTAATATTTTAAATAAATATAATTAATATAATATAAAATGTTTAAATTAATTTATGGTCAAAATTAAAAATAAAAACACTAAAAACTAATTACCATGGTTAAGGTTAAAAAGATTTTATCGTGGTATTAAAAAACAGATAAGGGTTAAAATGACCTAAAAACATAACAAATTATTATTTTATAGAATCATATATATACTAATTACCTTATTTTCATTATTTTTTCCTTGTGGGATAGTTTTCCACGAAAGTGTCCGATATAACAATTTTTGTAAAGAAAAAGAAAAAATGTCACCCTATTTCTTTTAAATTTCAATTATGTTTTCACATAGGTGGAAAGGAAAGATTTTAATGAATATTGATGGTAACTTTGAAAATAATGGAATTAATTTAACAAGGATAATTTATATTTAGTTTTTAGTAATTATATAATTACATTAAACGCTTAACCAACACAAATATAATAATTATATAATTAATAGAAAAATAAAATAAAATAAAATAAATAAAAATAATAATAAAAGTAATATTAATCCAAAAAAATTGTATTACATGAATTTGGTATATAAATACAACATGATATACATTTATATAAATTATATATTCTAATTACACAATTTTCTTGATGTTTTTAAATTCAAATTTAATGAAAAATGTCATCACTGACATTAATGTTATTTTACTATAAAAAATAATTTATTAAATGGTTTGAGTTCATAGAAAATCCTATCCTCTTCAATTATATTTTTATATGTTTAAAAATATCAACCATATTACATTTATGGACCAATTTTCATTTTATGATTATTATATTGACCCCTAAATAGTAAAAACTTTATTACCATGGTAACGGGTAAAACTGGGCTTGCGCATTTCACGAGCTTGTGTTAAATTTTTTTTCCCACACACATAGGTTTTTTATTTTAAAATTTTCAAAAATTTATTACCATTGGAAGAATATTATATAATAAGTCTCACTTTATTTATTGTCTAAAATGATAAATTACCTAGATATAAGTCTAGTTACCATAGGTAAAAGTAAAATGGTAAAAGTATGAAAACATAGATGTTAAGGAAAAATGATTAAAACATGTTTTTTTTGTCTTTTGAATGTGTTATTAAACAATATAATCCTTAAAATATATTATTTTTTTAAATTTTAAGGCATTTGGGCTTAGAGTGACTTCCCATTATTGAATAATTTTTTTTATTTACAAAAATGCCACTTCTAAATTACAAAAGGAAATTTCCTCCCTTCACTTGTTAAAACATACCAAGCCATTTTTGTAGACAAAACCCTGAAAAAATTTCTCAAAAACGTCCATATACATTTTCTAGAGCTTATAGTCTCACCAAAAGACCAATCCTTAGTTCCTTATTTTGATATCCAAAGGAGGTTGTTATTAGAGAAGGTGATTGTCTTCAATAAGCTCTTTCATTTTTTACTTCTTCTCTTACCAAATTCATTCATGTACTAATAATTAACATATGATAAAAATGGTATCCAGAATATATGGAGATTTTATTATGTTTATCTAATAAATGATACCTATATTCTCTTCCATCAAATGGGGAACAAAAGAGTCAATCATGTGTACGAAAGACTATAGCCTCGCGTGCTGATTTAATTCAATTTTTATCACAACCTATCAAGGCTGGATATAATTATGTATTCAATTTTTATATATTATATTTATTAAATTATTATACTTCTAGAATTATAATATCAAATATAACATCTTACTTTCCATTCCATGGGAATATGATAACACAACTCATGTGTACGATGAACTATCGCCTCATGAAGTGATTTGATTGATTTGGAACATAAAATTTACATGAAAGGTAATAAGGATTACTTTAATTAATATATGTGATATATCTGGAATAATAATAAATATTTATAGGTTATATATAGCTTTACTATCTTTCGTTCCATCCTTCAAGAAAATGGAAACAATATTCATGCGTATGTACGATCTACCATTTCCATGAATGGTATATTTCATTTTCTATCTATAACTTTTATGGATTAACATAAAATCATATATAATGAATACATATGATATTTATATTTTTTAACATTATTTGGTGATTTATCCTTGATAAAAGTAAAACAAATAAAAATACCAAATGAAAACATAAATGGAAAATTCAGAATAGTTATTACCTGAAACATGATTTTAACAAGGAATTGTTAATAAAAATTTAATAAAATTAAATAAGTAAATAATATATACTATTATATATATAATTATGTTTTAAATATATTTATAATAATACTATATTTATTTTATAGGATGTTCGAATTTGTAGCAGGGAAGTTGAGACTTATGGTAAGGGATTTTTGTCTCAAATTGTCTTCTTTGGTAAATCTATTTTGTTATGAACCTATCCTCTTTTATGAGGTAAAAATAAATCCAAATTGACATTTTATATCATTAATTTATTTATTATCATGATATTTAAATTTTCATTTGAAGTAATTCTCCCATAGGGATTATGGTTCAAAAGTTACAAAAGCCATGTAGAATTTTCATATCTATTTTATTTCTATAAGACACATACCTTATACACCACTAGTTTCTTTTGTATGGTATATAAACATACCATGAATATATTTTAGGATTATTTTAATAAAAATTAGTGGATAAAAATATCCATATTATTTTGTCTCTTTCATGGGGATTATGATTCAAAAGTTACTAAAGTGGAAACTGTTTTATGTTACAATATGATTGTTTATCATGTTTGTTTATGATTTTGATTTCAATAATGAAATATTATGATATATTTATAAATAAATTTTTTAAAATTATTATATTATATTTATTTCTTTATAATTTTTTTTCCGTATTACTCTCTTCATTTACTTAAGATTCAGAAATAATAATTTTGAAGAAAACTGATTCTATTTATCTCATCGGTCGAAAACCCTTTTTCTTCCATATCAATGTTTTAAAGATTTTATTAATGTTATTATGAGAATTTTTAAAATAATTTTTACCTTTTTTTAATTTTTTTTATTTTTTAAAGGAATCTTTAAGTCTTTTTCCAAAAAAGATTCAATCGGATTTTAACAAAAATGTGAAAGGAATCTTTATTTTAACGTGTATGATATGAATGATAATTAAAACCTACATGATTTCTCAATGATTTTAAATATTCATTTACCAATATCTATGGTTATATTAAAATAAAATCATTACTTTAGTAATAGAGAAATTTTTATATTTTAAATAAGTTTTTCTGAAATGGAAAGTTTATTTTTCTGAAGAATGTTTTAATGGTCCTTTAATGGAATTTCTAATCATAAATGACAAAAAATGTTGGTGTTTATTTATTTAATAGGGATATGATCCAATATTACTATATTTGTTATTTAACTATATGGTTTGTTATTATGATGAAGATACATTTATGAACCCCATTTCTTTTCCATAGGTGATGCTATAATGAATTGACGAGATGATTATGAAACCCATTTTTGTTTTATGAGTTATTATAGGAAGAATTTTTTTATGAATGACATTTATTTTCATGGGGTTGTATATGATTATTGTTTAAGATCATGGGGCACATATATTTATTATTTTCATTATGTGATGAGTGGACCCAATATCTCCCCCAATGCATTGGGTAATGATGGATAACTCATGAATTAATTATGTAATGTGTGAACCTAATTTCATGATAAAAATTTCATGGATGGACCTAATTTAATGTAGAAAAGGTTATGAGTGAACCTTCTTTCATGTAATAAATGTTATTTATGGACTTTATTTCATGTCATTAATATCATTTGTGGACCTTCTTTCAAGTCCATAAGTTTTTTTAAGGTCTAATTTCATGTCCTTTACTTAATGAGTGAACCGGTATCTATTTAAACATGGTCAAAATTTTGTAAGCTTATGGGTATTCTTGAATTATATGCCTTATTCCAATGTTATTCTCCCACGGCTTATATTCTTTTATTTACTTATGATTCATGTTTTATGAAATTCTATGATTTATTCTATGACTAAATTTTATGATCTATGACATACAGGTCATGGTTTTCTGATGTTATTAACATGTTCTCATATCCTTTCACTTTTATTATGTTGATATAACTCTTTTTTATGCTTACAGTTCATGGAATCTCACCCTTTATTATGTTTTATTTCCCTAGGTAATGTAGATTTTTATTAAGTATGATATATATATGAAGGGTGAAATTTATGAATTTTTCAGTGGGAGGTGATGTAATTCACCTATTAACTGTTGTTTTTTATAAGTTTTCAAATTCTCTAGAACTAAAAGATTACGATACGAATCATTTTATTATGTAATAGATATTCATATATTAAAATTTATTATTTATGTATGAGAAGTTTGGGTCTTTTCAGGGATCACATTACAGAGGTGTACTTGAGGATATACTTGTTAGTGATCTATGTGGATGAGTAGTCATAAGATATTGTAAATGTTTTACTTCTAATGATACGAAGAAATGTGATTCTTCTTCATATGGACATGGGATGAAATAATGAACCACACAAAAACATTTTTTTATCCATTTAAACAATTTCAATTATCTTTCTTTACTCTAGTTTAATGTTTTTGTGAGTTAGAGTGAATGGAATTGAGTAAGTGTGACTCAAAGCGGTGATTGGGGTGTTGTTGTTTTGTTTCTAGTTATGATACATTGATGTTTTGAGGAACCACTTATGATAATATATTTTCACCACTATGATCATCTAGTGACTTAAAATTTTTTGTGAGAGTTAGCGAAAAAATCTCAATAACTTTCAAAGAAGTATACCATTCTGGTTCATCAAGTCTGACTAGTCATGAGAGGGTATTATTAAACTCATAAGGAATATGGACCAGTAAAGACGTGTTGTGTCTTACACCATATAAAATGATTGTTTATTAGTATGTGATTATTTAGGATTCCAAGGGTATGGTCATCAATGAATACATGATTAGGTATTAATACTAATAGGAGGACCATAATTGGGTCTCTCTCTCATTAGGTAGACCAAAGAAGCCTGAATGGATGCTTGAAGGTTGGGGAAGCTACATTGGGGGAACCAGGATGAGCATAATGAACTAAGGTAGATTTTATTAGTAAATAATAAAAATAACCCTCATTATAAATGGAATAAATTTTCATTAATATCATAAGAGTCCTATCAGTTAGAGTGGAATTCTAGGGGAAGAACTTTTAAGGGAGGGCTAATCCTCAGAATCAAGGGAATACACAATCTAAGGGGATAAATATAGTTTTCATAACCATATCATGTATCTTAGGATATAGTAAAGGATTCCTAGGTGATTAGGTAGTGAGGTAGGCAACTTGGGTGAATGGTGATTCCCATGTCAGTGTCTTAAGTGAATGGGGTGCCTAGGTAGGTGATCTGGGTGAGGGTATGCCTAGCCATGGGACTATATAGTCCCTTATTATTAAGTCTTGGATGAAGGTCCATTTGAAAAAATGGAATCACTATGTGAATAAGGGATTAGATATGGATCACATTCATTGCCTATATTCCTAAGCTAATGGGTTCTCATTATGGTGGTCTCTATGATATTTACATGGGCATACGGATATATTTGGTACAACCCAATTTAGGGAATTGGGAACTAACGTGGCATGAACTTGTTTCTTTATAGAACATCTTGAGGAGATTTCTTATTCTTGGTCTAGGAGACAACCTGAGAAAAGTGGTCTTTTAATGGTTTCACCCATGAAAAGACACAAATACCCCCTTCTCCCTTCTTTTCCCCCTCAATTTAGAGTTTAAAATCACCCAAAGTGGATCTTAGAGGAGCATGGCATGTATTTTTTATGACAATGTTCTTTTTGGGGATTATCCTTTGTAGTCAGTTCACATTCCCTCACACTTGGTATCAAAATTGGGGTATAGGCTCCTTATATAAGAACTAGGATCTAGTTTCCCATGTAACTTTTAGTAACCACTCAAGGCATACAACACTTTGTACTAGGGTACATGTTCAGATCATGAAGAGGGTAGGGTGTATGAGTCCATACAACACTAAGGATCACAATGTGCATATAACATGTCATGGATAGGGCACAAAACACCTTCAAAGGATAGGAATGAGGTGATATCCAAGCCCTGAGTTCCATTCCCCATTTTAAAATTTTCCAATAATCTCAAAGAATTGATGAAACCATTCCATTATTATAATTCATGCACTAACAAAGGTTGTTCCACATTATCGAAGGAATACATGATCAAATGCTAATAATATGGAATGCAGAATCCAATCATGTATTCTAGGAGGCTGTAGAGAATTCTTAAAGGGATTCCAGTAAATAGAGAGTTAATTTGGGATATTTAGTGTTTTCATGGTCTTTTGGGTAATTTTTTTTTTCATTTAAGATTCCGTAGTGAACAAGGTTTTTATCATGAATTCATAATACTTAGGTATTCAGAACCCATAAAATTAAACCCTTGTATGGGACCTAGGTGAAATATCACCTTAGTAAAGGGTCAAGGTAAAAAGGTTACCCTAGTATGGCCCTTCTAGGATGGGTTGGGTGTAGGAATCCCTAGTATGGATCTTTTGGAAGGGGGTCCTTAAATCTAGTTCTGAAAGAGAATAAGGTAAGTTGTATTTCAAGAAATTTTTAATTTTTAAATCATAATATAATGAAACTACCTAGAAAAACCATTATTTTTCTTAATGTTTGACTTATGGAGTCACTTAAAGGAGAGGTGGTAGACTAGGGAATCTTTGAAGAAATATATTATCCATTATAATTCTATGTTTGGGTGGTCTAGATCTCTTAGAATTTAAAATGGGAGTCATGGGTCTATTTATAGTATAAAAGAGAGTAGGGGAAAAGATAATAGTTGATCATGTATTATGAGCAATTATTAAGATGAAGGCTATTCACACAATGGATTTACATAAAGGTGGAACATGCACACAAAGGATTCACATATTCAAGGTGCAAGCATGAGATGATGAGAACATAAAATGTATAGTTTCAGGAGTTTGAGTGTAAAATTATGGAATGCTACCTCCACAAAAGTAGACTAGGGTTCATTGAATAGAGGTGTGTGAAGGATCTTGGGAACTATTCATATTTCTTTTCACTAGAAAATTTCCTCTCAATAGAAATAATGTTTCTTATGAAAAGGGAGTTCTAACAAATACCACATAATAATTGTATATTATTAAAATAATGAGGATCAAACTGTGAGGTCAACATGATTTTTCATGAAGTTACTTCAAATATGTTCACAAACTTAGGATGGGTAAAAGTGTATGAAATACATTTTAGGTGTACAGTATGAATTGGTATCTATACATAGGACACATGTGATAATAATTAGGTCAGGGAGGTGGCTCTACAACTATAAATATAGGAATAACACATTCTCCCTCTGAAATACATGGATTTACTGAAACATAAATATTTCACTATCTCTTTTCACTCAAGTCACGTGCTCTATGACCAATGAGTATGAGAAAAATCACTTCCTTTTATTTATCCTTATATTCAATGTTAGGTTCATTATTAGCCATGTGAATTCATCTAGTGCACCAATATTAGAGAATACAATCTTAAACAAACATTTTCCCTTGGTGAAACTCTATGGTTGAATAGGGAATGAATTAATTGAGATAGGTTTAGGGGAGTTGAGGGAAGTTACTAGGGTAAATTTTTATACATTACTAATTTTTTAGCAGTGTTATTCATGGTCAAATTGTCTTTGATTTTATAGAATATCTTTATATTACCCCTATATATTAAAATATTACCTTTATAATTTTCTTTTATAGGAAATGAACCACCTTTTGAATAATTTCCTATACATTTAAGTATCCACACGAATAGAATAATTAGTCTAAGACATCAAATAAGGATAATTTTGATAGTGTAGACCACACTTGTAATCCCTCGCAAATGTTATACGAGTGAACCACAGGATTTTTCAAGTATCAAATTTGCTCTAGATATTTGGACATGGAATTATGATATATATATAAATTTCAAGGAAAAAATAAAACCTTCTAGATTATTGATTTATAAAATACAAAAATTTGGGAAGATATAATATATCATTAAGGTTATCATATATCAATGAGGGGAGTCCCATCCCGTATATATATTTTGTCATTCTAATGTATCTCTAGATAGATTCATGCATATTTTTGAGTCATAGAAATTTTTGTACTCCTCTATCTCCCATTGATCTAGAACTACTAGAATTTTTGGCTTTCGAAGAAGGGGAGTTATAGCGGGCGCCATTTGGCGGCCGCTAATACTATCAACAGCGGCCTCCAAATGGCGGCCACTGCACTTTAATACCGAAAAACCTAATTTTTCCCTCCCCCCATTATCCCCTCCCCATCCTCGTGAACCACCCCTCCCCGACCCCGCGACCACGACCCCCGGCGACCCTGACCCCTCGACCTGGCGACCCCGATACCCAGTGATTCTGACCCCCGACAACCCCTCCCCAACCCGTGGCAACCCCTCCCCAACACCCGGCGACCCCGACCCCCGACCTCTGGCGACCCGAACCCCCGGAGACCCCGACCCCCGACCCCCAAGCTCGCGGTGACCCCGACAACACCCAGTGACCCCGACCCCCACCCCTGGTGACCCCCAACCCCTTGCCTCCGTGTTGCGCCACTGGCAACCCCAGCGACCCCCACTGCCCTGACTCCACGCTGCACCCCCCGTGGCCTCGACACCCCCGCGACCCAACAACCCCTACCCCCTGCCTTCGCACTGCACCATTGGACAGTACTACCACCGTCGTCCCCTCCCAACCACATTGCATCCCTTCGGAAAGTCCTCCTGCCTCTGTTGGACCCTCCCGGTCCGTTGTTCCCCTCCTTGTAGAACCCTCTCACGCTTCATCCAAAGGTTCTTCTCCTTTTGAGTATGGCCATCGAACCCCAGTCATCAAGTTACTGCACCATCATGGATCTACAATCGAGTCACACCCTGTTACCCACGGTTGAGTCCTCTGCAGGTAATGTATTTTATCCTTCAAATTTGGTTTTTAAATTTTAATGATATGTGTTTTTTTAGAATTTAAATTAGATATTTCACTTTTGATTTCTATAAAATACAGATATGGATAGAAGCTGGATTGATATGCAAGATAGATTTTGAGATGAATATTATTTGGGGATTAAGCGATTTATGGATTTCACCGACAGATTTCCATGTGATATAAATAGTTGTCCATGCAGAAAATGTGAAAATAGATATCTATTCAAAAGAGATAGTGTGAGAGAACATTTTTTAATGAGTTTTTGAAAAACTATAAGACATGGAAACATCATGGAGAAGATTATATTTCATTTCATCGCTCAGAAAGTATTCATATGAATGTTGATTCGAGAACAGTTGATCCGATGAAAATAATTCTCAATGATATGATGTGTTAGTTTCAACCTGAAAACAATAATGTCATAAATGATGACGTTGGATTGAGTAATACCCATTCTTCTACAGATGGAGAATCACTGAAATTATTTGAAATTATTGATGATGGATGTACTGAATTATATCTTGGATGCACTAAATTTGGTAAACTGTCGTTCATCATTGAATTGTTACACCTAAAGGCCTTGAACCATTGGTTAGACACGTCATTCGACATGTTGTTGGTATTATTTAAGAAGGTACTCCCTACTGGAGCAAAAATTCCATATTCATTTTATAAAGCTCTCAAGTTGACCGATGATCTTGGTTTTACATATGATACAACTGATAAGTGTCGCAATAATTGTATATTGTTCAGAAAAGAGAATGCGCAATTAAATATTAGTACTGTTTTCTATATATATAGTTGGAAGACAAATTATATTAATCCAGGTAGTCAGATTCTTCCTGGGAGAGTCTTGAATCAAGGGAAACAAGTTGCCGCAAAACATATGTGTTATTTCCCACTGAAACCGAGACTAAAGAGATTCTTCTTGTCCACTAAAATTTCTAAATTGATGAATTGGAATTCAGAGAGAAAGAAAGAGGTTGATAAATTAACTCACCCAACAGATTCTTTGGCATGGAAAGAGTTTGATCAAAGACACCCAAAATATTCCCAAGATGATTGTAATATTCAACTAGGTTTGGAAGAAGATGGCTTTAACCCATTTAGGTCCATGGTTGGTGTGACACAGAGTACATGGCTAGTGGTGTTGGTTCCATACAAAATTCCCCCATGTGTATGTATGAAGAAACCTTTTTTGTTACTGTAAATACTAATTGATGGATTGAGAGGACTAGGTGATAAAATCGATGTTTATATGCAACCTTTGATTGATGAGCTGCAATAATTTTGGGCATATGGTGTAATGACTTTTGACTCGACAGCTAATTAAATTTTTAGACTTTGGACCGCTTTGTTATGTACAATTAATGGTTACACAACGTTTTCTAACTTATCTGCTTAGAGTACAAAAAGATAATTTTATTTCCCCTATTTTAATAAGAGTAATAAATCTATATGTCTTAAGCACTGTAGAAAGTGGGCATATCTTGTTCACAGACGCATTCTTCTTCCATTGCACAGGTTCAGAAAAGACCGTGTATTATTTGATGGGAATAGAGAGTATGACCCATCACCACAAATACTATCTGGGGATGAAATTTGTGCACAAATTGATCAAGAAAACATCCATACAATGTATGATTTTCAATATTTATTGGTTCCTGCATTGCCTTATATTCTTACTGCAAATAGACAGTGAAGTCATAATTGGAAGAAACAGAGTATTATTTTGAATTACCTTATTGGAAATTTAAAATTTTAAGACATAATTTGGATGTGATGCACATTGAAAAGAATGTATGATATAATATTATGTGCACCATTTTAGGCGTCAAGGTGAAATCAAAGGACAATGATAATGCTCGACGTGATTTTCAAGAAATGGGATTGGAAAAACCTTTACATTTACAGTAGGGTGAAGGTAATTAGGCATAGTACACAATGAGTAAAAAAGAGAAACAAAAATTTATATCAATTTTGAAGACTATTAAGGTTCTAGATGGTTATAACTCTAATATTTCGAATCAGGTGAATATGAAGAGTATGAAATTATAGGGTGTGAAAAGTAATGATAATCATATTCTACTCCAACAATTAATTCCTCTAGCAATTCATGATTTCTTACCTTCCCATTTTGTTGAGCCGTTGATTGGAGTTTCTAATTTTTTCAGACAGCTCTCTTCTAGGAATCATCACATGAGTGATTTTAAAAAGCTACTTTATCAGATTGTAATTTCACTATGTCACCTAGAAAAACTCTTTCTGCCATCATTTTTTGATTTCATGGTTCACTTGACCATGCATTAAACTGGTGAAGTCATTACTGGTGGTCTCATGCAATTCAGGTGGATGTATCCAATACGGCGATACTTAAATACATTGAAACGATATGTGCGCAAAAAAGATCATCTGGAAGCCACAATTTCCACGGGATATTTAATGGATGAGTTCACAAATTTCTGTGCTTCATATATTGATGAGGTTGAGACAAAGATAGATAATCTGTCACAGAATGACGATGGTCCAATTGGAGAAGGAATAACATTTGATATGAAAAACGACGAGTGGGTTTAAGCACATCGATATGTGTTGTTCGACACTCCATCAGTTATTCCATTGATACAGTAAGTTTCATAGTTGATGTGTATTTTGTTTCTATATTTATTTTATTGCTTACCTTATATTGTGTTGTGATTTAGGATGCATATCGCTGAGTTGAAACGTGAAAGGCCTCGTGCAACTGACTATCAAATCCAAAAACATCATTTCAACACATTTATGAGTGTTTCAAGACTCATGTACGTATAATTGATTTAATATTTTTATAGTGAAACTTAGTTGTATTTTCACAATCCTTTTTCCATTAAACTATATATGTGAAATTTGAAAATTCAAAAATTACGTGATTTAACCTAGTATGTGAGAAAAGAACTCAACCAAATAGCTAATGGTCCATTTATTACAGCTTATCGGTATAAGTCTTTGGATTATAATGGAATTTGATATCGTATTAGCGATGTTGACATGAACTAAGCCACACAAAATAGTGGTGTTGGTTTTTCTTTTATTGGTGTGGGTTATTATTATGGATTGTTGAGAGATATTATTGAGTTTATTTATGGTCGTGACTTAAAGCACATATTGTTAAGGTGTGATTGGGTCGATCCAGTTCGTGGAACAAAAGTTGATAACTTCCAATTTACATTAGTAAACTGTAACAATATGCTATATAAAGATGACCGAGTTAGCATTGAACCCTTCATATTGACATCGTAGGCAGAAAAGTTTACTTTGTTAGCATTGATTCTGATTGGAAAGTTGTAGTGAAAATGTCTAGAAGAGGGGTTTTTATAATTGACCACGAGGAACATGATGTGGTCGCATTTCCTGATCAAACACTTGACCAAACAACAGTAGTTCTACGAGATGAAGATATACAATGGGCCAGAGAGACAGTTGAAGGAGATACGCTAGACTTGCATGATTAGTGAAAATAGTAATTATATCCACAATTATTATTTGTAAAAATATTAATGAGTTATATATGTATAAAAATTGCTTGATTTAACTATACTTTCTTTTAATGTACGTATGTCACAGGGTGGTCACAGTGGTTCACCTGATGTTGTTGGTATGTATGTCTTCATTTTTCTAAATTAATTGATTGTAATTTTCTGTATATATTTCTCTAACTATTTCAAATCATTAATTAATATTTTAATTGAATTATGAATTTATGATTATCAGGATCTAGTGCGTCTTCCAGCAGATGCAGGAGTCCTGGTAGAGGGGTTTGATCCTAGAACTTTGGATCCTGATTGGATGTGTTATTTGATGACACATTTCATCCAGTCAGATATTATGCTACTATATTGAGTCATCAGTTTGGGCATATGATACGAGACTCACACAAATTCCCTCTAATAACTCGTGAATGGAGTTCTTTCCCCTAGGATATGATGGACAGATTATGGAGGGAGGTTTAGGTAAATTCAATGTTTAATTTTTCATTATATTGTTATTATTATTGTCCCATCTACTGACAATTTTTTTAACAGGATAATTTGACATCCTGTCTAGGTGATTTTCAGGCTGTATGTATGTCCGAATGCCGAACATTATGGAAGGATTACTAGTAAAGGGTGAAGAGAGATTACTGGACACCATTTGCGGGTGTGGCAGACATTCTACAGTGATTCCCTCCAGGCATTCTTCCTGCGCAGTGGCAGGATTTGGTTACGTTTTGGTCGAGTGAGGTAGCGATGGTAAGATTTATTACTTTGAATCTATAAATGACTAATTTTTCAAATGTCTATTAAGTAAATATGTTGAATGTCATTCGATTCTGATCTTCATTCACATAATCGAGCGATGCAGGGAACGCCTTCTAGAATTGGCACTTGACATGTGTCACATCTCAGACATGATGTAAGTTTAGGATTCACTATTTCATTCATATTTTAAAAATATTGTAGTATAACATGGTGAACCACTTTATTATAGTTACACCAACGCGGTGAGCCAATCGATCATATGTTCATATAGGTGAGGACTCGTAGGGCGGGTGATCCCGATGTTGTCAGTGTTATAGTAATCAAATTATTTACTAATAAATGTTTTTTTATTTTATATAAATTATTCATATTTGTTCATTGATTCATTATATGCTACAGGCTCAGTTTGGCACTCAGTTAGCAGAGTTTCCATACGAGCAACGTCGTAGTACTGTGCGTAGAGATGAAATATTTCATCGTGTCGTGGGGCGTGACAGTCATGGTCATTCTTTGACTTATGGCGGTGGTCTCCCACGACGTGCATTTGTTAGAGAAGATGTGATGGGTGCATGCAGAGAGTTAGGGATACGCACACAGGTAGAGATAGATGCTTCCATGCAGGATATACAATACAATTTTGATGCACATTTTCAGCAGTTACGTGCAGAGTATGAGGAGAGGTTTTCACAGATGTCATCACGTATCAATGAAATGACGACACAACAAGTGGCGCCACAGGTAAACAATAAAACAAACCATACTCAAATTGACTTTTATTGATATGTTTAAGATACATAATATTGATATATATTGTTGGCTCCAAATACAACTGGGGGACATCGCAGTGATATTGGTGATCCAGATGAGAATGAACCCCATGCATGAGGTAATTTCATTTGTGTTGATGAA
This sequence comes from Viscum album, assembly GCA_963277665.1. NCBI lineage: Eukaryota > Viridiplantae > Streptophyta > Magnoliopsida > Santalales > Viscaceae > Viscum > Viscum album. The sequence goes on from OY728141.1 coordinate 1,552,633,605, forward strand.
TTCTATAGTAGTTTTTATAACCTTGATGAATATAATCTTCATTTTTTACCGAGATTAGTTTGTTTTTGTATTTGTGGATGACATATTCATGGACTCCAAGACTAATGATGATCATAACCAATATCTTCTCATCATATAGATTACACTTATAAAGCATCGACTATATGCCATGCTATATATATGTCATTTCTGTGTTGATTAGGTATAGTTATTGGGTAAAATAATCTCAGAGGATGGTGTGTCAGTGGATGGAGAGAAACTTCACGAAGTAGTTTCATGGGAGAAGCCGAAGAACTCTTTCGATATCTGTATCTTTCTAGGGTAAGTTAATTGTGACGTGTACGCACAGATGGCATGTCAATCGGACGTGCGGTTTGCGCGGAACGGCTCAATATGCGTTTCTTAAGTGTTGGGCACACTTCATAAATGCTCGTGGGGGGGGGGGGGGGTCCAAATGGGCCGAACAAAGTTCGAATGGCATGAAATCAGATTACAACAATGGGTCAGTGAATTTTAAAGTGGTCGAGTAGATGACACATCAATCAGACGTGCCGTGGGGCCGCGGTGACTGAGAATGCAGTTCTGGTGTCATAAATGGCCAAAACGGGCGTTTAACGGTCAAATTCATAGAGGACGACATCATATTGACCTAAAATCAAAAGAAAAAAAATCTATTTATTATTCATGACATGTAAGCATAGACGGAACGTCAATCGGACGTTCGGTTTTTGTAGTACGGCTCAATATGCATTTTTTAATTATTGGGCGCACTTTATAAACGCGTGTGGGGGGGGGGGGGGGGGTCCAAATGGGACGAACGAAGTTAGAATGGACTAGAATCATATGAAAATAATGGGTGAGTGAATTTTGAAGTGTTAGAGCAGACAACACATCAATCGGACGTGTCGTGTGCCCGTGGTGACCAAGAATGCAGTTCTGGTGTCATAAACGGCCAAAACGGGCGTTTAACGATCAAATTCATAGCGGATGACATAGTATTGACCTGAAATCATAGTGAAACAATCTAATTTTTTTTACCTGTATGCAAAGATGGAACATCAATCAGACATGCAGTTTGCGCGGTACGACTCACTATGCATTTTTTAAGTGTTGGGTGTGCTTCAAAACGCGCGGGGGGGGGGGGGGGGTCCAAACCGACCGAACGAAGTTGGAATGGCCTGAAATTATAAGACAGAAATAGGTGAGTGAATTATGAAGTGGTCGAGCAAACAACACGTCAATCGAACATGCCGTGTTCCCGTGGTGACCGAGAACACAGTTCTGGTGTTATAAACAGCCAAAACAGGTGTTTAACGATCAAATCCATAGCGGACAACATCGGATTGACCAAAAATAACAAGGAAATAGTGTAATTATTATTCGTGATGTGTACATGCAGATGGAACAACAATCGGATGTACGGTTTGCACGATACGACTCAATATGGGTTTTTTAAGTGTTGAGCGCACTTCATAAACGTGCGTGGGGGGTCCAAACAGGCCGATCAAAGTCAGAATGGTCTGAAATCAGACGAAATCAACGAGTGAATGAATATTGATATGGTCGAGTAGAAAACATGTCAATCGGATGCGCCGTGTATCCGCGGAGACTGAGAACACAGTTCTAGTGTCATAAACAGCCAAAACGGGCGTTTAACGGTCAAATTCATAGAGGACGACATCAGATTGACCTGAAATCACATGAAAACAATCTAATTATTATTCGTGACGTGTACGCATAGACAAAATGTCAATCAGACATGTGGTGTGCATGATACGACTCAATATGCGTTTTTAAGTGTTAGACGCATTTCATAAACGCGCGTGGCAGGGTCTAAACGGGCCGAACGAAGTCGGAATGGCCTGAAATTAGACTATAGAAATGGGTGAGTGAATTGTGAAGTGGTAGAGTAGACGACAAGTCAATCGGATGGGCCATATGCCTGCGGTGACCAAGAACACAGTTCTAGTGTCATAAACGGCAAAAACGGGCATTTAATGGTCAAATTCATAGAGTACAACATCGTATTGACCTGAAATCGCCGGGAAACAATCTAATTATTATTTGTGAGGTGTACGTGTAGAGGGAATGTCAATTGGATGTGCGGTTTGCGCGGTACGGCTCAATATGCGTTTTTAAGTGTTGGGCGCTCTTCATAAACGTGCGTGGGGGCATCCAAATGGGCCGAACGAAGTCGGAATGGCTTGAAATCAGACTAAAGTAATGGGTGAGTGAATTGTGAATTGGTCGAGTAGACGGAATGACAATCGGATGTGGCGTGTGCCTGCGGTGACCGAGAACACAATTCAGGTGTCATAAACGGCCAAAACAGGCGTTTAACAGTCAAATTCATAGAGGACGACTTCAGATTGACCTGAAATCCTAGGGAGACAATCTAATTATTATTCATGATGTGTAAGCGTAGTTGGAATGTCAATTGGACATGCTATTTGCTTGGTACGGATCAAAATGCATTTTTTAAGTGTTGTGCGCGCTTCATAAACACCCGTGGGGGTCCAAATAGGCCGAACAAAGACGAAATGGTTTGAAATTAGACGACATCAATGGGTGAGTTAATTTTGATGTTGTTGAGCACACGAAATGTCAATCAGACATGCCGTGTGCCCTTGGTGACAGAGAACGCAGTTCTGGTGTCATAAACGGCCAAAACGGGCATTTAACAGTCAAATTCATAGCGGACGACATCAGATTGACCTAAAATCAAAGGTCTACAATCTATTTATTATTCTTGACATGTATGGGAAGAAGACACATCAATCAGAAATGTGGTTTGCGCGGTATGACTCAACATGAATTTTTTAAGTATTGGGTGCGCTTCATAAACACACGTGGGGGGTCTAAACAGGCCAAATGAAGTTGGAACGGTTTGAAATCAGACGACAGCAATAGGTGAGTGAATTTTGAAGTGGTCGAGTAGACGACATGTCAATTTGATGTGCCGTGTGCCTATGGTGACTGAGAACGCAGTTCTGGTGTCATAAAAGGCCAAAACAGGCGTTTAGTGGTCTAATTCATAGCGGATGACATCAGATTGACTTGAAATCATAGGGAAACAATCTAATTATTATTCGTCACATGTATGCATAGACGACATGTCAATCATACATGCTATTTTCATGGTACAACTCAATATATGTTTTTAAGTGTTTGAGGTGCTTCATAAACATGCGTGGGGGGTCCAAACGGGCCGAACGAAGTCAGAATGACCTGAAATCAGACGACCTAAATAGGTGAGTGAAACTTGATGTGGTCGAGCATAAAACACATCAATCAAACGTTCCATGTGCCCGCGGTGACCGAAAACGAAGTTATGGTGTCTTAAACGACCAAAACGGGTGTTTAACAGTCATATTCATAGAGGACGACATCAGATTGACCTGAAATCATAGGGAAACAATTTAATTATTATTCGTGACATGTATGAACAGACGGCTTGTCAGTCAGACATGAGGTTGGCATGGTATGGGTCAATATGCATTTTTTAAGTGTTGAGCACGCTTTATAAACACGCGTGGGGGGTCCAAATAGGCTGAATGAAGTCTGAATGGCTTGAAATAAGACAACATAAACAGGTGAATGAATTTTGATGTGGTCGAGCATACAACACATCAATCGGACGTGCCATGTGCCCGTGGAGACCGAGAACACTATTATGGAGTTAGAAACGGCTAAAACGGGCATTTAACGGTCAAATTCATAGAGGACGACATCGGATTGACCTAAAATAAATGGAAACAATCTAATTATTATTCGTGATGTGTACGTGTAGACGGCATGTCAATCAGACGTGTGGTGTGCGCGACACGACTCAATAAGAATTTTTAAGTCTTGGACGCATTTCATAAACGCACGTGGGGGGTCCAAATGGACCAAACAAAGTCAGAATGGACTAAAATAAGATGACAGAAAGAAGGTGAGTGAATTGTGAAGTGGTTGAGCAGACGGAAAGTCAATCGGATGGTCCGTGTGCCCACGGTGACTGAGAACGCAGTTCTGGTGTCATAAACGGCCAAAACGGGCCACTACAAGAAAACCGCCGTTTAGCGGCGGTTTTTTCGCGGCGGTTTTGAAAACCGCCGCGAAACGCGTTTTCGGGCTGCCATTTCGCTGCGGTTTTAAGAACCGCCGCGAAAAAACCGCTGATAAATGGGAGAAAAAATTTATTTATTTTTTATTTTAACATTTTTTTAAATTTTATTCGATGATTAGCGGCGGTTTTTTAAAAAACCGCCACGAAATAGCGGCAGTTTCGGTAAAACCGCCGCGAAATGAAATGAAAAAAATAAAAAAAATGCGAGAAACCCCGAAATCACTAAAACAACCATAACTTTTGATCCGGGCATCCGTTGAAGCGCCACGACCAGTCAAATAGAAGCTCATGAAGAGATCTAAAGGCACATATAATCAAAACCGTGAGACGGTCTAAGGTGTGGAAGATATTAGAGTTATAAAAAAGTTGAAAAAAGTTCTTCAACTTCAAACGGCCATAACTTTCGCTCCGGGTGTCCGTTTGGGCTCTACCACATATCAAATCGAAGCCAGCGAAGAGAGATACGCACCAATTCAGCACAAGCAAGCATCTGTCGTGTTTTTTGACCCCAAAAATCCCTTAGATGGTCTCCAAAACCCCATTTCTGTCACCGATGTCCCGTCGAACTTGTCTTTAAACAGACATAACTTTCGATCCGCGTGTCAGTTCGGCCTCCTCCACCTGCCAGATCATAGCTCGTTCTATGAGATTCAGTTTGACTGGTCGCGGCGCCCACATGCACTCCTAAATCATATGTTATGTCCTTTTTAGTGGGTATCGGGTTTGTTATGTTTTTCAATGCCTCGTTTCTAGCACCCGTTCTCCGCCAGCTTTTTTTAAATGGTCATAACTTCCGATCCGTCTATCCATTCGGACTCTTTCACCTTTCAGGTTGAAGAGCGTTTCCGGATCTTAGATTTGATAGGTCGCGGATCTAAAACGGACTCTCGGATCATAAGTTATCTCCTTTAATGTGAGTCCAATGTTTTTGTCTCTTTATGACCGTTTTGACGGGTTTTAACGGTAGCTCCATTTATTACTGTTTATTTGGGTTTCCATGACTTGTTATCTTTATCAATGGTTTTTTATGGGTTATTATGATGATTATGTTGAATTATTAAAGAGTTTTCCAGAGTTGTCACGAGTTTTCATGCGTTCTCATTTTTTCTAATGCCTCATTCTTCATATGCTTCTCCATCCCTTTTCATGCGTTTTCATGATTTTTCATCCCTTATCACGTCTTTTCATTCTTTTTCATGTGTTTCCTTTATTATTTATTATTTATTATTTATAATATACTTTAATTTATTTATTATCTATTATTTGTAACTGGTTATTTATTATTTATTATTTATTATTTATTATTTATTATTTATTATTTATATTTATTTATTAGTTATTAGTTATTAGTTATTAGTTATTAGTTATTAGTTATTATTAATTATTAATTATTTATTATTTATTATTTATTATTTATTATTTATATTTATTTATTATTTATATTTATTTATTATTTATATTTATTTATTATTTATTATTTATATTTTATATTTTTTTAATATTTATTATTTATATTTATTTATTATTTATATTTATTATTTATTATTTATATTTATTTATTATTTATTATTTATCATTTATTATTTATTATTGATATTTATTTATTATTTTTTAATTTTTATTTATTTATTATTTATTATTTATTATTTATTATTTATATTTATTTATATTTATATATTAGTTATTATTTATTCGTTATTATTTATTATTTATTATTTATTATTTATTATTTATATTTACTTATATTTATTTATTAGTTATTATTTATTAGTTATTAGTTATTATTTATTATTTATTATTTGTTAATTATTATTTATATTTATTTATTATTTATTATTTATTATTTATATTTATTTATTATTTATATTTTTATTATTTATATTTATTTATTATTTATATTTATTATTTATTATTTTTATTTACTTATTATTTATATTTATTTATTATATATTATATATTATATATTATTTATTATTTATTATTTATTATTTATTATTTATTGTTTATTTATTATTTATTATTATTTATTATTTATATTTATTTATTATTTATATTTATTTATATTTATTTATTATTTATTATTTATATTTATTTATTATTTATATTTATTTTTATTATTTATATTTATTTATTATTTATATTTATTTATTATTTATTATTTATTATTTATATTTATTTATTATTTATTATTTATATTTATTTATTATTTATATTTATTTATTATTTATTATTTTCTATTTATTATTTATTATTTATATTTATTTATTATTTATATTTATTTATTATTTATTATTTATTATTTATTATTTATTATTTAAATTAATTATTTACTTATTATTATTTATTTATTATTTATATTTATTTATTATTTATTATTTTCTATTTATTATTTATTATTTATATTTATTTATTATTTATTATTTATTATTTATTATTTATTATTTATTATATATTATTTATATATTATTTATATTTATTTATTATTTATTATTTTCTATTTATTATTTATTATTTATATTTATTTATTCTTTATTAGTAATTATTTATTATTTATTATTTATATTTATTTATTATTTATTATTTATATTTATTTATTATTTATTATTTACAATTATATTTATTATTTATTATTTATATTTATTTATTATTTATTATTTATTATTTATATTTATTTACTATTTATATTTATTTATTATTTATTTTTTATTAGTTATTAGTTATTAGTTATGTTTATATTTATTTATTATTTATTATTTATTATTTATTATTTATTATATAATATTTATTATTTATTATTGATTATTGATTATTGATTATTGATTATTTATTATTTATTATTTATTATTTATATTTATTATTCCTTATTTATTATTTATTATTTATTATTTATTATTATTGAGTTTATATATATTATTTATGTATTTTTTTTTTTCAATTAATATATATAAGTATATTAACTTCTGTTTATTAACCATATGGCGAGCTTGCTGGAGTGGTAAAGTCTTTGGAAAATATGCAAGAGGTTAGGGGTTCAAATCTCACCAAACGTAGAATTTCTTTATATTGCATGGGTATGCATATGCATGTGCATGTGCATGGCTCAATATAATTATTATTCATGATGTGTACATGTATATAGAACATTAATCAGACGTGCAGTTTGCGCAGTATGGCTCAATATGTGTTTTTAAGTGTTGGAAGCGATTCATAATTGCACGTGGGGGCATCCAAATGGGCCGAACGAAGTCGGAATTGCCTGAAATCAGATGAAAAAAATAGGTGAGTTAATTGTGAGTTGGTCGAGCAGACGACACATCAATCAAATGTGCCTTGTGCCCGTGGTGATCGAGAACACAGTTCTGGTGTCAAAAACAGCCAAAATAGGCATTTGACGGTCAAAATCATAGCGGACGACAATGGATTGACCTGAAATCCCTGGGCAACAATCTAATTATTATTATTGACATTTAAGCGCAGTTGGAATGTCAACTGGACATGCGATTTGCACGATACGGCTCAATATGTGTTTTTTAAGTGTTGTCCGTGCTTTATAAATGCCCGTGGGGGGTCCAAATGGGCCGAACAAAGTCAGAATGGTCTGAAATCAGACGAAATCAATGGGTGAGTGAATTTTGATGTGGTCGAGTATATGGAACATCAATCAGATGTGCCGTGTGCCCGTGGTGACTGAGAACGCAGTTCTGGTGTCATAAATGGCCAAAACGGGCGTTTAACGGTCAAATTAATAGCGGACGACATTGGATTGACCTGAAATCACAGAGCAACAATCTAATTATTATTATTGATATTTAATCGCAGTTGGAATGTCAACTCGACATGCGATTTGCATGATAAATCTCAATATGTGTTTTTTAAGTGTTGGGGGTGCTTCATAAATGCCTTTGGGGGGTCCAAATGATCTGAACGAAGTTGGAATGGTCTGAAATCAGACGAAATCAATGGGTGAGTGAATTTTGATGTGTTCGAGTAGACGACACATCAATCGAACATGTCGTGTGCCCGTGGTGACTGATAACGCAGTTCAGGTGTCATAAACGGCCAAAACGGGCGTTTAACGGTCAAATTCATAGCGGATGACATCGGATTAACCTGGAATCACATGGCTACAATCTAATTATTATTCGCTACATGTACGAGCAGACAACACATCAATCAGACGTGTGGTTTGTGCGGTACGATTCAATATGGATTTTTTAAGTGTTGGGTGCACTTCATAAACACGCGTGGGGGTCCAAATGGGCCGAACGAAGTTGGAATGTCCTGAAATCAGATGATATAAATGGGTGAGTGAATTGTGTAGTGGTTGAGTAGACGGCATGTGAATCGGATGTGCTGTGTGCTCGGTGTGATAGAGAACACAGTTCTGGTGTCATAAACGGCCAAAATAGGTGTTTAATGGTCTAATTCATAGAGAACAACATCATATTGACCTCAAATCATAGAGAAACAATCTAATTATTATTAGGGACATGTATGCGTACACAACACGTCAATTGGACGTCCTATTTGCACGGTATGACTCAATATTCATTTTTAAGTGTATGATGTGCTTCATAAACGCGCATGGGGGATCCAAACAGGTGGAATGGCCTTAAATCAGACGACATAAATGGGTGACTGTATCTTGATGTGGTCGAGCATACGACACGTCAATCAAACGTGCCTTGTGCCCACGGTGACCGAGAACGTAGTTATGGTGTCATAAACGGCCAAATAGGGTGTTTAATGGTCAAATTCATAGATAACGACATCATATTGACCTTAAATCACAGGGAAACAATCTAATTATTATTCTTGACATGTACACGTAGACGACATGTCAATCAGACGTGCGATTTGCGCGGTACGACTCAATATGCGTTTTTTAAGTGTTGGGCGTGCTTCATAAACATGCATGGGTGGAGGGGGGGGGGGGGGTCCAAACAGGCCGAACAAAGTTAGAGTGGCCTGAAATCAGACGAAATCTATTAGTGACTGAATTTTTAAGTGGTCGAGAAAACCGCACGTCAATCGGTCATGCCATGTGCCCGTGGTGACCGAGAACGCAGTTCTGGTGTCATAAACGGCCAAAACAGGCATTTAATGGTCAAATTTATTGCGGATGAAATTTTATTGACATGAAATCATAAGGAAACAATCAAATTATTATTCGTGACATCTACGCATAGACAACATGTCAATCGGATGTTCGGTTTGCGCGGTACGGCTCAATATGCGTTTTAAGTGTTGGGCGCGCTTCAAAAATGCGAATGGGGGGTCCAAACAGACCGAACGAAGTCAGAATGGTTTTAAATTAGAAAAAATTAAAGGGTGAATGAATTGTGATGTGGTCGAGAAGATGGCACATCAATCGGATGTGCTGTGTGCCTGCATTGACCGAGAACGCAGATCTGGTGTCATAAATGGCCAAAACGGGCGTTTAACCATCAAATTCATATCTAACGACATCAGATTGATCTTAAATCATAGGAAAACAATATAATTATTATTCGTGACATGTACGCATAGACGACATGTCAATCGGAGGTGCGGTTTGTGCGGTATGGCTCAATATGCATTTTTTAAGTGTTGGGCACGCTTCATAAATGCACGTGTGGGGGGGGGGGTCCAAAAGGGATGAACGGAGTTGGAATGTCCTGAAATCATACGACATCAACAGGTGAGTTAACTGTGAAGTGGTCGAGTATACGACATATCAATCGGACGTTCTGTGTGCCTGCGGTGACCGAGAATGCAGTTCTGGTGTCATAAACAGCCAAAACAGGCGTTTAATGGTCAAATTCATAGTGGACAACAAGGTATTGACTTGAAATCATATAGAAACAATGTATTTATTATTCTTGAAGTGTATGCATAGACGGCACGTCAATCGGACGTGCGGTTTGCGCGGTACAACTCAATATGCATTTTTTATGTGTTGGGCGTGCATCATAAACACGCGTGGGGGGGGGGGGGGGGTTCAAATGGGCCGAATGAAGTTGGAATGTCCTAAAACTAGAAGAAATCAATAGGTGAGTGAATTTTGATGTGGAAGAGTAGACAGAACGCCAATCGGACGTGCCGTGTGCCCGCGGTGATCGAGAACGCAGTTCTGGTGTCACAAACGGCCAAAACGGGCGTTTAACGGTCAAATTCATAGAGTATGACATTTTATTGACCTAAAATCATAGGGAAACACTCTAATTATTATTTTTGATGTGTATTCATAGACGGAACATCAATCGAACATACGGTTTTCACGGTATGACTCAATATGCATTTTTTAAGTATTGGCCGCCATTCATAAACGAGCATTAGGGGGGTCCAAACAGGCCAAAAGAAGTTGGAATAGCTTGAAATCAGATGACTGCAATGAGTGAGTGAATTTTGAAGTGGTCGAGTAGACGGTACATCAATCGGACGTGCCGTGTGCCTGCGGTGACCGAGAATGCAATTCTGGTGTCATAAACGGCCAAAACAGTCATTTAATGGCCAAATTCATAGCGAACACCATTGGATTGACCTGGAATCACAGGTCCACAATATAATTATTATTCATGACATGTATGCACATACGGAACATCAATCAGACGTGTGGGTTGCATGGTATGGCTCAATATGTGTTTTTAAGTGTTATGCGTGCTTCATAAAAGCGCGTTGGGGCTCCAAATTGGCCGAACGAAGTCAGAATCGATTGAAATCAGAAAAAAACAATGAGTGAGTGAATTTTGATGTGGTCAAGAAGACAACACATAAATCGGACATGTTGTGTTTGCGGTATGACTCAATGTGCATTTTTTTAAGTGTTGGGCGTGCTTCATAAACGCGCGTTGGGGGGGGGGGGTCGAAACGGTCCGAAAAAAGTTTGAATGGCCTGAAATCATACGACAAAGATGGATGAGTGAATTGTGAAGTGTTAATTCAGACTGTATGTCAATCAGAGGTGTCGTGTGCCCGTGGTGATCGAGAACAATGTTCTGGTGTCATAAACGGCCAAAAGAGGCGTTTAACGGTCAAATTCATAGTGGACGACATCAGATTGACCTAAAATCACAGGCGGAAAATATAATTACAACCATAGAATTAATGATTTTAAAATTTTAAAATGGTAATCAAAATATTGAATACATTTTGAAAATAAAATACTTTAGATCTGTTACAGTAAGTTTGAATTGAAATATGTTAATTTGTTTCAATTATTTGTTTTCTAGGTGTTATTTGGAACTAATTTTGTTATTAAATTTTTTTATGTAGTTATATTGGATGATGGGTCTGGAGCTTGGAAGATGAATTATGAGATTTATTTGGGTATATTTTTTTATGTGATTGAAATTTTTTTAAAAAAAATTAAAAAACTATAGCAGCCACGAAATGGCGGCCTCTATAGGTCTGGGCTATAGTGGTCGCCGATTGGCGGCCGCTTTTGGTATGGGCTACAGCGTCCGCGATAGACCTTTAGCGACGAATTTTGGCAGCCACTTAAGGTCATGATTGTACTGGTGTAGTATATACAATATTGAAGGCTATATTCTAGATTGGGATTTATATTTTGGAGGTTGTGTTAAGCCTAAATGAATATGATTGTAATTTTTCTAATGTATGTGTGATGATTTTTAACCTATGATAAATGTAATGGTAATCTATGAATCTGTATAGATATCATATATATATATATATATGTGTGTGTAGAAGATATTTCACCTCATTCTAAAATTTATAATATAGTAGTGTTTAATGAAAAATAAATTCCACCTGATACATTTAGGGGTTGGAATCAATATATAGGATGTAAATAAGCTATCTTGGGCACTATCCTTAGAGCCACGTATGACAAGTTCTTCCACAATAAAGGATTCTTGGGGAGATTCTAGATTAACACTCCATTGGTTCTAGTGATACTGACATAATCCATAAATTATGCTGTAAAAAAAACAAATCCATAAAAAATACCAGTTTTTAAATTTGGATAAATATCTTCTTGATGACATGTGGGTATGAGTTGACTTAAAAAAACTCAACAATGTGACCCTCCATGCCAAAAAGGGGAATCTAGGGAATGTATTATCCTAACATAGAATGAGTTGATTATGAATAATGGGGATATGAAATTCAATCAGATATCACTCCTTATAAATGAGATGATGGATTCCTTGTAATATGGCTAAGCTGTTATATGTTTTTATGTAATGCCTTGGCCCGACAAACCACTAAAATGATAGATGGACTGGTCAGTCACATGGCCTCAAACACATGTCCCTGACTCCAAAAGTATTTCGGATTGCAGTGAGGGTATTAAGAGGTGATAGTGGGGAGACTATGACCTATTATTATAGAATCAAAATGATACAATAAAATATGAAATAACAGACAACAATGGAAGAATAATAATAATCAACTAAATAGTTAATGATGGCCAATTCCCATATACAACAGATGAATGCATGCCCAGATGATGATAGAAAAACTGAAATGAAATACATAAAACATTATAGAAGATATAGTAAAAAACAAGAAAAGAAATGATATAAAACTAAATCCCAACAGGTGATCTCCATGAGCATACTAAGGTCTAGCTCAGTCTTATTCTCCTAACATAACCGACAAACCACAGTCCTACCAAAATAATGTCTAACTGGGTAACCTAGTGAAATGGAGGACAGAGCAGGATGTGAGATAATAATCCCAATAGGTTCTTTCCCACCATTTATATGTCTAAATATAGTATGTGAAATATAATGTAAGAAAATGTGTAAGTATAAGTAAAAAGACAAAGAAAACTAAATAAATAAACAAGACTAGGTTCCTAAGGGACCCCTGACTCCTATACCTGCTTTTGATCACTGTCAGAATAAGTTGTCGGGCTAGTAACTATATATATATTATTAATTATATATATATATATATATATATTATTGCATCCACCTATATTAACCAAGTGTGTGTAGACACCTAATGAACATATACCTAGAATACTAGTTATTGCAAGGATAAAGGTGTAACTCAAACATCCATAAAAATATATATGAGCCTGTAGGCTCATGAAATAATCTATATGCCCTAAATACCAATAGAGTGAGATACATCATGCTACAACACATGATATGTTGAGTGATCCTCCATGTAAACACTCTAATCACGGTACACTGTGCCATAGCCCAAACACATTTTGTATCAAAGGTGCGAGTCACAATACTCAACACCCGATGTAAGGGAGCATGATGCACCATGATCAAAAGAACCCTTAAAATTTTCCCATATCCTAATTCATATAAAATAATTTAATATAGGGTATGAGTAAAAACCTATCACGAAAATTATTTATTAATCCTATATAGAGGCACCATCATATTTTTAATGCAAGCCATAAGGCAATACCTCTCATGTTTTTCATTTATATAATCCATTATTACCAAGTGCATCACAATTATAATAATTCAATTACTTTTTTTTCAACAAGCACTAATTGGATTTTCCTTAACACCATTTACAATTCATTCCATTATATATTACCATGACATGCAATCCATCACGAATTATTCCATTCAACATAACTAGGACATATTAATTTAATCATCCCAGAAAAAAAATCCATCCAGAGTAATCTAAAAAACATGAAACTTCATGTTTAGTAAATAAAAACATGGAAATTTAATTTATAAGGATCAAAGAGTTACTTAGAAAGTACCATGGTTAAAAGGGAATTTTCCTACATGGATAAATACATTTAATAAAAAAGACAATACCATAGAAGGATCTTTGTCCATTAGTCATGTAGACATAAGAGGGAAACATAATTAAATAAATTTAACAATGGACATGTATCAACATATCATATAACAACAATTAAATCAATCATTAAGCCAATCATATTTTAAAATAATAGTCATTATTTTTTAATTTCAAAGACAACACACCTCAACTGAGGGGATTTATTATAAAACCATGACATTGATCTTCAAAAATTCATTATGCACAACTAAGTATTTAAATAATGAGTGATAACTAAATTCATTCAATGGACATTTTTAAAATCCACTGCTGAAGGAAAAAATTTCACGGGTCAAATGGCATTAGGAGGGTTACATTTTCTTTTAGACAAAACCATGTAAGGGGATATTAATTTATAGCCTAAAACAGATGACTATGAGGTGCTCTGGGATTTTAAAACAATTAATTAAAAGGTAAATTCACTTGGAACACCCATGGGGTGTCCATAAAAGATATCAATAATCTCTAATTCTCTAAACATGGATCAACATACATGAATCATGGTGAAAGGAACATTTTAATATGAACTATTCAATTAAATGGTGACACTCGATAAAGGCTGGTGCGTAGCACAACGTCGCTATTTCAAAATCATTAGAAATTGAGTAAAAATAAATAAAGAACCTACCTCATTCTTAGGAAGTAACACTCATCTTATACTAAGCTCTGATTCGATCCAGTTTGGAAGATATCATAGAAATGGTCATTCTCCCTAAAAATGGGGAAAATGAGATCACACCAAAATAGCCTAACCGAGAGGAAACTATATGAAAGATTATTCATAAGGACTTGATACCTATCGATGCAAATCCATATAAGCTTATAGACCTTAAATAAAAAAATGGATGATAGAGTTGTCAAGGTCCATATAATACGGAGGTTAAGAGCTCATAGGCGCCATGGGGGAGATGTTACATGGGTCCTGGGAGAGAAAGGAAAGTGGAAATGAGATTTTAATTTAATTAAGTGAAAATGGACATTTCAACCTAAAAACCAGGTCACAGGGTTTTTCCAAACCATGTACCAACATTCTGCCACCCATTTCTTTAGAAGACACCATGCACAGTTACCTTAACCGTGTGCCAACTGTGCAATGAATAGTGTGACAGTACTACCCAAGTAAAACTACCCATGCGTAAAGTGTGAACAGTTTGGGTAAAACATGCACAACCCATGCAGTTAACATCTTCTCCTCTGATATGGGCCACATAGTTTTCTGATAGAGGCTGCACGATTTCAGACAAACCATGCACCTCTACCAGACCATAAAAAACCTACTTTCTAGACACCAATTCTCTCAATACTCAATGATATACCTCATAAACCTGTTAGGACTTTACAAAAGTCTAAAAAACAATTTTAAGTGTTAAAAATCTAAAAATTATGATTCACCACTTTATTTAAAAAAATGGCTCACCTAGTAATGACAAAAGTTCAAATTCTATTGTAATTATATCTTGGATTAGAACACGGGAATTTTCAACCTCCCCATGTAACACCCCAAGCTTCCACGGTACGTTTCCCTTCGAATAATGCGATAGCGTGTGTTTTACGCAACCTCGAGTTCTAACACACACCACAACTAATTAAACTAGCCGTTGTGAATAGTAATACCTACATTTTGAAATCATATATATTTTATATTTCAAAATGGACTTCATTTTTGGATTTGTAATATCTAATTTAGCCTAAGGTGAAATTTTGGTACTTTTCGGATAACTTTCATATTTTGATGAATAGTGAAAATTACTAAATTTTAATTAAAAACAACTTTTTTAATCAAAATAATTAATAGTGATAAATTATGAATTTTAGTAGTTTTAAAGTATATTTAGAATATATTTTTACCATTTAATATAATGTTGGTCATTGGACATAATTTTACAATTAAACCGAACATAAACAAGTGTCAATCTTTTGATAGTTATTATCTCTTTAAAACACGCTTTTTGTTTTGACAGCGGGAATTAATTTTAAATTAATTTCTGCCACTTTGGTGTTTTGAATTTAGGAAAATGGATTCCATATTTGGAATCAGGATGTTCAAATTGTGTAAATAGGTAACTTTTATTTTTAGACATTTTGAATAATTACTGCGGTAAATATTTTATTTACCATGGTTAAGGGTAAATCAGGTAAATAAGGGTTAAAAAAATAATATTATAATAATACTAAATTACCCTAAAACGTGTCTTAACCCTATTGGTTGATACATGGTCGACCATGGGCATCTTTGGGTCGATTTTGGGACCCCATGGATCCACTTGTAAGTGATAATGACACTTTATTTTAATTAAGTTAAAATGAATACAAAAATGACACAAGCATATATCTTTTAGGAAAACAATTGTTACATAGGGTTATATATGTTGGATTTTAGATTATAAATATTAATTAGAAAGATAAAACGATTTCCTACATAATGATATTTTATTTATAATTTTTAGACATTAAATAATTTATTTTATTTATGACACAATGATGATGCAGTAATTACTATAATAGTGAAAAATTAATATAATTGATATTATAAATACCCAAATAAATGTAATATGAAACTTTTAATGAATTAAACTAATTTTATAGGATAATATGATATATTAGGATTGATTTAATTTACTTTGTTCGAAGTAATCAATCTTTTATGAGTTTCACAAAAATCAACTATTGAATAGTGTCAAAATTGACATAAAAGCGTTCTTAAAACAAATATTATATTATTAATTGATATTAAATTCCTAAAAATCTAAGGTTCGGCCAAGAGACTTATTTAATGATAGGTTCATCATTAATGGACCACTTGGGGGTCTCTTGGATGTATGTAGTAAGTTTATTAACCATATTATATAAAAATACAAAGAGACATTGTAAAAGTGAAACTAATTAACTTAGAGTTAATACTTAAAGATAAGGTTAATACAAGTACCCAAACCTGTCTAAATTCTATTGTTTGAGTGGTTTTCGACCTATCCACACCTTAAACTTTGAATAATCAACTTTGGAGCCATTAGAAACCGAATATGAATTTATTATAAATTAATATTTCTAGCTTTTCCAAAGGTTCCCCTCAACCCACTTATAAAAAGGCACTCCTCCTTCTCATTTCTTCACACCTTCAAAGCCTTTTGGTTCGGCCAAAATCTGCACAAATACTCTCCCAACTTCCCTCACTACAACCTAGGGGCCTTATTTTGATCAGAAAGCCAACCTAAGGAGCCCTTTTGATCAAATCAAAAGGAAGAACCCGAAGAAGAGGTAATGATTTCACCACCCTTTTCAAGTTCCTTTCTTCTTCCACTTCTTCTTTCTTTGTTCTTACCATTCTAAAATAATAACTCCAGTATCTCACATATACTGTGATGTTATTAGAAATATGGTACAACCATATTCAGTATTCTATCCACCCTTTGAATAACATGTCACCATACGTGCGTACGTACGGCTTACCGTCTCCACGTCGTGGTGTAATTGTTTTTCAATATATTATTATTTGGATGGGTATAATAATGATGTGTAACTCATGTAAATAATAAATATAAAATGTTAATGATTCTGTATATATGATATACCATCCATTTATATATTATTTTAATATCAAAAGAATGATATTGTCGCTCGTGCGTACGTACGGACTACCGTCTCCACGAACGCGATGAGATTCATTCTCCATCGTATCCATTCAAGTATAATTCTCATTTGATGATTTAAAAATGATGTTAAGGACTTGATATCATTCTGGATATGAATAATATACAACCTATCCTTTACAAAAATGTCTTTCGTAACAAAACATATAAAAGAAAACAAGCAAGTTAACACCCGAAACAACGATAATACTAAGATATTATTATAAATCAATATTAAAAGATCATATATGATATCATATTAATGTATATGATTCTTGTATAATTTAGTAACAATTATTTCACCATTATACAGGAGGTTAACCTACCCCAACCAAGGAAAAGTACAAGGCAAGGGTTTACTTTACAACCTCTTCATTATCCAAGGTTGTTTATACGTAATAATCTACTGGGATCTCTTTATCATCCACACCCATGTTTCTTAAAAATGTATTTCAAAACATTTTTACTATTTACTAGAATATGAGTTAAAGTCATTTATACCCTTTTTGACTTTTATAATTGGTTTATAAAGGAATCATTCGGTCATTTTCAAAACAAGGTCATTTTTAACCTTTTCGACAGAATTAAGGTAAGAATGTTTTTTTAACTTATACGGCGGGTGCGGCTATTTTCCGCCGTTATAAAATCTTCAAAGCTTCCCTTACAAGCTTATAAGAATATTTCAAAGAAAATGTTTTATTTTATATGGATCTTAAATGATTTCAAAATAAAAGGAGATATTTCTTTTAAAAGAATTTTGATTTCATCTATGTCAACATCCTTTGATGGATTTTAAGATTATTTGAAGTTGATTTATTATGATACAAAACTTCTATATTGTATTGAAGGTTTTGTGATATGTTTGACTATGGATGTGCTATTTTTATACCATTCATAGTTTATGGTGAAAGTATTGACATTTAGTATGCTAGTTTTAATACGAATGTTTATGTTATGTTTAAACCTTTTCATATGGGAATGCATTGGACTTAATATGTGACGGGTGGAGCCCTCTATAGCTCCTCGATGCATCGGTAGGTCTCATGAGACAAACTAGTGTCTTGGCACAAGGCCTTGGAAAAATCTTATTTGTAGTCTTGGCACGAGGCCTTGGCTATGTGGTTATGATAGTCTGGCATTATGCATTCCAACATTATGAAAGTGGTTTTTGATTTTTTCATGTGACTATTCGATTAGTAGAATATCCATGTGAATAAGTAAATGGCATTATTTCATTTTATTTATGCCGTACCATGTTGAAAGTTCATGTTTGAAAGGATTTTGTTTTAGTTATACATTGCCTTAAATGTTTATTCTTATTTATGAAAGTTTCCGACATATTGTTATCCTTATTGGGCATTTGAGCTCACCCCTTTTCTATGTTTTATTTTTCCCAGGAAGTGAAGAAGTAAATTATGAATGACCTGCAGGGTTATTATGTGGGGATATGAGTGTGGATTATGGAGACATTATGTTGTTGTAGTAGTTTTTCATTTTATGATGTAATGTAAAACTTATGAATATATCTAGTATTTCCAAGGCTACTAAACCAATCGGTCTTTAGAGATTTGATCTTTCTTGTGATCATGCCAATGTTATGTAATAATGCACCGACTCTGGGTAACTAGGGTCGGGGCATTACAGTTGGTATCAGAGGAAGTTTAGTACAAACCTTGGAAGATAGATTTAGATAAACTCTGATTAGAGCACGTAGACCTAAGATGAACTTTGAGGATTAGTATAGAAGAACTTCCTAGAATTTTGGTATTGTAGAGATTTTGTGAGTTTTCCAAGCAATACATCCCTGTCTGGATACGAGCAGGTAGAGGCAGCTCTGGCACAGATGTACCTAGGGGTAAAACCCGAAAACACCGCTTTGAGCTAGACTCGAACGGGAACTGGTGCACGAAAACAGGCCTTGCTGCACTCTTGGTTACGACACTCCCGGGGGATATGCTTAGGATAACTCTCATTTTTCTTTACAAATCATTTTGAAGGGATTATAAGTATATACCTCCTCAAAGAAAACATTCATATGATTATGGATTATATCCATAAATAGTTCAATTTAGGTTAAGTGTTTTATAAGTATGGGATTATGTATTTTGATTCATAAACTGATCTAGTTTATGCCATTGTTTAGAAATGGATCCTAGTGGAAGAAATGGAAACCGTATCAATGCACGCACTCCATGTAGGGATTTCCCTCCTGCTCAAGATAATTATAGTGGGGCTGGTGATGCAACTGGTGTCGATCAGCTAATCACCATACTGGGACAACTTACTCAGGTTATGAATAATAACCTTACCCGTATGGAGCACCCTGATCCGCAGCGTGGATGATCAATGTTAGATTGATTCATGAGGCAACAACCACCAACGTTCAATGGGAGTACAAATCCCTTAGTAGCCGAGCAGTGGATAAATTCCCTAGAGAAAATATTTCAGGCTTTGGGGAGCAGTGAAAGGGAAAAAGTTATCATGGCAGTTTACCGCCTCACTGGAGATGCTGATCAATGGTGGTCATTGATTCAAAACATGAATGAAGATGATGAAGTATCAAATATGGAATGGAGGGAGTTCAAAGATCTGTTTTTAGAAAAATACTTCCCTCGCGACCATCGAGCAGATATGGAAAGGCAATTTCTGGGTCTGAGACAAAAGGAGGATGTGAATGTCACAAAGTATGAGGCTAACTTTACAAGGATAGCGAGGTATTCTGGAGATTATATTCACAACCCAAGAAGTAAGATTGATCGTTTCTTTGATGGGTTAAAACCATTTATCCGTCGAGCATTAGTCTCACAATCCTTTTCATCGTACGAAGACATTGTCTCATGTGCTATCAAGACCGAAAAGGAATTCTCTAAGTCTTATGACTTTAAAGAAAAGCAAGAGAAGAAGAGACCTGCTGATCAATATGGGAATGGAAATAAGGGGAAGAAGGGAAAGGTTGAATATCCATCTTGTGGTAAATGCGGGAAGAAACATCCTGGTACTTGCTTGAAGGGAATGGGAGTCTGTTACAAGTGTGGTGAAAAAGGCCACCAAGCTCGTGATTTCAAGGGGAAGAAGGAAGCTACCAATGTTCAGTGCTACAATTGCAGGGAGATGGGGAATTATGCAAATGCATGTCCTAAGCATCAGGAGAACTTACCTCAGAAAAGGCCAAGGGATCAAGGCCAGGCTTATGCTATCACTACTGCAGAGGTAGAAGCTCCAAAAGACGTGGTGGCAGGTAATTTAATGGTTTCCTCAAGTTTAGCAAATGCATTATTTGACTCTGGATCGTCGCATTGTTTCATATCTTCCTAGTTTGCTAAGAAAGTTAGATATTTCCAATTTGATTTAATATGGGAGTTGTCAGTTAAAACTCTTAAGGGAAGTATCATTGCAACAAAGTTTTGTGAATCAGTCCCCATTAGAGCACATAAATTTTCTTTATCTGCTGATCTCATCGTCATACCTATGATTGGGTTTGATATAATCCTCGGTATGGATTGGCATTCGGACTATGATGCGAAGATTTATTGTAAGAAGAAAGAGGTTAAGATTCTTGATGATAATGATAAGGAACACCTTATCTTTAGAGCAGAATCGTCACCACCTAATTCTTATTTAGATCCACCCCCACTAGCTCAACTTAATTCAATTATTGGGGAGGAAGAGAATGAAATAACTGTCGGTGAGGAAAGGAATGTTCAAATAGAGGATGTACCTGTTGTGAAAGAATTTGTAGATGTATTTCCAGAAGATTTACCTGGACATCCTCCAGAACGAGAATTTGAGTTTTCCATTGATTTGATTCCTGGATCAAGGCCTATATCGAAGACCCCTTATAGAATGGCCACTGTAGAGTTAGTAGAACTAAAGAAACAACTAGAGGAATTGAGTAATAAGGGATTTATTCACCCTAGTGTTTCTCCATGGGGAGCCCCTGTTCTTTTTGTTAAAAAGAAAGATGGATCTATGAGGTTATGTATCGACTACAGGGAGATCAATGCTATAACGATAAAGAACAAGTATCCCATGCCTCGTATTGATGATTTATTTGACCAACTGCATGGAGCCCAATACTTTTCAAAGATTGACCTTCGATCTGGATACCATCAGTTGTGTGTAAGGAAGGAATACATTCTGAAGATAGCATTTCGAACCACGTACGGGCATTACGAGTTTACTGTAATGCCTTTTGGATTGACTAATGCACCCTCTATATTCATGGATCTGATGAATAGATTTTTCAAGGAGTATCTTGATGAATTTGTGGTGGTATTTATTGATGATATCTTGGTATACTCCAAAACCTACGAAGATCATGAAAATCACTTGCGCATTATCTTGAAGACTCTGAGGAGGCATGAATTATATGGGAAGTTTAGAAAGTGTGAATTCTGGCTTCAGGAGATTTCTTTTCTTGGCCATATTGTCTCTAAAGATGGAATCTCTGTTGATCCTTCTAAGACCAAGGCAATCCAAGAATGGCCAGCACCTACGAGTATAACTGAGGTACGCAGTTTTATTGGTTTGGCAGGTTATTATCGACGTTTCGTCCAGAATTTTGCCCGATTGGCTAACCCATTAACGAAGCTCACACGTAAAGGGGTTAAATTTGTTTGGACAAAAGAGTGTGAAGAATGTTTTGAAGAACTAAAGAAAATATTAGTCAATGCTCCTATATTGACTCTACCATCGGGGAATGATGGGTTCGTTATTTATAGTGATTCATCGAAGAAAGGACTTGGTTGTGTCCTTATGCAGAATGATAGAGTTATTGCCTATGCATCACGACAGTTGAAAATTCATGAACAAAACTATCCTACTCATGATCTCGAGTTAGCAACTGTGATCTTTGCTTTGAAGATATGGAGGCACTACCTCTGTGGTGAAAAATGTGAGATTTATACTGATCACAAGAGTTTGAAGTATATTTTCTCACAAAAAGAACTCAACATGAGGCAAAGGAGATGGCTTGAATTACTCAAGGATTATGATTGCACGATACACTACCACCCGGGGAAGGCAAACAAGGTGGAAGATGCTTTGAGTAGAAAAGACCATGGAGTTTTGAACAATATGAGAATTGAAAGGGATCCAATTTTCATGGATCTAGTGAAGATGGACATGGGAATAACCAGGGAAGGTGAAACATCAATGCTTTTTCAAATGGTTGCCAAACCATCTTTAATAGAAAGGATTAAGAGTACTCAGACCGATGATGAAGAATTTCAAAAGAAGATTAAAGCTGTGAATGATGGGAGATTGAGAGACTTTGTGTATGAAGATGGAATTTTGAAATTTGGGAAGAGACTTTGTGTTCCCGATATACCTGATCTAAAAAGGGAATTGCTGGATGATGCTCATATTTCCAATTTCTCTATACACCCTGGGAGCACAAAAATGTATAGAGATTTGAAGGAACATTTTTGGTGGGACAACATGAAGAGGGAGATTGCTGATTTTGTGTCAAGATGTATGGTTTGTCAACAAGTGAAAGCTGGAAGGCAACAGCCTGGAGGAGTCATGAAACCTCTTCCCA
This sequence comes from Viscum album, assembly GCA_963277665.1. NCBI lineage: Eukaryota > Viridiplantae > Streptophyta > Magnoliopsida > Santalales > Viscaceae > Viscum > Viscum album. Next base: position 1,552,656,649 of record OY728141.1, read on the forward strand.
TACCGGAGTGGAAATGGGACAATATTATGATGGACTTTGTCATGGGGCTACCAAAGAATCCTAGATGGAACGATGCAATATGGGTTATTGTTGATCGTCTTACCAAGTCAGCACATTTTCTTGCTATAAGAGAAGATCTACCCCTGGAACGTCTAGCAAGACTATACATTAATGAAGTTGTGAGACTTCATGGAGTACCCCTATCGATTGTTTCAAATCGTGATCCCCGTTTTACTTCAAGATTTTGGAAAAGTCTTCAGAAATCCCTGGATACTGAACTTCATTTGATCACTGCTTACCACCCTCAGACAGATGGACAATCAGAACGGACTATTCAAACCCTAGAAGACATGTTGAGATCTTGCTCACTTGACTTTCAAGGTATGTGGGATCAATATTTACCACTCGTAGAATTTTCCTATAACAATAGCTTCCATTCGAGTATTCAGATGGCACCATATGAAGCATTATATGGAAAGAGATGTCGTACACCAACCTGTTGGGATGAGGTTGGTGAAAGAAAACTTGTAGGCCCAGAACTGGTGGTGGAAACGGTGGAAAAGGTGAAGGTAATCCAAAATCACATCAAAGCATCCCAAAGTAGGCATAAGAGCTATGCCGATAATCGAAGGAAGGATTTGGAATTTCAAGTCGGTGATCATGTTTTCCTGAAGGTATCTCCATGGAAGGTAGTCATACGTTTTGGTAAGAAAGGTAAATTGAGTCCCAGGTACATCGGACCCTTCGAAATTCTAGAACGAATTGGGGTTGTAGCTTACCGATTGGCAATGTCGCCAAGTCTCTCCAAAGTTCACGATGTGTTCCACGTATCTCTGTTGAGAAAATACATGGCTGACCCAACGCATGTACTCACCTATGAAGAATTAGAACTGGAACCCGATCTGTCTTATTGTGAAGAGCCTGTCAGGATTCTTGATACAAGAGAACAAGTACTGAGAAACCGGATGACGTGTCTGGTAAAAGTTTTGTGGAGAAATCATAAGATGGAAGAGGCAACGTGGGAACCCGAGGAACTTATGATGAAGAACCACCCGAGTATTTTTATGCAGTAATACCCTAGAAATTGAAAGGACGCAATTATTTGAAGGAGGGGAGAATGTAACACCCCAAGCTTCCACGGTACGTTTCCCTTCGAATAATGCGATAGCGTGTGTTGTACGCAACCTCGAGTTCTAACACACACCACAACTAATTAAACTAGCCGTTGTGAATAGTAATACCTACTTTTTGAAATCATATATATTTTATATTTCAAAATGGACTTCATTTTTGGATTCTTAATATCTATTTTAGCCTAAGGTGAAATTTTGGTACTTTTCCGATAACTTTCATATTTTGATGAATAGTGAAAATTACTAAATTTTAATTAAAAACAACTTTTTTAATCAAAATAATTAATAGTGATAAATTATGAATTTTAGTAGTTTTAAAGTATATTTAGAATATATTTTTACCATTTAATATAATTTTGGTCATTTGACATAATTTTACAATTAAACCGAACATAAACAAGTGTCAATCTTTTGATAGTTATTATCTCTTTAAAACACGCTTTTTGTTTTGACAGCGGGAATTAATTTTAAATTAATTTCTGCCACTTCTGTGTTTTGAATTTAGGAAAATGGATTCCATATTTGGAATCAGGATGTTCAAATTGTGTAAATAGGTAACTTTTATTTTTAGACATTTTGAATAATTACTGCGGTAAATATTTTATTTACCATGGTTAAGGGTAAATCCGGTAAATAAGAGTTAAAAAAATAATATTATAATAATACTAAATTACCCTAAAACGTGTCTTAACCCTATTTGTTGATACATGGTCGACCATGGGTATCTTTGGGTTGATTTTGGGACCCCATGGATCCACTTGTAAGTGATAATGACACTTAATTTTAATTAAGTTAAAATGAATACAAAAATGACACAAGCATATATATTTTAGGAAAACAATTGTTACATAAGGTTATATATGTTGGATTTTAGATTATAAATATTCATTAGAAATATAAATAGATTTCATACATAATGATATTTTATTTATAATTTTTAGACATTAAATAATTTATTTTATTTATGACACAATGATGATGCAGTAATTACTATAATAGTGAAAAATTAAAATAATTGATATTATAAATACCCAAATAAATGTAATATGAAACTTTTAATGAATTAAACTAATTTTATAGGATAATATGATATATTAGGATTTATTTAATTGACTTTGTTTGAAGTAATCAATCTGTTATGAGTTTCACAAAAATCAACTATTGAATAGTGTCAAAATTGACATAAAAGAGTTCTTAAAACAAATATTATATTATTAATTGATATTAAATTCCTAAAAATATAAGGTTCGGCCAAGAGACTTATTTCATGATAGGTTCATCATTAATGGACCACTTGGGGGTCACTTGGATGTATTTAGTAAGTTTATTAACCATATTATATAAAAATAAAAAGAGACATTGTAAAAGTGAAACTAATTAACTTAGAGTTAATACTTAAAGATAAGGTTAATATAAGTACCCAAACCTATCTAAATTCTATTGTTTGAGTGGTTTTCGACCTATCCCCACCTTAAACTTTGAATAATCAACTTTGGAGCCATTAGAAACCGAATATGAATTTATTATAAATTAATATTTTTAGCTTTTCCAAAGGTGCCCCTCACCCCTCTTATAAAAGGGCACTCCTCCTTTTCATTTCTTCACACCTTCAAAGCCTTTTGGTTCGGCCAAACTCTGCCCAAATACTCTCCAAACTTCCATCACTAAAACCTAGGGGCCTTATTTTGATCAGAAAGCCAACCTAAGGAGCCCTTTTGATCAAATCAAAAGGAAGAACCCGAAGAAGAGGTAATGATTTCACCACCCTTTTCAAGTTCCTTTCTTCTTCCACTTCTTCTTTATTTGTTCTTACCATTCTAAAATAATAACTAAAATATCTCACATATACTGTGATGTTATTATAAATATGGTACAACCATATTCAGTATTCTATCCACCCTTTGAATAACATGTCACCATACGTGCGTACGTACGACTTACCGTCTCCACGTCGTGGTGTAATTGTTTTTCAATATATTATTATTTGGATGGGTATAATAATGATGTGTAACTCATGTAAATAATAAATATAACATGTTAATTATTCTGTATATATGATATACCATCCATTTATATATTATTTTAATATCAAAAGAATGATATTGTCGCTCGTGCGTACGTACGGACTACCGTCTCCACGAACGCGATGAGATTCATTCTCCATCGTATCCATTCAAGTATAATTATCATTTTATGATTTAAAAATGATGTTAAGGACTTGATATCATTCTGGATATGAATAATATACAACCTATCCTTTACAAAAATTTCTTACGTAACAAAACATATAAAAGAAAACAAGTAAGTTAACACCCGAAACAACGATAATACTAAGATATTATTATAAATCGATATTAAAAGATCATATATGATATCATATTAATGTATATGATTCTTGTGTAATTTAGTAACAATTATTTCACCATTATACAGGAGGTTAACCTACCCCAACCAAGGAAAAGTACAAGGTAAGGGTTTACTTTACAACCTCTTCATTATCCAAGGTTGTTTATACGTAATAATCTACTGGGATCTCTTTATCATCCACATCCATGTTTCTTAAAAATGTATTTCAAAACATTTTTACTATTTACTAGAATATGAGTTAAAGTCATTTATACCCTTTTTGACTTTTATAAGTGGTTTATAAAGGAATCTTTCGGTCTTTTTCAAAACAAGGTCCTTTTTAACCTTTTCGACAGAATTAAGGTAAGAATGTTTTTTTAACTTATACGGCGGGTGCGGCTATTTTCCGCCGTTATAAAATCTTCAAAGCTTCCCTTACAAGCTTATAAGATTATTTCAAAGAAAATGTTTTATTTTATATGGATCTTAAATGATTTCAAAATAAAAGGAGATATTTCTTTTAAAAGAAGTTTGATTTCATCTATGTCAACATCCTTTGATGGATTTTAAGATTATTTGAAGTTGATTTATTATGATACAAAACTTCTATATTGTATTGAAGGTTTTGTGATATGTTTGACTGTGGATGTGCTATTTTTATACCATTCATAGTTTATGGTGAAAGTATTGGCATTTCGTATGCTATTTTTAATACGATTGTTTATGTTATGTTTAAACCTTTTCATATGGGAATGCATTGGACTTAATATGTGACGGGTGGAGCCCGCTATAGCTCCTCGATGCATCGGTAGGTCTCATGAGACAAACTAGTGTCTTGGCACAAGGCCTTGGCAAAATCTTATTTGTAGTCTTGGCACGAGGCCTCGGCTATGTGGTTATGATAGTCTGGCATTATGCATTCCAACATTATGAAAGTGGTTTTTGATTTTTGCATGTGACTATTCGATTAGTAGAATATCCATGTGAATAAGTAAATGGCACTATTTCATTTTATTTATGCCGTACCATGTTGAAATTTCATGTTTGAAAGGCTTTTGTTTTAGTTATACATTGCCTTAAATGTTTATTCTTATTTATGAAAGTTTCCGCTATATTTTTATCCTTACTGGGCATTTGAGCTCACCCCTTTTCTATGTTTTATTTTTCCCAGGAAGTGAAGAAGTAAATTATGAATGACCTGTAGGGATATTATGTGGGGATATGAGTGTGGATTATGGAGACATTATGTTGTTGTAGTAGTTTTTCATTTTATGATGTAATGTAAAACTTATGAATATATCTAGTATTTCCAAGGCTACTAAACCAATCGGTCTTTCGAGATTTGATCTTTCTTGTGATCATGCCAATGTTATTTAATAATGCACCGACTCTGGGTAACTAGGGTCGGGGCGTTACACCCCACCTTAGAAATTTTTGTCCTAGAGAAGACTTTGAGAACAATTAAAATATTAACCTAACAAAATTGATTGTGAGGTCTCATTAAAATGGCATTGTTTTATTTCAAAATGTGCAACGCACCTCTGATCACTTCTTAAGCACACAACACTTAAGCGGTAAAAACTTGATCCAATGCTCGCTTCTGAATTGAAACAATGATATGGTGCTTACCTAATACCATTTAGCTAGAGACATGATCCTATCATGTATCATTAAACATTTGGCCAAAGATTCTTCCCACCTTAGGATTTAACCTTATAAAGGGCCAATATTGATCCATGAGACACCCCATCTTTAGAATTTCCTTACAAAGCACACCTCTAAGTGTTTTATAAATGCTATTGGTGTGATTTATTCAGTTGTGAATACCTAATTATATTAGAGTACATATAGGATACCTCATTGAGAGAAATCGTAAAATCACGATCGACCTAACAGAAACATGTCATGCAATAATTCCCTGATATATATAGCCGTCCTTTTAAACCACACCCATATTAACAAAATAACGTGCTTATAACAGTTTCCTACCAACTGAATCCACTTAACAAGAAGTAAAATAGGTCATGTCACCCCGAATTTCTCATCTTGAAGATTCCCATCTTGGATGGTCGGACATTTCAACAAAAACTGCAATGTCTTCTTCAAAGGAATCCTATGTTTAGCTCAAAAAAATTCACCATATCTTATATCCGATTTTTGGTGACATTCATTGGTCAAACCATCACGTTACCATTTAAACTATCATGACACAACATGAAAAGGAGTGTAATACAGATCCATCCCACTAGAATCATTACCCTTTTCCAATAATATCCCTAATACTGACAACAATTCTAGGGTAAACTTAGTATTCAACAAACCAAAGCCCAATGATCTAACCCAAGTAGTCTGCACTCCACTACTTCAAGCAATACATTGATAAATGACACAACGTCCACATTATAACTTTGACAGAGCCAAGAGAGGCGTCCAAATGGTGATAAAGTCAAAGGAAATAATGATTGGTGTCCAAGAGTCCAACAAATAAATTCATACCTAGGAAGTCAAATGGTCACTCAATACTAACCAAGGCACAATAAGAACCACATGCCCAGTGTAAAACACAGATAAAACCACCCAAACAAACCGAAAAACTTTTAAAGCTCTAGTGTGGATTAAGACTAATGATCTCTTAGTGTATTAATGGAAACATCATGATAGAGGATGTTATCTTCTCTTAAGAAGAGTGCACTAAGTGGAAAACCAAAAAGATGAAAATTAATATAGTCAAACCACTATTGATCTACTTTTTTCAAAGAATATCAACTTCACCCGCTGACACATCACCATTAATGGATTGCATGACTCTACCACCCAAGGCATCACATTTTCATTCATGAATTATTACCAAATTCTTTCCCTGGACAACATTGATCTCAAGGGTTGCATAACTAGAAATCCACATCAAATTCATGATGTCGTGAAAGCGCTGACACAATTCAACACTTACAAAATTGAAAGGCATTCAAGAAAAAATGACCATTTCCAAGTGCTCCTCTTCTGTTTAATTCCTTCTACTTGGAAGGAAACACATTGACTAGAACTTATTCAATGCTCGAAATATTAGGAGTTTCATATTAATTGGAAAAGAAAGATACACCATCCACTCAGAAGCACACTAGGTTAAAACCACCTTAAACATACATGTGTCACTCCTCTGTGTAATGATCACCACATCACATAAACTGAACATTTGGAATAAAAACCAAAAACCAAACTGATTGGCATGTCAAAAATAACCAAGTCAAAAAGAAGTCACCCCAAGCATTGGAAAAAATAGACATCACTAACACCCAGGTCAATCTATTATGGAGATGATGAGAGAATGTACTAAAAAACACAAGGTTAAATGATTTCAAAAAATTCAACCAGTTAACTACACCATTTATAAATTTATAGACACAAAGTATGCGAATTCATACTACCATGAGGGTTCAAAAGAATGAATACACATCCCAGATATTATCCATAGGTTTTCCGCTATATGCATCCATGTATTAGGTGGTCCATACAAGAGATTTATCCAAGATTCATATTTCCCCATACAATCATTAACCAGGATAATGACATACTATGTCTTCCAACACTGAGGAATAAGATAAGGCCACATGACCTACAAATTATCTCACCATTCCCTATACATGTATACCCAGCTGAATCTAAGTAGTAATCAATGATCAATCCTATAAAAAGGGTCAATTAAAACATGACCACCCATCTGTACAAGGGTTTCATTTAAAAGATAGGAATCCTACAGGGGGAAAAGAACCAAAAAACACAAAATTTTAGAAACTCATGGTATTTAACAAGGAATTTAATCTCTAAGGGTGATACCAACCCTAGGATATCCCCTTACGAAAGCATAAAACATCAACCCATAACAAGTTTATTCCAACAAAAATTCACTATGCTCAAGAGAAATTATTTAATCCATTTCTAAAAAAAGTAAAACCTACAAAAAATGATAACAATTACATTCCAAGGAAACTCGACGAGAAAATTAAACTACCCCTACAATAGGGTTTCAAACAAGGTACATAACCTAGGGTTACATTTTCATGTCACTATATTTATTCACATTCAATATTTAAACATTAATAGATTTGAATAGGATACCAAGTACCAATTATAAAACTGCTAGGTACCTGATTTTACAAACTCCCTAAGGAAAAAAATGCAATTTATATAAAACATCCATTTCTGACATTAAAAATTAAAAATTTATCTTCATCCTTTCATAATTAAGAAACTTATCATATAAATTAGTTTTTAATAGAAATGTCAACCTATGAGGGCCCCTTTATGTGAACTTAGGTTCATTAAAATGAAAACCAATATCAGTTGTTTTATTTTTAAAGTTACAAACACCCTAAAATGTCATCTAATAAAAAACATGCCCGAACGAACTACTTGGGTCCATTTGAGATTTTATGAACTTATCTAATTCATTTTAGATCAAAATTAAATAGCTTTCACATTTCAACTATTTCAACATATAACATGCTCCTATATATAATGGTTCAATTATATGGGTGGCCTTCTAATATTTCATAATGTTACCATACACTTTACAGCTAAGAATTTTTCTCCCATTAATAAAAAAATCACTATAGAAGTTTAAAATTTATCAGTATTTCCAATTTGACAATAATTTCAAAACATGTATAAATCTCAAATATGGTTCAAGTATACATGTTACCTTTTCCAAATTATAAGTCACCTATACAACCTACAACTAAAGAACAGTTCCCATTTAGTCATAACCACTAAATTTATCCTACGAAACTATTTACATATTGAAACAAAAATATCATTCTATCACAAGTAATAACATAGAGATACAGACTATAAACATAGAATAATGATACATAAGAAAACATATGAAATAGGTAGGAGGCAGGACATATTATCAGCTAATAATTCTATACAATAAATAATGATATAGTATTACCTAAATAGGAATATAATTAAGCATGTTATTAAAATACCCAACATGGTACACAAAAATAATACTTGTAAATAAAAAAGAATGAAATAAGGTCAAACTAGAATGTAGGATGTAAATAAAACTACATGGCATTTCATATGTATGGAATGAGATATCTATGTCCTTATAATGATGCATTTAATGCTTCATCCTTATTATATCATGCCAAGGGAAACATGCAATAAATTAATAAATCAAAATGAAGTGGAAAGTACACTATTCACCCAAGGTGAAATAATATTCAACTATAATTGTTAACATCATGACCAATAATCCTAGTCCTATGAACTTGGTCATTTTCTCATGGGTGGGGTGATTAGTCCCTGACATGCCTAATTACTAAGCACTGAAAAATTCATAGTTTTCTATTTACCCACCCAAAACTATAAGAAAAAGTAAAAAAATGGTTCCATTATGACTTTGTAACATCATGGCCCTACTACCCACTAATATGGTTGCTGAACCAGTGGGTCACATAGCCTCATGAATGTCTCCCTTTATTCTAGAGGCAGCTGACTAGCATTGAGTGTCTCATGAGCTGTTAATTGGTAGACTATACACTAGTATAAGAATAATGTAATGATACAGTCAAATATGGAACAGAAAATAATATAATAATAATAATCAACTAAATTGAAAAATATATCCCATGACAATATACAACTGATGAATGCCTATCCTAATGATGATACCAAAAATAAAATGAAATACATAAAACATGATACAAGATATAATAATAAACAAAATAAGTAAAGCCCCACAAGTGGTCTCCAAGATCATCCCAAGCTCCAGCTCAATCTTGTGTTCCTATGAATTAGTTACTAGCTAAACAAAACAAGAAATCAACCATGGTATAGAAAATATAAGGTCTACATGCGTACCCCAGTGCAATGGTGGCCTGAGTAGGGTGTGAGATAATAATCCCAGTAGGTTCCCACCCATGGTGTCTATGACTGAATCCAGTCCGTGAAATATAGTGTAAGTCCGTGAGGAGGTATAAGAAGAAAAATAAAAAACTAAATAAATAAACAACACCCAACCAGGTTACTAAGGGATTTCTGGTGGCTATACTTGCTTGGGTTCACATCAAGAATAATTTTTCTGATCAGTAACTATATATATAGAGTAATAATAACATATATATATATTGTTTTTATATTGCATCCACCTATATAAACCAAGTGCAAGAAGATGACTAATGTCCATATACATAGAATACAAGTGTTGGCTAGACTAGGGAATAACTAAGACACCCATAAAATGTCTAAAAGAGACTATAAGCTCATAGAATAGGGTAAATTTTGTACATCACAATAGGGTGAGAGATTCCATGATACAACCCTCAGTATAGAGAGTGAACCACCATGGAAGCACTCTTATCATGGAACATGGAACCTCATCCCAATGCCCATATATTGTCACTAGTGTGTGTCACCATGCTCAACACCTGATGTAAGGGAGAGTGATGTGGAATGCTCAACAAAACCCTCACCATCATTACAAAACCTATATCAAGGCGTATCATTTAATATAAGTTATGAGAAAAAACCTATCATATAACTTATTTATAATGACTATATGAAAGAATCATCATATTTGTATTTGAATTCATTAGGAAATTCCTCTCATGATTTCCAATTATATAATCCATTATTACCATGGGAAGCATAATTATTATAGTTCAATTAGAAATGTGATTTAACAAGCACTATAAATCATGGTCGTACCTCCCATTGTAATTTATTCCATTATATATAACCAAGGAAGGCAATCAATCTGGAATTATTCCATTCAATATAATAAGGACATATCGATTAAAACAAAAAAGGAAAAACAATCTATCCTAACAAAGATAAACAACATGTAACTTTCCATTTTGTTAATAAAAATATGGAAATTTACATTACAAGGATCAAAGAGGCACTTAGAAGGTACTAGTGTTAAATGGGTATTTTTCTACATAGAGAAATCCTTCTAATAAACAATCCAATCCCTTAGAAGGAGATTGATCTATTATTCATGTATAATGAAGAGAAAAACCTCATTATATTAACTGAAAAAGGCCACGTCTCAAAATGAAATATACCAAAAATGTCATCAAGAATTAAGCTAAACATATATAGAACAAAAATTCATCATTTTTTAATTTCAAAGACAATGAACCTCAATAAAGGGGTTTTCTTATAAAAACCATACATTGGTCCCCAAACAATTGATTATGCTCAATTGAGTATTTAACTCATGTTTCATAACTCAATTAATTCAAGAGGCATTTTTAAAATCCACTAGAATTGGAAAGAAAAAACAAGGGTTTAAATTACCTTAGGAAGGTTCCATTTTCATTTATACAAAACCATTCAAGGAGAAATATCAATTATAGCCTAATATGAACACTTAAGAGGTTGTCTGAGCTTATGAAAAAATTAATTAAAAGGGGAATTAACTTGGCACACCTATGGTTTGTCTGTAAAATAGATTTAAAATATCTAATTACCTAAACAAGGATCAATATATATGTATCAATGTGTAATGATAAATTTAATACGAATTAGTCAATTAATAGGTGACACTCAGTAAAGGCTGGGACACAGTGAAAAAACACTATTTAAAAATATATTGAAATTGGGGAAAAACCCATAGACCACCAACGTCATTCCTAGGATGTAACAAACATCCAATACTGAGCTTTGATTTGATCTTGTTTTGAAGAGATCTAAAAAATGGACATTCACCTGAAAATCAGGGCAAATGAGCTAGCAAAAAAATAGTATAACTGAGATGAAACTAAATGAAGAATGATTCAAAAAGACTAATGAGCTTACTTATTTAGATCCCTAGAGATCAAAAAAGAATGAATCAGATGATAGATGTGAGATTTGTTAGGATCCCTAGAATAGGGAGGAGGAGAGATCATAGGTTCCATGGGAGAGAGCTAATATGGGTGCTGAGAGAAAAATAAAAGATGAGATGATTTTTTAACATCATTGAGGGGAAAAATTCATTTCACCCTAAAAACTTGGTCACATTGTTTGGCTACACTGTTTGGCCAAACCGTGTGCCAACCGTGCGCCACCCAATTCTTAAAAAATCATATCGCATTGTTTGTCTTGTATGGTTACCCAAACCGTCTGCCAACCATGTACTAAATTTTGATAGGGTAAAACCCAAGTGTTACTATCCATGTTGAAAGGGCACATAGTTTGGGTAAAATGTTCACTTCTCATAAAGTGCACATATGCTCCTCTGATTTGGGCCACACAGTTTGCTGATGGAGGCCACACTCTTTTAAACAAACCCTACACCTCTTCTAGATAATCCAAAACTTACTTTCCAAACCCTGACACTCCTAAAACTCAACAAGACACCCATGAAACATCTTAGTCTTTTACCCAAGTCTAAAAAATACACTTTTAATTCTTCCAACTCTTGGAATTATGTTCCAATGGTTGATTGAAAAAAAATGTCTCGTACAGTAAATGAAAAGTTCATATTCCCTTGGAATTTTATCATGGATTAAAACATGATATGTTACATCCTACTTTTTTACTCACACCCACGTATAAGGATGAGAAATTTCTTGACGGGTGTCCAACTAGTAGAGGGAAATCCAATTTCTTTAGGTACCCCAGTGTTGGAAAAGATCCACCAGTGTCCACTACACATATATAATGGAAAACTATATTATATATCTCGTGAAAATTATAAGTTATATGGGGATGGATATTGGTATACTTTAATATGTAAGAGATCAATGATGATGTACAAATATAGATATGTTAGTTAAAACCATTTATCTAGGTTGTTTCTAACATTAGGCCATTATCATTGAAGGGGGACAAGGCTTTGTGGATTCTGACTCTACAATCGTAATTTACATTTCTTCTATATTAATACCGTTATTATATAATGATTTTGGATGATTTATGTGGTGAATATAAGGTTTGGTTATAAAAAATATCTATCTGCTTTTATATCTGAGTGGGAAGGATTAATTATAACAGCATCTATGGGGCTTATACATCATATAAATTTGAATTTTAATTACAATGCAATCAACAAAAATCATTGACACCATTAATGGATAATGGGATGAATAATAATTTTATAGTGGACCTACAATAATGGGAGATGATGAAAAATGAGACTACTCAGGATGAGATCTATCTTCCCTCCTTAAAACATATTATTCAGGATGACACCCGGATATGCTAAATCTTGTATGTAATCATACCCTCATGCAGTCTTTCTAGAACATATTTTGACAATTTGTTTGTTTAGGGTGTCTAATTATAGTTGATGTAGAACTTATCTAAAGAAATTATAGTTTTATGGAATGAAAAAATAGGTGTTGTCTATAATCCTCAACATTGAAAATTGAAGGCACCCAAGATTCTGACTTTGAGACTAATCATGGTGTGGGAGAAAATTATATTAAAGAGTTATAGATGTTGGTGAACTCAACCAGTAAAATGATTTACATTACAATAATACTGATCGATATGGTAGTAAAAGGCACCATAGAGTGGGTAATCAGTTAATCAATTGAGGTGTAGTAGGATGATCTTCTTAACCCCAAAGATGAATATTGAATATCTTATAACAATATTTCCTTTAATTTTCAAACTGATCATGAAATATTTGATATTATCATTCTTATAGAGTATAAAAGAGTCACAAGAACAATAAAAATTTCTTTAGTATTATAAGATTATAACAGTGATAGGTGATTCTATAGAGTCAACCATGTTGGAGGATGTAGAGAAATCACAAAGATATAAAAGGACATTGGAGGTGGATGAGAAGGTTATTCTATACAATATCCGAGAACTAGGACTATAAAACATAGAGGTAGGTCTAGATATCCCTCCATCACTATTAAAGAGTTGGTAGAGAACTAATATAATATAAATACACATCCCTAATGGTGAAATAGGTATATCTCTATGCCTAACACTATAAATCTCAATCTTATATGTTGTATCAAGTGAGTATTTTACGTTATGAATTATTTTTAAGTGTGAAATAAAGAGTAGGGTTTTTATAGTTTGTTTTAGTAGATAGGTTTAGTTATTTTTGGGTTTAGGATTAGAAAATCACAGTGAAAGCCTTAGGGATAAGAATAAATATAATAAAAACATCCCTAAATTTTGGTGAGTATTGGGTAAGTGGTTTATCAAGAAATTACATCCCTGTCTTGATATGAGTTGGTAGAGGCAGCTCTAGCACAGATGTATCTAGAGGTAAAACCCGAAAACACCGCTTTGAGATATACTTGAACTTAGACTGGTGAATGACAATAGGTCTTGCTACAGTATAGGTTATGACACTCCAAGGGGATATGCTTTGGTAAATTAATGAGCTTAGTATGAACCATTATTATGGGGAAAAATCCCCCTAAGAATATATGTTGGGGAGTAGATCGTGGATAACATAGATTTAATCCTAGAAATTCATAAGTTAATGAAATAAATGTAATTTATAAGTTATATATTTTTTCATTAGATTCCCATTTATGTGATACCCCTAAATTTCCTTTTATTCCAGCCAATGGATGGTAATAGGAGGAATCAGGCTAACAACCAATATGATGATTAATGTGATTATTATTGTAATGAGACGACCAATCCGATGGGAGTGAGAATCGAAAACTTTATCATGATACTCTCTTAGTTAACTCATGTTTTGAGTAGAAAAATGGGTCCAGAGGAATGTTCAACCCCCATAATAAAGAACAAGTTGCAATCGAGAGCTTCAAGAGACAAAGGCCTCCTACTTTTAATTGATCATCTAATCCCTCAATTACAAAACAATGTATCAACTCCATTGAATGGATCTTCTCCATCCTTCAATGTTACAAACAAGAGAAGGTTCTTATGGATTCTTATCGAATGGAGGGTGAAGTTGACCAATGGTGGACATTGAGAAAAAATACAAAGACTGAGGAGGAGATCAAGGCGTAGGAATGAAAGGATTTCCAAATAATGTTTTTCGACAAATATTTTCCTCATACACTCCTACTTAACATGGAAAGATACTTCCTTGACCTCATGAAAAAAGATGACAAATCCATCTAAGTACATGAGGAAAATATCACAAGTCTTGCATGATACTCCTCCGACTTTGTCATTACCCCCGAATACAATGTCGACTGCTTCTTTGGTGGGATAAAACCTAGCTAATGGAAATGCCTAGCGGTCCGTGACTTTGAGATCTATGGGGAAATCATTCATTGTGCCCTCATGGTCAAAATAGAGATTGAAATATTTTAGGGGTATCATGGGGATAAGAAGTGTAAGGTGGACTTTAATTCTGATGGTTCGATAGATAAATCCAATGGTGCTATGAAAATCCAGCACCCCGCTTTCCAAATGTGTGGAAAGAAGAACCTCAGAAATATCCCGAAGGGGACAAGAAAATGATTTAGGCGTGGATGAGAAGGGAACCTAGACAATAACTTCCAATAAGAAAAACACACAACTGAAACAAAGGAGAGGAATGATCCGTTCGGCCCTCAAAGAAGTGTTCATTGCTTCAACTGCAAAGAACCAGGGCAAATTGAAAACTAGTGCCCTAAGACAATGTTTTTTGGTGGTAACCAACAGCCTCCAAGGCAACAAGAGAGAGCTTTTTTCCATCACTATTGCCGAAGTGAACCCCCAAAACCAAGTGGTGATATGTATGCTAGTTATTTATTCAATAATAGATAACAAACTTTTTTATTCTTGTTGTAAGTATTATTTTATATTCCAAAAGTGTAGTAGAAAAATACCAACACCTCCAAAACTAATGTAAGTAAATATGCCGGGGAGAACAAAAAATGGGGCAATCATTGAAACCCATGAATATAACTCCTCCCCTGTAAAAATTTGTGGATTGAACTTCTCGAAGAACCTCTCCATAATTACACTAGTGGAATTTGATGTAATTATTTTCATGGATTGGATTTACCTATATAGAGCCAACATAAATTTCTATTTGAGGGAAATCACTACCCATAAGTGAAATCAACGCCCGATTCTGTACAAGTTCAGGAAGATGATGAATCTTATTTAGAACCATCATCTCAAGAGTGGATATTACTACCCTATGAGCATGCATATATTTCTTATATGATTGAGTCCAAGGAAGAAACTATCAATGAAGAAATTCCTATTGTTTGGGAATTTTATGAAGTGTATCCTAAGGAATTTCTTGGCCTTCCTCCTAGAAGAGATGTTGAATTCTCTATTGATATTATAACTGGGGCATTGCCAATATCCAAGAATCCATATGGAATGGATGTTTTAGAGATTAAGGATCTAAATGAACAACTACAAGAGAATCTGGATAAAGGGTTTATATGCCCAAGTGCTTCATCATGAGGTGGGCCAGTCCTATTTGTTAAGAAGAAGAATGGGTCAATGCACATTTCCATTGATTATTGTGAGCTCAACAAAATCACGATAAAGAACATGTATCCACTAACCCGAATTGATTACTTGTTTGATCAACTACGTGGATCACAATACTTCTCCAAGGATGATCTGAAATTAGGATATTACCATGTAAGGGTGAAGAAGGAGGATATCCCCAAGACTACTTTCCGTAAAAGATACGGGAACTATGAATTCATAGTAAAGCCTTTAGAACTCACTAATTCTCTAGAAATATTCATGGAATTTATGAATAAAGTATTTATAGATTACCGTGAAAAATTTGTGGGAGTCTTTAAGGATGATATTCTAATATAATCCAAAACCAAGGAGGGGAATGAAGAGAATATAATCACAATACTAGAGACCTTAAAAAAGGATAAGCTCTAAGTAAAGTACAAAAAGTGTGATTTTTAGTGTAAGGAAGTCTCATTCTTGGGCCACATCATCTCAAGAAATGGGATATCTGTGGATCCCTCCAAGACAACTGCAATTGAGGGATGGCTGGTGCCAACATCAGTGATGGATTTTCATAGCTTCTTGGGGATATCTAGATATTATCACCTATTTGTGAGAAATTAATCATTATTTACAAACCATCTTACCAATATATCTCATAAGGGGGTCAAGTTTTCATGGAATGATTAATAGGAAGAGAGATTCAAGGATTACAAAAGGAGACTTATCAGTGCACCCATTCTCTCACTACCCACAAGTGGAGAAATTTTTGTGTTATTTAGTGATGCCTCAAAGAAGGGCATGGGCTATGTGTTGATGAAAAATAATAAATTCATTGCCTATGCTTTATGAAAATTTAATGTTCATGAGAAAAACTATCCCACACATGATCTGGAGTTGGATGTAGTAATATTATCTATGAAAATTTAGCTGTATTACCTATTTGGTGAGAAGTATGAAATATATATGGATCACAGAAGCCTAAAGTGTATATTCATACAGAAATAGTTGAATATTCACCAATGAATATGGTTAGATCTGATCAATGACTATGAATTCTCAATCCATTACTGTCCTGGTAAAGAGAAAAAGGTTGCCGATACTCCAAGTAGAAAAGATGCAACAATTCTATCAATGATGAGAATTGAAAAGGATCCAATATTCTTAGATTAAATTAATATTTACATGGGAATCATAAAGAAGGGAGAATCGTAAATCCTTTCACAAATTATTTCTAAACCATCTATTTTGTAAAGGATAAAGGATGATCAAAAGGATGATGTGGGAATTAGAAGAAAGTGGAAAATATAAAAAAGGGTAAATCCTCATAGTTCAATGTTAATTAATAATGAATTGTGAGATTTGTGTTAAGACTATGTGTTCCATCAAATTTGGAGTTATAGAAAGAACTTTTGGGTGGTGCACATAGTTCTAATTTCACCATTCACCCAGGAAACACAATGATGTATTGAGATCTCCAAGAGTATTATTATTGGGATTACATGAAGAAAGCTATCACTGAGTATACATCAAAGTGCCTATAAGGTTAGCAAGTGAATTATGGGAGGCATAAGTCTAAGGGGATTATTCAACCATTACCCATACCAACATGAAAATGGTAGAACATCACCATAGACTTTGTCACTGAACTTATGAAGACATCCAAAAGAAACAATGCTATCTGGGTTGTTGTGGATCATCTTTCAAAGATTTCACACTTCATTGCAATTCGATTGGATTTATAATTGGATCTATATATATATATATCAGATAAGTGTTAAGGATTCCTAGAGTACCACTAAATATTGTATCTAATCGAGATCCAATATTCACCTCTTAGTTTTGGAAGAGTATTCAACATGATCTGAATACTGAGATGAACTATAGTATGTCTTATCATCCTCAAGCTGATGGCCAATCTGAGCAGAATATCCAAACACTTGTGGACATTTTGAGATAATGCTAAATGGAATTCAAAGGAGGATGGGATCTACATCTTCCTCCGGTTGAGTTCTATTACAATAACAGTTTTTACCCAAGAATCAAAATGGCTCCTTATGAAGCCCTTAAAAGGGAGAGGTGTAGAACACTAGCATGTTGGGATGAAGTTGGGGAGTGAAAACTCATAGGTTCAGAAATGGTCAACAAAATCGTGAAAAAGGTTAAGACCATCCAGAAACACATTAATGATGCTCAGAGTTGACAAAAGATATATGGTGATAATCATTGACAAGACCTAGAGTATTAATATTGGATACATGGTATTTCTACACATATCACAATGGAGGATAGTTATGATATTTTGGAAGAAGGAAAAGCTTAGTCCAATGTAAATTATCCCTTTTGAGATCCTTGATCTCATTGGAATAGTGTCATATTGACTAGTACTCCCACCAAACATGTCTCAAGTACATGATGTATTCCATGTATCACTCTTGAGGAAGTATATACCTAACCCATTGCATGTACTCAATATAGAGGTGGTACCATTAGAGAATGAACTCTCATATGAATAGAAGATGGTGAAGATATTATATTATAGAGAAAACGTTCTGCGGAATAATACAATTCCCCTCGTCAATGCATTTTGGAACAACCACAAGTTTGAAGAAGAAATCTGGGAATCAGAGGAAGTGGTGAAGCACAGTTTCCCTCATCTTTTTAGTGTGGGAAAAGAAAATTTTGAGTGAAAAATTTCTTAAGGTGGAAATATTTTAATGAACAAAAATATTATTAATGAAAATTCCTCTTGATCTAATTGAATGTCTTACTATGTAAAATGGTTATATAAAACATATGTGCTTCCTTAGTTTTAGTTTTTTGGATTTTAAAATACCACTAAGAATTGTTACCATTGCTAATATAGTTATTGAATAGTGATCACATGATTAGTATAAATATAGGGCTTTAAAAAATACAATTTTCCTAGATAAAGGAAGTTATGGCCTCATCTAGTAGAATTGCTCCATACAAAGCCAATTTTTTGATGTTCGGATAGGAGTTAGCATCCCTAGTCTTCACTCTTGACCAATCCGAATCCAAGATTTAACATATAAAGCTTGAGTAGAACCATCTATGGGAGAAGTGGAAGTTAATAGAGATTACCACCCAAATGATGTTATTTGAGCCTCCCCAAGAGTCTATCACCATCGTACACCATACCATTCAGTCTTATAAGGGTGTTATAAGGGGTTATATAAAAAGACCCTATAAATATTATTATGTGAATTTTTTCTGTATTGAATAAAGAATATACATTCATTTTATTAATGTTACTTTGTAAAAAGTATTTAAAGAACAAATAGTTTTTAGTTAAAATTTAATTAAGAAATCCATTTTGATGAATTAATGGATTTTTGAATTAAATAACATTTTAATAAAATTTTATTACTAAATTAATTTTTATTAAATATAAATTATCATATAATTTTTATGAATTCAATTTAAATTTTTATTAAGGTTTGAAAGTAGTTTTTTTTTCAAAACCCATGAATTTCTGATAAATGTCGGTTTTTATTTTAAAATTAAAAATTCACATATTTAGAAAAATTATTGAGTTAAAATGAATATTATTTTTGGATTAATGACATCAAAACATTATAATGGTGAATTTTTCATAATTTTCTGAGATAGTCGATTTTTTGGGTAAGAATTAAATACCGTTTAAATATATAATAGGTTTTATGACATCATAATTACCGAATAGTGATGTAATAAATTACTATAAAAATTATGTTCGGCCAATATAAGTTTTACCTTTAAAATAATGTTATTTTATATTTGTTTAATGAATTTTATGGTGCCTTAGTGGACCATCCATGACTTATAAAACATTTTAACTTTTTAAAATGATTTCCTTGAGTGTGTGACTCACCTCCACAAGAGAAAGCCTAATATATTATGAATTCAGGTCATTGGACTTATAATATCATGTTTTTCACGTCCCTTAATAAAAAACAACGAGCAAAAACCATGGGGTGGTTTGTTGTTTTGATTTTTTAATGTGTGGTGTCTAAAACCTAAATAATAAAGAATTCCCTATATTTTCTTATATAAACCAACCCAATCTCCAACTTCCTATAAAAAAAACTTTTTGAGCTCTAAAAACCTCTTCCCACCTCTCTCTAAAATCCTCCCAAGGTGCCCCATGCTCCAAAGAATCCTCTCTCAAGCCCCTCCCAAGCCTTTTGGATCACAATTCCAATTAAGGGATTTCTTCCTTTCTCATTTTTGTCAAAATTTATTTATGTTGTTATGTCATTTTATTTTAAATAAAAAATGTTGGGGTATGATTTATCAACTCCCCAATACATTCCTACTTATTTTATAATTATGATATTTCACTTTCTCTCTCATTAATTCCTCCCATGTACACCCATTACCATGATGAAATTCCATAAGGAATTTCTCTCTTCTCATTTTCATTCAAACAATTATTTTATATTATGAATATTAATTCCATTACCTATGTTGGGTAATGTACTTATATGAACCCATTAATTTAAATTTCATGTAAATATTATGAGATACCCCTTTCCCTCTCATAAACTATTTATATGAATTCTTATGTCACTCCGTTATGCTGCAGAAATTACACCATGATTTTCCAAGCCAAAGTCATTGTGTAGTGAATACTATACCCATTTCCCTATTAAGGGTATTCAACTTTAACCAAATTTAATTATTTATTATATAGTTTCATGTATGTATTACACATTACTTTATCATGTGATAAATTATTTTTTTGAATTATTCAATGTTGTATGATCCATGTGGCACACTTATGCATGAAATGAAATGATTAAGATGGGTGCGCCCGGATAGCGCTCCAATCCATTGGGAAAAGATTAGTATCATGATACATCAAGTGAAATGAGGATTTACTCATTATAATTCATTGTAAATGAGGGTTTATTCATGATACATTTGCAATGATCCTTGGCTCAAGCTAATATCATGTAAAATGTTTTTGTCACATTTCCATGTTATAATAATCATGATATATCATGCCTTTATGTTCATGTTTCTCTTATGATCTGTTGATTTTCCTATTGCCTAACATGTATTTTATTCTTCATGTTATTCCTTGTTTACTCCCTTATTGGGATTTAAATCTCATCCTTTTCTTATGAATTATCTCAAGTAATCCCATGCAATGCTAAGTATGAAAGAGTGTGTTTGGTATTGTAAAATTAGTTTTCAATAAAGATGTGTATTTCATGTTTTAAGTTGTTATACAATGTTATTAATCTCCAAATACAGTAGAAATCTGTATATTATATGTTGTATCAGGTGATTATTTTATGTGATGAATTATGTTTAAGTGTGAAATAAAGAGAATCGTTGTTATAATCATGATTTATAACATGCTTCATCGAAGTATGTATGGAATGAAATATGGATGCTGGTATAAAAAACTCCCATAGAGGGTCTTATTAATAAACTTCATAGGATTTTCCATTAATTCAAGACATTAAGATATGATATACCTATAATCTAACTATCAATAATACAATGGATTAAATCATTCATGAAATGGTGCATGATCATATTCCACAAATATACATTTCCCTAGAAGAATTAGTTTCACATTCCATGAATATCATAGATGCAGTTCTCTAAAAGTTATCTATTTATATAGAGGAGACATAAGAGAAGAAATTATTTGAAGGTGGAGAGTAAATTAAAGTAATCCTGCACTATTAATAATTGATGGTAACCAAGGGAATAATGGAAAAACATCAAAGTCTATTTAATCATATGAAGACTAGGGAAATCAATTTTACCACTATAACAAAGAGATTATGCATAGTTGAGGAAGATAATACCATAGATCTAGATGAACTTTATCCCAAAATTGACGAATGTAGGTGAATTTTTTTTGAAATACACGGAACAAATTTTTTTCTATGGGTCACTCCTAATGTGGGTACCTAGTCAATTGCATGTTAACTCCAATAGAATAATAAATATACACTATATAATTCATGTGATTACAGATTAGCCAACTCGCTTCAACAACATTATTTATCTGGCAGATAATGTCAATGGTTCCCACTAGATACAAGTTTTTATTTTTCTTATGATCGAACACAATATTGGAACATTTTAACATAATAAGAATTAAATATATTAGAAAATATTTTATCCAGAACACCTCTATCCATTTCCCCTTCATTTGTAACTTCTTTATCCAAAACCTGATGTCCTAATATTCTCAATATTTTCTTGAAACATATTATGATGATATTCTCAAACATTAATTAGTACATGTTATTCCAATCTTATCAAACTATTTTTGAAACCTACTATTAATGTATTCTCAAAATGCTTCCTCTAAAGGGGATCTACCAATAGTATGAAATCTAATATCAATAAAAAATACTCCCAAATAGATGAAGCCCATTTATATACTCATAATCCTCCTAAAACAATAGTTGAGACATGGTATTTCAACTCCTCACAATTTATAATTTTATAACCATCCCAAGAAAAAAAGAAAGTTATAATGTGAATTTCTCACAATTGACATGTTTATTGAATATGTTGAGTTCCTTAAATTATTCTCAAATATTTAGTGATAATATAAATCTATGTGAAATACAATGTCATATCAATCTTCAAAAATTCCTCAAAACTCAGCTATAATGATCTCCATTTACTCCTGAAATCTTTTCTAGAATCATGAAAATAATTTCATGAATACTGAATTGATAATTTTCCAGCTCAGCATCATCACAATATAAAGACATTATAAACACGAAAACTTCATTAGAGAATTTTTTTAGAGAATACAAATATAAATGTTTCTCCATCCACCGATCATCACATGTTTCCTCCATCCAAAGTTATCCCTATGATATATTTAAAAAATTTCTCTATCTGGTGAACTTATAAACTTTATATCCGAAACATGATGTTTGGTGAGCTCTCATTAATCCAACTTGTAAATATATTTCCCTTTATTATTTTCATCCACCCGATTTTATCAATAAGATTTTATTTTTCTGATGAACTCAGAAATGTTCATATAATAGAATCAAACTTCGTCATCTAGAAACATCTTCCAATAAAATAAAATGTCTCATATTCCTAACAATATTCAAAATTCTACTTATGGTGAATTTATAAAGTATTCTTTTAAAGAATGTAAATATGTCTTTTTAGTGAACATCAAGTTAGTTCTGGGATCAACAGATGCATGTTGTGGTTGAAAATATATTAAAATATTTTTTAATATTGAGTTTCCTAAAACCCTAATGAAGGATCCTTCACATATAATTTATAATTAATTTAATTAATATGGGATGAAATGAATAAATTTTATTATGATTATTTATTGGATGTATATATTGATCATTTGAAACTACCCTTAAGATTTCCCTTCATTGAACTATGAAGTTCCAAAGATAGAATACCTTTAGTGGTGATCCACACGTGCTCCATTAATCACTATGTAACTCCAATCAATAAACATGTGCTAGCATGATGAAGCGATTATTTTGAATTATTTGTGTTGATCATGCATCCTTTAGTCTTGAAGGAATATCTATTTTATTTCTTATTCTATAATGGTAGTGAGAAGGAAGATCCAAGAGAGAATTCATTATGTGTAACAATTATATATTTGAAATTTCTGGATTCAGTACACAGTAGAAATAACCTCTTATTTATTGAGTTATGGTCTGGGTTAAAATATTAGTTAATTTCATTATAGATATTAAATAATATTATAATCATTAATAAATCCATTTCCACTTAATAATATTATTATTTTTCAATGTGTGCCAACTTGTGCATAATAAATATTATTTTATAGTATTATTAATTAATATTTGTCACTGGGCACAATCTTGGTCCGTTTGAACTCCTCTAAATTTTTTTGAAAACCAAAATAAATATATAATTTAAATATATAAAACAGAAATAAATATTCATTGTTGACAATGATTGAATAAAATTATAACTCAATTGTGAGAATAATATTTATAGAATTTATTAAATTCAAATATAATTTAATCGAGACCAATAGAAACACTTAGTGTATGATCCTCTTAGATTATTTCTCATTATAATTTGGGGGTCTTGAATAACTTACAAGATTAATATCTCATAATAGGTCAATGTACCCAAGGTAAATAACTTAATTCCACAATGATGATAACCATATATCAATTCTCACTATGTAATATAATCCTTTTTTTGCAATATATCATCATGAAAGTTTCACATCTGAGTCACTGACCTATATTATCGATATGTATTTCTCTAACAATCTAAAAAAACATAATTTAACTATGAACATTGAATATAATGAGATAGTTATATTCTAATCAAAGGAAAAAGATATCAACCTTCATAAATATGGAAGGGAAAAATCCTTCATCAACCTATCCATTAATTACATTTCAATCATGACACACCCAACATACCCTACCACAACATGATCAGATGTCATCATGGTTTTCATCATAAAATCTAGGTATACGAGTCATGAAACAAATTAATGATAAGATTTAAGTCTATGGAACATTACACATTCTTTCATATAAGAATATCCCATGTCACCAAAACATGATGAATTCCCACTGGTGGGTCTGTTATCATAATCTCCAATCGTGGAGACCACCATGTGAAAAATTCATGAGAAGAAGCCACATGCTCTTATAAGAACATTCACCTGTTAACATCTATACTATGTGTCCCATCATAGTATGTGATCCAACTACAGAATATTATTTAATAATATCATCCTATCACTTCAAGGTTTTCATCATAGCGAGGAACTGGTATGACCGTATCAATGTAATGTATACTCTAGGACATTATTTGTAACATCCCAAGTAAATAAAGAATATAACATTTTCATATTTATTAATATTTTTGAATTAAATATTAATTTTGTTTTAAAAGGGATTCTATGTTCTATGGCATACCCGATATGCCACAATGATTTTCTTTGAAATATGACGTTGCACACAACGTTGAGTTATACTGAAAAATATTATTATTATTATTCTTATTATTTTAAGTGGTTGTTAATGCATAGCTGTTTTATTAGAATGAATGAAAAGAACTAACTAAAATATGATTATACATTTTCGTTAAATGTTTTTACATTTATACAATAAAATTTATATGCTGAAAAAGTGAATGAATCTAATTTTAAGCATAAACACTCTAATAATCTTTAAATGGTTGATTTACCGCCTTTTTATGGAGTCCCCTTTCTTTAAATATAGTTTTTGTCACTTTTATATGTTCTATTTGAAAAAGTAATATTATATTTTAGAATTGGGACATCAAAATTTACTTTGGATGAAATTTTGGTATTTTTATGATAATATTCATTTTTAATGAATAGTAAAAAATACAGCTTTTTAATTCAAAACTGTATTTTAATCTAATTTATTTATATGGTCAGATTATATTTTTAATTTGTTTTAAAGTTTAATTTGATTATATTTTCACCATTTAATCCAATTTTGGTCATTTGATGTAATTTCACTTTGAAATTGGGCATAAACTAGTGTCCATCTTTTGATAGTTATTATTTCTTAAAAACATGCTTTTTATTTTAACAACGAGAATTAATTTTAAATTTATTAATGAAACTTCTATATTTTTTATTTGGTAAAATAGACATCATTTTTGAATTTGTAATATCAAAATTATCTTTGGATGGATTTTTGGTATTTTTCTGAAAACGCTCAATTTTTTGATGAATAGTGAAAAAGCAACGCATAATAGATGAAAACCGACCTTTTCATTTAAATGAAATTTTATTGGTTCTGTTAATTGAATTTACAAAATCACAGAGACATGGTTTTCATCAGTAAGTAAAATTTTGTTTAATAAGATGAACCTAATTTTTTGGTGAATAGTAACTTGTAAATTTTATTTATCGCGATTAAAGGTAAATAGAGAAATTCAAGGTAAAAATAATATTATAATAATATAAAATTTTAATAACACTTATCCTAAACTTATTGTATGATTAAATTACCACTAATAAAATTCTTGGGTAGAACTTTTGGCCTTTGAATGGAATTTGGGTAAGATAATGACATTTATAAATTTGTATTTAAAGTAATAATAAAAATGTCATAAACATGTATTGTTTTGCTAAAGGAAATTCAATGTGGGGTTATATAATTGATATTTTTTACTGTAAATTGTCATCAAAAAGCTTGAAATGTTTCCTATATCATTGTATTTTATTTATAATTTTTACACATCAAATAATTTAATTTATTTATGACACAATGATGATGAAATGATTCCACATTTATGAATGTTTTTAATAAATTAGATTATAAATCTTAAAATAAATTTATTTTGAAACTTTTTATTCCATAAAATAATTTTAAATATTAGGATGAATTGTTATATTTTAATTAAATATTTTTTTTCAAAATATTCAAATAGTTTTTAATTTTTTAAAAACCGACGATGTGAATAGTATAAAAATTGACATAAATGAGTTTTTAAATCAATTAATATTTTATTAAATGATAAAATTGTCCTAAAAATCTAATATTCGGTCAAATAACATATATAATGTTAAATAAGTCATTAATTATCCATTTTGGGTCGATTAAAATTTATGGTAACTATATTAACCATATAGTATGAATATACAAGAAGACATGGTAAAAGTTAAATATGTTAACAAAGGGTTAAATAGAAAAGATAAGGATAAAAAATATAAATAACATGTAAAATTATTATTGGATGAATTTTTTTGACTTATATTCATATTATATTCGAATTTAATAAGTTTTGGAACTTTTGAAACTGAATATTATTTTATAATAAAATAATACTTTCAATATTTCCTAAAGAGCCCCTCTTCCCTCTTATAAAAGGACACGACATGTAACCCTTAATCACACCTCTCAATCCCCCATGGATCTTCCAATATCTTCCAAAATAATATCCCAACATACCTCTATTTCTCCTAGAATCATTACATTAGGCATAAGTCACTTCAATAAAGTATTTTGGTTTAAACCAAAGGGAGTTACCCAATTTAAAGGTAACATTTTCCCTCAAGTTCTCTTCATTTATTTTACTTCTTATCTCACTATTCTCTTCTTATTAATTTTTTAAATAAAAAAACCATTATCCAAAATATAATCAGTTTGTTTATGATAAGGATTATAACAACACATACACACACCTCTATCTAATGGGTAAAGAACAGATTGTTTCTGTGGATGGTGAACCACTACCTCACGAAATTATAATTGTTCAATCTTCTCCCACCACCTATTATGGTGGCCATTATGATGGAACTATTTTAATATGTGATATATATTATATTTATATTGTTTCTATTCTTATTTAGATCACATTTATAGAATACCTTTATGGTTTCCATAACGGGTAAATAAGATAATTTTATTTGAGGAAGTGCAGAAGTGATATGACTCTTTCATGCCATACACGGAATGTATAAAGGATGGGGTTAATGAAATTATATATTATATTATACTATATTTATAATATAACTATGTATCATTATGTTTTCATCCCATTAAATATAAAATAGAAATTAAAGTATCATTCATACGTACATATGAATTAGCATCTCCATGAACGATGCATTTCATTTATTATCTCTAAATTTTATGTACTATTATAAATACATATATTTAATAGATATATATGATATATATGATATCTAAATAATTAATATCATTTTGGAGATAATGTACTTTGGACCTCATGGAAAAAATATAATTATAACAAGTTCATTTTTGACTCAAGTAACAAATATCGACAAAACAACTGTTATTAACTTAAATTATTATATAATGTCTACAATGTGGTAATAAGTTATATAAAAGGTATAGTAGACTTGAAAAATTTTATGAGGAAAGTATAAATTAACATTAGTTTATTAATTAGGAGATTCAAGAATGAACGAGTCAATTCAGACACGAGGTAAGGGAATTCATCTCAATAACTTTTCATTGCGGTATATTTTGATTTATACACGACCTTATTTTACACAGTATATAGACAACTTTAGGATTCTCATTTCATTCAAAGGGAATATCTTTACTACATAGACTTTTACTAAATGACAAAGGGAATGTTTCTTTTTAACGTACATGGTGAAAACAACCTTTCCACCGCCGCGAGCATTATGTTATATTGGCTTTCTTAAAAATCCTTAATGTTTTTAAAAGGAAAATAAATACCATATACACTTTTTAGGTATTTTGTTATTGAAAATGGTTTTGAGAATGGATTGGTTATGTCAATATATTTAAATGATATATTGTTATTAAAATGTGGAATGGTTATCTTTCTATTATTTTTATTTTATGTGTTATGAATATGTTATGGTTCTTGGGCATTGTTTATTTATACGGGTAGTTCCATGATAAACCTAGGGCGAGTGAGCCAGATATAGCTCTACAATGTATTGGGTAACATGAAATAGGTAAATATTAATGTTTCTCTTAGTATATTTAGGGAATATACTAGGATGGGTATTCCAAATTTAACTCCCTATGTAGATGCGAAAGCTATAATGTAAGTTTGATATGGATTCCACAAGTTACCTTTATGATTTATAATTTCTATGTGTTATTCATAAATATTATGATTTCATGAGGTGTGTTAAATAGCTTATGTTTTGTATGTATTAATGAACTAATTTTTTCTTTCTTTATTTTATAACCCTAACTGATGTTTTTATGCTCTTCCCAAGTTTTTGAAATGTTTTCCACATGATATAAGGCAGGGTAAGAGAAAGGAAAAATTAAAGAAAATTTATATCAAGAAAATAATTCTTGTTTTATTTTAAGAGTTTTATTTTATGAAAAAATAGATACTGAGTAGAAAAGTGTACTTTGTAGTATTTGAGATGTAGTGTAATAGTTATGGCCTAATTCTCAAAAACTCTACACCTAAAAAGATCCTCAATGAGAATTATTAACTTAATTAAATATCATGTAATGTTTAAGGATGTGGCCTTATAGTTGGTATCAAAGGTTGGTTTAGAGAAACTTAGGAGTCAGGATATTGTTAAATCAATTTATGATAAGATTGAAATGATATAGAATTTACAGATTACCATGTTACTTCACCTAATATATTTCTGTGTTCAGAATAGTTTTCCATAGAGGAAACATGGAAGCTATGATGGTATGACATCAAGAGGAAAAGAACCTTCCAAATCAGTGACATGAGATGGTCGAAATTAGAACTGAACAGTCTTTTCAGTGATGGAACAATTGAATCGGGCTATAAATGGTGGTGGTATCCATGAACGAGATCAGCTAGATCAACCATAGAGGAAAATGTCAGTAGTGAATCATTTCATGAGGTAGTATCCCCCATCATTCAGAGGATCTTCTGACCCTATTCTAATTTAATGGTGTATTAAAGCACTTTAAATGATTTTTGATGTCATTGGGTGTTCAGAACATCAAAAGGTTAGTCTTGATATTTACCATTTTGAAGGATAAGCTGATCAGTGGAGGTCCATGGTGAAAAATATCAGGGATAGTGAGGAGTTTGATTCTCTTGATTAGGATGAATTCAAAGGTATGTTTCTTGAGAAATATTTTCTTATGGTGTTTCCACTTAGGAGGGAAAGAAATTATTAGAATTGAGGAAGGAGGATAACTCATTGGTTGGTTATGATGAAAAATACACTCGACTAGCAAGGTATGCTCCAAATTTTATATGAGACCTTGATAGTAAAATCAATAATTTTTACTTAGGATTAAAGCCAAATTATCAATAGGATTTAGCTTTTCATGAATTCAAAAGTTATGAAAAACTTGTTTGATGTGCAGATAAGGAGGTAATGGACTTTGCCGATGATCATGATTTCTTTGACATGTAACAGAATACGAGGTTGAGATGGTAGAAAAAATGAAAAACTCTTTAAAAAAGTTTACTGGTAAGAAACATAAGTTTACTTTTTGTGAAAATGGTGGTAAAACGTATGCTGGAGATTGTCTTTTGAATTATGGTAAGTGATACCGATGTGGTAAAATGGGATATAAGGCTTGTAATTGCACTTAAAATTATATGTGTAATGGTAAGAAAAAATCTTATTTATAGTAAGTAAAATGTTTTAAGTGAAATGAAATGGTTCATTATGTAAATGAGTATCCAATAAAGAACTCAACTGATGGAAAGCGGTCGAACCACAAGTAGAAAGGGGTGGTGAAATCCTTTGCCACTACTTCAGTAAATATTGGGCCATCAAATGAAGTAGTATCAGGTACATTGTTTATTTATTCATATTATTCCAATGTGTTGTTTGATTCATGGTCTACACATTCTTTAATTTTTGAGATGTTTTCTAGTAAATTGGGAATTACATCTCATGATATGAATCCTAAACTTATGGTAAAAACATAGGGAGGAAATGTGGAGACAAAAAGAAATTATGAGAACCTTCATGTCCTTCTGTGCGGAAAGAATCTATCTGCTAACCTTATTTTTTTTCCTCGAGTAGAGTTTGATGTTATTTTGGGTATGGATTGGCTTTCTGTTTATCATGATAATATTGACTATGGAGCTAAAGTGGTTTCAATTAAGAACTAATTTCAGTTTTCTACAAGAATAAAACCTTAGTTTTTATAAAATATCAGGAAGATGAGAAACTAGTAAAATATGGAAATGAATGTTACCTTTCCCATATTGTGGAAAACAAAGGAACTATTCCAATTAATGATTTTCAAATGGTAAATGAGTATCCTGATGTTTTTCGTGATGAGTTTTTGGGTATAATAACTGACAGGGAAGTTGAATTTATTATTGAATTAGTTATTAATGCTAAGAAAATTAAAAAAACCCGCTTATCAAATGGCTCAAATTGAACTTCTAGAGTTAAAGAAGAAATTACATGAGTTATTAGATAAAGGTTCCATTTGACCTAGCACATCACCATAGGGTGACCCTATCTTATTTGTTAAAAAGAACGATGGTCCAATGAGACTTTTCATTGATTATAGGTCATTAAATAACATCACTGTTAAGA
Source organism: Viscum album (assembly GCA_963277665.1). Lineage (NCBI taxonomy): Eukaryota > Viridiplantae > Streptophyta > Magnoliopsida > Santalales > Viscaceae > Viscum > Viscum album. The sequence goes on from OY728141.1 coordinate 1,552,687,498, forward strand.
ACAAGTATTCTTTAGCTCATATCAATGATTTTTTTGATCAGCTCTAGGGAGCTCAGTATTTTTCTACTATTGAATTGTGGTCGGGGTATCACTATTTTAATGTAAAGGAATAAGACATTCTGAAGACCACATTTCAAACTGTATATGACCATTATGAATTTGTAGTCATGAATTTTGGGTTAACCAATGCACCTGTTGTATTCATTGATCTTATGAATAGAATTTTCCATGAGATCTTGGATAATTTTGTCATTTTATTTATTGATGATATTTTATTTTATTATAAAAGTAAAGAGAAACAAAAAATTCATTTTAGGGTAATTTTTAAAACCTTAAAAGAAAATAAACTGTATGGTAAATTCAGAAAGTGTGAGTCTCTGTTACAACAAATTTCATTCCTTGGTCACGTTGTTTAAAAAAATGGATTTACTATTGATCCTACTAAAACAAAAGTTGTTGAAGAATGGACAAGACCTACCAATATCACAGAGATTCATATTTTTCTTAGATTATATGTTTATTACCAGAGGCTTGTTGAAAATTTTTCACGGTTTTCTATCCCACTGACTAAGTTAACTCGAAAACGAGTTAAGTTTATCTTGACAAAAGAATGTGATGATTGTTTTTGGGAATTGAAAAGAAGATTGGTGAATGCTCCAGTTTTGGATTTACCCTCCAGATATGGTGAATTTGTTATCTATAGTGATGCTTCATTGAAAGGACTTGGTTGTGTCCTAATGCAGAATGACCAGGTAATGGCTTATGATCCACGTCAGTTGAAACCTCATGAGTTAAATTACCATACACATTATTTGGAAATATCTATTGTTTGTTTCTTTAAAAATCTGGTGGCATCATATATTTGGAGTAAAATTTGAAATATATATGGTACAAAAAAGTTTGAAGTATATATTCACTAATAAAAAATTGAACATGAGACATAGGAGATGCATGTAATTATTCAAGGATTAATATTGAATGATTAGTTACCATCCAGGAAAGGCAAATAAAGTGGATGATGATTTGAGTAAAAAAAGTAATGCTACATTATCTATGCTATGTTTGGAACAAGATTCTTTGATTTAATATTTTTTTAACTTTGAAATAGAAGTTGTTGGTGTAGGAAATTCCTATGTTTTGTTTTAGGTGTCAGTGAAATAATCTCAATCAGACAAAATTAAGGGAGCATACAAGGAAGACAGTAACTTGAAACAAAGGTAGAGTTGGTTCATAAGGGTATGTTGTCTAATTGTAACATTGATAATGATCATGTTTTGTGGTTTGTAAAGAGATTATGTGTTCCTTGGGATTCATAGTTGAAGAAAGAGTTGTTATGTGATGCTCAGAGTTCTCCATTTTCAGTTCATCTTAGAAGTACTAAGATGTATAGAGATCTTCGGGAGTATTACTGGTGGGATGGAATGAAAATAGATATTGCTGACTTTACTATGAAGTGTTTGAATTGTCAATAGGTTGAAGAAGAGATAAAGTTACCAAAAGGGATTCTTCAGCCTTTATCATTTACAGAGAAGAAATGGGAAAATATATCCATGGACTTCATTGTGGGATTACCAAATAAATATCAAGGTAATAATGTAATCAGGGTTATTGTTGATCGATTGACTAAATCTGATCATTTCTTTCCTATTCAATATACTTTTTATATAGACCAAATTTCTCGGTTGTATGTTAAAGAGATACATAGGTTACATAGAGTTCCCATATCCATTGTATCTAATCATGATCCCAGGTTCACTTCTAAATTTTGGAAGGGCCTTCAGAATTAATTGGGTACTGAATTAAATTTTAGAACAACTTTTCATCCACAATCAGATGGGCAGTCAGAACGAACACTTCAGACATTGGAAGATATATTATGTGATTGCTCAAGGGATTACCAGGGAAGTTGGGACCAAAATATTTCTTTGGTTGAATTTTCTTATAATAACATTTTTCATTCCACTATACAGATGGATCCATTTGAGGAATTATATGGAAAGCATTGTCGAAATCCAACTTTTTAGGAAAAAGTAGGTGAAAGTAAGTTGACGGGACCAGAATTGGTAGAAGAGATGGCACGAAAAGTTCAATTTATTCAGAAGCACATGAGAATAGCTTAGATCAAGTAGAAAAGTTATGCAGATAACCGGAGGAAGGATATTTCTTTTGAGGTCAGTGATCATGTTATTCTCAAAGTATCTCCATGGAAAAGTGTAATTCATTTTATTAAGAATGGAATGCTGAGTTCGAGGTTCATTGGACCTTATGAAACCTTAGAGAAATTTGTAACAGTTGCATACAAAGGGGCTTTATCCCCAAGTTTATTCCAGGTATAGAAAGTTCTTAATGTTTCAATGTTGAGAATGTATATGTCAGATCCATCTCATGTTTTGAGTCCAAAGGTAGTTCAGTTGGAAGAGAATATTTCTTATGAGGAAAAACCAGTCTATATTCTTAACCATAGAGAGAAAGTGTTGCAGAATAAAGTAATTCATCAAGTAAAAGTTTTGTAGAAAAACCATATGGTTTAAAAGGAAACCTGGAAATCTGAAAATCCTATGAGTGATAAATATCCTCTTTATTTGATAAGTGAATAAAATTTCTAGGACAAAATTTCCAAAAGGGAGGAAGGATGTAACATCCCAGGTAAATAAAGAATATGAAAATTTCATATTTATTAATATTTTTGTATTAAATATTAATTAAATTTTAAAGGGGATTCTATGTTCGATGGCGTACTTGATACGTAACAAGAAGTTTCTTTGAAATCTGACGTTTCACACAACGAAGAGTTATACTCAAAAATAATTATATAATATTATTATTTTAAATGGTAGTTAATGCATAACCGTTGTATTGGAATGAATGAACCAAACTAACTACAATATGATTATACATGTCTGTTAAATGATTTTACATTTATCCAATAAAATTTAGAGGTTTAAAATGTGAATGAATCCAATTTTAAGCATAAACACTCTAATATTCTTTAAAAGGTCGACTTACCAATTTTTGGTGGTGAACCCTTATTTAAATATAGTTTTATTAAATTTATTACAAAATAATATTCTTCTTTTGAATCGGGATATCAAAATCTACTTTGGATGAAATTTTGATATTTTTCAAATAATTTTCAATTTTTAACGAGTATTGAAAAATAATGCTTTTTAATTAAAAAAGGTTTTTTAATATAATTTATTTATATTGGTATATTATCTTTTTAATTTGTTTGAAAGTTTAATTGGATTATATTTTTACCATTTTATCTAATTTTGGTCATTGAAAGTAATTTCAGTTTGAAATTGGATATAAACAAGTGTCAAACTTTTGATAGTTATTATTTCTTAAAAACACGCTTTTTGGTTTTGACAATGAGAATTAATTGTAAATTAATTAATGAAAATTCTTTGTTTTGAATTTAGTAAAATTGACATCATTTTTGAATTCATAATATCAAAATTATCTTTGGGTTAATTTTTTGTATTTTTCTTAAAATGTTCAATTTTTTATGAATAGTGAAAAACACTACATAGTAGTTAAAAACTGACCATTTCATTTAAATGAAATTTTACTACTTCTGTGAATTGAATTTAAAAAATCTGACATACAGGGTTGTCATTAGTAAATATAATGATGTACAATAAGATGAAAATAATTTTTTATGTATAACAACTTTTGACTTTTATTTACCACAGTTAAAGGTAAATAAGGTAATTCAAGGTAAAAATAATATTATAATAATATAAAATTACATTAAAACTTTTCCTAACATTATTTTATGAGTCATGGATGACCAATTAAATACTTGGGTAGAACGTTTGGCCTTTGAAATCTATTTGGGTAAGATAATGACATTAATAACGTTTTATTTAAAGTAAAAATAAAAATGTCATAAAAATGTATTATTTTCCTTAAAAAAATTTAATTTGGGGTTATATAACGGATATTTTTTACTATAAATTTTAATTATAAATCTAAAAATATTTCCTACATCATGGAATATTATTAATAATTTTTAGACATCATATAAATAAATTTATTTATTACACAATGATGATGTAATGATTACTTCATTAATGAATCTTTTAAATAAATTATATTATAAATCTTAAAATAAATTCAGTTTGAAACTTTTTATGCCATACTCGAATTTTATATATTTGGATGACTTTTAATATTTTAATTAATTAATGTTTTTCTAAATAATCAAGTTGTTTTTGATTTTTTAAAAAGTCATGATATTAATAGTATATAAATTGATATAAATGAGTTTTTAAATCAATTAATATTTTATTAAAAGATAAAATAGTCCTAAAAATCTAATATTTGGCCAAATGACATATATTATGCTAAAAATATCATTATTTATCCATTTTGGTTCTCTTGTAATTTTATGGTAACTATATCAACCATATTGTATGAATATACATGAAGACATGGAAAGTTAAATAAGCTAACAAAGGGTTAAATAAAAATTATAAGGATTCCAAAATATCAAAAACCTATCCAATTGATATTGGATGAATTTATGTTGACTTATTTCATCATATATTCGAATTTAATAAGTTTTGAACATTTTTAAAATGAAAAATATTTTATAATAAAATAACACTTGCAAAATTTCTTAAAGAGTCCCTCCTCTCTCTTATAAAAGGACATCAATTCTAACCATTACTCACACCTCTAAAGCCACCTTGGATTATCCAAATTCTACAAAAATAAGCTCCAAAAATCCCTCTCTTCATCCTATAAGTATTATCTTAGGTAGAAGGCATTTCAAGAAAGCCTTTTGGTTCAAACCAAAGAAAGTTACCCGATTTAAAGGCAACATATTCCCTCAAGTTCTCTTCTTTTATTTTACTTCTTCACTCCCTATGCTCTTATTATTATTTTTTACATGAAAAAAACACTATAATCAATATAATAGGTTGTTTTTATTATAAGTATTAAAACTACCCTTACAAAAACCTCATTCTAATGGGTAAAGAACACACTGTTTCTGTGGACAGAGAACTACAGCCTCACGAAACGATGATTGTTCAATCTTCTCCTACCACCTCTTATAGTGCCCTTTATGATGGAACTATATTTATATGTGATATATATTATATTTATATTGTTTCTATGCTTCTTTATTTTTCATATATATAATTCCTTTATGGTTTCCATAATGGGTAAATATGATAATTTCATTTGAAGAAGTGCGGACTACCGCCCCCTCAATGTGATATGACTCGTTCAAGCCATACATGGAATGTATAAAGGATAAAGTTAATGAAATTATATATTATATTATATTAGATTTATATTATACCTATGTATAATTATTTTCTCATTCCATTAAATATGAAATATAAATAAAAATAGCGTTCATGCGTACGGACAACTTACCGTCTCTATGAACAGTGCATTTCATTTCTTATCTCCAAATGTTATGTACTGTTATAAATAAATACATACATACATACATACATATATATATATAATATAAATATATGATATATTTGATATCCAAATCATGAATATAATTATGTGGATAATGTACTTTTGACCACATGGACAACATGTAATTATAAGAAGTTCATTTTTGACTCAAGTACCATATATCGAAAAAACAACCCTTATTAACTTAAATGATTATATAATGTATATAACATGGTAATAAGTGATATAAAATTAATATAAAACTTGAAAAAGGTTCTGAAACAAGTAGAAATTAACTTTAGTTTATTATTCAGGAGATTAAGTAATGAACATGTCAAGTCGGACACGAGGTAAGGGACATCGTCTCAATCACATTTCATTGAGGGATATTTCAATTTATACACAACTTTATTGTATATGATGTTTGAAACCCTTTTTACTTTTTATTTATTTACTATGGAATATTTTTTCTACATAGCATTTTACTAAATTTCTTAGGGAATGTTTTTTAATATATGTGTCTATAACGACCTTTCCGACGTCGCGAGCATTATTTGATATTTGGCTTCCTTAATAAGACAAAATGTTTTTAAAAGGAAGATAAATACCATATACTCATTTTATTTATTTTGGTATTGGAAATGGTTTTGAAAATATATTAGTTATTTCAATATATTTAAAAAATATATTTTTATTGAAATGTGGAAATATTGTCTTTCTTTTATGATTGTTTTATGTGTTGGGAATATGTTGTTGTTCTTGGGAATTGTTTACGTATACGGGTGGTTCTGTGATAAACCTAGGGCAGGTGAGCCCGAGATATCTCTCTAATTCACTGGGTAACGTGGTAGAGGTAAACTTTAATGTTTCTTCTAAGATATTTAGGGAATATACTATAATGGGTATTCCAAATGTAATTCTCTATGCAGATGTGAAAGCGATAATGTAAGTTTGATATGGATACCACAAGCTACCTTTATGATTTATGATTTCTATGTGTTATTAATAAATATTATGATTCCATGAGGTATGTTAAAGAGATTATGTTTGGTGTATATTGATAAACTAATGTTTTATTTATTTATTTTATAACCGTTAATAAGTTTTTTAGGCTCATTACATGTTTTTGAAATTTTTATCATAGAATATAAGGCAAGGTAAGAGAAGGGAAGAATTATAGAAGATTTATATCGAGAAAAGAATTCTTGTTTTCTTTTAAGAGTTTCTATTTTACAAAAAATGGATACTGAGTATAAATGTATACTTTGTATTATTTGATATGTAAAGTAATATTTATGGCCTAATTCTATAAAACTATAATCCTGAAAAGATCCTCAATATGAATTATTAACTTAATTCAATATTATATAATTTATAAGGTTGGGGCCTTATATTATTAAATTAAAGTCAATAAAAATAACGATTAATTTGTATTATGAATTTTTATTAATATCCAATAAATCAAATATACATGTAATCAAGTTATAAAAAGTTATTACTTGGATACCAACACCAAACCCCCACCCCACCAACTTGGACTAGATTCAACAACATACACATTTTAGTCCACTAGAGCTCAGATGATAATCAGGTTTCTGCTATGTCAAGTTTTTAATAAGGGGTTCCACTAGCTTTTCATCCATAGAAATAATTCTTACCACATCCTTACATAATTGAGAAAAATACTTCAAGATATAGTAGTTTTGATGTGTTTTTTTCATCCATTAATGTGTCCATGGATCTTTTTCTAGAGTTAATGATATAGTATTATTATTGTATAAAATGACAGGATATTTACTAATAGGTACCACATCTTGATCTTGGGAAAATTATTGCAACCATATTAATTCATTAGATTCCAACAAATTTATAATAAACTTATACAATACTTTATAATATATGACCATAAAATTTTTGAGCTCTTCTAGGTTACAAAACCTACATTCAAAGAGAATAGGTTTCTCATTCATGAATTCATGTCATATTGATCAGCTTGGAAACTAAAATATGTGTATCCTCTGATGACTATTTCCTCATCTACTCTATAAACCAAGAACAATTCTTTAGTGTTCCTCAGATACTTAAGTATAGTGTTTATTTCCATTCAATGGTGGTTACTTGAGTTAGCTTGATATCTTATTAGAACACATAATGCATTAGTAACATCTTGCCTAGTACATATAATAACATATATGAATAAACCAATCATTGATATGTATGCAATATTTTCCATTCTATTTCTTTCTTTATGTGTCTTAGGACACATTTTCATAGAAATATGAATTCCATGTGACCCTAGAAACAATCCCATATTGAATTGTTCCATTCATAATCTCTTTAGTATATTGTAAATGTATGTAATTTGACATTGGGAAATAAATCTTTGCGATCGGTCATGATGGATCTTGATACCATGAATATATGCTTCCTCAGAAAATTCCTTAATAGAGAATCATTTATTCAACCACAACTTAAAATTCTATAATATTATTATTTCATTTCCAATGAGTAATATATAATCATCCTTTACTATTTATAAAATGATGTTACTCCCACTAAACCTTTTGCAGAAAAAAGTCTCACACTCATTCTTTTTTAAACCAAATTACCATATGGATTCATCAAAATTAATGTTCCATGACCTAGATTCATTCTTTAATACAAAAATAGATTTTACAATTTGTATATCTTATTGGGATCCTTTAGAGCCACATACCCTTTGGGTTGTTTCATTTAGACATGTTCCTGAAAGTTCCCATTAGGGAAGGTTAGTTTGAAATCTATTTTTCAAATCTCATATTCAGGGTATGGTATAGTAGAAATCATAATTATTATGGTCTTATCATTGAAACTAGTGAAAAATATTCATCGTAGTCAATAAATTGAGGCTATTTAAACTCTTTTTCAACCAGTCATAGCCTATAGGTACTGACTTTTCCATTTATGTCTAGTCTCTTCTTGAATAACCATTTTAAACCAATGTGTTTTACATCCATAGGAGAATCTACAAAAATCTAGACTTGGTTTTGGTACATGTAATTCATTTTAGAATTCATGTACTCTTTTCAATTCTAAATATCAATTCCACTTACTACTTTATTGTATGTTAGAGGATCATTATTATCAACAAATAATGTGTCCCCATCCTCGATGAATAGAAAAATATACTATTCTAGTTCTTTAATATCTCTTGTATTCTTAGATAATTCTTATGTATCTGGAATAATTTCTTCTTCTATGGGTCTTTGTGGAATCTACTCCTATGCCAACTCTAGTGTACCATGAACCTAAACTTCATTAACGTCTTCATTTCTCCCACTATCAATTTTAGATATGGTCTCCATCTTAAGGAATATGTCATTTATTTATACTATTAATTTTTTTCTGAGGGTTCATATAATAAATATCTCATTATCTATTGATGGTATCCTATAAAGGTACACATTATGCCTTGGGTTGAATGTTTGTTACATGAAGAGTACATAAAAAATGATTCAAAAACCCACACATGTAAGTTTGATAACACAAGTTTCTTTCTATTCCATAAATGTCATGGTATACCATATAACTCTTTAATCAAAAATTAGTATAGTGTTTATACTATTGTTTGTAATGGGTATTCCCAAAAGTATAATAGAAGACTCACATGACTCATCATTTATCTCACAATTTCCAACCAGGTTCAGTTCATCTTTTAGTTATAATTTTCCATAGAGGTTTATATATAGGAGTGTTGTGAGATAGGATCCCAAAATTTGATTAGTAATCAATGAAATATTCATTAAGATATTCTTCAATATGATTTTAGTGGATTTTATTAATTTTCTAACTAATGTAGTTCTCAACATCATTCTTGTATTCCTAGAATTTATCAAAACAATCCAACTTATATCTCATTAATCAGATGCATCTGTATATACTAAAATCATTATTAAAAGGTATGAAGTATCAGTAGCCACAACTTTCTTCAATAGGAAATGTTCCACACACATATGTATGAACTTATTCAAGAATCTATTTGGACCTTTTCTCCTTTATAAAAAATGAGGATTTTTTTTTCATTTTATCTTATAAGAATGTGTGTCATATATCAAGTGTTTTTAGTTCAAAATAATCTAAATATCCATCTTGGTATAATTTAGTCAACTTCTTTTCATTTACATGACCTAGTCGGTGATTCCATAGTTGGGTGTGGTATGAGTCAAGTGAAGCTGTTTCATTATTGATTTTTATTTCTTGGTCTATGTAATTTAACACATAAAGAATTTTATTTAAATGTTCCTTACCATAAAACATTATATCTTTATAAAAGAATCAAAATTAATTTCTAACCATGAAAATAAATCCATTTTTATACATCTAGATATAGATATAATGTTTTTGGTAACTAAAGGAACATAATAAAAACCCTTTAAAACCAAGATCATTCATATTTGAAATGCGAGGTGGTAGTCCTCAATAACTACAATATCATGTTTAGCTCCATTGGCTACTCATATATCTACCTCCCCTCGATCAATTTTTCTAAATCTAAATAGTTCCTATATTTTAATTTATATGTAATAACTATAATCTATATCTAATAATCAATTTTTAGAAGTAAATGAAATTCTCTCAATAAAAGACACATAGAAATATTACCTTGATTTTTTAATAGGGTTCAATGTTTCTTCTAGTAGACCATCTTTCTACGTGTGAAACATAAAAAATCAAATTCCAATAATTTCTCATTAATCTTCCTCTTATTAGAAGGGTGTAAAGAATATTTAGACTTATATATCCTTGATTTACCTTTCCTTTTGTTCACCATAATGATAGAAGGATTATAATACTTCATATCCATATCTACTTCAGGATGAAGAGTAAGAAGATCTAGAAGAGACTTCTTAATATTCCTTATATTAAAAAATTTTAAAACCTAGAGAATCTCCGAGGGAGTGATGTAATAATGAGACCAGTGCCCAGTTCTTTCTAGATTTTAAACCCTATAACCTCTATGTATTCAATGTATCTAATGAGATTAACTAAGTGAGTCTTAGCTAGCTACCCTCTCTAATATTTACTTGAAAAATATCCTTGTAAATATCAAACCATTATTGTCATTATCTCTTTTGGTATGGACCAGAGAGGTTCTTAATAATTCTATACACATCCATGTTTTCTTGGGACTTCATGTGTTCACTAGACATATATGAAAGCATAAGACATTGAACATCAACCAGATCACTAAAAGTTTCCTCATATATAATTAACTCTTCAGCACTTTCCTCCTTGTTAGGAGAATTTGGCATTGAGGATTCTAGCATATAATATTTTCATTCATGGTGTGACACAACTTGAAGATGCCTAAACCACTCTTTGAAGTTACTACCAGTGATGATGTTGTAATTCTCTGATGTTGATTATAGGGATAATGTTGATGATGAGCTTTCCATTTTATTCTATAATTAAATAGTTTATTATTATTACTTTTTTGATTATAAATTATGTGAGAAATAATAAATTAATTGACTTTTTATTAATTATCCCATTATTCTATAAAGTCTAAATAGCCCTCAAAATTGAACATAGAAGGTATTGTTTATCAAAAGATCTAGTGAAAATAATCCATATTCCCCATCACATAACCCCAATGATGGTTGATCAAGCTACTAAAAGGTATTTAGGTAGGTGGTTATTTTCCAACTGCAAGCTTGCAACTCCTTGATCCATTTAGTAGACCCCCTTATCCAAAAATTCAAACATTGTTTTCCTCAACACATTACTCCAATTTACATCATGTTTAGTGAGAGAAAGATCTCTAGATGTAAGATGGTTATGTCAACCCACAACCTTCATAAGAATTGTATGTTAAAATTATGTATCCCAACGAGGGTTGTTCAAACACTTAGTTCTATGGATTTAATTCCTAATAAAGTAATGCAAGGATTATTTTGAATTAATATTAAGTTGATTTATTTTTATAAATTATGCATAAATTTTATCCTATTTTATCCTTTAAATGACTTTTTAAAAATAACTGGAAGTTACATAATTAATTAACCATGCTAGATAAAAAATTTACTCATAATACATTTATTTAAATTCAATATGTTCACATTAATTAATTAATTGATGTGGTCATAGTCTTGCATCAATAAAATAAATAATTTCATATATTGAAATAAATAATTAATTAAATAAATTGTTCATGAGATTTATGTAATACTTGATTTAATTAGTATATATTAAATCAACCTATGACCTAGTGGAAATAAATCTTATTAAAAGTCATTTCATGTGTTAAAACATTCCACCTACCCACCTATATTATAACTGGGTTGGAATCATTATGGTTTCATATTAAACCACCTCCATATGCCTTGGGAAATCTCTATCAATTACAAGTATATATAACTCAAATGTAGGTGAGGGTAACCAAATGATTATTTAATGGGGAATTACATAATGTTATTGGACATGCATGTATTAAATAATAATGGAGGAACGGATGATTTTTCGAATATCATATTTAATTTAATAATAAAAAATTCCAAACACATGTAATAAATTAAAAAAATAAATTCCATTACATACAATATTCTTTTTCCAGATCATTCATATTCTTACATGCAATGTATACACAAAGTAAATGGATAATATTCATTTCTTATTAATTATTTATTACTATGATAAACACAATTGTATTAAATAATTAATTCCCTTTCATCTTAATGACCATTTAAATCCTCTTGGAGACAAAAATCATAGAGTCACAAATGAACAATAAATGGTAGAATCAATATTTGTAGATTTATTTAAATAAATAAATTAATAATTTAAAATTATTTTAAACCTTTATTAAATTTTCCAAATATGAAATTTACGATCAATGCAATAATGTATTGATGTGTCAATTCTCAATTTAATGTAATTTAATTATTACATTAATTTGGATAATACAAAACATTTACTATAAAAAAACTGTGTATCTTTGTTTTAGTTATTTAGGTCACATTACTGGGGTTTTAGTGTATTGACTAGGCTAGAATTGAAAACATGTACATTCCAATTACCTGCCATGTGCCCAGTTATTGGGTTACCAAGATACATGCCTGGGTCTTCTGAGTGTGTCTTGATGGGATACTAAAATGTGTACATGCCAACTACACTATGTTTTTTCCTAATTTTGTGTAGCTGTGAAACCATCCAAAAGAATTGGAATTTTCTCCAGTGAGAAACTACACAACATGTGCCGCTAGATACAGATAATTTATCTTTAATATCATGTGTCCAAACAACAAGACTGAGTAAATGAGATGTATCTTGGAAATGGGAATTTATTAAAAATAAATCTTTTACACCGCATATGATTCATGTAAATAAAAAATTCTCCATATTTTTAGTATTACGTGGTTTGGGCATGTATAATGAAAACATATATTGTGCAATTTATATCACTTACTTGTATGGACAACATGGAATATATTTTTATACATGTTGTGTAATTCAATAACTATATGCCAGGTTGGCTAGACAATATGTAGAATACCCCATCTATGATAACATCATAGAGTGCCTTCATTTTTCTACGAGGATCATAGGATACAATCCCTCCATCAGTGATCCAAAAGTTCTTCATTAATCTATGAGTAATGAAAATAAATATCTAAGTTCTGGCATGATGAATTCATTTTCTTATGTTATTCACATTGATGCACCATCCTTTAGTATTTAAGGAATATCTCTTGAGTTTATTGTTTTTGAGATAGAGAGGAAGGAGAAGTTGATAGATAATTTTGTGTGTGAAATAATTATATATTTTTTATTTTTGAATTAAATACACAAAAGATAGAACTGTCACATTATAGAGTTAGGTTTTGGGTAAAAATATTATTTAATTTCTTTGTGACTATTAAAAAATATTATATTATTTAATAAACCACATTCCACAAAATAATAATAATATTAATATTTTTAGTGTGCGCGAAATTGTGCGATAACAAATATTATTTAACAGGATTGTTAATTTATATTTCTCACCAGACACAGTCTTGGTCTGTTTGAAATATTCTTACATTTATTAAACACCTTAATGTATATTTAATTTAAATATTTTATTCATTATTAAATATTTTTTATTGATAAAACCTGAATAAATTTATCCCAAGGTCTTTATAAGAATATTTATTCAAATTAAAAAAATTCAAATAATTTTTTTTCTAGATTATCGTAAACACATAGTGTGTGACCCACTATTATTATTTATCATTTGAATTATGTGAACTTTTTTAAAGTCAAATATTACTATATAGAAATACGTCCAGGAACCCAAGATAAAGAAAATAATGTCACAATAATGAAAACCATATATGAATATTCACTGTATAATATAATCACTTTATCTCAATATCTCATCAAGAAGGTTGGACATTTATGTCACCAAATTATTTTCTCAACACATAGTTAATTTACTATATAAAATAAACACATCATTTCACCATTGAAATGAAATTTAATCTGATGGTTCAATTCTAATCAAATAACTGAGATATCAACCTCCAAATAAATGAAAGGGGAAAATCATTCCTTGACTTATCCATTAATGATGTGTAAATCATGGTTCACCCAATGAATCCTACCTCAATACAAACATATGTTATAAAATTTTCTATCACCAAATATAAATGCAGAATTCATTACATGCATTAATAATAATAATAAAGTCTAAGTCCTTTTACACACACTAATAATAGAAATATTTGATGATGAAAAAACATGTGGAACTCTAATAGGCGGGTATATTCTAATATTCTCACATCTTGAAGATTAAAAAGAGAGAACTTCATGAGAACAAGACTTATACACTTATGAGTAATCACACCTTATAGTCTATGTATAATGTGTCCCATCATATTACATTATCCAACCTAAGAAAATAACTTATGAATATCATTATAGCACATCAAGGTTATCAAAGTAGAGGGGAACTTGTATGTCCTTATAAATATGATGTATACTATAGGACATTAATACATTACAGTTAGGAAGAATAATGACAATATATATTAATAAGTTTTAATAATATTCAATACATTGAATAATAATATAATCAAAGTAAAAAAAGTTGGTACTAGGACACAAACTCCAACACATAAAAATAAAACATGCGATAATAAACCGTTATATTGTAATCACATAACTTATTATCCTTTCAATGATATTTTCATTCCTAATTATGTTATGTTTTCTATGTGTGTAACACTTTCTAATTTATTTCAAGAGTCTAGAATAAAGTAAACTGCAACTTCAACCAATCAACTTATCAGGTTATCATCTCATTTTAAGTAACTTTTTATATTTCAATAAAGTAAATTTTTTTCATAAAAAATTAATAAAAGAATAATTTTACTTAGTTTTATTTATAAAATTTAAATTTACTTTGGAATCATTTGGTAAAATTTCGTTTAATGAAATCCTGAAAATGGATTTGAACTATTTTACATAATGCTTCTGTTTTTTCCACTACTATGATCAACTAAAATGTTGTTGAATGAAAATTATAATGCCTAATAGATTGTATCATATCTTATTCTGAAAGAGTAGTAACTAAATATTCTTCTAAATATCTATTTACACCAACATTTTTTTTAGAAAAACAGTTTGTCTAAAAATTCATAGCTTTACATTTCATCTTCTCAAAATCCATCTATACGAGTAGGATTATTATAGAAGCTTTTCCTTTAAATAGTTATAAAATATTCATGAAAAAAATATCAATCATAAATTTTAAGACAATACATAAGGTTTTAAAAATCAGACCAAAGGTTCGTCAATTTCATTATTTGAATTTGTTGGATGCAATATGTATTACTATTTTCTAATTTTTCCATCAAGTCAAAACCTTTCTTATAGATAAGGGTCCTCACACCACACTTCTAGATTAAGAAATGTGTCTGAAGGAATTCCATCTATTAGTGACATGATATTTCTTGACCATGGTGTTGACATATCCCCCCTTTATATTCCAAATTTGTAACATTTAAAACATTTAATCCCCCTTTCCATAATAACATCGGGTTTACATTTAAAAAACATAACGTATAGAGTTTTAATTATTCACCCCCTCTCATTTGATAATGGAATTTAATGTATCATAGGGTTTATGATGAACTTTTATAAGTCAGTTGTGGAGCCTGAACATGTAGTTTTAGCCTCAATTGATCAAATATTTTCCTTGAAAAATCGTTGGTGAACACATTAACAAGTTGATCTTTTTATTATATATATTCAATATTTATATCTATGATTGAAACTATTTCATTTATAAAATTATATTTAATAACAATTTACATAAATTTGGAATATTAAATAGGTTTTTTTATAAATATCAATTTCACTTTTATTATGAAAAAAATATTCTGTTTTTTTCAACCTTCAACATCAAATCTCCCAACTGATATTTTATCCACATTATTTGAGTATTTTCATGGATAACAATAACATATTCATATTTGGATATAATTAATATTAGTTATAATTTGTTTTATAGTGTTCCAAAAAACACAAATCTCTTAAAATAAGAATTTTACTATAGATATTAATTTTTGATCATCATAATCACCATCTCAATAAACATCCATGAAAATAAGTAAGATTAAATTATTACTTTTCTTTTACAACAGTTCACAATTAAAATTTCACTTGAAATACCTCTAAACTATCATGGAATATTTCATATGAGATTTTTTAGGATCACTTTAATACCTATCACATAATATTACCACATTAAAAATATTAAAATAAGGTTCTGTAAGATAGAGAAAACATACAATCAATTTTTCAAAGTCCTTTTGATTAAAAATTTTTCTATATTAATATTTAATATTATTTATACACATGGAAATTAGTGTATAAACTTAGTTTTATTCTTACATGATTTTTTCAATAATTTATTGGTATATTTTTATTTTTATATAAATATTTATCTTTATTTTTTGTTGAACTTTTAATAATAGAAATAAATTCAACACACTATGAATATACATCTGGAGATTCATTTTTTACATGTTCATAAAACACTTTATAACCTTATCCATTAACTATTTAAAATTATATCATCAATCGAAACAATTACTAAATGGTTACCTATACTCATTTATTTCAAAAATTAGTTTTTAAAAACTGTTCCTTTATAAAATTTTAATCACTTTAAGAAACTATAGAGTTTTGAATACTAAACATGAGGGGCATGTTTTAACCCAAAAAAATATTTATTTAGTTTACACACCATGTTTCCCTAATTGTCAAGTATTAACCCATAAGGTTTATCAATGAAACCACATTCTTTAATTTACCCATTCAAGAATGTTGAATTAACATCTATCTAATTTGTAATTTTGATAATTAATTACCAATAATTTTTTTTATAGTTTTATGTCTTGTAGAAGGAGAAAAGGCCTCTTCAAAGTCAACACCTTCTACATAAAAATTACCTTTTTAAATTAACTGATCCTTATTATTCTAAGTTTTTCTTTTTTCATTGAGCTTATTTCTGAACACATATTTTTTACAATAAAATTCTTTACTTTTGTCCATGAAAAAATATTTTATTTTTCATTTTTATCAATTTGATCCAACTCTTCATTCATAACATTTAACCATTCTTTATACTCAACTTCTTTAGAAAAAAATTGTGGTTACACTTATGAGATAAGAAACATTTGATTTTATAAAATCAATCTTCTCCCACTATTAGCCAGACTTTCCTATTTGTTGATGACATTAATTGTTTGAGCTTGATTTGGTAAAGTCCATAATTATTTTTTGTATTCCTTCTAGTCTTACTTTCCTTATCAATGGACTGATCAGAATCAACCTATAAAATATTACACTGGAATATATCTTAAATTTCACTAAATTTTATAGAAGCTATCATTTTATCATATTTTAAACCATCAACATCATATTAAATATATTTTAGTTAAGGTGTAATAGTTTTCAATTACTTTTATATCGATGGAATATTCCAACATATGTAGCTATTTATTCTGTCATCTATAAATTCTTCAGTTTGGTGAATATCTTATGAACATACATCCTTTCAAAATTTCATCAAAATTTTATATATTTAGATTTTTATTTTCATTAATAATGAATTCATAAAACATGAAAGTATTTCAATTTTTGTTTATTCTTATAACACATGTCATAGAGAGTCACTATTGATTCTAGTCAAAGAAAAGATGTATTCTAAACATGTAAAGCTCTACTTATATCTTCCCCCCCCCCAAATTTAAATGTTTATATCTAGTGATAATGGTTCTTCCGATATCAACCAATTTTCTTCCTTTCTAGTATTCTATTTGTCTGTGGTATGTATGGAGAACTTTACTAGAGTTTAATTATATGTTTTTTTCAATCAAGGATCAAAAGAGTTAATTATGTACTTATTTACATTTTCTATTATTAACTTTGAAATATATACACCAAGATGCTTCTTGAAGTCCCTATTGAAATTTTTGAACAATTATATATACTTTTTGTAATACACAAGTATTTTATTGTTATTTCATTTGGAATAAACGTTAAGTATTCCATATCTTTCTTTATACAGAACCCCATATCTAAATGAATCTATGATATAATATTCCTTTATAATATAGAAATTTGATTGGAAGGTATGAATAACATTAAAAAAACTATGAAAAATATATATGAATGTTTTCCCAAAAATTAAATTATTAATTAATTCCTAATAAATAATCATATTTTTAAATAACATTAGTTAATGTTTAAAATAAATATTTTTAGAAGAAATGTAATTTTATAAATGTTATGTTTTTATCTCAACAATGTATTTTGATCACTATTGAAAAATGATTCAAAAATATATATTTATAATTTATATGAATAAATTAAATATAATTAATTAATTATTTATCTAAATGTTAGTAACAAAGATAAAATCATTTAAAGGTAAAAGATTTATTTTTCATAAAATTGTTTTTATGTGCGTAATATTGTTTTATCAAAATAAATTAAATAACTCATTATTGATTAATTGTTTTTATGATGTTTATAAATTATATATTAAATAAATTATTTTATCATTCATTTTATTTGTTATACTAGGTATGGAATGAAATTCCAATTTTTTATTTTGAAAAATGAATTTTTCTAAAAAAATGGGTTTTTGTCGAGTTTGATGCCATTATTTTAAAATTAAATTCTACCACTTATAGAAATTGAAATTGATAAAATTTATTAGATATGTTGAATTATAATTTTATTTTTTTAATGTTTCCACTCCCATTTTTTCATAATGAATTGTAAATTTTTTTAAAAAATTTGTCACCACATTTATGGTTAAAACGGGTTTACCTGGGGGATTAAACTAAGAGATAAGGTAAATATTGACACATAAAACAAGATAAATCCTATTTTGTATCCTTTTTTTTAAATATAACATTTTCTATTATAATTTTTGTCATTTTTATCCATTGTTTTTGAATAATACATTTATATATTTTAATCTTTTGAAATATACCAAGTGTGTCATCAACATAACTTATAAAATAACTCTCATTATCCTCTATAATAATTAAATATACTCTTAAATTAGATAATACATATCCAAATAATTTTATAACATTCATACCCAATTCCTAGAGGTCCTCATTTGATTATAATACCATTATTTCTAGGCTTAATGTGTAATCCAAAGGTGGATTCTCAATGAATAGGTGTAAATATTAACCAAGATCTTTCAACATTATTTCTTATTCCAGCCTATATGAACCTATTTTATCCACAATAAAATTATAAATCTATTAAAATAAATATAATATGATTTTATGATTATTTGGGAACAACCATTATCCCCATCCATTCAATGAAATGGTAAATGATAGTATATCTTGTGTGTATGTGTGGACTACAGCCCCCACATAGTGTTATAATTAATTTTCCATCAGCAAATCATATGGATTTTTATAAAAAAGTATTTAATAAATATATATGATATTTATGATATATTCTTGAATATATAATAATAAAAATATTATAAACATTTCTCTCTTTATTTACATTAGAAAATGAAAACAACGTTCATGCGTACATACAGACTACAATCTCTATAAAAATTGTATTTCACTTTTCTATCTATGCCTTTTATAGATAGTAATAAATATTTATATAATATATATATATTAAATATATATTTATT
This sequence comes from Viscum album, assembly GCA_963277665.1. Taxonomy (NCBI): domain Eukaryota; kingdom Viridiplantae; phylum Streptophyta; class Magnoliopsida; order Santalales; family Viscaceae; genus Viscum; species Viscum album. Next base: position 1,552,707,128 of record OY728141.1, read on the forward strand.
ATCATTATTGAGATGATGGAACCATGATCAATGTACAAGGAGTAGAAAATTTGAACTGAAACATTTATGAAAAATGGAACAGTTATCACCCACAAATGATGATTTAAATTAGAAAATATTAATAAATGGATATTAAAATGATATATTTGAAAATATATGATATCATAAGTATTTATATGTTTTTATATTGAATATATAAAATATAAATATTTTATACAAGAGGTTATATCAATTACAAATCAATTCAAACATGAGGTAAGGGTTTTACGTTACGATCTTATTTTCACTCGAATTTTATTCTCCTCTATATTTTTGAAAATTTAATTTTTTTCATTTCATTTTTCTTCTCTATATGTTCTAGAATATCTATAAGAATATTTTCAAGGATAACCAATTTTTTTTTGTTGTGAAGGGAATCATTGTTTTAAACATCTATATTTTAATTAAAATGAATTCAAAAATTCTATGTCTATTATCAAATGATTTTATAAAATAAAAATATACCAATTTGTTTACTCTCTATAGATTGTTTTGAAAATAAATTTAAAATCATTTCGGGAAGGTGTTACTTCATAAAAAAGGTGTGAAAAAATATTATTATGAATGTTTATAACATTAATAGAATTTCCCACCTGCATGACCACATAATGATTTAAATATTTCATTATAAGAATCCATGGTTTTCTTAAAAAGTTAAATGTTATTTAAAATTTTGAAAAATTTTATATTTTAAATAAGTGATTTTAAAATAAAAATATAATTTTCCTCAAAAAATGTTCAATTGACCTTTTAATGTTAATTTTTTCAATAGAAACATGTATTTATGTTACTTTAGATTCAATAGGTATAAGAGGAAATGATATTATAATCATTCATTCCCCCAATGGTGTATTATTATTATGATGTGATATTTATGAAACCCATTTTATTTTCCATGGGTTAATCTATGATGAAAGGATAAATGTTTTCAAAAAAAATTATTACATATATGAATGGATTATGTGATGGGTGGGTCTATTATATCTGTCAAATGTATTGGGTAAAACATAATGTTTTTTGAGATTAAAGTGTATATTATAGGTTATCCCAAAAAAAATGCCACATGAGAGGATTTACCAAGAAAAAATATTACCCAAGAGAGGTTAACCAATGTTGAAAGAATGTTCATGGGTTTTTTTCCAAGAATAAAACGTGTTGAATGTATCAGTGGGTATCATTGAAAAACTAATTCAATGATTATTATGATTCCACACTTTATTCCACACTTTTATGACATTATATTTTGACAATGTTATTCACTAATGGATTATGATGTTTTATTAATTTATTATTATTGAATTATAAAATTCCATGCTTTATAGGGAGACTCATGATTAGGACTTATGAATTATTTTTTATAGTTTCCAAATGCTAGTCTCTGGTTCTTATACCCTTTTTCCTATATCATTATTAAATGATAATTTATATCTCTCTTTTTTACCCTAATTGATATCCTTATCTCACACTTTATTATGTTTATTTTCCCTCTATTATGAATAAAGGATTTAATAATGATTTATTTAAAAAGGGTGTTGGTTTTTTAGAACTTTTAGGGAGATGAAATAGATCTATTATGTAACAATTATTTATGTATCCATGTTTACAAAGACACAAAACCTTTATGGTTATGGAGTCAATCACAATGATATATAATTAATAATCATATAATGAGATGAGAGATTTATTTTGGCAGTGTTTCAGTTACCTTAGTTGTTATTATAGTATGGCATATTTATTTTTATATTCTTGAATAAGGAATATTTAGTGAGAACCCTTAGGATAAGCCATTGTATAAGATAATATCATATGTTATGGTAAAGAATAAAATTTGGTTTCTTAAAAATACATCCCTATTTGGATACTGAAAAGTTGATGCAGTTATAGTACTATAACTCCTTAATATTTTATTATATATTTCACTTTAAATAAATTTAATTTCTTTGATAACTTCCTTTACATGAAACACCGAGTATAAATAGATAGAGATATAATATTTATTTTTTATTATTTATTGCGAAAGCTAGAACATTGTCATTATATTAGAGGGTATTAATGAGAATAAATAAATTGTGAAACTTTATTTTATACCCATTTAAGAAATTAATTAATTTTTTGTTATTTTTTTGAAATTAAAATAAAATAATATGAAGGTAAAATAGTTGTTTTTATAGAAATTAGTTTTCTACAAACAATATTTTTATATTAATATATAAAATTAATCCTTATTGATGAATAATTTTAATTAAATGTATATATTATTTATTCAATCAAATTTTTTAACATTCATCTATTGGTTTTTACTATGCATGGAATAATAATTAATTCAGTTTTATGTCTAAAAATGTATACCTCTAAAAATGATTTTATTGAATTATGAACACTTATCTAAAAATAATTTTCCACCAATTATTGAAATTTAATATAGTTAAATGGATCCAATATTTGGAATTATAATAACTAATATTCTTTAATATTTCAAAAATTTTTTTCGGTCATTAGGAATAACAATTTTGGTAAAAACATTAGTTACCACGGTAAGAGTTGAAATGAGATAAAAGGGTTAAAATAAAATAATAAGGGTTAAAATGACATAAATATTTGTCTAAATACTTATTGGTGGTAAAATTTAAATCCTATATCATATAATATTCAAATTTTAGTCATTTTGGAACCATTTTTAATGTGTAAAATATTATTATATTTTAATCTTTTGAAAAATCCCAACTATGTCCTCTCCATCCCTTATAAAAGGATATCAACTATCCCATCTTCCCCACAGACCATGAATATTCTATATTATAAAATATCCTCCATTATACCTTCATAAAATCACTCCGAATTTCTTATAGTTATTTTTTTGGTCAAAATACCACCCTTTTACATCTTAATGTGTAATCCAAATGTTGTTTCTCAACAAATTGGTATTACTCTTGACCAAATAATTTCAATTTTATCTCTACTTCTTCATTTTATAAATATGCGGTATGAATTCTAAAAAATTTAATTATTTATATTAATATAATTAATTTTTATTATGATTATGGGTAATCCATTTTCCATCTCCTTTCCATCAAATTGTAAATGAAAGTATCACTGATGTGTACGTGTGGACTACCGCCTCCAAGTAGTAATGTGATAAATTTTCCATAACCATAATTCATAACTAATAATTATAATGGATTTAATTTTCATATATTATATTTTTGAAATATTTAATCTTATTTAATTTTAATATCTTATATACCTTTTTTCCCCTCCATTTATTTAAAAATTATAATGTTTCTCATGTTTATTTGTAGAATACCACCTCCAAAGAATGATGTGATAGAATTTTCATCACTATTATGTATAAAAAATTAAAAAAATTCATATAATTAATAAATATTATAATTATTTCAAGATTATAATAATATATATGATGAAAAAATGATAAAGGATCATGTATCAGAACCATCGAACCCAAAAATTTATTGAAAATGAACCAATTTTCACCCAAATATTCATTTTAATAAAGAAATTATTAATAAAAGGATAATTAGAAGTTATAAAGAAATTATAAATAGTAATTTATTTATTAATATGGTTTTAAAAAATATTTATAATAAAAAAATATTTATTATATGGTATTTTTGAACATGTATGAACTATGATGAGACATTCGGTAGGGGTTTATGTTACAATCTCATTTCTTTTTGTGATTTCCTATTTGAATTTACATTGGTGGTGATTTTAAGGATATTTTAATTTAAAAAAATTTATGTTATTATAATCTCATTATTTTTGTATTTTTCTATGTGTTAGATCCATTTTTATCTCTTTGGTACTTAAAATTATCGAGAAAATGTTTTCAAATAAAAATCGACCTTATTTATTCTTAGATCATCAAAAATTTTCTTCTATATAAATTTTCGTCCAAATTGTTCAATAGATGATTATAAATACTCTTTAAATGTTTTTAGATGTTCATTTTCATTAGATTTTACTTTATTTAAAAATACATATAAGAAATCTTTTTAAACAAACAATTTCTGAACAAGTCTTTTTTTGAATTTTTTTGAATACGTGTAATAATATTTTCCCTTAAAAAATATATAGTTTGAATGGATTTTCTCACCATAATTATTATACATAATTTTAATCTTAATTTTCAAATTTCAATGTTTATTTTCCAAAAAAGCATTGATTCACACTCAAATTTACCCAAGAGATGAAGGTAGAACGGTCCTTGTAGTTTAGCTTGGGTTGTCGAATCCTCATAGACCTAAGAAGAAACTTATAGACACATACATTATATGGACTATTTTTTTCAATGAAGTGGACAAATTGGTTTTATTTTTTATGGGTTTAAGTGAACTCTAATACACTTAATTTAATTCAATTTTAAATAGTGAGTTGATCCTAGGTTATCAATTGGGGTGGATTGGACATATTTTGTTTTCAATGATTTCAATTTCTTATATTTTAGATGTGTTCATTTAAAAAGATAAAACAACATCATCACTTACTGGTTTAATACCTACACCGTTTAATATTAATCACCTATACACTTGAAGGATAAATGTTTTGAGCACTTCAAGGTAAAGGTTTGTATTAGCACTTGAAGTGCGTGACCTTAAATTCAACAAGGACGATGGAGTTTAAAAATCATCAAATAAAAATATCACTTAAAGATGTGATTAAAAATTAATGGGGTGATAAATAACATCCAATCCAACCCCTTTTCTACTCCCTTGGATCAACCCATAAGTGGGTTATCCCTCCATTAATGATATGGTTTCAATAGATGTGGGAAGTAGACTCATGATGGAGGAATTGAAGAAGTAGAGAAAACAATAAAAAGAAAATGATCGCTCCACCATTGTGTGAATAATTTCACAAGTTTTGGTGTGAATAAATTCACAAATTGAACCAACAGTATCAAATTTATATAAAGAGCAACATAATAAGAGGAAAAGAAGAACTTTTATTACAAAACTAAAGTGAATTGAATAACTTACATGTGAAAGGAAAACCTGAGACAACAAAATCACATCATAACATTACAATTGAATAAACCACCAAATAATACAAACCGTAGAGACCCGAAGCTTGACGTACATGGAAATTACATTACATTTGCGTAATACTTAGTACATAACAAAAACACACACACAAGGATCGTAATAGTTTAGTGTCTTTGGAAACTCGGAATATAATCTTCTAATCCTGGTGAAAGATTTTCAACATCTCCCATAAAGATCTTCCTTTTTTTATACCTAAAACCTTTCTTTATATCCTGGGGAAAAGAAAACATAAAAGGGTGATCTCAAATGCTCAGTAAGGGTAAACAAAAGAAAAATCAATCACATCATATTCATAAGAACATATCTTTTGGAAATCTTAACCTGCAAAAGAGAGCATAATTTCATAACATGGGATAAATCATAGTAGTGAAATGAAATCCCAATAATCATAACTTAAAACATGAAATTTGTGGCATACACACATAAGCATAGAGAATCATTTCTTGTTAGTCAAGACTCATTGCCAAGACTATCTTAGTGGAAAAAGTCCCTTTCTGAACCGAGTCACCCTCGTTTCAGTCCTGTTTCACTGAACCAGTATAACCTACCATTCCAACCATGTCTATCTCATGAGACATAAAATAGTTACCCAATGCATTGGAGGGAGATATAGGTCCCACCCATCTCATAATGATACCATTCTTATGTGTGCCACAAAATCATAAACCATACATCATAGCATAACCCATGTAATAAAAATGGGATTCTTAAACCACATGACATCATAAAACAATTCATATAAGATAAAGGAATTCATAAAAATATTTCCATCACAACATAATCAAATCCAGGTAATAATAGGGATAGAAACAGAACCCTTTTTTATCTTAGATGGAAAATAATTTTGATAAAACACTTGAACTTCATTCTTGAGGAAAATATCCTTTCTACTTCAAAAACACTTTTCCATTCTTAATATGTCATACAATTTTAAACTAAAAGAAGTTGATTAAAAATAAACTTGAAAAATTGTAAAGGGATATTCTTGGAAATAATCTTTTTAAAAATCCATTCATCCTGTATAAGTTAAAAGAACATTCTTCTCGTACTTTTTTCGGAAAAGTCAAAAAAAGTACCTCAAATGAAAAACGACAAAAGATTCCTTTCATATCTTTTACTAAAAAATCACCGAAGGGTAAAATTGGAAATAAACTATTTTAGAATGATATAAATATTACATATTGAAGAAACATGGATGTGGATGATAAAATACACCCCAATAAATACTAAAGTATAAACAATCTCGGATAAAAATGAGATTGTGATATTTCCCTTACCTTAGGTCAGATTTGCTTCGTAAGTGTCCGAACCTCCTATATAATGATTTAAATAATGTAATTGACTTATTAAAGAATCATATTCATTGTTATTATATCATATATGGTTCACTTATGACTTTATATTACCCGTTCTTTTGTAAATTCCATGTTAAAGAGCGTTTTTGGTAAAATTGTTTCATTTGTCGTCCGTGTTTTGACTTGTAATTATTCATATGATTACTTAGATCATGATTACTTAATTCCAGAATATAAAACATGATTTAGATATATATATTCAGAATATAAATATATATAATAAATCAGTAAATGGAAAGAAATACACCGTTCATGGACACGGTAGTCCGTACGTACGCATGAACGCTGTTTTCGTTTCCTTATTGAATTGAATGGAATTAAGTACATGACATACATATAAATATACATAAATACAGTATCATTATTATGTCATATATTTCATTATTACTTATTATATATACCTTATAATCATTCATGAATGGTTAATCATTGAGAATGAATCTCATCGCGTCGTGGAGACGGTAGTCCGTACGTACGCACGAGGGATGATATCATTCCCATGGTCATGGAATTGTGTTTAAGTGTATGTATACAATTTAAGTATCAATATCACTTTATAATAATCCTATATAGTTACTAATTACACCATTATACCCATCCAATTAATGTGGTGGCGGAAAATAGATTACACCACGGCGTGGAGACGGTATTCCGTACGTACGCACGCGCGGTGATTTCCTTTTTCTGTAGGATGGATAGAAGGTTAATTAGAGTTGTTTCATATTTATAATAACATATCAGTATATAATAAATACTGATGTTATTACTTTATCATGAAACAACTAAAGAAGAATAAGTTGAAGAAGAAAGAAATCGAAAAAGATCGGTAATGGATATTACCTCTTTTTGACGCGGCTTCACTTAACCTCCACTTAAAGAACTAAGGATGGTCTTTGAAGAAGACCAGGACCTCTAGGATGATACTAGGGAAGTGGAGAAGAGATTTCGGCAGGGGTTGTCCGAGCTTGAATGCTCAAATTGGTGTGAGGAGGAGAGGGAGGAGGTGCCCTTTTATAAGGGAGGAGAGGGGCATCTTAGGAAAATCTCAAAATATTATTTTATATTAAGGTAAAATTCGGTTTATAATGGTTCCAAATGGTCTTATTTAGAATATAAAGTAGGGATGGGTCGAAATCCTCTCATCCAATAGGATTTATATAAGTTTAGGTTATTATTTTAACCTTATCAATTAGATTTAACTCTAAGTTAAATAATTTAACTTTTACCGTGTCTTTTTATTTTCTTACACTATATGGTTAATAAACTTACTATATGAAGCCAAAAGAACCCCAAGTTGTTTATTATTAATATATATATACTTATCTAAGTTATTTGGCCGAACCATATATTTTTAGGAATTAAATAACAATTAATAATATAATATTTGTTTTAAAAACTAATTTATGTCAATTTTGACACTATTTGGTACATGTTTTTTATGAAATTTCTAACAGAATGATAAGTTCGAACCAAGTTACTTAAATCAACAATAACATGTCATATTAACCTATAAAATTAGTTTAAGTCATAAAAAGTCTTAAATTACATTTATTTGGGCATTTACAACATCACTTATGTTAATATTTTCTTAAAAAGGTAATTACTGCATCATCGTTGTGTCATAAATAAATTAAATTATTTAAAGTATAAAAATTAAAAACAAATACCATTATGTAGTAAATATTTTTAGCTTTCTAATGAATATTTATAGTTGAAATTATATTATGTATATCCCTATATAAAAATGTTTTAGTAAATAAACTTTGATTTTAACTCTTTTAACTCTTCTTTGAATTAAATAATAATAAATGTCCTAATCTAATACCAGTGTACCTAAATGATAATATTTTACACTTAAGGTTGTTTTTGGTCGAGATACACTTATCCAATAGGATTAGGACATGTGTTAGGGTAATATTAATATCATTTTTACCCTTAATTACCCTATTTACTTTTTACCGTGGTAATTAAAAGTAAAAAGTTACTATTAACCAAAAATTATTTTCATCTCATTGAACCACATTTTACTTACTGACACCAACCGTGTCTCTCGGATTTTTGAAATTCCATTCACAGAATTGGTAAAATTAAGATTTATGAAAAAATTATTTTTTTTAACTACCACTTAGTATTTTCACTATTCATCAAAAATTGAAGTTTTTTCAGAAAAATGCAAAAATTTCACCCTAAGCTATAACTGATATTCCGAATTCAAAAATGATTTCTATTTTACAAAATTACCAACATATAAGTTGCATTAATTAATTTTATAATTAATTTCGTTGTCACAAAAAATAGCGCGTTTTTAAGAGATAATAACTATCAAAAGATTAACACTTGTTTATGTCTGGTGTAAATGTGAAATTACATCCAATGACCAAAATTGTATTGAATTGTAAAAATATATTCTAAATATACTTTAAAACCACTCAAATTAACAATTTATCACTATTAATTATTTCGATTAAAAAAGTTGTTTTTAATTAAAATTTAGTAATTTTCACTATTCATCAGAAAATAAAAGTTATCTGAAAAGTACCAAAATTTCACCCTAAGCTAATTTCGATATTAAGAATCCAAAAATGAATTCCATTTTGAAAAATAAAATTTACAAAATTTCAAAAAGTGGTTATTACTATTCATAACGGCTAGTTTTAATAATATTTTAATAGCATATTGCTATTTAGTGAAACTCGTTATTGCATACTACACACGCTATCGAGGAAGGTCGCGATTGCGTGTAATGAAAGGCAAGTCAAGGATGTGTGTTGTGCGAGCTCCTTTTGGTGTAGCGTACAACACAAGATATTTATGAAATTAAAAAGAATATTTTTTCATAAAATCTCAGGGTGTTACATTCTACCCCCCTTAAAATGAATTTCTCCCTCGAAATTTGTTGGGGTTATAAATGGTTTAATATTAAAAAATTTCTTTAATATAAACCCACATCATAAAAAGGAATACCAAAACCAATATTTAAAAACAAAAGTATGAAACGTAACGGTTACCCAAATAAACTAATCACTGGGTTTCCACATAAGTTAAAATATGGATATGGAAGAGAAATCTAACCATCATGTTCTGATGGAGAGTGGTAGAGAACATGGCTATGGAAAAGCTAGAAATCACAAAGCCATAAATTTGTGATGATCTAAGGTACCATCTAATTAATCAGATATAAGAGAACTAGGAAAACATTTTTGGTTTTCAAGATCGTTTCCCTAAATTTGAATTAGAATAAATACTTACTTTATTTTGATACAATATCAGTGTTGTTCGTGCCTTGAACAATTTCCACTTCATCTCTTAAATAAATGAAGTTGAATTTGTTATTCGTTAAGTGTTAGCAGATCATGTTATAGAATGACGGGTCATTCCATCTATCTCAAACAAAAGGTTATCAAAAGTTATATACATAAATCGATCTATAGTGAGATTAATCATATATGGTTCCTAAAATAGACTTATACTTCATATATCATACTGCTATATATAATAAAACTAGTTTCTACTAAACAGGGACTTCCTGTAGGCCAGTGGTAGGCGATAAATTCCAGTCGCACTTCGGTTGTGGGTTCGATTCCCACAGCCTTGTCCGACGCGATGGGCTGTCACCCATCCTGCAGGTTGTCCTTTTTCTAAAACTATATTACTATAACATCCCATCAATAATATCGAAAAAACTTCAATCCTTAAACATAACTAACTTATGTCCAACATAATCCATTCCAATCTTTAGGATTATCCATAATACTGCAGTCCACTCTCAGAACATAGTGAAAACAATTACCAGAGATTTAATACCATCGTTGGTCCCCATATATCATAAGATATGTTTTGTTTGTCACATTCCAAACATTCAAAGTCCTTAATCATGTATTCTCTTGAATACCTTAGTGAAAACATGAATGCAGTTAAAAGTTAACACCTTCCACATACCAAAATCCTCAAAATTCTATATACTCAAACCATGATATCACTTAGTCCTTTTATCAATCATGAGCTCATGAATGCTGTCAAAAATTTCATTCTCTCGTTTTCCCTTCATTATGCGCATATCATCTTATTTCCAAAAATATCTCAATCACTTTGAATACCACATTAGACCAACACATAAATATTCCAATACTTTATGATACAACATTATTTTGGAATCCCATTACATAAACACTCAATCACTCCACCACATCGTTGTCATATTCAACATCGCCAATAGTGATCGCATGGGACTTCCCTTTGTCCTTTGCCTTAAGTGGTTGCTCATGTTGATCATCACTAACCCTTGGATTAGGGAATTTATTAGCATAATGCCCCATTTCCTTGCACTTGAAGCATTGAAGTGTTGGTGATGCGTTCTCTACAGTGTTTTCTTTATTCACATCATTAGAAACCCTTTTTCCATTACTTTGACACTCAGCTGCTCGATGACCTTATTTTCCACACTTAAAAAATTTTCTAGTCCCTTTAAGACAATCTCCACCATGCTTCTTTCTACACTTTGTGCATAAGGAAACTGTCATCTTCTTTTCACCATTATTCTGAGATTTCTCCTTGAACTCCATCTTTTGTTTCTTGTCAAAACCATGAGATGGATATGTAACACCAACTTCCATTTCTACCTTGATAGCACAACGCACAATTTCTTCATAGCTACTGAAGTCTCTTATAGCTAATGCCCTTCGAAGACTTGGTTTCAAGCCACTGAAAAATCGATCAACTTTAATTTCAGGTTGGATGATAATGCCAGATGCATACCTTGAAAGTCTTGTAAACTTTTCTTCATATATACCAACAGATTCATCATCTTTTTGCTTTAGTTCAAGAAACTCTATCTCCATCTTTGTTCGAAGAATACGAGGGAAGTACTTATTGAAAAATAAGTTCTTGAACTCGTCCCATTCCATGGACTCAATTTCATCTCTTTTCCTCGTATTCTTGATAAGATTCCACCATTGATCAGCTTCACCTTCCAAACGATATACTGCTAAGATGACTTTATCATGTTCAGAACATTGAAGAACTGAAAATATCTTTTCAGTGGTACTGATCCATTGTTCAGCAACAAGTGGATCAGAAGACCCACTGAAAGAAGGTGGACATTGCCTCATGAACGACTCAATAGAATATTGTTCCCTTCTCTGCTCATTTGGAAGTCCAGAATGATTCATAGCTTGTGTAAGTATAGCAATAAAATTCTGCACTCCATCTCCCATAACATTTGTTTGCTCAGGAGGACAATCATTGTATTGTCCATTGCATTGATCAACACGGTTCCTTCGGGTTCCAGCCATCGTCTAAATCCCGAAAAGAATAGTGTGAGAGGCAAAAATAATGCTAGGGAAAACAACATAACAAAGGGGGAGTACCTTAAATATCTAACATCTTAGGTTTAATTCTATGATCGTTAGCGTAGTTCTAGTACTATAACTTATAAATATACTTAACCTTAGGGACATCTTTATACATACCTTAGAAATATCTCTAGGGATCTCACGAATGTTTTCGCATCCTAGTTTCCAAAGGTTGACTAAACATTTCCTCTAATACCAACTGTAGAGACCCGAAGCTTGACGTACATGGACATTACATTACATTTGCGGAATACTTAGTACATAACAAAAACACACACACAAGGATCGTAATAGTTTAGTGTCTTTGGAAACTCAGAATATAATCTTCTAATCCTGGTGAAAGATCTTCAACATCTCCCCTAAAGATCTTCCTTTTTTTTATACCTAAAACCTTTCTTTATATCCTGGGGAAAATAAAACATAAAAGGGTGAGCTCAAATACTCAGTAAGGGTAAACAAAAGAAAAATCAATCACATCATATTCATAAGAACATATCTTTTGGAAATCTTAACCTGCAAAAGAGAGAATAATTTCATAACATGGCATAAATCATAGTAGTGAAATGAAATCCCAATAATCATAACTTAAAACATGAAACTTTGGGGCATACACACATAATCATATAGAATCATTTCTTATTAGTCAAGACTCCTTGCCAAGACTATCTTAGTGGACAAAGTCCCTTTCTGAACCGAGTCACCCTCGTTTCAGTCCTGTTTCACTGAACCGGTATAACCTACCATTCCAGCCATGTCTATCTCATGAGATATAAAATCTTTACCCAATGCATTGGAGGGAGATATAGGTCCCACCCATCTCATTATGATTCCATTCTTATGTGTGCCACAAAATCATAAACCATACATCATAGCATAACTCATGTAATAAAAATGGGATTCTTAAACAACATGACATCATAAAACAATTCATATAAGATAAAGGAATTCATAAAAATATTTCCATCACAACATAATCAAATCCATGTAATAATAGGGATAGAAACAGAACCCTTTATTATCTTAGATGGAAAATAATTTTGATAAAACACCTGAACTTCATTTTTGAGGAAAATATCCTTTCTACTTCAAAAACACTTTTCCTTTCTTAACATGTCATACAATTTTAAACTAAAATAAGTTTATTAAAAATAAACTTGAAAACTTGTAAAGGAATATTCTTGTAAATAATGTTTTTAAAAATCCATTCATCCTGTATAAGTTAAAAAAACATTCTTCTCGTACTTTTTTTCGGAAAATTCAAAAAAAGTACCTCGTATGAAAAACGAAAAAAGTTTCCTTCCATATCTTTTAATAAAAAATCACCGAAGGGTAAAATTGGATATAAACTATTGTATAAGGATATAAATATTACATATTGAATAAACATGGATGTGGATGATAAAATACACCCCAATAAATACTAAAGTATAAACAATCTCAGATAAAAATGAGATTGTGATATTTCCCTTACCTTAGGTCCGATTTGCTTCGTAAGTGTCCGAACCTCCTGTATAATGATTTAAATAATGTCATTGACTTATTACAGAATCATATTCATTGTTATGATATCATATATGGTTCACTTATGACTATATATTACCCGTTCTTTTGTAAATTCCATGTTAAAGAGCGTTTTGGGTAAAATTGTTTCATTTGTCTTCCGTGTTTTGACTTGTAATTATTCATATGATTACTTAGATCATGATTACTTAATTCCAGAATATAAAACATGATTTATATATATATATTCAGAATATACATATATATAATAAATCAGTAAATGGAAAGAAATACACCGTTCATGGAGACGGTAGTCCGTACGTACGCATGAACGCTGTTTTCGTTTCCTTTTTGAATTGAATGGAATTAAGTAGATGACATACATATAAATATACATAAATAAAGTATCATTATTATGTCATATATTTCATTATAAATTATTATATATACCTTATAATCATTCATGAATCGTTAATCATTGAGAATGAATCTCATCGCGTCGTGGAGACGGTAGTCCGTACGTACGCACGAGCGATGATATCATTCCCATGGTCGTGGAATTGTGTTGAAGTGTATGTATACTATTTAAGTATCAATATCACTTTATAAAAAACATATATAGTTACTCATTACACCATTATACCCATCCAATTAAGGTGGTGGCGGAAAATAGATTACACCACGGCGTGGAGACGGTATTCCGTACGTACGCACGCGCGGTGATTTCCTTTTTCCGTAGGATGGATAGAAGGTTAATTAGAGTTGTTTCATATTTATAATAACATATCAGTATATAATAAATACTTATGTAATTACTTTATCATGAAACAACTAAATAAGAAGAAGTTGAAGAAGAATGAAATTGAAAAAGATCGGTAATGGATATTACCTCTTTTTGACGCGCCTTCACTTAACCTCTACATAAAGAAGTAAGGATGGTCTTTGAAGAAGACCAGGACCCCTAGGATGATAATAGGGAAGTGGAGAAGAGATTTTGGCAGAGGTTGGCCGAGCATGAATGCTAAAATTGGTGTGAGGAGGAGAGGGAGTAGGTGCCCTTTTATAAGGGAGGAGAGGGGCATCTTAGGAAAATCACAAAATATTATTTTATATTAAAGTCAAATTCGGTTTATAATGGTTCCAAATGTTCTTATTTCGAAGATAATGTAGGGATGGGTCTAAATCCTCTCATCCAATAGGATTGAGACAAGTTTAGGTTATTATTTTAACCTTATCAATTAGATTTAACTCTAAGTTAAATAATTTAACTTTTACCGTGTCTTTTTGTTTTCTTACACTATATGGTTAATAAACTTACTATATGAAGCCAAAAGAAACCAAAGTTGTTTATTATTAATATATATATCCTTATATAATTCATTTGGCCAAACCTTAGATTTTTAGGAATTAAATAACAATTAATAATATAATATTTGTTTTTAAAACTAATTTATGTCAATTTTGACACTATTTGGTACATGATTTTTATGAAATTTCTAACAGAATGATAAGTTCAAAACAAGTTTCTTAAATCAAAAATAACATGTCATATTAACCTAGAAAATTAGTGTACGTCATAAAAAGTCTCAAATTACATTTATTTGGGCATTTATAACATCAATTATGTTAATATTTTCTTAAAGAGGTAATTACTGCATCATCGTTGTGTCATAAATAAATTAAATTATTTAAAGTATAAAAATTAAAAATAAAATACCATTATGTAGGAAATACATGAAGCTTTCTAATTAATATTTATAGTTGAAATTATATTATGTATATCCCTATATAAAAATGTTTTAGTAAATAAACTTTGATTTTAACTCTTTTAACTCTTCTTTGAATTAAATAATAATAAATGTCCTAATCTAATCCAAGTGGGCCTAAATGATAATATTTTACATGTAAGGTTGTTTTTGGTAGAGATACACTTGTCCAATAGGATTAGGACATGTTTTAGGGTAATATTAATATCATTTTGACCCTTAATTACCCTATTTACTTTTAACCGTGGTAAATAAAAGTAAAAAGTTACTATTCACCAAAAATTATTTTCATCTCATTGAACCACATTTTACTTACTGATATCAACTGTGTCTCTCGGATTTTTGAAATTCCATTCACAGAAGCGGTAAAATTAAGATTTATGAAAAAATTAATTTTTTTAACTACCACTTAGTATTTTCACTATTCATCAAAAATTGAAGTTTTTTCAGAAAAATGCCAAAATTTCACCCTAAGATATAATTGATATTCTGAATTCAAAAATGGTTTCTATTTTACAAAATTCCCAACATATAAGTTGCATTAATTAACTTTATAATTAATTTCCACTGTCACAACAAATAGCGTGTTTTTAAGAGATAATAACTATCAAAAGATTAACACTTGTTTGTGTCTGGTGTAAATGTGAAATTACATCCAATGACCAAAATTTTATTGAATTGTAAAAATATATTCTAAATAAACTTTAAAACCACTCAAAATAATAATTTATCACTATTAATTATTACGATTAAAAAAATTGTTTTTAATTAAAATTTGGTAATTTTCACTATTCATCAGAAAATGAAAGTTATCCGAAAAGTACGAAAATTTCATCCTAAGCTAATTTCGATATTACGAATCCAAAAATGAATTCCATTTTGAAAAATAAAATTTACAAAATTTCAAAAAGTGGTTATTACTATTCATAACAGCTAGTTTTAATAATATTTTAATAGCATACTGCTGTTTAGTGAAACTCGTTATTGCGTACTACACACTCTATCGAGGAAGATTGCGATTGCGTGTAATGAAAAGCAAGTCAATGATGAGGGTTGTACAAGCTCCTTTTGGTGTAGTGTACAACACAAGATATTAATGAAATTGAAAAGAATATTTTTCATAAAATCTCGGGGTGTTACACAAACTCTCCCATCACCACTGATTTAAATATGCATTTTGGGAGCCTTTAGTCGAGACTACAACAGTAAAAAACATCCCATTTGATTATGGTAGGACTAAGGTGGTGGAAATATTGTGGAACTTGGACTTTTCCACTCTTTACCCAAGGTGGCATCCAGATTTCAACCAACGAACAGACGTGATTGTAATACCTTCTATATGGCCTCATTAGAGTGGGCCATAAATTAAAAAAAAGGATCCCTAGATGTCTCCCAACCTCCTGTAAAATTTGGTCTCATTTGAAGATGTGGATTACGAGATATGATTATATTGGTAGGATGTTTTCTGGCCCACAGAATCTGACCCAGAATTTTACCTTCAAATTGGGCCGCCTTAATAACCACCATGGATGCCGAATTAGCACTGGATAATGAATCATTATTTTTTCCTCTACATGTCTTATAGTATCCCAAAAAAGTTGGGACTCATAGGGTTAGTATGTTGGGCCCCACATTCTCATCAGTGGGTTGGTGTCCAATCTTCCTTCTCCAGAATTTTTTGGATGAAATCTCATTTTGGTGGTCTTCCAATGTGAATTTTCCATCACTTCACAAGTATGAATTTTTCCCAATATATTATAGACCTGAAAATTAAATATGAAAATAAAATCAAGATCATTGGTCACTTTAAATGATGTTAAAAAATGTACCACATAATAGTTCATTTTAAGAAGGAATTATAATCATAATGTGAAATGATGTTCAAAGTGTAAAATGCACTAAAAATGGTGTTTATGAATAATAAATCACATTAATATTTTATATATTAACAATTAATATTAGCTTCATTTAGTGGTAATCAATAATATTCTCAATAATCATTGAATTTTTAGTTAAAATGTTATCAAATAAAAATGATATTGTCTCACATTTTAAATTAAAATTTTAAATGTTCTTTTAATGGAATATTTAATATATGTTAACATCATTTAATTATTTTTATACTTAATTATGTATTTCAACTTATGATACAATCCACTTTATTTCTATTTATGGATTATATTGACGATTATTAAAGGATTATTATAAGAAACATGTTTTCTCCAACATTTCAATTATGTTCTGATGAAACCATTAAGAAACCCATTTATTTTCCTGGGGTGATACTATGATGACATTATGAAATTTTTATGAAACAAGTTTCATTTTCATGGGTTATGATATGATGATATGATTTTTTTTATGATCTTATGGAATAAAAATGTATGGTTTTAATTATATAAAAGGTGGACCAAAAATTATATAGTCCTCCAATTCATTGGGTAAAGATAATTATATAATAAGATAATAAAGAGTAGAATAGGAAATGATCCTAATTTAGTAAAAGAATTTTTCCGATATGATAGTCTTGGGAGTGAACCATGACTAAATATATGATGGAATGGTGAGTGAACCAAATCCACTATGATTGGATTAGAAGTGATCCATGAGTACTAAAATGATTTTCTAATTTTATATATATTATACAGATTTATTTCTTATTCTTATGATATATTCTCATATATCATGATTTATTATAGATGATTCTACACACTTATGACTTTTGTCTTTTGTTTTGAAAATTACTTCTATCATGATTTATGATTAAATATGTTTTATTGATTGGGTATGATTATTTTAAGTTATGATCATTTTATCATATCCTTATTCTTATATTTTGATCACTTATGATCATTTATTGATAAATATTTTATTTAGCATTACTAAGAATATGATCTCACCCTTTCTTATGTTTCCTTTTCCCATGTTATGAAGAAAGGTTTTATGTATTATATTTCTAAGAACCATGATATTTGTGAAGAACTTTGTTGGTGATGTGGAAGATATTTTACTAAATAATATGGTTATTTATATAGTCTCTAAAGGCATGGAACATTTATGGTCATTGTGAATGTTTTTTATTAAGATGTATTGAATGTTTATCTAAATGGATATAGTATATAAGTATGAAATTATTGGGTAAGCTCAATTGGTGTCAAAGTAGGATTAATTTAATTTTTGAGATTATTATTAGAGAACTTTGTTGAAAACTATGGGAATAAGTCTATGTAGTGGATTATATACGGAAGCATTAAAAATGTGGATATTGTGTGATTTTACTAGAAAATAAATCCATATCTAGATACTTGAATGTGGGTGAAACTTTGGAATTGATGCACCTTGGGGTATCAACTCTGAAAGGGGAATATTTTATATTAACTCAATCTACACTGGTGTGTAATGAGTGGGTCTAAAACTACAAACCTAGATAGACACTCATATGGGATATTTTTAGGTTAATTAACATATTATTTATGTAACATTATCAAGGATTTTAATGAATAATAATCATGGATGACCAAATTTAAAACTAAGGTAAAATAGATCAAAAAGAAGTTGTCTTGTTTTAGTCACCATAAAAATGATTTTCACAATTATATGATTTATCACGATGATGTTTTTTCTAATTCTAACCTTTATTGTTTTATATTAGGAATGATAATAGAAAAATAAATTTGAGGTGGCCATAAAAATTCTTAAATATTTAAGTATCTTATTTCAGAATAGCCATATAAATTCCTTTATATAATTAAATGGATCTAGTGATATTCATTCATATCCTCAATGATTATATATCAAGTAAGTAGTAAAAATAATATTGATATGATGACTACATATCATGTTTACATCTCCTATCCAATATATATCTGTGGGAATTTGATTCCTGAAAATATTATGGTTCTCCATCTAGTTGAATTTTGATTTCATTTTTGGACTATATTGGATCATCACATATATATCCCATATCAATTTCCATGTAATCGAAGTCACATTTTATATTACAAATAAACCTATAGACATATTTTGGTGTGAGGATGAAGATGAACATCCAAGGGATGTAACATTCATTATATGGGTATCACTGCATATTTAGAAGGTAAATTTATATCATATGGTTTGGGATAAACTCAATATCAAATATATTCCTATTATTCAATATTATGATGATATATTTTCTAAATAAATTCTATATATTCCCCTAAATTATGAAGTTGAGTTTTCAATAAAACTTATTGATTATGCTGCACCTATTTCAAAGAATCCCAGTAGAATAGCCCCAACTATGTTTTTGAAATTGAATTATAAAAACTAGGAGAATTTTGATATGTGTTTCATATTCACTATTTAATTTCCATGGGTTTCACCTACAAGTCTGGTAACAATGAAAAATAGGTCAATGTATATTTTCATTGGTTAATGAGAACATAACAAGATCACTATCAAGAATAAGTATCCAGTACCCCATATTTATTACATGTGTGATTAGATACATTATAATCAATAGTTTTCCAAGATTTAATTTCATTTTGGATATCATCTATTGAGGATCCAGATGAACGATATACAAAAGATATCCTTTGATATGACGTATTATCATTATGAATTTATTGTGATTCCATTTTTAAATACCAATTTACTTTCTACCTTCTCTGATTTAATGTATATAGTACTAAGAGATTAAATTAATCTATTTGGGGTAGTATTTATAGATGGTATTTTATATAATTTAAGAAAAAGGATGAGCATGGAGATAATTTGGAGATTGTGTTGAAGACCCTAAAGAAATATGATTTTTATTCAAAATTATAAAATTTTGAATTATATTTACAAAATGCTTCATTCATGATCCATACATATCAAGTTAGTGTATATCAACGAATCATTTAATGATTAATGTTATTGAATACTAGACCAGAACAAACATGGTAATGAGGTACATAGTTTTCTTGGGTTGGATGTATACTATTAAAATATTATGAGGTATTTCTTAGGGATATACAATCTAATAAAAAAGTAGAATCAAAATAGATCAAACTTCCTGTGAATATGTTAATTTGAGTAAACATTGAAGGAGATAATGAAAAGTTGGTCAGTGAACCTGTGCTTACACTACCCTATAGTTGGGATGGGTTTGTGATCTATAATGATGCATCATAGAATGTATGGGAAACTTCCTCTTATATAATTATGTGTTAAAAACATATATGTCATTATAATGGAAAATTCATATGAAAAAAGATCTCACACATGAATTTTAGTTATTAATATTGAATTTTGAATTGAAATCTTGGAGGAATTGTCATTATGGAAAAATTTGTGGTATATATACTGATAATAAAATCATGAATTATATATCCACAAAGAATTTTTTTAATACACCCCTTGGAGATAGTTGTAATTGTTTAAATTCTATGACTACTCAATACACTACCATATTGGGGAGATGAATAAGGTTATTGATTCTCTAATATAGAAACATCATTCTCGTTTTTCTATCATGAGAACTTTAAAAGATCCAATATTTATGGATATTTAGATGACATATGTTGACATAAAAATGAATGAGGATAGATCATATATTTCTCGGATTAATGTTCGATCATTCATACATGTGAGAGTTCATAAGTCACAGAAAGAAGATGTTGATCCACATAAGTAGGTAAGGAATGTTACTAAATTAAACCCAGATAATGGTCAAATGGTAATGTTTAAGAATATTTAATGTGACCCATCAATACTAGAATTGAAGGAGATGTTGAATGAAGCTCATATTTTCTTATTTTCAATTAATCATGGAATTATGCACATGTATAGAGATCTGAAAGAGTATTTTAGGTTGGATAAAATGAAAAGTTATATTGAAGACTATTTATATCAATTACGTAGAAGTAAAAAATTTAATGATGATATATAGAAGTCTAAGGAATGTTATAAAAATTACTAATACATGAATGGATATAAGAATACATTACCATGGATTTCATCATCAGACTCCCAAAAAATATTGAGGCCATAACACTATTTTGTTTATAATCGATCAACCTATGAATTAAAAAAAAATTAATTTCTATCATTGGTGATTTATATCAAGATAATACTTCTATGATATATAATAAAGAAGTGGTAAGGATTCATGGAGAACCATATTTTATTTTATCAGATCAAAAAATTTGGTTTACCTCAATGTTTTGGAGATTTCATCAATAATATTTGAATATAGAGTTGATATTTCACACTACATATCATCCTCAAAAATAAGACTTGTTTGAAAGGAACATTAAAACCTCAGAAGATATTTTCATAATTTAATATTTTTATTTTAAATGTTGTTTTTTCAACACCTTCATTTTATCAAATTATTATATAATAATAGCTCTAAAGAGATCAATCAGATAGATCCTTATGAAGTTTATATAAAAAAAATAATGAAATCCAACATACAAAGATGAGGATGCAGAAATAAATATATTGGGCCCTAAAATAGATGAGTTAATTTTCTAGGAGGTTAAATCTATTTAGAAACACATCAAGGTATCTTAGAATTTATAGAAGATTTATTATTATTATCGTTAGTTTAACTAAGATTTTAATGTTGGTGAAAAGGTATTACTATGAATATGAACATAGAAAAAGGTTATTATAATTGGAAATAATGGAAATATTTCCCCTAGATATATCAACCCATTTTATATTCTTGATTATATCAGGATGATTTCTTATCACTTTTCTTTTAAAGAAAATTTTTCTCATGTTGACAATGTGTTATATGTATCTTTCTTAAGGAAGTAATTGTCTAATACTTCATAGGTATTGACCTCAGAGTTTGTAAAAATATATAATGATATATATTATTTCTACTAACTAGTGGATATTATAGATCAAAGAGAAAAAGTTATGTGAAATAGTACTAGTCACCTATTTAATGTTTTGTGGAAAACTGATAAAATTGTGGCTGATATATGAGAACTCGAAGATGTGATAAGGAAATAGTATTCTTATTTGTTCGTATAATATTGATAGAATTAAAGGGGGGGGGGGTGGTAAAATTTAACCCATAAAGATTATATAAAATATTTCTCTTTAATAAAATTTTACTTCTTTGATTGCTTATTTTACAAGAAACACTAATTTTAAATAGACCAAGATATATTATGGAATTATTATTAATTAATATGATTATAATTTACAATAAATATTATTTATAGGAAAAAATATTACTAAATAAATAATAAAATTAATTTTTTATATATGTATAAAATTAATTCACTGGTTATCAGTTGGATGTAAATGAAAATTAAATCATTTGAAGGTAAAAATATATGTTTTTCTAAAATACTGATTTTAACCACGAAATGTGTTTTTATATTAATAAATTAAATTATTATTTATTAATTATTTATATTAATTGAATTTATATATATTATATTTTAAATAAAATTATTTAATATTTATCTAATGATTTTTACTATGCAAGGAAGAAGAATAAATTCAATTTTATGCTTAAAAATGCATTTATCAAAAAATGGGGTTGTTGTGTTTCTCAAATTTATTTTAAAGTGAATTTATACCACTTATAGGATTTGAATCTTGAAAAATTTATAACACATTTTTAATAATTATAATTAATATTATCTGACAATTTCAACTTAATTTTTTTTTATTATGAATATTAAATTTGGTAAAAGAAGTAAGTTACCAAGGAAAGAGTTAAAATAGGTTAAAGGGTTAAAAATAAAATGATATAGGTTAAAATGACCTAAAAATTTTGTAGATACTGTTTTATGGTCATATGTATACACTATATTGTTCATATTATAATTTGAGCCATTTTGGAGCATTTTGAATTGATTAAGACATTACTATATTTTAATTTTTTTGAAAAATTCCCAGTGTATATTCTCCATCCCTTATAAATGTATACCAATATACTCTCTTCCTCACACATAATGAGCCTTATAAATCATTAAATACTTACCTTAATCCCTTAATAATATCTCTACCCATGTAATTTAGTTTATAATTTGATGATAATAATATTATTTCAAGTATTAATGTGTAATTCATTATAGGTTTATCAAATAAGAGGTATAAATCTTTACCGAGTACTTTCAATATTATTTCTTCTTATACCAACTAAAAACCTATGTTATCCATAATAAAATAATATATGTATCATCTTAAATATATTTAATTAATATTATGATTTATTAACCATTTTACACATTCTTTATATAAAATGAGATATAAAAGTATCACTCGTGCATACATGTGGACTACCGCCACTAGATAGAAATATGATTCATATTCCATCACCATAATTCATGATTAGTTATTTTGAGGGATTAATATTTTATATATGTAATTTATGACATAAATATTATTCTTAAATTATTTTATCTAATATACCTTATTACATTTACAATCATTTTAAGATGATAACATCGCTCATGCATACATGTGGACTAACAAATCCATGCATTGGTGTGATTAATTTTTCATCATTGCTTTATATAAATAATTATAAAAGTGTATATTATTAATAAATATTATTATTATTTCATTAATACTTTTTTTATATTATTAAATAATGACTAAAGTGAATGTTCCAAAACCATCAAACAAAAACCTGCATGGAAAACAGACTAGTTTTCACCAGAATAATCTATTTAATAAAGAAATTGTTAATAAAGGGATAATAAAAAATTATAAAGAATTGATACATATTTACTTATTTATTTAAATGGTTTTAGAATATATTTATAATAAATATATATTTATGATTAAAGATATTTTAATGTGTATGAATAAATACAAGACTCGTAGTAAGGGTTTATATTACAATATTGTTTATTTTTTGGGATTGTCTATGAAAAATTTACATTGAAGGAGAATTTATGGATATTATCCTTTAAAACCCATATATTATTAATTTATTAATATTACTAGTGTATTTATGCATTATTACAATTTTCCTCTCTTTCTTCAGATAAAATAAATGAGAAAATGTTTTTATGGAAATGTCAACCACATTTCTTCTTCAGTGGTTGAAATTTTTCGTTCCTATCAAAGCTATGAATTTTTTTGGGGTGTTTTTACCAATAATTGAAATTATTTAAAAATTTCAGTTTAATTTCCTTTTAAATTATTTAATTTTTTCAAATAATTATTTTTAAAGAATCAATTTTTTAATAATCATTTTTTTGAATTTTTTCAGATGTGTGAAAAAGGTTCTCTTTTAATATATATAGTATAAATATATTTTTCCATCATCAAAACCATTATCCATTATTAATATAATTTTACAAGTTTCCATGTATATTTTAAAAGGAAATAATTTTCTCAATATTAGATTAATTTTTATTTAAAATTTTCTAACAATAAAATTATATTTTTCTCGTGTTTTGAATTAATGGATGAAATGTTATTTTAAAGGTATATTTTATCTATGTCAGCTTTTAGTAAAAAATTATTTACATCATTTGGGATATGATATTATTATACTATTCACTTTATCTTTCTAGATGAATTATAATGATAAATATTTAAGGATGATTAAATGAAACTCATTTATTTCCCATAGGTTAATTAATTTGTGGTGAAATTTTTATAAAACACATGTATTTTCTATGGGTATTCTTACGATGAATTGATGAAATTTTTATGAAATTGTTTCCTTTATTTAGGTTATGATATGATGGAATGGTGAATGTTTTATGATATAATAGAATATGTTTTTATAGTTTTCATTATGTGATTAGGGGCCATGAATTATATAGTCCTCCAATTCATTGGGTAAAGATGGATATCTCATGAGATAATAAGGACTGGAATGGGGAGGGAACCTAGTTTAGTAAGTGAATCTATCTAATATTATAGTCTTGGGTGTGAACATTGAATAAGGAAATTATGAAATGGAGAGTGAACCAAATCCACTATGATAGTATTAAAAGTGATCATTTACCAAGGTAAAGATTTTATATACTTATGTGTCTTCCAAAAACTTATGTCTTATGTTTATGATATATTTTCATGGACTATGAATGATTATTAATGATTCCACATACTTATGACTTATTTTTTTTTATGAAAAATATATATTCAATTATTTATGATTATTAATATTTGATTCAATTTTTATTTTTATCATATGTTATAATCATTGTATCATAATATTATACTCATTTTATAGTAACTTATTATCATTGATTGATATCTCTAATGTTTACCCTTACTGAGCATATAAGATCAACCATTCTTATATTTACATTTCCTTGTTTATTAAGAAATTTTTAAAGTTGTCATTTATAAAAAGCATACAATATGAGAAGAACTATGTGAGAGATGTCAAAGATAATTTACGAAATAATATGGTTATGTATCTAGTATCCAAAAACACTACAACATTATGGTTTTCAGGTGAATTTATTTTAAATTTATTAAATATTAATATAAAATTATCATATATATATATATATATGTTTATATGAAATTATTAGGTCCCCTTAAGAAAAGATACACACTGGGGTAAAAACTATGAAAGGGATGGATTGGGTATAAACTCAATAGTCACTACTATAGGATGAGTAGATCTAAAAATCAAATTTGGATAGAAACTCCCAAGGGATATGTTGGGTTTAATTCAAATTTTTGTTATGAATCATTGTAAAAGATTTTAATATATTATGACCATGTATGAAAGAGGTAAAACCTATGGTTTTATATATTTAAAATACGGTGTCATGAATTATAAGTTATACAAAATATTTTTCCTGATTATATAGTAAATTACTATGATTATTTTTTTTATAGTATACTTTTTGATTTTAGTCAACGGATTGAACTCAAAGGAAGCATGTTAATACTGAATTTTAGACACAATGGAACGATTTTCCTCATGAGAAACAAAGTTTTATGAGAGTTTAAATATAAAATATCATTGATAATATTATATAACCTTCTTAATACATTAATAAAAAAGAGATTCCTAATGTGAAAAGAAGGGAATAACATTATTTTGAGTCCTTGATGAGTAAACATACAACTTCATTTAGGGGGTCTATTTATCTAGTAATTACATAGAATTTGATTAATAAGTATAAAGATATAATTTATATTCTATAATATTTGAATCATGAAAATTTCACTTTGGTTGTTTATATTTTGGAAGGAGAAGCTGATCAGTGGTGGTCTCTTATAAAAAATACAAGACAACCTGAAGAAATTAACTATATTGAGTGGGAAGAGTTATGAAGGTAATTTTCCTAAAATTTAATTCCTTATATTAGTCATCATAAAACATAGAAATAATTCCTTTATCTAAAGTATAAGGATTATGAATCCATTAGAACCCATGAGGAAATTTTTACTATGATTTTTAGGTTGACTTTTGGTATTATCATTGAACCAGAATGTAAGATTGATCGATTATTTCTAGGATTAAAATGATATCATTGAAGGATGTTATCCATATGAGACTTTAGTATCTATGAATAAATTATTCAATCTGATATCAAGGTTGAAATAGATACTTGAGTAACCCATCAATATCATAGTTTTTATAAGAAAAGAAAGATGGAATTAAGGATAATTATAATAACAAAAATAATATAGGGAATAGTATGATTCTTCCTTATGTAAGGAATATGGAATGAAACAAGGAGGATATTTTTTTAAGGGGAAAATAAATTTTTTTAAGTGTATAATAGAATTTCATTAGGAAGTTGAATGCATAAGTGATAGGAAGAAGTCATGTAATTGACTGAAGGCACCACATAATGCACCACCCACAATATAGTGTTTCAAATTCAAGGAGTATGAATATTATGCTACCCAATGCTTGAATAATGGGGTTAATGATGATTATAAACATCAATAAAATAATAATTCTAGAGAAAATGTAAATATAGAGAGACCTCTATAGCTTTTGTGGGGTACGATAATGAAGGGGTTAAAGTTACACTTACCATCCACTCAAGAATAACTAATGTTTTATTTTGTTATGGATCTATCCATTCCTTTATAACTAAATTTTTTCTTTGGGTATCACATTTCCACCAAAACATTTATATGTGGAATTATTAGTTAATAATTCTAATGGTACAATGATCACATCTCATGCCTATGATTCTTCTTTGATTTAAGCTTTTGTGAATTTTATTCTTATAGATATCGATATTCTACCTCTAGTGGAATATGATGTTATTTTGGGCATGGATTGGATTTATTTATATTAATTTTATATCAATTTATGAGTGAGGGAAGTCAAATTTGATTTTACAGACCATTATATGGTCATCTATCAGTGGGTAGACGAATATGAACTTCTAATTGAATGTATATCCAATATATGGGTCTTGATTCATTTTAAAATTGGTTATTTACCTTAGATTGTCGGTGTTAAACTCTAAATCAATGATATTTCAATTACTGGGGAGGTTGTTGAATTATTTATAGATTAGTTTCATTTTATACCTTTTATTCATGATGTCATGTTTTCAATCAATCTCATTCCTAGTTTTACACTTATTTCAAAGACTCCATATAGAATGACCCCGATTGAGTTTTAGGAATTAATGAAGAAAATATAGGATAATATTGATTATGGATTCATTTATCTATGTACATCAACTTATGATATACCTATTCTTTTTGTTAAGAATAAATATGGATCAATTTAAAATTTCATTGATTACCAAGAATTTAACTTGATCATGATCAGGATTAAGAATCCTCTACTCAATATTAATGAATTTTTTGATCAATTATAAGGAGTTATATATTTTTCCAATATTTATCGTTTATTTGGATAAAATCAATTTAGGGTTAAATGTGAATAATTACCCAATATATTTTTCCACATGAAGTGCGTGCATAATAAACTTATAGATATTCCATTTTTTCATTCAAATACCCCTGATATCATCATAAATATAATTTGTAGAGGCTTTAGATATTACATTGAATGCTTTATTGTAGTATTTATAGGTAGTATTATTATTTACTCCAAGTTAAATTATGATCATGAAGATCAATTGATGATTGTATTGAAGACCCTACAAAAGGATAAAATTTATGATATATTTACCGTGGGTATACTTTGGAGATAATAAGTTTCATTTTTGGGTTATATAATATAAATAAATGGTATATTGGTGAATCCATTAAATAAGGATGTTATTGAACATTTTCAAAAACCAACCATGGTGACTCTGAACTATATTTTTCATGGGACTTCTAGATATTATTGATTGTTTGTGAAGAAATTGTTATTGATATCTAATCCAATCATCAAGATAAATATAAAGGGATCCATGTTCCTTTATATAGTATAATATGATGATAATTTAATGGAATTTAAGAGAAGGTTTGTGATTAATCCTGTACTCACACTACACTATAGTGGAGAAAGGGTTTGTGATCTATAGTGATGCATGAAATAAGGGGTTGGGATGTGTTCTTATATATAATAATATGGTAATTTCTTATACCTATCATTAATTAAATGTTTATGAGAAGAATTACCCATACCATGACATGGATTTAGCAATGGTAATATTTTCATTAATTATATAGAGGTATTGTATTTATAGACATACACATGTAATATATACTGGTCATGAAATTTTATAGTATATATTCACTTAGAAATAGTTGAATACATTCCATATAATATGGTTATATTTGATGAAATATTATTTCTACTTAGTAAATTACCTCTTGGGGAAAGAGATCAAGGTGGATGAATGTATGAGTTGATAGGATCAAGACATCTTATCTATGATGAGGATACAAAAATATCTAATATTTATGGATTTTCAATGATGGACCCTGATATCATGAATTAATAGGGGCTATTTTCTTTATTAAAAGATTATTCAACCAACTATCGAAGCGAAGATTAAAGATTCATAGAAGTAATAACTATAGATGAAAACATGGTTAGAAATGTTCTTTATTTCAATATCAATTATGATGAAATGATAAGGTATAGGAACATAGTATGTGTCCCATAAATATAGTAATTGAGGAATGATCTATTGGAAGAATCTTATAGGTCATCATTCTTTATTCATCTATGAAGTATGAAGATATATGGAGATATGAAGGAGTATTTATAGTGGGAAAACAACAAGAGAGATATTAAAAAGTTTGTATCAATGTGCTTTTTATTTTAGCATATCAAGTATTAGATATAGATGTATAAATAGATGTTACAGCTGTTGCCCATCCCATAATCAAAATAGGAAAAAATCACCATGAAATTTTGTATTAGACTCCAAAAAATATCTTTGGGAGATAATTGTTTTTGGGTTATATTCGATAACCTTATGAAATCAGCATAATCCATTATAATGAAGTAGTATTTGTTGATTTATTATCTTACTAGGTTATTCATTAAAAAATTAGTAAGATTTTATATAGTGACACATTATATTTTTTTGACCAAGATCTAAGGTTTAAATCAATGTTTTGGAAAAGTGTTCTACAATATCTAGATATAATGTTTTGTTTTAGCACTACTTGTCACAATTATACATATGGTCAGTCTTATAGAACCATTAAGACCCAATATTTTATGTTGAGATTTTATTCTATGGATTTGAATGGTTTTTAGGATCAACTCATTACTCTAGTTGAGTTTTCCTACAACAACAACTTTCAATTGATTATTTTTATGGATCTGTATAAATCTATTTAATTAAATAAGTGTAGATATATGAAGTTATGTGATGAATATAGAGAAAAAAATCACTAGGACCTGATATAGAAGAGGAAAATTCCAAAAATGATAGATTCACTTTGAAGAACATCATTGTAGGTTAGAGTCTATGTTAATGTTATGCTAAAAATCATTATTGAGATCTATAATTTGATGTTGGCACAAAGTAATTCCTATAAAATTATCCATGGAGAAGGTTATGGGATTTAGAAACAAGAGAATGTTTATCCCAATTTACACTGGTACCTTCTATATTCTTAATCGATTATGGGATGTTGTTTATCATTTGGTGCTTCCACTAAAACTCTCTCATGTTCATGATGTGTGGCATGTGTCTCTACTAAGGAAGTACATACCAAATACTCCACATTTATTTAACAAAAGGTTTATAAAAATAGAGAATTATATTTATAATAAAGAAAATCTTATAGAAATCTTGGATCATGGAGATAAATTTCTATGGAATAAGACTACTCACCAGGTTATAGTTACATAGAGGATTCATAAATTCACGTAATCTACAAGAGAATCATAAGAAGTTATCATGTGGAGGTATCCTCATTTGATTACATTAGAGTGATATAAATTCAACGGAAAATTTATTATTAAGGGCGTAGAATATAACACCCAAAATTTCATATGTATTTTCTTTGAAATAAACATGATGTATTTGATATCTTTCTTTACACACAACCCTGAGTCTAAATATACTTGTGAAACAATATAACTTTATAAACCAATCATTAGATTGGAAAGTATGAATAAGAATAATAAAATTATGATATATATATATATATATATCATAAATTAAATTTTATTGATTAATTTCTGTGAAATAATCATTAATTTTTTTTCATAAAATCAATTAATGATTAATAGATCAATTTTATTACAAATTTTATTTTTATAATGTTATAAATTTTAATAAACAAATCATACACATCACAATTAAAAAATGATTTTAATACAATATATTGATAATTTATATTAATAATGAATAATAAATCAGACATTAGTTATGATAATTTTTTGAATGATGATATAAATTTTTAAAGGTAAAATAGTCTTTTTTCAAGAATCTATTTTTATACACGCATCATGTTTTTAAAATAATAAATTATTATTATTTTAATTATTTTAATGTAATTAATATATTATATATTAAATATAATATTTTAAAAATAATTTTATTGTTTTAACTAGGAAAAAAATGAAATTAAATTCATATTTATGCTTAAAAATGTATTTTTTTTTATAAAAACGGGTTTTTGTTATGTTTCACATGCTTATTTTAAAATTAATTTCAACCGCTTATAGAAATTTAATTTTATAAAATGTATTGAATATTTTTAATCATAATATAAATTTTTTTTAATGATCCCTATTTTAATTTTGGTCCTCATTAATACTAAAAACAATAAAAATTTGTTACCATAGTTAAAGTTAAAACAAGTTTACCAGGGGTTAAACTAATATATAAGGGTAAAATTAACATATAGAAGTTTATAAATAACATTATATGGAAATATTTTGAACCTATATCATATTATATTTTAAAATGAGTCATTTTAGGGCCATTTTTATTGATTAATACATTAATATATTTAAATATTTAAAAAAATTCCAAGCGTGTCCTCTCAGCTACATATTAAAGGACACCCGGTATCACATATTAATGACACTTAAATATCCTATTATACTAGAAATTTCCTACAAAAATAATATCTTAGTATCCATACCCACATATTAGAGGCCATATTATTTTTATAATACATTCTTTTCAATGATTAAGGTGCAATACCAAGGAGGGTTCTCAACAAAGTGGTATAAATATTAAGTAAGATCTTTCATTTTTATTTTCTCTTCTACCTTATATAACAAATTTTATCCATCATAACATGATTAATAAAATAAAATAGATATTATTATATGTTGTTATTATTATTATGTAATAGCCATTTTCCACCTCCATTTTATAAAATGGAAAGTGAAGTATCGCTCATGTGCACATTTTCATTACTCCCTCTATATAGAGATATGATTCATTTTATATCATCACTTCACATTGAATTTACACTGATGTATTGAATAAATATATATGATATTTATGTTATAATTATTATTATATAATGAAAAAAATAATATTTTTACCCATTAATTTATATTCATTAGTAAATGAAAACATAATTCGTCTATTTGTATAGACTACCATCTCCATGAAAGGTGTAATTCATTTTTCCATCTGTAACATTTATGGGTTGTTATAAATAAATAAATAAATAAATAAATTTATATATATAATTATTAACATCATTTAAATGATTTAACCATAATCAATGTACATGGATCAGAACATCCGAACTGAAACTTTTAAGAAAAAAAAACAGTTAACACCTAGAAATGATGATTTTATTAAATAATTATGAATAAATTGGTTTTGAAATGTTATAATTGGAATATATATAAAAATATTTGTATTTATATGCTTTTTTAGTATAATTATAGAAAATTTAAATTTATTATACCATAGGTTACAATGCTTATAATTCAAGTCAAACTTTAGGTAAGTGTTTTACGTTACGATATCATTTTTACTGGGATTATTTATGGTTAAGTATTTGATGATGAAATTATGTAATATATATCTCATAAATTTAAATTATTTATTTCCTTTAATTATTTCTATAAATTATAATTTCTACTTTGAATTTTCTCTCTCTATGTACTGAAAAGACAAAAATAATGTTTCTATAGAAAACCAATAATATTTTTCTACTCAATCAAGAAATTATTTTATTGTGGATATATATTATTTAAATTTGTTCCATGAATATTTTTAATATTCTCATATAATTTATTAAATTTATTTTTACACATGTTTTAATTTCTATAAAATGTTTTAAAATTAATTTTCTTTTGAATTTCCAAATGAAGAATGTTTCACTAAAGGTGTGAACTGAATATTTGTTTTAAAGTTTACACCATGAACAAAATTTTCTTCAGTGATAAACACTAAATTATTTTTATATTACATTATAAGTATCCGTGGTTATTCTATATGAAAATTATTTCGTTAGTGTTTATGAAATTTTTAGTTTTTAAATAATTTATTTAAAAAATAAAATGATATTTTCATAAATAAATGTTCAAATGTTCATTTAAAGGTATTTTTATCTATGACACCATCCATTGGAAGTACCTAAAATTATATTAGGATATGATGTAATTATATCATATTTGTTAATTCTATGTATGGTTTATGATTTTTGTGAGGAGGTATTGATGAAATCCATTTATTTTATTATGATTTGAGCTATGATGAAATGATAAATGTTTTTATGATCATATGGAATACATATGAATGGATTATGTGATGGGAAAGTCCATTATAGAACTCAAATTATTTTGGTTAAATATTAATATTTTATGAGAAAAAGTCTGTATATAAGGTTATCACAGTCCCAAAATAGGGTACATGATAATATTTTCCAATCCCAAAAATGGATACATGGGAGGTTATCGCAATATAAAAGTAGGTATATGGGTGGTTATCCCAAAACTAACATGTGATGAATGTTTTAGTGGGTATAATTGGTATAATATTTCTATGATTATTATTATGACACACATCATTCCACTCTATTATGACATGATCTTATGCTAATATAATTCTCTCATAGATCTTGTATATTTATTCCTTTTTTATTCATTTTTTATGAACCACCAATATTTATTCCAGGACCCATTATTATAATATTTGAATTAATGGTTAAGGTATTAAAAATTCAATATCAGGTTCAAATACCCCTATAATCATGTAATGCTTAAATGTTCATTGGTATCTCCCTTGTTTTTTTTATTTTTGATCATATGAGCTCATCCCTTATAATGATTATTCTACCCAAAATATAAATAAAGGTTTTCAGTAAAAAATATATATGAAGGGTTCTACATGTGAAGAAATTTTTGAGATAGTATGTAGATCTTTTATGTACTAGTTATTTATGTGTCCTAGTTTCCAAATACACTAATCTTTTTTTTAGTTCAGATCATCATGATCTGGAATGAATATTCATTTAAAAAGATGTAATATTTATGTATGAAAGGTTTGGTTCACATCACTTTGATTTTTGTTTCATGAACAACATATTTAAAATTTAAGTGAATTCATTAATAAAAGTAATAAAGTTCAAATCAATTTTTTTTGATTAAGGTATCACCCACCCACATTATGCATCTAGGGGTTTGGATTAATAATGATGTAGATTTCAATTTTCGATCTAATTCCTCAAGGTAGGTTCTAATGTTATAGAGCTACTATGGCAATTGGTGTGTGCGACGATTTCTTGGATTCACATAAAGTGATAGCGGTGCCCAAATTTATCGGTGGTGGGGTCTATGTGGATGTGAATGGCATTGGAGACATGGTGGTAGTGACGTTTGGTGATGCAAGGAGGGTGATGTCCTTCGTAAATGCAGCAAGAAGAGGGATGTTTCTATCTAATACTACAAGGGAAGTTTTGAATCATGAAGGTTCCTTGATGGTGATGATAGAGGTTGTGGGTAAGGATACTAGTGCGGTCTCTCCTTCTCTGGTTCCAATAAAAACTGTAGGTGGCACGAGCTCATTTATGGAGGGTGTGAATGGCTATACTGCAGCGGTGCCTATAGAGGGAGTTTTCAACGGATTTTCCATGGTGGTGATTGTTGGAAAGGATGACACAAATTATGTCCCTATACACACAATGAGTATAGATTTATATTTGCTGGAGTAGGTAATCTTTATCTAGTAATGGATTTTTATATGATAGTTCACCAGGAGGGAAGTGGAGACCACTTCTTTTCTTGTCTCAAAGTGAGGCTTGATTCTTCAATCCAAAGAAAAGGAAATATTGTGCCCATTAAATCAGATCATGTTTCAGTCTTCAAACAACTTAAAATTGGTGAGTTCACAATAATTTCTAGACTTTTCATTCCTAAAGGTTTACAACCTATGAAATTTGATGAAATCAAGGAACATATCTCATTGATTTTGGGTTTCTCATCATGGATGTGTTTCTTGTATGGTCAATGATACTTCAATATTATTTTTCCCAATGATGATTAATGGTTTGATCATGGGACTTTGGTTCCATTGTCTTCAAATTGATAATTATTCACTTGAGGGAATGTGATTAAATTTTTTATCCCTTGGAGGTTGGTAAGACTACTACTCAAATTTGGGTAAGAGTTTATGGGTTAAACTGGATAATATGGAATCCCAAAATATTGTATGATATTTTTTTATCCATTGGTATCTCAATTAAAATTGATAAGACAAAAGAAGTTTCCCCTTGGTGCTATGTTTCTAGGTTTATGGTTGAGGTTGACCTAGGTTCGACTCTCATTGATAAGGTGATGCTTGAAACTATTGATTATATTTTTGAGCAAAAGACCATTTATGAAAGAATGCCTAAATTCTAAAGGAACTACAATGTTATTGGTCATGATTTATCTTCTTTTCGACCTTCTATAGTTTTTAGCTTCTGTGATTTGTGTGTTCATAATATGAATAATTGTATCAAGAAGAAAAAACTACCTCTACTTGGAAAACTAACCAACAATTGTTTTATGAGGATGAAAAGGACTTCTTTAAGAGTTTGGATGATCTGGAAACTGTTACTAATCATGTTGAGAAGCTGGTTCAAAGTGCCACTCATGAAAAGGCATCTAAAGTTGGTACAAAGGGAGACCTCCCAAACTCACCTAAGGTATGTGATTCCACCTCTGAAAACAAGAATAAGTATTGAGTTGATATTTGTATGGAAGAGAAAATTATTCACCATGTTGATTATCCTAACAAAGGAAAAGATAAAGTAAGATAAGAAGAATCAAAACTTGAGGTTGATCAACAAATCTTACAGGAAATGTTTTTTTCCTCAGTGAATAAAAAAGGTGAAAAAACTTTAGAGTTGGACTCCAAAGTCATCTATAAGGCTTGTAATTCTTCTACCAAATGAAATTGTGGATGAAGTAGTCTTCCAGAATGTTTCATACATGAATAAAAAACCCCCATTTTCCCCCAATGGTGGTAGAGTTTCCGATTACAGAAGAAATGATGATGCCAGTGAAAAAAGATGCTTCTCCTGACAAATAAAAAGAAGAAAAAAAAAGGATATCTTTGGTTCAGAGAGCACTAATGCTGATACACATTATGAAATACTTCAATCTCTCTAGAGTAGGGAAATTTAAAGTTAAGGGAGATCAAGAGGTCACAGCCAAGGGAGTGGAAGAGCATAATAGGATGTTATTAGAGAATAAGAACAATGTCTAACCAAGCAAATAATGAAAAATATAAACAAATAATTTTTTGTTTTGGATTTTCCATATTTTCCCATACTGCCTCCTCAGATACTATATCTTATTTTCTTTTAAAAAAATAAGAATAGCCTGATATAAACAAACTATCCTTCATTTCATAAATTTTGAAAAAATAATATTCCATCTTATTCCAGAGTGGTAAATCTATTACAATGTATTATTTTAAAATCATGATCATACATTTTTGGCCATGATTCCTAAGTCTTTGTTGCCATAACTTATTTTCATCCTTAGTAACTAAAAAATAATAATTAATTTGATCTATAATTCAGAGTAGATATTATCTGATTCATTATCCCTTATTAATTGTTTTCCATTTTTCACATATCAAAGGATACATGACTCATTTCTGAAGATAACTTCCTTTATATAATTTGAGAGTTGGATAAAATGTAGTAAATTGTTTTTATGTCTGTCAAGAAATATAAATTCCTTTTATTTTAACTGTATAGCTTAAATTATATTTTTACTAATTCCAATTTTTTTTATAGAACTATCATTTGTAAATTTGAATTATACTCACCCATGTTCTTTAATTTTTTTCAAGATATTTTCATCACCTATAATATGTGGGGAATAAATACTATCAAGTATCCTAGGTTTATTCCTTTTTATATCCTTGAATAAAATCTAAACCATAAAATATTATTCTTTAATCATACTTTTCCCAACTATATTTTCTTTTCAAAATAAAGTAATTTACCCTAGAAGTGTTTTTGTGCAATCATATTTATAGTGACTTAGTTGGTCACCCCTTCCTCAAATTTCCACCAAGTAGTCAAATCTGGTTTTCTATGAGAGTTTTTTAGCTTTTGAAGGATTTTATTATTTTATTCCACTAACTTTATAATGTTTATAACTATCATTTCAATATCCCCATTAGTTCTAGGATAGTATTAGTTAAATACATGTTGTGCATACGATTTTATGTTTTGTGTCCAAATATCCCCCAACAAAAATAATATCTTTTGAACATCAATATTCTATAAAATTATTGTTTATCTGGGGACAAATTTGTTAAGATTTAAAAAATGTTACAACATCCATTTTCTCTAGGTGTGGGGAATTATTCTTCTAAATGATATTTTTAATTCTTCTTGATGTAAAATATATTTCTTACATTAATTCATAACATAATATCTCCCATTATTGATTCTTAAATCTGAATAGTTATTAAAATATGATGAAATTGATTTTTTTTGGATTTAGATATCACATGATGAGTAATTTTAGCATCTTGAGATGGATCATCCTTAAACAAAAAATCTTTTTTTAAACTATCATCCAAAATATTAATATTATTTTAAACCACAAGATATCATGATTGAGTCTTACAAGGATATTCTTCAATAGTATTACTTTTTTCATCAAGGTCTTTCAACAATTTCATTTATTCTGTAACTATCACATTAAGGAATTTAATTTCCTTATTTGACACATATTCCTTTTTGAGGAATTTATCTTTTCCTCTATTTTTCATTTCAATTTCCTTATATAATACTATTATTTTCAAGGTTTTGTTTTTTTCTAAGAAATGATTCATGTTCTGATCTTAATAAATGTTCCATATAAGTTTCTGTACATTATTCTTCTTTAATTAACTAAGTATCTTCCAATATTTTAACATGGTATATGATGGTTTTCATTTTCTCTAGAAGTTAATACTTAGATGATCTACATTTAGTAGAGTCGTAGTCTTCCTTTTTAATAAAAATACTTATTTTGTTCATTAAAATGGACTTTTTCTCACTTTAAGTGCAATTTTATCATCCTTAGAAGTTTTATTCCACCTATATATTAATTTCATTCCAAATCATCATCATTATAATATTATTTATCTTTATTATTATTTGGATATTTTATGGAAAATTTTATTGTTCCTTTACAAAAAACATTGAATGCTATTTTTCTATTTTACTTACCTTTGGCTTCCTATAAATTCCTTGAAATAAGGCATATAATCCTCTTATTCCATTCATCATCAAATTCCTTATATTTAAATTAATTATATATTGTTATCACATTTTCTAATCTTCTGATTTTTTTCCTCATTGATTAAAAATCAATGTACTTATTAATATTCCTATTGAACTCTATTTTTTTCTCATTTCAAACACAACAAGAATTTTATGTGGCTCATAAATAGATACATTATATTTATATTTAAATGAAAAAAATTAGTATCAAATATATCTAGTAAGTTCCTCATCAATATTTTTAAAAATTAATAAATATTACATGAAAACTATAAATCCTATAATATTTATTAAAATTTAATTCACTTGATTAGAGTAATCATAAATAGATTTTTTCCTCCTATATCTCTATGTCTTTGAACATGCTTATCCAGATTTGGATATTTTCTTGTTTTACTTTGCATTCTCTTTAAACATACTTTCCAATTTTTCCCAATTTTACTTCACTATTTTGAGACACATAACCTTCATATAATCATTATAAAACAAATACATTAGAATAAATTTTCAAAATTTTCCATCAACCTTTATATTTTTATTTTCAGTAAATTTCATAGGATCATCTTTATACATGGATACGAACCCTATAACAGCTACATGAATCACATATATACAAATAGATAGAATATATCCTTATGTTTTCCATTCATGATATTTTGTTCCATTGAAGGTAGGAATACCTATTTTATTGAATATTATGATATTATCTATGAGAAATAATATATGGATATGATAGAGGGAACCTTACTTTGATACCAACATAAGTTCCTAGGAATATGTGTACAACATAGGGGGTGGAGGAGTGAATCAGTTGTGCTCTTTTATAATTTATTTCTTCTTATGATTGACCTTGAAAACTTTTTAAAAATTTTATCCTATACAATTTAAAACTCAACCTCACTAATATATAAAAATAATAAAATAAATTAAGTCACATTAGATTTTAAAAGGTTTAATCCCAATATGGGTACCTAGTTCTTTTTGTTTCAACTCCATTTGATCCCTGAATATACATTATATAATACAAGTGACTAAAAACGATCCAAATCCATTCATGATACTTTTTTCTCCTGAAATTTAATATCAATTGTTCTCACTAGTTATAATTTTTTATATTTCTTTCAAGATAATATAATATTGGATGATTTTAATTGGCTCACAATGGACTTTGTCAAAATCTATTCTATTTAGTTTTCTCCATCCATAACCGCTCTATTAATTTCCTTATTTTTTTGGAAATCATTCATCTAAAACACGTTATCCCAATATTTTCATACAATACTCAGAACACTATTTTAAAATATTCTCAAACTTTCCTTTAAAACTATTATTCTGATCATCTTAATTTGTCCTTAGTGCATATTTTTTCAGTATTCTCAAATATATTCCTTCAAAGGTGTTACCTCAACAATTAGAAATATTATATCGAAAATAAACTCTCCCATAGATATGACACCCCATTATATACTCATACTCATCCTGAAAAAAATAAAATATACATGGGATTTGAAATCCTCATAATTTTCTTGTTCATAACCATCCCAAAAAATAGGGGATACATAGAATGAAAAGTCATCATAATTCATAGGTTTATAAATTTGGATGAGCATTGATAAAGATTCTTGATTATTTATAGACAACATAAAACTCCATAAAATACCATTTTAACACAATCATCAAAACATTTTCAATCCTTGGCTGCAATGATCTTCATTTCCTCCAAAAAAACTCA
Source organism: Viscum album (assembly GCA_963277665.1). Classification (NCBI taxonomy): domain Eukaryota; kingdom Viridiplantae; phylum Streptophyta; class Magnoliopsida; order Santalales; family Viscaceae; genus Viscum; species Viscum album. The sequence goes on from OY728141.1 coordinate 1,552,746,989, forward strand.
CCTATAATTTTGAAATTTGTTACAAGAATATTTAATTAATGATCTTCAAGATAAACATCATCAAAATGTAAAGAGATTATAATATATGGACTTTTCCGAATATTGTTGTTTTGAAAATTAATATATGATGACTTCTCTGTCTAGTGATATTTTCATGTTTCCTCTATCCAGAGTTATTTTGTTTAATGGATTAAAAAGTTCCTCCATCTTATGGACTTAAAATATTCATATCCAAAAGTATTAGTCAAATGATCTCTCATTACTCAGACTGGTAATGCTATTTTTTTCTATCAATTACATTCTAATTATTTCCCACATATGATATTCTTATTTCATTAAACTCAAAAATTTTTATCAAATAAAATAACATCTCTTCTCCCAAAAGAAACTTTAATTAAAAAAAATTTCTTCCACTTTCGATTATATTACATCACCTTTTTATGGTGAAATTATAAATTCTACATTTGGTGAACATAATTATGTCTTTCTAATAAACTTCATAAATAACATTGTGATAAAAACCTATTTCAATGTTACAAAAACAACTTATTCTATGTTAGATGATATTTACATTCCTCTATTAGGTACACTTTTTTGTGTGTGTAACATATTCAAATTTCCTTATGAAGACATTATCATAAACAAAATTTCAACTTCAACCAGTTGATTTATCACTAAATCATCTTATATTGAATAAATTTTGAACTTCCCTCATAGTGATGTTGATTTCTTGAATGCCCAGTAACTGAATCATATGATTTGGTTTACATTTAAAATATTGAAGTTCATCTTTTAATTTCATGTAAAATTTATTGTAATGAAATCAAGAAAAGTTGTTTTAGCTTTCTTCTACACTACTTCTGGTTTGATTCTACTCAGAAAAACTAAAATATTTTCCATGAAACTTAGTATATATAACATATTTTATTATATATTCTTTCAAAAGAGTACTATCTCAATATTCCTGTGAATATTAATCTTCACTACCATCCTTATTGAGGGAATTGTTTTTGTGAAAATTCTCAACTATACATTTCATCTTCCTAAAATCAATTTTCTACACCAACCTTCTTCTAGAAGTTTAACCTTCAAAAAAATTTAAACATTTTCTGAAAAAAAAATCATTAACATACATAATATGTTCAAAAAGTACAAAAATTAGACAAAATTAAACAAACGGGGTTTCAAAACTCATGAAGAGTAATATCATAATAACTAAACCCACTTGAACATTTCCTTGAAACAGATTCGATAAATCATAACTTCCAAAAACATGACCCAATAATGATATATTTGAATAAATCCATTATCTTGTTAACATTTATTATCAAAAGGATATAATTAAACTGAATATTACAACACATATAGCATCACTATATGTTGGGAAATTCCCATAACACAAAAGAGTAAAAAATTTTATTTCATTTTAATATTGTATCCTTAGAGAGATATAGGTGATCCAAATATGATAAAAAATTTATCATTATCATCAGAAACATTTTTTCCATTTTTATATGAAATATTCGAATAAATTAACATAATGAAATTCATGAAGGGAGTTTTCAATTAGGGATCCAATGATCAAAAGAGATCAATTGAATTGAATTACATCTTCATGAACTTCTCATGAATCATATAAAACAATATATCTATGAAAAGTAAGGGTGATATATGTTTTTATTAGGTTGGAAGAACTAATGATAATGGATACACTATTATTGGGTCCATATTGTGGTCTCTACATTAGTTATTTATTTTAATTTCTACTATAACATTTTTTAAGCCATGAATAGGGAGGGACTTAGTAGAAATAGACTCATATTTTTCTCAGGCATCCTTTTATGATCTTTTAACCTAAATTTTTTAGTTCTGTTTTGTTTTTAAAATTGTCAATATTATTCTTATTCTATGTTTTATCTATTCCTAGTTAGTAGAGAATCAGATTTTTCAAGGATCTACATTGTGGGTTTTCAACCTGGTGAGTACCATGTCTCTTCCTGTTGAAATTTTATTGTATTTGAAGCCAAAATAATGAGGTTTTATGTTTAAGATTGAATAATTTGTAATAAAATATGAGATATTCTACATATAATGAGAATGGTAAAACCAAAAATAATAGATAGCAAAATGCTAATATTGAAAATATTGAGAAGAGGATTATAAAGTTTGAGGTCATGAAATCATATACACAATGATCTTGCAGTTTTAAGTTATACAACATTGAAAAAAATATGAGTTTGTATATATGATAAGGGTGAGGTAAAATATACATGAATGGAGATCCCAATAAAAATAGTAATAGCAGGTTCATGGTTCTTGTACTAATATAAGGATACTGGTGTAAAAATGAAAATGGAACTCAAGAGCATGGAATTTTCAAACACTTTTGAATATGGAAAATGAATGATGTAAATTATAACTAGATAAATTTTAATTTGGGGATGTTGGTATGTAATAAACATACTATGCAAAATCTCTAACCAAATTTGAATAATTTGTTCCAAATAAGTGCCATTGAAACCACATGGGGTTAGAGGACCTTCTACCCCAGATGAAAACATGCTTCTACTCAGTATGGAAGATATACAGTTTGTATATCTTTAATAAGTAGATGTATCCTTTTTGGATCAGATACACTCATTAATAATAGCCATTAATATTTATTTAGACATGGAAACTTAAGGTATAATGTGGGGCATATGGAAAGAGGTCCTCAGAAATTTACTAGAACATTCCAATATAAAATTGAACATTTTCATCATATTATGGAATATTGAAGGGATTGGAAGTGGATGATGATTTTTGGTTGGGTTAGAAATATATGTTTCATGAATCAATATATATATATGTATATTGTAATAATTAGATGTTATTCATAAAAAAATATTATATAATTACTGGAGGAGTGTCTTGACTGTTTTCTTTTTGTTCATCCCAAACAATGTATTAAAATACATGAAGGGGTAAAAGAACATGATGTCATAATCATGATTTAAAAATGGGAACAATGTAATAATTTTTATTAATATTTATTTTTCTTGAATATAAGGATTATGAAATTTTTAAATCATTACATGTTAAATTTGAGTTGGGTGATGATTGGATGGAATGAGAATTATGAGGAAAACCACCAACAAAATTCAAACGATGGGTTCCCCGACAATACCACTGAGAGTGAAAGTGGCTAAATGTCATTCTCTCTAGGATTAAGATATGATCCTAGAAATTAGGTGAAATAGGTGATATATATATAATTACCTTGTATAAGTTCCCTTTTTGAATTATATTCACCAATTATCAAACATGACCAACGTTTTATGGCGATTCAAAAAAATAGGTATAAAGTAGTTTTTATATAGAAAATGAACATTCAATGAGGGTTCGATCACCCTAAATGTTTTGCCAAATTTTATTTCTTTGGGTAAAGGGATATTAAAATATATAACTCATGTATTTGATCACCCTAATAGAAGCATTCTTTTCATGTTAAGAGGTACATGGAGGAATAAAGAAATTGGGGAATACATTGAAGAAACTTATTTGGTAAAGAGTTATACATGTGTAATTTTTTCACGACATTGGATGATAAGGTACACTAGGTGGTTGGGATAGGAGATATCTAGTATTGGAATGGTAACTAGGTGGGCCACATGATTTTCTTTCTAGAATTTCAAATCCTTGAGATTACATATAAAGAGTATTGTTTGCACCCTAACCTCAATTAATCTACTAATGACAATGATAAAAAGTATTTTCATGAAATTATTATCATGAATTATGGTCTATAAATATGAAAATTCACAAATTTAATCTCAGGTAACTTCAGTGGTCAATACATCATCCCTTCCCAGTGTTCCTACCAGAAATCTAATGCATGGTATAATAGTCTCCTATGAAAATAGATTCCAACGAAGTCAAATTTTATATTTTGGATACATTGAAACTAATCCATTCCAAGGGATGAAAATATTCAGAAGAAAGGTATTCATTTGGATTATCCCTACTTGTTATGTACGAATCCTAGTTTCGAGTCCACTTTGGAACTATTTTTTGGGGAGAATGGGATAGATATACTTGGGAGCTGGTCGGCCTGCGACTATGTTTCCTAGTGTCGGGAGATAAAATATTATATTTTATTTATTCTTGATTTTAAGAGATAGAGGAAAAACATTTGTAATCCACGATCAATAGCATGTCAAGAATGCTAGTATGATATGTCATATAGAGGATAAATAATAATGGATGAAAAGTAATATATGGGTCATAACTATTTTTAAAGGTCTCTGTAATTTCACGGGTGGCCAATTATAACGCCCTCATCACTAGTGAAGAGATCTTGGTGTTTAATTGATGTCTATCATATCGTGACTCCAGTATGGGGTACAAAGATCCTCATTGAAGGTGTGTCAAATGGAACTCACCTGGTTCAATCTTGAAATTAAATGTAGATGGATCATGCATGCATGAAGATATGAGAGGAGGATGGATGGTACATGATGGAAGAGGTTCAGTTATTTTTTGTTATAACACATTCTATTGTATGTGAAACACATTTGGAGTAGATTATAGAGCATTACTCAATGGATTTCTATTTTCCAATATCCACAACATCAATATCTATGTGTTTGAATCAGATTCCATGATTATAGTCTACTTATTCAGATATAATTCTAATGTCCCATGGAATTTAACCTATATTATTAGGAAGTGAAAATCTATCATTAATAAAAGCTCAGAAATGACACACACTTAAAGGGAGGGGAACTTTTCTTCTGATAGTATCGCAAGTAAGGGGGTCATCATGATAGGGTTTTAATTTATTATAGCACATGAACCTTACCAAGATATTGTAACCTAATAAATAGAAGATATGATCATGGTTTACATATGTTCCATACTCTATGAATATTTGGTCTTTTGAATTAAAAGTAATTTTTTATTGAGTTAATGTACTTATAGTAAAAATCAGTACGACATATAGGGGGAAATAAAATATGCTCTAATATTTTCCTAGAATAGTGGGTCAAATAATCCAAGATTGAATTTTTCAAGGGATGAGTTTCAATTTCTAAAAGTTTTATGCAATTTCTATTTTTATCTCATTATTTTTTATAATAAATGATTTGGAATGAATTAGTGTGTGAATGCCATTATTTTAATTATACCACACATTATGATTTTTGAACTTAAGAATCCTTTATGTATCCTTAATTTTTAGTTTATGGTCTATAAATTTGGACCATTAATGGATTATGTCTATGTTCATGAATTTTTTATTAATAATGGATGGATTTTATGGTCACGAAACATTGACTAAATGCTATGTATCATCTCCAACGATGGAGGAGAGATTGGATTTATGTGAATGATTACTCCAATACATGATATAAGATCTATAAAAATTATAATACATAACTAGATATTAATTATATAACCCATACTAATGTTAGAAACCTTAATGAGGAAAAAACTATGTGTCTTATGGTTACATGAATCAATACATACACTGTTGTTATATATATTCTATACATAGATCTAACTCATACATTGAAAAAAAATTTTATGGTTCCATCAAAGTGGATAAATATTATAGAATATGTAATATGAGTAAATATAATCCATAGAATAGGGTGGATTGGGAATAATATATTTTATCTAGACCATGGATAAGAGGTCTAGGCTTTATTTTGTATCCTCTAATAATAGAAACAAAACCATACATAGTTTTGAGAAAAGACTTGTCATCCTAGCATATGGTCTCATACAGAAAGACCCAATATCAATTAAAAAGATTGTATACTATGAGAGAGAGTTGATATTGAGAAAAATATTCATCTAGTCCTAGGACAAGTGATCCAACCTTCACTATGCACCCTATAATAACAGGAATCAATCCAAATGTAATTGTTTAGAGGGATATTTTTTACTCTTTCTCATGGTTAAAAATAGATCTGATCTTTATTATAATACAAATTATTTTCGATTCACGGATCATTATATAGGGTACAAGTGTATGGTTAATGTATATAAACAAATATAAATGAGATATTTTTACACACCAAGAGTATAAATAAAGGCCAATTATGTCATTGTTGCTGAGATAAGTGATATGGAAACAACTACATATCCTAAAACAATAAGAATGAACAAACAAATAGTATTTGGTAATGAATAACTATAAATATCTTACTCATATGTAGGGTATTGGTATAATGATCACATCATTGGGAAGATGAAATATCAACATGGATTATACGGAGAACTCCTAATTTTAGGGCATAATTCCTGATAATGGGTGAATTTCACACCATTATATGTTTATGAAATTTAAACCATATATGTAGGATTTTTACATGTATCTAAAATCTATTTTAAGAATTAGGTTGTATAAAAAATACTCCTCCAAGTAGTTTAATGGTTATACAGGGTGGTCCATATGTCATGCACTTTAAGGCCATGCGATTATGACATATAAGTTCTACAATTTAAGGTCCTGGTATGGATAAATTTATGTACATGGTTTTATATAAATCTTACACATGTTTTAAATAAAACTTATTTTTTATTAATCACGAGATAGTGGGTAAACCTCAGATGAACTGATAAAGTACAAACACCCCGATAAATTGAGGGTTTGATAAGAGAGATATTTGCGACTATGTTCAAGATAGAAAACCATGATGTTACAATGTATCTTGTAATAATAGGAATTGATTAACACATATTTTTTTTAAAGATGTCATCTACATGGATCTATCTAATATAAATGGAAAAGTGAGGTGACCTCATTTTGGTGGAAGACTGTCTCGATAAACCCAATGTGAATGACTAAGATACAAAGAACTAGGATTAAAGATGATGGGATTTCAGGTTGAACCAAGGTCAAAATCTCTATACATCATAAGGTATCCTTGGATAATAAAAATCAAGACATATATAGTTCTTAGTAGATATTTTCATAGTTTATTAGTAATATGGAAAACCTAATACAATTAGAAAGACTACAGACTCAGGAAATTTTTGATGAAAGTGATATTCATGGATAGGTTAGGGATAAGTAATCCAGATATCCCTATGTATACAATGATAATAAGAATAAATAAACACATAGTCCATGTAAAAAATTCCCAATTCTGATCAATATCATGTATATGAGATAATATAATGGTTTCATCCATGTGTAGGGTGTCATTGGAAATTTGATGTGGAAAGGAAAATTCGTACACTAGGAACCCTTAACCAGATATGGATTATTTATAAGGGAATCATGTCATATAGAATATTCCAATCAATGAAATTTATTGTCTTATAGGATAGAACATCATGTCTCTTAGTTTAAGGCCAAGTGACTAAGACCCATTCAAACCTATTTACATTCATGAAGAATGGACTATATATCATGCAGTTTAACATCATGAGACATGGATGAAGTTATCCAATGTAAAACTATGAAAACAAATTCTTAATAAACCATTAATTAGTATTAAGAGTGATACATTATTAATACATTGTGATCAAGGATTATGGACCTTTGTAGTATACCTTGTTGATAGTGAAAGGTCTTTCCCATTTTGGATCTATCTCTAGATGTTTCTACCATTGTTTCATAGGGGTTTCTAGAGCCAAAACTAACTCTCATTGGATGAAAAATCATAGGAGATATTTAATATTGAACTATTTCATGATATAATTCCAATTATACTCCAGGTTGTGTTGTGTTCACAACATTCTCTCATTGAGCCACAATAACTCATTTGGCCGAATATGAGAATGCTCACCTTTAGTCAATTGATTGTATACAATGTTTCGATGCAAGGATAGTTAAAACTCAATGAAAAAACTGACGCTTTCTTATATAAAATTGAATATGGGGTTTATTTTTTTTATTATAGGATGTTTTGTGAGAATATCTCAATATATGTATTAGTATATATGTTCAGAATTACTTTTCATTGTCCTTTTTTAATGATATTATATTGTACTTTGTTAAATAAATCTACCTTTACATTTTAAACATTATGATATAGGGATGAATTTATAAACTCTATATTATATTCCTAACATATCTTCCTAAGAATAGAATAAAAAACATTGGTTTTGTTTACAATTAATTTTTTGTGGGACACCAAATAGGGTAATGATATTAGGATTTCATGAATTGAATATAACATTCATTGTGACTTTATAGAGGGGTACTTCTTCAGTATATCAAGTGAAGAAATTAGTGATAATAAGGATGAACTTGATCTTCTTGGATATGGATAAATGATATAAACCCATGAAATCTATATCTATTTGTTAAATAACATGGATTTTTTGGAAGTATATAATAACTCCAAGGGTTGATGAATATATTTTTCATGTATAAAATAATAAATGAGTTTTATAGAAATATTAAAACATTACTGTGTCATTTATGGAATCAAATATCAAAGGATATTAATTTTATTGGATTTATTGATTCTAAATTGGTGGGAACCATAGGTGAAATAATAGACCTCTTTCATAATAGAAATGACCTCTCCTTCATCAGTGCACTTTAGCAGCCCTTCAAAGGCTTTCTCCTAGATAGTATTTTGAAAATTGATGACATCATAAAAGATGAAATTTACTACCAAATGATGTATTTTTTCCCTTCTAAAATTTATATTATTAGAGAACCCATTTTATATATATATTATCATAGGATAAATCCATCACATAATGGTGTCAATCAGTGAGGTCAAGGGCTTACATTGATCTGAAGTGGTATTGATTTCATAAATCTTATCAATATCATTATTTATTAATATAGATAATAACTTATGATGTGTGATGTTAATTAATGTTTCATCCTAATATGGATCCTCCAAGGATGTAATTTCATTTTCCAGTTCATCTGTATTATAATTATATGAAAACAAGATGTGAGATATTGTTGGATTCTTGGGCAATTCATCTAATAATCCTTATAGTTATTTAGGAAAGGGAAAAAATACTCTTTCTTAATGTAATATTCAAAATTTAATTGTTTGGTCACTAAATTTGAATCACCCTTGAAATATAATCTGGACACATGTATGAGATCTCTTTATTTGTGTCCCATCACAATTTCATCTTCCCCTTTATCTACGGACTATTCACTAGTTATGGATAATGAACTTTTTTTCATATGATTCATTCTAATTAGTGAATAAAATTGATATTTATATATATATTTAGGGTGAATTCTTCTTATATGATGGTATCTTTTTTAGGGTGGTTTCTAACTTCTCATTTATGTGTTTAAGAATTACAACAGAATCGAGATCGGAATGGGTTCCCGCTAGGGCTGTTCTATTTATGTCTTGTTTCATTGGTAAAGACATTACATGTTCCTAGATGAATATAATTAATATTCGGTAGAATATGAATTTTTATATTATATTGAGGCAAAAACTTGGTGATTCTGTTACACCCTATGTATATCATGGTCCCGATTGATCGCTAAAGATAATCATATACCATGCAGGGTAAAATGGTGAATTGTAATAAAATTGTAAATTCCCAATCAAACTGATCAAAAACCAATTTAATAAATAATAAGGATGTTATAAATACAATATATACTCAATGTATCATAATTAAAACAGAGGTTTACTATTGATAATGAATAGAATTACATGAAAAATACATGATAACATTTTAAAGAAAAATAACCATTCCATTTTGAACTAAACCATAAAGAAAAATTCACAAAATGTTTTTAAAATTATTTTACATGAAAATAGATTTTTATAACATGTACAATAAAATTAAAACATTTATTATTCATGACAGTGTAAAATTGTGTTCACGCCGTACATATCGAAACAAAGACCATTTCACATTTTTGGTAAAAGGGAAAAATGTATTGTTTTGAAAATAACAAGATGATTCCTTTCAATTTATTAAAAATGTAAAAATGGGTAAAAATATCATTGATAAATATTTTTGAAAATTTTAAAAACATTTCGAAAAATAAGGGTTTTCATGAAAAAGGATTTCCTACCCAAGAGTGAAATAAATTCAGATTTTCATAAAGAAAATTCTTAATCATTTTGAGTATAAAAGAGTATAAAAATGTAACAATTAATTGAAAAATTTCAATAAATAACTATAGGTGAAGAAATTATATTGATTTTAAGATATAAATATCAAAATATTCCCTCAAGGGATACATCAACATAAATAATCCTGAATGATGATGAGAATGTGAAAAGAACCCCTATAACTTTGGTAACATCTGAATATTAATAACAAAAACATTAAAGACCTGAAATGAAAATTTAAATACCATAGAGAAAAATATATTCTTGATAGAACATATAAAATTGGTACTATATATTTCACAAAAAGTAAACAAGTGGATAATATGACGTATGTCTCACTGAATTAAAAGTGAGATGAGAAACCCTTACCTCAAGTCCTATTTCATTTATACGTGTATGGAAATCTTGTATAATAGTTTTAAACATTTTATTAATTTATAAAAAAACAAATATAATAATTAAAATATCATGAATTATCCTATTATAACATTTTACCACCCATTTGTTAATTACATTTCAATATTTTCATTTTTAAGGTTTTAATTTACTTGTTTTCTCATTCAAGTTTTTTCAAGAATGTTTTAGTTCTTGTGCATAGAATATATATATATATATATATTATTTATAATTAAAATAATTTTATAAATATAATATTTAATCTTTATATATATATTTAGAACCATTTATGATATTTTTATATGCAAAATGAATCACATCACTTCATAGAGACGGTATTCCATACATATGCACGAGCGATGATATCATTATTTTAATGAGTCAATGGGTAATGAACTGCGTTATATATTAATTTTAAATATTAAATATATACTCATATTTATCAAATATGTTAATTAATTTTATCCTTATTACATTACATTAATGGTGTTTGTGAAAATGAATCACATCACTTTGCATGGCGATAGTCCACCACACACAGAGGCGACATTACCATATTTTAGAAAGAATTGAACATTAAAAGGTATATGTGATATTAAAATTACATAATCATAATAATATCATAAATATAATAAAAATTAAATAAATTAATCATTATATCTTCCCTTGAAAGGTGGTTATGGAAAATGAACTATACCAATTCACGATGCGGTAGTCCACCGTACACACAATCATTGATTTTGTTTCCAATTTGATATAAGTGGATATGGATCAATATTTTTAAACCAACATAATAAATAATAATTACATTTTAGATAATAGTGTTATTATATTGGGTGTTTTAGTGCCTAGTTAAAGGTGAAAAAAAGGAACTTAATGAAAGAGATTTGTTGAGATAATTACCTTCTCTAAGAGGAACCTCATTTGGAACATCTCTTAATGACCCCAGGGATGGTCTTTTAGTGGGGACATAATATCTTGAAATTGTATAAGGATGTTGGGGAGATGTTTATCAGGGTTTTTCTAAGATGAATTACTTTATGGGTGTGAATTTGTGAGTGGAGGTAATTATGTATTTATAAGTGGGGAAATAGAATACTCTACAAAATTACATATAAATTTCACAAAATAATCCAAATGATAAATTAATTCAAATTATAAAATCTTAAAAATAACTTTAGGACATAATTTTGGATAGTAAATGTGTATACATGGACATAAAATTAGATTTTGAAATGTTTTTAGGTCGTTTTAACCCTTATATTCCTAGTTCAACACCATAGTAAACTCATTTTTACCTTAATAGTGGTAATTAAATGAAACTGTTTAAAATTAATCTTGATAAAAAAATTAGTTTAGCCATATTGGTTAAGATAAATTCTTATTATTTGAAATATTTAATCATTTTTTAAAAATTAAATTAACATAATTGGGAGAATTTATTTAGAAATTATACCTGCAAATGTGATGAAAAAGAGGGTTCTGAAAGAGAGAATTTTCACAAGTATAGAAGGTTTTAATTTCCAAATTCAATACGAAATCAATTAAAATGAACTAAATTAGTCAAATTTCAATATATATCCATTTTATTTATTTTATATATGTTTAAACCAAATAATTTTAATAATTTTTTCATTACTATTGAAACCTTCCAACGTAAAGATTATGTTATAATGGTCATGTTTATATAATGATATTTTAATAGAGTATCACATTTCATATAAACTGAGTTTTGTGTGCATCACAAGATATTGAAAAAATTTAACTTATTTTAAAAGAAATAAAATATAAACTATTGAGGTGTTATATTCTCTTCTCATAAGTATAGTAATAAACCAATTATTAAAATTATATGGTTTACACATATATAAAATAAATAAGATGGATATATATTAATTATTATATAAACATGAAATTTGTTGGAAAACCATATAGTGAGAATGTTTAGTAAAAATACCATTGATAAAATATAAAGGGATATATGAAGGTTATCTATAATGATCACATAACTAGAATTATAAGTAGGAGAGCATAGGTGGGAATTGAAGAAATGGACATGGAAGAAAAGAATAATGCCTAAAAAATTATGGAGGGTGATATAGGTCATTAATAACAATAATAATAATAATCAATAGAAATTAAACAATCACAAACCCATAAATCTGTTATGAGTTAGGGGACCATTTGATACATCAAAAATCAAGGTAATAAGAAAACATTTTTGTTTCAAGATCCTTTTCCTGGAGTTTAGAAATTCAATTACCATCTATAATGAAAAAATAAAGAAAATATAGTGACTTGATATCTTTATATAGGTAAAATTTTATTCTTTTGATGTTTTTTGATCAATTCTTACTTTATCTCTTACTATAAATAATGAATATCAAGTAGGAGTTTTTTATGCCCGAAGCACCAAAATTAAAAATTTATAGATCATTAGCTCAATAAAATAATGACAAATAATTCCTTTTTTATATAGATAATTTTCAAGACCAAAATAGTTATCAAAATTTATCTAATAACTCACAAAGTACAATATAATATATTCCCTAAATAGTTACCCTCACTAATTATCCAAAACATGTCTGTTCAAATTCAATGTCCACAAATTTTGAAGGGTGTTCACTAAATCAACATTATATTCTCCGAAAAATATAAAGTAGATATTAATGTAACATACAAAATATCTGAATGTCATTATCACCATAAAACCATTATTAAAACATAATATATTCCAAATATAAATCATTATGTTTTTGAATATATTCCCTAAATCAATACTTATTGTAAAATCCAACAAAGAAAACATAAACCATCAAACCACTATCAAATTTCATAGTCACCAATAATATCCCATAAACATATCATTATTGTTATTTCCCTTATATATATCATATATTAGTGGTTATCTTCCCTTAATCACATGTTTTCAAATAATTTCATCTTTCCACTAAATCACTTTTCTTGGTTATTGGTATAATTCAACAAATAATTTCAAATACATAAATGTAAATTTTATAATTATTATTACAATAATACCATTGATTAAAGAAACCCTATAACATAATTATTCAATCCAAACACAAGAACAATAATAATTTTATATCATTTTTAGTAATAATATTAGATTGACCTTAATACCTTAACATATTTTGAGATATATTCCCTTGATTCTTTGGGAATTCATTTATGTAGTACCCCATCCCCTTATATTGGAAGAATTTAACATTGGTAGATTTTTTATTTCCCTTCAAATCATGAGCACGGAATCCTTTTTCTCAACATTTTTGCAGACTCCTTTGTATGATTGGTATAGAGTATGAGGTTTCCAACCTCTGATACCAATTGTAGGATCGAAATAATGATATAGATGCTCAATATACAAGATGGGGGGGGGGGGGGTGAATTGTATACTTTAAAAATTCCTTTGGAACCTTTAAGGTTAGTTAAGAATAAATATGGTTCCCTTAAGTAAAGGAAATGACTATGTCTAACATAGTTAAACTAAGAAAATTCACAACACCTCTAACACCGAAAGCAAACATGGAATGAGATTCCGAAAGTAAGTTCCGGAAATATGGTTCCGGAAATTGAAACTTAACAAAAGATTACAAAGTGAGATTCTACCTTAATGCATATAGAATCTAAATGAATCAGAGTACAAGTAAGGAAGTATAAGAAAGTTATACTTTCCTTATAATACAAAATGCAGCAGAATATAAACAAGTAGTAGAACTACAAGTAACAAGATATAAGTCTTTTAACCCAAAGAGAAGGGTATCCAACAACCTTGGATAAAGGTCCCTTGAATTATACTTTCAAGAAAGTCTGTCTTACCCACACCAGGGTAAGCCCTCGATACGAAGATCGGAGTCTCTGTCTTGTTATCCCCGCAAGACCTCAACTTCAAGGTAGTCGACAACCTCTGTCTTCCTCAGTAAGGAAGCCCTCGAACATCAAGGTAGTCGGCACATCTGTCTTCCTATCCCCTGAAGCCCTCGAATGTAATCACCAACATTCGGAGTCGCACGAAGAATTGAGAGTTAATAAGAGCCTCTCTCTCTAGAAATCACTTCAAGCAGATTAGTCAGCCTTTCACCACTTCAACTTTTTTTTCTACTCCGATCTCTTTCAAATGAGCTTCTATTTATAGGTAAGGTCGGCTCCTTCTCCAACGGTCATATTTTCCTTAAAGATCGGAGGGACCTGTACACGTGTCACTTAGACAACGGTTAATTTATAACAAAATAGACGACATCGTTTTATAACAAAACAAGTGTAACAGAATGTAAGACATCGTTTTAAACTCTAACATAAAAGTTCGGAATGAAAACTTCGGAGTGAAGGTTCGGAGTGTAAGGAACAATAATAAACAGTAGTCAAAATATAAAGGCATAAGCAAAATGAAAGTTCGGAGTCTAACCAAAAATAATCTTTCAGAGTCTGAATTAATTCAGAGTGTATAAAACAAAGATGATCAGATTCTGTTTAATAGGTGAATTCGGAATGGGAATTCGGAATGATAATTCATCATCAGAATTCGTAATGAGAATTCTTTATCAGAATTCGTAATGAGAATTCTTCTTCAGAATTCGTAATGAGAATTCCTCATTAGAATTCGGAATGAGAATTCGTCATCAGAATTCGTAATGAGAATTGATCATTAGAATTCGTATTGAGAATTCTTTATCGAACTTCATAAGAATTCGTATCTTGAATCTAGAATAGAACTTAGTCAGAGTTCATATCCGTAATTCGGAATAAAACTTCCTTATAGTTCTTATCCAGAAATCAGATCCTAAAATAGAATGCTTCATATCAAAGTTTCAACTATTCCGTGATGATGAATCCGAATCTCATACTTTAAGAAAAATATGGATGAAAAAATGATAAGGATAATTTTTCTTATAAAAGCGATTTTCTTTAAGAAAGCAATTTTTCTTGGGAAAGCAATTTATCTTATAAAAGCAACTTTCCTTAAGATAAGGTGTTTGTGATTTTCAAAACAAGAAAGAATGGAAAAGTCATAAGGAAAACCTTATTGACTCAACAATCTCCACCTTTTTGGAAGGCACAAACATCCTTACGAAAAAAGAAATTATAAGAAGAAATAAAAACATTAAGGCTTATCTCCCTTTGCTTTAAGGATATTAATGAATATGACTAACTCCCCCTTAGGCTTTGAATCTCTAAGGATCGTATTCAGATTTCCCGAGTGATAAATAAGAAGGTTTTCTTTAATGAAAAACTCTCCCTTAAACAAACTGTTATTAGAGTTCTTCTTTTTCTTAAGGATCTTTTCCTTCTCCCTCTTTGATAAACTCTTATTAGAGTTCTTCTTTTTCTTAAGGATCTTTTCCTTCTCCCCCTTTGTTATTTTCAAAAATAATTGGAGGGAATGGAAAAAAGATAAAAAAGTACCTGAAAAATTAGTAATGACAACAATAGAAACGAAAAGTACGAATTTCATTGAGTTTGAAATCTCGGCAACAAAAAAATATCACAACAAAAAGATCAGATTTTGTTAGTTTGGATCTTTTTCCTTTGACATGAGCCCCTTTAGAATTGTCTTCATCTTCTTCAGGTCTTTATGATCTTTTTCAGCTTGCTTCTCTAAGACAATTATTCTTGCAGATTGAGCTTCAATTTTGTCTTCCTGGGCTTTCAGCTTTTCTTCCTGAGCTTTGATCTTTTCTTCCCGAGCCTTCATCCTTTCTTCAAAATCAATCTGATGATCCCTTTCAAACTTCCAGTTTTGAGAAACAGAATTCAGCTTCCCATTCAGATCTCTCACTTCTTGAAACTGGAAGTTCTTTTCTTCTGTCAGCTTCTCTTCAAAGGATGAAGTTAACTCATTTATCTTCTTGTCCTCGGTCTCAAAGGCATCTTTAACATTGTCTTGAAACTCATCGAATAGACTCATCTCTTTAACAGTCTTCTTTGACTAGTTTGTCATCCTCTTGAAAGATCTTCTATGAGCTTCGTAGCCAACAAAAAACATTTTGAACTGAGCCTCTATTTCAACACACTTATCCATAACCATAGATACGGAGTCTGTTTTTTGATTTAGAGCATTTTGGAGCATCTGGAACCTTGAGTCAATACTTGAGAAGGTCGGAATGGTTCCCACCAACTTCTTTAAGGACGGAACAACAAAGTCATG
This sequence comes from Viscum album, assembly GCA_963277665.1. Classification (NCBI taxonomy): domain Eukaryota; kingdom Viridiplantae; phylum Streptophyta; class Magnoliopsida; order Santalales; family Viscaceae; genus Viscum; species Viscum album. The sequence continues at coordinate 1,552,763,597 of OY728141.1, forward strand.
CCCCAACGAGGATGCCTCTGAATCTGAAACTTTGCTTGGAGAGTTTTATTCCTCAATAAGCTCCAACATCCTTTTAGATGAATCACCAAATTCTCTTTTCTTGCTTTCCACTGATTTCGGAGTTTCAACAAGGAGTTGCTTTCCATTGTCTTGTTTCGGAATCGATTCTTGATCAGGAGTTTTCTGCTCGCCAGTAGACACTTGAATAATGTCATCAACAATTTTTTGAACAACATCTTCCTCATTCTTATCCTTCTCTGGAGTTATTAACTTAGAGGATTCAGCCTCTGAAGTTCGGAGTGATAGATGTTCCGAAGGTGATCCTTTATAATCATCTACTTGTTTCAAAAGATCTCCTGTTTCACCACTTCCTTCAGCAACTACATCTTCCTCTCCCACTTGATGAATCTGATCGATTTTCTCAACATGCCCAGCTGTATTCTCTTCTGGAAAATCAAGGTTTCTTCCTGGAGTCTCAGGTAGAGATTCCAAGGAGAAAGATCTCGGAACTGGAATTCTTCCAGATACTATTTCATTAAATTTCAACAAAGCTTGGACTGCCTCGGCTTCTAACATCTTCTTCATAAAATTCTTTTCCTTTACTTGTTTTTTAAGCTCATCAGCAGTTTTCTCCTTCAAGGCCTTAGCTTCCGTAGGGTCCAATCTGAACTGCGGATCCCCTTCTTTCCATTTCTCTTTATCTTCTCTCCACTTCGCAAAAACCTCATCAGGATAGGCCTTCTTCTTCTTTGGTTTGGGAGGTGTAGTTTGAACTTCCTTAGACTTAGGATCCTCAACTTCAGCTGCAACTTCTTTCAACTTTCTTTTCTTTACTGTCTTAGATGATTCCGGTTCAGCAGCCTTCGGAGCCGCTTCTTCTTGATTAGGTAAATCAACGAACTCACCAATCTCCTTGTTGAAAGCCACATCTATCCTCTTAAGGGTATCATTACTGACCAACAAAATTTTACAAACCCTTGGCTTAGATCTGCAGGCTTCCTTGAAAGACTCAAGGCACCGAACTATCAACTTTGATAATATTGCTGGGTACATTACTATCTGGGCTCTGAGATTTCCTTTCTTAAGATTCTCAATGGTTATAAGAATGTGCCTCATGAAGTTAAACTTCCTTAGATTTATCAGGAAATATGTGATATAGATCTCACTCTTCTTTAAACTGTATTTATCACCTTTCCTCGGTATGATAAACCCTTGTACCCACAATTCTAGAATCTGGAAATTTGTAGGCAAACTAGAAATCTTCGGAGCCTTGTCATTAGAGAGTCTGAGAGTCTTCAAGGCTTTTTCCTTGTCGAAGCTACCCTTAGAATCCGGCAAAATGTGAGAAATAAATTCGGCTTCTCCTTCATAGGACAACCCTACCAAGCTTGCAGCCTTGGTATAAGAAATCTTATAGGTCTTACCATAAGACTTAAAAGAAAACTTCTCCCTATTATCTTCCTGAAAGAAGGAAACTGTTTCATAGAACTCAATAAGTAACTCCGTAAAAACATCATCTTGAGTCCCCGGTTTGGATACAGCAACATCTCCCCAGCCATTCAACTTGATGTTCTTCGAAATAAGAGAATCATAGTTATTGAAGAAATCCGGATGAACTAACCTTTCTCTGTAAACTAACCATTGTGAAATAGGTTTGGTGGAAGACATCTCTTGAGACACTAACTCCGCAGACATTCAGATCTGAAATCCTCTAAGATGTTCGGAACGAAGAAATCTGAAGTTTGGAACGGCTTTAAAACAAAGAGGCAAAGATTCGGGATGCGAGAGCTTGAAATCGATGTGGGACAAGAATTTGGGTCCCCTTTATATAGGCAATGGAACGACGGTTCAACTTCCTCGGTTGATCTAATGGTTGGAATAAACTGAGATCAGATATGACGGTTGAAAACTTGAATTCGATATTTTTGAGGTTTTTATTAAAGCAAAGAATTAATAAAACTATAATCCGAAAGCATAATTCAAGAAAATGCCTGCAAGTAATGTATGACTACGAAAACTTGAGTAAGGAAATCCTACCTTTTAGATTGGCTGAGGAGGATTATTCGTAATGGATAATATAAAAATGATTACGAAAAAAGACCTTTATTATGAAAAGACAAAGTTCTCAAGAATTTTACTACGGAAAACAATCTCAGTACGAAAAACTTAGTAAAAAAAATTTAGTACGAAAAACACATTACGAAAAATCGGTGCAAAAATCTGGTTATGAAACTGCCAGAACGAAATTTTCCATTCCGGATGTTTTTAATACGAATACATCCATTCCAGAAGTATTCTGTACGAACATGTCCATTCTGGAAAACTGTGGTTCCGGAAATCTCCCTTCCAGAAATCTTCATTCTGAAAAGTTTGAATTTTTTTTTGAAAAACATTGTTAAACTAACAATCAAATTTACTCCCCCTATGAAAAGGAGTTTATTACTGTAAGGAGACTTTTTTCAACAAAAATTTAATTAAGGAGGATTACCTTACGGATATCATTCCTAACTTCTGTTTAATATATTCAAATCTATTATAAGGCATAGATTTTGTGAAAATATCAGAAAGTTGATCTTGCGTTCCAATAAACTGAAGAATAATATCTCCTTTAAGTGTGTGATCCTGAAGAAAGTGATGCCTAATATCTATGTGTTTTGCATGGGAGTAATGTGAAGGGTTCTTACTTAGGGCAATGGCACTTGTGTTATCACACAAAATTTGACTTTTAGTAAAACTCATGCCGTAGTCAATGAGTGTGTGTTGGATCCACAACACTTGAGCACAACAATTTCCAGCAGCTACATATTCAGATTCAGCAATGGAAAGTGCTACAGAATGTTGCTTCTTGCAGGACCAAGAAACTAAAGAATCTCCTATGAAATGACAAGTTCTGGATGTACTTTTTCTATCCATTCTACATCCACCAAAGTCAGCATCAGAAAATCTTTTTAGAATAAAATCATTTCCAGAAGTATAAAATAATCCTAGATCCATGGTTCCCTTAAAGTAGCGAAAAATTATTTTTACTGCCTTTAGGTGAGATTCCTTAGGATTGGATTGATATCTTGCACATAAGCATACTGAAAACATTAATTCTGGTCGACTAGCTGTTAAGTAAAGTAGCCTTCCTATCATACATCTAAAAGATGTTTGATCTACTGGTTTCCCAGCTTCATCAAGATCTAAAGAGTTTGAGGTACCAATGCGAGTACTTATACTCTTAGTGTTGTCATAACCATAATTTTTAAGAAGATCTTTAATATACTTATGTTGAGATATGTAGGTTCCTTCTGGTTTTTAAGAAATTTAAAAACCAAGGAAAAAAGTTAACTCACCCATCATACTCATTTCAAACTCAGATTTCATTAGACTAGCAAAAGAGTCAGTCAAAGATTTCTGAGTTGAACCAAATATAATGTTATCAACATAAATTTGAACAATCAAAACATTTTTCTTATCTTTCTTTATAAAAAGGGTTGGATCTGCATTTCCCTTAACACAGTTATTTTGAAGCAAAAATCCAGTGAGTCTATCATACCATGCTTGTGGGGCTTGTTTAAGACCATACAAAGCTTCGGTAAGTCTAAAAACATGATCCGGATGTTTTGTATCTTCAAAGACAGGAGGTTGTTCAACAGAAACTTCCTCTTGAACATAACCGTTAAGAAAAGCACATTTCACATCCATTTGAAAAAGTTTGAAATTAAAGAATGCTGCAAAAGAAAGTAGAATACAGATAGATTCAAGTCTAGCTACTAGAGCATATGTTTCTTCATAGTCTATTCCTTCTTGCTGATTATAGCCTTTAGCAACAAGTCTATCTTTATTTCTTACTATGACTCCATTTTCATCACATTTTTTTCTTCTGAAAACGCATTTTACTCCAATAACAGAAGTTTCTTTAGGTCTTTCAATAAAGGTCCAGACTTTATTCCTTTCGAATTCATTTAGTTCATCTTGCATTGCTTTGATCCAATCATCATCACCTAAAGCTTCATCAGTGCTTTTAGGTTCTAATTGGGAATGAAATGCTAGATGTTCTACTTCATTTCTTAAGGAACTTCTAGTCCTTACAGGTTGATTTACATCACCAATGATGCTATCACTAGGATGATTCTTAAGAAACCCCTAATTTGGGTTTTGTAAAACCTGTTCATCAACATATAGTAGAAAGTATTTTGGGGTAAATGTTTCAGAAATATCTTATTGAACAATTTCCTTATCAGAAGGTTCTTCTATCAAAGGTTGATAATCAGTTTTTGAAAACACATCTGAAGATGTAGGCTGGGATGGTTTAAAAACAAAAGGATCTGACTCATCAAATTTTACATGTACTGTTTCCTCAACAGTGCAAGTATTTTTATTAAAAACTCTATAAGCCTTAGAGGTTGTGGAATATCCTATGAAAATCCCTTCTTCATATTTTGGTGAGAATTTATGTAGGTTATCTTTAGTATTCAAAATGAATACTTTTCAACCAAAAAACTTGAAGTAGGATAGTCTAGGTTTTCTACCATTCCATAACTCATAAAGAGTTTTATTAAGAAAAGGTCTAATAAAAACTCGATTTATAGTATAGCAAGCAGTACATACAGCTTCAGCCTAGAAATGTCTAGCAATAGAATATTCACTCAACATGGTTCTAGTTATCTCTTGAAGAATTATATTTCTTCTTTCAACTACACCATTCTGTTGAGGAGTTCTAGGTGCTGAAAAATTATGAGTAATACCTTTCTTACTAAAAAATGTTTCAAAATCAGAATTTTGAAATTCTCCTCCATGATCACTATGAATAGTTTTCAATGGAAGGTTTTTCTCATTTTTAATTTCAGCTCTAAAACTTTTGAAATAGGAAAAAGATTCATATTTCTTTGCTAGAAAATAGACCCAAGTAAATCTAGTGTAATCATCAACTAGAACAAACACATAGTATTTGCCTCCAATACTTCCAGTTTGTGTTGGAGCAAAAAGATCCATGTGCACTAACTGTAATGCATCAGTTGTTGAGACTTCACCGATTGAATTAAAACTAGATTTATGTTGCTTGCCATATTGACAAGGATCACAAACTTTAGAAGAATCAAATCTATGATCCGGTAGATCCTTAACTAGTTTCTTCTTAGAGAGTTTACATAGGTTTTTAAGGTTACAGTGTCCTAATATTCTATGCCATAACCAGGAATGATCTTCCATTGCACTTAAGCAAGGTAAATCTTGACTCCTGAGGTCTTCTAGGTTCAAAGTGTAGACATTCTCTTGCCTATTGGCGGAGAGAATAAATTCTTCCTTGGAATTGTGAACTAAACACTTATCATTCCTAAAATTCACAAGGTAACCTTCATCACATAACTGACTTATGCTAATGAGGTTTTGCTTAAGACCCTTAACAAAAAGAACATTTGAAATCAAGGTTTTACCAAGAAAAACAAAATTACCAACACCAACAATCTCTCCCTTAGCATTATCTCCGAAAGTTACCTTTCCTCCTTTCGTTTTGATAATCTTTTCAAACTATCTTTTGTTACCAGTCATGTGTCGGGAACATCCACTATCCATGTACCATGTATTGTTGCTGGTACTTTCATTATTTTCCTGAAATCAAGAAAAAATTAGACTTTCGGAATCCAAATTTGTTTGGATCCGAGTTTTCCAGACAATAAAATTTTAGGTATCCACATCTTCTTAGAAAAGTAAGCTTTGTGAAATCCTAGAGATTGGGTTTTGTTTAAGGTACAATTCTTTGCCCAGTGACCACCACATTGACACTTGGTACAAAATGGGGCACTTTGAGGAACAAAATAATTGTTACTGAAAATAGGTTTTGCATGGGTATAACCAAATCCGGATTTATTTCATAAAGGTCGTATTTGAGAATACATTTTATCAAAATTTTCTTTACCAAAGGTAAAGTTTGATAAACACTTCTTTAAGGATAAAATTTCGGACTTGAGTTTTACAACCAAGTTTTTATCCTCAAAATCATTAGTTTTTGAACTAGAGTTTGGCACGAAAACATTTTTCTTGGAAATTACTTTTTCTAATTCTTTAGAAAGTTTGTTCCTCTCAGAACTTGCTTCCTCAAGATTTTTTGAAATACTTTTAAAATCATCATTTTTCCTATCAAGATATTTAGAAAGATCTGATATCTCTTTTATAAGAATATAATTCCTAGAGTTTTCCTTATCAAGTTTCTTATTGAGTTTGGAATTCTCAATCTCAAGAAGTTCAGCAAACCTAGAGACTTCTTCATAAGTAGGTAAAGTATTTTCTTCATCAGAAGAATATTCTTCATCTGAAGAGTTATAATACTTACTATCATTGGAATTTAAAGAAACATTGGTCAATGATTCAGCATTTCGTACCTTATCCATAAAACAATGATTATCGATAGGTAATCTAGCTATGAGACCAATATTCTTCTGTCCTGAAGATTCATAATCAGAAGATTCATCTGAAGAGTCACCACCACTGGCACTCCAGGTGTCATTAGCTTTTAGAACTTTCTTATATTTGGATTTATAATACTTCTTTCTGTTCCTGTCTGAATGCCTTTCTTTCTTTTTGAGCAAAGGGCAATCTGGTCTGATATTTCCAGCTCTCTTGCATTCATAACAAGTAACTTCTCCATATTTCTTATCTTTCCTGTCCTTTTTCTTATACTTAGATTGAAATTTTCTCTAACCAGCTATCTTGTTCATCCTTCGAGCAAGATTTGCTAGTTCATTTTCTGAGACTTCATTCTCACTAGATTCGGATTGGAAAATAACTTTCTTAGACTTGGACCTGGTTACTCTCTCAGGAGTCTTAGCTTTCATCTGATTTGAAGTTGTTGTAAAAGCAACAGTACCATTTCCATTCTTCTTCTGGATGTTGTTAGAATTTCTCTTCATTCTTGTTTCATGTTGTAGAAGAGTTCCAAATAGCTCATCAAGAGTAATTTGAGTGACCTTCCTGTTCTCATCTATAGCTGTTCTCTTGAACCCCCACTCATTGGGAATAATATCAATTATCTTATCCACAAGAGTTTCATCATCTAAAACTTTCTCTCCCATAGATTGTAGACTGTTGACTATAGTCATGAATCTCTGTTGAACATTACAGATAGGTTCTCCATAAGGAAAATTGAAGCCATGATATTCAGCTCTAAGCATTGCTCTTCTAGTCTCAATAACCTTAGAAGTCCCAAAGTGCGTAACTTTTAACTTCTTCCAGATACAGTTAGCTACTTCACAAGAAGAAATTTGGCTGTATATATTTCTAGTCATTGAATAGAGTAAAGTGTTGCGTACCTTATAATTGAGTTGATATTCTTGCTTTTCTTGGTTAGTAAAAGTTCTGACTTCCTTGTCAGGAATTTTATAATCACCAGTAAGCATAACAAAGTTGTCTACTCCAGTATTAATAAAAAAAGTCTTCATACGATCTCTCCAGTATTCATAATCATTACCATCAAAGATAGGTGGTCTTGTAGGAATCAGATTATCAATTGATCAAACATTGACTCCTGCCATACTTAAAATAACTTTGCACACAAATTTGTTAGTAGCAAAAGTTCGTAACAACAAGTTCGGAATGGGAAACGGAATGGTAAAGTTCGGAATGACAAAGTGAGCAAGAAAAACGTATTCGTGAGTATAAGTATTTCAGAGACCTGCTCTGATACCAATTGTAATATTGGTATAGAGTATGAGGTTTCCAACCTATGATACCAATTGTAAGGTCGAAATAATGATGTAGATGCTCAATATACAAGAGGGGGGGTGAATTGTATATTTTAAAAATTCCTTTGGAACCAATAAAGTTAGTTAAGAACAATTATGTTTTCCTTAAGTAAAGGAAATGACTAAGTTTAACAAAGTTAAACTAAGCAAATTCACAACACCTCTAACACTGAAAGCAAACTTGGAAAGAGATTCCGAAAGTAAGTTCCGGAAATATGGTTCCGGAAATTGAAACTTAACAAAATATTACAAAGTGAGATTCTACCATAAAGCGTATAGAATCTAAATGAATCAGAGTACAAGTAAGGAAGTATAAGAAATTTATACTTTCCTTATAATACAAAATGCAGCAGAATATAAACAAGTAGTATAACTATAAGTAACAAGATATAAGTCTTTTAACCCAAAGAGAAGGGTATCCAACAACCTTGGATAAAGGTCCCTTGATTTATACTTTCAAGAAAGTCTATCTTACCCACACCAGGGTAAGCCCTCGATACGAAGATCAGAGTCTCTGTCTTGCTATCCCCGCAAGCCCTCAAGTTCAAGGTAGTTGGAAACCTCTGTCTTCCTCAACAAGGAATCCCTCGAACTTCAAGGTAGTCGGCACCTCTGTCTTCCTATCCCCGGAAGCCCTCGAATGTAATCACCAACATTCAGAGTCGCACGAAGCTTTGAGAGTTAATAAGAGCCTTTCTCTCTAGAAATCACTTCAAGAAGATTAGTCATCCTTTTACCACTTCAACTTTTTTTCTGCTCCGAGCTCTTTCAAATGAGCTCCTATTTATAGGTAAGGTCGGCTCCTTCTCCAACGGTCATATTTTCCTTAAAGATCGGAGGGACCTGTACACGTGTCACTTAGACAACAGTTAATTTATAACAAAATAGACGACATCATTTTATAACAAAACAAGTGTAACAGAATGTTCGACATCGTTTTAAACTCTAACAAAAAAGTTCGGAATGAAAACTTCGGAGTGATGGTTCGGAGTGTAAGGAACAATAATAAAGAGTAGTCAAAATATAAAGGCATAAGCAAAATGAAAGTTCGGAGTCTAACCAAAAATAATCTTTCAGAGTCTGAATTAATTCAGAGTGTATAAAACAAAGATGATCAGATTCTGTTTAATAGGTGAATTCGGAATGGGAATTCGGAATGAGAATTCGTCATCAGAATTTGTAATGAGAATTCTTTATCAGAATTCGTAATGAGAATTTTTCTTCAGAATTCGTAATGAGAATTCCTCATTAGAATTCGGAATGAGAATTCGTCATCAGAATTCTTAATGAGAATTCGTTATCGAACTTTATAAGAATTCGTATCCTGAATCTGGAATAGAACTTAGTCAGAGTTCATATCCGTAATTCGGAATGAAACATCCTTATAGTTCTTATCCAGAAATTTGATCCTAAAACAGAATGCTTCATATCAAAGTTTTAATGATTCCATGAAAATGAATCCGAATCTCATACTTTAAGAAAAATATGGATGAAAAAATGATAAGGATAGTTTTTCTTATAAAAGCGATTTTCCTTAAGAAAGCAATTTTTCTTGGGAAAGCAATTTTTCTTATAAAAGCAACTTTCCTTAAGATAAGGTGTTTGTGATTTTCAAAACAAGAAAGAATGGAAAAGTCATAAGGAAAACCTTATTGACTCAACATCCTTTTCCTTTTAAATATGTACCATGTTGATTACTTCATTAGGATTCACATATTGGAAAATCCTTCTTTACATTATTCCCTTTATTCATATTTTCTTCTACAATCCTCTTCTTCTATTTATTCCCTTAGAAGTCATAATAATTGGAGAAATATTTCTCTATCTTAATAGAACATGATACTATATCCTCATATGATGAGAATATTTAAGAGACCAGTCCCCTTTAATGTATTGGCTTAATCATATAAAATAAATGGTTAATATTTCTCTTTAGATTATGTATGTAGTCTACACTATGCCTTGATAACCTTCTAAAGATGGCTTCATATATAGAAAATTTTTCCCCTTCTTTCTCTCTTAAACTCAAGTATTTTCATTCCATACCCGCTCATTGCTCACACGAAAAATATTTTTCAATGATGAGTACCGTAAAAATATTCCACTCCATGGTTTTTATTTTCTCCCCATCCGAAGTGTTTTGAATTTATGAACACCATTGATCCACACTTCCTAAAAGATGATAAACTGCAATGAAAACTTTCTCCCTTTCACTACTTCTCAAATTGAGAATTACCATCTAAATGAAAATTATCAATTTATATGCTAAAAATGGATTTGTAGTCCCATTTAAAAATAGAGGAATTTGATGCATGAAGTGGTCTAACATCATTACAATGCATAGAGGAAAAACATGATGATCTATATGGGAAAGGTTATTACATAAAACCTAAGATATATGCCCCAATATTGTTATTGTTTGATTAGTTCCAGTTATAACTCCATATGTAGCTTTATTATCTTACCTAGGGGCAATCACAACATAGGGTATATGCATTGATACAATTTACATTCCTTAATTTTGGTGCCATTTTGTATCAATGTAATAAAATAGATTATATCATCACATTATGAAATATAATGTATAATCCCAAAACTAGTGAAACACTTAAGAAAAATTAAAAAGTTTATGCACATATAATTTCATAATAATAAACATGGTTACAATGATGATATATTTAATTTCAATTCCTTCATAATGGGTTTTACATAGGTTGTGGTTTATACTAAGCATATCCTTCAGGAGTGCCAACCGAGGATTGACACCAAATGTGAATAAACACATTTAAAATTGAATCCCTAGCATATGAACCTGAAATCAATGAAACTATCATGTCTCCCATATTGAATTTCAACCCAATCAATCCCGCTATTTCTTCAATTTCAAATCAAATTAATCAATTTCTATTTCTATTCCATTAATAAATTTTAATCATACACACTATCTTTTTGGGTTCAAACATAAAAATTAATTACAATAAATTTTTTTAATCAAATATCATAGTTTGGGATTTATATTTTTTTTTGAATAGTTACATAAGGAATTAACGACACCCTATGGTGATGTCATTTACTATCCAATGGTAAAAATAAGATGATAAATCCCTAATACTTTTAATAAAACTTTCATTAGATAATAGGTATGGGGAGATGAATAAATGATAAAGGGGAAAGGAGTAGATGATGAAGAAGAATAATAAATAGTAGAAGAAGAATAAAAAATTAGAATTAACATATATTAAAATTCCCTAGAAAATAATAAGAGTGGATTAAAGGATAAGAGTGTAGAGTCATCTCCAAGTCATGATTACTAATCAGAAGAAGGACGGAAGAGATGATTTACCATATTTTAAATAATTACATAAAATATAATAACAATAAAAACATTGTTAATATTCATGGACATTACATGTAATCAAAACAACTATTACAACCGAGGAACAATAAATACTGAGTACACCCTATCCAAAGAATGATCCTCTATATAACTAGACCACTGAAATTCAAATGGAGAAACAAACTAATTTTTTTTGCCCCAATGCCTTATGGATTGAAATAAAAATATTGTGGTCCAAATACCCATTTATTTGGAAAATAATAATACATCTATATTACCCCACTAATTATAGTAACTTAAGGATATTATACCACCAATCCTGTAATGAAATTCCCACCTTCTATGGTGATACAATACTTTTCTACACTACTATGAAAAATTAGTTATAAATGGGGGATATCGAAGGTTTAATCCATGATCATAAGGATGTGGATAAATAGTATGTACTACTCAAGCATGGGATAGATCACAAAATAATAATAATAATAATAATAACAATAACAATAATTATTATATTATTACATTTATATTTATTATAACAATTTTGGATGAATTAGATGTTAAGCACATTAATAATACAAAGATAAATAGTAATGATCCATGAACCAATTATTAAAGATATAAAAACAATTTTGAAAATATAATTTATTAATAAAATAAATATATTTTTTCAAATAAATATATCTTAAATTTTTTTTATTAAATTTTAAAACCAACTTAAACCACATTAAACAATATCTAACAATTTATTTTAATCTAAAATCATCATTTAAATCCATTTAATTGTTTGTAATAGTAAAAATAGAAAACCTTTTGATTAAAAATTTAATATTTTAACATTTATATTAAAATTACCATTAAAATATTATATTATAATATTTAATAAAACGTTTGTGTTTTAGTGATATTTTTAGTAATATTATTTCTTTAAGAAATAGATAAAAAAATGTTTGAAGTCATGCGAAAGTAATAGTGTGTTTTTTATTTTATGGGTTTATAGTAAAATTATAACAATTTTATTTTTATAAATATTATTTAATTATATTTGAATATATTTTAGAGATGAAAAATATGAAAAGAAATTTTTTTGAAAAATAATTTAATTTTATTGTATTGTCGATATATTTTATTAATAAAAATTATTCTTGATATAATTAAGTGTCTTATTATGTAAAATTGTTATATAAAACATATTAATTTCATTCGTTTTTTGTTTTTGGATTTTAAAATAACCTTAATAATTGTTACCGTTGATAATATAGATATTGAACAACGATCACTTGACTAGTATAAATGTAAGGCTTTAACAAATCTAATTTACTCAGACAAAGGAAGCGATGGAATCATCAAGTAGAATTTATCTGTATGAAGCCCATTTGTCAGAGCTCAGAAAGTAGGTAGCATCATTGGGCTTCACTCTTGACCATGCCCAATATGTGCTTCAAAATGTTAACATTGTATGGAATCGCCTATGAGAGAAGTGGAAATTAATAGAGATTACCACCGAAGCGAAGTTATCTGAACCACCCCAAGAGTATGTCATCATCGCACACCTTACCCTTAGGTATTATGTGAGTATTATAAAAGGCTATGTAACAATACCCTAGCACTATGATTTTGTGTATTTTTTTTGTATAAATAATATACATTCATTTTATTATTGTATTATTGTATATGGTTTTAAAGCAAAAATAGTTTTTTATTTAATATTCAATTAAGAAATCTATTTATATGTATTAATGTATTTTTTATTTAAAAAATATTTCACTAAATTAATTTTTATTAAATATAAATGATCGTAAATTTTTTATACAATTGTAATTTTTATTATGGTTTGAAAACTATTTTTTTTCAAAACCCATGAATTTTCAATAAATGTTGCTTTTTGTTTTAAAATTTAAAATTAACATATTTATAAAATTATTTAGATAAAATGAATTTTGTTTAGATTTATGATGAATAAATTATCTAATGGTGATTTTTTCATAATCTTCTGAGACAGTTGAATTTTTGGGTAAAAATTATATAACGTTTAAATATATAATGTGTTTTATGACATCATAATGACCCAATAGAGATGTAATAAAACACTATAAAAGTGATATTTGGTAAATATAATTTTTACTTTAAAAATTTGATTTTAGATTTGTTTGATTTATTTTACAATGCCTTAGTAAACCCTCCAAAACTTATAAAATATTTTAACTTTTTAAAATGATTTCCATGAGAGTGTGACTCACTTTCACATAAGAAAGCCTAATATTTTAATACTTTAGGCCTTGAAATTATAAAATAATCCTTGACAATCCTATTTTTCCAAAACCATGAGCAAAAACCATGGGATGGTTTGTGGTTTTAATTAGTTTAATGCATAGTGTCCAAAACCTAAATATTAAAGAATTCCACCTCCTTTCCTATATAAACCCACTCAATCTACCATTACTCTTCACTCGAACCATTTGATGCTATAAAACCCTCTTAATAATCTCTATATAATACTACCAAGGTGCCCTAACACTCCATGAAACCACTCTCAACCCTCTCCAAAGCCTTTTGGATAACACTTCCATATAAGGGACCCTCACTTTCCTTCCTTCCCTATTTATGTCCAAGTTTCCTTATTTTTTATACACATTTATTTTCAATTTAAAATGTTGGTGTATGAATTATCACATCCAATAAACTACCCTCTTTATTTTTAGATGACTAGATACCCATTTCTCTCTCATTAATTCCACTCATTTATACCTATTAACATGCTGAAATTCCATAATGGATTTCGGGCTTTCTCATTTTTGTACAAGATTCTTTATGTTGTTATACCCTTCTATTTTCAATTAAAAATTATTGGGTATGATATCTAACCTCCCCCATACTATCCTTCTTATGTTTAAATAATTATAGACCTATTTATCTGTCATTAATCTCTCCCATGTACACCTGTTACCATGCTGAAATTTCAAAAGAGTTCTTCCCTTTATCCTATTTTCTTTAAGTTTCTTTATTATGTTACACATCTTATTTCAAAATTCCAGGTGTTGGGAAATGTATCTATATTACCCACTTACTTTCTATTTCATTTACATTTGATTGGATACCCCTTTATCACTCATCAACCATTTTTTTGAATTATTATGTTACGCTATTATGCTGCTGAAATTACACTACGATTTTCCATGTGAAAATCATTGTGTAGTGAATACCATACCCATTTCTATATCAAGGGTATTCAACTATTGGCACATATAATTATTTAATGGTACTTACATTTATTTATTCCATATTATTTAATCATGTAATAACTAATTATGTTGAATGATTTCATGTTATATGATCAATGTGTAACACTTATGCATGGAATGAAATATTAATAGAAGGTGGGCCCTGATAACACTCTAATGCATTGGGTAATGTATATTATCATGCTAATCCACATGCAGTGATGGTTTAATCATGCTAATTCATGTTCAATTTTGGTTGAATCATGGTAATTCAAGTTAAATGAGGGTGTACGCATGCTCCATGTTCAATGATCCTTGGCTCATGCTAATATAATGTTAAATATTATTTCCAGATCTCCACGTTATGTTAATCATAATATATCATGTGTTTAAGTTCATGTTTCTATTATGATCCCTTTATATGACTATTTTCTAACATGTATTGTATTCTTCATGTAATTCCTTGTTTACTCCCTTACTGGGCTTTATAGCTCACCCTTTTCTTATTATACCCTCAGGTTATCCCATGCAATACTAAGTACGAAGGAATGTAGTGGTCATGACAATGTTATTTACGTCTTAAGTTGTCATGTAATGTTCCTATTTTTTCCAAGACACTATACATATCAATCCTCATATTTTTCTTAAGTGAAATATTATATAATAAATCTTGTTTGAATATGTAATAAAGAGAAGGGTTATATTTTTTTGGGGTGATTTTAAAATAAAACTATAGTGTTGAAATTAGTGTTTCCCATAATGGTTACATTTGAATCATTATTTTAGTTTTATAAATTTTATTCATGATTTCAATTTATTTTTTGTATAAATTTTTTTCTATATAATTTTTAAGATTAAACATTTTATGCTTAATTTCATGAAATTAAAGGGCATGGTTGATGGGTATGATGTAAATTGCTTTATTTTTCCTGTTTTTGGTAAGTAAACTGTCGACCAAAGGTGGAGTGGTTCTAACATACCAATGATGAGAGGGGAATAATTCAAAAAATTATTATTTTAAAGGAGGTGTAAACTATTAGAAATAATTTTTCTAGTTTGATAGAACAATGGTTTTATTAGAGGGAATATGTGTTTCTTATAGAATGTAATGATTTTTCTGTTATTTTTTTTGTGATTTGATTTTCTATTTTGCCCATTACTGAAATTATTGTTCGATATATAGACATTTTAGTATGATTTAATTGAAATTATGAGTATTATACAAGAGATAAGTATTTATGGATTAAAGTGAAATTTAATTTCAACCGATAATAATTAGCATAGATTCTTAGTGAACCATCCTTGATAGAGGAGATCAAATTTTCCTTCAAATAATTGAAAACCTCTAATTGATTTTGAATTACCATGTTACTAGTTTTGTTTTAATATGTTGCTTATATATGGAAGAGTATGAATCACGATTTTTTAAATGAAATTTCCTTGATAAAATTTTATTTAATTATGGGGTTTATTCCCCATGTGCAAGAGTATTAGTGTATATAATAGATTTATGGGTTTCAATATTGAAGACATATTATGTGAGATATTATAACACACTTCAAGAGATTGAATAATCAATTTTAGAGTATATTGGAGGATGATGATATGTGAACATGATATTTTAAGTCTTCCTTAAAGTTTTATATTTTTAAACTAGTTGAAACTGTATATTTATACTCTTAGATATATTTAATCATGTAAAAGAAACAGAAAGTGAAGTTATAAGGGAAACTTCATCCAAAAATTTTCATATTTATGGATCTATTGGAATTGAGGCGAATGCCCAAAATCATGGTCCATATGATTTTCAAAGATGAATGGAAAATTGATCCCATATGGATTAAATGGATTTGTATGATTTATGTCTGATAAAATTCATATTGTCTTAAAATCAATTCTTTAATTTTTATATTTCTCAAAATCATAGTATGAGTTTCTCATGGTTCAGAATACTCGTAGACCATAGGTGGATTACTTGTATTACCCAATTATGTTGTGAAAGCTCAATCAATGGTATGTTATTGTATAATGAGTTTGGAATTTGTAATTGAATAATATTATAGGTTGGTGGTATTATTACATTGATGATTAACTTTATCATCAATTTAAAAAAAATTAATTTAAGAGTCGATGTGTTATTCTATGTATGAAATTTTTTAACATGGAAAACTTTAATGTGGTTAAGCAGTTTTGAAATACCAATAATGTTTTTGTGTGGTTTTTGAATAATGTATATGGGAATATATATATATATATATATATATGAATATTATTACTAACTTGTTTTCAATTGATTTCATAAGTAAAATATAATTTACACTAACCTTAATTTAATTTTAGTATAAATAAAACGCATATTTTATGTTTATAACCCTCTTCAAAATCATTTCTCTATGATTAACCATGGGTTTAAAGAATGCATTATTAGGTTTTAAAAACAAAAAAACCATGTTTGTTAAGGAGTTATACCGTTTTAAAATATGATTATTCATTTTTTCAAGAATGGTGTGTTGCGATAAAGGTATGTATGGCTAGTTATGCGGTGATTTAGGGTATTGGGTACCAGATTCTATTTGGGGTGTTCATTGTTAGAGTTGTGTAAAAACCTTTACTCAAATAACATGGATCCTATGGTTACTTATTACAATGGTACAGAATTCATAAGATCACAATACATAGTATTTAATAATTTAGTAGTATTAATAGATTAGATACATATATTATCATTACATTTCCATAAAAATTTAGAGGACATTACGATAATTTATCCACTATTACTACTAATCATTTATTATCCTAAAGTCATATATAGTAACCTTCATGGTACCCTTGGGAAATGGAGAATCAAAATAAATGGGAGAGATTAGATGCTCAATGAGGGATAAATTACAGTGGATTATTATAGGAAATAAACATGGAATATATGATATAAAAGGAAAAAATAATCAAATTATTCCTTATAAATTATAACATAACACAATATATATGATGATTAAATAAAGAATAAAATAAATAAATACATTGAGAATAATAATTTAACTCTTAGAGATGGATTTATAATTACAAAAATCATAACCATACCATAAAGGAATCATTTTAAGACATCATATATAAATGGTAGAGATACACCAGATACCCAAGGTATTTTTTCTCATAAGACCTTCTAATTAATCATATGACAATATAAATCGGGGAACCAACCATCATATAATAAGTCCAATGTTTCCATAATATTAATATAGTGGCCTTTCAATATTATACATAATGTTCCCTATAGAACCTCATATATACTTATGGATAGGTAATTAATATTTTTCCATATCGAAATAATAGATAAAAAAATAGTTAATGTTTTCCCCATAAATGGAATAATATATCCATCTAGTTGTATATAAATAAATAAAATTAGAATAAACTAGGGTATTTATAATGTCAAGGAATGTACCCTTAAAAAAGGAATCATAATAGAGAAATTATGTATGGTACATTCATGGTTCAAGGATATCAATAAGGATTAATTAATTATTATAATTGTTTACAATGGAAGGAGACTAATCCAATAGTAAGAAAATACCATATAATTAATATGAGTACATGATACAAATATTTGATTCACATTGTCACAAGTATAAAAATGTTTTTTCATATCATTTTTTTATTTTAACATCTCCTTTTCAATGAAGTTGTTCGGTAGATATTAAAATTGGGACTTTTGATATTATTTTTTATAAAACAACATCAAAAAATTGTTGACCTTTGGAAGTTGGTTTTTCTAGAAACTAGCATTGAAATTCTGATTCCATAAGGATTTTAACATTGGGTTTTCATAGAATCCAACATTAAAATTCCCCATGGAAGATTTTCATTATTGGTTATGTAGTAACCAATGTTAAATGCCTACTTTTAATGTTAGATCATGAAAAACCTATGTTAAAAGTATTTATAGAAGTAATTTAACATCGATTTTATTAGGAATCAACATTAAATTCAACATTTAATGTCAGTTTTTTCAAACAAATGATTTAAAAAATATTTACCAAGATTTAGTTCATTTTATATGTTTTGATTAGAGTGTTCATGGATCTAAATAGGAATTGCGAATCAAATGTTATGTCCATCCAAAGTTGGGATTATTTAAGATTTGATAGATACAACCTGTTTCAATGAAAACATAAGAATCATGAATTAAAAATTATAGACACTAAATGAAAAAAGAAAAAAATTAAATTAAAACATCGACCTAATTGTTATTATTTTTGAGGGTTCATTTGAATCAATATGTTTTTTTATTAGTTCTCACATTTTAGTGAAGAAGTCATGCGATAATGAAAATGATGATCAATAAAAAAATATCACTTTGGTTGGTGAATGTCATGTATATGTTTTATCTTCATAACATGGTCAAAGTAATTTTTCATCATCATAAGAAAAATTATCAATATTTTTAGTGATGAAGGAAAACAACAATGAATAAATTAAATGATTAAAAAGAGAGCATGTCCATATCATCGATTGAAGATGAGTTGAAATTTTTATTGGATCGTAGTGGTAAAAATTGATGAAATAATGAAAATATGGATTAATATATTATAAAAATAATAATTTCAAGAGTGTTTTATTAAAATAAATGTAAAAATTGAAAATTTAAATTCATGTTATGAAAAAAATTGAAATACAGATACTGTGAATTGGAAATTTTAAATTTAACATTCGGTAAATATAAACAATGATAAAAGCATCTTGTATTGGGGTTTTGACCTCAACTTTTTTATTAAATAGACATTAATAGATATCAATGTCACTTTTTTACTTCATTTTAAAAAAAATAATTCAAATGCAAAAAGTAATTTTTTACATCATTTATACTAATAAAAAAATAAAAAGTAGAAAATTAATTTCCACAACATTTTTTGTAACAAATGACATAGAAACAAGGAAAATATTAATAATAGTTCATTGTTTTCTTCTTAGTATTCTATTTTAATGGCCATGTATCTTAAACAAACATAGAAAACAAATGTTATGGTTGGAAAAATTTTTAATTCTTTGGGGATTCTCTTAGAGAATTAAAACTTCTTATATCCATTACTCTTGATCCCTAAGTCCATTTTGGCACTAAAAATAGTAAAATATAATATTGGAAAATTATATACAGCTTAGAAAACATTTATTATGTCAGTGTTTTGAAAAATCAATGTTATATGTAATTTTTAACATTGGTTAATGAAAACAATATACGTTGAAAGCACCTAATGATAACATTTAGCATTAAGTTTTAGTAAAAACCAATATAAAAAATTTAAAACTATTATTACTGATTAATATTGTGTTTATGGTGGTTCAATTTTTACTGTCATGGATCTCAAATGGACTTACAGTTCAAATGTTATATGTTTCAAAAGTTACATATTTTTAAGTCTTCTCTTTGAGAATTCTATCATCCGACAACCATAACTTTCGATCTGTAAGTCTTTTTTAGCTACATAACTAGTTAAATAGAAAACTTTGAAAATAAATTAATATTTATAAAAAAATTTGATATATTATTTTGAAAATATTATGTTAAATATGAATTTTAATGTGGGTTCCAGAAAAAACAAATTGGAATTAAAATTATTCTATGAGGACTTTAAAGGTCTTTTTTATGAATCGCTATTAAAATTAGGCATTTAACATCAGTTATTGAATAAATGACTACAAATTTCATCCATGAGAACATATTTCATTTATTTTTGTAGTACCTGTTTTAATAGTTTTATTTTAATGGCGGTTACTGAATAACTGAAGTTGAAAGTCATCTATGAAGAATTTTAACATCAATATTAAATAACTAATATTAAAAAACTGATGTTGAATACCATTTTATACTAGTTTAGGGATTAAAGTTTTCATTAAGGAGAAACATAGTAGTGATTTGATTTTATTGAAAAGATGAACTTATGAAAAAATCATGTTTATTCTACTATTGAACTCATAGAGGTTCCACCAACAATATAACTTTAATCCTTTATTAATTGAATTCACTTTATTATAAACAATAAATTCATAATACCATAAATACATAGAATATATTGAATAGGGTTTTTAGATATAGAAATATTTTTGTATAATAATAATATTTCTCTCTATTATAGTGAGGTTGTAATGACAGAAATTGTTATGGGTATGTATTTTTAGTAGAGTTTTTGAATTTTTAGTGTCGATGTTGGGATGAAAAGAGAATTTGGTTCCGTATTTGAATAACCATGGTTGATAAATATTTAATAGGAGGGGTTTAATCAAGTTTGAGGCTATTTTAGATACATGGAGTTCTTCCAAATGTTTAGTTGTCATAGAGTGGTGTAGTGGATGATATAAAAAGGCTATAGTAGAAACCATTTACCTGGTTAAGGTGCACTTAGTACCTAGTTCATATTGTAGGGTCTATAGAAAATGGGAAAAACTATTGAGTACTTGGTGTGGTGGATAGTGTTGTGGCCCATTTTTGTAGTCCATTGAGTACACATTGTTTGTGTAATAGCTATCTAGTAGATTTTGGTAGTGTTTTTTTGTGCGTTGGGTGGGGGGTATATTTCATAGACCCTTTTATTATTTTGTTTTGGGGTATTCTTATTAATATAACTATCAGTGCGTGAGAGATGAAAATATCTTCCTCTTCATTTCCCCCATGGTTTTAAGGTGGTCTAGGGTTGTTTCATTATTCTAAACCAAGGTACTTACTCTTATTTATTTCTATTTTTTCCTTTTCATCAATCTTCTATAATATTTTTTATCTAGTATTTTCTTCTTATTGAATTTCATTTAGGCATAATAAAATTTGACCAATATTTTGGGTTTCTTGGTGAGGTACCATAATGATTATAAAGAGGTATAAATTCCATTATTTTCTCATTTTTCTAATAATGGTAAGATAATAAGTGTAATTTTATAGAGGTTTTTCAAAAATGTCCTGCAATTATATGTCTTTTTGGTTATCAGTTTATGGATATTTTTGTTTCAAGAGTGTCATAGTCTTGATGTGAGCCTATTGTACATCGTTTATTGAGGTTTTAGTGTATCCAAAATTCATGGTGATATTCTAGTCTTTATATATCATTTAATTATGTTGGATAATTAGTTATAACTGATTTTAATGAATTCCCAAAGTTGTATAGTGTGAGAGAGAAGAATGGGGTTAGGACGATGCCTGGTATGAGCATAGATGGACATAGAGACTCTGACTAAGGGAAGGGGTTGAATCTATTATTGATCATGGTGGTCCCTTTAATACTTAGCTAAATTTTATCAATGCATGAACATTACAGGCATGTTCTATGCGGTTTATGTTCTTGGTATGGGAACTCCCTGAATATTTTTTGTTGATTATAATGATATGAATTATCCTAGGGTTTATTCCTTTAAAAGGATTTGAGTGTTCCAAGCGTGATTTATAAATTTTAGAGATCCTTGAATTTTATTACACCACAGAGCATGTTGTTTAAAATTGACCAATGTTCTATAAATTGGTTTTAAACTATGAGGTAAATTGGAGATAAATTTGGAAAAAAGAGCTCATTGAGAAAAAGGAGTGGGTTGTTGTGGATGGGTCTAGAAACCATAGTGATCTATTAGGATTAAGGTATCTATATTTTTGGGTTATGAAAGGGTGTTAACACTCTTTTTGATAATTCCCTAGGGGACACAAATATAGTAATGTGGGATAATGATCTCCCTTGGCTACAAAGCTCATTTGAGATAAAGAAATAAATGTTATCTTAGTAAGGACTACTATTAGAGAGTCACAAGAAAATTTGCTAGTGTGGGAATGTTATTCTTATAGTCATTATGTGTTTTATGTAATGGTTGGGTTTTCTTGTGATTCCTATTTTATGGTGAGGTGTTGGATTGGCTCTGTTAGTGATTGGAGTGTGTTTTCCACTAGTGCATTAGAGGAATAGACTATTATTTCTCTTATGAGGATAGTTCATAGAAAATATCATAATGACATTATGAATCTAATTATACACATCTAAATTTTTTTATGTACTAGTGTGTCTTTTAGATGAGAGTAGATGATGATGTGCATTTTCCTTGAGTCCCTATAGGAAAATGCATGTTTTGGTTGAAGATTAGAATTCTAGTTTGTAAAAAATTGACCTAAGGGGTAGGCTAGTGAATTGAGTTTGGACTAAGGTCAGAGGATGATAATATGAGATATATAGTATTGTATTATGTATTATATGGATATGTGTGGGGATGATGGTCAGGGAATATGATATTGATCGAAACATGGTACACTAATGATGAGTTCTAGGTATGGATATTTTGCAAGTTGATTTATAGGATAGTGTCTATGTCTACCATGTTTTGTTTTTGTATAACTTGACTATGTGAAATACTAAATGAGTTATTGGACATAACTTATGATGATGTGGTTTATCTTGTTTGATAGGTTGATGATGTTATGGCCCCGTAGGATCAATGTCCAATATGTTAGACTAGCTATGATAAGACAATTTTTTGTTTCCAAATGAACACCGAAAGAGGGTATTTGAGTGATATATTCTTAGGGATCTCCAAGAGAGGGTCCTCAGATGATATATTTCTTTGTATTACTAAGATAGGGTCCCAAGATGATATGTTCCAATGGATAACCAAGAGATGATCCCTAGATGATATATGAATAAGGATCATCCAGATGGGTTAACTATATGATATGTGTTTGGGGACTATTGAGAGAGGGTTCCTAGTTTCTATATGCCTAGGCATCACTATGATAGGATCTATATTTTCTCTATATGATTTGGTTTTTTTTTATGTTTTTCCATTTACTCAAATAGGATTATTTTATGTCTGTGTATAGAAACATTTCAACTTTCCATTAAAGGGATTACTATAATGTGTGACAATGATAAACATATTATGATAATTTGATGATGTTGGTAGGGTTAGGCGTTGTGGTGGCCTATTTAGCACATGATGACCCGATGTGAGTTCTTTCTTACTATAATGTTATTATTATTTATTTATCCCAAAAATATATACAATATATATGATGGAATAAATAAGGGATTGATTTGTGGTGGCATACAGAGTTTTATTCTCAGACCCTACACAAGAATCCCAATGCTCATTCAGCCTTATGTTTGAATTTCTAGTGTCAGTTTATATGGGGGAACACTTTATGTTTCAAGATGGAGTTATAAGAGATAGGTTGAAGGAGGGATCCATGGATATGGTTATATATATTGTGTATTTTTTATTTGTTTATCCTATAATTGAATAACCTAGTGGGTGATTATTTTTAAATGTCTCTATGATCAACATGCGTTCCATTATTATTACAATACATGGATTTTATTTTGTATGAAGGTCATCCTTTAACTATAAATCCTTGTGCTTAATATGATTTTTTATGTTAATTATATTTTTTATTTTTTATTGTATGCTATGGTACTGATATATATTATTTCCAAAAAAAATTATTCTCACTACTAGTCGGAAGCCCCTTGCATGTAGGGAGATATGCTTGAGACATTTTAGTTACATCGATTAAGGTACTATTCAGTTAATTTCATTGGGGGCATTAAATTATAGAATATTTATATCCCATTTATATTATAATAAATAATTTACAATAATTAATCATAAGGAAATTTATAATTAAATGAGAAGAAACTGGAAATGATTACAAAAAATAAAATAATGGAAGATATTAAGAACTATATTCTTGAAAACAAGCATTTGAAAAAATTATAAAGAACTATTTAAAACCTTAAGAACATATTGTAATTAATTATGATAAAAAAATAATAATGAAGAACATGATCAATGATATTGGAGTGAATACAAATTGGAAATAAGGGTGGGTATTTATAACAAATTAGGGTTGAATTTTTTTGTTATTTTGGGACATTGATTTTGTAATCCGTGTTATAGAAAATGAAATATCATGGGTTTACCTATGCTTTTAAACAATGTAATTTGAAATCTATATAATGGTTTTAAATTTATTTATATATGAACCAAACTATATGTTTTAATATTACTTGGTCTATTGAAATATCTTTTTTTCAAAATTAATTTATTTTAAAACATTAATTTCTATTTTAGTCTTAATAAAGTCCATTATAGGATTAGAAATTTATTTTAATACATTAAAATACAATATTTTATCAAATAAAAATTTTCTATGTTACATATCCATTAATGTTAATTATTAAATAAAATTAAAAACAAATTTGAATCATAATAAATATTCTATATTCATTCCATATTTTAATATTCAATTGAAATATCAATTATTTTAGACAAAAAATAAAAAATTCACAATTGGATAATTTCCATATATTGATTCTAAATTTGAATTAATTTTTCGGAAAAAAAATTATATAAAAAATATTTTAATTAACACACAATATTCTTTTTGTATTTACAAATAATATGAAGATGTTGTATTAATGTTTGGAAGGAGACTAAGTGTTCCATCCGTACTTGGATTGAAGTGGGAGTTTGTAGATGAATCTCATAGATAAAATGTCCATGTACACCCATGTAACATAATCATTATTTAAAACAATTTTCATTATGATATTATCACACTTTATCATTGGTATATAGTGAGGTTACATGACATAATTGGAAGTTATCTCTCAGAATTTACTTGTTGGTTTACTAAGAGTCATAATACAATGCATGCTATTTCTCACTTCATGTTTTACTGCCTTAAATATTCTATTAAATTCCTATATAACTATGTGTTACCAGGGTGTATAGGAAAATTTTAGCTATTATATTCATCTACCAGTTCCCTGTTCAACTCAGGTACTAATAAAACACATAGTCTCTTTCCAAACATTAATAAAAATATTTATAGATGATGTCTATAAATTCAGTATATTGTATATATTTATTCTTATTTTGTAGAGCCTTTTCATCTGAATGATTCTCATTTATTTTATTTACAAAGGAATGTTGGAAAATTTCATATATTTTGAAAAATATTCCATATCACCAACAATTTCCTTGTCCAAATTTACTAGATCTTAAAAAGGATTCTCAAGATCAGTGGAAATCAGTTAGAGATAGTGGGTTAATCAGTGGTTTAAATTTTATTTTCTATTTCATATGGAAATAACCTTTTTGTAATATTAACGTGTTCATATTGAACACTGTAAAACATACTCAGTCACACAAAAAAGGAATAGTTTTTTTACATGGACCTCCTATCAATATGTTAAGGAAAATACTTATAATTATCAATATTTCATTAAGAACATACAATAAACTAGTATCATCATGTTTATTACAAATAAAGAAAAATTTATCCTCAATATATATATAAATAAGTCTACCAAATTTTTACAAGTTAACACATAGTTAAAAATATATATGAAACGTTTTTCAATAATAATAGAGTCCTGAAATAGATTATACTTCCACTAAGTTGTCACTATGTTATATTTTGTCTTTATTTTTCTTCTAAATTCACAAAAAATAATTTTTCTTCATTCTATTGTTCCTATCTATTATATAATATAGATATATTTCTTTTTAGATTATATTATTTTCAAAAACAAATTCACACCATAAAAATTTTATATATATCAAGGAGTAATGATTTCAAACTTCAAAATATTAATTTCAAATTTAAAATACAACTAGATTCATCCCTCCAACCTCTCTCACATAGTCTTTCTCCCTTCTTATTTTATATTATTTCATCTTCTTTTATTTTAGTTTGTGGTTCAATCTAGATGAAATAAACTATGAAACATTATGTATCATGACATTAACAAAGAGTTATCCTCAAATGTAACTTCCTTATTCTTCCTTCATGGTGAAACTAAATATTTCACATCATGACCTTTCATCTTCATTTTCCTTAAATCACAAAAGGCCTTTAGGATATTTAAATCATTGAATATTAACATTTGATTTTCCTAATTTTAATTTCCTTAGAATATTTAATTATGGAAATGTTAGATTTTCTTATTTCAAAATGATATCATTTTTCTCTAACTACTATCATAAGATGATAATTTCATAGGAAGAAAATTAATATTGTAAAATATAGTTTGAATCCATTTCATTGTAAAATTATCTGAAAATAAGTTAAATTTCACAAGGGTAAAAATAAATCTTTTGAAATATTTTTTATTTCCATGGATTTACTAACTTTTCACTTCAAATGGAATTTTATATTAGTAAATGACTCTTCTGAAATTCTCTAGAATGAATCTTATGAATTAATAAAGTTACTATTATGAAGTCTTCTATTGTCAAATAGTCTTAAACTCTTTACCCTTCCAAAGTGATGAATACCCTTATGAAATTTTAGTTTACTATTTAGAAGTCTATATTGAATCTTACTATGTAAGAACACACACTTAAAAATTCATTCTTTACTCTTAAAAAATCCATCTTGACTATTATGAAGTCATGAATAATCCTTCTAAACTCATAAATCATCCATAAAAATTAATAAAAAAATATTTTTGAAGTCTGAATGAATCATATGAAGTAATATGGGGCACTTAATAAGTCATGATTTTATTAAAATTTTCAATATAAACTAAATTAGATGACTGTTGTGATGTTATGGATAAAACATATGAATTATTATCCTTATGGATATTTTATATCAAAATGGATTTTCTTGAAAAAAAATTCAAAACATCAACACAAATATTCTCATATCTTATAATTACCTTTAAATACCCCTAAACCATAGATTATACATCAACTTAAATAATACAACAAATATCAGTTGAGTTTCAATATGATTTATGAATTTAGATTAAATTCCAACATTATAAACAATTCCGCCTTTCCGAATATACTAATCAATAAAAAATTCCAAATTAAAGAGTTATAACAACTTTAATTTAATCATTTTAACTCTTTGAATTTTTTAAAATTATATTCTATATTTTCTTCAGTGCTGGGGAATAATTAATGGTGTTATGGTATGCATTTATCAATATATTAAAAACACAAAAATATATTAAACTAAAAACACATAACTTTAGAAATAACGGGGTTTCCTACTGATCAATGTATCTGACAGAAAAATCAAGACCACTATTGATTCATTAATGTGTGGTTTAACCAAGGCACAATATATTTTGTATGGAAAGTGGTGTTTCATTCAATTTTCAATCATTGAATGACGCATTATGTGCATTAAATAATAAATTAATTTAATTTTTAGACCTAGAACCTCCTTATATTAATTTCTTGTTATGGATAATATATAATTGTATCTATATTACCCTATAAAACTATGAGAGACTGAGGAGTGTCAATGTAGTGGGAAGAATATGCATATGATGAAGGAAGTTCAAGGATAATTGATTGTATTTTAGTGGTCTCATTATCAATGATGAAATTATTGGATATTCCCAGTGACATCACTATGAAATAATTCTTCACCAATGTTCAATACATAGATGAGGTAGGTACTTTTTAATTATTAAATATTTCCCATTTATTTCATTTTAATCTTAGACTATCATCATGCTTTATATTATGATTATACCCCATTGATAACACGGACCCATGATTTTTCGATTCCTTTAACCCTAAAATTTACTTTTTTTAGATAAATTTTTTAATATACAGAAATTTTCATAAGATAATGATCATTTTTATGGATTTCGATCCACACTGATGATTTAAAATTGAATTATTCTTCTTTTCTCTATTTTTCATTGTTTATTAATAATTTCCCTATTGTAGGCTAGAGATTTTACCATCAATATAGTTTGGAGTGCGACCAAACCATAGATGAATGGTGTTTTGTGAGATGGATGACTTTGATGGAGATTTTTTAGGAGTATCTTGGTTAGAAGATGAATTGTGGACTCGATAATTAGGATATAACCCTCAATTAATAATGGATGACACAACATGCTTCTATATGGGTTGATGAGAATCATATTTTTTTCCACTAGAGGCTAGAAATAAATTACTAATGGAGTTTCCTTTGATTTTTTTAAGTATAAATGAAGCTATTGGGGAGATTATTTGGTGGAATCAATAGATCTGGCAAGATTTGGAAAGAATATTTTACTTTATTTAAAAAACACAACTATACTTCATGCATTCTCAGGGAACACACATCATGTAGTTATCTATTCATAGTGGCTTATAGTTCTATCATGAGTTAAATATCACCCTACCATGTGTAAGAACCACGCACCATGTGACTCTTCCTAGGTAGTTGACTTGTTTATGGGGTGTAAAATCTTAGGATCATGAGTTGTCCTACACAATATGTCCCCCTAATGGAAATTCCATGTTAATATACTTGACCTGCTAAGCCATGTTTTGGAAGTACATGTGTGGGATTCAAGGTAGTCCTAAATTTCATGTGGATTGGAAAAATACCATATACATGCCTTTTATATGACATGTTGGGATGTGGAACATGGAAAAGACTGGTCTTGGGAGTATATACCATATACAATAAGAGACACACCATTTAAATTTTTTTCAAATAATATCTCTCATGTATCTCCATCAACGGGATTTGGAATTGACATGTGAGTAGTCCTTACTATGTATATTTCTATATAGGACACAATGGTGGATTTGGTTTCAATATAAATTATTCAGTGCAAGGTATCATGTGTAGTTCACTCCTTCAAACATGGATGACTAACAATGATACTAGAGTGTGATCTCTAAAGAAATATCGAGATTGGAAACCCCCCTAAAAACATGCCTAGGTTAGGTAATCGATCCCCAATTTCATGTTTATGTATGTTTAGAAACCCCTTATACACACATCGGGGCATGGTTCTTTTATCCATGCAATGAAACTTCTTCATTATAATAATGGCTGAGGCATGGGTCCTCCACCCTTTCAGGCTCAACACCCACTAGACTATGATGTTCTACTAGGGATTCTTATGTCCCATTTATCTTATGAGGATTACATTGGGGTACTGTTATAAAATTTGGAATTGACCATTGGATCTTCGAGAAGGATCATCCTTGTTAGATAGTTATAAAGATTGAGAGATTCCTCTCACTCTTAGAATGTTGTTTCTATTGTGAGAATATCCATTATTGGGATTCTTTCTTTCCTCTCCATCTTGTGGCTTCATATAAATATGTTATTTTTTCTATTCTACCTTTCATTTTCATGGAATCAAACTATGTATGAATATAATATACCATTTATGGTCTTTTCCAAAACATGTCGTTTTATATGAATACAAAATGAAGATATACAGTGAAATTAGAGGACTTGGTGATGGTAGAGGTTATTGGTGCTAGATAATATTGATTACATGTAGTGGTTGGAATTTGTTTACATTGACGGGACTCTTTCACATCATAAGCTATTAGTTCAGGATTCCTATTATTTCTAGTTGGGATTATATCTATCTATCTTTCAACTATAGTTATATTTATATTGCAACACTCAAATTAATCTTAGAGATTTTTATATACATCATTTCTACTTGGGTTAATATAATTTTATTTATCCTCTATTACTTTTATTTACTTGGAGTTGTGAGTTTGTACATGATCATTTGTATAAGGCCTTTAATTTTTGTGATATGAGTACTGGGTGATATTCAATAGGCCCTATTCTATTGGAGGTGGTCTTGAGGTGTCACATTCATATTAACTATAGTCCATGTGGGGCCTTGGTGGGGCCTTGGTGGGTCAAGTCAGGATAGATTGTTATACAAGATGTATTTCATAAGAACAACTTTTGGAGATACATATGTTGTGAGTATTTGGGTCACGACCATATGGAAAGGTGTTAATGTCTTTTTAGTTTGGATCTTAGTCTAGGGAACCCGTTAATGGTGCATACAATTTTGTGTCTATACATAAATTCCATGATATCCTACTTGAAGACTTGGTATGTTAAGATACCCATTGAAGGAAAATCAGGGTTATATGTAGCATATAAAAATAATTCATTAACATAAATATCCTTCATTGTTATCTCCCAAGATATGATAGTCCAACTATGGTATGTATTATTTAATTTAAGGATTTTTCTTCAACTTATAAATTAGCTATTATATTGATATAGAGTTGTGACAATACCTAGTTGAGTGATTAGGCTTCATTTTATGGGCCTTTTCATGGGATGTTTCCTCATGGTGATTAGAGATTAGGTATTCCAATCACTGAAAAGTACATGGAACATCCTTTAATATTTTAGTATGATGTAATTTTACATGATGAGAAAATAAGTATTCCTATTGTATAGAATAAAAATATGAATAAGATGAGCACATTGTGTGAGATTTAGTTCTAAAGTCCAATCATGTTTAATGGTGAGCTAGACCGTCAGGTAGAATATTAGTGCCTTTGTTTCCACTGTCCAAGTGTTCTAACATGTTGTAACCTTTACGAATTAGATGGTTTCACATAAACCTAGACTTTTTCTTGATGTAATATGAAATTTGTGGGGTTTTTTAAGTAATAATGATGTGGGAACACTCTCATTGATGGAATCTCAAAAATATTCATCATTGAGTATTATTCCTTAACCTTTCACCCTGTGTGAACTGAGTACATTCTAGAGAAACAAGAGGAGGTAAAAGATAATAACTTTTGACACAACCAACCCTTGTTGGTCCATGCCAGTCTCAAATAGTGGGTTAACATGGTATATTGTTAGGTATGGGGGATCTGATTCTATAGTTCATGAGATGACTCACGATATTTCTTGTTTATTCTCTTTTTCATAACTAATAAATGTACTAAAGACTATGAGTCATTATTTTATATTATTATCTCTCATTCATGAGTTTCATATTATAGTAGTGGATTCATTCTATCCTTATCAACAAAAGAATCTTAGATGCAGTGATTCTACTGTTTCACATATCTCCTGACAGTGAGATCTCGAGCTCAGTGTAGAGAGCATCACATAGGGTCTCTTAGTTGTTATTATGAAGAAGTATGACATAATTTTGGGTATGTATTTCTATGCATAGTTTTTTTCCAAATAAACTATCACAATTAGAGTGTTAGTATCTATTGGAAATATTATATGAGATTCAACTACAATGATGATATTGACCACTAAAAAATTAGTAGGGAGCATGAGTAGGAAGATGTAACGTATCAACAATCAATTAGTGAGTTTTACTTTGTTTTTTGGCCTCTTTAGACATCTTCATTCTAATGTTAGTGGAGTAATATAGTGAAATATTCCCCAAATCATTAATAGTAATACATAGTGTAGGATCAAAATATAGTATGAGATGCTCAATATACAAAAGGGGGGGGGGTGAATTGTATACTTTAAAAATTCCTTTGGAACCTTTAAAGTTAGTTAAGAATATCTATGTTTCCTTAAGCAAAGGAAAAGGCTAAGTTTAACAAGGTTAAACTAATCAAATTCAAAACACCTCTAACTCCAAATGCAAACTTGGAAAGAGATTCTGAAAGTAGGTTCCGGAAAAATGATTCCGGAAAATTGAAACTTAACAAAAGATTACAAAATAAGATTCTACCTTAAAGCGTATAGAATCTAACTTAATCAGAGTACAAATAAGGAAGTATAAGAAAGTTATACTTTCCTTATATTAAAAAATGAAGCGGAATAGAAACAAGTAGTAGAACTACTGGTAACAAGATATAAGTCTTTTAACCCAAAGAGAAGGGTATCCAACAACCTTGGATAAATGTCCCTTGATTTATACTTTCAAGCAAGTCTGTCTTACCCACACCATGGTAAGCCCTAGATACGAAGATCAGAGTCTCTGTCTTGCTATCCCTGCAAGCCCTCAACTTCAAGGTAGTTGGCAACCTCTATCTTCCTCAGCAAGGAAGTCCTCGAACTTTAAGGTAGTCGGCACCTCTGTCTTCCTATCCCCGGAATCCCTCGAATGTAATCACCAACATTCAGAGTCGCACGAAGCTTTGAGAGTTAATAAGAGTCTCTCTCTCTAGAAATCACTTCAAGCAAATTAGTCAGCCTTTCAGTACTTTTTCAGCCATCATCTCAGCAACAGCCACGAGCTCTTTCAAATGAGCTCCTATTTATAGGTATGGTCGGCTCCTTCTCCAACGGTCATATTTTCCTTAAAGATCGGAGGGACCTGTTCACGTGTCACTTAGACAATGGTTAGTTTATAACAAAACAGACGACATCGTTTTATAACAAAACAAGTGTAACAGAATGTACGACATCGTTTTAATTCTTAACATAAAGGTTCGGAATGAAAACTTCGGAGTAAAGGTTCGGAGTGTAATGAAAAATAATAAGAGTAGACAAATTTTAGAAGTGTAAGCAATATAAAAGTTAGGAGTCTAACAAAGATAGTTTTCGGAGTCTGAATTAATTCAGAGTGTATAAAACAAAGATACTCAAATTATGTTTAACAGGGGAATTCGGAATGAGAATTCGGAATAGGAATTTGTCATCAGAAATCGTAATGAAAATTCATCATCAGGATTCGTAATGAGAATTCGTCATCAGAATTCGTAATGAGAATTCGACATCAGAATTCGTAATGAGAATTCTTCATCAGAATTCGTAATGAGAATTCTTCATTGGAATTCGTATTGAGAATTCTTCTTCAGAATTCGTATCCTGAATCTAGAATAGAACTTAGTCAGAGTTC
Source organism: Viscum album (assembly GCA_963277665.1). Taxonomy (NCBI): domain Eukaryota; kingdom Viridiplantae; phylum Streptophyta; class Magnoliopsida; order Santalales; family Viscaceae; genus Viscum; species Viscum album. The sequence continues at coordinate 1,552,796,463 of OY728141.1, forward strand.
ATATCCGGAATTCGGAATGAAACTTCCTTACAGTTCTTATCCAGAATCTGAATCCTAAAACAGAATGCTTTATATCAAAGTTTCAACGATTCTGAGAAAATAGAAATGAATCCGAATTTCATACTTAAGAAAAATATGGATGAAAAAAGGATAAGGATAATTTTTCTTATAAAAGCGATTTTTCTTATAAAATCAATTTTCCTTATAAAAGCAATTTTCCTTATAAAAGTAATTTTCCTTATAAAAGCAATTTTCCTTAAGAAAGCAATTTTCCCTATGAAAGAAATTTTCCTTATAAAAGAGATTTTCTTAAAGATAAGGTGTTTGTGATTTTCAAAACAAGAAGGAATGGAAATGTCATAAGGAAAACCTTATTGACTCAACAATCTCCCACTTTTTGGAAAGCACAAACATCCTTACGAAAAAGCTATTCTAAGAAAAAGGAAAAAAACATTAAGGATTATCTCCCTTTGCTTTAAGGATATTGATGAATACGACTAACTCCCCCTTAGGCTTTGAAACTCTAAGGATCGTATTCAGATTTCCGGAGTGATAGATAAGAATGTCTACTTTAATAAAAAAGCTCCCCCTTAAACAAACTCTTTTTAGAGTTATTCTTTTTCTTAAGGATCTTTTTCTTCTCCCCCTTTGATAAACTCTTATTAGAGTTCTTCTTTTTCTTAAGGATCTTTTCCTTCTCCCCCTTTGTGATTTTCAAAAAGAATTGGAGGGAATGGAAAAAATAAAAAAGTACCTGAAAAATTAGTAATGACAACAATAGAAACGACAAGAACAACTTTCATTAATTTTGAAATCTCAGCAACAAAAAGAATACAACAAAAAGATCGGATTAGGTTATTTCGGATCTTTTTCATTTGACATGAGCCCTTTTAGAATAGTCTTGATCTTCTTCAGGTCTTTATGATATTCTTCAGCTTGCTTCTCTAAGGCACTTATTCTTTCGGATTGAGCTTCAATTTTTTCTTCCTGAGCCTTCATCTTTTCTTCCTGAGCTTTGATTTTCTCTTCCTGAGCCTTCATCCTTTCTTCAAAATCGATCCGATGATCCCTTTCAAATTTCCAATTCTAAGAAACAGAATTCAGTTTCCCATTCAGATCCCTGACTTCTTAGATCCAGAAGTTCTTTTCTTCAGTCAGCTTTTCTTCAAAGGAGGAAGTCAGCTCATTTATCTTCTTGTCCTCGGTCTCAAATGCATCTTTAACATTGTCTTGAAACTCATCCAACAACCTCATCTCTTCCACGGTCTTCTTCGACCAGCTTATCATCCTCTTGCAAGATCTTCTATGAGCTTCGTAACCAACAAAGAAGGTTTTGAACTGAGCCTCAATATCAACGCACTTATCCATAACCATAGATACAGAGTCGGTTTTCTGATTCAACGCATGTTGGAGCATCTGGCATCTTGAGTCAATACTAGAGAAGGTCGGAATGGTTCCCACCAACTTCATTAAAGACTGGACAACAAAATCATGCCCCAACGAGGATGACTCCGAATCTGAAATCTTGCTTGGAGAGTTTTCTTCCTCAATAAGCTCCAACTTTCTATTTGAAGAACTACCAGCTTCCTTTCTCTTCCTCTCTTCCGAACTCGGAGTATCAGCAAGAATTTGCTTCCCCTTATCTTTTTTCGGAATAGAATCCTGTTCTGGAGTTTTCTTCTCACTATCAGAAACTTGAACAATAAAATCTTCCTCATCAGCAACTTCCTGAACACCAACTTCTACGTTTTTCATCTGAGCAATATCATGTAAAAGTTGTTCTTCTTCTCCATGATAGGCAACTTCTTCTTCTCCTTTCTCTTCTTCCATTGCTGGAGTAACTAGTTTCGAGGATTCAGCATCTGAAGTTCTGAGCGATAAGTGTTCCGAAGGTGTTCCCTTGTAATCATCTACTTGTTTCAGCACATCTCCAGTTTCACCACTTCCTTTAGCACCCTCTTCTACTTGTTCTACTTGCTCTACTTCCTTAGTATTCATAGAAATAGCTTCTTCCGGAGCAACGAGATTTCTTCCTGGAGTCTCAGGTAGAGATTCCAAGGAGAAAGATCTCGGAACAGGAATAGTTGCTGAAACCATTTCATTGAATTTCAACAAAGCCTGAGCTACCTCAGCCTCAGACATCTTCCTCTTAAGCTTCTTTTCCTTTGCCTGTTTTTCAAGCTCATCAGCAGTTTTCTCCTTCAAAGCCTTAGCCTCCGCAGGGTCCAATCCGAACTGCGGATCCCCTTCTTTCCTTTTCTCTTTATCAGCTCTCCACTTTGTAACGGCCTCATCAGGATAGGCTTTCTTCTTATTTGGCTTTGGAGGTGCGGAGTGGACTTCCTTAGACATGGGATTTTCGACTTCTACTAGTACATCTTTTATCTTTCTCTTCCTTACCGGCTTAGAGGATTCTAGATCAGCAGCTTTCGGAGCCGTTTCTTCTTGATTTGGAAAATCGAAGAATTCACCAGTTTCCTTGTTGAAAGCCACATCCATCCTTTTCAGAGTACCATCGCTGACCAACACGATATTTAAAACTCTTGGCTTAGATTTGCAAGCCTCCTTGAAAGACTCAAGGCACCGAACAATCAACTTGGAGAGGATTGCTGGATACATAATAATCTGAGCTATCAGATTCTCCTTCTTCAAATTTTCAATAGTAAGAAGAATATGCTTCATCAAGTTGAACTTACTTAGATTTATCAGGAAATATAAGATATAGATCTCACTTTTCTTCAAGCTATCTTTATCACCTTTCCTCGGTACGATAAGTCCTTGCACCCATAACTCCAGAATCCGGATGTTTGTAGATAGACTTGCAATCATCGGAGCCTTGTCATCAGCCAGTCCAAGAGTTTCTAAGGCCTTTTCCTTGTTGAAGCTACCTTTAGAGTCTGGCAACACATGCGAAATAAACTCGGCTTCTCCTTCAATAAGATAACCCTACCAAGCTTGCAGCCTTGGTGTGAGAAAGCTTGTAATTCTTGCCATAAGACTTAAAAGAGAACTTCTCCCTATTATCTTCCTTGAAGAAAGATACTGACTCATAAAACTCGACAAGTAAATCTGAATATACTTCATCTTAGTTCCCGGTTTTTGACACCGCAACATCTTCCCAGCCATTCAACTTAATATTATTTGAAATGATAGAATCATAGTTGCTGAAGAAAACCGGATGGACTAACCTTTCTCTGTAAACTAACCACTGAGAAATAGGCTTGGTGGATGACATTTCTTGAGATGCTAACTCCGCAGACATTCGGATCTGAAATCCTCTAGGATGTTCGGAACGGAGAAGACTGAAGTTTGGAACGACCTTAAATTAGAGAGACAGAGATTCGGGACGCGAGAGCTTTGAGATCGATGTGGGACGAGAATTTGTGTCCCCTTTATATAGGCAACGAGATGACGGTTCACCTTCCATAGTTGATCTAACGGTTAGAATGAGCTGAGATCAGATCTGATGGTTGAGAGCTCGAATACGATCTTTTTGAGGTTTTTATTAAAACAATGAGTTAAGAAAACTATAATATGAAATCATAATACATGATAATTCCAGCAAGTAAAATATGACTATGAAAACTTGAGTCGGGTAACCATACCTTTCGGATTGGCTTAGGAGGATTATTCATAATGGCAGATTTCACAAAAATTTTACTATGAAAAATAAACTTAGTACGAAAAACTTATTACTGAAAACTCAGTACGAAGAACAAACTTAAGAAGATAAAACAGTACGAAGAACTAAGTACGAAAAATACATTACAAAAAAAATGATACAAACGCCTGGTTATGAAACTGCCAGTACATAAACTTTCATTCCAGAAATTTTCAATAAGAGCACTTCCATTCCAGAAGTATTCTATACGAAAATGTAAAAAAAAAACGAGTTCCGGAAGTTCCATTCCGGAAATCTTTGTTCCGAAAATTTTGAAAACAAAATTTGAAAAACTTTGTTAAACAATCAATCAAATGTACCCCCCCTATGAAAAGGAGTTTATTACTGTATGGAGATTTTTTCAACAGAAAGTTAACTAAGAAAGATTACCTTACGGTTATCATTCCTAACTTCTGTTTAATATATTGAAATCTATCAGAAGGCAAAGATTTTGGGAAAATATCAGCAAGTTGATCTTGCGTTCCGATAAACTGAAGAATAATATCTCCTTTGACTGTGTGATCCCTAAGAAAGTGATGCCTAATATCTATGTGTTTTGCACAAGAGTGATGTGCAGGGTTTTTACTTAGGGCAATGGCACTTGTGTTATCACACAAAATTTGAGTTTTATTAAAACTCAATCCATAGTCTGTGAGTGTGTGTTGCATCCACAACACTTGGGCACAACAACTTCCAACTGCTACATATTCAGCTTCAGTAGTGGAGAGTGCTACCGAATGTTGCTTCTTGCAGGACCAAGAAACTAAAGAATCTCCTAAGAAATGACAAGTTCTGGATGTACTTTTTCTATCCATTCTACATCCGCCAAAGTCAGCATTAGAAAAGATTTTTAAAACAAAATCATTTCCAGAAGTATAAAATAATCCTAGATCCATGGTTCCCTTAAGGTATCGAAAAATTATTTTTACTGCCTTTAAGTGAGATTCCTTAGGATTGGATTGATATCTTGCACATAAACATACTGAAAACATTAAGTCCGGTCGACTAGCTGTTAAGTAAAGTAGACTTCCAATCATACCTCTAAAGGATGTTTGATCTACTGGTTTCCCAGCTTCATCAATATCTAAAGAGTTTGAGGTACCAATGGGTGTACTTATACACTTAGTGTTGTCATAACCATACTTTTTCAGAAGATCTTTAATATACTTATGTTGAGATATGTAGGTTCCTTCTGGTTTTTGAGAAATTTGAAAACCAAGGAAAAAAGTTAACTCACCCATCATACTCATTTCAAACTCAGATTTCATTAGACTAGAAAAAGAGTCAATCAAAGATTGCTGAGTTGAACCAAATATAATGTCATCAACATAAATTTGAACAATCAAAACATTTTTCTTATCTTTCTTTATAAAAAGGGTTGGATCTACATTTCCCTTAACATAGTTATTTTGAAGCAAAAATCCAGTGAGTCTATCATACCATTCTCGTGGGGCTTGTTTAAGGCCATACAAAGCTTTGGTAAGTCTGAAAACATGATCCGGATGTTTTGTATCTTCAAAGCCAGGAGGTTGTTCAACAAAAACTTCCTCTTGAACATAACAGTTAAGAAAAGCACATTTCACATCCATTTGGAAAAGTTTGAAATTAAAGAATGCTGCAAAAGTAAGTAGAATACGAATAGATTCAAGTCTAGCTACTGGAGCATAGGTTTCTTCATATTCTATTCCTTCTTACTGATTATAGCCTTTAGCAACAAGTCTAGCTTTATTTCTAACAATGACTCCATTTTCATCACATTTATTTCTGAAAACCCATTTTACTCCAATAACAGAAGTGTCCTTAGGTCTTTCAACCAAGGTCCAGAATTTATTCCTTTCGAATTCATTTAGTTCATCTTGCATGGCTTTAATCCAATCATCATCACCTAAATCTTCGTCAGTGCTTTTAGGTTCTAATTGGGAAAGAAATGCTAGATGTTCTACTTCATTTCTTAAGGAACTTCTAGTCATTACAGGTTGATTTACATCTCCAATGATACTATCACTGGGATGATTCTTAAGAAACACCTGATTTGGGTTTTGGAAAACCTGTTCATCAACATAGGGTAGAAAGTCTTCTGGGGTAAATGTTTCAGAAGTATCCTCTAGAACAATTTCCTTATCAGAAGGTTCTTCTATCAAAGGTTGACAATCGGTTTTTGAAAACACATCTGAAGATGTAAGTTGAGATGGTTTAAAAACAAAAGGATCTGATTCATCAAATTTTACATGTACTGTTTCCTCAACAGTACAAGTATTTTTATTAAAAACTCTATAAGCCTTAGAGGTTGTGGAATATCCTAAGAAAATTTCTTCATCAAACTTTGGTGCGAATTTATGTAAGTTATCTTTAGTATTCAAAATTAATACTTTGTAACCAAAAACCATGAAGTAGGAAAGTCTTGGTTTTCTACCATTCCATAACTCATAAGGAGTTTTATTAAGAAAAGGTCTAATCAAAAATCGATTTATAGTAAAACAAGCAGTACTTACAGCTTCAGCCCAGAAATTTCTAGCAAAATAATATTCACTCAACATGGTTCTAGTTATTTCTTGAAGAATTCTATTTCTTCTTTCAACTACACCATTCTGTTGAGGAGTTCTAGGTGCTGAAAAATTGTGAGTAATACCTTTCTTACTACAAAAATTTTCAAAATCAGAATTTTGAAATTCTCCTCCATGATCACTATGAATAGTTTTCAATGGAATGTTTTTCTCATTTTTAACTTGAGCTCTAAAACTTTTGAAATAGGAAAAAGCTTCATATTTCTTTGCTAAAAAATAGACCCAAGTAAATCTAGTGTAATCATCAACTAGAACAAACACATAGTATTTACCTCCAATACTTGCAGTTTGTGTTGGACCAAAAAGATCCATGTGCACTAACTGTAATGCATCAGTTGTTGAGACTTCACTGATTGATTTAAAACTAGATTTATGTTTCTTGCCATATTGACAAGGATCACAAACTTTAGAAGAATCAAATCTAAGATCCGGTAGATCCTTAACTAGTTTCTTCTTAGAGAGTTTACATAGGTTTCTCATATTACAGTGTCCTAATCTTCTATGCCACAACCAGGAATGATCTTCCATTGCACTTAGGCAAGGTAAATCTTGACTCCTGAGGTCTTCTAGATTCAAAGTGTAGACATTATCTTGCCTATTGGATGAGAGAAAAAATTCTTCCTTGGAATTGTGAACTAAACACTTATCATTCCTAAAATTCACAAAGTTACCTTCATCACATAACTGACTTATGCTAATGAGGTTGTGCTTAATACCTTTAACAAAAAGAACATTTGAAATCAAGGTTTTACCTAAAAGAACATTATTACCAATACCAACAATCTCTCCCTTAGCATTGTCTCCGAAAGTTACCTTTTCTCCTTTCGTTTTGATAATCTTTTCAAAATAGATTTTGTTACCAGTCATGTGTCGGGAACATCCACTATCCATGTACCATATATTGTTGCTGGTACTTTCTTTATTTTCCTGAAATCAAGAAGAAAATTAGATTTTCGGAATCCAGACTTGTTTGGATCCGAGATTTTCAGACAATAAAATTTTAGGTACCCACATCATCTTTGAAAAGTAAGCTTTGTGAAATCCTAGAGATTGGGTTTTGTTTAAGGAACAATTCTTTGCCCAGTGACCACCACATTGACACTTGGTACAAAATGGGGCACTTTGAGGAACAAAATAATTGTTACTGAAAATAGGTTTTGCATGGGTATAACCAAATCCGGATTTATTTCTTAAAGGTCGTATTTGAGAATACATCTTATCAAAATTTTCCTTACCTTGGGTAAAGTTTGATAAACACTTCTTTAAGGAAAAAATTTCGGACTTGAGTTTTACAACCAAGTTTTTATACTCGAAATCATTAGTTTTTGAACTAGAGTTAGGCTCGAAAATATTTTTATTAGAAATTAATTTTTCTAATTCTTTAGAAAGTTTGTTCTTCTCAGAACTTACTTCCTCAATATTTTTTGAAATATTTTCAAAATCAGCATTTTTCTTATCAAGGTCTTTAGAATGATCTGATATCTCTTTTGTAAGTATAGAATTCTTAGAGTTTGCCTTATCAAGTTTCTTGTTGAGTTTGGAATTCTCAATCTCAAGAAGTTCAGCAAATCTAGAGACTTATTCAAAAGCAGGTAAAGTATTTTCCTCATCAGAAGATGATTCTTCATCAGAAGAGTTATAATACTTACTATCATTAGAATTTAAAGAAACATTGGTCAATTATTCAGAATTTCGTACCTTAGCCATAAGACAATGATTATCAATAGGTAATCTGGCTATAAGACCAAGATTCTTCTGTCCTGAAGATTCATAATCAGAAGATTCATCTAAAGAGTCACCACCACTGGCACTCCAGGTGTCATTGGCTTTCAAAACATTCTTAGCTTTAGCTTTATAATACTTCTTTCTGTTCCTTTCTGAATGTCTTTCCTTCCTTTTTTTCTTTTTGAGCATAGGGCAATCTGGTCTAATATGTCCAGCTCTTTTGCATTCATAACAAGTAACTTCTCCATCTTTCTTATCTTTCCTGTCCTTTTTCTTATACTTAGATTGAAAGTTTCTTTGCCCAGCTATCTTGTTCATCCTTCGAGCAAGATTGGCTAATTCATTTTCTGAGACTTCACTCTCACTAGATTCGGATTGGAAAACAACTTTCTTAGACTTGGATCTGGTTACTCTCTCAGGAGTCTTAGCTTTCATCTGATTTGAAGTTGTAGTAAAAGCAACAGTACCATTTCCATTCTTCTTCTTTATGTTGTCAGCATCTCTCATCATTCTGGTTTCATGTTGTAGAAGAGTTCCAAATAATTCATCAAGAGTAATTTGAGTGACCTTCTTGTTTTCATCTATAGCTGTTCTCTTGGATTTCCACTCATTGGGCATAATATCAATTATCTTTTCCACAAGAGCTTCATCATCTAAACCTTTCTCTCCCATGGATTGTAGACTGTTTACAATAGTCATAAATCTTTGTCGAACTTTACAGATAGGTTCTCCATAAGGAAAATTGAAGCCATGATATTCAGCTCTAAGCATAGTTGTTCTAGTCTTAATCACCTTGGAAGTCCCAAAGTGTGTAACCTCTAACTTCTTCCATATACAATTAGCTGCTTCACAAGAAGAAATTTGGATATATATATTTCTAGTCATTTAACATAGTAAAGTATTGCGTACCTTATAGTTGAGTTGATATTCTTGCTTTTCCTGATTAGTAAAAGTTCTGACTTCCTTGTCAGGAATTTTATAATCACCAGTAAGCATAACAAAGTTGTCTACTCCAGTATTGATAACAAAAGTATTTATAAGATCTCACCAGTATTCATAATCATTACCATCAAATATACGTGGTCTTGTCGGATTTAGATTTTCGATTGAACCATCATTAATTCCTGCCATACTAAAATAACTTTGTACACAAACTTGTTAGTAGCAAAGAATCGTAATAACAAAGTTCGGAATGAGAAAAGTTCGGAATGGAAAAATTCGGAATGACAAAGTTCGAAAGGATAAAGTGAGCAAGAAAAACTTGTATGTGAGTACAAGTATTTCAGAACCTCCTCTGATACCAATTGTAAGATTGGTATAGAGTAAGAGGTTTCCAACCTCTGATACCAATTGTAGGATCGAAATATAGTATGAGATGCTCAATATAAAAGAGGGGGGGTGAATTGTATACTTTAAAAATTCCTTTGGAACCTTTAAAGTTAGTTAAGAATAACTATGTTTCCTTAAGCAAAGGAAAAGGCTATGTTTAACAAGGTTAAACTAAGCAAATTCACAACACCTCTAACTCCAAATGCAAACTTGGAAATAGATTCCGAAAGTAGGTTCCGGAAAAATGGTTCCGGAAAATTGAAACTTAACAAAAGATTACAAAATAAGATTCTACCTTAAAGAGTATAGAATCTAACTTAATCAGAGTACAAATAAGGAAGTATAAGAAAGTTATACTTTCCTTATATTACAAAATGCAGCGGAATAGAAACAAGTAGTAGAACTACTAGTTACAAGATATAAGTCTTTTAACCCAAAGAGAAGGGTATCCAACAACCATGGATAAAGGTCCCTTGATTTATACTTTCAAGCAAGTCTGTCTTACCGACACCAGGGTAAGCCCTCGATACGAAGATCGGAGTCTCTGCCTTGCTATCCCCGCAAGCCCTCAACTTCAAGGTAGTTGGCAACCTCTGTCTTCCTCAGCAAGGAAGTCCTCAAACTTTAAGGTAGTCGGCACCTCTATCTTCCTATCCCCGGAAGCCCTCGAATGTAATCACCAACATTCAGAGTCTCACGAATCTTTGAGAGTTAATAAGATTCTCTCTCTCTAGAAATCACTTCAAGCAAATTAGTCAGCCTTTCAGTACTTTTTCAGCCATCAGCTCAGCAACAGCCACGAGCTCTTTCAAATGAGCTCCTATTTATAGGTAAGGTCGGCTCCTTCTCCAACAGTCATATTTTCTTTAAAGATCAGAGGGACCTGTACACGTGTCACTTAGACAACGGTTAGTTTATAACAAAACAAATGACATCGTTTTATAACAAAAAAAGTGTAACAGAATGTACGACCTCATTTTAATTCTTAACATAAACGTTCGGATTGAAAACTTCAGAGTAAAGGTTCAGAGTGTAATGAAAAATAATAAGAGTAGACAAATTTTAGAAGTGTAAGCAATATAAAAGTTCGGATTCTAACAAAGATAGTTTTCGGAGTCTGAAATAATTCAGAGTGTATAAAACAAAGATACTCAAATTATGTTTAACAGGGGAATTTAGAATGAGAATTCGGAATAGGAATTCGTCATCAGAAATCGTAATGAGAATTCTTCATCAGGATTCGTAATGAGAATTCGTCATCAGAATTCGTAATGAGAATTAGTCATCAGAATTCGTAATGAGAATTCTTCATCAGAATTCGTAATGAGAATTCTTCATTGTAATTCGTAATGAGAATTCTTCTTCAGAATTCGTATCCTGAATCTGGAATAGAACTTAGTCAGAGTTCATATCCGGAATTCGGAATGAAACTTCCTTATATTTCTTATCCAGAATCTGAATCCTAAAACAGAATGCTTTATATCAAAGTTTCAATGATTCTGAGAAAATAGAAATGAATCCGAATTTCATATTTAAGAAAAATATGGATGAAAAAAGGATAAGGATAATTTTTCTTATAAAAGCGATTTTTCTTATAAAAGCAATTGTCCTTATAAAACCAATTTTACTTATAAAAGCAATTTTCCTTATAAAAGCAATTTTCTTAAAGATAAGGTGTTTGTGATTTTCAAAACAAGAAGGAATGGAAATGTTATAAGGAAAACCTTATTGACTCAACACATAGGTATCAATATATTGACTTATTCATTTAATGTTTCCCCAAAATTTATCTCATATCTTCTATGATAGATTAGATGTCCCATACAATGATCATAGAGCTATGTGTGTAGTAAGGGGACCTTCAAGAGTATAGATTTATCATACATAGTGTGTCCCCTAGGTGGATCTGGTGTTCTTCACAAATGAGGAGGATATGATCCTGAGTCTATGCATTTACAACTATTGCCTAAATTTGGTGATGACCAAGATCAATTACTCCGTACTAGGGATCGATGATCTCTTCAACCAGTTGAAGGGAATTTGATGCTTCTCAAAGATTGATCCCAAGTCTGGATACCACTAGTTGATTGTTCAAGGGGAGGATATTCCAGAGATGGAATTATGATGTTTCTATGATAATTATATGTTATTTATGATTCCATTTAGTGTAATGAATACTACCACCATCTTTATGGGACTTATAAACTCAATCATCCAACCCTTTAGGGATCAATTCATATTTTTCTTTATTTATGATATTCTAATTCATTACAAAATTATTTAGTAACAAATAGAGCTGTTGATAATGGTAATTTACACACACTAATATAACCAATTATTCGATAATACATTGAAGAGTAAGTTATTTATTAGAGATCTTCACTTATTTGAAAATTTCATTTCATATCATGGTTTGGTTGTTGACCCAAAAAAGATAAAGACATTGCTTGTTTGGTAACCACCCCGGAGTGTGTCTGAGGTCTGTAATTTTCTTTCCTTTTCTAGTTAATATCAGATATATATGCAAAAATTTTCTTAGATTTTCCCCTTTTACTTCTTTGAAATGAAATTGGAATTCGTTCACCGATACTGAGCAGGGAAACAATATCCTTCAAGTGTATGGAGTAGATATTGACCAGTCCACATTTTTTGAGATCTATAGAGGAATGTGCTTAGTATATGGTGTTCTGTAATGAATCTAGAGATGGTATTGTGTGTGTGTTGATATAGAGGTTGGTGGTGGTATCTTATGGGTTCTAGGTAGTTGATACCCTATGAGAAGAACTGTGTGAACTATAACTTGTAGTTTATTGTAGTTTTTTTCCATGAAAATATTATGTAATGATCTATTGGGAATGTAATTTATATATTAATCAAGATATAATATTCTCCAGTATTTATATTCCTATAGATATATTATAATTAGATAGAGGCATTGGTTGTAGTTTTTATAAGGCACTGAAACTAATATTTTATATACTCTATGAATTGGAAATATGGTTATAGATTCCCTTAGTAGGAAATACAATCCTTATTTGGTCGTGTAAGTGTTAAAGAAATTAGCCTCCTTACAGCTGAACTTGGAAAAGGATAGAGTGAAAAATTATCAAAATTTGATGGTAAAGACTCAACCTATTCTTCAACATGTTATTTAATATTAGTTTTCAGACACTGGTTGTGATGTTATGTGACACTAGAAAACCTATAGAGACATACTAGATGGAATTTATAAACATGGGGATCATGTTATCCAATTCCAAAGAAGAACAATAGTATTAGTCTGGATGTGTACGGAGGTGTTGATGTAGTTTCATTCCTCCCCCTTGGAGGTACATTATGAAGTGGTGGAGATATACTTATACCTATGTTGGATGTTTTGGTGGGAAGGTATGTGGAATAGTATCTACAAGTATGTTTCTTTATGCCTGATCTGTAAGTTAGTGATGTATGAGGGTCTGGTTTCAAATTTTTTGACTCTGACTCTTGAGATCCCGCAGTGTAAATGGGATGGAATATTAATTTATTTTTTAATGGGGATATTGTAGACCATGAGTGTCCATGAAACTATATGGGTGATTATTGATCAACAAACCATTCCATCTCACTATATTTTTGTTTAAGTGTAGTGTTTAATATAGATATTGGGGTTATTTTTATGTGATATATCATACCTATTCAAGATTTTCCCTATATTATTATATCAAACTATGATTCTAGGATCATTTCAGGGTTGTGGAGGGGTCTGTAGGAGGCTATCAAGGCCTAATAATGGCAGATCATGGTGTTCCACCCCTATGAAGTTGTCCAAGATAAGAAACCATTCATATTTTTGAGTATGTACTGATATCATGTATGTTGGAGGTTAGTTAGATATAATAGGATCACTTGCCATTAGTTGTGTTCACCTATTATAGAATTATCAATATACTCTCGATATAAGACCTTTCAAGGATCTCCATAAGAAACCCTGGATGTCATCATTGTGTTGGATGAGGATAGGTGGGTTATCACTTATTTGGATAATACTGGTGTGAGAAATAATAAATTAATTTTGGGGATACATGAGAAAAATGAAGGCCATAAAGATTCAATAAAAATATTTCATATTCTTCCATGATAGGACCTTGGAGTTTGAGAAGGGAGACCATGTGTTCACAATGGTCTCACCATGACAATATTTATAGTGGATTAGTTTTGGTAAAAAGTTATCCCCATTGTTCTAAAGAAAATTCCATATCCTATGGAGGGTTGGTGGGATTTATTACAAATTATATTTAACCATAGAGTTAGACAGAGTTCATGACTTCTTACACATTTCCCAATTAAGTAGATACTTGCATTGCATATCAGATGTTATTGACTGGGGTTAGTAGGACATTGAGGACATATCAACCTTCTTAGAGTGCATAGTGGTGGAAAAGGATCTCTAGTATATGACCAATGATGGGTTACCCATTTCAATGGTTTGAGTTTTTTGGAAGTAAGATTACATCCAGGAGAGCTCATGGGAGCATGGGATCCAGATGCGGGCTTAGTACCCTCACCTTTCAGGATTATGTTTTTTTTTCTGTGGATAAAATTCTAAAAGGCAAGGAATATGTAATGATTTCTATTTCCTTATTTGGAATGGTTAAAAAGTTTATAATAATATCCTAGGTTTTCATCAGAGTTGTTTCAGAATTATGGGTGTCGTGCGATCTCAATATAAAAATATTATAAATATTAAATATATTATACAAATTGAACACATATTTTATTAAGTAATTGTTCTTACCACTAAAAAGTATATAAAATTAAAAATATGAGACCGTAGTAGTCCTTATAACATGGGGTATACCCTTGGAGAAACACAAGTTTCATGTTCGGTGGATTTTCGATAGATGTGAAATCATTGAAAGAAGTGTTAAGTAATTTAAACAATAAATTTATTTAATTTTTTAAATTTTTAGACCTATCTCCCCACTATTTATTCCTTATTATATCCAATATTCAGGTTTATAGAAATAACCCTATTCAATTATTAGAGAGATAGTAGAATTAGTGTAGGGAGAATCATCTTCTTCTAATTAAAGAGGTACGAGGATCATTGATAGGATTTCATAGGGCTCATCATAAAATGTAGAATTCTTATAGATCACCAATGAAATCACCATATAATAGTTCTTCAAAAACACTAACTCTAATAATGTGGCGTTGATTTAGTATTGATATGAACTTTTTATCTCATTATTTTTCATTATTGGATTATCATTCTGCTTTAGATTTGTCTTCTACCACATTGGAAAAATGGTTTCTTTGACTGATTGATTCCATCATCCCTATAATTTTATTTTTTCCATCAAATTTATTCACTTTCCATTATTTTACTATGTTAATTATTGGAGTTTGGGATCTCCATCACCCCTTATGAACATAACTTCATTTATTGTGATTTTATCCATTGTCTCTTCACATGTTATTCATTGTCTTGCCGAAGGTCGACTATTCAACCACTGGTCTGATTTGAAGTGAAATAGAACCTTTAAACCAAATTATTTTGAGTAGTTAATGATGGATGGGGATTTTTATAGGAGGGGAAAGGAGTGATGATGAATCATGGATGGTGGATTGAGGATTGAACCATTATTTAAAGACGGTATATGTGACATGCTTCATATAGGTTGATGGGAATACTCATTTCTTTCCACTAGAGGCCAAAAATAGAACATTTAGGGGATTACATTGATTTTAGAAGAATATAAGAAGGTAATAGTGAGATATGTGATGGTATTGATTGATGTGACAAGATTCATGAAGAATATTTTCGTTTATATGAAAATCCAAATTACACACCATGTTTTCAGACAAAATTCACACAGGGTAATCTGCTATAGGAAACTAGTTTTTTAGACCATATTAAATATCACATGGATGTGTGGTGGGACCACATAGTATGTGACTCTACATGGGTTGCGAATAAGTGTATGGGGTGCCTTCTCTTAGGACCCCCTATGATCCTACATGTTGTTTCCCCCTAAAGGACATGTCTTGTTACACTACCAATATTGCTGATCTGTGTTTTGTTATGTACACACATGGTACTATTAGTAGTAAAACATGATTCAATGATAGGACCACACACTGGGTGTAAACATTTTTACATAACATATTGGGTAAAAAAATAAAACCACTCTTATATATGGGTGTACACACTATTTACACTAATGGACATGGCATAAAATTTTCATTGAAAGTTTTACCTCTCATATATCCCACTTCAGGCTTCAGAATTAGACCCGTGATTAGTCCTTTAGTATATTTCAACATAGAATATGATGGTAGATTTTTTATATGTATCATAGATATAGTGTTATATGGAATGAGTGATTCACTCCTTTATGAATGGTTAACATTGAGACACAATTATGGTCTTTGGAGTGACATTGGTGTTTGAACCCCCTGATGAATTGAAAATATTTGGTTATGGGTACCAAATTCCCTTTTTTTATATTGATGAACCCCCCCATAATTTACACACACTGATGTGTATTTATTATATCTATATAATAGAACCCCCTCTTCATCGAGTGCCTGCGAGGCATTGGTCCTCCCACCTTTTGGGGGTATCACCCACTATTGGAATACTAATAATTCTTATCTAAATATAGAGATCAAGAGGTTTCCCTACCTCTTAAACTAGGGTTTTTTCTCTTGAGAATATATATTTTTGGGATAATTTCATGCTAATCTGTCTTGTGGGTTGAGCTTGTTTTTTTTATTTTTAGTGGTTTCCCATTCATTTTTCTGGTCATCCTACTGGGTTTGTATATATTCACCCATGCATGGTATTTTCCTACACATGTCATGTTATTTTTATACAATAGTTTGTTGGATGATGACCTTGATGGGATTATTATTGGTGGAGCTTATTAGTGATGGCTTCTGATGAATAAAGGTGGTTTCTAGACTTAGTTTTTATGATTGGGACTCTTCCTCCCAATCTATTTTTATGTTTGGGATCCCTTTATTTTTGGTTGGGTGGGTATCTTGAACATTTTTTATTATGGTTATGTTTACATTGTTTCACTTTTAAGTATCTTAATGGTTGTCTCGTGGTTTACTCTTAGATCAGTAAAATTTTATTTATCCTTCATTTTTGTGATGTACATAGAGGTTTTCATGATTATAGGTTTATTAGGTCAAGGCTTCTAATTTTTGTGATATGATTACTTGGTGTTAGTCATCATCCATTTTACTATTGGAGGTTATCTTGGGGTATCAAATTTGACTCACAAATAGTCTAGGTGGGACCTCGTTGTGTTGGTTCTTGAAAAGTGGGAACTTATTTAACAACATATCAAAACAAATTCAACATGGGTCTTAATAGTCGCCCAAGAACTCAATATTTCCAGTAACATATTTTGGGATCAATAATATCCTCCCTTGATTTTTTTTGAAACCATGGAACATAAATTACATTCAAAATAATAATAATTACTTGTGAATAATCATACAATATTTCTAAACCCACATGGGAAAACATTGTGTTGGAAATAAGAAAACAAAATAATAATATCATGTTGTCCATAATGAAATTACTTGCATTCAAATCCATATAGACCATGATTTTCTTAATAGCAATTAAAAAAACATTGCTTATCCCTACGATACAAATTTATTCCTATTAATTGGGTTTAATTTAGAATTAATACCTCTTCATCTTAAAAAATCTATCCTTTAAACTTGTATGAAACAAATTTCATAAAAAATATCCACCAAATACAGTTAAAAAAATGCATAAAGAATTACACGAACACGTGAAAAACCATATATTTACCCTTTTAAAAAACTATCTCTTAATAAATTCTCCCCATAAATAATAGATTTATTTATAAAAGGAAAACCAAAATTAAATGGATTATCTCTAAAATAGTTCACTCTCCCTTTATAAATACAATTTTTACGTACATAAAGAATTATATATATAATGAGATTTATATTGTCTTTTCTCAAATTTTTACAATAATATTCAAATAAAAGTTATGAAAGGGGATGAATTTTCCATAATCTAGTGGTGTAATATATGAAGTTAAACTCCCATCACCAACCTAAATATTTTAAATGTATCCATTAGAAATAGTTTAGGGATAACATCATTTATTTATATATTTGTTGGAAAAAATTCCTTTTTCAACACATTTTGATCCACAATCTCTTTGATGATGAGGAAATATATATCAATGTGATTTGATCTTGAACGTTGAACATGATATAATGATAAATTTATAGTGTTATAATTACCATCATGCTCAAGAAATGGTATATTCTCTTCCACCATCATATCTATTGAGTCCACATCCACATAAATTGGGTTGTGTCTTGAGTTACAACCACATACTAAGATTCAACTATATGAAAGGTAACCAAAAATTGATTCTTCGTGTTCCATAATACACACATTTCACCATGATTGAAAAATACATTGTATTTTGACCTTATAACATCAATATTTCTAGCATAGTAATCACATGTACACCTAAAAATACTATTCTTTCTAATGATGTCATATTTCAGTTCGTATTCTTATGTTCCCTTAATGTATCTAAGAATTATTTTTCTACAATTGATATTTGAATCTTTATATATAATTTGATACCAAAAAAATAAATTAATAGTATATAAATTAAACAAGCTTAATGATTTCAAATAATGTTAACCTCTAATAAGCTTCCAATATTACCTTGTGCCATCTTCTATCCCTTTCTCAGATGTAAATAGTTTGGTTCCTATAATAATATTTGTACAAATTTATTTTCAACCCTCCATTAAAATCTTATTTCAATTTTCTCACATATATTTCAATTTAGAAATTGATATATTTGTAAACTCAGAAAATATTTCATTTCCCCAAGCATTAAAATTTCCAATAGTTTCTTCATTTCAAAATAAAAATCATAATATACATATTCATTTCAAGAAAAAACGATTTTTTATTAGTTGAAGTACTCGTTTTTGGTTTATAAATCAAACTCATATTTTATTAGTACACATAATGTTTATATTATGTGGATTTATTTGTCTCGTTATATTTTTAGAATATCTTTTCGCTATTCAACAAAGGGTTTTCCATCAGATCTAAAAATTTACTAGTATATGTATTAAAAATCCCAATATCATTAATGAGTATTTACATATTTATTTTATGTAAATAGTTCTTACTGATAATATTGTTTCAAATTATTTTATGAATGGTAGGTTACTAAAGGAATTAAAATTTGGGCACTTTCATCATCATAACACATCTTCATGGACTTTTAAGAGGGATTATTTCTAATCTATTATGTTTAATTCACGATGGATTTCTTCCACATCATCTGATATTAGGTTCTAAAAGGATAACTAGATTGTAAATCCTATCTATAAAATAATTTATGAAGGAAAAAAATTATGCGCTAGATATATCAATATCTCATAAGCTTTCAGGTTTAATTTCAATTTTTTCTAACGATATTAGAGTCTTGATTTATAGTTGTTATTTATCCGCCCATATAGACTAGTTTGGTAATGGAAAAATGATGTTGTTCTCAGTTATATAGATTAATGGGTTTTTAATAGTACGTTGTAATGATTGGTTTGTATTAATTTATTTTTCAAGTCTTGGTTACCTCCTGTTAAGTCAATTCATATTTGGAAGTTTTCACATGAGAAGAATGTTACTGATTTATATAAATAAAAATTTGGATTCTCCATTTATTATATGTTTATTCCATTTGACTCTTCCTAGTAATTAATTAATGATACTTTCATTTACAAATAATTTTCTATAACTCATTGTAATGTAGTGTTTTACATTTTTAAGCTCACTTTTCACTAGTGACTACAATTTTTTATCATTTTATATACATCATGAATACTATTATTTCAAATTATTGTTTTATTTTTTTATTTATACCATGGTTGATCTGTTTCATATAGTTCGGTGGTATCATAAAAACTAGAATAATGGAATCACACTTGATATTATAAAATCTTTATAGTAAGTACTATCATATATTTTTAATTATTGTAAAGATGAAAACAGATTTCAAAATGGGTATTATTGGTATTCCATTCAAGCATGTTAAATTTTAAATATAAATCATGTTTTAAGTAATTTAATATTGTATAAATGATATATTTAAGTGGTTGGAAGGTTTATATGGGTGAATAAATTAAATTAAACATATATGGTGAGGATAAATATAGTTTAGGGAGTGATGGATATACTGGTGTATTCATAGATTCCAATGGGTTGGTCCTAGGATTATTTTATGGTGATTGTAGTTGATTATCTATAATGAAAGCATAAATATGGGTGGTGATCAATGATCTATGATAGGGAAAAAATAAAAAATGAAACTGTATAAGGACCTTTTCTGACTCTAGTTCATTAGTCCATGCAATAAGTTCTGGGGGAATGGCCTTCTCAAATAGAAAAATCCAAATGTTGATGGAAGTAATAGAGTTTCATTGAGATATTAAAATCTTATTCACATACATTTATAGGGATGAAAATGATTTCACTGCTTCTTTAGTTAACACCAGTGTGACATATATATCTTCAATTTTTTTAGACCATACCCCTTCAAAGATAGATGCACTTTCCAAATGGGATAAGGTTAAAAATTAAATATTATGTCTTTTATAGATTTTATTTTATTAGATCAATTATTCTACTTGGTCTCATTTATCTTAGCTTTTGATACTTAATTTAGTGATTTCAATCCATTATTCCTTTCTTGAATGTCAACTACTTCATATTGGTATCTAACTAAGAATACCATGTTATTGGTGACTTTTAATCTATATAGTGTTTTTTATTCTAAAAATATAATTTTTATCATTAATAAGAATGAAACCACTAGGATTCTCAATATATAATTCCTCCTTCAAGAATAAATTGAATAAGTGTGGATCGGAAAGACTTATATTTTCTTTATACAATAATTTAAGGAAATTTCCTTATGGTCACTAGTCTAGAAATGTGTCTGAAGTTCTCATAATAATCAATTCTATAAACTTGTTAGTATCGTTTTCACACAAGTATTTCCTTATTTTAAACTTACCACTTTTCTCTAATAAAATTATTTTCATCAGGATTGGGTACTAACTCCAATGTTTAATTTTTTATATCTACACTAATTCTTTATTCATAGAATCCATCCACTCTTGACTCTCGTGTTCCTGAGTAACATCTATTGGTTTAACTTGTGAAAAATGAGGTATATGTTGTTTTCCAAAAAAAATCAAGTTTAAAGCTACTTTTTTTCTTCTTTTTTGATATTTTGGACCTCTACTTTCATTATTTTCCTTGACTAACATTATCGAGGATTCTCTATATTACTGGACTTTGATAAATCACTATCTTCATCCTACAATTATTTTAACTCATATTATTTCTAGAAACTTATTATTTCTTCTAAATAAAAATTTATTTATTTTAATCACTTATAGAACTCAAATATTTATGTCAAATATCATTCATTAAGTTTATAGACCCCATTAAATTAGTAGTATCAATATTACTCACTAACCCCTTGTATTAACTTTGATATCCTCTTCTATATAGTTGATAACCAGGAAAGATTCCATCAATCATTGTATTTACAAACATCCCTATATTTTCACCGTTATCTATTATTATAAAAGGGATACCAAACGCGATAAAATATTTCAAACTAATGGAAATATTATGATACATCTCATATGTATATATCATTTTTTATACAAATAGTGGTTTTGAATATGCACTGATACACTAATAACTTGTATCCTAAATTACAAAGATTCACCATTCCCTATCAGCATAGTATGAGCCATCCCCACCATGGATATATTTCGAAACTCCATTTTTTATGTATACAATGCATTAGGTTCATAGTTAATAACATACATCTCAATATATTCCTCAACTTTTATATTAGTATATTCTATTCCATTGAATATTTGGATATTTTAAAAGGATAAACCACACTCCATTTCAACGCTTCTTCTAAATCAATTGAGAATTTTCAGAGCCAATAATTTATACATCATAAAAATAGTAGAAGTGATATGAGAAAATTTATCTTTAAATAAATAAAACTCATATCTCCATGTGTTTATTACTTATTCATAGGCCCAAAATAATCTTAATAGATAAAATCCAATGTATGAGATGTTTGAATCTCATCTCTCTAATGTATAGAATTAACAATATTAGAAGTTTTGAAAACTATTTCATGTAGATTTTATAACTCTATATCCCCATTTAATATTAACATAACCCAAATTCAATCCTCAAGTAAACATTATCAATTTATTTTTTCCATGAGGAACCAACCTTAAATTTCATAATTTATCTTCTTTCTTCAAGATTATGTAGAATGCATTATCAACTTCAACAA
Organism: Viscum album; assembly: GCA_963277665.1. Taxonomy (NCBI): domain Eukaryota; kingdom Viridiplantae; phylum Streptophyta; class Magnoliopsida; order Santalales; family Viscaceae; genus Viscum; species Viscum album. The sequence goes on from OY728141.1 coordinate 1,552,818,146, forward strand.
CTTGAAACATGATTAACCTTACTTTTTCCATTATTAAAACACATAAATATTGTATCCTATTTTACAATAATCAATATTAATATAAATACACTTCATTATATTGGTCACATAGATGAGATACACTTAAATTATTGTGTTTTATCTCCTAAACATATAAAGTGTTCTCGGATTTGAAATTATAATTTCTGATAACTACTCAACTTCGTCCCATGATTTTAAGTGACCCATAATTTCCAAAGGCCATTGAGTATTACTTTAACTTTTATACATATTTCAATATCTTTAAATCTAATTTAATATATTAAGAATGTCCACTATTTATAATTCCTCAAAATTCCACTGTGTATACTTTATGTGGAACTTCAGCAATAAAATAACCTTTATTTCATTTCTCATTCTAAATTTAGTTATAATTATTATTGAAATTAATACTCAATAGGGATTGTAGTATGGTGAATTAATCATCATTAATGTGAACTAGCTGGTCATATCTCGAAGGAACTTCTTATAATGGTGAAAGTTTATTCTCAGCCTAATTCTATGTTTTTTGGTTTCTTATGAATTTTTTTTCTTTGAGTGGGTTGAATTGCCCTAAAATATTGACTCCAAAACATTAAAGTTAAATATAATTACTATTAATTTAACCAAAAATAGTAATCCATGTTCCCAAATCTTATGTTAGGAGAAAAATATCCACATAATTCATACATCTCTCTATAATAATCTAGATGTCGATTTGTTGACACTTTCCATTTTTCTTGCTTATGACCATATAATATGTCTTATTTTTGTGAAATAATGTTTTCATATAATTAAAAATTGTTCTTATTTAATATTTGATTATTTTCTACTTTTTAGAGTTACACATTATAATAGATTTTTCATTTATATTGGTGCTACTAAAATTTCATGATTTTTGTGGATCACATTGTTTTTTCACAAAATTGTTTTTATTCACTTGTTTCAAAAAATTATAAATTGCAATAGAAATTTTTAGGTTATTTTTAAATATTTTAGTGTTATATTTTTTAATAAATTAAAAATTCAATATATCAATCTCCAACCCCTTTTAAAAAATTCTTCTTTGATCTTTCTCCATCCTCACAGGCATATTAATGAAAATTTCATTTTTTATTATCTAATACATTCTCAGTACTGATTAAATTTAGCTTTATATTATCAAAATATTTGTCTATTACTTTTTCCCTTTCTTCCATATCAACTTTTGGAGTCTTTTATTTTGAAATAAATTTCTAATATTCATCAATATATTTCCAAAACAATTATTCTTTAGAAAAAGAAATATTTATTTCTTGAGAATTAATTGTCTTTATCATAATTTTTGATCTCATTATTAAATATTGTCATCCTTTAAAGAAATTATTTAAGTTATCACTTCAACGTAAACTTCATTTCTATTTATTCCTCACTCCTCAAATCACTACTTTCATCACCAAAGAATTATTCTTCATTCACTTTATAAATATATAGTTTTTAATCAACATCACTGGAAGTGTAAAATAACTCATCATATTCAATAGTATAATCATTCTAAAACATTGAGAATAATTTTTTATTTTAAAATGTACAGAAGATATTATTTTTTATATTTGAGGAAAACATTGACTTATCATATTTTATTTCTTTCATTATTGATAATAATTTTATCCTTTCATCTGAATCATCATTGGCTTCTAATTATTTCAATTTTAGACAATATTTTCTGAAATGTATAATGGATTTTCACTTTGAACACATTAGGAAAATAACCCCCTTAAACTATACATTTACACTTTTTACAGTTCCAGTGATGAGTGACATGGGTTTGTCAGACTTTTCTTCAATACCTTCTTTTGAATCATAAAAACCAACTTCATTTACATCAAATTATTTCATTAATTTTTCTTCTATTGTGGATTTAAAGGAAGTTTAATTTTTATTAGTTGACTTTTTAATGAAAAAATTTCCATTCACATTGAATATTTAATAATATTTCAGTGTAAATCATCCAAAATAAGTGTACCTGGATCAAATTCTTTAAGATATGAGACTTAATCATTAATAATACTTGGAATAATACATATTACCTTCTCTATAACAATTATATCTTTTAATTTTCTCTAAAACCTCTGACAGTACTCAAGATTTCATTGACTGAGGAAAATATTTCATATACAATTTCATTTTCTATTATGTTGAGGTCATTATACTTTTTCATCCAAACCTATAATGAATATTTATTTATCCTATAATATCCTTCAAAAAAATTTGAAAACTTATTCGGAATTAACATTACTATCTTAATCCCTTTTACCTTCAAAAAAACAATTATTTGATAGATATGAAATAAATGGAATTATAATCATGGAAATTATCCAATAAGTTCTTCCTATTAGTTTCTATAATAGAATTTCCTTCAGTATGAGGGAAAAATCTATTAGCTACAACCTTTACAACATCCAAACTAATTGATAAAAGATAGAGCATCATCCAATTTTTCCAAATGATATAATATTTCTTATCAAAAGTGAGAATCCCTTGGAGGTTCACTAAATTTAGGTTTTATATACTAAAATTAGTGACAGAATATCCAAATATAGAGAGACATGTTCTCTAAATTAATAATCAATGAAAGGATGTAGGATCTAATACCACATTAAAAGTACCCTTATGATCATTCAAAATCACATTGGATATATGTGTGGGGGGAGGGGGGATCTATTATTTAATTTTTTTAAGTTTCTCATAGAAAAAACATTAGCAATTTTGAAAGTGATTATATAGATCACTGTCAAGAACACTTAATAACATATAGAAGTTATAATATAATGTTTATTAATTTTACCTCTGAAAATGAGAAAATTAATCCATGGTGTAATCTAGATTCATTTAAGATAACGCATTTCACAAGTATCAACATGCATATTGAAAAAAGAGTAGTGTTTATCCATGAAATCATGATACACAAAATTATCCCAATTGTGTAAGTGAACCATCATAGTCACAAGTATATAGATAATATTTTTTTAATGATAAGAGGGTTTTAAACCAGATCATACTACTATAAAGTTGTATCCCAGATGTATCTACTCATTATTATTATTAGATTTATATAGTTACAAGTGTCATTATTCTTCCACTTATTTTATATCTCTTTTGATAATATTCGTATATTTTTTTAGAGCAAATCATTATCCATAATATTTTGACAACATAAGAAATATTATAAAAAATAAGTAGTGATTTCCATCTTCAGAATTTGAAATTCAAGGAGATAAATGTCACTAACCACTTTCAACTTCTTCTTATTTTCCAACTTATTTCATATTGTTTTTTTATTCAATGGTTATATCTTAGTGAAAAATGTGGTCCATAAGTATTCCTCTTGACGTTTTTAAATAATTATATTCGAATTTTTCATCCTTCTTATTCATTTATGGTGAAATAAATTCCTTTTAAATGAAAGAAAAATTTTATATTTTCCTTGAATCATAGATTTTCATTGTGAAATTTAAATCTATAAGGATCAGTTCTCGAATTTCATAATTCTAATTTCATATGATCATTTAATTTTTTAAATATTATATTTCCATATTTTTAAAAAGTCATGTTTTCTCTATGTTGGCTCAATTTGATCCTTTATTTACAGTAAAATTAATCTTACCAAGTATAATGTAGATATATTCCATTATCAAACTTTTAGGCAAAATATTCAATTTCATAAGACCTAAAATGAATCTTATAAAGAATTTTTCATTGAAAAACGTTTCCAATTTTTTACTTTAAATGCTATTTTGAAAGAGTAAATGACTATTAAGAAGTCCTTTAGAAACAAATAAATTCATCAAGTTAATCTTACAATGTATATGTTTGTCATATTTTAGTAAACTATTGACTCTTATGAAGTAATGGTTACCATTGTTAATTTTTCATTTACTCTTCCACATCCTTATTATCTCTTATGAAGTTGGAAATAAATCTTTTAAATTCATGATTTACTCTTACTATGTCAATCATGAATCATAAAAAATTATAAATGACCCTTAACGAAATCATAAATCAACCCTAGGTATTCATATAATCATCCTTAATTTTTTTAATAACTCTTATAAAGGGTTTCATGACTCTTATAATGTCATTACATTTACATATTTTCGGTATTAATAACAAATGATAACTTTGATAAAGTCATGAATGACTCTTATAAAGTATTCATTCATTTTGGAATACTATATTATAGATCTAGACTTACTCTTATGAACTCATTATTGTATATTATTAAGTATTTAGGACTTAGGAAATAACTAGATCAAAATTTATCCACATTAAAGACACATCCATACATCACCAAACATCTCCATAGATCTTCTAATCACTTTCAAATACTCCAAAACCTTATAGTATACTTTACCTAAAAATAATGACCAAATATCACTTGTGAATGACTTTTTTTCTATATTTAAAAAATCCAACATAATAAACATATCCACTTCTTCTTCTTCTTTAGTATTTCATTTATAGACAAAATATCAAATTCTAGAGGGAAAATTTTCAATATTATTACAAAAAAACTCAACTTGGATATAAAATATCCCTCACGAACTAAAAATTTATGAAAATATATCTTGGTATCAACAAATAATATATTACTATATACTTTCCCATATTCATCATGGATAGAACAACATGATCCCTTATACCAATTTTTAAAAGGATTCACCCATGTCCTTTATTTTATGAATCACTATATATAACATATCCTTTATTTATCATCAATAAATTTAATATCATTGAATTATTCGATATCTTATTTAATTCTTCATGAATATATTTAGATTCTCATGAAAATGTGAATTTTACCCCTCTATTTGTTTACTTTATTAATAGGTTTTTTAATAGGGTTACGTTTTTAACAAAAACATGATAGTAACTATTTAATCCAAGGAAAATGTATATCCATATTATATATATATTAGTGTGATTAATTATTCCAAAACCCCAGTCTTTGAGGTTCAATAGATATTTCATCATTAGATATAATGTATCATAGAAAATATTCTTTTTGAATTCAAAATTCACTCTTATTGAATTTCTTATATTATTCAATTTCCTCTGATAGTTTAAATAATATTTTTACATGGTTTTAATGTTATTTCATCTCAATGATCATTCCATGAGACCATTAGTAAATACCATAAAACATTTTTCAACAAAGTCTGTGAATATTATTGTTCTTCAGATACATAAATATAGTGGTTGAATTTGTTAATCTAAGAGCGTTACTATGAAATCATATTACCTTACCTTGTATGAAAATTAATTTTTTGTGTATAATCGTTTATAATTTTTAATTAACCATAAATAGAAAAAATAATAATCATTGAGAAGTATTTATAGACTTGAAGTTCAAAATATAGATCATCAATTTTTTGTCGAGGAGACTTATTCTTAGTTTTAATGACATTTATTTCTTTATAATCAATTCATAACCTCATATATCCATTATTTTCATTAAAAATATAATACATTCTCCCCAATAAGAGACACAAGGGAATATAAATTCCCTATCACACAACTCTTATAGTTTTTTGTTTGATTTCACCAATTATGTTAGATCCATTCTAAATGGAGGCTTATATTAGGTATTTTCATCAAGGAAATTGTTAATTGATAATTCTGCATCCTAATAAAGATGATATAATCCTTCACCTTAAATACATATTATATTCTTAAGATATAATTTTATTCTATTGAATTTATTTTATATTATTATTCCATAATTTATTAAGATTTTCCACTGGAGGTGGATCTAGACAAGTCATTGGATATAAAAACACTCTTATAAAAGAAATGGATTTAAGGCCAACCTCATAAATTGTATTCTTTTTATCTTAATAAAAAATCTGTACATTATAATTTGAAATCCAATCCATCCATTGAAATAATTCAATGTAAACCATTGGTATAAAAAATAGTGATTATATAATGATATTTCATATATTTTCACACTTATAATTGGACATTACACTATTTATTATCACAATATTGAATTATTTTTCCCTTGATACATTTTTAATTCAATTGTTGAAAACATTATTAAAAAAATGAAATATCATGTTGACACATTTGGATAACTTGTTGTTATTTATATCGTAACATTATATAAACAAATCCTAATTGTAAAATTCCTATTTATATAGATAAAAGGTTCATTGGTAAACAATTTATTAAACTGGAAAAAATGTTATATCCAAGCATAAGAGGTCCAATGAAGGCTTTAAATGAAAATCAAACCTAGACTACCATTCATTAATAGAGACATGTCAAGAGATTTAGAAATCCAATTGGGATGATTCCATATACATTGGAAAATTAACTCTAATTATCCCCTATAAACAAAATTCCATGTCATGAATCATGTTTTTTGTTCGTAAACAAGTTGAAAATAGTGGAACGATAAAGTATAACTTGAATAGTCACCTAATCCCTTAGGCACCCAAATTATTTTCTAGAAATTTGGTTCTAATTAACAATAAAATACATCCTATCCATAATTTATAGAGGATTTTTGAATAGTGTTTTAGTTTTGAGTTCTTAGGTCATGTTTTTTATCACCAAGTGCTTCTTTCCATTCCATTTATTTTTAAACTTCTTTTGATCACCTAGGGAAGAAAATCGTATAACATCAAAGTTTAATGATTTTATTATTTAAATAATATTTTGAAATTATAGGTCTGTATATTATTTTTATTTACCTGAAATTATATTTTAATTTATTCATGTACTTGTATTCCATACACAAACTCACATTATCATTTTTGGGGGTACACATTCAGCACTTCTTCTTCACCCTTTTAATCATGGTATTGGTGTGATTCATATTGGTGGATTGGATACACATAAACTCTTACATAGTCATGGAAATTTATATTATGGAATTAAATTAAAATAATATTAATCCTAGAAAACATTTTGAGTTCATATTGTATTTCATGAAGAGTTAAGGTTATGAAGTCTGTCATAAATCAACCAATCATTAGTGGTTTCTGGTGAATCATTTTGTGTTTCTAACCAAACCGTAGGAGGTATCCTAGTATTAAGTGATTAATATTATAGTTCTAGTTGTTAAAAACAAGTTATCAAATGATATAAACCCTATATTGTGAAGTGATGAATTATGAGCACCATGAGATTCCCCTTTGTTTATCAAAATTAATCATAAAGGTTAATTTATGATTTGTTTTAACAATTTCAAATGTATTCTTATATCTTCGATAAAAAACCTAAATTTTTTAAAATATTATTATAATATTTTATAATCAAATTTTTTAATATTATTTATCTATGGATCCATTGAGAGATGACCAAGATTTAATTCTCTATAGTAGAAATTATAGTAAAAAATATATATTTAATTTGACGCTCTTGACAACACCATTATAAATTGGTTCCATTGTATAGAATCTAATATTTTTTTGTAATTACTTATTTTCATGTTATATATCTTTTACTCTTAATAATTTCTTTCCCCTTAATCTTTTCATCCTATTTTTTAGATTTTTTAGATTTTTGTTGATTTTTTTTGTTTTGGTGTGTTTCTCTCTTTCTCACTTTTCACTCTCTCATTTTATTTTCACTCTAGAATTTTTAATTTAAGTGAATTTTATTCACTTTTTTCTATTTTTTTTCATTTATAATATATTTAATTTACAAAAATAAAGATAATTATCCACACCATTTTTTATTACTGGGCATGGAAAACAATAACTTATTGAAATGGAAATAGAAATTAAGAAGATTCTCCACACACACATTAGGTAATCTTGAGTTTGGTAGTTATATACAATCATGGAACCCCTTATGAAACCTAAATATTTCCAAATCCAATATAAAATTAAACCATATAAAATGACTAAAACCATGGATAAAAATAACCAAACCTTAAAAGAAATAACTGCCCTCATGTAGAGTGCCATCCTAAGTACATCAAATACCCCAAGGAAGATGCCCAATTTTACCAGCGATCAATTCATTTTCTTGTATTCCTAAAGATAATATCAGGTTTATAGTTTTATATAATTATATCCTAATTGTTATATAATAAACCCATTAATTACAAGTTGGACACTTCCACTTAGTTTAAATTTATCCCTTAATAAAGAATTTTTAAAATAAAAAAAGTTTTCCCTTCATGAAAAATATTTAATAGTTTCAACATGACATCTTATTCATTTATACTCATCCATAAAACTAATAAAAACATTTTAAAATGTGGGATGACAAAAAAAGACTAGTTAGGGAAATAAAAAATGAATAAAAAATCTGTTAGTCCATTTTAAAACCGTGATATTCTAAATGTGGTTTTTCCTTAAATATAATAATCTATGAACTCATGCAATCCTTTACATAGACATGAAATCCTATTTACACCCAAAATATTTCCATAAAAAATTTTATATAAAAATATAAAAGGAAAATAAACATCATGTGGTTTTCTTGGAAAATATGAGAACCTGTGAAAAATGTTTTCTTAAGAAGATAACTTTTTTCCATATAAGATAGTGGTAATTCCATTATAAGAAAATATAATTTCCAAACCTTTTAAAATGAAATTATTTCCTGGAAATCTCATTAGCAGTCAAAGAAAATTATCGTAGCTAGCATGTGAAATTATATTCAGAGAACCCTTAAAATAACCCTTATAACAACCCTTACATATTGAATAACTAATAAAATTAAATTCCAATATAATTATCTCAATAAAAAATCATTTCCAAATGCATTGAAGAACTATAATAGTCACACCCATCATAAAATCTAAATTCAGATCACCTTTCATTAATAAAAAATTTATATGTACCATAACATTCTTAAAACATAACAAATATTGAATTCACACATAAAAATCATAGAAATATCCTATTTAACCCATAAGTAAAACATATTTAGATATTGATACTTCCATTTCCCTTAAAACAAAATTTTTAAGACTAAAAACCAAATAATTATAGGGAAATATTGAATTTATTTTTTTATAAAAAAATATGAAATTATAAATGAATTCAAACAAAAATTATTGGTGACAGTAGTGTAAAAATCTATTAAGATCATATAATTCAAAATATAGACACTCTTTTCCAATTGTAAACAATGTTAAAAGGTTCCAAAAAAAAATATATAAAAAATTAAATTTTATTTTTTTAATGAAAGTGAAAATGGACTCCAAATATACTTTATAATTCATTTATATGCATATGAATACATCCTTAAATAAATTTTAGGAATATTTTCATTTAAGAAAAATGTTTACAAAATTAATATTTAAAACATTTTAAAATGATGTTTTAAGTTAAATCATCCCTTACCAAGAGTCTGACTCATCATATACATTATTTATCTTCTAAAATAAAAATATTTTTTCAATTATTTTATTTCCTAATTATTTTTAAAATTTTTTAATTCCTTTTCTTTTTTTATTTCCTATTTATATACAATTAATTAATTAATTATGTTCATGTCGTACATTTTTTATAATATTTCGATCATGTCCATAATGAATTCGATAGGTTTACTATAGTAAAAGTGGTCAATATTACATCATTTAAATAATAATAATAATGAAATATATATCATTTTTATACATTAATATTACTTATAAAAACTACTATGAAAGATGGTTATGAAACATTAATTGTGTTACAATTACAGAGATTGTAGGTCGTATGTATGCCTAAGTAACATTTTAATTTTTTAGTGAACATGATTTAATGAAGGCAAGTCTTATTTAATCTTTCCATAATGAATTTTATGTCTTAAATATAATATTATTAATTTAAATGAATACATATATAGTTTCCATGTAAGGTATCATATCCATGTATTCTGACCATTTGTGTGTTTCTGAAGCTTATGGTTCTAGGAGGTGGCCTGGAGTGAGTATGGTGGGGTTCAATATCTAAAAGTTGGAAGAAGGGAGAATACATGGCATGTATGTGTTTTAAATCATTTTTTTGTAGTTAAAGGATTGTTTAAGGGTATTTAATAGGATTTTATATGATTTGTAAAAATATAGAATTAAAATGATCAAGGAGATTCCTTTTCTGGAATGATCTAATCCTAACATTTACATAATGTGTAAAGGTTTTCACTCCATGTAAATCACCTATTAAATGCTACTATAAAAGGTGATTAATATTGTGAGTTATCAAACCATATGCCCCTTCTTCTGATTCTATGTGATATAGTTACCATCTTGTTGATGTTTTGAGATACCTTTTATGGGGATCGATCCTTGGCCTACCGTCTTTGATATCTTGTGATCCGTGGTGAATTATTTCATTGCATTATAATGAGTTATCCCTAATCAATATTGTTTCCTCCAATTTCTTCTTACCATGATATGTTATAATATCTGCACTATTCTAATTAGGTATTCTTATTGGTTTTTGTGAATTTATTCCACATTGTACTTAGATGAATGCAGTTTCATGCAGGAGAGGTGATTGGGATCCTTAATTTTGGATGGTTCTCAGGAAAAAAATGTTGAGTCCTTTTTTGTAATGGAATAATAACTTATGTTATTTTATTTATTTGAAATCATAAATTGACCTTGATTTAACCCTTTGGATGACAATGATATTAACATAATAATTATTGAACCACATTAAAATTTAATTTTTCAATGATCACTTACTCAGGTTCTTTATACCATTATGATGGGTTTCATATTGATTTTATAGATAATGTGATATCTATGCTATGATTTATTATAATTTTTTATTCTTAGAGTATCATGTTGAAATTGGTAATGACCAAAATGATGAAATTAATTGATAATTAATTGGAAAGAGAAATTAAATAAGCGGCATATTTGTAGTCTAGTGGTTGATGTAATTTGATGACGATCAAATTGATGCAATTCACATGCATAAAATATGATATTCCATTAGTTAGTGGAATTGATTAACAATGTCAATATTTTTTTTGATTACTAATAATAATAAAAAGGAATGTTAATTAGAATGGTACTTTTATTAGTTTGATGAAACTAGTTTTAATTCTAAAATAATGTTTAATCATTTGATTGTCTGAAATAGCTTGATGCCTTAGTTTTCCCATAGTTTTAACCTATGATAATTAAATAGTTAATTCAAGATGGAAAAAAAAAGGTTTTTTGATAAAAAATAATTTATATGTCTCGAGTTTCCCTTCTTCTTGTAAAGGCCAAGTTTCTTGTATTTGATCTATGGGAGTCCTTTCATATGTTATGTTTAGATGCCTATTTTGGGACTAAATTTTTCAAATAGATGTGATTGTTTTCCTAGTTATTTTTTGATGTTCTATGGATGTGAGAATTTCTATGTGATGTGTTGGGGATGGTAAGACCTCAATGTGATATGATCCTGGGATGAATGATGTAATGTGGGTGGGGAGGACCAAATGGTGTGGTAGTAGTTGATTCCTATGATGGAAAGATGCATTGAGATATGTTTATGGCTACTGAGTAAAGAACTATAAATTATATAAAGGTTTTAAGGTGGGATTACCCATTGATATGATGTTGGGAGATGGGACGCTCACTTGTGAATTTTTTTAATGGAAGATGGCATGGATGCTTGTTTTATCTTTAATTTTTTCCTCACTACTTCAGGTAGCTGCCTGTGCTTGGTTGCATGTTTCCTCTTTGAGGTAGCTTAGGATGGTTTTCCTAGAGTACCTAGTTTATATAATGATTCTAAAAAGGAATAAATAATTCATAAACCATGAGTTATGTGTTTATGTAATGAAAATTATAATATGATGATAATCTTGATAAACCATGGCCTCAGATTGTATTATGCATGGAGTTCATGGAATTTACACTGATGATTAGTGTAATGTAAATTGTAATGATTTTAATGGTTAATTAATGGTTAATTAATTAATTAATTTAATGAAATGATAAAATTAAATAAATAATTAATGCATCTCTTTAAAATTCTTTTGTGGTTATAGGATATTTTGTCTTTGCAATGGTAAAAGGACCTCTAACTGAAATTATCTACAATTGAGTTGATGACTAGGTTACTCCCATATTGTGGTTGTGAGATATATTATATCATGAATATTCTTTTATTCCTTACATTACCACAACCAATTTGGTTAGGGAATATGACACCTAATGGACTCTGTGATGGTATTTTACATAACATCCTGGAGGGAGTATGGATGACTGACTACCCCTTCTCACCCCGCTCTCTTTATTAGGTAGTTACTTGTGATGGAATGAACAATGATTAGTTTTACCATATATGTGTGTATATGGATGTGAGGAATAGTTTTTATTTCATACACATTTATTATGATATATTGTATCCAATGTATTATTATATGTATTATGTGCATATGATGTGATGAATTGAGGTATTTACTCGATTTATGGGATGTAATGGATTGGGGAATAATACCCAATGTATGATACATGTCATATGAGTTATAGAACATCCTATAAACTAATTGGTAAAATATATGGATATGTATATGTGATGATGTGATGCATGAGGCGCTTGTTGTGATTCATTACATAGGTTTGTTCAGACTTGATTATTTTGGAGAGATATGGCTCAAGACATGCGATGTCGGGGAAGAGCGTAAAACCAATGGGGAATTGGGAGTGGGGTACCCTTGATGTTTAATTATTATATTATATAATATATTTTATTTTATAATTAGTGATAGTTTTCTATATTGAGGTTGAGAACATAGTATACTTGTTATGGTGATGAGTCAGTTTCACTATTGTTCACTATGATTTAATATTTCTTCTTTATCTCTTACATGAAAGGCTCTAAAAATTATCATATTGATTATACTATTACGTTTAATTTATTTATATATAAAATATTTTTAGGTTATATAGAGTAGTTTGAATATTGGGTAGGATATTACTATATTGTGGTTTTGAATGAGTTATTTAGGCTTTATGGTCGCATCCATATTTACCTTTAGTTACTTATAGTTTTCTTTTTTAGTTATTTTAGTATTGTATGAAATTTCATGTTTTCAATTGGGATTTCTTATATATATATATATTTATATATATTTAAGTATGTTTTTGGTGTGTATCCTTCTTATTTATCTATTTCTTATATTCTATTAGAGGCTAATGCCACCCATCTACATGTTTATTATACCTTAAGTTCTAGTGGACATCATGGGGCCTTCTGGAGGATGAACTCGAGCTTTCACCATCTCCCTTCCCTCATTACTAGTCTAGGAGTGGTACACTTTCTAGGTAGGGGTCATGAATGATTGGAATCAAATGTTAAGGTTGAGGGATAGGGTGGCGTTTGGATTTATGCACATGTGAGACTGCATGGGTTGGTGGAGAAATGTTGTCAACTATGTTTCATAATCAATGTAAACATAGAAGACTAGATGAGACCTGGGTATTAGTCCCCTCTGTGATTTGATTCACAAACCTTTGTGTTTACTAGTCCTACTAAATTAATTGATACTATTTGTATGAAAGATACATAAGAAAGGACCATGCATCATTTTTCTTTAACCTTGTGTTTTATATGGGTAGACCTAAGTATAGGTTAAATAATTAAAAAAGATGATAAAATAATTAATTAAATAATGTTACATATTCCAAAATCCTTTTTAGGATCTCTAATAGTGTTTTCTTTTTGTAGTAATGGATCGAGGGTAACGTCATCATCAGGTTCACACTGAAGATGTCTAGCAAGATGTATCAGTAGATCATCACAGAATAGTGGTTGATGGAGACAAAACATTTAGGTGGACACTTCCAGAGCTTCATTGAATATATATATATATATATATAAGTATGACATTTATGTTTATATTTATTCATAGAATCATGGATGGAGTAGGTTGGGATTGAGTTCAGTTCGATTAATTCATGGAAGGATCAATGTATTTCATTAGCTATGATGATGTTTCATGGATCAACGAGGAATTATTGGTTCATATTCCTTAGGGGTCATGAGGATTTAATAGTCTCATTGGTGAATCTATAAGAGAAGTTTAAAGAAGAGTTTCTTTCCTCATTCAGACAGGTTTCCTATCACCAAGATCTTCTTACCATTGATAGGGGAGTCAAATTGTGTATGTGTTTGGAATTTATTACAAGAACCTTCTTTGATATGATTCCTACATGTTATTGAAAGAGGAGGATATGTTGGATCATTTTCAGGAGGATTTGGGTCCAATTATCTTGCTACAGTTCTCTTCATTGATGATAAATATGTATTTTGAGGTTCTTGTGAGAGGAAAGGTTATTAATAGGATGTTGTCTAGAATTAGATCATCACGAGAGGGGAATCATCAGGATTCCTTATGAAGAAGAGATATGGTATGTGGTTCATATTTTCCTACACATAAGAGCTTTTACTTAGCCTGGTGTAGTCCCCATACTTCATCATGTAATATCTCTGGGAGAGGAATCTCTTAGAAATATTCTAATGGATTAGATGCGTTTTTTTCTTGTGTACGATAAGGTCATTAGTGACAAGATTTCAAAAAAAAAACTTTCCGAGAAATTAGAATGTTCTAGATGTTCTTCTTTAGGTTGTTCTATTGAGGTAGTTTCTGTTGAGTCAATATAAGTATGGTTTTCTAGCTTGAGATTAGTAGAGACGATAAGACCTTTGAAATTGGCAACCATGAGATTCTCCTCATCCTTAAAGAGTAGAGTGCAGCAATGTAGGTAGTCATTAGCAGGGTTAGCAATGTTGTGGGGATGCTCATGGCTATCTTCATGATTTTTTGCTTCCAGTATCAGGTGATCCAGATGTTGTTCGAGGTAATATTTTCTTTTTTTTCTAAATGTGATAATTCTTTGTTTGATGTAGGATAAATATATTCATTCATATCACTTAACCTCATCCATTATTTATCTCTTGAGGTGGAGAAGATTCCAGTTCTCTTGGTTTTCATTATGTTCGTTGGAGGATGTGCTGGCTTGTATGAAGTATGTAGAGATTGTGAGATAGTGATATGGAATTATTTCTATTGGAGATATTTCATATGATACTGGATACATACATATTATATCATCTTTGGCATGTACTAGTTGTATTCAGTGCAAGATATCATCAATTGAATTAGGAGGTAGGTTGTGTTTTATGATGATAATGGAGATCCATTAAGTTTCATTGGTGAGTGAGACCTGAGATGGGGAAAAGAATGTTCTTTATTTTTATTCTTTGATGGTTGAGTTGATGATGATATCTGGGATATTCAGAATTCAGTGATTCCCAAGGTTGTGGAAGAGTCCCATGTTGTCTTTCTATAGAAGGTTGGAGTGTTAACCTATTGAAAGGAGATCAAGTTTAGGATCGAGCTACAACCAGGTCTGGCTCCTACCATGATGTCTTCTTATAGGATATGACCTTATAGGTTGTGAGAGATATGATTAAAACATAGTGTTATGTTGCAATAACCTTTTTTTCATCATAGGGTATCATCTTGGGGTGCACCAGTTTTGTTCATAAAGATGTATGTTGATAGTTTTCCACATTTTATTGATTATCTTCACTTGAACCAAGTTAAAATTAATAACCACTATCCTTTTACATGTATTTATGAGTTAATTTATAAGATTTAGGGGAAAATTTGTTTATCGAAGATCAATATATGTTCATGATATCGTCATATACGGGTGAAGGATGAATATATCCAAAAGAATGCATTCAATTGTCTTCATGTGTGTTACATGTTCATTGTGATTAAATTAAGTGCGATGAATGATCCAACCTTGTTCATGGGGTTGATGAATAATGTGTTTATAGATTAAATGGATAAGTTATTGGTGGTTTTCATTGATGAAATCCTTGTGTACTCTGTATTTGAGTAGGAGCATGTAGAGAATTTTCTTTCCATTTTGGGAGTTCATCATTGTGATAAGAGTTTTGGGATGTTTCTGAAGTGAGATTTTAGGGATCATGATTTTTGTTTTTTGGGTCATATTGTAAACCCTATAGGGATTAGTTTTGGATCCTTTGAAGATATATTTAGTCGTGTCTTAGAAATCCCCCATGACAGTTGAAGAGGTGTGCTATTTTATTGGTCCTGTAGCCTATTACAGGAGGTTAAAAAGAAATTTATCTTATGTTGAAACTCCTATGAAAACCTTTACCTGGAAGGATGAGGTGTTATTGTGGACCGAATTGTGTCAAACAACTTCTAATAATTGTGAAGAGAATTGTTAAGTGTTCCAGCCCTTTTTTTTCTAGTAGAAGAATTTAAATTTTATGTTTTCTATGATGATTCATGTCTTATATTGCGTTTTTTTTCATGTATTATATATTGGTTATTTCTTATAGGTTTTGGTATAGATATACCCATGAGAGTAAATTTTCCACCCATGATCTTGAGTATGCAGTAGTTATTCTTTCTTTGATGTTGTGGTGACATTACCTCATTAGTAGGAATGTTGTGATTTTTAATGACCCAAAGAACCTGAGATAAATCTTATACCCACATGACAAGAAATTTATTTAGTGTTAATGGATGGAATTTGTGTAGTATTATTACCTTGAGATTTTATATAAACCAGTGAAGGAAAATGTTGTGGTTGATGCACTGAGAAGGAAGTCACGTAGTGATGTTGTGTATGAATATAGAGATTTATGGAGTGTGATTAAATAATAGTCAATAATTAATCAAGATATAAAAGATTTTTGAGGAAAAGGTTGTCTTTTATAGATAATAATGCATTCATATTTGGTATAAGAGGTAGAGGAGTCCTAGATGGAAGATTTTGAGGTAAAGGCCTGGTGGGGCTGATTTGGTTTTGGAGATTCCCCTAATGGGTGGGATAAGGATAGATAATTGTGGGTGTTATTATATTTAATCCTTTACATTCATTTATAAATGAATGATATGGTTCTCTATGTGTTCTATAGCTCACATTTTTTGGTACATCCTGTCATGAAAAAGATGCATCATGCTTTGATATGTCTGTTTTGGGGGGCCATGGTTGAATATTACAGTTGGAAATTTTTTTCTCATTGTTTACTCTGTCATAGAGAGAGGGCTGAGCACCATGTCATCCTTGATTTTATACATTTGTTAAATGTTTCCTAGTGGAAGTGGGAGGACACATTATTGGAATTAATTACAATTTTAGCTCATTCACAGTGATGTTATATGGGTGATAGTGGATCATTTGATAAAATAATCCCACTATATAGAGATTTGAGAGTCAAAATAAGTAGAGGTTATGTAGAGGTTGTATCTAGTAGAGGTGGTGTGACCCCATGGAGACATTGGGGTAATCATATCTAATCAAGATCTTAGTTTTACCTCTAGTGTATAAAGGCATCTCTATAATGCTTCTGGTTCTCAATTATTCCATTTCACTAAATTTCATCAATGGAAGGAGAGCTAGAAAGAGTGGACCACCAAGAATATTAAAGACATATTTCACTATTGTGTCTCGGATTTTGGAGGTCAATATATGAGGCTCCCACCCTAGAATGAGTTTTCTTACCAAAATAGTTTCCACCAAACCATCAGTATGGTTCCTTTTGATTATTTTTACAGTCGAACTTGTCATTCTACATTGTGATAGATTGGGGTCGGAGAGGTAAGAATTATCAGGCCCAAATTCTCAATCCCAAATTGGTCCTTTCATGATGAATGTCATGTTCATATATTGGAGAGATATTAATTTTGATGATGATCCAACCTTCTAGGAGAAGCTTATGGAGATCTAGGACAACCAAGAGAAGGTGTTTCATGGGAACGCTATTCCATTGATTCATGTATTATGGTGGAATGGTGGCATGGAGGAGAGTACCTAGGAACATGATTCATAAATGAACACCCAAAAACATGATCTATTTGATGTTTAACACTTATTTTATAACATTTTTATATTATAAATGGTGACCATTCTAGTTTAAGAGATTGTTTCATATTTTTGGTATTGATTATTAACTATAATTTAATATTTATCTCTTGAAGAAGTGTTTTAGGAGATAATTGTTTATATTGTGTGGTTTTGATCCTTTTCCCTCTTTTTAAAGTAGTTTATCTCCAATGATAGTGATAAAATTGAGATGTGTATCATAGGGTGTATTTTGAAATGAAACCTTTCTATTTTCTCTCTAGGTTTGGTTTTGTATTCTCAAGGATTATAATTTTTGGTAGGTTTCTAATGATAGGGTATGGATCCATGTATCCCAAACCTTTTCATGTATTTAAATATAATGGTAATTAGAGGTCACCTAGAGTGAGTATGGAGGGGTTCATATGTTAAATTCATGAATAAAGGAGAATACATTGTTTTTAAGTGTTTCACATCATGTATTCATAGTACATGAATTGTTTGATGAATTTTCATGGGTTTTTACATGATGTGTAAAAATTTAGATTTAAAATGTTTAAGGTGACACATTTTTATTTGAGAAATAAAACCAGTCATTTAGATGACATGTAAATGATTATACTCTGTATAAATCAACTGTTTCATGTGCCAATAAAACGTGCAGTGGATTGGGAGTTCTCAAACCCTACATCCCTTCTTTCGATTCCAAGCGATTTGATGACCCTATCTTTCTAATTTTAGTATTCATTAAATGGTGATTGATCATTGTAATTTTGTCTTCAATTCATGTTGATCCAAGGTGAATTATTTATTCATTTTCTAGGGACTTATCCATGATTTTTCTCCTTTCATACAATTTATTTTCATCATGAAACAACTCTTGGTCTACGCAAGTATAATGGGGTTTCCTCGTAATTTTTTGGTGCATTTGTTCTGCAGCATCCTTGGATGGATTATGTTTCATACATGTGTAGTGATTGGGGCCATAACATAGGTATATTACCATGTGAAGAATGTTTATTCCTTTAAATTAGGGTATTTATTGCTTCTCTTATTTTATTTATGTGAAATCATAAATTGAGAATGATTTAGAACTTTGTATGAGAATGAAATTAACGTAATAATTATTGAACTAGATTTATAATAAATTGATAATGGATTTCATGTTAATATTATTTATACCATTAATGGGTTGCTGCTTGATTTTCAAGATAGTGTGATAGATACGCTAATCATTTTTAATGTGTTCTTATTCTTGGAGTATCATTTTGAAATTGGTAAAGAACATAAAACCAGAAATAATTGACAAGTAATTAGATAGTGTAATTAAGGAAGAGGAATGTTTTCAATCCAGGGGTTTATATAATTTGATGATGATCTAGTTGATGAAATCAAAATGTATAATTAAATGTGAAAATCTAATTGTAATGGAATAGATAAATAATGTGGATCTTGTTTATTTTTGTTGATAATAATGAAAAATCATGTTAATGAGAATGGTAAATCTCATAGTTTGATGGAACATTAATTAATGCTAAAATAATTTTTATAATTTCATAGCTTAATATATCTTGATGCCCTAGGTTTCTTGTAGTTGTAACCTATGATAATAAATATATTAATTCATGATTGAATTAAAACCAGTTTTGTGACAAAAGGTAATTTCTAGGGCATGAGTTCCCCATCTTCTTGTGAGGTCTGAGTGCCATGTTTTCAAGCCATGAGAGCTACTTTTTTTGTAAAGTCTGGATGCATTTTTTAGGGAAAATATTTCCATGTTTTCTATTCATGATTGATATATTATGCGTTTGTGATGTGTTATGGATTTTTACATTAATATGTGAAGTGATGGGTTGGCGAGGCATGTATGTGATGTTAGTATGGTATGGATGATGTGATGTGGTTGGGGAGTCCAAGATAATTTGGAAACATTTGATGCTTGTGATGGATAGACGCATCGGGATGAGCATGTGGGTGCAATGTATGGAAGCAGAGATGATTAAATGGGTTGAATTTGGGCTTACCCATTTAAGTGATTTTATGAGTTGGTAGTCTCAATTATGATTTTTTTACTGATCGATGGTCATATTTCTTTTTTTAACTCCATTACTTTCCCCAATTCATAAGGTAGTTTAATGTGATTGGGTGAATGTTTCAACTTGGTGATAGCCTAGGATGGATTAATAGATTAATTTGTTTAGGTAATGATTCTAATAATGATTCAATAATTCTTATCATAATTATTTGGTGTTTATGGAAGGGAAAAGCTTAAAATATTATTGTCTTGAAATAAGTGGCTTGGATTGGATTATAACTAGGGGCATGGACTTTACTCTGATGATTTATGTAATATATTTTGAAATTTTTAATGGTTAATTAATACCTAATTATTAAATAATTCATGTAAATGATAAAAAGGGAAGAAGTAAATTATGTATCTTTTTAAATTAATACAGTGGTTAGAGGATATATTGTCTTAGAAGTGGCTACCAGGAGTCTGAGCGACATTAGCTGTAGTTGATTATAAGACAAGGTTATACCAATAGTTTGGTTGTGATCTATATTATATAATGTATATTTTGTGATTTGATATTCTTCAACACCAATGGTTTTTAGGTCAACTAACACCCAGTAGACTCTGGGAGGGTGGTTTCCCCAACATCCCATAGGGAGGATGGATTGCTGACTACCCCCTCTATCCCCACTCTCTTCTCTTGGTAAGTACTTGTACTAGTAATCATGGTGGTTTTTCCACACATATGTTTGTAGAGGTATGTGATTTCTTGTGGTTACATCACACACATGTATTACCAGATATAGTATCCAAATGATTATTATAGGTATAACATGGATAAGCTTTGATGGATTGAAGAAATTAATCAAAGTATGGGCTGTAATGTCTTGAGTTATAATACTCGATGTATGATACACATCATATGAGAAATGGTGGGTCCCATAAACTACTTTGTTTCTATATATGTATATGTTGATGTGATAATATGATGATGTGATACACGAGGTTCATTTTGTGATGCCTTTCCCAGGTGTCTTTTGGATGACTTGTTTTAGATAGAGATGGCTTAATATGTGTAATGTTAGGGAAGAGTAGAAAACTAGTGGGGAAGCAGGAGCATGGAACCCTTTATATTTCATTATTATATTATATTATCTCTTCTATTAAATACTTTATGAGTGTTAGAAACACTATGATTTGGAGCTTAGTGTACTTATTTTGGAGATGAGTTAGTTTGACTAATACTCAATATGATTCAACATGATTTTTTTATCATTTGTAGGGGAGACTTTAGGGAGGATCCTTCTGAGTATACTATTATGATAACGCTAAATATGTATAAAACTTTCTAGTGAATCTGAATCATGCTGAAGATTGGGATAGATATTTCTCACTTATATTTTTTGAATGAGTTGTTTGGGATTCATATTCACTAATGTATTTATATTTTTGGCACATGAAGTATCATTTTTAGTTGTTTTAGTACTATATAAAATTGTATGTTTTAAATTGGGATATATATATATTTCTGAGTATGTTTTTTTGTGTATTCTTATTATCTCTCTCTCTCGGATATTCTCTTAGATGGTAATGACTCTTATATGCTTGTTTATTATACCCTTGGCGCTAGTCTCCAAACCGGGGCCCATTGGGGAGTCATGAAAATCCATGTGATGTGGTAAAAAAAAGAATCACATCACTTCAAGGAGGTGATAATCCACATATACGTACAAGCATCATTATAATTTTTCATTGGATAGAATACTAATAAAATAGAAGAAAATTATCATTCCATAATGATAAATATTTAATGAATATAATATATATTTATATATATATGTTAATTATATCATTAAGTGTTGATATAATAGGTTTTGATGCAAAACAAATTACAATGGTTTTCAAGGTGGTAGTTCATTGTACACAATAATTATGGATCCATTATTATTTAACAGAAGAAATATACGGATAAAGGATATGAAATTAATATAAAAACATATAAATATATTTAATATAGTAGTTTCATTTTTCATAATTATTTAAGAATATTTGAATGTGGTAGAATAATAAATAAAACTGAAATATTTGGTTAAAAGATATACCTCTATTTCAGACAAACACCTTTTATTTACACCTTAATCAAATTAAAGTTGGTATTATTCTAGAAAAATGATATATAGAACGTAGATAAGGATTTTAGGAAGTTATTTGGTGATATATTTGCCATGATAGAGTTATCAAATGGTGTGAGGAAGAGAGTAGATGTGGTTCTCTCTTATATGTGAGGGTAGGGGAATTCTCAAAATTTCTCAAAGTATTAAATTAAAATAAATTAATTTCATTGTTAAAATGGATTAAATAGATATAATTATATTATATAATTAGTATTGGTCAGAATAATTTCATAAAATAAATTTATGAATATTTTAGATTATTATTTTACCCTTATATCTTTATTTTAACCTCCTTTAACAATTTTAACAATTACAATGATATCAATGTTTTCACTCCTTAGGGGTAAAGAAAGTTACTATAAAATGAAAAATGTACCTTATATAGACTAAGATTTTTATTATCAACCATATCCCACTCAATTTTATTATTATAGAATAATTATAAATTTTAAATAATTTTAAATATCTTTTTATTATAAAATATCTTTAAAGTCATTTTTGAGCTTTTAATTTATATTGACTTTAATGTAATAAAGTTAAAAATATAATAATATTATAAGACCATAACAATATCTAATATTATATATTTACCTTAAAATCATTTTACACATTAACTCACCCATGAAATATAAAATTTAGAGTTTTTAAAATAATTTACCTGTTTTTTATTAAGCATGCCCAAGCACTGTGACGATGTTGCGTAATAATTTAAGGTAATTATATAGTAATTAAAAATTAGAAATAAATTATGATAAAAAAATAATTGAATTATTTTCAAAATAGACTTTAATTTCTTACATAATGTTTTTTTATATTGATGTGAAGATGTAAGAGGAATTTAAAAGCAAGAGAGTGAAAATTTATATTTATATTTACATAAATTAATAAAATGGTTAAAACCAAATATGAATGGAAAAAAGATCATGTTTTATAATTTGGGATGATTATTTATTAAATATACACATAATATGAAATAAATTAATGTTTTTTTAATGAAATTTATGACTTGTCACATTAGTTAGAACTTAAATTACATGATTTTACCTTTACTTTGGTAATAAATATTTATTATGTTTAATATTCAAAATGAAAAACTATTCAAGGGAATAATTTTCATAAAAAATCACCCATAATTTTTAATATGGAATCTATTTTCAATATTAAATATTTATTATTGGCATAATTTCACTTAAAATTATACCCTAAAATCACGATGCGAAATGAATTTTCAGATTTTTTTTAAAATAAAAAGTATTTTTATGCAAAATTCAATAATGAAGTTCATTATAATGAAAGTAATTGGTATTTTAATAAAAATAATAATTAGATTTTAAAAATTATTAAAATATAATTTTAATTTATAAAGACTTGATAATAAAATACAATTTCAAATTAAAATCAATATTTTACACCATTCAATGAAAAACTGATCTTTTTAGAAAATTATGAAAAAATCATCTTAACATAATTTTTACATGATTAATTCAAAAGTAAATTTTATTTTTTAAAATTAGAACTCTATAATTTCGAAATTTACCTTTTAAATAAAACCATATAATGCATGAAATACCAATTTTGTTAGATATAAAGTCTTTTTTCATTTTCACTAAAATGTAGCTAAAATTATTTTATGTGTATATCTATATTAATGAAAATAAATCAATTTTAAAATGACTTGAGAATGATTTATCTTAACATTACCTGGGTTGTTACACTAAACCCCATAGATTTTGAGAGTTTGAGGAAGATAAAGCTTCTATAGGATTTCACATTAACAGACGACTTGTGAATGGGGAATTGACGGCGATAAAAACACATTTATATTATTCATAAATTGATCATGGCTATTTATAGAGAGAAAAAATATTAAAATAAATGTTTTCAGAAAAGAACTATAAAATTGGTTCTTCATAATAAATCAATCTCATTTGAGGTAGGTAATTTAACTATTTATTTTATCCCCATTTTTTATAAATACAACATTAAGGATTTGTCTCGAATAAACTAATATATGATAAGTGTTCACCATGTCATAAATTCATGTTTTTAACATGAATTTATTTATGTTTATACTTTCCATTAATTTTTTATAAAATAATTATTTACAGAATTAATATGTACATTAGTTATTCATATCAATTGTGTATAGTAGATTTCCCCCTCCATTCTATGTGTGTTTATAACAAGTGTTTGATTCAATGGAGTTTTGACTATTTTTCATGAACCAATTTCATTTTGTGATCAATCAGGTGTTCTATTGATTTATGTTTTGGTTTTATTGAAGTGGATTGTAGAATGTTGGAGGATTGAACACAAAATTGAAAATTTAGATAATTAATTTATGGAGATTATTTTGCAAATTAATTGTGTGTGGATAGTATAAATGGTAATGAATATCCATTTTTTGGATAAAAAAATTCTATAATTTGACTTATTTTGAGTTTTGATGAAGGTCAACTCAATTTTTGGGAGTTATGAGCACGATTTATAGTGGGATAGATGAAGGGGGAGAAGAAATCATAACTCATGTTGTGCATGAATTTTTTGGAAAATTAATGACTACAACAAATACTATTTAGAAGAACTAATGTCATGTGTCTCAATGATGAAACAACTATGGTTTTCGAAAAATTTAAATATCATTGGTCCATATGACCAAGTCATGTTCCATGTTACACCAACAGATCTAGTTGGTTCATACTAGGAGTGCACACCCATGGAGCTGTGTCTCCCCACATGCCATGTTTCATAGGTCGCACATAATGTACCAATGGCAGGTCACAGTTTAGGTGGATGGGGTACATTTTGATTAACCTAGTAGAAATTAAACACCATTAAATCCATTTATTTGTCATTTAGTGAATTCATGATGTTCTCTATAGAACAAAAAAATATGACCATGTGGTATATGTGGGGTTACATGATGTTTACCCCTTATACAATTCACCATTTCATAAATCTCAAATAGGATAGAGAACCTACACTAGGGTTTCTATTTATACAATAAAAATGATTCCTAGATCATCAAACAACATCTTATGTAATAAACCAGATTTGATAAATGACTATGCATCAAAATCATTGGATATTAAGTTTTTTTGTATTGTTGTGTACGGATATAGTACTCTGGGACATGTGTTATTATATGATCATATTTGTGGGTTCTCATTTTCTTTCATCCTTGTTTATTATTTAAATTTGAATTTATATTTGACTTTTTACTTCCTTTTGATATTAGGGTATTCTACTAGGTAGGTATACACTCAACCCAACATGGGATCTACCTAAATAGGTCCTATATTATGAATATGATAGTCTATAAAATAGATATCTATGAAGGATTGGTGTAGGTAGTGCTCAATGGTAACTACCCTCTATGGTATTGGGATATCTAGATAAGCTAGTGTTTGTGTGCTACGACTAGTTTTCCTTCTTCTTTTTAGGATGGATGATTTTATTGGTTATTAAGCCATGTTTTTTTTACTTTAAATTGGATGTATTTTAACATGTTTTATGGGGGGGTATAATGGTTTTTATGAATTTATAATTTAACTTATTTTTCATCTCTACTATGTTATTTAAGTATATGTATGTGATTTTGTACAAGTTTATTAGGATAAGGCTTCCCATATGTGTGTTATGCCTATATATT
The DNA here is from genome assembly GCA_963277665.1 of Viscum album. Classification (NCBI taxonomy): domain Eukaryota; kingdom Viridiplantae; phylum Streptophyta; class Magnoliopsida; order Santalales; family Viscaceae; genus Viscum; species Viscum album. The sequence continues at coordinate 1,552,843,825 of OY728141.1, forward strand.
GTTAGTCACTAGCCTTTAACTGATTGAAGGAAGGCTTAGAGAGTTTCTTTCAGCATTCCACTGGGTTTGGTGGGGCCCTAGTTAGTTAATATGTGATAATATTATTCTTTACCTTTTGTCCCTAAATATGTGAGTGAAAAAGAAGTGTTAATTTTTTATTCAAAAGGTTCTCGAAATACAATAATTGTTGCTAATTTTCAAGTTGAATTATTGGAAATTATTAGAGATAAATGGATTCAACCTATGACCAAAAACATATTAGATGCAATTAATTTTGATCTAAGAAACTCTATTGTAGATACATTTTCTTCAATAAAGATAAGAAGAATGAGAATAATAGATCACACTTTTCTACTGTCAAAGGCACTACCAACCTTTTTCAAAGGAGATGTAAATGAGGTTACATGGGTGAAATACATGAATTAAGAGTTAGAAAAAATTGACAAGAATAATATTTTTGAACTTACAAATAGTTTTAGTCATCATAATATTATTAGTAAAAATGGGTCTTCAAAAAAAAGTTGATAAAAAATGAATAGTGGTTCTGGATAAAGTGAAGTCAGTGTGTACTTGATACACCTAGGTGAAATTATTTTATACTATAGGAAAATTTGATTTAATTGAGATAATGAAAAAAAATTGACTCTTTATAGTTGAGGATATTAAATGAAAATTATAGTTTATGCAATTTAAGTGATGAATAAATTTCTAAATGGTGGCTTGAAAGAATATGTTTTCATCAAACAACCAGTACGATTATTTATTTAGGATCATAATTATAATGTAAATAAACTGAATATGGTGTTTTATGGCCTAATGAAAGTAAAAAATTCTTGTTTTGAATAGGTGAAAACATATATTAATAATTTATAGTTTAAGAGATGAGGTTTTAATCACAACCTATATGTGAATGTATCAGATGAAGAGAAATTCTTGCAGACTATGTATATGGGTGATATCATATTTTGAAGAAACCACTGGAATTTTTTTGAACTTTTTCCATAATTATTGTGTGATAAATTTGATAAGTCAATTATTATTGAGTTAGATAACATTATTGTGATTTAATAATATCAATGAGAATGAGACACATTCTTTACATAAGTGAAAAGTGTAAGAGTGGTGTTAAAGTCGTTTATAATGGAATAATGAACACCAGTATTAACTCTAAAAAATTTTGGAAGAAAACATGTAATGAATGAATATATTAAGTGTGTGGACTCCACATTGTATAGACAAATAATTGAGAGTCTATTATATCTGACAACAACATGGTCTAATATGTCCAACTCTATGTACTTAGACTCACATTTTAAATGTTATAGAATAGAAGAACATATCTTGACATTAAAATGGATAATGAGGCAATTATAAACAACATTAAACTATTTTTTATTTTTTTTATTAGAAGAAGATCAAAATTTAGTGTCTTATTCAGATATAGAATGTGTTATTGATACTAAGGATCAAAAATCCAGTAGTGGAAGAGTATTCTTCATCTAAATATATTATGTTAGATGACTAGTTAAGAATCAGTATTTTCAATACTTAAGTAGAATACATGAAAACATAATTTAGTTACCAAGTATTGTATATATATTATTTGGGTGAAATAAGGCAGTCGAAGATATTGGTGAAGACGTGTGAAAACCATTGATGATTTAGTGTGACAACAAGAGTTCCATAGAGTTAATAATGATCCTAATACAAAACTCTCAAATGATATATACTGATATCTAATACTATTATATAAATTATATTGTGGTGAAAATAATTTTGAATTTGGAATTTTATGGAACACAGTATGAAGTTGAAAATATATTTATTGAACTGTTGGTTACAATTGTGTTCGATAAGCATAGGGTGAACCTCAGAATTTAGAAATTTCCTTAAAATGTCGAGGTTCAATAACCCCTCTCCCTATTATACAAAATCCTTCTCTAGGTTATTATTTATTATTTCAAGAATTTATCCTTTTATGGAGTAAAATGATAGGGGATACATAATTAATTGGGAATTAGAATCATAAACAATGTTTGATTAACAAATATGAAAAATATTATAGATGTTGACATATTTTCTTTCATCCTATAATGAACGTTGTCATATGTTGTATTATAAAATCTGATAACGACTATTTAATTTGTTTTCAGCAAAGTGGTAGTTTATAAATGGTTATTTGTGATCAAATATGAAAAAGGATAAACCCTTTAGATTTTATTATCAAAAAGGGGATAATGAAAAAAATGGGATATTAATATTCAATATGATAATGGATTTAATGATTAAACTTGGAGGATAAATAATGGGTGATAAATGGAACCCAAATGGGAATAATATTACACCCATAGGATATAATTTTGGGTTCTTTTATCAATTCAAAGTCATTTGAAGTAGTTTATAATGTGTGATGAATTTGTGAGTGTAGTTGTATTTTCTAGAAAAATTAAATATAAAAAGAAAATGAAAAAATATAACCCATAAAAGTAATACATGTTAATATTTAATTTTTACTAAATTTACAAAGTGATACATAAAAGCAATTCTTGATGAAACATAAAAGTAATCTATAATTATAATTCCTATAACTTAAAAATTATATAAACTTTAGTTTTAGTCAATAAATTAATTGCCTTCACATTGAATATCTTTTCAGGTTTGTAGATTTAGAGAAATAGGGTTTACCCATACTTAAAAAACCATAAAAATAAAAGGTTGAAACTTCTAAACAATATCAAACATTCCCATATTCTAAAACATTTAAAATAAACTATGACCACTTTTATTGGAACTCTTCATGACATTCCACAATAAATCTCCAAATCCTTACTCATCCTTAAGTCATATAAAAACATTAAAAAATGTGTGATGATCATAAAAAGAACAATAAGTGACATAAAGAGAAAGAAACTGTTACACCATTGATAAACATTAAAACCCATGAGAACATTATCATAATGTAATAATTTTCAACTTACTGAGTATTTAATACATTCCTTTCAAAATAAGATCATTTCATACCATTTTTTATAATTTAATGATTAAAAATAAAACCCATAGATATAATAGAAAATATTTAAAGTTAACATGGGACCTAATTACACTTTTCACTCTTATAATGGAATTACCATGTGGTCAACTTCCGTACATGTCACTATTATTAATGTAATACCCCTATGGATGACTTATATACCCAATACATTAGAGGTTATAATGTAACAAACCTTCCTTTATTTATCAGAGAACATCCCATCCTTGAATTATTAGGTAACCAACCATCAAAATTTCATGTACCATGATATAATAATAACACATAATTAATTATAATTTTTAGTATTTCATTCATAAAATTTCATTCGAAATCAAAATAAATAACTTTAGGGTATTGAAATAATAAATTCATTTTAAATACAAAAGTAACCAATAATGGGAATAAGGGATTTATTTATTATTTAAAAAAATTAAGAATTTTATATGACTCCAAATGTCAAATAATTGTCACGACGGCAGAGAAATTGTTTTCCCGTACATTTTAAAAACATTCCTTTTTGTATTTTGTCAAAAAAAAATTTATAAAATACATAAAAATATTTCATTGGAAAAATTTTAATGAAATAAAAAATAGAGTTAAAATATAATTTAATATCCTATTATATCCATAAAATAAATTTTTAAATTTATATCAAGATTATTGTCATGGAGGAAAATATTTTACAATTAAATATTTAAACATTCAAAGCGTCTCGTACCACTTTGATCATTAAAATATGAAGACACACAGAAGAGGGAAATTGAAAAAAAAACATTAAAAAATATGAGGATAGATAAATTATGGATATTAAAGGTAAAATGGGCTATATATACACCTTATTAAATAATAATGGTTCATATCATCAAAAAATTCCCCAATGAAATGAGAATAAGAAGAAATCCCTTACCTCGAGTCTGATTTTCCCTGTATTTTATTTCTCATCCTGAATAATGAACTAATATAAATTATTTAATTTATTAAGAAATTTTTTCCTTTTTATCATAAATTTTATTTCACTTATTTCATTTCTTTAAACAACTACATAAATAATTAATTTTACTTTGGGTGTTTTGACCATATTTAGTTTATGTGTCAAAAACGAATGTGGTGGGTCAACATTTGACAAAGGGGTCACGATATAAAAAAATATAGAAAAATAATCATGAAATAATTATCATATTTATGAATCAATTACACTTTTAAAACCAATCATGAAGGATAAATATGAAAAATAAACCCACATTATGATCATGGATACGGTTGGCCATACAAACACATTAGTAATGTTCTCATTTTTTGATGATAATTATGGAAAAAAGGTAAGTAACATTTATATCTCACATAATTATCACTATATAATATATAATTTTTTATTTTTTCATATATAATTGTATAAATAAATCTTGTGAGGTAAAAGGATTCACATCACATCGAGGAGGCGATAGTCTATACGTCCACGAACGATGTTATCATTTATTCAGTGTGTGAAAAGGTGTTAAAGAAAATGATAAATTATATTTATAGTATGGTAATTATTTCATGAATATATATTTTATTATATTTATTTAACATATTTTTATATAAACCCTTCTTTAATACATTACATGTAGTGTGTGAATGCATCACATCACTTAGAGGAAGCGGTAGTCCACACTTCCACAAACCAAATTATCAAACATACACAAAATGGAGAGTATTGAGGTATGTGTTATATAATAATTTTAATAAGAATAAATACATCATAAATATCATCTATAAAACATAAAAATATAGTGTTCATCATAATTCACAACCATGATAGTTGGTAAAGGAAAAACGAGCACCATCATTTCATGAGGTAGTAGTTCCTTGTACACATGAATGGTATGTTCATTAACCATTATATAGAAGTTTATTTAAGTTAGGGTTGAAAATTTTGAACAAAAATATATATTTATGATACTGGTGTTATTATTTAATCACTAAATAAGAATAATTTAGGTGGTGGAAGAAGAAAATAAATTAATGGATCTTGTAAATGGATGTTACCTCTTCTTTGGGTAACTACTTTTTATTTATACAAAATAGATTACATGGATGGATTCACAACCACAAGGTGGATTCCAGATGGAAGTTAGGGATTTTGGTATGTTATTTGGGAAGATCTTGGCCCAAACTAAGTGGGTTTAATGTCTATTGAAATAAAAAAGAATGGATTCCCTTTTATAAGAGTGGGGAGGTGAACTATTGGAAAATCCAAAAATATTAAAATATAAAAATACCATTATGGAGCCAATGAATTTCAAATGGTCTATAAATAAATAGGTTAATACACCGTAGACCATATATTATTCTTATTTTCATTATTTAACATTTTTTTAGATTTTGAAATAATTTATTAATTTATTAATTTAATAAAATATCATTATTCTCAAATTTAGTACTATTCATTTAATTTACTACCAATACTTCAAGAAAAAGTAGTGTTAGAATATAAATATTCCACAGATATATATATATATATAATATCTTGAAAAATCATTATACACATTAACTCATCCAAAATGTATCCAAAATATAATTTTTTTCCTGTTAATTAAATAAATATTTTTTTACCATTGAACATGCTTATTTCGATAATTATAAACTTTAAAAAACATTAAAAATAAATTTATATAATGAAAATAATTTTATTTAGATTTAAATATACATTTATTTTCGTTTATTTATTCAATTTTACCCCATCTGGACACATAAAATATATTAAATACAATGAGAGTTCCATTTTATAACTATCATTGAATAAAATAATATATATGTAATTATCATAGAAAAGAGACCACTAAACAACTCTAATTAGATCTTAAGGTGAGAAGGGTCAAATAATATTCATCCAATAAAATTTGGAAAAGTTTTCATTATTTTTTTAATCTTTATCTTTTTGTTTTAACACTTTTTTAAGCCTTTTAACTTTTACCATGTTATCATGTAATCTACATTTTGATGGTTAATATAATTAATCCAACGCACCAAATGATCAATAAATGAGTCATTTATGAAATTCTAAGAGTTATCACAATTATTTTTAGGAATCATAGAGTTTTAAAATTTTCATATCATTTAATAAAATTTTATTTATTTTTTAATCACATAAATGTCAATTTTGACACTATTCATTATTTATATTTTTTAAAACTATCATAAAAACAATATATATTAGAAAAAAACCTATTATCTCATCCCTAATATGTAAAAATAAACCAAAAAATTCATGTATGACATCAATTATTTAAAATTATATTTATTTCAATATTAACAATATCATTTATTTGATTCTACTATTAATTAAATAATAATTTTATCATTATTGTGTCACCATTTATTTTAATATTTTTTTCCAAAATATTATAAATAAATTTGTATGATGTAGATAAAAATTTTATATTTCAAAATAATATTTATAGTATAAAATATCCCTTCTATAACAACATATTAAAAAACATACTGTTAAAAAAATAATGATAAAATTGACTTTCCTATGAATATAATATTATAAATGTGTTAAAGTCATCCAAGTGGCTCCAATAGCTCAAAAAATCATTCCAAGGATGATTTTGGTTTAAAATAACTCATCCAATGAAATTTTGGAATGTTATTTGGTAATTTTCTAATATTTTATAAGAATATATTTACACATAATTACCTGATTTACCATTAATCGTGGTAATAAAAATAATTACTAAAGTTAATATTCTTGTTTCCCCAAAATAAAAGGGACCTACAAATTTTTTTTTACCTTATGATTCCAAACATGGAATCAATTTTTCAAAATTCAAAACACAGAGGTGGCTAAAATTAATTTAAAATTAATCATGTTGACAGAATGAGAAAACATGTTTTTAATGTAAAAACGTTCTAAAGTTCACAAAGTTTTTATATCTAATTTCAATGTGAAATTGATTTCATTGACATATATTAGATTAACTAATTAATACATAATTAAATAATAGTTTAAATTTTTTTAAAAATATAACTTATCACTATAAATAAATTTTATAAAATATTTGTTTTCAATTAAAATACAGTAATTTTTTTCTATTCATAAAAACATGAAATTGATCATAAAATTTAATAAAATTAAATAAAAGTAAATTTTGAAACTCCCTTTTCAAACAAGAAGTTTATTTTGCGATTTTTTCAAATTTTCAAAAACAATATTTTAAAAAGGTTCACCATCAAAAGGTGGTAAAACTATATTTTTAGAAAAATACTTATTTTATACAAAAAATTGGAATTGTTCTTATATCATGTTTAAAAACATAATAAATTTATTTTAAATATTAAATTATTTATATTATATATATATTGAGTAATAGAATATAATAATAGAGATTTTATTATTTTATAAACACACTTACTATTATTTAAATATGTTTTAAAAATAATCCATTTATTTTATGAATGGTTTTACATTTATTTATAATTAATTATCAAAAAATAATTAATTATATATATGTGCGTGTAATCCATATTTTAATAATTTATTTAATATTTTTCATTTTTTCCATTCTAAGTACTTGTTTTAATAGTAACATTTAAATAATATTTTATTGTTCACATAATCTCTATGTGGAGTATCATGTATGCTATCAAACACAGTGTTTCCATTTAAAAAAAATATTTTACATTATCTCATTTAATAAACATAATGCTTTCAATTTTAACCCAATGTCAAAGAATATGTGTTTGACTTATCAAAATACCTTTGTTGAAATCCCACATGAGATAATTATTATTGAAAATTTCACTTTAAAATAAAGGAAAGTACAAAGGTCACTAGATATAATAGAAAGGAGGGTTCCATATAGGAAAACATGGGTATGATATAAAAAATAACTATCATGTTCTGAAAGAGGTTAATAGAGAACATGGTTATGAGAATCTTAACTACCACAAAACCATTAATCTGTGATGGGATAAAAGGCCATTAATTTCTCTATAAGAAAAATAAATAGATAATTTTTTTGTTTAAAGGTTATTTTTATATATTTAAGGAATTATTCTACTACCTAGGATAATAACATAAGGAAATATACTTACTTGACATGTATAATTCCCTCATTTAATCAATTTCTACTAGAATGGAATCTTTTTATCCCGATGATGAGAATTTAATATAAATTTTTCTTGCATGAAGAACTAGAATCAAATTATAGAAAATCATATAATCCACAAAAGGATGAAAATATACTCCCCTTTCTTTAGAAATTAACCAAAACCAAAATGGTTTGTGTTATTATATCAATAAAATCATTATATACCATATTATGAGGATGATAAACACTAAGATATTCTTATTCATGTTAACTAAAACTCAATAAATATATCTAAAATAACTATTAATCTGCATACCATGCTAACCGTTATGGTTATATGACACTTTTAACTTATTCTAAAATTATTTCATAACCCATAAAGTTATCTAAATAGAATATTGATAGCAATTATAAGGCATTATCCTTAATCATTATATAATCTTGAGTTTTAGATAAGAAATAACTTTCTTTCACGTTGAAAATATTTTTAGGTTTAGTGAGAGTTAGAGAAAGATCCCATACTCATACATAAAAAATCCATAATAATAAAAAGTGGAAACTGTTGAATAGTATCCATTATTTCTATAATCTAAATAATTTAAAATAAACTATGATTACTTTTTTGAAAACTCTTCACGAAATTGAACTTAACATATCCATGTCCTTACTCATCCATAAATCCTCTGAAAATATTAAAAATTATGGGATAAGCATAAAAATTTCAATAAGGGATATAAAGATAAGTTAACTATTAGTTTATTGATAAAAATTAAAACCAATAAGAACTTCATCATAAAGTAATACTTTTCACCCTTAATAATTTGTATATACTTTCCTTGGAAAATAAGACCATTTTATACTTTTTAGGTAATAATAATATTACCATGAAGCCCATAGAAATCATATAATAAATAAATAAAATTAACTTGAGGAATAATTATACTTGTCACTCTAGTAATGGAATAACCATGTGGTAGATTTCCATACATGTCACTCTTACAAGTAAAATAGCCATATGACCGACTTTCATACCCAATATATTGGATGCTAAAATATAACCACCTGTATTTGGTTAATCATAGAACCACCCATCTTGAGTTTATCATGTAACCACCCATAATGTTCCAATGTACTATTATATAATCATAACACATAAAAGATTGTAATTCTCATTATTTAGATCAAAAAAGTTCAGATAAAATCACAATAAATCCCTTAGAGGAATTGAAGTAATCAATCCATTTTAAAAACCATTTTCAATACCAAAATTCCCAAAAAGTTAATACAGGATGTATCTTTCTTCTATAAACATTATGGCTTCTAGAGGAATCAAAATATCAAATAATTGTCATGGTGGCAGAAAAGTTGTTGTCTTCATACACATTAAAAAACATTCCTTTGGTCATTTTTTGAAACATTCCATATAAAACTTATAAAAACATTCAATTTTCAAAACAATCAATGAAATTTAAAATATATATATAATATACATTAAAATAATTTTAAATCCATATAATAAATATTTAAAATAATATCAATAATATTGACATGGAAAAAAATATTTGACAATAAAATCTCTAAACATTCAAAGCATCCTTTACAACTTTAAACATTAAAATCAAAGCCACATAAAAGAGTAACATTTATCTAGACTTTAAATAACATAAGTATAGATAAAATATTGATATAAAATTTCAAATGGGATTTATAAACCCTATATAAAATAATAGAGGTTTATATCATCAAGAAATGCCTCAATGAATGGAGATTGAGACGAAATCCCTTACCTCAAGTATGATTCATCACATATGTTATTTATCTTCGTGAATAATGAACTAATTATAATAATTTACATGATTTATAAACTTTTTAATACTTACCATTACTTTAATTTTACTTATTTTAATTTTTTATACAACAACTTAAATAATTAAGTTTACGTCCATTGTTTTGACCATATTCGATTTATGTGTCAAAAACGAATATGGTAGGTCAATTATGCTCAAAGGATCCATTGTATAAACATATAAAGAATTATAATAATTAAATTATTATAAAATTTATACATTAATTAATCTTAAATAACCAATCATGAAATATTTTTATGAAAAATGAACAAACATTACGACCATAGAGATGGTAGACCGTATGTATGCCTGAATAATGTTCCCATTTTTAAATGATCATTATAGAAAGAAGGAATAATTTATCATTAAAGAATGATTATTATATCATATATACCATATTATTTAGTCATATATATATATATATATATTTCTTTTTATGTAAAAGGAACCACATCACATCGAGGAGGCTGTAGTCCACACGCTGGCGAAAAATGTTATCAGTTTTTCAGTGTATGAAATGGTGTTAATGAAAATGATATATTATATTTAAAGTAAGGTTATTATGAAATTAATATCATATGGATTATATTTATGCCATGTATATTTACTAAAACCCTTCATTAATACATTCCTTACAACGTGAGAAATCATCATGTCGCTTTGAGGAGGAGGCAGTCCACAATTTCCCAAACAAAATTAACGTACGTACACAAAATGGAATCATTAAGGTATATGTTTTCTAAAAATTTAAAGAATCATAAATAAATCATAAATACCATATATAAAATATAAATATATAGTTTAAATCATAATTATCAACCATGAGAGTTGGTAAAATAAAAACAAACAACATCATTTCTTGAAGTTGTAGTTCATTACCCATTAGATGGAAGTGTGTGTAAGTGTAGGTCAAAAAAATAGAATAAAAAATATAATTACATTGAATATACTAGTTTATTATTTAATAATTCAATAATAATAATTGATTTGGAGGATAAATAAAATAAAATAATGGATCTTGAGGATGGATGTTACCTTTTCTTTTGGTAACTCCTTTTTCTTTTCACTAAAGGGATTAAATGGTTGGAATTATTCACATTTTGGGGATTCAAGGTGGAAGGAAAGGATTGTTGGAAGTTAATTTTTTAGATCTTTCCAAACCTAAGTTGTTTTTAAGTGTAATGAAATGAGATGAATGGGCACCCTTTTACAGGAGAGGGGAGAGGCTCTATTGGAATGTCCAAAAATATTCTGAAATAAAAAAGACTATTATAGAGAAATAATACTTAAAATGGTATATAAATGAATATCGTAAGACCTTTTAGACCATATATTATCCCATTTATTATTATTTAACATTTTGTATATTTTAAACTAATTTATTAATTCATTAAAATATCATTATTGTCAAATTTGAAACTATTCATTTAATTCGACTCCAAATACATCAATAAAAAGGTGAATTTGAATATAAAGAATTAAAAAATCTCTAATATATCTTATAGATCTCTAAAATTCATTATACATATATCACATCCAAAATGAATCAAAATTAATATTATTAAAATCAATTAATTAATTTTTATGTTAATTAAATAAATATTGTTTTTGCATTCAAGGGGATTTTAAATTAATTATATTATTTAAAAAATATAAAAATAAGTTCATATAATGGATCTTAGTTTACTTTGATCAAAAAATAAATTTGGGTTCATTCATATTCTCATTTTTACGCTATGTGAACACATAAATGATAGTAAATAATAATAGAGTGACATTTTGTAACTATCATTGATATAAATAATTTATATCTTATTTTCAAGGAAAAGTATCCATTAAATTACTATAATTTTATATTAAGTTGGTAATGGTTTAATTGTATTCATCCAATAATTTTTTGACTAGTTTTTTTATTTGTTTAATACAAATAGTTTTGTTTTAACCCATTAAACGCATATAGTGTTATCATGTAATTTACAATTAGAGGTTTAATATAATTACAATAACATGAAAAAAGTACAATAAATGAGTAATTTATGAAATTTTCTATATTATCCCAATTACTTGGAATAATATTATATTTTTAGAAATTTTATATCATTTAATAAGATATTATTTATTTTAAAATACCAATAATGTAAATATAGATAATATTCATTATTTGACCTTTTTACAAATATCACAAGAACATGGTATATTTGAAAAAAATTATGAAATCATCCCTAAAATGTCAAAATAATATATATCATTCATGTATGACATCAATTATTTCAATGTATAATTATTTTAATAATATTAGTATCATTTATTTGATTCTTCCATTAATTAAAGAGTCACTCCATCATTATTATATCTTCATTTAATTTAGTTATTTTTTTAAAAAAAATTATATATAACTTACTATGATTCAGATAAACATATTCGATTTTAAAATAAAATTTTTAGTTGAAAATATCACTTATATAACCCCATATTAAAATTATTTCTCTTGCTAAAAACAAAAGAATGGAAAAATTGACTTTCCTTTGAAAATAATATTATAAATGTCTTATTGTCATAAAAGTGGGTCCAAGTGCTCAAAAAATCATTCCAAGGATGTTTTTTTGTCATTAATAACTAATCTAGTGAAATTTAGAAAATATTTAGTGTAATTTTATAATATTTTATAACTTTATTTTCATCCTTAATTAGCAAATTTACCCTTAATTGGTGCAATAATAATAATTACTATTGATACTATTCATATTGTACAAAAAGAATGTGGACATACTTAAATAATTTTTACCATATGATTCTAATTATAGAATCCATTTTTCATAATTAAAAACATATATGTGGATAAAATTAATTTAAAATGAATCCCGTTGCTGGAATAAGAAAATGAGTTTTTAAAGTAAAAACGTTCAAAAGTTCAGAAAGTTTTTATATACAATTTCAATGTGAAAATGATTCCAATGACTTTAATTGGATTAAATAATAAAAATATGATCTAATTAAAATTTAAAATAATAAAAAACTATAATTTAACTCTATAAATAAATTTGATGAAAAATTTGTCTTCAATTAAAATGCAGTAGTTTTTTCACTATTCATCAAAACATTAAACATATCCGAAAAATACCAAAAAATCAACCAATGTAAATTTTGATACGCCTATTTATAAGAATAAGTTTATTTTTTCAAATAAATTTTATAAAACTGTAAAAAATAGATTTAAAATAGGTGCAGCATCAAAAGGCCATACAACTGCCTTTTTAGAAAAATACTCATTTTATCTATAAAATTGAATTTTTTCTTAAATAATGTCGCAAAGCATATAACATGAATTTTGAAAATTAAATTTATTATGATATATATATATATATATATATTCATTTAATAGAATCCAATTAGATTTATTTTACTATATCAAAAATGAATTTATATTTATTTAAATAATTTTTCAGAAAAAAGTTACCATTTATTTTTAAAAGGTTTTAACAAACATTTATATTTAATTTTTTATGAAATAATTACTAAATTATGTTTAAAATCCATATTTTCATAATTCATTTAATGAAACTCATTATCACCATTCTAACATCTATGTTTTAATGTTAATATTTGACTAATATTTAGTTTTTTGATGATGTTCGATGTGGCGTATCATGTACGACAACGAACATAGTTTTTCCTTTTGAAAACTCGAGATATTTCAATAATGATGTAGTGATTCGAAAAAAACTAGTGAAATAAATAATGGTAATTAGTAAAATATGTAAACATATCCATAATTTCTGAAGTGATATATAATGTTAACCAATTATAATATTTAATAGTAACAATGAAAATACAAAAATGTCACAAGGATTATACTTAAAGGTAGTTGAAGAATTAGGCAATTTCATAAAGAGAATAGTTAATAATGATGATAAATAAATTCATTAATATGATACATAAAATTTATCAGGATTTACTTTGTATGATAAATAAGGATCAATTAATAGTATGTAGTTATATGTAAGGGTTTTCTAGGTGGATAAATTGAAAAAGTGTTGAACTATATTAGAATACATAAGAGTAAATATGTAGCATATGTAAGAGTAAAAAGGAAGGTATACAAAGGTTTATCAATTTTAAAATGCGATTCATTTATTGAATAACCATGTATTCGATATAAATTATCATCTATAAATTACTATTGCTATTATATCAATTCTTGCAAGTTGTCAAGTTGAAATTTCAATATTTTGGAAAATTAAAATTTAATTGATTTTTCTAACCTTGAATCAACTTGGAAATTTGGGAACTAAATTTAGTAACCAATATAAAGTAGAATAATGAAGACATTCTTAAAGATTATCAAGGAGATGAATTTTATGTATAGAAAGAGGTAGTTAAATTCATGAGTTTTACTTTAAAATTAAAATCTCTTTACTAGAAATAAAGGTATATTTTTTGAATAAAAATGAATGCGAAAATGTTTATACATAATTAAGATAGAAAATATATAAAATGGGAATGTCTATTTTTCAAGAATGGATAAGGATGTATAAATTTCAATTAAATTAATATCTAGAATTGATGGGAATGTTGTGACTACATTAAATTAAATGGAAGATTTGGCTTATAAGTGAAGGGTTAATGTGAAAAAAACAAAAAAGATCAGGAATTGAAGAATACAGAATCGTAAAGAACACCCACTTATGTTTGGTGATTTTTCTATCCATATTCGTGTGTGTTTTAGTAGTGTATTGAATCTATAAAATATTATAAACCTATTGAAATGTAGTGAGTGTAATTGAGAATGTTATAGTGGACCTTAAATTTGCAGTGAGATTAAACTAAAGATTTTATTTAGAAGCTAGTGAAACAATTATTAATTAGAATATCAACACTTCATTAATATGTTCCTCTCATATATAGACCAATTAAAGTGAGCTAATTTATAACAATGTGTCTAATTTATTTATTTTATAGTATATGGCCATCATTATATGTAATCATTGTGAAATATTTACAGTGACTTTGAAAATATGAGGAAATGATCTAGTTTAACTTGCGATAAAAATAAATCTCATTCCTCCCCAATTCATCCCCTCTTAGTGTGTATAATGTCGGGCCCTAGTTTATAGCACCATGATTTTTACAGATCAAAAAACAAGAATCCGTATGTTGATTTATGAACTTAAAAACCATAAAATACGAAAAATTACCTAAAAATGGATATTTGGGGACCACTAAAAGTATAATGGGACTCATTAGACATAGGATGAGATATTTACAGTTTTGATGGTAGTTTTTTAGCCTTTGGAAGCCCACTGGAACTCTAGTAGCTTCCTCCGAGTTTTAGATGTGTTCTTATATAACTTACAAAACCTTACTCATTTACTCAATTCTAGAAAAAACTATCATAGGTATTTTTACTAATAAATCAACAATGAAATATTATTATTAAACATGTAAAACCCATATATGACATCTCACTTCCATTCTAAACATTGAAATTCAAAGTTACCATAGAGTTTGGTTCTTGTCCATCTCCACCGATATGTAAATACATGAACCATTGTAAACTCCCCCATACCATTTCTTTTCCATATGATGTTTATCTCCCATCTATTATAGAAAATTATAGTCACTAATATTTGATTTATCTTATCTTATTTAGGTTTACCATGAGTTATAGTTTCATTATCATCAACTTGGGTCCATAAGTTTATCCAATTTAGTGATTAATCTTACAATAGTGAATCAAAAATAGTTTCTATTCCTTTAAGGGAATAAATAATTAAAATTATTTTTTATTTCCACTAATAAAGTGTGAATTGTACATGTTTATAGTCCATCAAATCAACTCCCCTAAAAATCTATGGCTAACTCACTGCAGCACCAACTACCCTTATATTGAAAATATATCAGTATATATGACATACATACAGTACCTAGTTCAAAATTTCATAGTACAATCATTGAGTTCCATAGTCCATGCTATAATACCTCCTACTTAGAGTTGTATCGAACCATCTTTGAATCATCAACACTTGACATCATATTTATCCACTAAAGTAAATTCTTTCATGTAAGTCCTCAATACATTACATAGGTCATCATACTTTCCAATATGTAATAGATTTATAAAAACCCTATCACTAAATCAATAAATTTATAAAATCTCATATTCATTCATTTCTGAATGTATTAAAATCATTTAGTTTCCACAAATCAATAGAAAAATATTACTATTTTTTGATATCATAACAAATCATACCCAATTTAATTCAATTGTTGATATAGATCCCTAACCATTACTAGGTTGGGATTACTAATTATTTTCCCCCAAATTCGATAATAATTCTCTAATGACGAGGTTCACACCCTTGAATAATCATTGGTTTACTCCCATTTATGGTCCAATATTCTGTTATTATCCAAGCGACATATCCCTAGACAAATGGTAAATTCATTCTAATAGATCCATCCCATGATCCTTTATTTAGTGTATATATATAAACACTTTTTACCCTAACTATCAAAAATTAAAATAGATATATTGCTAAAACACTAGTGTCCTGATGGATATATCCCATGATAAATGAATTCTATATTTCTTTGGTTCTCAATCTTCTTGGTTTGGGAACTCTTTATAATATTTATTCCTCATATCATGAAATAATACTCCTTGAATTTTCATTGAACTATTTGTTCATCTAACCATCCTTCACATTTATTAGTAGTTTTTATCTCATACCTAAATATTTAACCATACAATCTATCACTTACCTAAACACTTAGTCATTTTACCATAATATTATGATGTTTTCAACTCTTGTATTGTTTAAATACTATTACACATGTTCTAACTGGTCAAACTGCACCCAATTTCTCTTTAAGTAGTTATTTTCTAAACTAAGTCATGATATATCAAAAAATGGATAACTTCTATATTAAATTCCTACTAAATAAGAGGTGTGTCTCACATACCCATGGACATTCTTGTACTGCCGTGAGATTTTAGAAGAAGAAAATTATATTCGATGCCTTAAAGGAAACACAACACTGATTTTATATTGAATTACACACAATACTAAATTTTTCTAGTGTTACACGCAACCTTGATATATTTATGTTCTATATCCTATGCAACACATTATACCGAACTTAAACAACCCATGACATATATTACCCTTATAACACAAACATTAAATTGGTGGTTATGAATAGTATTCACTACATTGTGATATATATATATATATATCATACTCAATATAAATTATTGATAAATATCTAGTAAATAATCAATCAATTTTTTTGTAAAGTTATTTTATTCTTCAAAAATATGTTTTCCTCAAAATTATTTTTCATTGATTTTTAGAAAAAATATTATAATAATTTTTTCAAAAAAATTTACAATTTATTTTACAAATTGAACATCATTTTTTAAATAAAAATATAAAAATATACTTTGGGTGAAATATTAGTACTTTTCAGAAAATGTTGATTTTTAGTGAATTGTAAAAATACTTTTTTTTTATTAAAATCGTATTTTTTTCAACAAACTAGGTAATTTAAAAGACCTAATATTTCATTAATATATTATTAAGTAATATAATATTTAATTTTTTTACACTTAATTAATTTTATTCCAATTTATTTCAGTTATGATTAAAAGTATTTTTGGATTTAAAAATGACTTTTTATAAAAAATGTTTAAAAATGCATAATGTTTCTCATTTTTAATTAATTAAATTAACAAGTAAAGGGAATTTTTTTAAATAAAATATATGTATTATATATAATTAAATATTAATTTATATTTATACAATTATTACAATTATTCATAGTGTTAATATAGAATCATCTTTTTCTAAAAAATTGTTTTTTAAAAACTTTTCATCTCATCGCATCTATGAGATTAATATTAAATTAAATTAGACCAATTATGTGACTTGAATTTGACCAAATATATTATATATTTAGAATAATAATAATAATAATATTTAATAAGTTAAAAATATATTTTTTATAACAATGATTTGTGAAAACACTTAATAATAATTCTCACGATTGTAGAATAAATGATTTTATCGGGGGTGAAACAAAATAGATAAGTGGTAAAATTAACAACCAAAATTTCCAAAACCCATTTTATTTCCATATCTAGATCATTTGAACTTTAGGATAAATTTTTATTAGTTATTTTGAACAATATTCCTTGAAATTTACCTATATAATAAGTTATGTAAAGGAAAAGGGGAAAAAGTAATCTTCATTGCATTTAATATATATATAGCTTTTGGAAACGGAAGGAATATCTTAGTTTAGTTTATAAATATTATATTGAAATATAGATGGGTATTTTTATGATTATAAATGATTTTAATTTTTTATATATGAAATATTTATTTAAAATTCTTTAGAAAAGACAACACAAGAAATATTTAGTTATTAATTAAATAGGACAACTGATACTGAAAATATTAAAAGTGATGTAAATTGAATGAATTATTGAGTTAAATTAATTTTTTAGATGAGTGTATAATTTTAAAATGGTGTGAATATAATATATTTTTATTCCATAACTTTAATTGTTTATTTTAATTTAAATTAAATGATTTATGTGAAAATTAATATTAATGTCATTTTTATAATAAATGATAACTTATTGAATGATTTAAAATTACTAAAAATAAAATAATATACCAAGTTACTTATAAAGGTTAATAAATATAAACTATGTTACATTAATGGATCCAATTTTATTTTATATAAATTATATTGACTTCTAAATAGAAAAACAGATGTGTTAGATTAGTTTATGTTAAAATGGTGTTTTTCGCATTACATGAGTTTTTAATAAATGTAATTTCGACACAGTAATAGTATTTTTATTTAATTAATTAGATTTAATATTTTAAATTAGAAGGTATAAATTATCAATTAAAAAGAATTTAATTTTTTTTTAATGAACTAACTACCTAGGTTAGAAAACTAGTTACCGTAGTGAAAAACAAAAATGGAAAAAATAATAAAACATATATGTTAAGGAAAAAAATGATTAAAACATTTGTTTCATTATGTGTTGGAGGTTTGGATCACACATATAATCAATCTAAACCATTAATTATCAATTTTAGTGACACTACATAATATTAACTTCAAAATAGTCAATAAGTTTGAGTATTTACATAGACATCACCCATCCTTATCAATAAATGGGTGCTCACTCCCCTCACTTAATCACACCTCTCAAGCATTTTGAATCATCAAAACCATGAAAAAATCACCACTACACATTCCTTCTATCATACTGTATGACTTTATTTGGGTATAAATTCAACCAAGGAAATCCTTTGGTGAAAAACAAAAGGAGTTTCCTAAGTAAGAGAAATACAAAGAACAAGTGTGATGAATTGAACTCAAGGTCAGGGTTTTTCCATCTTAAATTTATTTCTATGAAATATATTCAATACTAAACACTTATTTATTTTTTGGGTTATATATAATTCCATTTAATGTATTTTATTATTTATATCCTTAAATATATCATATTTACATGTCTATTTTAGGATATCTCTTTCACGGGGTTTATAGGTTCAATGATACCGAAGCTGTAATGGATTTCTTTCACAAATTACCTTAATTGAGACTTATATCATGACATGTACCTATATTATTCTATAAGGTGTATATAAATCCAATTTTTCATGAAAAATCATGAATTTATTTATTCCTATGCTATTTTATGTTTCATTTAATGAAATCCTTTCATATGAATTAAAATATAAAGATACCAAATTTGTAAGATTTTTATATAACAATATCATTGTTTATTAGGATTTTTATGATTATGATTCCAATGATGATATATTATGATCCCTATCTCAATAAAATCTTTTTTTACTCTCCTCTAGTAATTCAATATATTTAAAAGTTATAGTACCCTTTTAACACTCTTTGGTACAGAATATTGTTGAGAAGATGTTTTTAAGAAAATATGACTTCATTTCCCACTTTAGTAAAAAAATTGATTGCTTTAACACAAATTTTTTCTACATTTTTTTCTTCTAATTTTATTTACCCTAATAAATATTATTTTTTTTAAAAAAATTATCCATTTATTCTGTTAATTTTTTAATGGAATCTTTTTTTTTCATTTTCTGAACAAGGAACTTTTCTAACCTTTTTACTATGAAAATGGAATGTCCTTTATGACCTTTAAAAATTACTCTAGAAAATGACATTCATATTTTGAATGTTTAAAAAGTTATTTTTAGTTAAAATAATTTCATAATATTTAATAAATTCTTATTTTTTTTAAATTTATTTTCAAAGAAATGTATTTTCTAATGTTTTATGTTATAAAAATTTATTTTTAAATTGAAAGGATATTTTCCTCAAGAATGTTTTTAGTGATCATTTAAAGTTATTTATATTAATAAACTATATAGTGACTTATTGTTACTTATCATGCATTATGGATATTTGTTATTAATAACATACTCATTCTTTCTCTAGATAGAATATGGTCATTTCAAATAGATTTTTAGGATACTCATTTCTCTTCCATTAGTTAATCACATTTTGAAGATATTAGTATGAAACCCATTTATTTTCCATGGGTCAATCATGTATGAAATATATTAATAAGAAACCCATTCATACATGGTCTAATTAATTTATAATGGTAATAATGTTTTTTATATTAGTTTTATAAATAAATTAAGGCTCTATGTACTTTATTCATGTAGTGGATCTTGGAAATTATATATGATGGGTGGAACTATATAGCACCAGGACAGTACATTATAGCTTAAAAAATGGGTGCATCCGGATAACTCTCCAATTAATTGGGTAATAATTATATTCTCTGGATATTTATATTGGAGGTAATCTATATGGTTTTTCTAATTGTAAGGGTTCTAGAAGGGTTATTTTAGGGTTCTATGAGATGATTTCCCAAGGCACATAATGACTTTTCTATGATTTCCATGGGTTTTTAATGTTTATTTAAACCAATATTGATATAACATGGATTATTGTTTTTTATTATTATTACTATTTTATTTTTAAAATCCTTATTCCTTGTTTTAATGTTTGATGGTTAATGTATACATGGGTATGAATATTCTAATATTATACACAAATAACTTTATTATGTCATCATACCCCTATACTCTTATTATGCTCACTAATGAAATTCATTTTTTAATTTTTACATTTTCTCTTAGTGAGAGTTTTATCTCACACATCTTATTCTTCCTTCTCCTTATGTTAAAAATAATGAGATTAAATGAATTACTTCAAGAATTTATTTCATATGGATGATGATGACGACTTAATGTGAAATAATAAATGTTGTTCTAATTAGGATAAATGCTCTTTGGTTGACATGAGAATTTTTTATGAAACATTTTGTCCTAATTATCTAAAACTCAAAACCTAAAAGTTCCCCAAATATGAAAGTGATCCAATTATTTATTTTTATTTTGTTAGGAATGGATGGAAAAAAAATTGTCCACAATTCTCATTATCATATCTGGAAATGTATGGTTTATGATTTTAGCCCCAAATCCGAGAATGTTAGATCTGGGTTGTTATATTTGATATCGAATATTGGTTTAGATAAATTTTTCGATTATTAATTTTTCATGTGTGGTTATATTAGGAGTTATTTATACCATAATAGGTCTATAATATTGATTTATATCATACATTAAAAGTACTAAAGACCTTAATTGAGGGTTTTAAGAAGTAATAACCTTTAGTTTATTAATGAAACATTACTTTCTATGGTGAAACATGATAATAACATCAAAAATTGGTATTTGCATAAATTAATTAATTACTTAATTTTCCTTAAGTTCTTATATATCATAGGTAAATATCATTCTCATTCTAGAACCATGGAAGTAATGTAGATACCTTTATTCCTAGACACGTTCAAATAAAATACTGATGGAGGGAAATCCTATCCCCTCTGGTTGGGATGAAATTTTCAAAAATGATATAGGTGAAACATTGGGTTGATTCTATGGTCCTTGTGGTGTTAACACATCCCCTGATTCTGAAATTCAAGTGGTTATTAATGTGTGGAATTTTTTAAATAAATTAGGATACTTTAATTTTGGGATTGAATATGATTCCACTAAAATGGTGAATGATATTAGAAAATGTACTATTAATATCTCATGGAAGATGAATACTATAAGGAGTAACTATATGGATAATCTAGATTCCATGAATTATATTTTTATGCATAAATATTATAAGGACCTGGCCTTAAACATTACTTAATATTGAATTAAATGAATAATTCACATTGAGGATCTTTTCAGGTTTAGAGTTTTAGAGAGTGAAGACAAAACTATTACATCTTAAAAGATTTAAAAAGTAGACACTTCCACCCAGTATCTATTTTATTTTACAAATCATGAACTCTTGAAAAAAAAGTCATCCCTAGTTCCATGTTTAAGACATCATGAATTTTCCATGATCCCATCCTTGATCCTATTTTACATTATGTCCTATGAAAAACTTTTCAAAAACATGGGATGAGCATAAAAATCTCAGTAAGGGATACAGAAATAAGTAAAACTGTTAATTTTTCAAAACAAAAAGTAAACAATGAATACTTTAACATAAGTAATACTTTTCACCATTATGAAGTAGTAAATAATTTTCACTAAATAAATTATCATTACTTACCCTTTTGTAACCAAAAGATTACCATAAAACCTATATAAAGAACACATACCATATAAAGGTAACTTTGTACATAAACATACTTAAATGGAATAACTATACGGTCGACTTCCACACATATCACTAAATGGAATAGCCATACGACCAACTTCTATACCCAATGCATTGGAGGTTATAACGTAACCACCAATCCTGGTATTCACGGCAGCACCCATCATAATGTTTATCACGTAACCACCCATAAAATGTCAAACTACCATCATAACACATAAAATATTGCAAATATAAACATTTCACTAATAACATTTCATTTGCAATCACAAGAAGTAATTTCAAGATATTGAAATAATCAATCCATTTTCAAAAACCTTTTAAAAAAAGATATTTGAATCAAAGTGTCCCAAACAACATTGAATTTTTTAAAGGAATTAACATTTTAAAAAAATAATTTCTATATAAATAAATCCTTAAAACCATTTTTAAAACATGGACATTAATGATAATGATTTAGAAGAATAAATCTTTAAAATATTTAAAATGATATTTTAGTTAAAGAGTTTTTAATAAAATGAGAGACTCTTGAATACAAATAATTAAGTAATAACATTTAATCGGAACTTTATAATATCATGAGAATAAATGGATTCATGATATAATATGTCAATGCACAGTATAAACACAATATAATAGGGAATTGGTGCATAACAAAGGTTGAGTCTCAATGGAAATGTAAATTGAGATGAAATCCCATATAAAGATGGTATCCTTTAATAAAAGAAAAAATCAATCTCATAATTAGGTATGAAAAATATAAATACACCAAATATAAGGGGATATTAAGTGTAAAACAATCATTGTTAATTCACACATATTCATAGGATGACATATTCAATAAGTACAAGTTGAACCTAAAGAATGGAAATTGGGTTAAAAAGTTCCCCTGTAAAAATTCGACAGCCTAACGACGTCTCTTTAAAATTCACAAAATGAATTGAAGAGATAAAAATGTAATATCATCACTTGTACATAAATTTTACATCAATAAGGATATATAAGAATATATCCCTACATAATAAGATGTAAATTAAAAGTCATAACAAAAAAAGTATTTTAAAAAGAGGAGGGTGAAAGGTTCCCTTACCGATTTGGTAACTTACAAAACATATGCCACATGAAAGAAGGATCATAAAATGAAGATGTATATACTCATAAATTAAATTATATTACACAAAGAGTAAAATCATGGGAAGTACATACACTATAAAAAAGAAAGTAGTGTAAAATATAGCATGTATCTCATGGGGAAAAAAGTGAGATGAAAACCCCTTACCACGTTGTAATCAATCGATTCCTAGGACCCAAAGTTAATAACCACCAAATGAATCACAGAATACCATGAATATAATTTTAATCATGATAATATACATCAAAAGGAAGTAAAAAATACACCACATGCAATAAATAAGTGGCGAACAATGGAAATCTCAGAGAATTAATAGAGAGATATGAAATCCCTTACAAAAATTCGGCAGCCTAATGGTGCCACTTAAAAATTCTTAAAATGAATTGATGAGAGTAATAGGGGGTCTCTAATCATATGAAAATACAAATTACATTATGGTGAATATAAAATAACACCCTCTAACATAAGAACGTGGAGCATAAAAGAAATGACATAAAAGAGAGTACTTGAAAAGAAAGAGAGAGGTTGGATCCCTTACCTCGCGTCCGACTTGACTCGATCATTCTTTAATCTCCTGAATAATAAACTAAAGTTAACTTCTAATTTATTAAGAACCTTTTAATGTTTATTATTCTTTTTATATAACTTATTACATTGTTATAAACATTATGTAATTATTTAATTTAATAATGTTAATTTTGTCGATATTTAGTACTTGAGTCAAAAATGAAAACCCTATATTTACAAGTTGTCCATGTGGTTAATAGTACAGTATATCCAAGATGATATTCATGATTTAAATATCATATATATCATATATATTCAGTATATACATGTATTTATAATAGTACATAACATTTGGAGTTAGAAATGAAATGCACCATTCATGGAGACTGTAAGCCGTACGTACGCATGAATGCTACTTTCATTTCTATTTCATATTTTAATGGAATTAAAACATAATGATACATATTTATATTATAATTTTAGTATAATATCATATATAATTTCATTAACTATATCCTTTATAAATCACACATAAGGCATTAACAAGTCTCATCACTTTAAGGGGGCGGTAGTCCACACTTCCTGAAATGAGATTATCGTATTTAACCACTATGAAAAACATAAAAGCTTGATATAATTGAGAAGTACAGAATCATAAGGAAATAATAAACAGAATATATATCATATATAAATACATTTCCATCATAATGGCCACCGTGAGAGGCTGTAAGATGTAATTGAACAATAATCGTTTCGTGAGGCGTTAGTTTTCCACCTACAGATACATTATGTTCTTCATCAATTAGATGGAGTTGTGTGTAAGTGTAGTTTAAATAATTCTCAAAAAACATCCTAGTATATTGATGATACTGGTGTTGTTACAAAATAATGGAAACAAAAAGTTTTTTTAGGTTGGAGAAGTAAAATAAAAGAAAACAATTTAAGCGAAACTGTTACCTTTAATTTGGGTAACTCTCTTTGGTATGAACCAAACGACTTCTCGAAGTTCCTTCTACCTAAGGTAAGGCTTCCAAGAGGAGTATAGGGATGTAAAAATCTTAATTGAGTAGAGTTTGGATGTGCCAAATGGCTTTAGAGGTGTGAGGAATTGGTTAGAAGTGGTCTTTTTTATAAGGGAGAGGAGGGGCTCTTTTGAAAATTGTGAAAATATTATTTTATAATGAACTTATCTTCGGTTTTCAAAGGTCCAAAAATCATTAATGATGAAGATAAGATGACTCATGGTTGAAATAAAATCATACAATATGAATTGGATAGTTATTGGATAATATGTTAATCATTATAATCTTATTTATTTAAATCATTTATTAATGAGGTAAATACTGTATCATTATTGTGTCATCATTAATTTAAATTTTTTTATTTCTAAAAATTATAAACAAAATACTACCATGTACAAAATATTTTTAGCTTTCCAATTAGTAATTATAGTCTAAAATAGGACTTATATAACACCATATAAAAATTAATTACTAAAAGATTTTTGTTAATATCAATTTTGTCTTTACATTAAATTAATTAATATAAATTGTCATTATCACTCCCAAGTGGCTGAATGGGGTCCACAAATCGACCAAAATATACCCATGGTCGTTAATAACTAAAAAAATAAGTTTTTGACAAGTGTTAAGGTAATTTTGAATTATTATAATATTATTTTTACCTTGAATTACCCTATTTACCTTTAACCGCTGTAAATAAAAGTCAAAAGTTACAATTCACCAAAAATTATTTTCATCTTAATGAACCACATTTTACTTCTTGATAACAACCATGTCTGTTGGATTTTTGAAATTCAATTCACAGAAGTGGTAAAATTTCATTTAAATGAAAAAGTCAGATTTTTTAACTACTACTAAGTGGTTTCACTATTAATCAAAAATTGAAGTTTTTCATAAAAATACCAAAAATTCAGCATAATCTATATTTGATATTCTGAATTAAAAAATTATGTCTATTTTACCATATTCAAAACATATAAGTTACATTAATTAATTTTAAAATTAATTACCTTTATCAAAACAAATAGAATGTTTTTAAGAAACAATAACTATCAAAAGATTGATACTTGTTTATGTCAAATTTCAAAGTGAAATTAATTCTAATGGCCAACATTAGATTAAATGGTAAAAATATAATCTAATTACACTTTAAAACCAGTTAAAAAGATAATGTATCCATAGAAATAAATTTGATTAAAACATAGTTTTGAATTTAAAATACAATACTTCCACTATTCATTAAAAATGAACTTTATCAGAAAAAATCCAAAAATTTACCAAATGTAAATTTTGATGTTCCCATTATAAAGAATGATTTTATTTGGTCATAAAGAATGTATTCAATTGACCAAAACTAGATTTTAAAAGATTTCACCATTAAAAGGCTGTAAATCGGCTTCTAAATGTAAATTATGGTTAAAATTAGATTCATTCATATTTTAAGCCTATGAATTTTTAATGGGTAATGTATGTACATTTAAAAAAGATGTATAATAATATTATAGTTAGTTTTGTTCATTTATACCAATACAATGGCTAGGAGTTAACTACGGTTTAAAATAATAATATATTATTAGTATGCAACGTAAGATTTCAAAGAAACCCGTTGTTGCGTATCTGGTACGCTATCGAACATAGCAACCCTTTTAGAGTAAAATTAATATTTAATTAAAAAATTAATAAATATAATAAAGTAATATTCTTTATTTACTTGGGATGTGACATCCTTCCCCCCTTTTAGGAATTGCAACATCGCAAATTTAAAATTTGGGCTCGGAAACTTTATTGAAAGTCCCATATCGGAAAAAAGAGTTAGTAAAACTATCACTTTAAAAGAAATAAAGAGAATTAAAATGATCACCCGAGTTAAAAAATACTAAGATTCTATGAAAACATGGATATGGAGGAGAAAAAAAGGGTCAAGTTCTGATGGAGAGTGATAGGAAACATGATTAGGAGAAAGTTAACCACAAGAAAATCAAAAACTTATGATGTGTGTAAATGGTCTTTGATTACCCAGTAATAAACTTAAACCAACAATGTTTTTGTTTTACATTATTTTTAATAATTTTGAGGAATTCATCTTCTATATAGAATAAAAACATAAGAAAATATACTTACCTTCAAATAGAGTTTCATCTTTTAATAAGTTTCTACCAAAACTAATCATTTCTCTAAACAATGAGCATTCAAAAAGAATTGGTCACATAAAAAGAATAAGATTCATCTTCTAGAGAATCTCATAATAAACAAAAGAATAACTATCTAGTTACCTTGTATTTAGACAATATATAAAACCAAAATTGTTTGAACGAGTTTAGGTAATCACTAAAGGATAATCACTTATAAAAAGAAATACTACTCTTAATCTCCAAAATTTTTCCAACAAAACCCAAAGTTCATCAAAGGACATTCAATAAACATTTATCCTTAAAATTATTCAAAGTAATCAAAAATAATATTGAAACCCAAATCTCCGAAGGATTTAATCACATTGTCTTCAAAGATAAATCTTAACATTTATCTCCAAATAAAATCAGTTACTCTTAAAGTCTCATATTGAAAAGTAATTAACCTAATCACATATCCTCCATGATAGGTTAATAATTTCCATAGATAACCCAAAATCCACATATTATTGATTCATAAGATCATCTAACTAAAAATAATAAGTCATACTAACCAGGGACTTCACGTAATCTAGTGGTAGTCAATAAATAGCAGTTGCACTTTGGTTGTGGGTTTGATTCTCACAGCTTCGTCCGACGCGACGGGTTATCACACGGTCTGCATGTTGTCTTTTTTCAAAAACTATATAATTTTACAAAATTCCTAAAAAAAAGATAAATTCATCAGAAATAACCATTACATAATTTGACCACAAATGTTATCTAATAACTTTCATTTTTCATCCCAAAAAGTATTAACCTTTAATTGCCTCAAATTCAAGGATCATATAAACCCAAACTGTTATTTACAATTATATCCACAAAATAGAAGAAAATTATTCCTTGAATAAAATTTTCATATATCAAACATCAGAGTTACACATACTATAAAAAGTCATCTAATGTAATCCCATCATCAGAAGAGCCTTAATACTTTTAAGAATTTCACCATCCTAAATTCTACGATAACTCTGGAATCTCTTATATGTTGACTTCTTACTCATTAATCATTATTATTGATCCATTGACCATTCCTTTCAAACATATTCCGAAAAACATATTTTTTAAAAATAAAATCATGAATCATATCCTAAGATTTCAATAATAGGAACTCATATGTTAAGAAATAATCTATTCTTTTCATTGGTCATTGTCAATTTCTTCATCCTCAATCATAATGGCATTAGGTATTGGTAATCAAATATTGGTATGATCCTGGTGATCCCATTCCCAAAACTTCTTCGTATGACATATGTTTTCATAATGACCATGCACACCACATTTAAAACATTCAATTGATCCGTCAGAAAGGACTTTTTTCCCTTTCCTAGAGTGAACTAGATGATTCCATTTTCCATGGCATGTCCTTTCTTTATGACCTTCATTTCCACATCTATAGAATATTTCTATCCCTTTAAAAAAATTTCCTAGTTGTTTCTTTCCACATCTTTGATACATGGGTTTCTGAACACACTTACCTTTATGATTATTACCTGAACTTATGTAGGGATTTGTTTCTCACATATATGATGCCCTATTAATATCACTAAGGTTCAGGTGGTTAATCTTGACTTTAGATAGTTGGTTGAGAATAACCAAAAGTGTTCTCATTGCATCTCCCATATCATTCAGTTGTTCATTCAGAAAACCATCACAGTTTTCTTCACATCCACTGTTACTTTGGTGCCTGCTAGATCCAGCCATTTACTAAAACCAAAATGTTCAGAGTGAGTATATCAGTAAAATCATCATCTAATATCTTATGAGGAGGGTAAAGACTAAGATATAATTATTCATGTTATCTTAAACCCATTCACTTTATCTAAAAAACTATGACTCCTTCAGAAATATTAACCATTATGGTAATGTCACTTATGTTTAAAGAATACCCTAACCTTTAAAATTATCTAAACCTTCCTCTGATACCAACTATAAGGACCCGGCCTTAAATATTACTTAATATTGAATTAAATGAATAATTCACATTGAGGACATTTTCAGTTTTAGAGTTTTAGAGAGTTAGGACATAACTATTACATCTCAAAAGATTTACAAAGTAGACACTTCCAGCCAATATCCATTTTTTTACAAAACATGAACTCTTGAAAAAAAGAGTCATGTCTAGTTCCATGTTTAAGACATCATGAATTTTCCTTGATCCCATCCTTGACCCTTTTCCACATTATGTCCTGTAAAAAACATTTCAAAAACATGGGATGAGCATGAATAGCTCAATAAGGTATTCACAAAGAAGTAAAATTGTTAGTTTTTCAAAAAAACAAGTAAACCATGAATACTTTAACATAAGTAATACTTTTCACCATTATGAATTAGTAAATACTCTTCACTGAATAAAAGACCATTAATTACCCTTTTGTAACCAAAAGATTACCATAAAACCCATATACAGAACACATAACATATAAAGGTAACTTCGGACATAAACATACTTAAATGGAATAACAATACGGTCGACTTCCACACATATCACTCAATGAAATAGCCATACGGCTGACTTTTATTCCCAATGAATTGGAGGTTATAATGTAACCACACGTCATGGTATTCACGGCACCACCCATCATATGGTTTATCACGTCACCACCCATCAAATGTCCAAGTTCCATCGTAACTCATAAAATATTGAAAATATAAACATTTCACTAATAACATTTCATTTTCAATCACAATAAGTAATTTCAAGATATTGAAATAATCAATCCATTTTCAAAAACCATTTAAAAAATGATTTTTGAATCAAATTTTCCCATACCACATTGAATATTTTAAATGAATTAACATTTTAAAACAATAATTTCCATATAAATAAATCATTAAAACCATTTATAAAACATGTATATTAATGATAAAGATTTAGAAGAATAAATCTTTAAAACATTAAAAGTGATATTTTAATTAAAGTGTTTTTAACAAAATGATAGACGATTGAATACAAATAATTTAAGAATAAAATTTCATAAGAACTTTATAATATCATGAGAATAAAGTTATTCATGAAATAATATGTCAAAGAATAGTATATACACCATATAAGAACGAATTGGTGCATAACAAAAATGAAGTCTCAACGGAAATGTAAATTGAGATGAAATCCCTTATAAAGATGGTATCCTTAAATCAAGGATAAATAAAACTCAAAATTATGTGTTAAAAATATAAATACACCGAATATATTTGTATATAAAGTGTAAAACAATAAGTGTTCAATCACACATATTCATAGGATGACATATTCAATAACTACAAGTTGAACCCAAAGAATCGAAATTGGGTTAAAAAGTTCCCCTGTAAATATTCGACAGCCTAACGGCGTCTCTTTAAAACTCAGAAAATGAGTTGATGGGATAAAAATGGAATCTCATCACTTGGACATAAATTAGGCATCAATAAGGATATATAAGAATATATCCCAACAAAATAAGAAGTAAATTAAAAGATATATCAAAAAGCAGTCTTTTAAAAAGAGGAGGGTGAAAGGTTCCCTTACCAATTTGGAAACATACAAAACATATGACACATGAAATAAGGAACATAAAATGAAGATTTATTTAGTCATAAATGAAATTATATTACACAAATAGTACAATAACGGGAAGTACATACACCACAAAAAAAGTAGTGGCAAATATAGCATGTATCTCATGGGGATAAAAAGTGAGATGAAAACCCCTTACCATGTTGCAATCAATTGAGTCGTATAGCCCAAAGTTAATAACCACAAAATTAATCACATAATACCATGAATATAATGAGAATAATTATAATATACATCAAAAATAAGTACAAAATACACCACATGCAATAAATAAGTGGCGAACAATGGTAATCCCACAGAATTAATAGTGAGATATAAAATCCCTTACAAAAATTCAGCATCCTAACAACGCCACTTAAAAATTATTAAAATGAATTGATGAGATTAAGAGGGTGTCTCTCATCATATAAAAATACAAATTATATTATGGTGAATAAAAATAACATCCTCCAACATAAGAACGTGGATAATAAATGAAATGACATAAAATAGAGTACTTGAAAAGAAAGAGAGAGGTTGGATCCCTTACCTCGCGTCCGACTTGACTGGATCATTATTTAATCTCATGAATAATAAACTAAAGTTAATTTATACTTGATTAAGAACCTTTTTCATGTTTATTATTCCATTTATAGAACTTATTACCATGTTATAAACATTATGTAATCATTTAAGTTAATAACGTTAATTTTGTCGATATTTGGTACATGAGTCAAAAATGACCAACTTATATTTACAAGTTGTCCATGTGTTCAATATTAAATTATATAAAGAATTATATTCATTATTTAAATATAATATATATCATATATATTCAGTATATAAATTTATTTATAATATTACATATCATTTGGAGGTAAGAAATGAAATGCATCGTTCTTGGAGACGG
Source organism: Viscum album (assembly GCA_963277665.1). Lineage (NCBI taxonomy): Eukaryota > Viridiplantae > Streptophyta > Magnoliopsida > Santalales > Viscaceae > Viscum > Viscum album. Next base: position 1,552,875,787 of record OY728141.1, read on the forward strand.
TAAGTCGTACGTACGCATGAACGCTACTTTCATTTCTATTTATTATTTTAATGGAATTAAAACATAATTATAAATAGTTATATTATAATTCCAGTATAATATCATATATAATAACACTAACTCTATCCTTTTTACATCCCACATAAGGCATTAACGAGTCACATCACTTTAAGGGGGCGGTAGTCTGCACTCCTTAAATGACTTTATTGTATTTACCCACTATGGATACCATAAAGGCTTGATATAATAGGGAATTACAGAAGAATAAATAAATAATAAAAAAAATATATATCATATATAAATACTGTTCCATCATAATGGCCACCATGAGAGGTAGTAAGATGTAATTGAACAATCATCATTTCGTGAGGCGTTAGTTTTCCACCCACAGAAACATTATGTTACTCATCCATTAGATTGAGTTGTGTGTAAGTGTAGTTATAATACATCTCATAACAACATCTTATTATATTTAGGATACTAGTGTTGTTACAAAATAAATGAAATAAAAAGGTTTTTGGGGTAGGAGAAGTAAAATAAAATAAAACAATTTAAGAGAAACTGTTACCTTTAATTTGGGTAACTCTCTTTGGTTTGAACCAAAGGACTTTTTGAAGTGGATTCTGCCTAAGTTAAGGCTTCTAAGAGGAGGACAGAGATGTATGGAAATTAATTGGGCAGAGTTTGGATGATTCAAATGGCTTGATAGGTGTGAGTAATTGGTTATAAGTGGTCTCCTTTTATAAGGGAGAGGACGGGCTCTTTTGGAAAGTGTGAAAATATTATTTCAGTATAAACTTATCTTCGGTTTGAAAGGGTCCAAATATCATTAATGATGAAGATAAGATGACTCATGGTCGAAATAAAATCATCCAATAGGAATTGGACAGGTTTTGGATAATATTTTAATCATTATAATCTTATTTATTTAAATCATTTATTAATGAGGTAAATACTCCATCATTATTGTGTCATAAATAATTTAAATTATTAGATGTCTAAAAATTATAAAAAAATACTATCATGTTGGAAATATATTTATATTTCCAATTAGTATATATAGTATAAAATATGACTTATATAACAAAATATAAAAATTAATTACTAAAATATTTTTGTTAAATTCAATTTTGACATTATATTAAATTAATTAATCAAAATTTCATTATCACTCCCATGTGGCTCAATGGGATCCGAAAATCGATCCAAAGATTCCCATGGTCGTTAATAACTCAACTAATAAGTTTTGGACAAGTTTTATGGTAATTTTGAATTATTATAATATTCTTTTTACCTTGAATTGCCCTATTAACCTTTAACCGCGGTAAATAGTCATAAGTTACTATTCAAAAAAATTATTTTAATTTTAATGAACCACATTTTACTTCTTGATAACAACCATGTATTTCAAATTTTTGAAATTCAATTCACAGATGTGGTAAAATTTCATTTAAATGAAAAAGACAATTTTTTTAACTACCACTAAGTGGTTTCACTATTAATCAAAAATTGATGTTTTTCAGAAAAATACCTAAAATTCAGCCAAATATATATTTGATATTCCGAATTCCAAAATGATTTCTATTTTAAAAAATTCAATACATAGAAGTGGAATTAATTAAATTTAAAATTAATTCCTGTTAGCAAAACAAATAGCATGTTTTTTTAGAAACAATAACTATCAAAAGATTGGTACTTATTTATGTCCAATTTCAAAGTGAAATTAATTCCAATGACCAAAATTGGATTAAATGGTAAAAATATATTCTAATTACTCTTTAAGAATTATTAAAAATACAATGTAACCATATAAATAAATTTGATTAAAACATAGTTTTGAATTAAAATACAATACTTTCACTATTCATTAAAAAGTGAACATTATCAGAAAAATTCCAAAAAATTACCCAAAGTAAAATTTGATGTCCCCATTCTAAATAAGGATTTAATTTGGTCTTATAGAATTTATTAAAGTGTTAAAAACTATATTTAAAAAGGGTTCTCTATTAAAAGGCGGTATATCAACCTTTAAATGTAAATTATGCTTAATATTAGATTCATTCATATTTTAAGCCTCTAACTTTTTATTGAATAATGTAAGTACAATTAAAAATCATGTATAATCATATTTTAGTTAGTTTTGTTCATTCCTGTCAATACAACATCAAGGAGTTAATGAACATTTAAAATAATAATATATTATTAGAGTGTAACGTAAGATTTCAAAAAACCCGTTGTTGCGTATCAGGTACGCTGTCGAATATAGCAACCCTTTTAAGGTAAAATTAATATTTAATTCAAAAATTAATAAATATGAAAAAGTAATTTTCTTTATTTACTTGTGATTTTACAAATATAGATAGAAAAATTACGTGAAATATGGGATTTATAATAAATTGGTCACTCCTCCAAAATTGTATTGACTTAATGATATACATGTGGAGCTACTACCTCTCTTGAAAATGGATTATTGAATTTTTTTTCTTTTGTCCTTCTATAGAATTTGTTTTATTTATGAATGGATTCTTTCCCATTTGTAAATGATCTCATTGTACCAAAAAATAAATTTTCAGGCATTTTATTAAGTTAAGGTATTTGTAACCCCCAGGATCATCATGATTTATTTTTTAGAGAGGAATTACATTTTATGTTTAAGGAAGAAATGAGAAATCCTATGATGGGTGACAACCTGTCGCTTTAGAAAATGTAGATGGATTTGAAGCCATGACTTAAGGATGATAAGGGTTTCATACCTACCACTGGACCATGTGATATACTTTTCAATATGCAATTTTTATAGGTAAATAAAAATTTTATTTTAGAAATATATTGTATTTTATTTGAACCATACAAGTATATTTTTTATGTAAGAATACAAGATCAAACCCTTATAATCTTTGGGTTTTGAACTTAGTCAGGAAATATTTTAATAATTTTAAGGATAGTTATTTATGGAATTATTTAGTTTGAACAGTGGGTATTACTATTGAAATTTGACGATTAATGTATCATATTAATTTTTACTCATTTTGGGAATTATCTTACCATGTGATAAAATTTTTGGGTTTGGTTAATGTTAATAGACAATTTGAATATCTTTATTATCCCTTTTATGGTTATGTGATATTTAAAAGTAGATTTTAGATCTCTAGGAATTAAAAATTCATTTTGAATCCTCCACTTTTGGATAAAAAGGCGAGATTCTGGTTAAAATTGGATAAATGATGAAATTATTCCTTACAAGTAATTATATATCACTATGTTTTCAGTGTAGATGGTGAAATAATTCCTCAACTATAGGAAAAGAATCTTCAAAAAAAATTATCCTAGTACCTTCAATTCTAATGAACCAATAGTCTTTTCGATCATTATAGATTTATGGTTTTGAGGCCCTTAAAATTACATTGACCATTCACCTTCTTGTGATAAATGATCTAAATAACAATCTATAATTATTTACATTTTTCCTTCATTACCACTTATGTTATCCTATTTGGAAACTAGGTTTTATGTTATTCCATATTACCTTTGTATGTCCCTTTCAATGTTATAAAGAGGATGTTTTATTAACTGTTTTTATGATGGGTGTTTTCAACATAGGTATTTCCAAATGTCCATCCTTTGATTACCATGATAAATTTCGAATCATGAGGATGAAATTTATGAAAGGAAAGTAGGATTTAACACCTTGAGATTTTAAAGGAAGAAAATTATATTTGATAGCATAAAAGATACAAAAAACTAAGTTTATCTTGCATTACATGTGGACAATGAATTTACCATTTGTTACATGAAACCTCAATTTTTTTATTTCCAAAAGAATTTTAAAAAAACACATAACATAAAATTAAATCTAATTTTTTAATAAGAGTATAAAAACTTACTTTGGGTGAAATTTTGGTACCTTTTAGAAAATATTGTTTTCCAGTGAATAGTAAAAATTACCGATTTTTGTAAAATGAATTTTATTTTCAGAAAAATTAAGTAATTTAAAAGTTAAAATACTTTTTGTATTTTATTTCAAGTTTTATAAGTATTTTTTAGTTATCCACTTAAATAATTTGAATCAATTTTTTTTTGAATAAGTTTGTTTTTGTGTTTGAAAATGGGGATTTCTAAAAACTGTTTTAAAATACATAATATTTCTCATTTTTTATTAATTTAAATAGTATATAATGGGGAATGTTTTAACTGAAAATTTTAAATTATATACATATATATATTATTTCATAAATAAAATGATACTTATTAGTCATAGAGTTAATATAGAATCATATTTTTCTAAAAAATAATCTTTTTAACAACACATTGTCACACATTGTTTATGGGTTTAATAATAAGTTTAATTCTACCACATATATAAATTCAATTTGGATAAATAAATTCAAAATCTAAAATAATCATAATTTATATTTTCTAATAACGTCAGCTTAATTTTTAAATATAAAAATTAGTGAAAATAGTTAAAATTAATTACTTTAATTAAGGTAAAAACGAGTTTATTGTGGGGTTAAACATTATAAATAAGATGTAAAATGACATACCAAATTCTACCACACACTTTATTTGGACATATTTCTACCCATAACACTGTAGTATCCATTTTTATGAATTATAGGGAATACTATTCCATGAAAGAAACCTTTATAAAAAGAAAATTAAAGAAAAAGACAAAAAAGAACCTTCCTTTCCTTTAATATCTATAAATATTTGGGATAGGGAAAACATGATTGGTTCATTTATAAATATTATTTATAAACATAGATGAGTTTTGTGTATAATTATAATTTATTTTAATTTATGGAGATGAAATATCTACTTTTAATGCTTAAAAAACACAAATTCATGAATTATTTGGTTAATAATTAAATAGAATAACTGATACTACAACTATAAAAAGCAACATAAATTGAATGAATTATTATGTTCGATTAATTTTTTTAGATGATTATATCATTTTAAAGTAGTTTTAACATAATATATTTTAATTCATTCACTATATTTATTTGTTAAAATTTTAATTAAATGATTAATGTAAAAAATTAACATTAATGTCATTTCTTATAATAAATAATATATTTTTAAAATAACACAAAATGACTTAAAATAAAAAAATATGAAAACTGATTTATATATGTAATTAAAAATAAAATATGTTCCATTAATGAGAAATTATTCTTTTATAATGACTATTTTGAGCCCTAAATATCAAATAACTTTGTTAGCACAGTTAAGGTCTGAATAATGTTTTTTCACATTACATGCATTTGTATTAAAGTTAATTATTTCACACAATAATATTTTTATTTAATGAAATAGATGTCATGTTTAGAATAATTAGTTATAAATTATCTAATAAAACTCACTTTAATTTTATTTTTAAAGGATAAATTACCTAGGTAATAAAACAAGTTACCGTAATGAAAAACCAAAATGCTTAAAATAAGGAAATATATATGTTAAAGAGAAAATGTTTAAAAAGTGTGTTTCATTATGTATTGTGGGTGTGGATAGACCATATAATCCATATAATCCATCCAATCCATTAATTATTAATTTCTTTATCAAATTTAGGTAGTATTTACCACTCTATAGTTAATTCTTTTTTTTATTTTCAAGAATTGTACTCCTCCTCAACTATAAAAGGGAACCCACTCCCCTCACCTTTTTACACCACTTAAGCCTTTGGCTCATCCAAAACCAAACTAAATAACCTATAAAATTGTATCCTTTCATCATACGAGACTTAATTTGGGTTTAAATCCAACCAAATATGGATTTTTGTGAAAATCATAAGAAGTTACCCAAACATGAGGATGATAAACAAGAGGTTTACGAATCAATCTAATGGTAAGGGTTTTCTTATCTCACTTTTATTTTTGTGAGATATATTACTTATTCAAAAATTATATTTTGTTTCTAGTGTATATACTGAAAATTAATTTATTTTATGATTAATATCCTTAAATTTATGTTGTTCTATATATCAATTTGAGTATCTATATTTTATGTGGTTCACAGTTTCAAAGTTATTAAAACAGTAATGGAGTTTTTTCACAATTTGTCTTGTTTGAGACTTATATAATAATATATACCTATATTATTTTATGAGGTGTATATATATAAATATTTAAATGTAATATTATGAATTTATTTATTCTCAAGTTATTTTATGTTTAACTAAATTTAATCCATTCATTGGTCGTAGGATTCAATGATACCAAAGTGGTTAGAGTGTTTTCTAACAATCTCATCCTTAATTGGATTATTGTTGATTACGATTCCAATGAAGATATATTATGATCCATGACTCAATAAACTCGTGAATTTTATTTTTCACAGGTTATTCATTATATTTAAAAGTTATATTACCAACTTTTCACAATTTGGTACCTAAAATTATTGGGAAAAAGATTTTAAGAAAATCCAACTGTATTTCCCTCTTCGACCTGGAATCTGTTTTCTTCCAAAGAATTGTTTTCTAGAAATTTTTTTCAATTTTTTAACCACTTCAAAAAGATATGTTAAATAAAATTTTACCCACATTTTATTTTTTAAAAATGTTTTCAATGGAATATTCATCTCTCTTTCTGAAAAGGAACTCTTCTAACCTTTTTACCATTCAAAAGGAATGTTATTTACAAAAATTTGTGGAAATACCCATCAACAATACATTAATTTCATTAAAACATCCATTTAATTTTTAAAAAGATTGTTAATGAAAATTTTATCATAATATTATTTAAAATTTGATTATTAAAAAATATCTCAATGAAAAGGATTTTTAAAATGAAAGTAATATATTCCTAAAGAATGTTTTTAATGTTCATCTAACATTATTTACATTAATCAAATTCAACAACCATTGTTGTTACATATACTCTATTGGGTATATTTGGTATTGTCACTATCCTCATTATTTTTCGGAATGTAATATTATTTTTTAAAATAGATTTTTATGAAACCCATTTCCCTTCCACGAGTTAATAATTTTTTTAAGAGACTATTGTGGAAGCCATTTATTTTCCACAGATCAATCATGTTTGAAAGAGTTTAAAAATAAACCCATTTCATTTCCATATTCTAATCATGATATAAATTGAATAATTATTTTTTATACATGTTTAATGATTAAATGAAGGATCTATGTACATTATTCATGTAGTGGTTCTTGGATATTATATACAATGGATGTGCCCAGATAGCATCTGGTGGGCCCTTTATTGATTAAATGATGGGTGAAACCAAATATATCTTCATTTAATTGGGAAATTATTATGTTCTTCAAATATTTATATTATAATTTAGTCTAATGGTTATTCCAATTGTAATCAGATTTAGGAGATACATTCCCAAGGTATCTACATGATTTTTCTATGCATGATTTGTGTCAATACTATTTATTCTGATCATGATTGATACAACATGGATCATTATTATTGATTCTCATGACTATTTATATTATTTAATAATTAATCCATGATTTAATGTTTTAAGATACACACATTGACAGGTATGAATATTCTTATGATATACTCTTTCACATTGATTTTGCCATCATACCCTTACTCTCTTCTTATTCCCATTGATCAAAATCATTTGATAAATCCAATGTTTTCCCTTACTAATAATTTGAGATTACCCCTAATATGTTTTATTTTCAACATGTTTGAAATAAATAAGTTTAACAAAGTATGTCTATAAGGGATTTCATATGGAAGATGATGATGACTTAATGTAGAATAAGAAAATCAAACCTATGTAAGAGAACTACTATTTTTTCAACATGGTAATAGTTTATTAGATGATTTTCCTAATTATCTAAATGTATAAACCTAAAAGATCCTCCAGGGTGGAAGTTATTCAATTATAATTTTCATGTTGTAATGTTTTTATTGAAAATAATTGGGTCACAATTATCCATATCAAAGCCTAAAATTAAAATTTTATGATTTCAAGATAGAATTAGGGAGTGGGGGTTCTATGATGTTGTATTTCCATACCTTGATAATGACCCATTGTAATACTATAATTTATTCCCATGAAATTGGGTAATATAAGGAGTCCTATAATCCATTAGATCATATTATCACATATCGAGATTTCAATATATCATACTACTCTCAAGTCGATAAACACATTTCAAAATTCATCATAATCCACATATAATGGAATATTTCTCTTGTGGTAACCATGCATCATTGGCCATCTCCATAACCTAACCTATATGTTATACGACACTCATTACTCAATATTTTTATCCTAATGATCGACCAAATTAAAAACATTTTCATATCTTATATATCATAAAAGGTCAATAATTCTTAAATAGTTACTAAGCTCACTAATAGAAGGTTGAGATTTAGTCATAAAATACTATATACTATGTTTTTAGTATTAAATTTCAATCACTTTACCTATGTAAATGAAGATATCAAATAACTAATCCCATAATAATTATTAGTTGTCATTTATATTTATTTTATTTTATTCTCTACATCTTTATAAAGTAATAGAATACACTTCTTTATAGTCCCCTTATGTATCATGAGTTATATTCCATAATTACTATGATCACATATCTAATAAATAAGTTTACTATAAACCTCATTCATATCAATTTAATTACTCATATAAAGAACCATATTTTATATTATTCCAACTAATACATAATTTATTGACAATACAAAACCGATTAATTGACTGCACATAACAGATTTTTACGATCCTATCACTAAAGGAATTTATATCACACATGGACCTTTCATTCTCTATATTATTTTATTATTTATGAATATTTCATTAAATTTCCATGTACATATTTATTTATAGGAGTTTTTTTGTTTTTGGGAATCAATAGTTTTTGGATGAAATTGGATACACCATGATGGGTATTTGGGGGAGTAGGTCATTCCACAATATATATTGCTTATGCAATGATCAATTTCTAGGATGATGAATTTTACAAAGTTCTAAATTTAATAGAAAATAAGTTTCTCTCACATATGGGAACCCAAGTTCATGAGTTTTTTTATTTTATGGATTTTTTGGATTTAGGAAACACATTTTGAGGTTAAACAGAATGAAGAATGAGGGATTACACCTTTAGGTATCCCCCCAAATATATCTCATTCCATGTAATGCATGTATCACAATGTTTATGGTGTGCCATGGGGTCATCATTCCATGATAGATGGAGGTCAGACAATGGCATGACCTATGTAGTGGATCACTAGTCTTCCTTATTAGGGGAGGTGATTCGTACCATGATAAGGGGAGGTTGTGTTGTGACATTTTAACTATGATTTTAATATAATGAATTTACAGATCAACCATTATCAAATTAAAACCTTGTATGGGTACTTTCTTCCCTTGTTAATGTATTATAGTAGATAGGGGAGATCGTGGTGAATCTCTTAACTTCCTCCTAATATATATTTCATTCTATTCAATTCCAAGTGATAAACATTAAGGTAAATTGTTCTAGATATCCTCTCCTTTCATTATTTATTTTCCTCTTCTATTCAAATAAAAGTATAGCCCTAGAAATAAAGGGTTCTATATTTAATTTATCTCTCTTGGTGGTTTACTTATTTAATGGTTTCTCTTACCTCGTTGTAGTTGATTCACCACATAATTATAAAAAGAGATGGATTGAGGTTATTGGATCCATGAATAGGTATTTATATTTAAAAAAATGATTTATTTATCACTTTAATGTCATGTTATAAATATTTTTATGGTTATGAAATGTATCATAATTGATTAATTATTAAAAAGTTTGTTTATATTTAGGTTTTTATATTATATATAAAGTGTTTAATCATATTTAAATATTTAATTTTATTTAAAGAAACAATTCACACCTAGTGTTTACACAAATTCCAATATAGAACATTCCAAAATAATTCATTAGTATAAGTGATGTATTTGGTTTTCAAAATAAATTAGGGTATTTACTTTAAAATAAAAGGTATTATTGGATTTACTAAGGTTGATTTTAAACTTCATTTTGATTATTTAAGATGTGTTGATGATGTTTATGTGATTTGGTTTTCAAAAATTATTTTATAGAGTGATTTATTAAATAATGTTTCATGGTCTTATTTGTCACTATAAAAAAGATTTTACAGGTGAAAATAAATCCATGAAGTGTTCCCCTTTTCATTGGTTCTATGAAATTGTGGGAATTTTCCTTATGAGGGGATGTGGCTGTTATATTTTATACTTGAGATAAAGAGTTTACTTCTAGAAAGGGTGTAAGGAGGTGAGGTTGTGATATGAATCTTGTTTAGGATAAATATTGTAATTTATAATTTTGATTTCACATCATTATTTTATATATCATAGTGACTCATGAGTAGCCAGGTCGGATATATAAGTTCAAAATATGAAATAATAAAATATTATTCTCAGGATAGTGGCTCCATGTATGGGTACACCTTACATTGAGGATTTCCAAAAGGTCATGTTAGTTAGTGTAAGACCCAACATTATGGAGATTGAATAAAAACATATTCTAAATAGATATATTTCAATTATAATTTTTTATATTTTCAAAAGTTATACTAGGTGTTTGTAGTATCATTTTTCTTGATTACTTCATGATGATTATGATTACTCTATTTCTTAAATAGTTTATTTATTATTATTTCATATTGATTATGAAATATATTTACTATGGGAATTGAGATCAATTTTTTTGACCATTAGTTTTTCTTTTTAAAGGAACTGATGCATCCCACATTCCTCCCTTATTTGAAATATGATGGTTTAATTTTTTTAGTTTTAATATATTTTTAGTATACTTTGGTTGTTTGATGAAAGGTTTTAAAATGATTACATATCTAAATAATATTTTATTATTTAAAATACCAATGAACAATTTTATTTTTAAATGCATAACTTCAACATTTAAAACTTAGTGGTACCAAAAGGGTAATATTTTGTTATTAGTGTTTAATAAAAGTGAAAATTTTACATTTATATTTTTATTTAATACCATATTGAAATATTTTTACTTTTAAAGGTTATGAATGTGGTGTGGGTGGTTATATAATAGTAAATTTTTCCACGGATACCATATTATAGGTTTAGTAGGTTCCTCTTGGATTTAATGGATCATCCTTGACTTTCAATTTATATATATTGTTTATGGTAAATATGGATGATTAAATTAGTATATGGAGATGGGTACTGCTTTTTATGTTATTTTATTTTGGTTTTTGTTTTATCTAATGTATTATTCCATATTGGATCCCTATTCTATATTAATTTTTCTAGTTTGTTTTGGAGTTTTAATTAATGTATGGGTTAGTTTTTATTTTCATATATCATATTTTATTAACATATTTTATTTTTTGATGAAGTTATGTTTTCTTGTTTATGACTTGTTAGATTTTAATTATATTCTGAATTACTTACTTAATATAGGTGATCCTAAGGCTTACATAATTTTCATAATTGAATTTTGGATAGAACATTATCTTTTGTTATTGTTTTATTGGTAGAAATCATTCCTATTGATGTTTTTATTGATGTGTTAACACTGGTTTCCATCATGTGGTGATTGAGAACAAACTCTTGGATTTTTTCACATTATGGATTAGGTGTCTAAATTATGGGTAGTATAGGTTGGTTCCTAAAAAAATTATTATAAAATCCTGGTTGACATTTAAGGATTTATAGTAGATAGCGGATATGATTTTTATAACTCAAGAGGTAGGGCATGAGTAGGCACCATATTACTACCATTATTGTTAAAACATGGGTTTCTATGGAAATTTTTAATGATTTAATCTCTAATAGAGCATTTTATTGAATATTTTTACGATGTTTATTCTTTATTTTGCATTTATATTTTTAAATTGAATATTTATGAGTTATTTTGAGAAAAAATGATTTTTGGAGTGGAAATGGTAAGAAATATTAGGCTGTATAGTTATTATGCATTGGTTGAAAAATGTTGTATGGACTATGTAGCCTGTTCTAGGCATCTCACAATGAAAAGTTCATAGTTGGCTTATAGATTTTTAGATCATATGTCCAAACCATGTATTAGTTGTAATTTTTAGTTTTTTTATATTTCAGATAATTATGGCTTAGAGTTGTTCTTATTCTTCTTCGTCATTGATTTATGATGAATTGATGTGTTTTATATGGTTATTTATTTTAATTTGGTTGATTTAATTTAAAAATTCAAAATAGGACCTTGGTGAGTAATTTTAAAATGTATTAAATTCATTATTAAATATATGTTATGAAATTTGTTGAAATTAAAATGAATTTTGGGTCATGACTATTTTGTTTTGAAAAAAATAGGGTTCTGTAAATTATTTTAAAGGATTCATTTTTTGGTTTTTATAATTTTTTTTTATTTTTTCTGAAGTATTTTATTTGTGAATATTTTCAAAAGGAAACATATTCTGAATATTTTTAATATCTAATATGGGTTTTATATATTTTATAATTTGAATAAAAAAGAGATTAATGGCATCAAAAATGGGTATTTTTTATGTCTTGAAATTAATGAGTGAATACTCAGTGTTTTATAGTGTAAGTATATTTCTCTTGATATTATGAGGACAATTCATTGGTCAATATTTATTTTTATGATGTTTAGAATCTTGAAGCTAATTTCAATTATGTTTTATACAATTGTCTTTTAGAGTATTCCCATCCTACCCCAAAATCATTGAATGATTCTTAGAAAAATATGAAGTTGGTTTATCATATATAAACAGTCCAATGTCTTAGTAAGTTTCACCGTATATTTCAGTCATCAATCATAGTATCCTTCCTATTCTATCTCAATAGAGGGATTATATGGATGACTTTTGGAATCCAAATCATCTTTTCTTCAATGAGTTTCAAGGTTCCCATGAATCTAAAGAATGGTTAGATAATTTTGAGATGATATTCATCGATCATGATATTCTAGAGTCTCTCAATTTTAAATTTCATACAATTTTCTTAGAGGATTGAGTTTGATGTGGTTCAAGTATGTTATTCAAACTACTTCATAGAAGGACCATTCATGGGAATGTTTCAAAAAGTTTTTTATTTATTAATACATTCTAAGATAATGAATGTGTTTATGGTTATGATTTTTTATTTACTCTAATAGGATGACCATTTAGTTCTAAATTTTTCTTGATAGTTTTTTGGGATAGTACATTATATTTCTATGCTATGATTAGATGACAATTTGAGGGATTTATATTTTATAAGAGGTATTAATTTAGACATCAAATTTATAATTTCTTAATTTTTCTTGACCTATTATATAGAGGTAGTGAAAAAAATTATTCTTATTGAGGCCGAATTGAACAGGATTCTAGAAGTGATTGAATTCACTTTTATTCCAATGAGTGTTGAGAGAAATACCAATGAAAAAAAAGTAAAATAGGAAAATTATAACTAGATGGGTTATCATATAAAGAGAATATTCAGGTTCCTAACATTGGCCTCTTCTGGTAGTCTGTCCCCAGTCACGCATCAATGTGGGAATTCAGGCTATAAGAAGCCTTCATATTAGACAGCTTTATGGAATTTTTATAGTTGTTTCCATTTGGTTAATATTAAAAGGTTCTATTTAGGAGGTGAATTTAATAGAGGTATAACTAGGACTACTTCAACAAAAGATCCTCAAGTTTGACCTATTGAACTAAGAGTTGATGTTGAGACCACTTGAGGTATTCATATAATATTCTTATTTTATCATATCTTCTCTATTATTTTTATCGTAGTTTGAGGTTATCATGTTCATGATTTTTTAATTTTGAGGAAATGTTTAATAATTATGTAGAACAATACACTATTGACATTTTATCAAATCGTTGGTGATTGAGATGTACATTTATTCGAAGTTGATGAGTTTTTATTTGATGGATTTAAGAACCTAGATGGTGAATACTTATGGATATTTTTTTCAACATTTATTTTCTTATTTCATATAGATTTCATCATTTTATAGTTTCTTAGTAGTAACTATTTATTATTTAAAATTTTAATATTAATAAAATTTGTAAAATTATTGACAGACCACCATAGATATTATCTTTTTTTTTGAATCATTTCTTGTTCCATAGGGAGGCAATGATGTAATACTTTTGGGAAAGGTGTTTGGTTTCTAGATATCAAACTACACTATGTTATGTTTTAAATTATACGTCTTTCATTAATTTCAATTACATGATCTAGAGTTTTTATGGTTTCCTATATATGAAAAAGTTTGGATCTAGGGGTACACTCAACTTGTATGTTAATAAGGAAGTGGATAATATTTGGATTTGGTTTTGATATTTTTTTGGACTGTAATTTATATTAACTATGAATTTATTTTTGTATTGTAGGTTTTATATTTATGGATGTCCCCATATTCCATAGTTTTTATAATTTAAGTGTTATGGAGGATGTTCAATATCATGCATTATTTGATTGACCAATTCTACTAAGAATTTATGGGGGTGGAAATTTACATGACCAGGATAGTAGTTACATGATGAATTTTCTATTTCCAATTTTTTTTATTTTTTTATTTTTGTTTTTGTTTTTTTATCAATATTTCCTGGTTATTTTATATTTTTGGATATTTTATAGTTTTATGTTTTAATAGGTCACGTTGTATAAATGGGAGGTTATTTTCTAGAAGGTAATTAGATGAGTATGTTGGACTATAACATAGATGGATCACAACATTACTAGTTTATGGGATAAATTTTATTGAAATGTCCAAAAACATAATACCAAATGAATTTAATCTTACATATTAGCAATCGAGTGAGTGTGATGATTTTCTTTAGGTGGTTTCTAGCCTGGGGGCATCGTGATGTGAAGGCAAGGGATATGCCTCAATGTGGACTTAAACCTAAAGGAAGATCATTTTATAACTATTCAACTATAATAGCTATGTATTGTTACTTATAGGGGGTGTCACATAGTCATCATGATGTTATTGATGGAGATCACACCATAGTGAGACCCATGAAGTGGGTTATGAATCTACCTTTTTAGGTATGGTGAGTTGCACCATAATAAGGGGAGGCCATACCATGTCATGTTCTATCCAGATTTAAATTTTACGAATTTCCAAATCTTCCCATGCAGAATTAAATAATCATGAGGTGTTATTTATCCATTATTTTTCATTTTCTAGAAGAGAGGGGGTCTCCTGGAAATTATCCTTCATTCCACATTCGATCCAAATATTCCTATTCGATTGTAAAATATGTTCCTCAGGGTAAAATGTTATAGATCTCATATCCTCTCATTATTTACCTTCATAATGTCTTCTTAAC
Organism: Viscum album; assembly: GCA_963277665.1. Taxonomy (NCBI): domain Eukaryota; kingdom Viridiplantae; phylum Streptophyta; class Magnoliopsida; order Santalales; family Viscaceae; genus Viscum; species Viscum album. Next base: position 1,552,891,086 of record OY728141.1, read on the forward strand.
ATAATATTTTCCTGGAAAACTATGGTTTTATCTTAAAAAATATGACTTTGTGGTTTTTTACTTTTAGAATTTTTCTTTCCTCGTGGGATTATATTGAATACATGATTAATAAAAATGACATAGTGGGGTAGGTTTCTAAATGTGTAGATATTTAAATTTAAAAAAAATTATTTCTATATCACTTTTATGATGTTTTCTCGATTCATTTAATTCTAATCTATGAGTTTTTATTTATTCATCCCTAAAGTATTTGGTTTTATATTTTTGCCTCCATCAGATATAAAAAAGGGTTTCTATTATTCAAATTTTCAAATTTTTATTCATGAAACGATGCACACCAAGTGTTTACTAAAATTCATATGTGTAAATTTTCAATGTAATTCCCTGGTCTAAGTGATATTTTGGATTTTAAAACCAAATAAAAGGAATTGATTTCAAATAAAAGGAAAGGTTGGATTCACTATGGTTGTTTTTAAATATATTTTTTAATTATTTGATATGTTTTGATTATGTTTATAATATTTTATTTTCAAACTAGTTTTTATGAATTGATTTCATAAATAATGATTTGAAGGACCAATTGTAACTTTTTAAAAAGTTTTCCTTGACGAGAATATACCATTGATGTGTGCCTGTTCTGGTTGGTCATGTGAAAGTGTAGGAATATTTCTAATCAATGATGAGGTTATTATATGTCATACCTAAGAAAATGGGTTTCTTTTATAATGTTTTATTAGAGGTGAGATTTTATTACGATTCTTGTTTAGAATATATATTATTATTATTTATTTAAATTTATAAATTTTAATTTATATATCATGGGAAATCAAGAGTGTCTAGGTGGAATATAATGATTCACTTATTTCACTAGCTGATGATTTTTATTAGTATAGTGTCTTTAAGTTCGTTCAACCAACTTTTAGAATTTTCCCATTGATTTAGCCTTGTATGTTATGGTCAAGAATTATAAATATTTATTCACATAAACCACTGATTAGATGGATTCTATTTTATAATTTTCCAAATTTTCCTTGGAGCTCCAAACAATTATCATTATTATTGATCTTGATAACATCTTGACAAATTTGATTTTTATTTTTCAATGATATTAAATTTATAATTATTTTGTAGTGATACTATGTAATTTTTTTATTGGTATTATGATTGTTTTTAATTTAAGAAATTTTTTCTTTTAGAATGTAAAATTACATCCCTTTTAGCTCCATTTTTAAATAATATGGTTTACAAATTATTTGACCTTTTATCTATTTATCATATACCGAGTTAATTTAAAAGAAATGATTTAAAAAAAATTACTCATAGTAAACACCCCCTTTTGTTTAAAATTTTAATGAACCATTTAATTTTTAAATTTTAAAATTATGTGTTTAAAATTGAGTGTTTCTAAATGGTGATATCATGTTATGGTTTTTTCAAAAAAAAAAAAACCTTACATTTATAGACATATTTTAAACTATCATGAAATGTATTTACCCTTAAAGGTTATTTATGTAGTGTATGAACGATACATAGTAGAATTTTTCTCTCACACCTATCATAATACATATTTAGTAGGATCCTATTGGTGGTAGAAGATGATCCTTGAGTTTCAATTTGCGTTCATTATTGGTGATGTGAGGATGATTCACTTGGAATATGGAGATGTGTAGTTGTAGTTTATTTTATTTATTGTTATTTATTAAATATATTGTCCCATGCTAGTTTGACATCCCTATATATTTTTTTGTTTTTATTATAGTTTTATTTCATGATCAGTTTGGATGTCGTTGTGATGTATCTAATGTAGTTTTCATCATTTATTATTTTTTTGAAGTTATTTTTAAATGATTAGAAATTGTTTGGTTCCACTTATTTTTAGAAACTCATATTTTATATTTTTGATCCTTCAAATGAAATTATGATTATGATAAACTTTTGAGTGGGTCCCACACTTTAGTTATTGTTTTACCCTGAAAATACTTAAATTTGATGTATGTATTGATTCCCTATTAATCAATTCCAACCCTTGGTGACTAGTAATGTGATTTGAGCCATATCATCGGTTGACTCGAGTGCCTAGATTATTGGTTACCTATGTTGGTTTGTGTTAATTTATAGATACTAACCTTTACTTAAGTAATACAAGTTTCTGAGATAACCCATATTTATTGAGCTTCCACAATTAATCATCACCATTCTTGAGAAAAAATAGGAAAGATCCATATTTATCAATCTCTTGCTTAATTGACTCCTCCACGAGTCATATATCCTCATCATTAGTACCTCGACCTAAACTATAAACTACACACCACAATAGGTGATAGGTCACAAAGAAACTTTGATGATTTTATATCACATGATTCAAGTCCACTCATATTTTAATGCACTAATCCTAGGGATCTCATCTATATCATGTATTGCATACCCATAATACCAACTCATAGGACTTGGTTATCCCATAAATGTGAATATAGAAAATATCATAATAAATATATTCATATCAAACAAATATTCACAGTTAGTTCAGTTAACTAATGTTCCACTAGAAACTTATTCACGAAACTACTAACGAAGTTATCATTTAAATTTTGAATAAAAAAATCCTATATATTTTTTGAGGACAATATATTTATAACTTACATGTATGAACATTTAATGTGATTCTATATACCATGTATAATGCATGTATTCATGAATTATTCCTCCTCATTTCTAGGTTAAATCCATAATTTGTAACTACAATATTGTACTTTATCAAGATCCAGACATCAATAGCCAAAATAGTAATAATAAACACAATACAAAAACCATGGAAACATGAATTCATCACCTAATTATGCTATAATAGCATAAATATGACTTCCATACCAGTCTGAACTAGCCCTAACTACATATACTATGAGTAATATTGTATGACACATAAAAATAATTCTTTAACAGCTTTTTATTAAGGGCACAATATATGTAACAACCAGGATGACCATAGATAGAGCACTATAAGCCTTTAAAACCCTCCCATATATGTAAATTGTTGTCAATTAGAAGCTATAATTAGATAAAATATTATTGGAGACTATACCCTCAATATTATTGTAGGGAAAAATAAGTAAATAACATAAAAATATATAATAATATATAACATCAGAGTAAAACATATGGAATTATATAGTAATTCATACGATTCTAAACATCATATGCCAAAAAATAATAATAAAACGTTATTATAATATATGGATCATACATTAAAAAATGATATCACAAAATAAAGTGATCCATTACATTATATAAATGAAAAAAATAAAATGTAAAAAATAAATCAAATGTCACTAAAAGTTCTTGATCTCCCACCACAACTATCATTACATCACCATAGTGCTTCTCCCTAACAGTCACATGTATTGGGTCTCTTTCCCTATTTTCAATTACAAATGCGGGGTATAATGTTCCAGCATGATTTATGTGAAATAAGTGGGAGTAAAACTCAGATGTCCGTAAGAAAAAAAAATTCTTATTATTAATCCTTTTATAGTATAAAATGGAAGATTAAAAAACACATGTGTCCTACCATTCAACCATAGTGTTCTCAGAAAGCTACCATGAACATCAATATATAACTGGCTCAGTCAGTATCGATGTATGGTATTGATTTTCCATAATTCAGATCACATAATAGTAAGTTGGACCTTCACACAATGGATGGACCCCAAAGAGATGAAGTTTCCTATATCCCATCACATAATGGGTATGAATATTATGAAATGGTTACACCACATTATGGGATGATGGTTCTTAATAGGTAAAAAATTACCTTCCCGCATATCCTGATAATGTAGGAAAGGTTATATCTTTTATAATTAATAAACTATAGTAATAATGATTTCTTATATATACCCTCATAATACTAGGTTATCATGTTTTCCAACCTAACTGATGTATCTCGTGACATCATATGACAATATATAACCTCATACCATGTAAAAAAATATTATTGATAATGGTTTCATACATATATATATCATTGTGTTTTGAACAGGGTATTAAATTATTTGTAAAAATTTTAGGATAATTCCATAACCATGATTACACATTTATTAATCAATATCCCTCGACTGACAACCCAGTGCACCTTATGTGTGATGTATCCTAACATCTATTTTTCAAAGAATGTGGATATCCTTATTTATTTAACCTCAATATTCTCAATAAAGGATGTAATCAAGGGGGGTCAAACATCCTATGATCAACCCATCACTCTTGATAAACAATAGACTGATGATTTGTCCCCTCAGTCTATAACACATAATTCCCATACAAAAGGTTAAATAATAGATCCATCAACAACCAACCACAACATAGACTAACCATAGAAGTACATTATTTGAAATAATAGTATTGAACCATATTTCAATTCTTTTTATCCCATTTTTAACACAAAACTCAACACTCATATGGCAATATAACTATATGTATCATTAATATAAAATTTCACAAGCCAACACATAATGTGACCTAATCATTATGAATTTACATCACTAGTATAAACTTAATGGAACTACATTTATAATTTAGTATAGTTTTACAAAACTATTACCCTAAATTGTTTTCAAACCCATAGGGTGTTCCTCTTGTATAAATCAAATCCTACAAGGTTTATTAGGTAAACTACTGCATTACTCACCATATCCCATCACTCTCAATGAGTGAAAAATCACCTCACGCAGGACCTTAATTGGCTACTCATGTTATTCCCCTGATTAGGAACCCTTTGTGGTATACCTAACTATTTAACCAAATGATATAATCTAATAAATTGAATAAATAAAAAAAATTAAGGGAACATGTGTAGGTTTTCCACCATGACCTTAATAAGGTATATCCATTTCTACATCTCCCTTTAAGACCTATTAGTGCTCACTCATGATGGTCACACCCACGCACCACCAATTTTATAAAACTCTAATTATGAATTTTCACGTTAGTGGAAAAATTATGGCTCACCTAAATCTAAATAGATTTATCACATTTTATGTACTTCCCAACTGTCAATTCTCAAGAACTGTTGGCATCATCAATACCCATTCTTATCGATATGTGCAAAAAATTAATTATAAATAACAAATAATTATATCATGATGGGATTAAGGAGTCATATTCTGATCGAGTAGTATAACCTCATAAAAATCTTATCCAACCAAATATAGTCACATCATAATGAACTCTCATTAACTATATATGCACAAGAACAAAATACTTTATTTTTTTAGAAAATTACCAAAAAACAATGAAATTAAAATGAATGAAATAGGGTGGATCACCATTAGAAAAATGTTAACCAACCATATTTTTTTTATCAATCCTTATAATTCTCTAACCACTATACATGAAACCCTCATGAATCTGACATTACTCTACCCAAATTTCATATAATATTACACAATTCAATAAATAATATACCAACAAATAAAAGGATTGTGTAATAAAAGAATATATGATGAATAAATGGAAGGAAAATAAATTAAAAAAATAAATAAACCCATATCAAATTTTTTATATTGATGTATGAAGTGATTGAGAGATTCTATCCTCTCCCCCTATTTGTGACACCTAAAATAGGAAAAAATGGATTAAATTCCTAATTTAATAACACTAAAATAAAAAATCATTTTATTTTAAAAAAGGATATCTGGATTTCTGGGGTCTTGGTTCCCACCATCAATATATTTGTGGTGGGGGATGTAGTCTATGCTAGGACACTAAAACCTCAACATCCTCTATCAATGTTTTTGGTGCAGTCTAGTATGACCCACCAATCCAAATATGTTTACTGAATTAATAAAAATCTGTTTTTGACTTTTATAACAAAAAAACAACCCCTAAAATATCTTTTTAAACATCATAAACATGTTTATAACTTTATTCCCCCAATTATATCTTGGAAATTAAAATTTACCCTAACTCTAGTGCCCTTAGTGTTTGGTACCTACCGATCTCCATAAACCTAAAATAACATGAGTCAATATTTATTGGAACCCCAAAATACATCTCTTATTATCTTAGTGAACTTAACTTTATTATTCCCTCTTATAGAATATTTGGATCAATGTAATTAATGATTTCATTAAATAATAAACAAGAAGTGAGTGTTATTATGCAGGAATTGGGACTTCCATTTGGAGATGAATGATAGAGCAGTGTTTTTGGTTAGCATTATGAGTTATGAAAAGGTAAAAGATGAACATTAATATTTGTTAAGATAGTTAATATGTAACTCTAAAATGTTTTCCTTATGTTTACCTTCATTGATGGGTAATATGTATAATACATAAAAATGATTTAGGAGAGGTTTATTTAATAATATACTCATACGACTATGATATTATATGTTACATATAAATGAAACAATGTTTATGGGTTGTTTCACTAACTAAACTATTTGTAGGGTCCTAAAAATTCCACCAAAGGGGGGGGGGGAATACCCCCACAATCGCTTTGTAGAAAGAAGAAAGTACTCCTACAAGTCTATCATGGTAAATAGACTCAAATTGAGTTGGAATATTCAGAAGTAAATTGAAGTAATTCAAGTTTTTAAGGCATTTCAAGTGGCCCAACTATCATCACTGGGAAGGGTATGTGGACCATCCGGATCACGAACCACCAGGTACGTGGAATGATCTACGAATTGCTGGCCCACAGAGCGATGGCCAATGAATGAGGTAAATTATGAACTCTGTCACCAATAGATTCATACACATGAGGACTATCTGCATACCATTCCGCAAACTCATTAGTTCACGGACGAAGCGAACGAGTAGGGTTCTGCAAACCATTATCACGAACTGAGCCTCCACAAACCCCGGTTGACCAAGTCTTCTACTGGTCAAGATATTGCTTCAATGGGCCTCCAAAAATGGTGTTTCATGCCCAATAGATATTATTGCTCTGATTCTTTATAAAATTATCACATTAGAATTAAGGAGGAGATACATAGAGAGAGACATATAGAGTGAATGAAGAATAATGAAAGCTTGAGGGAGACTTAGAGGTTGAACATCGGCATCAGTCTTGTTTCATTGGTGAAGCCTGAACCGCTAACCACACCCTCAAATGGTATAACTGGTTGCAAACCATAAAATAGGGGAATTTAAAAATAATAATATAACCACAAACCTGACTAGTGATCAACGAGCCAAAGGATTCATGCAGATGAACATTCAGTGAATGATGATCCCCTGAACCTTCCTTCAATATTGTGCTCTGCATAGTGTATCACCACGCAGAATAAAACCGGCACCGTGTACTGCATCAGTATGTGGATGGAACCCAAATTGTCATGATGTTATGTGTACCACTATGGTACAAAATTTTCTATACCCATGATTGTAAACCACTATGGTATGAGGTGCCTCCCCCACCCCGCAAAAAACATTAGTACGCAGAATGGGGTGTTTTTGGGTATTGTTCCTTCCAGTTCCAGGCTCATCCCTCAATTAACATCCAGCCATCCATGATCCCTCCACCAACCAATCCACCAGAATTAGACCAAAGCATCATCCTAAGCCACCAGACCCATATGATCTGACCATTGGCTGCATCAACACGCCTCATTAAGTCTACATACCCATGGTAAGTGGAGTCACAAAGGCCATCCTGACAAAGTTGTGGGCTTTGGGAAAGCTTGTGAGGGTACATTCCCATGGTAACCTAGAGTCCAACCTTGGGATGCTGATATGAACCACCCCATTCTTGGGACTAAGGGTGATCATTCACTTTTCCATTCAATGAGGAATAGTGATCAATCAAGGTGTTATGTTCTCTCCCCTATTTGACAAGGATAAAACTCATCCCCTTCCCAGAATGTTATCTAGGGCCCTCCTAGTCATGTAAGTCCCCAATTTTTCAAGGTAGGGTTTCATGACCGTTAATGTCTTCTCACATTAAAGGGTTTGTTTCTCTGAGCCCTCTCCCATGGTCACCATACCTCTTCTGTTGTGGGCTCTCCCTCCATCACCAATAGGGGAGAAGGAATGTGCATTGTTGAATCTTTCACATCCTCTTGTATCTAACACTGAGCATGACTCACGTGGACATAGAGGTTTGTAAGGATTACAACATACACATGATTCTGAACTAAAATAACTCTGATTCCTGATCAAAATTGGATATGTAAGAACCCAACCAGAAGGCCCGAGATAAAAAGGGTTCCTATCCCAAAGGGTCTACCTGTAACATCCTGGTTCCGAAATCCATCGAGAGGCACCCCGTACCCAGTTGGTCACATGGGCTCAAGTGCATTTCCCGAAACTCTAAAGGTTGTTGACTAGCAGCGAGGGCCTTAGGAGTGATAGTGGGGAAACTATGCCCTCATTGGAAGAGTACACAATAGAGGTAAACAAACACGCAATAGAGGAAGTAGTGAATATCCAACAATAGTAAGAAGTGGAAGACTGAGTAAATAAACAACTTGAAAAAATTCATAATAAATGATGCATGATACATATGTCTAGGGAAACATCCAAAAAAGTCACAATGCTAAATACAAATAGTTATAAAACAAAATACAAAAGAAAAGATAAAAATATCTTCATCATTGCAAGCCTAGGCTTGGTCCCATGCTCTCTAACTCCATAGAAAGTTATGTAATGAGGTGGAAGGGCACATTCCCTTATCTATACCTGTAGCAATATAATATGTTTGGGCTGAAAAGCATGACCCAAATAGGGTGTGTGACTAATTCCCAGTAGAAAACCACCCAAAGATCCATGCCTAACAGTCAGTGAATATATGGCAGATAAAAGTACAGAAATCAGTTAACAGGAAAGTACGAAGCAGTAAACAATCCACAGTTCCAATATCGAGCAACAACCAATCACAAATATGTAACCCTCTGGGAAGTACTCATAGCCATCACCTCTGGTCCTACCTAAAATGTACCAGCAACAATCTGGGCAGTACACTAAGACTAAACAATCTGGTTTGGTCATAAGAATTCATAAAGACTCTCTGAGGAAGCACTCACAGTCAATTCCCCTTATAGTCTAAGGTAGTCAAGGACTCTCTGAGAAAGCTCACATAGAAAAATCCCATTATAGCCCCAAGGTCATGGACTCTCTGAGGGAGATCACATGGTCAATTCCCCTTATATCCCAGGCCGTTCACAGTAAACCATAGACTCTCTAAGGAATATTACACTATCAATTCCCCTTATAGTCTAAAGTGGCCAAGGACTCTCTAAGGAAGCTCTCATGGTCAATTACCCTTATAGTCCACCACACCAGGTTCTAACGGCCCTGTGTAGGTAAACGAGCATATCAATGCAATATGGCCAAGGTAAACCTACAGAACTACTTGGCTATTCAGTCTACAACATATCAAGCATGTCAGAATACGAAATATTCCACCCTACAACACTAGGCATGGAAAACAGGCAAAGCGGCCAAACAGGCTAAACATGACCCAACGATCGTAAAAAAAATGCATGGGGAAAACATCCAAAGCATATAAAAACTGCCCGATTTAGATCCAATTAACCTCTACACAAGCATACAATCATTGAATACAATCAACATGGGTAAAACGGTAAACACTTAATATCCCGATTAAGGGTATTGGCCAAAATTGCACATAATATTCAAATAATTTGAACATAAAGGCACAAAACACCTACCTCGGTGTTAGGAAAATGCTATATGTGAACCTTGAGGCTTGAATCTACTTGGAACATCAAAGATCTACAAAACCCCCTAAACATTCAACCTATAATAACATGGAAAATGGAGGAATTGGAAAACAATGCTCTAGGAGAAGGAAGAACACACCGATGTGATTCCAACGCAACTGACGATGTTTGATTTGGTGGACGGACGTACGCTCGAGGGGTTTTCAAAGATCTGTGGTCATACAGAGATCTCAGTCGAACAAGACCTAAAATAAGAGCATTTTGGAGATTAGATGTGACCCCAGTGTGTTTAATGAAAAAAATAAAGTACACAACATGTACTTTTGAAGTACATGGAGTGTACTCGCTGTTTTAGTGCTCCGGTTTAGGCGGCCTCTAAATAACCCTACATGAACATGTGTGTGGCCACTACAAGACCTCCTGTGGAATCAAAGTACAGGGGATGTACACATAAAGTACATGGCGTGTACTTTCGAAATTTCCAGAATTTCCACTTTTTCTAAAAAATGACCAGAAAGGAAAAACATACCTAAAAAGAAGATCCATGTTCTCAAAAAATTCCCCCCATAAATAAATTCTTCTCCAAATTTCCCTAGCGTGGCATAGAAGAAGAAACCCTGAAAAACTCTAGAAAATGAGCTCGTACATTGGCCTCCCTCTCCCAAGTATCATCCTGTACTCGCCCATGCTTCCATAGCACACATACCAGAGGAACAGATCGGCCACAGATAACCTTTGTACTATGTTTGATAATCTGGATTGGATGCTCCTCAAAAGATGTGTCCACTTCTAACTCAACCTCCTCATGTTGAAAGACCTGAGAAGGGTCAAAAAAGTAACATCGGAGTTGAGAAACGTGGAAGACGTCATTCATAGCCTGATACCTCTGAGGTAACTGCAACTGATAGGCCACCAGCACAACTCTCTCCAATACCTCAACTGGTCTGACGTACCTCGGTGAAAGATTACCCTATCTCCTTATCCTTTTGTCCCCCATCCTCGGTGTGACACATAGAAAAGCCTGATCCCCAACCTTTAACTCTAGAGGTCATCTCCGCTGATAAGCATAAGTCTTTTGAAGAGACTATACAGTATAAATACTCTTCTGAATCAACTCTATCTGCTCTGTGGTCTCATGAACAAGACAAGGTCCCAGCAAAGCTTCCTCTCCTACCTCTAGCCAATATAAGGGTGATCGGCCTGGCCTACTGTACAAAGCCTCATATGGTGCTATATAAAAATTACGTGAAAACTATTATTTTAGGAAAACTCCACAAGATGTATATGCTTCTCCCAAGAACCTCCAAAATACAGAATGCATGATCAGAGCATTCCCTAAAGCACCTGAATCGTACGCTCAGACCAGTCATCTGTCTAGGGGTGGTAAGTTGTACTCAAAAGTACATGCATGCCCAAAGCCATCAAAAGCCCCTGCCAGACCCAAGATGTAAAACGTCCATCCCTATCTGAAAAAATAGTGTGCGGAACTCCATGAAGATCTATAATCTTCCGGATGTACAACCATCCAAACTCATCAACACGGAATGTCTCTTTGATCGACATGAAGTGGGAAACCTTCATGAGTCTGTTAATGACAACACATACTCCATCATTCCCTTGAGGCAATCTCGTAAAATTGATCATGAAGTCAATTGAGACATCATTCCACTTCCACTCGGGAATGGGTAACTGCTGCAGAAGCCCTACTGGTCGCTGATGCTCCACCTTCACCTACTGACAAGTGGAACACCTCATGACAAAACCAACAATATCCCTCTTCATACCTGGCCACCAATACTGAAGGTGTAGATCACGATACATCTTGGTGACGCCAGGATGAACTGCCCAAACCGGGGAATGAATATCCCAAATTATCTCCTTGCATATATCTATTGACACCCACACACGCCCCTAAAAATGAAAGATATCATCCTCACCTATAGTCCATCCAGGAATGGGGTCCTCTCTTGACACACTATCCTGTAGGACTAGCCCCTCAGAGTCTAATAGCTGCCTCATTTTCACCTGATCAAGAATAGTAGAGGTAACAGCTACATAAGGTAGACACATCTACCCATGACTGTCTGGCACCTCCAAATGCATCTCAGAGAACTGATCCATATGCTGCCACTCACAACTGTCCTTCTGAACTACTTGTATTTGAGTCCTTCTGCTCAACGCATCAGCCACTATGTTTCCCTTACCAGGCGTGTTGTCAAGATCAATGTCAAAGAATTATAGGTACTCAACCCACCTTCATTGTCTCAAATTTAGGTCACATGGAGTGAAAATATAGTTGAGACTCTTGGGGTTGGTGAAAAATAAAAAATGCTCTCCCAGAAGATAATTTCTCCAACCGAGTAAGGCATGAACAACAGCTGCCAACTCCAGATCATGCGTCGGGTAGTTTCTCTCATGTGGCCTCAACATCTGAGACATATACGCAACAAATCTATCTTCCTGCATAAGCACATCTCCCAGCCCGATACCTGATTCATCACAGTAAATAGTATAGCTCTTGCACAGCTCTAGAAAGACTAGTATTAGTGCTGAATTCAACCTCCGTTTCAGCTCCTGAAAGGCTGACTCACAAGAATCTGACCATAATAACTTCACACTATTCTTAGTCAGACCTATTAGAAGTGATTCTAAGCATGAAAAGTCTTGTATGAAGAATCTTTAGTATCAATCCAACCCTATAAATTTCTTCACCACAAAGAATTTATTTGGCTGCTCCCAGAAAACTGTTGCTCTCACTTTCTCTAGGTCTACTAATACTCCTGACTCTAAAATAAAATGACCCAAGAAGTGAATCTAATCCATCCAAAAGTAGAATTTTGAGAGGTTATCATATAACTGATGCTCCCTCAGTGTACTCAAAAAGATCTCAGGATGGGTAGTATGGTCGTGTCGAGTGTGAGAGTACACCAAGATATCATTCACAAAGACAACCACGAAGGAATCCAAGTACAGATGGAACCGTCGGTTCATCAGTGACATGAAAACTACAGTTGATTTCGTGAGACCAAACGACATAACCATATACTCGTATAGACCATACCTACTATGGAAGGCTATAAGAGGTATATCAGATGGTCAAACGCGCAACTGATGATAACCGGATCTCAAGTCAATCTTCGAGAACACTCAGGCTCCTCGAAGCTGATCAAAGAGATCATCAATCCTAGAAAGGGATATCGGTTCTTGATAGTCAAATGGTTCAACTTCCAATAATCCACATAAAGCCCTATGTGTACCATCCACCTTCATCGCAAACAGGACAGGAGAACCTCAAAGAGAAGTACCGGGTTAGATGAAACCCTTTTCCTGCAACTCCTCCAACTGCTTCTTGAGCTCCTATAATTCTAGTGTAGACATTCGATAAGGAGGAGTGGGCACTGGTGCTGCTATTGTCACTAGATCAATAGAAAATTCTACCTCAAACTTTTAAGGAAACCCTAAAAAGTCCTCTGGATAGACATCCCTAAAACAATCCACCACTAGAGGAAAGTCTTACTATGAAGTTCCCTAGTCATTCAGATGTAGACTGGAAATCTAGGCTATAACTCCTCCTAACCTAGAATGCTCTGGACCCTCTCTACTCGCCTGGACATCCCATTCACCCCTATGAAGAAAATATCCACCCTATGGTGATATGAAACTCACCCTATGGTGATAATAGTCGACGAAATCCTAAATGGGAACTAACCAGTCCATTCCGAGAATGACATAAAATCCTGTCATCTTTAGGACATAGAGGTCCCATAAAAAGTGACTCCCACAAACCTCTAGAGGGCACTCCTTGCACTGTCATACACTAGTCATTCTACTCCCCAAAAGAGTGTCTAGCATCAAGATCTCAGTAGAAGAAAAGATGCAGAACCCATGGATCTCCACAACAGCAAGATAGATAAAGCTAGGGGAAGCCCATGTGTCGAAAAGAGTTGTAGATAAAAATAAGGCAAATAGGATCGTATCTTTAACTATATAAGGTACAAGATCCTGTACTTGTTGGGTCTGCTCCACTATAAATTTCTAGCTTGCTCCATGGCCTTGTGACCTTGCCTGACCACTTCGAGCTGATGCACCCTACTTTTTTTTGAAGGACCGGTGACTGAATACTCCAGCCACAACCTCCACCTTGACCTAAACAACTAGAAGAACTACAACTCCTAGATTAGTGGGAAACTGGTGGTGATTCTCCCGAATGTGGAGTCATATAAGAACCCCTGTCACTAGTTTCCGGTGAAAAGAACTGGCAGAAGCATTGAAGATGACCCATCTTACAGCAAGATGAGGACTCCACTGGGTCCCTCGAGCAAAGTGGCCTCATATTCCCACTCTTCATGCACTTGTAGCACACCACCTGGCTACTAGAAGATGCATCCATCCAACTCTGATCTCCTCAAACATACTCCCTGCGATTCTTACTGCTATCAGTATGAGGAATACTAACTCGGGATGTCGAACCGCCCTAGCTCACTGCTATAGAGTCCCTCAGATTGTGCTTTGTAATTAGCTCCAAGTTGACGATAGAGGATCTTGAATTCAACTTGAAGATGTTCACTTTGGATTGGATGTCGTGCCTCAAACCATCCCCAATATTCTGCAAAAGAAACAACTCATCACCTCCTGGAATAGGCATGAAGCACTAAGGCTCTAAGAACCGGGAGGAATACTCAATAACAGAAAGAGTACCCTGCTCCAGACTCATAAACACTTAGGCTCGATCAGCACTTAAGGTCTCTGGATAGAAGAAATCGTAGAAGATGCGCCGAAACTCATCCCAAGCCATACTCTGCTAGCATCCTTCTTGTGAGATCACATCCCACCACCTCTTGGTGGAGTCTCAATGCATGTAGGTAGCGAGATTCACCCTCGTCTCTATAGGTATCTTCATATGCTTGAAAATCGTCAATTTGGATTCTAGCCATGACATTGTAGCCTGGGGTCCTCCATCCCATGAGAAATGAGGAGGAGGACTCTGCTGAAAGACTTGTGTCAATTCCACTATTGACGGGGCAGGAGACGACAATCCATGAAAAGTTTACATCATCTTCATAATGCCCTCTCTGAACTGAGAATCATCTACTAGGTCAGGTATAATGGCTGGGGCCATGACTGGCATGACAGGATGATCTGTTGAAAGACCCTGATCAGCCATGTCTGGTGTCTAATCACTACCTGGAAACTGGCGCACTACTAGAGGACGTCTCGGTGGCATGACTCTACAAAGTCAAATAAACACCGTAGATCAAAATTATCAAGGAAAAAAAACTAGATGCTTAAGAGAGGAACAGAAGAAAGAAAGCATTCAAGTTTTATAAAACATGACTACACGACATGTACAATCCCTACATAGCATGTTCACTTAAGTCATTATCATGGGCGTGTACTCCTGCCTAAACTGGTTGGGTAACACCCCAAAGACACGGTGTATTGTCCTCACACACAGTGTGTACTTGAATCCTCTTCCCCTGCCCGAGTCCTTCTACATGGTTAAGCCACACTGATCTCCTAAAACAATACTACATGGTGTGTTCAACGTGGACACTACGTGTAATAGACAAGCTTCATCGGCCCGTGTTGTTAGTGAATTGTCCGGTGTACCTAGGTTACACTACACAGCATGTTCCAGATGGACATAGCGTGTATTAAGAAGTCCCAACCAACCGTGTTATTAGTTACACAGCCCGCTACCCAGCTGACACTACACGACGTGTTCTAGACGGACCCGGTATGTTCGAGAGAGGATAACACCGACCCATGTTGTTAGTGACACGGCTGGGTTCCTGGGCCAGACTACACAGTGTGTTCAGTACTAACACATCATGTATAGATTTAGGTTTATTCATCTGTGTTTTTAGTCACACGGGCGGACACATGGTCAACACCACACGACATGCACAACTGGCACACTACATGTTCCCACAAGGATTTCCATTTCCCATGTCTCTGCCCACACGACCTATGACTTGGTTAGAGACTACATGGCGTGTACATAAAGTACACAGTCTGTACTTAAGAAAAATAGTTTCTTCCTGAATAGAATAATACGCACTGTGTATTCTGGTTATGGAAATACCACATTGAAGGAGGAGGAGCACAAAACACCCCTTTCTAAGGTGATGTGGATACCTCTTCCATCTTGAGGCCTTTTCGTGGGAGGTGTTTATTGTCCAGAGCCCACGGAAAACAAAACCGTTTGGGCTAGGCCCAAAGTAGACAATATCATGATCGTGGCCTAGATTGGGCCGTTACAAATGGTATTATTGCAGGTGTCCATTTTATGTGCCAGCGAGGACGTTGGGCCCTTCTAGGGGGGGTGGGTTATGGAAATCCCACATTGATTTAGGAGCACAAAGCACCCCTTTATAAGGTGGTGTGGAAACCTCTCCCATCATGAGGCCTTTTCTTGGGAGATGCCTATTGACCAGAGCCCAAGGAACACAAAATCACGTGGGATAGGCCTAAAGCGGACAATATCATGATCGTGGGCTATATTGGGCAGTTACACCACCCAATAATGTTTACCAAATGGAAATCTTCTATCCATAAGCCCCACACAATCTGACTATGTGGGTTTTGATTCCTCTCATGAGTATACGTAGGAAGCCCTTCTTGTTGTCCTGGTCCCAACATCATGTCACCTTCTTCCCCTTGAATGATGATAAACTTCAGAGTGCCTTAAAATATGTCTCAAATCTGTATCACTTCCATAGAATCAAATATATGAATGCTTACGATGATCCTACAAACAAAGGGTAGACCATGGAAACACTCTTCGAGAATGAACGAAGGATTCATGAACATATGAACACGACTTAATTCTATAAGAGAGTCTTGGAATAAGCAACAATACTCCCCCAAAAGGGTGCGGTGAGCCTGACCTCCCATCCTCTCGACCAATAGAGACCTTAAATGTAATTGGTAAAATCGTTATCCAACGAGCACATGAATTTTGAAGCAAGGTCCATGAATCATGGATACTAGGGTCATTGTGCGTTCTTGCATCCATGAATAAACTGCTTGGAAACCATCTGGGGAAGATATATCTAAGAAGGGTTGATTTCACGAGTGCTCAACCCCCACGCAATCACCTGTTGGGACCATCATACCTCACATGGGTAATTCAACATTCTTTAAAGAATAATGACATTGACTGGTCGAAACAAAGGAATGGTAAATTTGATAAGGACCCATCTCAATAGAAAAAGGGACGAGTTGCGATCATTGACGGACCATTTCCACACCACTCGTAAACATGCCACCTTGGAGGTGAAACAAAAATGGTTAACCTGATGTGAATAATTAACCAAGGTGGTGGTTCTACTGTAATGATAAAAGACAAAAGGATAATCCATGTCAGAACATTTTTTTCACCTCAGTATGTGGAAAATGTGCCACCATGGAGGTGGAACCAAAACGGTGAACCCGACATGAATCCTTAACCAAGGTGGTGGCTCTACCCAAATGATAAAAGAAAAAAAGATATTTCACATCAGACCATATTTTTCTTCTCGGTACATGAAAAATGTGCCACCTCAGAGGAAAAACAAAAATAGTGAACCCACCATGAATCCTTAACCAAGGTGGTGGTCTTACCCCAATCAATCCTCTTCTCCCCGCGTCAAAAGAAAATGGGAAGGGTGCAATAGTGAATCTCCAAATATTCATATATTTAAAAGAATGTTGCTTTGAAGATGTTTTGTGGTCTATTTTTCATATATGTAAATTTATTATTCCCTAAAAGCATCCTATGATCCAAATGATATCCCAATGACCCATTTAGGCATGCACACTTGTGATCCCATAGGCAGTTGGGGCCCCAAATAAGGGAAGGCCCCTTCACCTACCAAGTGTCTTCAATGCTGGTTATCGAATATGCTGATCAAAGAGTACCACCGAAATGGTACTATCCCTATGCTGGAGGCCACAATATAAGCCCTCCAATCAGCAAAGGTCCTCCAGTCACCTCTTCAGCCACTACTGGTACCCCAGCACAAGGCTTCCCCATTGGTCATCTCAAACTGTTTCGGGAGCATGTCCCCAGAAAATGAAATGAGTACCTCCTTTATCCCAGGGTGGTAGATGAAGTCAATGTTGATGACTTCATCTCAACTGGACTGGGTTTCTACCCACAAACCCGCACAAGAGAGCATCGCTGCCGACACAGGATGACCAACCCTCCTCCCTCCATGGAGGACCTTATGATGAGGGAACCTTCCAAAGTCCAGGAGACCCAAGCCCCTTGGGAAGCCTGCTAAGGGAGTAGAATATATAATCATGAACATTCTATCACCCTAGTTCATGAGGAGCAGCTCCACCCTACAAACACAACGACATTCAACAAGCAGACCGATGACCTTGCCCCCTCCACTCAAGCCCACCACAGAAATAGGGTGGCATAATACGAGCACATGCACATTCCTACTAATGCTCATTGGTCCCATCATGTTGACATAGTGGGAAACTATAGGAAGATGCAGATTTCTGCCAATGCAAAGCAAGACCACCATTCAAATTGTGGCACTTAGAAACATGCATTCACAAATAACATTTGAAGAATTTCAATCCTACCATCTTAATAGGGAAGTAATAAGCTACAAAAATACATAAACACCTACTAATTCACGATAATCCCACCATCCAAATATGGCAGCAACCAAATACGAGCAGAGTCAATGTACTATGAAATCATACAATGATTGTGAGAAAAATATAGCGACAAGATAGCGGATGAAGAGCCTTGCTCGTGAATATGAATACCACCAGTCAAATACGATGGAAACCAGAGATGAAAACTGAAGATAGACACATTCCTCTGTCCCGACATAGGAGAACTACAAGTATGTACTGGAAACTCATAGATAACTAGAATATGAACAAACTTTTTCTCTGATGTCAGAATGGGAACTCATACCTATTCCAGCCAAACATGTATCCCAACACATCCTAGAAATTATGGAAGATCAAATGTTGATTCCAGACCATATACTCCAAGAATTCCAATATATTATTTCATCAGCAGTAAAGGTGAGAAATCGATCCCACGAACAGGTTTCCTCAAACTGAATGACTCACTCACAAAATGATTTAGTCACTTCAGAGTAGTTACACATCCTTGATCCAGTCTATAAGGGTAGATGAAAATATCCCACAAAATATGTACAACTAGATTGGGAAAAAATACCCATTCCAAATGGGGGACGCTGTTCCAACATGGTGGCCTCTTCCGGGCAGGCATACATCCCTACCGAAACTCAAGATGCTCATCGGCATATCCCGACGACATCAAAGGAAAAAAAGACATGGACTCACATATGAATGGCATTACCAATAATATATGGCCTCAGATACCCGTAAGAGGGAACCCAAAAATGATAGGTGCCAAAGGTAACCGAAAAATGAAGAGCACATACATTATTGATGCACGCCTGTCACGGGGCGTGGACAAAAACAATTATATTTTTTTTTCTAGTGTAGCACAGTGGCTGACTAGGGTCATGTCTCTTGAGGATCATTTTAGTTTGGTTCACTTAATTTAATCTAATTCACCTAAACTATCTCTTTTTTTGGTTTTGTTTTTATATAAAAGCTGTGAAAATCTTTTTTGGGTTTTTTATTTAAAAATATAAACAATCATGCAATTATAATAGAATGAGTTAAGAAGAAAGTACATGCTTTTAGGGATTAGTCTTGGATTCAATCATTATTCTCTTTTATATGTTGATATTACTTTGATAATACAAACATGAAATCTAATATTTGATTCACTAATCTTTTCTAGAATATAAATAGTTTGAGTTTCCTGTCACTGGGGGCCATCACCCAATCAGGGACATTCGCCTCATCAATGCATGATACTCAAATCTACCACAAACAGTAAAACAAACTTTAAAGAAAATTAATGAATATCTTGACCTCCCCCCAGTCCAAGTCTCGAGTTAGCCTCTCATTTCCAAGAGTGTGAGGTTACATGGTGTATTGGGTTGAATGATGATAGAGAGATGAAGAGAGAGAGAGAGAGAAGAACAAAAATGTATGGAGAAACACAGATGCATGGATTAATAAAACTAAAAATAAAATAAATTACAACTGAAAATGAAACTAAACAAAAACTAAAATGAAAATAAACATAAAAAAATAAATGAGGGGGATGATTGGAGCAGAAGTGGCCCGTGCCCCGGTGGGATCCCGCCTTGGCTTTGGGTGTCGAGCTAATGATTTGAGAAGGAGGGGAGGGCCTCCTTTCATAGGAAGATTTTTTCCCCTGAATTTTTTCGGTTGGATGGTACCATAAATGACCTTTTTTCGCATTTTCTCCTTCATAAAAGATGTTCATAAATGTCTTCTCTATATCCCCTAAAACTATCAGCAAATTTATCCATATTATGTAGGAGTCATGGAATTTTCATTGAATATGACCTCTTCTGGATGAAATTTCTAGGAAGATTCCTTTAAATGTATAATGATTAATATCCACCTTAATGGATACAAAAATCCATAGAATTTAATTTTTGTGTGAGCCTAGGTGTCCTATTCCATATCCAGGTGGAATCACTAAAATTTTAGCAGTGGATAGCGAATTGTGCATCTGTTATGGTGGTGGGGTCCGCGCTGTCTGCACGAACAAATTTCCAAATTCAATGAATTTTTAGGCCCTTTAGAAAGCCCAATCAGCTCCTGGTCCAGAAGAAGAAATTGGAGGAATTTAAATAAGGATTCTAAAAAAAATTAATCACAATGTTTGGAAATATATTTTATGAGAAATGGAAAAAATATCCTTGTGGTCAAAATCTGTCCAAAATCCAGAATTATGCACTTTTTTCAATTATGCTCATTTTCATTATAAAATTAAAATTACCCATTTTTTTAATAAAACATGTAAATAAATGCAGTTTATCATTGAAAAATAGTAAAAAAAATACTCATTATTTGATCAATAATATGCATTTAAATTTTCTCTGTTAAATACCCCACGCTTAAACTATGCTTGTCCTCAAGCATAAAATCTCAACATGGAAATCAGAGGACACCAATGCTACCAATATTCAAATTTCAATGAAATAAAATCAAACAATTTTCAATGTGAAATAAAAAATTAAAAAATATGTATAAAATATCTATTTAACTTCACATTTTTTAATGAAACAAATAATTCACATATTTTACTTTTCCTATTTGAAAATTGATAGAACTTATCCTTTCATTCATTCAAGCTCCTCGATTCATCATTATTAAATATTACATGTCATGATTTACCTCACTTATGATTTTTATTCTCTCATCTCTCGTGATATAATTAAATTAGAGTTATTCTCATATCATGATAACTTGCTTCTTATCCATAGCCTAGTAAATAACTACTTTCTCCACTTTATAAAGACAAAAGACACATAAAATCACGAGGACATGCAATAAAGGTTCAAATGACTCTGAGGTTTAAGGTTGGTAGGATTTGATGCTTTAAAAATTAAGGCTCAAGGAGGAGGCTAATATCTTAAGTACAATGCATGATATCAAAAGTAAAAGTGTAATGAAATTATCCCCTTCAAAGTAGCAACACCCACTTCCAAAAACTCAATGTAATGTCATGATCAAATTATGTATAATGAATGATTTGTGAACCCTCTTGAATTTTTTTATTTTGTACTTTTTGTTATTTTTTGAATGTTATGATAAGATCAATACTTACGTCCATCACCTAACCACATACGATCATAAGATCGTCGATATAAAAAATGGTGATTTTTTGTTCCCCCAAATCAAAACCCATTTTTCTATTTTTTTTGGATCTTTTTGTGATTTTGTCATTTTCTTAATTCAAGAGGGGAAAACAGTAGAGTATAATGAAATATTCCAAAAAAATTACAATTCCCATAATAACCCCCCACACTTTTTCCTTACAGTGTGTATCATCCCATCCACTATGATTCCCTTTACCCCCATACTTCAAATTTAAAATATCATGCAAATACCAAGAGTAGGGTAGGAATGGATAAAAATGGCTTGAAACATGGCTCATCCCAATAAAGGTCATTCATGGTCTCTATGGTCTAAAAGAAGGATTGATTCAAAGGTGGTATTTTAAGGATAAGTGGCTTTTCAAAGGATGACACAATCATTTTAAATATGTTTTTGCACAATCATAGATTTCACAAGTTTCAATACAGGTTCTCGTCAGTTACATGTCCCAAGATCACTCAAGAAATATGCTTAAGAATAAATAAGAAGTACTTGGTCTAGAAATCCTCTTGGGAATGAGAAATATAACATGGGAAAATCACTCATGGTATGAATAATAATAATAAATCAAATGACATAAATTTCAGAAAGTCAAAGCATGAAAGTTCATAGGGAAATTTCATTTACATGAATTAATTAATTCCTTCAAATCATGAGTCATAATTTCAATATCTATGCTTCATGTTTAAAAATTAAATTATGAATTTCAATCATTTAATCATATGAAAATTGAAATATAAAACATGGCATCACTGGGGTCCTAAGAAACTCATTTCTCCTAGATAAGTTGAATAATACACGAATTCAAGTGTGGGCATGCAATTTTATTTTTAATGCTCAAAACATATTTTGGACCAAAATGTAGAGAGTTTAAAGGATAAAACACTAAATCAAAACTCACTTTTTTCCATGAAACATGGTCCTTCCCCTCCACTATTTGGGGATTACTTCTAACATCATGTTCCTACAAAAGAAAATCACTCAATGAATCACAAGGATTATTTCCTTTATGCTAAAAAATAGGAAGGAGGGACTGCATCCTATACTACTTCCTAATAAATGAAATTGAAATATAAATACCTAGAAAGCATGTAAAGATAAATCTTGGTATGATCCCCCAAGTGGGCCCTGAATTTTTACTACCTCTATAGGGCAGTGCCAGTTTTTATCTAAATTCAAATGGTGGATGACGATTCTTTTATTTGAACAGCCACATGTGTCTTTTCCAAGCTTTTGCTTCATCCTTGTCCTTGAGGAATGATCCATGGATAGAGTACACCATATCCCCCCCCCCTTCACAATGAGGTATAACTTTAATGTTGGGGGTATGATGTAGTATGAAACATCCTCTATATTGTTTGCTACTTGTGAAACCTCTTCTTCTTTGTCTAGTGGTTCTTCAAGGCATGCTGAATCAATATAATAGTCAATGGGAAAGTCATAATTTAATTCTATTTGACCAAAATTAAAACATGAAGTATCAAGATCAAATTTTTCCCCATCAAAGTAAGTATCTTTTGTCATGGTATCCTTAGGAAAATCCATTGCATCTCTTCACGAGCTTCCTTCAATAAATATTCAACTTGTCCATGTAGCTCCATTTGTTCCTCAGCAGGTGCACATATAGCTTCATCTTCTTCCTCCATGTCATAACTGAGTTTGTATGATTCTGTATAATCAAAATCAAAAAGAGTGATATAGAATTCAAATTCAAAAAAATTAGAAGAGATAGAGTCAAATAATGGTTCAACTCCCTGAGTCGGTTCAGCTTCAATCTTTGCCTCAGTGTTAAGTGCCTCTTGGAGAAGACTCTTTGAGGATGGATGTAGGTAGTCGGGCTTCTCCATTTTAACATCAAATTCCACCACATGGGTGGTGTCTTACTTCAGTAGTGTTGGATCTTATTTCTTGTATTGTATGGGGAGATCAGAAAGTTCCTCACATTTAATCAGGAATTCATCCAATCTTGGTTGCTCTCCTACTTGTGGCTTAGTAGGAAAGTCATCATCCTTTGCCACCTCGGATTCTTGATCCTGCTCGGTGTTGGGTTTCTCTATTAATGCACAAACATAAACAAATTCTCTTTCTTCTTTTCTCATCAAATTTTCAATGATTTATCTTTGTTCTTACACCTGAGCACTTCTAAAATATTCTTCTTGTTGTTGTTATACATGTGAGTAATTTTCAGTCCATGTAGAATAATAATCATTTGAATTCATCATGGAAATAATTTTTTTGTTATTTTTTTAAAAAAAGAAATGAAATATTACTATGATATGAAAATAGAAAAAGTAAATGAATAACTTATTGGGTCCCCAGAAATGGCCCCAGTTTTGACACATTCTTATCACGAGGTGTGGAAAAAAAAATTGAATCCCCCAAAGGGTGTAGTATAAATGGTAACTAGAATTTCGTTATCCAAGGAGTTGTGTTTTAATCTTGGTGTCACTTAAAAATATAAAAAGTTTGAATGATTTAAAAAAGAAAGAGGTTTTTTAAAAAGGATTATGAAATTAATATGTGAGAGAAGTGATTGGATTTAGGTTTGATTTTCCCATTTGTGAAGTCATCATTGTTTTTATGAAAATACGAATCCTTTGCTTTTAGAAAAAATAATTAAATGAATTGAATAACAATTGTTTCTTCTTTTCACCTTTCATTTAATTATTTATCAAAGTGTAGAATTACTAATGGACTAATATAAATTACTTAGGGAATACACAATCTGATATTGATTTCCCTATATAATTAAATTAATCTATCATAATTTCTCCATGTGATTTAGTAATCACCAAATCACTCCCTTAGTTGATTTTCTTTATAGATTAACCAATCAGTGTAAAAATAAATAGATCAAGCAAGGCTAGAATAATATTTAAATCAAAGAAATTTAAAATTTAAAAATAAATAAAAATACAATCATATTTAATTTAAATTCAAAAATAAATTAAATTTATAATCATTCATTTAAAAGAAAAGAATTCCTTTGAATTAAACTTTAGAAACTCAAACATCCCAAAATGGGGTTCCCCTTCCCTTCAACCAATTGAAAAATATTCTACCCCTCCATGCAATGTGGGGTCATTGAATTAAAATAAAAAATAAACATGGAGGAAGTAATTATGAATGAAGAACAAGTATGATGACACTCTCCTCCTATTGGATGCTTGTCACTAGCTGGAATTGGATGAGAAGGAATGAATTGAGAAGTAGGAGCTCCTCTACTTTTATAGGTAGAATTCTTCCTTCTGAATGTGACGCATTTTATCCCTCAGAAATGACTTTGTTTTGAGTTTTATCCTTCATAAAATATGTTCATAAATGTCTTGGATGTCTCCTCTAAAACTATTAATGAATTTATCTATCGGATGTAGGAGTTATATAATTTTCATTGAATAGGACTTTTTCTAGAAAAAATTTCCAGGAAGCTTCATTTAAATGTATAACGATTAATATCCAACTTAATTGATGAAAAACTCCATGGAATTTAATGGGTGAGTGAAACTATGAGTCCTCTTCCATATCCAGGTGGAATCACCGAAATTTTAGCTGGGGATACCGAATTGGGAATCAGTTATGGTTGTGGGATCCACGCTGTCCACCCGAACAAATTTCAAAAATCAATGAATTTTTAGGCCCTTTATATGGACGAATAAGCTCCTAGTATAGAAGAAGAAATTTATGTAAATAAAATAATTATTCTGAAAAAAAATTAATCACAGAGTATTGACATATAGTTTATGATAAATGTCAAAAATACCCTTGTGGTCAAAATCTATCCAAAATCCAGAATTATGCACTTTTCTCAATTATGCTCATTTTCATTATAAAATTCAATTTACCCATTATTTTAATAAAACATGTTAATAAATGGGGTTTATCATTTAAAAATAGTAAAAAAATACTCATTATTTGATAAAAAAATATGCACGTAAATTTGTTCTATCAAGTATCTTACTCTGCAGGAAGCTGGGGTCCTTGACACCCTCAAAAATATATCAACAATGCCTCAAGACCCTATCATTCCATTACCAAAATATGGAAGTGGTAGTTTTAGTTTTGAAGGTACTACCCGTAATATCGCTACCGGTATCTATGAAGGTCCTACATAGAGCACCCACAGGGGATTACATTGTGGGTCATGAATGATCGATCACAATATCCTATCTTTTAATGAGCATCAGGGTAGCCCTCTCCTCGACTTGAAGATCAGATAGCAAGAAGGACCTACCCTTGTTTTCATCCACCTGGATTTTCACGACACGACCCTACTCGGGCTCGAGCCACAACTACCCCAAGCCTGCCTCCATAGGCCAGGGGCTGGCGACAAACACCAAAGGCTAAATAACTCAGGGAGGCCTTTTCCTGAGTACTTGTACACACACAATCATCCCACTAAATGCAATAGTGTAGAGTAAAAAGAGAAGTAAAGTGACAACTACTGTAAATAAACCAAAAATTGCATCGACCTCTAAACAGTACAAAGTAGGAGTTGAAGGTAAACTAAAAAGTAAAGGGAAAAACACACAACCAACCCGAAAAGTGCGACAACCCAACAACAAGTACAAAAAACAAACACCAGGGAGAGTCCCACACCTGGAACCTGACTAAGACCACCACACGCGGTCCAAGCTCCACTGAAGTCATGACCAACCTGTCCGTCGTCTACAAGGGCACACCAAGTGCGGGCAAATCCCATGTAGCGGTGAGTATAAAAATACTATGTAGGATACCCCGAAGGCTTGAGGGAGCAACAAAGGAGGTACCGAAGGGTGCGCAGTAGATCGAATAGGGAAAGTAGAGGAGTACAACTGAGAGTGCAGTAAGAGTAATAGTAGAGAGTCTAGATCAATCCAACAAGAGAATGGAGGTAAACTCGTCCAGACACAAGGAGATGGAAACAGTGAGAAGAAGAACATCTCGTCGAGTATTCGCTACCTATAGCAGGAGAGTAGTTTCATCCAACCACGAGAATCTAGACATGGAAAGCACGTGGCATACCCCGCGCGTCTTCACCTCTCCTAGAGGTAGAGTAACCAATCCCATGAAGTGGGTACTGGAACAAGGTATATACATATCCATATGCTCAACCAAGAATCCCGAACAAGATCGTAAGGGGATCTCCATCCCGTAGATTAGCCCAAGAAAGTGAGTAGCCAACCATCCCAGAAGTAAACACCATCGATCCCCAACATCCCGTACGTCTGCCCTGAACTGCAAGTCAAGGGGCCCAAATCACCTCACCTTAATACTATCCACTTTGGGTAGCACTGACTTACCCTCACGGTTTTAGGTCACGTCACAAGGACGCGTCTCGGTGGGGAAAGCTCCCCTCATACTTGAGAGTTTTGGGGAACGTCAAACCACACCTCTTCACTGGCCCGCAGTCGTGAGGTATTCTGAAAGTCGACATGTGACCCCCTACCTAGCCCTGCTGGAGGGTGATCCCTAGAAGTCGACGAGTTTCCACTGGACGGAGACCCGGAAAGAGTCCACAGGTGCCACACTGCCCAGTCCCGAAAAAGGGTAATCCACTGGAGGGAGACCTGGCTAAAGTCGTCGATGAGTCCCAATTCCCAGTCCCAAAAAAGTGTATTCCACTGGAGGGAGGCTCAGAACCATCAACAGGGACCACTTCCAAGCCCAGCTGGAGGTAAAATGGGCATCGGGGACCACTTCCTAGCCCAACTAGAGGTAAACCCGGAACCACCCTGGCCATCCCGACTAGATGGTAATACTCGGTGAACACCGCTGTACTAGGCATCCCTAATGGATGGAAACCCACTTGCCAGCCCTACTGGATGGTTCCGCTCTGGCCACCCCTGCTGGGTGGTACCACACTGGCCATCCCTACTGGAAACAAAATCCTGGCCAGCCCTACTTGAAACAACCTCCTGGGTAGAGGATCGGTGCCCGCGTAAAGTGTTGGTCACACCGAATCCACAAGAACTATACCAGGGAACACAAAAGGATGGGAGAAACTCCTCGGGCCTCTCAGGGCGATCACGCTCCAGCCCGCTGAGTCACTGTCGAAGCGGACCGAGACAACTCATCCCAGAACATGGGGAAAACACCCACGTTGTACGAGCACACGTAGTCTCAAATAGTGCCGTAGTCCGATGAAAAGGACACGGTACTGAAACCCCTCACAGCTGAAGAAATAGAAGAACAAAACCATATCTGTTGGCCAAACTAGAACAGATCCAGGGAAAAACTCAACCCTACTGGTCAAAAAATGAGAACAAAACCAGGGGAAAACTCAACCCTGCTGGTCAACAAACGAGAAAAAATGGACCCTCTACGTCATGATTGGTCAAAGGTACACAATGCAAAACACGACACACACATGGGGCCCACACAAAATGTGGCCCTGAGTCAACCCCATCCAAGTGCACAAACATTCTCATGTACCAACATCCACATGTACCTCCCAGCATTCCCGTATACTCCCAGAGTATACCACGTCTCCAGCCAAAAGGCTAACGTGGACACAACACCCAACGTCAACGCGAAGGCATAAATGTAACAACTCAAACCTGCCACCTAAACTGCTGAGGCACAACCAACCACATCTCTTTGAACACCACAATCACTCTCCGAGGAGTGAACGCGATCACACGACAAGGGTTCCCTACAAACACCGTAGGAAAAACCACCACTGGTACACCCTTTCATATTTTCACATTTAATAAGATCACGTAAGAGGATCTACTCGCCTGAAAAGATTACATAGTTTTAATCCTCGCAGAAAATCATACGAGATAGACTACCTACTCACCTCAAATAGATATCCGACAAAAATGTTTCCAACACCACCTTACGCCCGAACGGCGTCCCATGATCCCAAGCCTCGGCCCCAAAAATAGTCGGGCACATCACACCACTGAAATGCCCTTAGGAAAACACATCAAATGGACTGCTCACTTGAGTGCAACAGATATCCAGAGAAAAAGATGCATTCCGACATACTGAACGTGAGCGGTGCTGCACAGGACCCGCATCCCGGTCCCGAAGCGCTGCCAACGGATCGCACTGTTGCGATGCTCTCAGAAAAGTTTACAAGATGGACTATTCACTTGCCCAAAACAGACAACCGGTGATAAAGCTAGAAATCACCGCCAAATCCCAAAACGGACCTCGTGGGGCCCGCACCATTGTGTAGAATTAAAGCGGGTGGACTACGCCATTGAAATTCCCTTGTAAAAACACCCAATAATGATTGCTCGCACGCCCTGAACAAACATCTGATGAAAAACGTGTAAAGCGCTGCACGCAGCTTGAAAGACGGGCCATGGGGCCCATGCCTCAACTCTGGTTTCAACGCCTAAAACCATGCTGGAAAACTCCGACTCAAGTTCAGGGCCTCAAGGACACCGAAGACGGTCAATTTTGACGTCGGATGTGTCCGCGCCATCCAAAACAAGAACTTCCAAAAGAACGCTCGTCCACTTAACGGTCATGTCGCGCCCTTGATCCCCTCATCTCAAGAATTAAAAATTCCCAAGACCATATCAAAAACATTTCCTTGTCTATATCATTCCACAGCTATAGACGGCACACGAATCCAACCCCTGGTTTGAATTTTAGAAGTGTTTTAAAATTTATTGGACGAAACGGGTGGGCATGGCCGATTTGGCCGGCCCACCCTACCTGGACCAGCTCAGCCTGTCCGGCTGAGCTTCCACGGAGACCTGCCTCGTGCGGGTCATGTCTGCTGACCGGGGTCACAGGGACCCTAGGTCGTCCTTGTCACGCCCCCGACTGACGCCCCTCGCCCAGCGTCTCCGCATGCTCCCCATCACACGCGGCCGCCTACGCCGTACACCCCTCATCCACCTCTGCCTGGCACCGTTCAAGACCGTCGGTGCCCACTCGAGCCGAGCCTCCGCCGAGACTGTCCGGTGAAAACACACCCGCACCCAGCCAACACCACCGCCTGGACCCCTGCTGCGCCTGCTCACCAGAACGCCGCGCTCACCCACGCCGGAACCCCCAAAGCCGACCGGAGGGCCTCTAAAACCACCGGAGAACACCCAAAACCCGCAATATTCAGCGGGCGATTGCGGAGGACTCGAGACTCCAAATTTGAAAATAAAATGTGCGTTTGGAAGGCCAAAATATATACTACACGACCATGGGATTTATTCGAGGATAAAACAACAATTTTATACATATGATCGAACTCAAAGTAAGTGCGGGAAAAGAAAATGAAAACGACAAATCCTACCTCGTTGGGCGTTGCCCGACGCTTTGTGTGCGATCTGTAATCACATTCTTGGAGAGGTGGGGAGGAGGGCATGAGGTTGAGAGCTCGTTGGTTTGGAGCTCCTTTCTCCATGAGAAATAAACAAGGGAGGAGATGATGGTTTGGTTTATGTCGGAAGAAATTAATTAAAAACATAATTAATTTAAAACTCCAAATTAACCCACACCTGAAACCTTTGGTGTGGTCAAGATTAAGTCTCCCCTAGGGATAACACCACCTCTCGAGCACAACGGTGGTCTCAAAATTTTAATCTGAGGCCTCGTTCAAAAGTTATAAAACTGAACGCCCAAAGCTGCCAAATTACGAAAATGCCCCTGGGGCCATTTTTCAAAGACGTCCCACAACCGCAAAGATTACACCCTTACTAGGGTAAACGACATGTTCCAGACTCAAATGTTCCCTCGGCTTTCTAATCTAAGCTACTATTTAATAGATACTTGAGTTTAACCATCAAACGAATAAATAAATAAATATATAAATTTACCTGTTTAACGTTCTGGTAGCAGGTGAGGGGTCCAAAATTCCCGCACCGACATGCCTTATGTCATTAATTTGGTAAACACCCCATTTTGGACTCATCCGTACACTCAGATTTAGGATCCGAAGAACCGTTTAGGAGTTATCCCATTTATTTAGCGTGTCCACTATGAACAGACTGAAAATTTAATTCCGGCCACACCGGGGCTCGGAATCGCACACCGTTTGAAGGCGCTTCTCTGTAATAACATTAAGAATATTCCAAAGTCTTTTATATCCAAAAACTGGGTTCTTACACTGATCATCCTTTATAGGGTATATGCTGCATGTAAGCTTCTCTCTATTGTCGGACATCAAGTCATGATGGTAATCCTCGCCATGATGACAGTCATTGTGAAGAACCTCCTTGTAATGGAAGTTACTCTAAACGTCTGCCCCCCTACAATGATGATTTCTGTGAAGGTCCTTCCCTCAGTGACATCAAGAATTTTGAAGGTCCTCCCTTTCCTATAGCTCGCTCTAAAGGTTCTCCCCAGCGTATATGCCGTAAAGACATTTCTCATGGTCGGGCATCAAGTTGTAATAGTATCCCTCACCATTGCAACACCAAAAGAAAGGGTCCTCCCCGCAATCAAAATTCAAACTACAAAGAAGGTCCTCCCATTTCCTAAACCAATTTGAGAAAGCTCTCTTACGCTGAGGCACTCGGAAAGGAGTCGGACACATCAGGAACTCCGTCTATAATGAGTGATATTCTTTCTCTACTAGAGGATTACCCAGAGCAACACTCATCTTCTGATCCACATCGCGGCATCCAAAAATCAATAAGGCTCCCACTAGTATGGTTTCCTAAAATTAAATTATTAAGAAGTAGTCAAGCTAGTAATATCAAGTATAGGAGCCTCTAGAAGAACAACACCATGATATGATTCTTGTGATAAGACAAGTATCTAGGTATTATATACCTATACTGTATTGTCCTATGACCACTTCTCACTTTGACATACCAGAAGAGTTGTATGGGTAATTCATGCATGACATTTTCCTCAACACATGGACGACACTTCAAAAGATGAAAGAAAAATTCCTACCCTACGAAGGGTTTGCAGACCATGTCAGCACAATAAGGTAGCTTCTCCATCTAATCGACCTGGAAGCCCTCTTGTACACAAGGCAGCCACAATCAGAAAGGTTAAAAACCCTTAAAATGGCATGCCTCCATGCACTGCAAAAGTTGTGTCACCTCATTGGAAACACCCTGGTTGGAGTTCACATTAGGGGACGGGGAGAACCTGGAGCTCTATACTTCACCACATGTCCTTCCCAACATGACCCATTGAAAATTTCATCATGCAATGTCATCACCTTGAGGAAACAATAAAGTGAAACCCCTGCTCAAGAAAGATGGGATACTCAACAAAAATTGGCCTGATGTAAGTCACAAAAGAATTAGGGATGAAGAGATCAAGACATCAAAAAGTTTCTAAGTCTAGAAACCAGGAACATCCAGTATGCTTGCTACCTAAAGGAAGCCAACCAGGAAGAAGTTATTATGTCATCAAAATACCACATTCTCCATTTAGACCCAATTCCATACTTGGCTTACACCCACACAGGAGTATGTGAAATTGTAAGGGTGGCAATAGTGGCGTCTACTACCGCGATACAGGAACAACCCTAGCCTATAGGGATGGGGGAATTTTTTAATCAAAATGCTTATATAATACAAAAAAATCCAATCAATATTGCATCAACATGTGAATGAGAACAACCCCAGTCTGTAGGGTTGGCGGCATTTTTACCTCAATTTCTCACATTTCAGATGTCTGTATTCCACCGTCTATGAAGAATAATGATTAGTGGAGTTACCAATCCACCCCTTCTCATGGTACGCACCCTCTGAGACAAAGTCTCACAATGAGGTCAAACCAGGGATTCCTTTAGGTCAATCTTCACCAAGAAACTAGAATAATACCACAGAATGGAGGGAGAAAGTCCAATAAAGGGTACAGTAAGGCTTCCTACCATTCAGCACCGAGTACACCACCTCCAATGCAGTATGCCTCAGTGAACATTTTAAACTTAAACCCCATAGATCTCATAGGAAATAGAGCAGGGGAGAGGACACGAAGGAATATGGTTCCCTCCTAGAGTCATCCCACATAGACCATAGTGGTGTGAATACTCGGAACCATAGGGCAGTCCTAAATCTTGGTTCCCCCTCAGTAAATCCAACATTACCACCCACATGAAACCACAAACATGATAAGAATAAATCAAAGGCCATATATGACCCACCATCTCCTATCCCTGAGAGTGCCTACCTCACCCTCGAGGAAAGGTTCACCAAGAAGAAGGAAGAAATGAATGAGCTCAGGAGAATTAATGTTGAGCTATATCAAGGGAGCTATCTCGACAGATGTATTCCCCCCCAGAACATTTGCATGTGATCCCAGAAGAAGCACCCATGACACATGCACTCGTCCCGACGAATGAAGCCAAGCCAGGAAGACTATTTAACTAAGCCCCAGAAGGACCTCAAGACTTCCCCCCATTGAGAAGCATCCTGGAATATATCTAGGTAAACCCAAAAATGATGTCCCCTGCTGCGTTTCCACCCCAAATTCCAGTTACACTAGCACACCCAATCTTGTCCCATGTCGTGCCAGATCAAGCTAAAGCCCAACAGGATATGAATCAAGGGTACTTAAACACATTCAAGCAATTTACATCTCAAATAGAAGCCATGGATGGGTGGCACTCTCCCATAAAACTATAGTGCAAGGCCTACCCCAAGTGGGTGAGCAATGTTACACCACATAAAAACTTTCGGAACCCTATATTCCCAATATTTAATGGATCGGGGGACCTGTAATTGAATTTGATGCACTATCCCTCTTATTGTGACCCCTTTATTGGCATACCAAATTAACAAAAATCCATAAAACTCTAGTTCTTCGTACAAACCCTGCAGGGCTCAGCTTTCTTATGGTA
Source organism: Viscum album (assembly GCA_963277665.1). Taxonomy (NCBI): domain Eukaryota; kingdom Viridiplantae; phylum Streptophyta; class Magnoliopsida; order Santalales; family Viscaceae; genus Viscum; species Viscum album. The sequence goes on from OY728141.1 coordinate 1,552,924,247, forward strand.
TACCATCCTGCCATCCAATTCAATTATAGGTTGGAAGGACCTTCAATGAAAATTTCTCTTCTAGTTCAGTTCAAAGATGCCTAAGACAATGGTAAGTGACCTCATGAGATGTAAATAGTGAGAAAATGAGAGAGTCTTAGACTTCATTTCTAGATGGAAAGGCCTGAAATTTTTCTTAAAACGACCACTCCCCTGGGATGAGATGCTCTCCATGTGCATTGATAACCATCAGGATGAATTGAGAACGTCGATTGTCCTGGTTTAGTGCACTATTTGTTTTATAGACTTATATTTCATTGCTCAGGGGATAGAAGATTCTTTGCAACAGACCAACCATAAGTCCGAAGTGGCTCCATCAGCACCAGAAAAAATAACAGGAAAAGCTGAAGCAACTTATGTCACACTTAAGACACCCCTTACACCAGCTCTTGTTGTGAGGCCCCAACCAAACCATGTAGGACCCCCTGGATATGAATATCCACCCCCACCTTGACAAGATGAGTAGATGGGTGCTAAAAGAAATTAGTTCAATGCAAGAATAAATAAGGATTACTCGTTCTGAGATGACCAGCTCCACAGCTATTTCATAGTCACCACGAATTGTAATTTCCTCAAACTTCTAGAGCCAAATCAAGCTAATGAATTGGGTCTCTATGACCATCCAATTTATTGCCCATATTGCCAAATACTATGACACACCCTCCAAGAATTATTTGATTTCAAGGACCAAAAAGAGATGGTATATTCTGTTCATGTCAAGTTGGGCCTACCACAGTCACATGTGGCATGTGTTTCTACCTCAGACTCAAGATAAAAACAGGAGTAGAATACAATTACTAGTAAGAAGGAGAAAAATGTTGACAACTAGATGAACTGTAATACCATCAAACGAGTCCATGGAATCCTCCAGGAGTCATTGAAACAACCAACTGTGCACCATACAACATAGACTCCTTTCTCAGCCTTGTGGTCCTCTAAAGGCTAGAGGGGAAGAAAGAAAGATCAAGAAGATGATCTGAAACCAATGTCAAATTTATCATTGACACTTTTGGACTTCATGCCAATAGACTTAGTTCAATGGGCACCACCACACCAAATGATTCAATGCGCACCGCCCTGCTAAACAGTTCAGTGGGAACTTTCCCTCGAAACACTACAGCAGGCACCACCCTGCCAAATGGTTCAATAGAAATAGCCCCACTAAATGATACAGTAGGCACTACCCCACCAAACGGTTCAACTAGAACCACCCCGCCCAAAGAATCCATTATAAGGAGACATCCAAATATAAACAATGTCGGATCATGATCTGATATTTGACTCCATTAATTTCATCAACTCGATGGACCCCTTATCTAATGAATACTATGGACAAAAACCCAAATTCCCAATGACTAACTAGAGAGCCAGGTAAATAGGCCATAGAGGACAGAGGTTTCCTGGAAGCCATGATCATGGCATAAGTCAAATTTCTGGCCACGCCACATGTCAAACCGTTACCAACATAGAAACTCATAGAAGGACCCTCTAATAGACACAATAAGAACAAAAATGCTCCTTATCCCCCATTAGAATAAATCCAAACATAGTTATTTAGGAATATTCATCAGGTGAAGAACAAATACCAAACCGTTCAAGGTATACAGGTGGATCGGTTCGACCAAATGTGGGAAGGACTGCAGCACTGCCATCCCCTATCAAAGAGGCTAAACCATCTACACCCTAATCTCAAACCCCTAATGTGTCTCTATAAGATAAACCTAGAAGAAGAAAGATCTAATCTATAAAGAAGAAGTATGATATTCTAAAGCAGTTGGCTTCATTACCAATAAAGCTATCAATACTAGATGTGTTATGCCTATCTGTAGATCTTATTGTGGAACTCATCAAAGCCTTACTAAGTCCGCAGGAGTTCGAGGCCAAAGTAGCAATGGATGAAGTCTACCAAACAGAGATTGGTCCGGAAGAATGTCACACTGTCATCTCCTTCATAGACAGGAATGCAGACGACATCTTAAAAGAGAAAATCAAAACCATATATGTGTTATGTAGGATAAAAGAGACTAGTTTCAGTAGGATCTTCATCGACAATGGATTTAGAGTCAACCTCCTCCCACTGAAAATGCTTCCTCGGCTAGGTTATGATGAAAACAGTTTGACACCATGCACAACAACTCTACTGGGAAATGAAAAAAGTGACCAGAAACTGTTGGGACGAATCAAGAATAAAACTTTTCTCAGAGATCTCATATCATATTCAGACTTCCTGGTGGTACGGAAAAGTACGACCTTAAACTCCCTATTAGAGAGGCCTTGACTGCATCAGCACGTTGCAATTCCATACTCATACCATCAATGTATCGGATATTACATTAATTGGAAAAACTGGATGTTTCATGTTTATAAATCTCCATTTTATTCATGTGAATTGAATTATATCAATGTCGGGCTCTATGAGTCAGAAGAAAAACATCTTTCGGGAAATGAAGTTGATTGGATCAATGCCCCGAATGGATTGGAGATGGATCTCGTCGACACCCTGCAACAACTTGGAGAATAGTACGTACTAACCATCAACCAAGTTGAATGCATAAACACAGGCCCATGTGTAGACTCATTTTTCCGCATATCTCTGTTACAACCACCATGTCCAAAGACATAGAAAAGTGGGCTGACTACCATGTTGTCAAAAAAATCCCTATCAAAGATACTCTCGGACTATCCTTGGGACATAAAACTACCCTTTCCTCACACAATAAGGTAAAAGACAATTTCTTTTCCAGCATTGTAGAGTTCATATCAAAAATCATTTATCCAACAAGATAGGATGATGATGAATGTGATTATGAAGAAGAAGGGGAGGACGAAAACCTCAAATATTCCCCTCTTGCATTCATATAAGATATCTCCACCATAATCGATGAACATACGGAGATAAACCTAGGCAATTAAAACAACCTTCAAGCCACTATGATCAGTATGGCTATGCCTATCTAGTAGTAGGACTCATATACCTCTTTCCTAAAGATGGTTCATGATGTGTTTTCCTAAAATTACATAGAAATGCCAGGCCATGATTCTGAGGTCGCCACTCACCATCTGGGCTTACTAGAATATCATCGGGGCTATAACCAGGTATCCAGGAGGACTCACCCAACACATACTGCAAAAATAGAGGCTGAAGTTGACAATAGGATCCAAGCCAACTTCATATGGGAGGTCTGGTATCAAAACTAGCTGGAAAACATAGTCCTTTCCAAAAAGAAGAATAGACATATTAGAATTTGCATCGACTTCAGGGACCTTAATCAAAATTTCCCAAAATGTGACTTCCCAGTCCTAATTAATGAATTGTTGATCGATGAAATAGCTGGATATGAATCCCTCTATTTCATGGATTGTTATTCTAGATACAATCAAATTCGGATCGGCCAAGGAGATGAATAAGATACCACTTTTAGGTCCTGTCAGGGAGTGTTCAGTTACAAAGTGATTCCCTTTGGACTAAAGAATGTCAACGCCACATATCAGCGCGCCATGCATCACATCTTCAATTTCTTTTTGGGATAATTTATCAAGTGTTATGTCGAAGACCTGGTGGTAAAATCACGAAATCACTTGAACCACCTGGCTAAACAAGAAACTGTCTTCAAAAAATTGCAACAACATAGTTTAAAGATGAATCCCTTAAATTCTCTTTTGGTGTTACCTCAAGAAAATTCCTTGACTTCGTTGTATTCAATCATGGTAAAAATGTTGACCCCGAGAAGATAAAATCTATACTTAGTATTTCCCCAAATTACAACCTCACTGATTTGAGTGGTCTCTAGGGGAACCTCATCTACATTCGGTGATTTATAGCCAACCAAGAAGGTAAATGATTACCTTTCACCAAGCTCATGAAGAATGTTGTTACATATGAGTGGGATAATGATTTCTAAGAAGTGTTTGACAATATTAAAAGATATCTCTTTATCCCTTTGGTGGTTATGCTGCCAATTGAGGGGAGAGAACTCATTTTATACGTAACTACCATGGAACGGTCATTTGGTTCATTCTTCATGCAGAAGAATGATGCCGATAATGAGAAAAAACTATAATACCTCATCCGGACAATGATTGATGTTGAAACTTGGTATTAGAAGATTGAAAATAACTACCTAGCCCTAATCTTTGCGGTTCAGAAGCCCAGGCATTACCTACAGCACCATGAGGTCCACCTAGTCTCCCGATACAACCCGCTCAAATATATACTCAACCATACCATGATAAATGGGTGTCTATCATGATGGGTGTCTATCATGATGGGTGGTCATCCTACAATAGTTTGACATACAGTACATGCCCCATAAGGTCATCAAGGGCCAGAAATTAGAAGACTTAAAGGCCAAGCACCCTTTGGAAGAAATAGCACCATTGGACACCGAAATTCTGGACGAAGAAGTGTTTTCTATTTGGGAGGAATCCTAGACATGGGAATATAATTCTATGGTGCTTCCCAAAACCTTATAGGAAAAACTATGGAGGATTTCAATCTCAACAATGTGGGGTTAGGGGTCATACTCGTATCTCCCGAAAAGTTCATCATTCTTTAATATTTCTTGATTTCGGAAGGGTGTACAAACAAGGAAGCAGAGTATCATGACCTCATTGTAGAGATAGAATTGGCACTCCAGTTGAAATCCATACACCTATAAATAAAGGGTGATTCAGATCTAGTCATCAAATATGTCAATAGTTACTATGCTATCAAGACAATAAGTATTGGATACCATGATGAACCATTTTTTAGCACTGATGGAAGAATTTTCATCAGAACCAACATTGACATAAGTCCCCCGGTAACAGAATGGTCAAGATGATGGTTTCAAAAATGCATCCATAGCCTTGGCTAATCCCGACCATGATGAAATAGTCATTATCATTGAAAACATCCGGATGGTCTTTCCATTCATCCAGAGCAATATAGAGGAAATTGATGAAATTAGTCATGTTCTTTAGCCTTATGGTCATACAATCGGTTGGATTTCGCCCATTTAAAATTACCTTCGGAATGGGAAACTCCCACTATATAGGGCTAAAAGGGAGGCGGTCCAAAAACGGGAAGCCAAATTTACCTTGTACAATGGAGTAAACCAATAAAAATTCCTCTACAAACAAGGCCTTGAAGGAGTCCATCTCTGGGGCATTGATGGAGAATAGATTGTTACTGTCATAAAATAAGTGCACGCCGAAGCTTGTGGAGTGCACTAGTCAGTAACCAAGCTCTCTCCGCAAATTCAAAGGCTTGTGTACTACTGGCCCACTATGATACAAGATTGTTCCATATTCACTAAGAACTTCCATTCCTTCCAAGTTTATGCTAATTTGATATATTGAAAGCTAGAGATACATCACAAAACCATGTAATCTTGGACATTCATCACCTGAGGGATGGATGTTGTGGGACTGTATCCTCCTGCTACAGCCAGATAGTTCAAGATCATACTCATGGAGACTGACTTATTTTCCAAATGGGTTGAAGCCATGCCCCTTAAAGAGGTTTTGGAAAAAAAGATTGTCATCTTGGTGAAGGAAAACAAATACTAGGTTTGGTGTCCCTCATACAATACTGATGGAAAAATGGCACCAACTTTGGCTCTGCTAAGTTGGAAAAGTAATACTGGGAGTATGGGATGAAAGCCAACAATTCGTTCCATTACAACACGACAACCAATAGTCAGATAGAGGATTTAAACAAGACCTTGTCCAACATTCTTCAAAAAGATGGTTGATAAGGACAAGAAATTGTGGCCAGAAAAGCTCCATCATGATTTGTGGGCTTACCAGACCCCAAACCGCACTACCACCCTGAAGACCCTGTACTCACTAACATACGGGGAAGAAGCGGTTTTACCTATCAAAATCCAAGTTCCATCACATCATGTGGCCATTTGCGATAGACAGTCCAGTGATGAGAAATCCCAACGACGGTTTGATGAATTAGAGTAGCTAGATGAAAAAAGGTTGAACACTCTGTACCATTTGAAAATCTACCAAAATCATATTGCATAAGCCTTCAACAAAAATGTTCACGTTCAATCTTTCATCGAAAGAGAAATGTTTTTACTCCTCAGAACCCTGATGATACTCGTGAAGAAGCCCCCAATGCTTGAACCAAAGTGGGAAGGATCATATGTCATACATAAGGTCTATTCTAATGAAGCATACACCCTGATATTAATGGATGGACAACTCATCATGACTCCCACAAATGAAAATTTCTTGAAGAAATACTTCGTGTAACATCCATGTAGCCATGGTCCAAACTCTATAACCATAAATTATGTGTTATAATAGCCATGAATCCATGATCCAAACTCTATGACCCTAAACTATGTGTTATAATACCCATGAATCCATGGTCTAAACTCTATGACCCTAAACATTGAGTTACAATAGCCATGAATCCACGGTCCAAACTCTAGGACCCAAAACTATGATTTATAACACCCATGAATCCATGGTCCAAAATCTTTGACCGTAAAATATGATTAAATAAAAAAATTCCCCCAATATTGCAGTCTAAGCTCTACGACCCGAAACTATGAGTTATAACAGCCCTCTAGGTTGTGGTCCAAGCACTATGACCCTAAACTATTAGTTTTTGTCCTGACCACAAGACATTAAAATGTACAGTATTAGTCCATGAAAAATCACATTAAACCATGAAATAAGACTTGGTAAAAACTCTAAGACATTAATATATGGGTCACCATACTTTCAACCTAACGTTAAACTATTAGGAACCCGTCCCTAAACCATTACAATAAACTTAATTATCTCTTACAGAACTATGTGTGGCTTGATTACTACCCTCGCATGATATGTAGCGAAGCCTTAATACTTTATCATAGACCAGCCCCTATAAAAATTTCCTCCATCATTACCCCTATCTACCGATATTCTTAAGGTAAATCCTTATCACTCCTTGTTTCCCACATCGAGTATAACTCCCATGAGCTTAGGATCAAGGGTAGCCATTCCCTTATGAAATACAACTATGGAGTAACATAATGGACCTGAAAACTATGACAGATAGAGTGAAAATGTCCCTGGCCATTGGACTGATCCAAATCGATACAAGGAACATACATAACTATGTACAGCTTGATTCCAATGCGTGTGGGATATGTAGTGATTCCTTGATCCTCGATCTTGGACCAACCCACTAGGAACGAAAAATAAAATACCTCCATCATATCCTCTACCTCAAAACACCTGTGAAAGGAAACCTACGTCCACTCCTTATTTCTCACATTGAGTATAACTCACGTGAGCTTAGGATAAGTGGTGCAGATTCTCATACACAAATAAGTTGTAGGGGAATATGGTAGACCTGGAACTTGTATCAAGTGAATCTAAAATACCCTCGCATTTCCTCACACATGGACCAAGAAAACTCAATAGTGGGAACTTTCAATACTATGTGTGGATTGATTCCTTCAATCATAGGATATGTAGTGACGCCTTAATCTTTGATCCCAGCCCAGCCATCATCATCAACATAAATCCGTCAAGTGTCCCTACACATCGATCAAAAAATTATAGGGAACATTTAGAACTATGTGTGTCTTGATTACTACCCTCACAGGATACGTAGGGACACTGAGATTCAGAATCCCAACCAAAACACCAGAAATAGATTACCTTATCACAAATACGTAGGTCAGACTCGTACGAGGTGTCCATGAAAGGTCTTATCAAATTACTATAAATCGAAAAATTGTTTTAGAGTTTTGTGTGGCCCAGTCCTCGACATTATGAGATTCTGCATAGGCCTCTCAATCACAAGAAGTCTAAAGATCATGCTTTCCCCCTATACATATGGGTGAGACCTATGTGGAAGCTCCAAGTAGTTCATAGTCAATCATGGTCCAGGTATTCTCACATTACCAGGAACATATTTCCTATTTTTCACACTCTATACCTAGTGAAAACATAGATCCCTATAATCATTCAAGGACATATGATATGGAAGGACAATGTCATATGATCACATTTTTTTGACTATTCACATCATGCCCTAGAGGCTCTGCATTGTTTTCCCAGAAAAATGGAAATCAATAAAATAAAAGTTTGTCCCCAAGAGAGTTCTCTCCTATATCAGTATGCCCGATGGCTTCCAAGACCCATGTCATCCCTCTTAATTACAGTTTCCCCCATGACTATAGTTTACACCTTCTATCATCACTAACATATAAGGAACACCAAAACATACTGATTTTGATTAACCAAAAACTATTGAAGATCTTTATGATAGTATAATAATCCTCACTACATAAATATAAATTGCATAGCATCACATCCTCACTTCGTGGCGTTAAACATCAAGGCCAAAATCTTCCTTGTTGTAGGATGTGAAACAACATAACAATGGATTAAGCTCAAAAGTTCCACATAATGATGATTTTTTTATTCCTATGAATTGACATGGAATCCTCATGATCCATTATTTCTCACACAGAGCATGGATCTAGTGAGCTTAGGGATTTCAGTGAGAGATTCACCGTAGCATTATGGAAGAATAGTCCAGAAATTTGGTCCTTGAATCATGACCCTAAAAGTCATGTCTTGATTCTATCCCCAGATAAGAACCCCATGTCCTGGCCATTTGATGTTGAATGAAAAGATATCCAAAAGATGGAATTAATGTCACACCCTACCTACGAGTCAGATCTACATAAGAGACGCCTGATTCCATGAGTAAATCGCATCCCGAATGTCCCCAATATTTTTAGATGCCCTCCTCCCATGCTCCAAACTCAGTGCTCTAAGTGATTTTAAATATAAATAACCCTCCAATACCATATGAGATGGAAGTCCAGTGTCCTATGGACACCTTCATTTTACTATGAACATCACTCCCTAGTGGCTCTGTATAATTTTCCCATAAAAATTGTTGTCAATCAAAGGAAATTTATTCCCCAGTAGAGTCCTCTCATATCTTAGTACAACCAATGGCTTCCAAGACTCATTTCATCCCTCCTTATTCAAGGGACCTCAAAGTCAAGGTTTACATTTTCCTCCTTACACACATCCTAGATATATCAAATCATATGGTCTTGATTCGTCTCTGGTTTCTTTTGACGTTTCTAAAGATATATCATATGTATGCGTGATGTTGATCAGCATGCAAAAGAAGAGTGCCCCCACTATTTTCCGGCGATTCACAAAGAAGTTCAGTTAAAAATCCTCCTTCTCTATTTAGGAGAAGCCCTAGTCGAACATCACATAACGTATTTAGAAAGTTCGCAATCTCAATAATCTTCAATGGCCATCATAGACAGAAGACTGGTGTCCTGAGGACACCTTTGAATGACTATTCATAGCATGCCCTAGTGTCTCTTCATATATTGGCCACAAAAATGGCTATCAATCAGAAGAAAATTCTCCCCTAGTAGAGTCCTTTCCATCATCAGTATTCTCAAATGAAAATCATGTCATGTCACACCCCCAGATTAGAAATAATTCCTAATGATAGATTGTATACCTCATTCTTTCCATGTGACCCTGAAATAAAAAAATACTCTTAATTGAAATGACCATTCCCCAGCTCTCCCTTAAGAAAGTAAAAATAGGTATGAGAATAGTTGCCCACTCAAAGTAGACATTAATATTCCTAATGTTTTTAGACAAGATTACTTAGGTCATCCACCATTTTGGCTCCCAACATTAAAATAAATCCATATTGTTGAAAATCCCACTAGGCCATCAGAAATGGAAGGCCACTGTTCTGAATGCACCTTTGATTTACTATACACATTATTCCCCAGTGGCTCTACATATGCCTCCCACAAAAATGGCTGTAAATCAAAAGAAAATTAGTCCCTAGGAGTGTCCTATCAAACTTATGCATGCTTAAATAGGATCCCGAGCCTCATGAATGTCCAGAATACACAAATCAATGGTTAATAAAAATTCCAAATCCATGTCTGAAGGATACTAGAACAGTCCCGACTAATGGTATCAAGTCAAGACCTTCCCAGTTAAGTCTGGTCAAAGGTGTTCAAACAAAAACATCAGTAATAAGTTTGATTGGAATGATTGTGAACTTCCAGCAAAGGAGACTCCGTTCTTGCTAGAGGAAAAATCCGCAAAGGGAACCTCTAGGAAAAAGTCATGTACCAGTTCGTTAAAAAAGGAAACCATTGTGCCATTGGAAAAGGCATAAATATTGTTAGTTTAGAAACCCGCAAAGGGAAACCAAAGCAAAAAACGAAGATATGAAAAGCCAAATTATGATCTTTAAGCCTATACCGAGAAGGCTTAGTAAAAAATAATGGAAATAAAAAAACACAAGAGTTCATGGGGTTTTCTATGAAACCCCAGCAATAGTCAAACTACGCTCGCATAGTCCCACGGCTTAGGAAAAAATTAGTGATCGATTCAATTACTTCAGTTTACTGGTTTCAAGTCATGGTTTAAAATTAATTCCCAATTGAAATGATGTCAACACAATATAAAAAGTCAAAAAATAAACATTTAATATCCAAATCAGTTCCATTGATCTTAGAAAAAAAATGGTAGAGCATCCCCAATTAAGATTCTCTCTAATGTTTCAAAAAAGGGATGAGTACATATCATGCATTGGGATAGAACTACAATGGGGATCAGTTCACACTTTTAAGAAGGATGGCGAGTGATTGTCGTGGGCCATTGATATTCTACTCCAAAGAATCTCTTTCCTCTCTTTCGTCCTTGACCATCAGACAAACCCCTTCTAGACTGAATTTAAGGTATTTCCCTTTCTTCTGGGCAGCTTTATATTTGGCACATGAAGAGGCCAGTTGTTCCCTCAATTATTCTACGTAGGCCACTCACTCTCACATATCTTCTTTTGGGTCACCACAAAATCACGGGCCTTCATCTCCTTAGTCTTCAGATGGTGAAATTATTCCAAAATATCTCAGAAAGTCTCCACCTAGTGATGAGAAGAATTAAACTTTGCCAGATTTTCATCGCAAGAGGCAAGGTATTCTTGAGTAATTCCTATTTGGTAAATAAGAATGTTTAGGTACTAATAATCAAAGATGACCAAACCCAGGTTAGTAAATAACCACTGAAAATTGTCACCCTCATTTGAAATATTGTCCATGGGTGTCTCCACAGAAAAAGAACATAACTAGCGCCATTCCTTTTTTCGCACTGCCTGGTGCTTTTCCAGAACACTAGAAATTTGGTCCTCCTCTACTGCCATGTTTCTAGAAGAAGGAAGTGTCACTATATGGATGGGGAGGGACCTAAGGTCGGTCACCCAAGACCGGAGACTCTCTCCGCGCTCAGATGGACCAGCCACTGGAGCTGGATGTGGAAGGAAAACAGTGGCCTCTAGGTTGATTGATGATACTCAACTAGTGATTGTCTCATTTAGATCATGGGAAATATCCAAAGAAGGGGAGTAGTCTGAATCACTTCCCACCGAAATAGGTTGTACTGATGAGCCCCCAAGATTCTTTTTATGATGGACCAAACACCTTCTTACCAATAGAGAAGGAGCATGAGGTGTATCCATATTGGTTGTTGTCGGGACAGAAGTAGAAGGTGTGGCTACTGCACACTTCACAGTGGAAGGAATGTGTCATGTTTTCATTGGGGAAAGGATAGGTCAAGAAATGGTTAACGGTTTCTTAACCCACCGAATTGGTTCTTTCAACATCCCATCGGGGTAACAATCTTCCCATAGTTGGGAGTACTCCAATGATAGAAAGGTGTCCCCTATTGTGTTAAGAATAATAATCTCCCTAATAGAAACTTCATGCATCATCATAAGACCCAATTGGTGGAGAGCCATGTTATGAGATTCTCCCAATAGTTGACCAACTGGAAGCAGCGCAGTCAACTGAAGGCATCTAAATTACTTGGAAAACAGTTAGGGGAGGAATGGATCACAAATGACTACTCAGTCTATACGAGCAGTGCGAATCCGGTCCCAATGGATGATAAGGTACAATCATTCCTCCAGTTAACCGCCCCTGTCACCTCTCAATTATCCATGATGGATAGGATGCGGTGAAAATGAGAAAAGATAGGCATCGTTCAATAACACAACCGCATCAATAATTTTTAGAGTCCTGAGATGAACATAAGAAATTTTGAGAAAAGAAAGAAGAAAGTTAGAATGGGGAACCAATGCATTAATTCATTATTCATAATAGGGAAGGTTTTCTTCCATCCACCCGTACAGAAATTAAAACAGTCCTCTGAGACAATGCAGTGGCCTACCTTCTGGTATCTGTCCCAACAATATGTAAAGTCGTGCAATGGTAGAAAAGTCCAAATTAAGGGGTTGACCCTCTACCAATGTGGACTCTATCATCAAGGTACATGCCCGAACCCCGATGTATACATCACCCTATAGGAAGAGACATCCACTTAAAAACATGGAAAACTAACCCACCAGTCTATGAATAGTTGAAATGTCTGGCCGATGCTCATATCCCCAGGTGGTATGTCTCCCTACTTCAAGGGTAACACAATATGACACTGGAGTTTGGAAGGACTGTCAAGTGGGATGCGTTAAACTGTGGAGAGCCCTCAGCTTGGGTTTGTTTGTCTTCAAGAATAACATTATACATGGTTCGAATGGGATGTGGGAACGAGCCTCGAGGGGATGATCCAGTGATCCCACTTCCATGACCAGTAAGCTCATTGTCAAAGGATACATGTGATCTGTGTCATTTCATGTGGAGGTTTTTGGGAGAAACCTGTTGCACATTTCTCTAAGGATGGGGAGTACTCCAAGCTGGTAGATATCCCATAAACTGATTCCCACCTCCACATGTTGTAGGTGGACTGTGTTGGTGCTTGAACACCAGCGACTCAGCAATTCTGGAAGAATTTCACCCAGACAAATGATTGAAAACTGAGAAACCCATACTGCCTAGTGAAATCCCACCGCCTTCAGCTAGTCGGGGGAGTCCAAATAGTTTTGATGCACCCAAGACACCGAGGACCACTCATCGTAGAAACATCCTTCATCCCGAAAATCCCACATAGTGCTCCACCCACCACTAGGATTTTATCGGGAGATGATAATAATGGGTGGGTATTCTCAAGCGTCTATTCTTGTGACACCATCTCGACACCCATGATTTCCATGATTCCATGCCGAGCCACGTTGTATGAAGACGTTCTCCTAAATTAGAGCGGTGATGAATTCCCCAACTAGGATGAATTTGGCATGATCATGACCTTGTGGTTCCTCTAATAGGATGAAAGTGATGTCAGGGTTATGAAAAGGCAGAGGCACGTCGGTAGGAAGGCCAAATCTATAAAGTGAAAACTATACAGATAATAGATAAGCTAAGAGCTTTGGCATCAAGAAGTCCATCAAGAATCTGTCATGGGGAATGATTCGGGCTCGAAGATGATCATAACTATTTCTCACCATGGTTTCCCTTGTCTTCGTTGATTTTGTAGCTGCCTGTGAATCGGGCATTATAGCTAGCACATGATGATCGAGAAGCCGATGAAGAGTCAATCCAATAAAAAAATTATTGGATAAAGGCTATAGCAGTGTGGTTAAAAGACTCAAAATATTTCCACATAAATCTATGCATATGGATTCTAGAAACGGTATGTGGTATCCACATCCCATGTACTACATGATACACGGAAGTAACTCCACCTAAAGATATGGTACACAGTCGCGTTCTATCGCATACAACCATGGTGTGTGAACCATCCACGAGGGTTTGGCCTGCAGATCATTGTCTGATGAACAAAAAGATCCACAAAATATGGTCTGTGGACCTAGTCTTTGATTAAGTCCATGTTCAGAAATTATGGGTTAAAGATTATTTTCGAATTGTTAATCTTATTAAAGTTTGATTCACAGATCCAAGTGTGGTACGCAGACAGGCTAGCCATGTAGCATTCTCCTACATGAAATCCGTATTTTATGTCTTAAAATTAAACAGTTTTGTTTGAGAAATAAAAAATATGGTACGCGGATGAAAAAATGGCATGGAAATCGGTTCATAGAACGTACAGAGCAGTTTGCGTACGGGATTTTCACAAGGAGTGTGGTACTCGAGAGAAGTGGAAGACGTGGACATTGTGAGAAATTTTCACCATAAGAAATGGTAAAAGAAAAATTAAATGGGCCCCTATATATAGGTGTGGTCCCCTCCTACCAGGTTCATCTGTTCTACTGAAAACGATTTCAGTTCAGGACTGCTTCTACATTGGAATAGTCCCATTTTAGTTCCAAATGGACCCCATTCTGATGGTGGCATTTGTAGGGTCCAGAAAATTATGTAATAGGGATAAAAACACCCCTACAATTTCTTTGTAGAAGGAATAAAGTACTCCTACAAGTATATAAAGGTGAATAGACTCAAATTGAGTAGTAATATTTAGAATAAACTTGATGGAATTCAAGTTTTCAAGGCATTTCAAGTGGCCCATGTACTATCACCGAGAAGGGTACACAAACCAGCCGAATTGAAAACCACCAAGTATGCAGAACGATCCGCAAACTGCTGGCATTCGGATCAATGGCCAGCAAACAAGGTAAACCATGAACTATGTCGTCAGCGGATTCATACGTGTGAGGTCCATCCACATACCATGCTGGGAACTCATCAATTAACGGACGAAGCAACCCAATATGGTTCCACAATCCATTATCGTGAACAGAAGCCTTCTCATCCCCTAGTTGACCAAGTATTCTGTGGGTTAGGATATTTCTTCAATGGGCTTCCAAAGATGGTGTCGTGTTCCCAATAGATATGATTGCTCGGATTCTATATAAAATTAGAATAGTAGAAGTACAAAAAATACACACAAAAGGGAGACAGACAGTGAGAAGGATGGACAATGAAAGCTTGAAGGAGACATAGAGGTTGGACTCCAGCTTCTATCTTTCTTCATCGGTGAAGCCCAAAGCAAGAAACACTCCCTCCAGAGGTACAACCGGTCTCAAACCATAAAATGGGGGAATTGAATAATAATAATAGAACCACAAACCCAACTGGTGATCCATGAACCAAAGGCTTCTCGAGAATAAACTCTCTGCAAATGAAGATCCCTTGAACCCACCTTCAATATGGAGCTCCACGTAGCATACCGCTACGCGGACTGAACCTGGCGTTGCGTACAACATCAGTACATAGATGGAACCCAAAGTAGGGGGATGGGCCACATACCACTATGGTACATTGATGTCTATACCTATTCCCACGTACCACTATGGTATGCTGAGCCACCCCTATCCTTCATAAAATGTTAGTACACGGAATGGGGTGTTATCGGGTATTGTTCCTTTGAGTTCCAGCCTCACTACTCCATTACCATCCGTTCCTCCATGACCCCTCAGCTGACCAATATACAAGAATCAGGCCAAAGTCTCCTCCAAAGCCACCAGAATCTTTTGATTAGACCATCAGGTGCATTAGCATGCCCCATTGAGTCCACATACCCACGATAAGCAGAGTCACAAAGGCCCTCCCCATAAATGTGTGGGCTTCAGGAATTCTTGTGAGGCTATATTCCCATAGTAACCTAGAGTCCAACCTTGGAATGCCGATATAAACCTCCTAATTCTTGAGACATAGGGTGATCACTTTCTTTTCCATTCATTGAGGAATAGTGATCATTCAAAGGGGTTCTGTTCACTCCCCCTTTGACGAGGAAGAAACTCCTCCCCTTCTCAGAATGTTCTATGGGGCCCTTCCATTTAGGTATGTACACAATTTTTTGTGGTAGGGTCACAGGAACATTAATTTCATCTCTCATTAAAGGGTTAGTTTCTCCATGCCATCACCCACAGTCACCCTGGACTCTTCCTCCACAGTCTCTCCCTCTCCCAGCAACAAGTGTGGAGGCATGTGCATTGTTGAATCTTTCAAATCCACTTATACATCACACTGAGAATGACACATGTGGTATTATAGGTTTGTAAGGATTACAACATCCACATGATTCTGAACTAAAAAATCTCTGATTCCTAATCATAACAGGATATGTAGGATGCTTACTAGAAGGCCTGAGCTCAAAAGGGTGTCCATCCAAAAGGGTCTACCCAATAATGTTTACCAAATGGAAAGCTTCTATGCATAATCCCCACACAATCCGAACTATGTGGATTCTGATTCCTATCCCAAGGATATGTAGTAAGACCTCCTTGTGATCCTAATCCCAACATCAAGTCACCTTCCGCCCCCTGGATGACGATAAACTCTAGAGCGCCTTATAATATGGATCATGACATAATCACTTCCGTAGCATCGAATACATGCATTCTTACGATGATCCTACAAACCATGGGTAGCCCATGGACACACACATTAGGAATGACCCAAGGATTCATGAACATATGAACGTGACTTACATTTATAAGAGAGTCTTATAACAGGCAAAAATATTCCCCCGAAAGGGTGCAGGGATCCTGACCTCCCATCCCCTCGACCAATGGGATCCTTAAGTGTTATTGGCCAAATCCTTATCCAACGAGCATCTGCCATTAGAATTCAATTCCATTAATCATGGATACTAGGGCCATTGGGAATTCTTGTATCCACAAATAAACTTGTTGGAGAGCATATGAAAATGTTATATCTGAGAATGACCGATTTCATGAGTGCTCAACCCCCACACAATCTCCCACTGGGACCAACAGTCATCAGAAGATTAATTAATCCTTATTTAAAGGATAATGAAATTGAATGAGTTGAAACAATGGAATGGTAAATTTGATGAGGGTTCATCTCTATAGAAAAAGGGATGAGGGACGATCCTTATCCTGCCATTTCTGTACCACCCGTAAATGTGCCACCTTAGAGGAGGAACACTATTAAATTTCATAGATAGAATTCATGAATTTTATAATTGAAGGTAATGGAGATCATAATAGGTCATTGTGTGATTCCTCATCCAATTATTGTTATTTCACTAATGGATATGTAGTTTTACCACCTTATTGACTCCCTATTTCTGTGATTCTAGCACCATGTATGAGCTATGAATTTCTATCTATGGGGACATTGATACTATGGAGTTTGATATTCTTTTATCTCATTAATATATTTTATAGTGTTTCATCCAAGATAAAGTAAGATTTAGTGTTTTGGTATTTATAATACCGATACATTCATCCGTGGTGTGTGACCCTACATGATGGGGTTTGTATCATTTTTTCATATAATACTCTTATTAGTTATGTGTGATCCCGTATAATTTATAGAAATATTATTTATTGTATAATTTTATGTTCAGAGGGACCCTATTTTGGTTTTTAAATCTATTTGAGGCCCATTATTTAGATTGTTTTCTTTTTGATGAGCTTGGGTATTTATTTATAGGATGAAATGGAATTATAATTAATTTCCTCACCTTAATATAACCCTTGGGTGATTTTCAGAGGATAGAACATGACCTTAACTTATGATCTCACTACTTTATTTTTATAAGAACACAAGTATGAATTCACTATGCCAAAATTTGTATTTATCATTGGTTTGAACCGCTGCTATATCATTCTATAAAGGTTTTGGAAAACCATAGCTAAATCATGTGTCAAGAAGTAATTAGTAGTGGTCATTTAAAACCTTCATATAATGCCTTAATGGTGGGTTTTCATTGATGGTTTAAACAATCACTAAATTGATTTTTTTATTTTTTTATTTTTTTAATGTTTTCTATTTTTTTGTTTTTTAGTTAATTAATTAATTAATTAATTAATCTAATTTATTTATTATTATTAATTACCATACTCATGCCCATCTCCATGAACAAGTCTATATCCATGCACATGCCCATGCCATATATAGAAATTCAGTGTTTGGTGAGATTTGAACCACTTACCTCTTACCTATTCTCCAAAGACTTTACCACTCTAGTAGGCTCTTCATATCGTCAATAAATGAAATTTAATATATACATATACATATATATATATATATTAATTACAAAGAAAAATAATTCCTAAAAAATAAATACACCCTAAATATTTATTAATTAATAATTATTAACTAATAATGATTAATTAATTAAGAATAATTAATAAATTAACAATTAATAAGTAATTATTAATATTTAATAATTAATAATTGAAAATTATTAATTAATTAATAGAATATAAATTAATAATAAATAAAGAAATATATAATATAGAAATAAATGGTAAAAAATAGTAAATAATAAACAATAAATAGTAAATAATAAATAGTAACTAATAAATAGTAAATAAAAAATAGTAAGTTGTGAATAATAAATAATAACTTGTAAATTATATATACTAAATACTAAATACTAACTAATATATAATATATAATATATAATACATAATATATAGTACATAATATACAATACATAATATATAATACATAATATACAATACATAATATATAATACATAATATATAATACATAATATACAATATGTGATATAAAATATATGTTACACCCCAATATTTAGCGGTACATTTCCCTTTCCACAATGCAACAGCTTGCATTGTACGCAACTTTGAGATTCTAATACCCTACAACCAATTAAATTAGTCATTATGAATAATAATACCCACTTTTTGAAATTTCAAAAAATTTATCTTTCAAATGGTCTTCATTTGTGAAATTAGAATATCAAAATTAGCTTAGGGTGATTTTTTGGAATTTTTATGAAAACATTCAATTTTTGATAATAAGTGAAAAACACTGCGTTATTGGTTAAAATCGACTTTTTTTAAAGAAAATATTTACATTATTTAAATTTATTTTAGGTCAAAATAGATACATAATACCTATATAAGTTAAATGTAATTAATTGGAGTCATTTTATAATAATTTTAGATATATAGAAATTTTATTGAATTTTTTACCGTCCTTTACCCACATCCTAGGAGAATTTGCAAATTTCCATAAAACATAATTTTACCACATCTGTTTGTTGAATTTCAAAAATTCTAGAGACAAGGTTAATATCAGTTAGAAAAATGTGGTATAATAAGATGAATTTTTTTTGGTGAATAATAACTTTTAACTTTTATTTACCATAGTTAAAAGTAAGTATGGTAATTAAAGGTAAAAATGATATTATTATTACCCGAACAGATGTCCTAATTCTATTAGATAAGTGTAATTAGACCAAAAACAAATTTAGGAATAAAATATTATCCTTTAGGTCCACTTTTATTAGATTAGGACATTTATTATTATTTTATTTAAATAAGAGTTAAAAGTGTTAAACACATGTTTTCATAACTAAAACATTTTTAATATAGGGTTATACATAAGATAAACTCGACTATAAATATTCAATAGAAATATAAAAAAAATTTATACATAATTTTATTTTATTTATAATTCTTATACATTACATAATTTAATTTATTTATGACACAATGATGATGCAGTAATTAACTTAATAATGAATGATTAAAATAATTGGTATTATAAATAACCAAATAAATATAATTTGAGACTTCTGATGATTTCAAATAATTTATTGGTTAATATGAAATGTTATGGTTGATTAAATTATTTTTTTTGAATTAATCATGTTGTTATGACTTTAGCAAAAACAAAATAACAAATATTGTCAAAATTGACATAAAAGTGTTTTAAAAACAAATATTATATTATTAATTGATATAATATTCCTTAAAATATAAGGTACATCCGAACGACTTTTATAATGATAGGTGTATCATTAATTAACCACTTGGGGTTCGATTGGATGTTTATAGTAGGTTTATTAACCATATAATATAAAAATACAAAGTGACATGGTAAATGTCATACTGTTTAACTAAGAGTTAAATATGAAAGATAAGGTTAATATAATGACCCAAACCTGTCTAGTCACTATCGGTTGACAGGTTTTAGACCCATCCAAACCTTATACTAGAAATAAATAATTTTTTATCCTTTATAAATTGAAAATTATTTTATTATAAAATAATATTTCAAGCATTTCCTATAGTGACCCTCACCTCTCTTATAAAAGGTCACTTCCCCTTCTCTCAAATTCACATCTAAAAATCTATTTGTCTTTCCCAAAACCTGCCCAAATATCCTCTAACTTATCTTATCTTCATTGTAGTAGCCTTACTTTGGTAATAAATCCAACCTAAGGAGTCCTTTTTACCAAATCAAAATGAAGAACCGGAAGAAGAGGTAAATATTTCATCACCTCTTTCAAGTTATTTTCTTCTTAAACTTCTACTTTATTTGTTGTTTACACTGTAAAATAATAACATCAGTATATTCTATAAACCATTATGTTATTATAAAAATGGTACAATCTTATCCCCTATTCTATCGATCATATGAATCACAAAGTCACCATACGTGCGTACATACTGCTTACTGTCTCCACGTCTTGGTGAAGTTGTTATTCAATAAATTATTTTTTTGGATGGGTATAATAATGATGTATAATTGATGTAAATAATAAATATAACATGTAAATGATTCTGTATATATATGATATACCATCTATTTACATAAGATTTTAATATCAAAAGAATGATATTGTTTCTTGTGCGTACATACGAATTACCATCTCCAAGAACGTGATGATATTCATTTCCCCATCGTAACTATTCAAGAATAATTTTCATTTGATGATTAAAAATAATGTTTAGATACCTAATATCATTATGTATATGAATCAAATACATACTATCCATAACAAACATGACTTATGTTATAAAACTTATAAAGGAAAACGAATCAGTTAACACCCGAAACGACGATAATACTAAAATATTATTAACAAAGAAATATTAGAAGATCATATATGATATCATATTTATATATATGGTTCCTATAAAATTTAATAAAAATTATTTAACTATTATAAAAATGTTTAACATACCCTTTACCATGGAAAATTATATGTTAAGGGTTAATTCTACAATCTCTTCATTATCCAAGGTTGTTTATATGTAATTATCTACTGGGACCTCTTTATCATCCACATCCATGTTTCTTATAACGACCCAAAGTTTCATTAATGAAAATACCTCTTGATCTAGTTAAATGTCTCTTTATGAAAAATGTTTTTATAAGATGTCATCATCTTTGGTTTTATGTTAAGATTTGCGACCGTTACTTTTAAAGTCATTGAACAGTGATCACATGAGTAGTTTAAATATATGGCTTTAACGAACCCAATTTTACTCAGACAAAGGAAGCGATGGCCTCATCCAGTAGAATTTCCCCATACAAATCCCATTTTTCAGAGCTCGGAAAAGAGGTGGCATCTTTTGGCTTCCCCCTTGACCAAGCCCAAGCTGAGCTTCATTATGTCAAGCTCGAACGGGACCATCTACGGGAAAAGTGGAAGTTGATAGAGATTACCACTCGAGCGATGTTATCCGAGCCGCCCCAAGAGTCTGTCACCATCACACACCTTACCCTTAGGCCTTATGCGGCTATTTTAAGGGGTTATGTAACAAATAAGTAGTACTATGTTCATGTGCATTATTTTTGTATATAATAATGTATGTAATTTCTAGTCATTTTTGATACATTGTAAATAGTTTTTAAAGTATGAATGGTGTTTTTAGTTATTATTTAATTAAGAATTATATTTTATTAAATTAAAGTATTTTTGAATTAAATAATATTTTAATAAAATATTATTATTAATATTAAATTAATTTTTATTAAATATAAATGATCTTATAATTTTATGAAAGCAATTAAAATTTTTATTAAGGTTTTAATGTCGTTTCTGTCAAAACCCGTGAATTTTCGATAAATATCGGTTTTTATTTTAAAAGTGAAAATTCACATTTTTAGAAAATTAGTTAGATAAAATAAATGTTATTTTTGGAACCAGGACATCGAAACTATCCAACGGTGAATTTGTCATAATTTTCTGTGCCAGTCAAATTTTTGGGTAAAAATTAAATACCATTTAATTATATAATGTGTTTTATGACATCATAATGACCCAATGGGGATGTAATAAAATACCATAATCCTTATTTTCGGCCAATATATGTTTTATCATTAAAATAATGAGGTTTTGGGTTTGTTTGACTTACTTTTCAAAGCATTAATGGAGCCCTCAAGACATATTCAACACTTTTCCTTTTTAAATTAATTTCCATGGGAGTGTGACTCACCTCCACATAAGCAACCCTAATTTTTTAATAAGTTCGGACCTTGGCCTTGTAAAATATTTTTTTCCTCTTTCCTTTTCCAGAAACCATGGGCAAATACAATGGGATGGTTTTTGGTTTGGATTATTTTAATATAAGGGGTCCCAAAGCTAAATAATAAAGAATTCCCTCAGCTTTCCTATATAAACCCACCAAAGCTCCCACTTCCTCATCACTCAAAGCCATTGGAGTTCGTCCAACCTCTTCCCAAATCTATCTAGAATCCTCCCATGGTGCCCCAATCTCCCAATAAGCCTCTCACAATCCTCTCTCTATCCATTGGAAGCACACTTCCAAGTAAGGGTTTTTTCTTACTTTCTCATTTTTGTCAATTTTCATTAAGTTGTATTGCCATTTTAATTTCAATTATGAATGTTGGGGTATGGTTTTCACCTCCCCCATACTGCCCTCTTATTTTTTGAATGATGGGAGACCCCTTTCTCTCTCATTAAATGCCTACCATGTACACCCGTTACTATGCCGAAATTCCGAAAGGAACTTATCTCTCTTCTTTTACATTCAAGAAATAATTTTGTATCATGATTCTAAATTCCTTTTCAATTGTTGGTACATGTATCTATTTGACCTCCTTACTTTCCATTACATTTAAATTTGATGAGGAACCCCTTTCTCTCTCATCAACCTTTTTTATGAATTCTTATGTCACGCCGTTATGCTGCCGAAATCACACCAATTTTCTAAGCCAATTTCATTGAGTAGTGAATACCATGCCCATTTCTCCATCAAGGGTATTCACCTTTATGAACATTTACTTTTTTATTGTAAATTTTCATGTATGAATTCCACATTCCTTTATCATGGAATAAATGATTATGTTTTATGAATCCATGTTTTATGATCCATGTGGCACACCTATGCATGAAATGAAATGTTTAAGAAGGGTGTGCCCTTATAGCGCTCCAATACATTGGGTAAAGTATACTATCATGATATGTCATGTGAAATGAGTGTTTACTCATGCTAATTCAAGTGAAACGAGGGTTTACTTGTGCTTCAAGTGCAATGAGGGTTTACTCATGGTCAATGTGCAATGAGCCTTGGCTCACACTAATTCAATGTTATGTGTTGTTGCCACATTTCCATGTTATGATTACCATGCTTTATCATGCCTTTGTGTTCATGTTTCTCTTATGATCTATTGATATGCCTATTTCCTAACATTTATTGTACTCCTCATGTTATTCCATGTGTACTCCCTTACTGGGCTTTACAGCTCACCCTTTTCTTATGCATGTCCTCAGGTTATCCCATGCAATGCTAAGTATGAAGGAATGTAGTGGTCATGTAAAGGAAGTTTTAAATAAAGATATTGTATTTCATGTTTAATGTTTTTATGTAATTATCCTAAGCCCCAAAGACAATAAACCTCTCGATCTTCTTTATTGTATCAAGTGAAATTTTATGTAATAAAACATGTTTAAGTTGTAATAAAAAGCAGGGTTTTCATATTTCTTATAAATATATTCTGAAACATTTTTACAATGGGTTAAAGTCATTTATACCATTAAATGGATTTAAGGGAATCATTTCGTGGTTTTCCAAACAAGGTACTTTAGGACATTTTTGAAAAAAATTAGGGAAATAATTTTTTTTAACTTATACGGAGTGCGTATATATTTTACGCCGTTATTATACCTTAGAATCATCCCTTACAAGATTATAAGAATATTTACAAAATAAATGTTTTCTTTTAAATGGTTTCAAAAAAGAAAGATGTATTTCTTTCAAATAGCTTTCATTTCATCTATGTCAACATCCTTTGATGGATCTTAAACTTGTTCGAAGTTGATTTATTATTATACAAATCTTCATATTGTATTGATGGTTTTGTGATATATGTGATTGTGGATGTGTTATTTTTATACCATTCATGGTTTATGGATAATGTATTGACATTTCGTATGCTAGTTTTAATACTAATGTTTATGTTATGTTTAATCATTTTTATATGATGAATGCATTGGACATAGTATGTGACGGGTGGAGCCCACTATAGCTCCTCGATGCATCGGTAGGTATCATGAGACATACTAGTGTCTTGGAACAAGGACTTGCAAATGTTTTATTTTTAGTCTTGGCACAAGGCCTTGACTATGTGGTAAAGAAGTCTGGAATTATGCATTCCATCATTATGAAAGT
Organism: Viscum album; assembly: GCA_963277665.1. Taxonomy (NCBI): domain Eukaryota; kingdom Viridiplantae; phylum Streptophyta; class Magnoliopsida; order Santalales; family Viscaceae; genus Viscum; species Viscum album. Next base: position 1,552,948,560 of record OY728141.1, read on the forward strand.
GGCTATTGATATTGCATTTGATTATTAGACTTGTCGAATATCCATGTGAATAAGTAAATAGAATTATTTTGATTTATATTTTTCATATTATGATAAAATTTAATTTTAAAAAGCTTTTGGTTCAGTCTTATACATTGTATTAGATGTTTATGCTTATTTATGAATGTTTCCACTATATTATTATACTTACTGAGCATATTAGATCACCCCTTTCTATGTTTTATTTTTTCCTGGATGTGAATAATTATATTATAACTGACCTGCAGGGATAGTATATGGGATTTGAACGTGGTTAATGAAGAATTTTTTTTTTGTTTTTCATTTTATTATGTAATGTAAAATTTATGAATGTATCTAGTACTTCCAAGGATACTAAACTGATTGGTATTTGGGGTCAGGATTTCCTTACATCATGCCAATGTTATATAATAATTCACCAAAATTGGGTAATTGTGGTCGGGGAGTTACAATTGGTATCAGAGGAAGTTTAGTACAATCCTTTGAAGCTAGATTTAGAAAAACTCTGATTAGAGAACGTTACCCTAAGATAGTCTTTGAGGATTAGTATAGAAGAATTTCCTGTAATTTTTGTAATGTAAAGATTTTGTGTATTTTCCATGCAATAAATCCTTGTCTAGATACGAGTAGGTAGAGGTGGCTCTAGCACAAATGTTCATTGGGGTAAAACTTTAAAACACCACTTTGAGCTAGACTCGAACGAGAACTGGTGCCTGATAACAGGCCGTGTTTCACTCTTGGTTATGACACTCCCGAGGGATATGTTTTTGATAATTCAAATTTTATATACAAACCATTATGAAGGATTTATGAGTATATACCTCCTCTAAGAAAACATTTTTATGATTATGGATTATATCAATAAATTGTTCAACTTATTTTAATTGTTTTACAAGTTATGAATTTTGTATCATAAACTAATCTAGTTTATGTCATTGTTTATAAATGGCACCTAGTGGAAGGAATGGAAACTTTATCAACGCATGTAATCTATTTAGGGATTTACCTCTTAATCAAGATAATTATATTTTTGATGGTGAAATAATAGGTGATGATTAGCTTATCACGATACTAGGGCAACACACTCGAGTGATGAATAATAACATTACCCATATAGAGCACCCTGATCCACAATGAGGAGGATAAATGTTAGATCACTTCATGAGGCAACAACCACCAACATTAAATGGGACTACAAATCCATTTGTAGATGAGAAATGGATAAGTTCCTTAAAGAAAATATTTCATGCTCCGAGGAGTAGGGAAAGGGAAAAAGTTGTCATGGAATTTTATCGCCTCACAGGAGATGCAGATCAATGGTGGTCATTGATTCAAAACACAAAGGAAGAAGAAAAAGTGTCAGATATATAATGGAGGGAGTTTAAAGAGATTTTCTTAGAAGAATACTTTCCTCGTGACCATCGAGCGGATATGGAATGTCAATTTCTGAGCCTGGGACAAAAGGAGGATGAGAATGTCCCAAAGTATAAAGCTGAAATTACAAGGTTAGTGAGGCATGAAGTAGATTATATACATAACCCAAGGAGTAATATTGATTGATTATTTGATGGGTTAATAACATTTCGTTTTCCAGCATTAGTCTCACAATCCCTCTCATCATACAAAGATATAGTCTCATGTGCTATCAGGATAGAAAAATAATTCTCTAAGCCTAATGACTTTAAAGAAAAGCAAGAGAAGAAGAGATCTACTGAACACTATGGAAATGGAAGTAAGGGGAAGAATGAAAAAGTGGAATATCCATCCTACAATAAATGTGGGAAGAAACACCCTGGTACTTTCCTAAAGTGAACGAGAGTCTGTTACAAGTGTAGTGAGAAATTACACCAAGATCGTCATTACAAAGAGAAGAAATAGGTTCTTAATGTTGAATGCTACAGTTGTAAAGAAATTGGACATTATGCAAATGAATTTCCTAAGTGTTAGGGAATCCTAACTCCCAGAAGGCCAAGGGATCAAGGCCAAGATTATGTGATCACAACTACTGAGGATGAAGCTCCAAAAGATGTGGTGGCTAGTTATTTAACGGTCTCATCAAGATTAGCCAATGCTTTATTTGATTCTGGATCATCTCATTGTTTCATATCTTCCCAGTTTGCTACGAGAATTTGATATTTCCAATTTTATTTAACAAGACAGTTGTTGATCAAAACTCTTAAGGGAAGTATCATTGTAACAAAGTTTTGTGAATCAGTCCCCATTAAGGAATATAAACAATATTTATATGATGTTCACATAATCATACCCATGATTTAATTTGATATAATCCTCAGTATGGATTGGATTTCGGACCATGATGTGACAAATTATTATAAGAAGAAGGAGTTTACAATCCTTGATGATGATAAGGAGTAACTTATCTTTATAGTAGAAACATCACCATCTGATTAATATCTAGATCCACCCCCAGTAGCTCAACTAAATTCAATTATTGGGGAAGAAGAGAATGAAATAACTATGGTTGATGAAAAGAATGTTCAAATAGAGGATGTACGTATTGTGAAAGAATATGTTGATTTGTTTCCATAGGATTTACCTGGACATAATCCAGAATGAGAAATTGAGTTTTCTATTGATTTAATTCCGGGTTCAAGGCCCATATCGAAGACCCCTTATAAAATATCCATTGTGGAACTAGTGGAACTAAAGAAAAAACTAGAGGAATTGAGTAATAAAGGATTTATTAGCCTTAGTGTTTCTCTATAGGGATCCCCTATCCTTTTTGTTAATAATAATGATGGATCTATGAGGTTGTGCATTGACTACAGGGAGATGAACACTATAAAAATCAAGAAAAAGTATCCCCTACCTCACATTAAGGATTTATTTGAGAAACAACATAGAGCTCAATTTTTTTCAAAGATTGACCTTCAATATGGATACCACCAGCATTACGAAGAAAGAATTTCGAACCAGGTACGAGCATTTCAAGTTTACAGTAATGCATTTTGGATTGACTAATGAACCCTCTATTTTCAAGGTTCTAATGAACATAGTTTTCACGGAATATCTTGATGACTTTGTAGTCGTATTTATTGATGATATCTTGGTATACTCCAAAAGCTACGAAGATCATGATAATCACTTCCGCATTACCCTAAAGAATCTTAGAAGAAATGAATTATATGGGATGTTTAGGAAGGTTGAATTATGGATTGAAGAGATTTCTTTTCATGGACATATTGTCTCTAAGGATAGAATCTCTGTTGATCATTATATGTCAAAGGCAATACAAGAATTTCCAGAACCAACAAGTATAACTGAGGTATATAGTTTTATTGGTGTAGCACGTTATTATCGACATTTCGTTGAGAATTTTTTCCAATTGCAAAACCCATTAACCAATCTCACACGTAAAGGGGTTAAATTTTTTTGGTCAAAAGAGTGTGAAGAATGATTTGAAGAACTGAAGAGAAGATTAGTCAATGCTCCTATATTGAATCTACCATCGGGGAATGATGGGATTGTTATTTATAGAAATGTTTTAAAGAATGGACTTGGTTGTGTCCTTTTTCAAAATGATAGGGTTATTGCATATGCATCATGATAGCTAAAAATTCACGAACAAAAGTATCCTACTTATGATCTTGTGTTAGAAGCTGTAATATTTTCTTCGAAAATATGGAGACACTACCTCAATGGTTAAAAATTTGAGATATATACCAATCACAAGGGTTTGAAGAATATTTTCTCATAGAAATAACTCATCATGAGGCAAAGGAGATGGATTGAACTACTCAATGATTATGATTGCAATATACACTACCACCCGGGGAAGAAAAATAATGTCGAAGATGCTTTGAGCAGATAGGATCATGGAGTTTTGAAAAATATGAGAGTAGAAAAGGATCTTATAAACATGTATCTAGTAAGGATGGATATGGGAATAACCATGGAATGTAAAACATTAATGCTTTTTCAAATGGTTTCCAAAACATTTTTACTAGAAACGATTAAAAAAATTAGGCTGATGATGAGGAGTTTTAAAAGTAAATTAAAGCTATGAATGATGGGAGATTGATCAACTTCATATATGAAGATAAGATTTTGAAATTTGGGAAGAGACTTTGTGTTCCCAATATACCTGATCTGAAAAGCTAATAGTTTTATGATGCTCATAGCTCCAATTTCTCTATACACCCTGGCAGCACTAAAATGTATAGAGATTTGAAGGAACATTTTTGGTAGGACAACATGAAGAGAGAAATTTCTGATTTTGTGTCAAGATGTATGGTTTTTCAATAAGTGAATGATGGAAGACAACATCCTAGAGGTGTCATACAACCTCTTCCCATACCTGAGTGGAAATGGGATGATATTACAATGGACTTTGTCCTAGGGCTACCAAAGACTTGAGAAGTAATGAAGTAATATGGTTCATTGTTGATCATCTTACGAAGTCAGAACATTTTCTTGATATAAGAGAAGATTTAACACTTGAATGTCTAGAAAGACTATATATTAATGAATTTGTAATACTTCATGGAGTATCCTTATCGATTGTTTCTGATCGTGATCCTTGTTTTATATCAAGAATCTAGAAAAGTCTTTAGAGAGCCCTGGATATTGAACATCGTTTGAGTGTTTCCTACCACCCTCAATCTAATGGACAATCATAACATACTATTGAAACTATAGAAGACATGGTGAGATATTTATCACTTGATATTCATGGTATGTGGGATCAATACTTACCTATGGTAGAATTTTCCTATAGCAATAGATTCCATTCAAGTTTTCAGATGGCACCGTATGAATAGTTATATGGAAAGAGATGTCGCACACCAACTTTTAGGGATGATATTGGTGAAATCAAACTTGTAGTCCTAGAACATGTTAAGGAAATGATAGAAAAGTTGAATTTAGTCCAAACCAACATCAAAGCAGCTCAAATTAGGCATAAGAGCTATACCGATAACTGAAGAAGGGATTTTGAATTTCATGTAGGAGATCATGTTTTCTTGATGGTATATCTATGGAAGGGTGTTATACATTTCAGGAAGAAGTGTAAATTGAGACCCAGGTACATCAGACCTTTTGAAATTCTTGAATGAATTGGGGCTATAGCTTACCATTTGGTAATGCCACCAAGTATCTTCAAAGTTCATGATGTGTTCCATGTATCACTGTTGAGAAAATACATGCCTGACCCAACCCATGTACTCACCTATGAGGAAATTGAACTACAACCTGACCTGTCTTATTGTGAAGATCCTATCAAGATTCAGGATACGATAGATCAAGTGTTGAGAAACCAGACAACTCTTCAGGTAAAAGTTCTATGGAGAAACTATAAGATGGAAGAGGCAATGTCGGAACCTGAGGAACTTATGGTAAAGAACCACCCGAATCGTTTGTGCGGTAGTAATCTAGAAATTTTTAGGGAAAATTTATTTGAAGGAGGGAAGAATGTAACACCCCATGCTTCTACAGTACGTTTCCCTTTGAAAAATGCAATAGATTGCATTGTACGTAACTTCGAGATTCTAACACACCGCGACCAATCAAACTAGCCATTATGAATAGTAATACCCACTTATTTAAATTTTATAAATTTTATCATTCAAAATGGACTTCATTTTTGTATTTGAAATATCAAAATTAGCTTAGGGTGATTTTTTGGTATTTTTCTGAAAACTTGCAATTTTTGATGAATAGTGAAAAACACAACGTTATTGGTCAAAACCGAATTTTTATTTAAATAATTATTTACATATTTAAAATTTATTTTAGGTAAAAATAGATATATAATACATATATAATTTAAATGAATTTAATTGGAGTCATTTTATAATAAGTTTATATATATGAAATTTTTATTGATCTTTTTACAGTCTTTTACCCATCTCCTAGGAGCATTTTCAAATTTTCATAAAACATAATTTTACCACTTATGTGATTTGAATTTAAAAAATATTAGAGACACAGTTAATATCAGTTTGAAAAATGTGGTTCAATAAGATGAAAATAATTTTTGGTGAATAGTAACTTTTAACTATTATTTACCACGGTTAAAAGTAAATAGGGTAATTAAAGGTATAAATGATATTATTATTACCCTAAAACATGTGTTAATTCTATTGGATAAGTGTAATTCGACTAAAAACAACCTTATGAATAAAATATTACCCTTTAGGTCCACTTGGATTAGATTGGGACATTTATTATTATTTTATTTAAAGAAGAGTTACAATTGTTAAACTCATGTTTTCATAACTAATACCTTTTTAATATAGTTTCATACATAAGATAAATTTTATAATAAATATTCATTAAAAAGATATAAATTTTTCATAGATAATGGTATTTTATTTATATTTTTTAGATATTAAATAATCAAATTTATTTATGGCACAATGATGATGCAGAAATTAACTTATTAACGTATGATTAAAATAAATGATATTATAACCAACAAAATAAATATAATTTGAAACACTTGATGAAATAAAATAATTTTATAGGTTAATATGACTTGTTAGGGTTGATTAAATGAATTTTTTTTGAAGTAATCATTCTGTTATGACTTAAAAAACAAAATACCAAATAGTGTCATAATTGACATAAAAGAGTTTTAAAAACAAATATTATATTATTAATTGATATAATATTCCTAAAAATCTGAGGTTCAGCCAAAATACTTATATAATGTTATTTGTATTATTAATTAGAATCTTGGGGTTTTTTTGGAAGTGTATTTTATGTTTATTAACCATATAATATAAAAATACAAAGAGACATGGTAAATGTCAAACTATTTAACTAAGAGTTAAATCTAAAATATAAGGTTAATATGACACCCCAAACCTATATAAAACATATCGGTTGAGTGGTTTTATACCCATCCCAAACTTATCATAGAAATAAATCATTTTGGAGCATTCATAAATGGAAAATTATTTTATTATAAAATAATATTCCAAGCATTTACTAAAGTGACCCTCACCTCTCTTATAAAAGGGCACTTCCCCTTCTCTCAAATTCACACTTAAAAATCCATTAGGATGGGCCAAAACCAACCCAAATATCCATTAAAGTATCATAACTTAATCATAGAGGCCTTCCTTTGGTCAGAAATCCAACCTAAGGAGTCCTTTTGATTAAATCAAAAGGAAGAACCCAAAGAAGATATAAATATTTCATCACCTCTTTCAAGTTATTTTCTACTTCCACATCCACTTTCTTTGTTGTTTACACTATAAAATAATAACTATATTATCTTATACATACTGTGATGTTATTATAAAAATATTAAAACCATATCCATTATTCTATCCATCATATGAATGAAAAAGTCACCATACGTGCGTACGTACGGCTTACCGTCTCCACGTCGTGGTGTAGTTGTTATTCAATACATTATTTTTTTGGATGAGTATAATAATGATGTATAATTGATGTAAATAAAAAATATAACATGTTAATGATTTTGTATATATGATATACCATCTATTTACATAAAATTTTGATATCAAAATAATGATATTTTCATTCGTGCATACGTACAGATTACAATCTCCACGAACTCAATGACATTCATTTCCTCATCGTAACTATTCAAGAATAATTTTAATTTGATGATTAAAAATAATGTGTAAATACATAATATCATTCTCGATATGAATCAAATAAATCCTATCCATAACTAATACAACTTACGTAACAAAAAAAATAAAGGAAAATGAATCAGTTAACACCTGAAACGACGATAATACTAAAATATTATTAACAAAGCAATAATAGAAGATCATATATGATTTCATATTTATGTATATGGTTATTGTATAATTTAATAACAATTATTTAACTATTATACAGGAGGTTAACTTACCCTCGACCAAGTAAATGTACAAGTTAAGGGTTAATTCTACAATCTCTTCATTATCTGAGGTTGTTTATACGTAATTATCTACTGTGACATCTTTATCATCCACATCCATGTTTCTTAAAAATGTATTTCAAATTTTTTTTACTATGAATTAAAGTCATTTATTCCCTTGTTGGACTTTTGATAAAATGGTTTAAAGGGAATCATTTCATTGTTTTCCAAACAAGGTACTTTATGACCTTTCTGAAAAAATGATGGAAAGAAAGTTTTTTTAACTTATACAGCAGGCACAGATAATTTATGCTGTTATATAACCTTCAAAGCTTCCCTTACAAGCTTATAAGAGTATTTAACAAATAATTGTTTTCTTTTAAATGGTTTCAATATAGAAAGAGGTATTTCATTCAAATAGTTTTCTTTTCATCCATGTTAAAATCCTTTGATGGATTTTAAACTTGTTCGAAGATGATTTATTATGATACAAATCATCCATATTGTATTGAAGGTTTTGTGATATGTGTGACTATGGATGTGTTATTTTTATAACATTTGTTGTTTATGGATAATGTATTGACATTTCGTATGCTAGTTTTAATATGAATGTTTATGTTATGTTAAAACCTTTTTATCTAAGGAAGGCATTGGACTTAGTAAGTGATGGGTGGAGCTCGCTATAGCTCCTCGATGTATCGTTAGTTATCATGAAACAAACTAGTATCTTTGCACAAGGCCTTGACAAAATATTATTTGTAGTCTTGGCAAAAGGCCTTGACTTTGTGATTATGATGTATGGCATTATGCATTCTTTCATTATAAAAGTTTCTATTGATATTGCATGTGATTATTCAACTAGTAGAATATCAATGTGAATAAGTAAATAGCATTTTTTTATTTTTATTTTCCATATTAGGATGATGTTTAAGTTTAAAAGGCTTTTGATTTAGTCTTATATATTGCCTTAGATGTTTATGCATATATTTGAAAGTTTCCGCTATATTATTATCCTTACTGAGTATCTGAGCTCACCCCTTTGTTTTATTTTTCCCAGAATGTGAAGAAGAGTATTATGACTGACCTATAGGGATATTCTATGGTATATGAATGTGGTTAATGAAAACAATGTTGTTGTTTTTTTCATTCTATAATGTCATGTAAAATTTATGAATATATCTAGTACTTCCAAGGCAACTAAACTGATCACTCTTTCGGGGCATGATTTCCTTATATCATGCCAATGTTATGTAATAATGCACCAACTATGGGTAACTTGGGTCGAGGCATTACAATATACAATATATAATATGTAATTTATACTAAATAAAACATAATATGTAATATATAATACATAATATGTAATATTTAATATATTATAAATTATTTATAATATATAATATATAATATATAATATATAATATATAATATATAATATATAACAGATAATATATAAAATATGAGATATAATATATAATATATAATATATAACATATAATATATAAGTACTGTATAAATTATAAATTACTTAAAATAATTTAATATATGTTAAATAAATAACAAATTAATAATAAATTAACAAACAATAAATAAATAAGTAAATAAGTAAATAATAAATAATAAATAATGACTAATGAATAACAAATAACAAATAATATATAATATATAATATATAATATATAGTAAATAATTAATAATTAATAATTAATAATTAAAACTAAATAAAAAATAATAACTAATAATTAAAAATTGATCATTAAGAATTAATAATAAAGAATAAATATTTAATATTTAAACAATTATAAATAATAAATATTTTTTTAAATTTTTTTTAATAAATAAATTATAATTAATTAATATTGAATAAATAATTAATAAATAAATAAATAAAAAATAAATGAATAATAAACTAATAATAAAAAAATATTAATTCAATTGAAAATAAAATAATAATTAATAAATAATATATAAATAATAATTAAATAAATAATAATTAAAAATTAAAATTTTAAAATTAATTATTTATCATTAAAATAAAAAATAATTACTAATTGATAGTTAATAATTAATAGTCCCTGATTAATATTTAATATTTAATATTTAATATTTAATATTTAATAAACAAATATATATATATATATATATAATTACTAATTAATTAATAAACAATGAATAATGAATAAAAAAATATTAAAAAAATAAATTATAAATGAATAATAAACTAATAATAAATAATTATTTAATAATTATTTAATTATTTAATAATTAATGTGTACATAATATGTAAATAATAAATCAATCAATAAATAAATATATTTATCAATAAATAAATTGATAAATAAATAAAAAATAAATAACAAATAACAAATAAAAAAATAATAATTAATTAATTAATTAATAGCTAAATAATAAATAAATAAATAAATAATGAATTAATTAATTAATTAAATCATAATACATTAGGAACCTCTAAAAACCATAAACCACTAAAATGGCCATAAAATATGATATTTGGTCTCCATTTTCAGTGCCATATCTTGTCAAATTGAAGATCATGAAATGTGCTTTGATATGATATGTGTTAGAGGCCAAACATACACCGAGATCGAAAGTTATAACCGTTTAAATTTTAAGAAATTAGGGTCTGCAACTAAAATCTCTGTTTCAAAGGACTTATGGGCATTTTTGGCAGTATATAAAGGGGTATAATACTCAAAGATTTTTTTACCAAACCTAAACTACATAGATCTCATCACAAGATTCGATTTGATATGTGGTAGAGCCCAAAAAATGCATGTATTAAAAGTTCTAGTCATTTGAAGTTCATGTTCGATTATCGTCTTTGAAATTTTGAATATGTTTTTTCCTTTTATTATCACATGATTTAAATATCACTTGGTTTTATCTCATTTGATAAGCTTTAATTTGATTGGTTGTGGAGTTGAAATTGACTATTGAATCAAAAGTTATAATCATTTTATGACGAAGTCTGTTCTTCAACTTATTAAAGATTTTTTTTAGTTTAAAAATATTATTAACTAATAATTATAAATATTTAATAATTCACAAATTATAAATAATAAACTATATTTTATTGTAAAAAATAATTAAAAAATAATCAATAAATATATTTTTTAATTTTTCAATCAATTTCGTGGCGGTTTTGAAGAAAACATCAACAAAAATTTAAATTTTTTTTGGAATAAATTTTAAAACATTTAGAAAAAATATTTTAAAAACATTTTCCAGCAGGTTTTTCACTATAGTTTTGAAAATCACTTCTAAATGTTTTTTGTTCAAAAAATTAGTCGTGGTTTTGAAAACCATTGTGAAAAAACAGCCGCTAAAACACTGTTTTCTTTTAGTGATTTGGTATTGTTTATGACTAGGGATTTCCTATTAGGTAACACTATACTCAAATATACATTATCACTTGTGATGTGTCATACTGATACATTTTAAGATGGATTACATTTGAAAATGATAATAAAGGTCATGAAAAATGTGGTGTTATTCCATTGAATTATTCGTTAGTATTCATTAGATGTTATCCTTTTTCATGGAGTTGATACCATTGTTCAGGTGATTACCTTGTATTTTTTATTTTTATAAATCATTAATATTTTATTTTGGATCTATATATTTGTGACTGCGTGTTGATGATATTCAATGAATTACATTTAATTTTTCTTAGGATGTTTTATTTTCTATGTTTCAATTGTTTATTATTTCTATTGACGGTTTGGGGGTATATTGTTATATGTTTTATGTGACAATCAATCCCATATTGATTTCATACCATCATAGTGCTATATAGTAACTTATCCCTAGACCATCAAATGTTAGATTTTGTTAACACACATGATCTCTTTGTGGGCTTAATCTCTGCATCGTTAGAGTTAATCGTGTAATCATGATGTTGCAGAAAGGCTTTTCATAAAACTAGTGACTAAATTATTCGCATGTGAGTCTTTTTTTTCATAATATAGAAATAGTTTTCAAGATATTTATACATATCCTATCAATCTAGAAAACCCATCTAAGGGAGAAGTCCCTAATCAATTATTAATTAAATAATTGTATCCTTTATTTACTGACTTTGAGTAATGGGAGCATTTTCTTCAGGGTTCAATAAGGTCAAAACATTCATCATACAGTGAGTACTATATCATTGATTATATATACACTTTCTTAATGTATATATATATGTATTAAAAATATATGTAATTATGCTAATATTTATGTTCTGTGAATTAAATTTTCACTCGTCTTATGAGATATAAAAATATTATTTTTATTTTATGTCTCTTAAATTTAAGTATTTCAACCCACAATAAACCAAAGAAATGATAGTTATTGGATTAAGTATCACCTAATCCAAAAGTTGTAAATATTTTTATAATATAAATAGTGTTCATGAGTTAATTAATAGAAACATGCAATAGGTTCCTATTCCAAAATTTAGGTTATGAAATAACTTTATATTGATAAGGATAAGACTAAAAGATTGAAATTACTTCATGATATTTAACTTTATTGGTCAACTGAATATTATGGAAAGTGTTAATTCTTGGTAGTGGAGCGTTGGATGGTGTCAATTTCTTGAATTTGTTCCCATATTATGGACACTCATGATGTATAGTGACGACCTAAAAGTGTCTTTATCTCTTAGTTTAGATAGTATATGGTGGTATCTAACTCTATTAACACAATTGTAGTATCCAATTTCATATATAAATCTTGTGTATGATTTTTTTAAAAGAGAGATACACAAAATCAAATAAATGGTCGTAGATTTTGAGTTTTGAGACCACCAAATGTGGTTAGTTTATCATTGAATATTACTCAAGATCTGTAGATTTATTTATGTTCTTGTAATATTTGATTCATAATGAGTTTTTAAAAGTCAAAAAATTGAGGAGGAAGGGACTTAGTATGTATATCCAAGTTTTTGTGGTATCTTATTATTTACCTACCAACTTGAAGGTCATTAATCATAATACTATGTTGGATATATTTCATGGTAGACCATGATAATGGAAATACATTAGAAACCATAATTTGAGAGTAAGATCATTTTGACTTCTTAGTAAGTAATATCCCTATATATTCTATAAAGGGGATTCAAAGTGGTAAGAGAAACATCCAATAGGTCTTTAACTGGAAGGTTTTTTGGGATATTAGGTCAATAAATTGGTAGGATATTCTATTCTCATGGATACTTCAATCAAAATGTATTATAGTATCCCATTTAGGTATTTTTTATAAGTAGAAATGACTAGATTATTGATAAACTACCGCATAAATGTTAGTGATGTGATCAAGAAACTCATAGTGATGGTTGTTATAGGAACCATGAAGGGTATTAAAATTTAGTATTGGTAAGGATATAGGTCGAAAACATTTCTATCAGCATTTATTTCCACCACCACCTGGTGTGCTTAGGATGGTACAAGTGGAGAATCGTGGACAAGGAATTTAAAAATGGCTAGGGTTAGTCACATATTGTTTAGGGATTCAACCATTCCCCTAGTCCATGATAGTGGTACAATATACAACTTTTCAATATTATTTCATTTATATATTTAAAATTTTGAAAAAATAACCTGTATCATCATGTTTATAAAATTAAATATATAAATTCTAGTATAATTCTTTATCAAAGATATTCTTCTAGGAACCCCCGCTAATTGCATCCATTAGTTATCCCATGTATTTTAGTGGTGTAAGATTCATTTGAGGAAGAGATGTTATGTATGATCCCATACTTATAAATGTAGTACAATATTTTTTTTTACTCAGGATGGACGCATTTATAAAGAATCATGCTTGGTTAGACTGCTCCTGATGATGGGTGATGGTTATTCAATCTAATGGTTCAAATTTTACATTTATCAGAAAGGGGAATTATCTATAAGGATAACCTAACCCAATAATTCAATACATTTAGTCTATTATTATCATCTAATGATTATTTATTTATGTGTAATGGATGTTTAAGTTTATAATGCATCAATAGGGGTTAAATATTATATAGATATATTTCAAATGTATATTCTAGAGCTTCCCCAAGGTAGTATATTAACTAAAACATTGATATATACATTATAACTATTTTAATTACATTGGTATTTTCCTCATTTTATATACTTGGGATATATCCTAATCCTAAAATGAGATTTACTATGATACTAAATGATCACCTTCAAAAAAATACTAGTTGGAAATTTGCACAAAGAGTGTATCATAAAAAACATATGGACATCATTTTCATTTTGAATGAAAAATATATAGCACAAAAAATAATAACAAAACATTTCATGAACACATGTAAATAAACATGTAATTCCAAATATAGGTCACACTATACAATGTGAAGATAACAGTGTTACTACAATAATAAAAACAACTCTTTTATACCACTGGAAAAGTGAAATTCAATAATTTCCTACCAAAAATTATTCTCTTCTTAGTTATAGTTGGATAATACTAACACTACTCTAGTGTATAATATTTGAAAAGTTGTATATGTAAATTATAGGAAAGTATTTAAATAAAATCATTATGTTCTATCCAATATCCATCATGTTACGTAGTGAATAAAAATTACTAATTCATTTTTATTGATGTAAATAAAATATTATATTTATTAAATTTTATAGTAAGTCAACTATCAAGACTCAACCATATCATGCCTTAAAATCATTAATCATTTATTTGTTAAACATCACATAATTCCTATAAGAGAAATATCACCATTCAATAATATCAACAAAGAGAATCCAAGTTTCCTCTTATAGGCACCCCACCATAAATCAGCATGGTTGGTAAACTATCCTCTCACATGGACTATCACTGTTATAGATTGTGCACCTATAGGGATTCTCCCCATTACCACACACCTCTTCTCCCAAATAACTTTTTTTCATAGTATGTTTTTGTAACCTCCCACACATATGGACTCTCAATATTTCATGATATTCATTAATAAATAATTTATCCCATAATATTATAACTAGAACATCACAAGAGCTGGGAAAATATCCACTCCCAATAACTCTCACTATTTCCTGATGATCCCCACATGTACGTCCCCACCTCAACCCAAATTACAATCACTACATGACCATCACATTTCTCTATTACCACTAAATATCACAAACCACCCCTGCATAATATATATGTTATCTAATTAATCACATCCATTTAATGTAAATGGTTTTAGAACATCACCATATACCATTTATCCCACCAATCCAAATCTCAAATATTCATATAAAGTGGTCATATGAAGTAAATAACAATATCAATTAGTCATACCAAAATCCCAAAAATTTCCACCACAATCTATATTATAGTGAGTTCATTTCCACATCTATAACATTCATTGAATATTGAGAATTAAAAAGTTCTATAACCTTTTCACTTTACATTTAACATTTGGAAACCAATACAAACATATTATCTCGATTCATGATATACTTTATTTATTCTATCATTGTTTACCAAGATGAGTAGATGTATGAATTCAAGGGGGTGAATTGAAAAAATATTAAAATTAAATAGAATTAAAAAAAAGATTAACAAAAGATGTTTTTAGTAGGTAAAATCACAAATATCTTAATTATTCTCTTCACACCCTTAAAATTTATTAGAGGTATGGATCAAACTACAAAATTTAATTTTTAATGGCGGTGAAATAAACATACAACACACATAGTGTGCCATTTAATTACATAGTATAACCAATTAAAGGGAAAAACATTTTTATAGGTATAACAATACAGATTATGTTTTTTCAACATAAATTTATAAACCCCCAATATTTTAAGAACAAAAAAGAATAAATATGTTAAAAATCAATAAACATAAAACCAAATAGACAAAATAAAGATCAGAATGTTACTACAACTCAATCACAAGATGTAGTGATTTTAAATATGTATTAATTTTCATAGAAATTGTAGTAAAATTATAGTGGTAATTTTAGATTATGTTCTTATTGTATTTTTCCATTTAAATCTATTTATAGATTAATCTCAAATGATATTAATTCAGAATCTATATTATCATATTCTTGATTAAATGATTATTTTTTTTAGGGTTTTAAAATTTAAAAGTATATGTCTGCATATATAAGGAACTAGCAGTAAACCTTACATAATATTTAATTAAATGAATAATTCATGTTGAGGATCTTTTCAGGTTTAGTGTTTTAGAGAATTAGGCCAAAAATATTACATATCAAAAGATTAAAAAGTAGACACTACTACTCAGAATCCATATTTTTCATAAAATAAAAACTCTAAAAAAGAAACATGTCTAATTCGATATTTTAGACAGCATGACTTTTCCTTGATCCCATCTTTGACCTTATTCCACATTATTTCCTGTGAAAAACATTTCAAAAAAACTTGGGAAGAGCATAAAAAGCACAGTAAGGGATAGACAAAGAAGGAAAACTGTTAGTTTTTGAAAACAACAGGTAAACCATGAATAAATTATCATAAGTAAAATATTTCACCTTTATTAAGTAGTAAATACTCTTCACTGAATAAAAGTTCATTAAATACCCTCTTGTAACCAAAAGATTACCATAAAACCCATATAAAGAACAGATAACATATAATGGTAACATGGTACATAAACATACTTAAATGGAATAACCATACGGTATAATTCCACGCATATCACTAAATGGAATACCCATACGGCCGAATTCCATACCCAATGCATTGGATGTTATAGCGTAACCACCCGTCCTGGTATTCACGGCACCACCCATCATATGGTTTATCACATAACCACCCATAAAATGTCTAAGTACCATCATAACACATAAAATATTTAAAATTTAAACATTTCACCAATAACATTTCATTTCTAATCACAAGAAGTAATTTCTAGATATTGAAATAATCAATCCAATTTCAAATACCATTTAAAAAAAGATTTTTGAATCAATGTTTCCCATACCACTTTGAAGATTTTAATGGAATTATAATTTTTAAAAAATGATGTCTATATAAATAAATAGTTGAAACCATGTTTAAAACATGTACATTATAGATAAAGATTTAGAATGATGAATCTTTAAAACATTTAAAAATGATATTTTTGTTAAAGAGTTTTTAACAAAATAAGAGACTCTTGAATACAAATAATTGCGGAATAACATTTAATCAGAACTTTAAAATATCATGAGAATAAATGAATTCATGATATATTATGTCAAAGGATAGTATATACACCATATAAGAGTGGATTTGGTGCATAATAAAAATGAAGTCTCAATAGAAATGTACATTGAGATGAAATCCCTTATAACGATGGTATCCTTAAATTATGGATAAATCAATCCCATAATTATGTGTAAAAAAAATAAATACACCCAATATAAGTTTATATTATGATTAAAACAATCATAGGTCATTCTGACATATTCATAGGATGACATATTCATTAAGTACAATTTGAACCCAAAGAATTGAAATTGGGTTAAGAAGCTCCCTTGCAAAAAATTCGACAACCTAACAACGTCACATTACAATTTAGAAACTGAGTTGATGAGAGAGAAAAGGGTATCCCATCACTTGGAAATAAAATTTATAGCAATAAGGATATATAAGAACATATCCCAATATAAGAAGATGTGAACTAAAATGCATAACAAAAAGACGCCTTTTAAAATAGAGGAGGGTGAAAGGTTCCCTTACCGATTTGGTAACTTACGAAAAATACGCCACATGAAAGAAGGATCATACAATAAATATGAAAATACTCATAAATGAAATTATATTACACAAAGAGTATAATCATGTGCAGTACATACACCACACAAAAATAAATGGTGGCAACTATAGCATGAATCTCACGGGAATAAAAAGTGAGATAAAACCCTTTACATCGTTGTTATCAACTGAGTCGCTTGATCAAAATTTAATAACCTTAAAATTTATCACATAATACCATGAATATAAATATAATCATGATAATATATATCAAATGGCAGTACACATTACACCACATGTATTGAGTAAGTGGCGAACAATGGAAATATCACAGAATTAAAAGTGAGGTAAGAAAATCCCTTACAAAAATTCGGCAGCCTAACAGCGCCACATAAAAATTATTAAAATGAATTTATGAGAGTAAGAGGGGGTATATAATCATATGAAAATACAAATTAAAATATGGTTAATATAAAATAACATCCTCCAATAAAAGAACATGGAGAATAAAAGAAATGACATAAAATAGAGTACTTGAAAAGAAAGAGAGATGTCAAATCCCTTACCTCACGTCTGACTAGACTCAATCGTTCTTTAATATCCTGAATAATAAAATAAAGTTAATTTATACATACTTCATAACCACTTTCATGTTTATTATTAATTATATATAACTTATTACAATGTTATAAACATTATGTAATCATATAAGTTAATAACATTAATTTTGTCGATATTTAGTACTTGACTAAAAAATGAACACCTTATATTTACAAGTTGTCCATGTGGTGAATAGTCCATTATATCCAGAATGATATTGATGGTTTAAATATCATATATATCATATATATTCATTATATACATGTATTTATAATAGTACATAACATTTGGAGGTAAGAAATGAAATGCACCGTTCATGGAGGTGGTAAGCCGTACGCACACATGAATGCTACTTTCATTTGTATTTATAATTTTAATGGAACTAATACATAATGATACATAGGTATATTATAATTAAAGTATAATATCATATATAATATCATTAAATCTATCCTTTATTCATCCAACATAATGCATTAACGAGTCACTTCACTTTAAGGGGGCGGTAGTCCACACTTCCTCAAATGAGATTATCGTAAATACCTACTTTGGAAACCATAAAGGCTTGATATAATTGGGAAGTACAGAATTATAAGGAAATAATAAACATAATATATATTACATATAAATATAGTTCCATCATAATGGCCCCCATGAGAGGAGGTAAGATGTAATTGAACAATCATCGTTTCGTGAGGTGTTAGTTTTCCACCCACAGAAACATTATGTTCTTCATCCATTAGATAGAGTTGTGTGTATGTTTAGTTAGAATAAATCTCATTAAAACATCCTAGTATATTGAGGATACTGGTTTTGTTACAAAATAAAGGAAACAAAATGGTATTTTGGGTTGCAGAAGTAAAATAATAGAAAATAATTTAAGAGAAACCATTACCTTTAATTTGGGTAACTCTCTTTGGTTTGAACCAAAGGACTTCTTGAAGTGTCTTCTGCCTAAGTTAAGGCCTCTATGAGGAGTATAGGGATGTAGTGAGGGTAATTGGGTAGAGTTTGGATGAGCCAAAGGGCTTGATAGGTGTGAAGAATTGGTTAGGAGAGGTTTCCTTATATATGGGAGAGGAGGGGCTCTTTAGGAATGTGGGAAAATATTATTTTATATTATAATGATATTCTATTTCTAATGGTACAAAAATCATTAAGGTAAAAGATAAGATGACTAATATACAAAATAAAATCATCCAATCAGAATTGGACATGTTTTGGATAATAATTTAATCATTATAATCTTATTTATTTAAATCATTTATTAATGAGGTAAATACTCCATCATTATTGTGTCATAAATAATTTAATTTATTTAATTTCTAAAAATTATAAACAAATACCATGATTTAGGATATCGTTTTATCTTTCCAAATAATATTTTTAGTCGAAAATAAGACTTATATCACACCATATAGAAATTAATTACTAAAATATTTTGTTAAGGTCAATTTTGTTTTCACATTAAATTAATTAATCTAGATTGTCATTTTCACTCCCATGTGGTCAATGGGGTCCAAAAATAGACCCAAAGATGCCAATGGTCGTTAATGACTCGAAAAATATTGTTTAGACAACTGTTAAGGTGATTTGGAATTATTATAATATTCTTTTTACCTTGAACTACCCTATTTACCTTTAACCGCGGTAAATAAAATTCAAAAGTTACTATTCACGAAAAATTATTTTCATCTTAATGAACCACATTTTACTTCTTGATAACAACCATGTATGTTATATTTTTGAAATTAAATTCACAGAAGTGGTAAAATTTCATTTAAATGAAAAATTCAGTTTTTTTAACTTCCACTATGTGGTTTCACTATTCATCAAAAATTGATGTTTTTCCGAAAAAAACTAAAAATTCAGCCAAATATATATTTGATATTATTAATTCAAAAATCATGTCTATTTTTACAAATTAAAAAAATATAAGTGGCATTAATTAATTTGAAAATTAATTCCTATTATCGAAAAAATTGCGTGTTTTTAAGAAACAATAACTATAAAAAGATTGATACTTGTTTATGTCTAATTTCAATGTGAAATTTATTCGAATGACCAACATTGGATTAAATGGTAAAAAGATATTTTAATTTCTATTTAAAACCAATTAAAAAATATAATCTATTCATATAAATAAATAATATTAAAAGGCACTTTTGAATTAAAATACAATGTTTTTCACTATTCATTAAAAAAATGAACTTTATCCAAAAAATTACGAAAATTTTCACAAAGTAAATTTTGATGTAGACATTCTAAATAAGGATTTTATTTGGTCATATAGAATTTATTAAAGTTACCAAAAGTAGATTTATAAGGGGTTCGCCATTAAAAGGAGATAAATTGACATTTTAATGTAAATTATGCTTAAAATTAGATTCATTTACATTTTAAGCCTCTAACATTTATTGGATAAAAGTAATTACATTTACCAAACATGTATAATCATACAGTATTTAGTTTTTTTCATTACCAACAATACAAAAACTAGAAGTTAACGACCATTTAAAATGATAATATGATATTATTAGTGTGCAATGTAAGATTTCCAAGAAACATGTTGTTGTGTATCGGGTACGCTATCAAACATAGCATCCCCTTTAATATATAAGTAATATTTAATTCAAAAATATTAATAAAAATGAGAAGTCTCTTATTACTTAGTTATCTGGGATGTTACATCCTTCCCCCCTTTTGGGAATTGCGTCCTCACAAATTTAAAACTCAGCTTGGAAACTTCATTAAAAGCCCCATAATGGAAAAAAGAGTCAATAGAACTATCACATTAAAATAAAGCAAGATAAGTAAAATGGTTACCCAAAAAAATAGATAATAGGATTCCATGAAAACATGGATATATAGGAGAAAACAAACAATCACATTCTGATGGAGAGTGATAGAAAACATGTTTAGGAAAAAGTTAACCACCAGAAAATCACAAATTTGTGATGGGTTAAACCGTATTGGATTTCCCAGTAGGAAAATTTTAAAAAAAGTGTTTTTTTCTAAGTTAATTTTCATTGAGGAATTTATTTACGAGATTATCTAAAAACATGAGGAAACACAATTAATTTTTATGTAGACTTTTATCCTTCACTAGATTTCTAACACAAACTCATATTTCCTCCATACGATGAGTATTCAGGATAACTTGTTTACATTAAAAGTGTTATATCAACTTTTAGAAAATCAAACAAAACATAAACTATATATTTCCCTTGTCTTTAGATATCAACTAAAACCAAAACGTTTAGTACAAGACCAGATAATCCCCAGAAAGGATAAACCATTACATAAATAGAAACTACTCTTAATCTCCAAAATTTGTCATAACAAAACCCAAAGACCATTCAATAAAAATTTGTCCCTAATATTATTCAAAATTAATCCAAACTTTGTTTGTAACCCAAATCACATAAATATTTAATTACATATACTTCCAATATACATATTAACATTTATCTCCAAGTATCATTAGTTACTCATGAAGTCTCATCTTGAAAATTAATTAACCTAATCACATATTCCCCATTATAGGTTAATATTTTTCATAAATAAATCAAATAATCATGTGTCCATAATAAAAACATATATTCTTCAAAACTAAAATTTCAACCATTATTCCACAATTAAAATCCCAGAGTATTCTATCTTCCTTAGTCATATAGTGTTTCCTGAAAAGAGAGAATGTCTTCCACAAAAACCTTTTATCACTTAATCACTAAATCATTTTTAAATACCAAGTATATCCATTCGATAAAATATAATTTCAAAAAATCAACTTATTCTTGTTCCATAAAAACATTTTACTAAAATTCTAAGTCATACTAACCAGGGACTTTATGTAGGATAGTGGTAGGTGATGCGCCCTTGTCGCCCTTCGATTGTGCGTTCGATGATGGCAGCCATGCTGGATGGGATGGGTTGTCACCCATCTTACGGGTTGTCCTTTTTATAAAACTCAAAAATAACCCTAAAATGTTTTAAACTCAAAGGTTTCCTTATACCCATCATCTTCATTCAAATTCATTATGATCTAAACATCTTAATTATTGAAGTCTTATTTCACCGCCATATGATAAAATAAAACAATCCCCAAAATGAAGAACATCATACCTTGATCATGGTGTCCATTTGGTTTCATCGTCATCTTGTTCACGTATGTAGAAGGTCCATGCATTGCAAAAATGATTTAGAGATCCTTCAAAATCATTTTCTTCCTCCATCCAAATACACCTTGTACAAAATGGGTCATATGGGTGTTCACAGAAAAACAGATTTGGAAAATAATCATGTATGACATATAATTTCAAAACATCTGATAAAACATGATTTCTATAAAATAGTCGAACTAAATTTGAGTAGATACTTTCAATTAATAGTCCTTTTAAAACACCATAAGTATGTGTTGAAATACTATATTTTAAAATCAAATATAAAAAGGTTTCACATGGTTCTCCTTCTTCAACACCTTTTTTAAAATCATAATATGCTTTAGAATCTTGTGATAAGGTAAAATATCTGAAAATGCCTTGATAATATTTACCTTTCTTGAAAATATGAGAATATTGTGAAAATAAGATTTTTCTAAACACAACCCATGACCCATGATGATAACGAGGTATAGTGGAGGTGTTTGATATCTCAAAAAACTTCTTTCAAGTGAGTTATATGCTAGAAACGGTTTCACAATCATCCGAACATGACTTTGCAATAATTATTGCAAGCATGTCATGAGTAAGAGATTGGAATGTCATTTGAGATCCTCCTACTTCCATTTTTTACTGACTTTCCTTGATCTGAAAAAGTTATAAAACAAGGATTTAACTAAAATAATATATAGGGACTAACCATATGTCTAACAAAGATTCATAATCCCTAAAGTTTTCTAAACCGACCTTTGAAACCAACTATAAGGACCTGGCCTTAAACCTTACATAATATTGAATTAAATGAATAATTCACGTTGAGGATCTTTTCAGGTTTAGAGTTTTGGAGAATTAGGCCATAACTATTACATTTAAAAAGATTTCAATGTAGACACAACCACCCAGTATCTGTATTTTTTATAAAATAAAAACTCTTAAAAAGACACATGTCTAGTTCCATATTTTAAACAACATGACCTTTCCTTGATCCCATCTTTGACCCTATTCCACATTATGTCCTGTGAAAAAAATTTGAAAAAAAACTTGGGATGAGCATAAAAAGTTCAGTATGGGATACACAAATAAGTAAAACTGTTAGTTTTTCAAGACAACAGGTAAAACATGAATACATTATCATAAGTAAAACATTTAACCTTTATGAAGTAGTAAATACTCTTCACTGAATAAAAGATCATTACTTACCCTTTTGTAACCAAACTATTACCTAAAACCCATATAAAGAACACATAACATATAAAAGTAACTTGGGACATAAGCATACTTAAATGGAATAACCACACGGTCGACTTCCACACATATTACTAAATTGAATAGCCATACGACCAACTTCCAAACCCAATGCATTGGAGGTTATAACGTAACCACCCATCCTGGTATTCACAGCACCACCCATCATGTGGTTTATCACGTAACCACCGGTCAAATGTCCAAGTAAAATCATAACACATAAAATATTTCAAATATAAACATTTCACCAATAACATTTCATTTTCAATCGCAAGATGTAATTTCGAGATATTGAAATAGTCAATCCATTTTCAAAAACCATTTAAAACGGATTTTTTAATCAAAGTGTCCCATACCACTTTCAAACATTTAATGGAATTATAATTTTAAAACATTAATTTCAATATATGTAAATAATCAAAACCATTTTTAAAACATGTACATTAAAGATAAAGATTTAGAATGATAAATCATTAAAACATTTAATAATGATATTTTTTTAAAAAGTTTTTATCAAAATTAGAGACTATTGAATACAAAAAATTACGGAATAAAATTTAATCAGAACATTATAATATCATGAGAATAAATGGATTCGTGATATAATATGTCAAATGAAAGTATATACACCATATAAGAGTGGATTTGGGGCATAAAAATGAAGTCTCAATGGAAATGTAAATTGAGATGAAATCCCTTATAAAGATGATATCCTTAAATTAAGGATAAATCAATCTCATAATTATGTGTGAAAAATATAAATACACCGAATATAAGTTGATATTAAGTGTAAAATAATCATAGTTCATTCACACATATTCAAACGATGACATATTCATTAAGTACAAGTTGAACCCAAAGAATTGAAATTGGGTTAAGAAGCTCCCTTGCAAAAAATTTGACAACCTAACGACGTCACATTACAATTCAGAAACTTGGTTAATGGGAGCGAAAAGGGTATCCCATCACTTGGACATAAAATTTACAAAAATAAGGATATATAAGAACTTACCCCAACATAAGAAGATGCGAATTAAGATGCATAACAAAAAGAAGCCTTTTAAAAGAGAGGAGGGTGAAAGGTTCCCTTACCGATTTGGTAACATACGAAACATACGCCACATGAAAGAAGGATCATACAATAAATATGTAAATACTCATAAATGATAGTATATTACACAAAGTGTACAATCATGGGCAGTTCATACACTACACAAAAGGAAATAGTGGCAAGTATAGCATGAATCTCATGGGAATAAAAAGTTAGATGAAACCCTTTACTTCGCGGTTATCAACAGAGTCGCTTGATCAAAAGTTAATAACCATAAAATGAATCACAGAATACCATGAATATAAATATAATGATGATAATATATATCAAATGGAAGTACACATTACACCACATGCAATGAGTAAGTTGTGATCAATGGAAATCTCACAGAATTAAATGTGAGTTAAGAAAATCCCTTACAAAAATTCTGCAGCCTAACGACGCCACTTAAAATTCCTAAAATTAATTGATGAGAGTAAGAGAGGGTCTCTGATAATATGAAAATAAAAATTACAGTATGTTTCATATAAAATATAATCCTCCAACATAAGAACATGGAGCATAAACGAAATGACATAAAAGCGAGTACTTGAAAAGAAAGAGAGAGGTTGGATCCCTTAACACGTGTCCGACTTGAATCGATCGTTCTTTAATCTCCTAAATAATAAACTAAAGTTAATTTATAATTGATTAATAACCTGTTTCAAATTTATTATTCCTTTTATATCAGTTATTTTAATGTTATAAACATTATGTAATCATTTAAGTTAATAATGTTAATTTTGCCGATATTTGGTACTTGAGTCAAAAATGAACACCTTATATTTACAAGTTTCCCATGTGGTCAATATTCCATTATATACGGAATTATATTAATGATTTAAATATCATATATATCATATATATTCAGTATATACATGTATTTATAATAGTACATAACATTTCGAGGTAAGAAATGAAATGCACCGTTCATGGAGACGGTAAGTCGTACGTACGCATGAACGCTACTTTCAAATCTGTTTCTTATTTTAATATACTTAAAACACAATGATACATAATTATATTATAATTCAAATATAATATAATATATAATATCATTAACTATATCCTTTATACATCCCACATAAGGCATTAATGAGACATATCACTTTAAGGGGGGCAGTAGTCTGCACTTCCTCAAATTAGATTATCGTATTTACCCACTATGGAAACCATAATGGCTTGATATAATTGGGAAGTACAGAAGAATAATGAAATAATAAAAATAATATATATCATATATAAATACAGTTCCATCATAATTTCCACCATGAGAGGCGGTAAGATGCAATTGAACAATCATCGTTTCGGGAGGCGTTAGTTTTCC
The DNA here is from genome assembly GCA_963277665.1 of Viscum album. NCBI lineage: Eukaryota > Viridiplantae > Streptophyta > Magnoliopsida > Santalales > Viscaceae > Viscum > Viscum album. Next base: position 1,552,974,571 of record OY728141.1, read on the forward strand.
TCCCACAGAAACATTATGTTCATCAACCATTAGATGAATTTGTGTGTCCGTTTAGTTAGAATAATTCTAATAAAAACATCCTAGTATATATAGAATACTGGTTTTGTTATGAAATAACAAAAATAAAATGGTTTTTTGGGGTTGGAGAAGTAAAATAAATGAAAACAATTTAAGAGAAACGGTTACCTTTAATTTGGGTATCTCTCTTTGGTTTGAACCAAAGGACTTCTTGAAGTGTCTTCTGTCTAAGGTAAGGCTTATAGGAGGAGGATAGGGATGTATGCAGTGTAATTGGGCGATTTTGGATGATCCAAATGGCTTGAGGGGTGTGAGGAATTGGTTAGAAGTGGACTCCTTACATAAGGGAGAGGAGGGGCTCTTTAGGAAAGTGTGAAAATATTATTTTATATTATAATGATATTCAGTTTCTAATGGTCCAAAAATCATTAAAGTCGATTATAGGATGACTCTTATTCAAAATAAAATCATCCAATCAGAATTGGACATGTTTTGGATAATAAGTTTGTCATTATAATCTTATTTATTTAAATCATTTATTAATGAGGTAAATACTGCATCATTATTGTGTCAGAAATAATTTAATTTATTTGATGTATGAAAATTATAAAAAAATACCATGATATAGGATATCTTTTTTTATTTCCAAAAAAATTTTTTAGTTGAAAATAGGACTTATATAACACCATATTGAAATTAATTACTAAACAATTTTTGTTAATGTCAATTTTGTCTTCACATTAAATTAATTAATCTAGATTGTCATTTTCACTCCCATGTGGCTCAATGGGGTCCCAAAATCGACCGAAAGATGCCCATGGTCGTTAATGAATCAACCAATAAGGTTTGGGAAAGTTTTAAGGTAATTTTAAATTGTTATAATATTCGTTTTACCTTGAATTACCGATTTTACCTTTAACCGCGGTAAATAAAATTCAAAAGTTACTATTCACCAAAAATAATTTCCATCTTAATGAACCATATTTTACTTCTTGATAAAAACAATGTATGTCAGATTTTTAAAATTCAATTCATAGAAGTGTTAAAATTTCATTTAAATGAAAAAGTCAGTTTTTTTAACTACCACTATGTTGTTTCACTATTCATCAAAATTTGATGTTTTTTAGAAAAATACCAAAACTTTAGCCTAAGATATATTTGATATTACGAATTCAAAAACGATGTCTATTTTTACAAATTCAAAAAATAGAAGTGGCATTAATTAATTTTAAAACTAATTCCCGTTATCAAAAATATAGCATGTTTTTAAGAAACAATAACTATCAAAAGATTGATACTTGTTTATGTCCAATTTCAAAGTAAAATTTATTCCAATGACAAAAATTGGATTAAATGGTAAAAATATATTTTAATTTCACTTTAAAACCAATTAAAAATACAATCTATCCATAGAAATAAATTAGATTAAAAGACACTTTTGAATTAAAATACAATATTTTTCACTATTCACTAAAAAATGAACTTTATCCGAAAAATTACAAAAACTTACACAAAGTAAATTTTGATATCCCCATTATAAAGAAGGATTTTATTTGGTAATATAGAATGTATTAAAGTGACCAAAACTAGATTTAAAAAGGGTTCTCCATTAAAAGGTGGTAAATCGACCTTTTAATGTAAATTATGCTTAAAATTAGATTCATTAACATTTTAATCCTCTAACATTTATTAGATAAAAGTAATTAAATTTAACAAACATGTATAATCATATTGTATTTAGTTTTGTTCATTCCCACCAATACAACGGCTAGATGTTAATGACCATTTAAAATAATAATATTATATTATTAGTGTGCTACGTAAGATTTCCATGAAACATGTTGTTGTGTATCAGGTACGCAATCAAACATAGCATCCCATTTAATATAAAATTATTATTTAATGAACAAATATTAATAAATATGAAAAGTGTCTTATTCCCAATCTATCTGGGATGTTACAGCATATATGAATCTCATATTGAAAATTCATAATACATTTCCTGAACAGTATAGTCCTATAAAATAATTTGAAACTACATTAACTAAACATAAGAATACACTAGTACCTCACATTATGTTGGATCAATAATTTATCCTACACAATATTCTTTGTATGATTTTATCCCACTAACATAGCCTCATTGTATGGTTTAATCTTATAAAGAATTTTTAGTTAAATTACATGGCCTCCAAAAATTTTATACTAATCTTACATAGATTCATTTTTATAAATAATTGATGTTACGGTACTAAAAAACATATCATTCACTCACCTATTATTAATCTGTTAGCACTAACACATCCCCAGATTCAAATTTTGGGATTTATTCTACTTTTGATATACTAAATTTTTATTCCACTGTACCAACACATCATTCATTGGATAAATATATTCTTAGGATATGAATTTACAAATTACTTGGTAAAATTCTAAAATACTATATCTTATGATGATTTAGAAATATCTGAAATGAAAAAACAAACAACCAAATCAAAATCAAGAATATTATAATCATTAGTTACTGGCTGGTAAAAAAATTAAAAAGTGATATTTAATAAATAAAAACCTATAAATAGGGGATCGCAAGTCCAACTATGTTATATTAACTTCATAACCTCAACCAATGATGCATCATCAATTATATATAGTATTATTTTATTTTATAATTCCATCATATATTCCATATCATTATAGTATGATCCTTCAACCTAATATAGATTCCTTCTTTAAAAATAAAATTTTTAAGAACAAATTTAAATAAAGATTTATCTTAACACAATAATTTAACAAGATATAAGTTTACATATCAATACTAAGGAATTATTGGTTCCTAGATCTAATAATATCCCATTTTTTATTAATGATGGTTTTGAGTATAGTGGAAGAGCCTTTATGGGATTGCTAACTTTAATTTTAGTTTTTTATGAATAATCATTTAATCACATGACATATAATGCCACATCTAATAAAACCCACAGATTACATGACTAAATAAACAAACTAGAAAAAATGGAGAATCTTAACATTTAATTGATAATTCATTTATGATTATATTTAGAATTACCTCAACTTATAATCTCTCTTCATGGATGATCTAGATGACTAGATCTCATCATACTATCATTCTGATACAAGATGAAAGTGCATGATACCTCTATAAGTGATCCACAAATGAACCAAATTCTCTTAACATCTTCAAATAATTATCAGGTTCTAGAAATTATGATAATGATTACATGCACTGTTTTTTGATAACCATGGAATAATTCTCCACGAAGGATCATGAAATATCGATGATATCTCAATTTAATGAGTTCATAGGGAAATAGAGCGCATTCTTGAACATTATATCTATTTATAGGGCTCGATAGAGTATCTATCTATCCATTCCACACAATAAGAATAACAAAGGAGTTTCATATAATTATATATTTATTATAGAAGGTTTTGGGTTGGAAACTTGAACACAACTCATTTCCCAACCTTATAATTCTGAATTAACCCCATGTAAAATAATAATAATAATAATAATAACTTAACATGCACAATATTAATATATAATTAAATATCAATTATATCATTTCTAATTATACCACAAATCCTAGTAGTGTTTCCCTCATCAACATTTACTAACTCTTGAATATTTACTACTTATTTTATAATAAATATCACTCCATTATTCATCGATAAATAAAATAAATAATATATTTTCAAAAACATGAAAATAAATAAATATTATTATTTAACTAACTTATTATATTGAATAAATTTTGATTTAATAATAGTGATCAACCAAACAAGACTAAATACTATTTATTCCAACTATTTAAACTGAATACTTTAATTTAACTAAGATTTAGAATACACTTATTGTGTGGCCCTCCAGGTCCCTTTATAGTGTAATTAGGCCAATCAACCAAATGTTTAATGTTATAATCTTGAAACATTCAGTGAAATTCATAGATAATGAATTTAATGACAAAATGATATCCAAATTCCTACAAATTTTTACCTGGTATTAAAACCCCTTTATCAAGATATCTAAAATCATATAGGTTTCATGCTGGTGCCATAATTATATTCAATAGATGAACCTTTATTTAACATTATTAAAATGACATCACAAAAAAAACACAACAAACAAAGATTTATGTAGGTATTTATATTCCCATAAATGGGACTCAGATAACAACTTCTATCAAGGGATATAAGTGATAAATACTTTATCACATTATCAATTAATGAAATATCAATCTTAAGGCACCCAACATGTCCTACCTCACCACAAACATATTGTGTCAAATTTTTCATAAATAGATAAATGTATGTGATTAATTATATCAATGAATGATAACCTTAAAGTCAAAGAATCAATATATACCTCCAAATATAAGAATATACACTGAAATATGAAAATATAGATTTCCTATTGATAGGTTTGTTCTCATTACCCCCTGTCTCTGATATTACCAAGGAGAAAAAATGAGAAGTTTTATAAATGTCCTATGATCCTCCTACTCCTGATAGAGTATATCAATTACTCCCCCATCAGAAAAAATCATCTTACCATAGAACATTATTTTGTAATATTGTCCCAGAACCTCTTGATTCTCATCACAAGAAAGAACTTGTAAGAAATTTTAGTGTGGCATATATTCTAAGGAAATTATCAAAAAATCATATAAGGAAAAAATAATAATGTTACAATTAACATAATTAATAATATAAATCATGTAATCAGGTACTATAGAATTCGGTTATAGGCCACCAACAAAACATAGTCCACTTGCAATATATTTGGAAAATAAAAACTCTCATTCCACTATTTATCACATAATATTCATTAACCCACTAAGATAGATCATTCATAAATGGGTCCTCTATGTTTTCATCTATGTATACTCTTCTCACTGCAACTTCACTTTATTAAGAAAAGTCTCAAAAGAGTTGAAACTTATGAATAATGTTATGCGACCATGGATTTTTTGAAAGATACCCCACTATAATATTATATTATTAAAATTTAATAGAGTCTTACATTATGGGGACTATATATAATCATTGGAAAAAGGTAAAATTCAAATTCTCTTCATTTTTTCTTTAGAATATGAAATATAGTCAAACTATGATGTAGAATCAGAGACAATTGGATGGTTTGAACTCTTCCAGCTCCAAGATCCTCTATTGAAACAAAATTAATATCATAATTATGACATCATATCATTATGATCAATTTGAAATATAGTTTCTGTATAACCCTTTATGAATATCTCTTCATCTCCTCCATACACTAGGAATATATCTTTAGTTCTTCTCAGATAATTAAGGATATCCATAACAACAACCTAATGTTGTTCACCTGGATCTTCTTGATATTTAAATAACATGGTCCAAGAATATGAATCATAATTCCTCATACATAACTTGGAATAATGGATACATCATATCATAAAATCAATTGAGATTTTATTCTTGTATCTCCATTATCTTGTGTATGAGGTAACATTTTTCATGGAAATAAAAATAGGATATGACACATGAACTATTACCATATTTTATTATTTCATATTGAACCTTTTTAGAATATGATCAATGCATATACAATGACTTAGTCTAAGAAGCCTCTCAAATCTATTACACATGATCTGGATTCCTAGAATCTAGGCTGCTTCCCCCAAGTCCTTCAGGGATCAGTATTTTCTAAACCATCAAATTACCTCTAATAAATCTAGTATAACATTTTAAATTGGTAATATGTCATAAAAATATAAGAATATAACAACTGAATTCCCACTAAACGACTTATAATTTAATATGTCACACTCATTCTTTCCTAAACCAATTTATTTGATGGCTTCATCGAACAGAATGATCCATTACATGGATGCTTGTTTTAATACATAAATGGATCTCTACAAATTGCATACCTTTTTTTCATTGAATGGACATACAAAACCTTCTGGTTGTGTTTATATACATCCTCTAAAATGTTCTAATTATGTAAATTAGTTTTGAAAATTAGTTTATAAATCTCATATTCATGAAAAGTAGTAATGGAAAGATGAATTATTATGGACTCATAAAATGAAAATAGAGAAGGTGTTTCCTCATATTTAATGCATTGAAATTGTCTAAACAGTTATTCCCCTAACAATGCTTCAAAGGTATTTATTTTACCATCCATGCCCAGTTCTCTATTGAAGAACAATTTACAACCAATGATATTTAAATCAACTAGTGTGTCGATCCAAACCCAAAATTGGTTTTGATACATGGAATCATTTTTAGAATTTATGGATTCATTAAATCACATAACATATGAGGTATATACTACCACCTTGTAGAGGAGATGATCATTATTTTGAATCAATAATGAGTCACCACAATCAGTTACCATAAAACCATACCTCTCTATTTCTCTTACCATTCACCCGCCACTTTGTCAAAAACTTGGTAAGTTGGGTTTCCAACATTTATAGTTTTCATTCATGGTGTAATATAATGTGTAAGAGCCTATACCATTATTTTAAATTTATTCCAACGATATGGTTTCTTTTTTTATGGATTACCATAATATTTTAAATGTTTTTCAATTATATTTTTCAACAAACTAAAAGAATATGATTAGTACATCATTGATTATAAAAAATGTCAAAAAATTAAATTTTATTAAATTCCATTAATCACCAACTATTTATGTTGAAAACGAATAACCCTTATCATTAGTATTGTATATGTATTTTCTTATATATTTTAGTTTAAAGGATTGATATTCTTATTTTTATAACCCAAACATGGTCCTTGCATGTTATTTTAAGGGTTTATGGTAATACAATTTTTTCAATTTCATTTACTCATTATTCCATGATCCAGTTATTGGAATCCCCAATCCTGAAATCCTAAATAGATTCCTCTTAGTTAAACCTTTTACTTATTGGGTAGTCAACCCTTTACGTGAACCAATTTAGTTATAAAAACATAAATCTAAAATCGCTACGATAATTAAAAGCACCCTAACATAGGTTGGTCAAGAACTATGTACTAGGTGGTCATTTCTAAAATAAGTAATGAAAGACTATTCTGAATTAAAATTTTTGTTTTTGGTTTTTTATCATTTATTTGTAAAAACTCATTTTGACATTATCACATTCCTTTTTAATGTTTATGTGGATTTTACCTAAGTGATTAATGATGTATGATAAAATTTATGCATAATCTGGTTATATTTTATTCTATCTAGAAATCTTGTTAATTAATTTATTAGGTTATCACAAAGCATTGAAAAAAATAATTATCCTTTAAAATGAAAGAAATAAAATATAAGTTGCATGATCATGAGTTTCTCTAATGGATAATTTAACTAGTGAATGTTAAACTAACCATCAACTATAGGGGTAAACACCTTGAAGAATAGATTGGTTCATGTTACATCATTCCACCTCGGTTCATATATATTACCTTGGCTGCTAAACATTTAACACCTTCTCCAATCCAGGTGCTTCATCCTAACAAATTCTTTTTCTCACATTCAAGATAGTGGATCCAATTTAATGGATAAAAGGGGGTTTATATTAAATAAATCATGGGTGAGTAGACCCTTACATAATAAGAAGGTAGGATAACACACATGAATTAAATTTTAATTTGAAAACAATAAATTAAATGAAACCAGTCACAATATAGGGATTTTCAAATCTCATGATCATCTACACAACATGCATCGAGCATAAATTTTAAATATTGTTACAAATTAATTCTATTAGTTCATTAATTAAGAAAAGTTAAATTAATTAATACAATTAATTAAATTTATCATAATTTCGTCCAAGAATACCTAACTCACTATCATCCATAATTTTAAATAAAACTAATTTCATTGATAAATAATGAAGTACATAGTTGTAATTTGGAGGAAATTGTGTGTACTCATCCAAAATCCATAGAATTATCATTCACACCTTTAGAAATTGAATTTGGAATGTAAATTAATTCAATATATAAATACTATACCAATTTCATGTTGTATAATCTACAAAAAATGAAAATAAGAACACAAGTAAATATTTTTAATCATATATTTAATTTTTCACACGGAGTTAAAATATGTACATTATCTATAACAGAATATATAGTGTGTAGTTAATTACATGACATGTACTATATTCTATATTTTTACAACATAAACCTAGGATTTGGGCATGTTTCCTTCCATATATGAGTTCTAGGTACATTATATATTGTCGATCTCACAAAGAATGTATCCTTAGAGTTTAAAAACTCCTTAGTTCCAGGGTCTTGTATTTGATTTGTTACTTGATTGGAAACCCTATGTTGACCATGGTAAAACAATGACTACACATCATATACTATTTCAACCTTGTGTGTAGTTCTTCAAACCATGTGCCAATCTAACGAGGTTGTCATGTTAATCAACTTTTATCATATTTTAGATTTAATTTTATCAAATCTGGCCTCATATAATGAGATACATTTGAGATAAATAATATATGATGTCTGTTTTGGACATAAACCCCATGTAGTATGATTTTTTGTCATAAAATTTGGCACCTCGAGATAGTATTTTTCTAATGTTCATATATATTTTAATCCTAATTATTTACTAGTTTAATTAATGAGAATGAACAAGGGAAGAAAAATTAATTTTTAGATATAAAAATTAATTGATCTAGAGTAAAAGAAATCACAAATGGATTTAAAACATCAAGTAATAATAAATAATTATAAATAAAACATGTGACTTCTCTAATACCACTTGATGGTTCCAGGTGCAGTGAAAGTACTTTTATGGAATGAACAACTCATACTTTAGTCTCAATTTACAAATAAACATTTCTTCACATGAAAAATAAAATCAAATGCAATGAAAACCAAATATTCCTTGACTATATAAAAACATTAGAACAAGAAGAGGAAAATCTTCAAATGTAATTTATAATTCATTTATAAGAAGATATAGAATTACATAAACTTGTAATCCCTCCTCATTACTGATCTGGATGACTATATCTCATCATATTATCATTTCACTCTACTTTATATGTAATGAACTCCTCTATAGGTGATCCGCACACCGACAAAAATATCTAAATGTCTCTATGAAATCATTGGTTGATTGGTGGATAGTACATATTGTATGCATTGTTCATGGATGATAATAGCAGAATTCTTCTTGAAAGAGGATGGACTACAAATTTTCTCTCAATAGACTGATATTTGAGGAAGAGACTTCATGTTATAGATCTATAGATCTTTATCTCGGGATTTAGAGATTCTCTTTATCCATTGCATAAAAAAATATTGATTATGGAACGTTATATAATTATATATTTATTACAGAATGTTTAGGGTTGGAAACATTCAAACAATGACTTTCCTGACATTATAATTCATACTTGAAACCATTTGAAAATAATACTATTATTTTTAAATTGACATACCCAATAAGAATATATAAATTAATACCATTTATAACATTAAAAATCATACCATTATGTATGATCCTCTTTCCCTCATAGACATTTGCCAATTCTTAAATAGTGACTATATATTTAATAAATAAATATCATTTCATTATTTATGAATAAATTTAATAAATAATATATTTTTTAAACCATAAAAATAAATATTTATTATTATTTAACTCATATATTATTTTAAATAACTTGTGAATAAATCTTGGTGATCAACCAATTTGGAATAAATGTTATTCTTTGCAACTTGATAAAATCTATACCCGAATTTAACTGATATTTCTGATTTTCCTGGTTTATGATACTCAAGGAAACTTTCTCAGTGCCATTATTCTAAAAAAATGTCCATGTTTAACATCGTGAAACATGATAAGTCAAACATAGAGAATTATGTTAATTTCACAACAAAATCTAACTTTCTATAAACTCTTGGGATTTAATAAAATCATGTTATCATGATATCTCAAATCAATAAGGTTTTAGGATGGTTCATGTAACCTATAAACTATATTTATCTTACTTTGAAATTCTATAAATGAACACTCCAAACAAAAATCATGGAACTAGTTTTATTTAGGTAGTTCTATTTTGATCATAGGGTCTAATATATCAACTTCCATCATTAGATAGTTATAACGACCCATACTTTACATACATTGTTAATATTTCAAACTTGAAGCACACTTATTACAACATATGACAAAACCACAAAGGACTATATAGGTATAGTGTCTTTAGAAACTGGGAAACATAAACAACTGGTTCATAAATCTTCTACAGTGTCTCCCATTTATTTCATCATATCTAGGGTCCCTTTTAGCATATTCTACTTAATATCCATCTTCCTGACCTGGGGAAAAGAAAAAATACAAAAATGGTGAGCTCAAATGCTCAGTAAGGGTAAACAAAAGAAATATCAATCACATCATATACATAAGCACATAACTTTGGGAAATCTTATCCTGTAAAAGAGATCATAAATTTCATAACATGGGATAAATCATGGTAGTGAAATGTAATCAAAATAATCATAACTTAAAACATGAAACTTTTTGGCATTCGCACATACTCATAGAGAATCATTTCTTGTTAGTCAAGACTCATTGCCAAGACTATCTTAGTGGACAAAGTCCCTTTCTGAATCAAGTAACCCTCATTTCAGTCCTGTTTCACTGAACTGGTATAACCTACCATTCCATCCATGTATATCTCATGAGATATAAAATCTTTACCCAATGCATTGGAGGGAGATATAGGTCCCACCCATCTTATAATTAATCCTTTCTTATGTGTGCCACATAATCATAAATCATACATCATCGCATAACACATGTAACAAAAATGGGAATCTTAAACATTATGACATCATAAAACAATTCATATAAGGTAAATGACTTCATAAAAATAATTTCCTCAAAACATAATCAAATCAATGTAATAATAAGGATAAAAATAGAACCCTATATTGTCTTAGATGGAAAATAATTTTGATAAAACATTTGAACTCCATTCTTGAGGAAAATATCCATTCTACTTCAAAAACACTTTTCTTTTCTTAACATGTCATACAATTATATACTAAAAGAAGTTGATTAAAAATAAACTTGAAAACTTGTAAAGGAACCTTCTTGTAAATAATGTTTTAAAAATCCATTCATGCCGTATAAGTTAAAAAAAACATTCCTCGTACTTTTGTCGGAAAAGTCAAAAAAATACCTCGTACGAAAAATGACAAAAGATTCCTTTCATATCTTTTACAAAAACATACCGAAGGGTAACATTGGATATAAACTATTGTATAAGGATGTAAATAATATTACATATTGAGGGAACATGGATGTGGATGATAAAATACACCCCAGTAAATACTAAAGTATAAACAATCTCGGATAAAAATGAGATTGTGATATTTCCTTTACCTTAGGTCCGATTTGCTTTGTACGTGTCCGAAGCTCCTGTATAATGGTTTAAATAATGTTATTGACTTATTCAAGAATCATACATATTGATATGATATCATATATGGTCATATTATTAGCTTCTTATTAGTAATATTTCATTGTTACTTGTTACTCGGGTCTTTATTGCGTTTTGTTCTTATGCGTGTTTTGCCGAATAAATTCTTATTCTTCATTTAAGGTTATAGATACCTTATATCCAGAATTGTATTAGTGTAACATATATCATATTTATTCATTCAATTCATTTATATAATTACTATGTAATGATGATCATGTAGAATGAGTCGCATCACATCGTGGAGACGGTATTCCGTACCTACGCACGAGCGATGATATTGTTCCCATGATCGTGGAATTGTATTTAAGTGTATTTATACTATTTCAGTATCAATATCACTTTATAATAATCATATATAGTTACTCATTACACCATTATACCCATCCTTGTAAGGTGATGATGGAAAATAGATTACACCACGGCGTGGAGACGGTATTCAGTACGTACGCACGCGCGGTGATTTCATTTTTCCGTAGGATGGATAGAAGGTTAATTAGGGTTGTTTCATATTTATAATAACATATCAGTATGTAAGTAATACTGATGTTATTACTTTATCATGAAACAACTAAAGAAGAAGAAGTTGAAGAAGAAAGAAATTGAAAAGATCGGTAATGGATATTACCTCTTCTTTGAAACGCCTCTTTGAATCCTCTAGTTAGGGAACTAAGATTGGTCTTTGAAGAAGATCAGGACCTCTAGGATTATTCTAGGGAAGTGGATAAGGGATTTTGTCAGGGGTTGGCTGAGCTTGAGTGCTCAAATTGGTGTGAGGAGGAGGGGGAGGAGGTGCCCTTTTATAAGGGAGGAGAGGGGCACCTTTAGAATACCTCAAAATATTATTTTATATTAAAGTCAAAATCGGTTTATAATTGTTCCAAAGGGTATTATTTAGAAGGTAAAGTGGGTATGGGTCGAAATCCTATCAACCAATATGATTTAGACAAGTTTATGGTATTATTTTAACCTTATCAATTAGATTTAACTCTAAGTTAAATAATTTAACTTTTACCATGTCTTTTTGTTTTCATTCACTATATGGTTAATACACTTACAATAACAAGCCAAACGAACCCCAAATTGTTTATTATTAATATATATATCCTTATCTAAGTCATTTGGCCGAACCATATATTTTTAGGAATAAAATAAAAATTAATAATATAATATTTGATTTAAAAACTATTTTGTGTCAATTTTGACACTATTTGATATATGATTTTTGTGAAAGTCATAAAAGAATTATATGTTAGAACCAAGTTGATTAAATCAACACTAATATATCATAGTAACCTAGAAAATTAGTGTAATTCATAAAAAGTCTCAAATTACATTTATTTGAGCATTTATAACATCAATTATGTTAACATTTCCTTAAAAGGGTAATTACTGCATCATCATTGTGTCATAAATAAATTAATTTATTTAAAGTATAAAAATTATAAATAAAATATCATTATGTAGGAAATCTTTTTATATTTATAATTAATATTTATAGTCGAATTTATCTTATGTATAACCCCATATTAAAAATGTTTTAGTTATTAAACTTTGATTTTAACTATTTTAACTATTCATTAAATAAAATAATATTAAATGTCATAATCTAATCCAAGTGGACCTAAATGGTCATATTATATTCATAAGGTTGTTTTTGGTCGAATTACACTTATCCAATAGAATTAGGACATGTGTTAGGGTAATAGTAATATCATATTTACCCTTAGTTACCCTATTTACTATTAACTGTGGTAAAAAAAAGTAAAAAGTTACTATTCACCAAAAATTATTTTCATCTCATTGAACCACATTTTAGTCCTTGATATTAACCGTGTCTGTCGGATTTTCGAAATTCCATTCACAGAAGTGGTAAAATTAAGTTTTATGCAAAATTCAGTTTTTAACCTACCACTTAGTGGTTTCACTATTCATCAAAAATTGAATGTTTTCAAAAAAATACCAAAATTTTACCCTAGGCTAATTTCGATATTCCGAATCCAAAAATGAAGTCCATTTTTAAAAATAAAATATATAAAATTTTAAAAAGTGGTTTTTACTATTCATAACGGCTAGTTTTATTTTAATAGCATATCGTTGTTTAGTGAAACTCGGTATTGCGTACGACGCAAGCTATCGAGGAAGGTCACGATTTCGTGTAAAGCAAGCCAAGCAAGTGTTGTGTAGAAAAAGATTCCTTTGATGATTTATATAACATAAAAGTATCGGGTGTTACATTCTACCCCCCTTAAAATGAATTTCGCCCTCGAAATTCGTCACTTTGTAACAAACAGATGAGGATACTTCTCCCTCATCATATCCTCAAGCTCCCATGTAGCTTCTTCAAGTTGGTGGTTCCTCCATAAAACTTTCACCAATCGAGTGGTCTTGTTTCGTAGGACTTTTTCGCTACGATCCAGAATCTCTATCGGTTGTTCTTCATAAGAAAGATCTTGCTCCAGCGGTACAACTTCTGAGCTGAGTACATGTGAAGGATCAGGTATGTACTTTCTCAGGAGAGATACATGGAACACATCATGGACTTCAGAGAGATTCGGTGGAAGCGCCAATCGGTAAGCTACCTTTCTAACACGATCCAGTATTTCGAAAGGACCGATATATCTAGGGCTCAACTTCCCCTTCTTTCCAAATCTCATAACCCTCTTCCAGGGAGATATTCATAAGAACACTTTATCACCCACTTCAAACTCTAGGTCTTTTCTTCGGTTGTCGGCATGACTTCTCGGTCGACTCTGAGCTGCTTTTATGTGTTGTTGAATAAATCTGACCTTTTCTGCCATTTCATCAATGAGATCAGGTCCTAATAGCTTTCTTTCCCCAACTTCATCCCAGCAAGTTGGAGTCCTGCATTTCATTCCATAGAGAGCTTCATAAGGAGCAATCTGAATACTGGAGTGAAAGCTATTATTATAAGAAAATTCCACCAAAGGTAGGTGTTGATCCCAACCTCCTTTTAAATCCATAGAGCAAGCTCTCAACATATCTTCTAGGGTTTGAATTGTTCTCTTAGACTGACTGTCTGTCTGGGGATGATAAGCAGTGCTGAAACTCAACTCTGTATCCAGAGTATGCTGAAGACTTCGCCAGAACTTCGAGGTAAATCTCGGATCCCGATCAGATATAATAGAATGTGATACTCCATGCAATCTTACCACTTCCTTTACATATATCCTGGAAAGATGAACTAGAGAGAAATCCTCTCTAATAGCAATGAAGTGTGCAGACTTTGTAAGACGATCAACTATGACCCAAATAGCATTATTGCCTTTGGATGTTTTAGGAAGTCCTGTGACAAAGTCCATAGTGATGTTTTCCCATTTCCATTCAGGTATGGGTAATGGTTGTAACATCCCCTTAGACTTCTGTCTCTGAGCTTTAACTTGTTGACAAACCAAGCATCGAGAGACATATTCAGCAACATCTCTTTTCATGCCATCCCACCAGAAGTACTCTTTCAGGTCCCTATACATCTTCGTGCTTCCAGGATGAATAGAGAATGAAGAACTATGAGCCTCATCCAGCAGCTCCTTCTTTAATTCGGGGATGGTAGGGACACAAACCTGATTCCTGAACTTTATTATCCCATCACAATCAAGGTTGAATTAAGGAACATTTCTCACCTTCTTTTGTAACTCGACATCTTCTTTCTGTGCCTCTTTAATCTTCACATGTATAGATGGTTGAACATTCATTTGAGAAAGATAATATTTTTCCCCTTCCATTATAATTCCAAGATCCATCCTTTGTAAATCCATAAATATTGGATCTTTTGTGATCCTCATCATGGATAAACTTGCATGGTCTTGTCGACTTAATGCATCTGCCACCTTGTTTGCTTTCCCAGGGTGGTAATGGATTGAGCAGTCATAATCCTTAATCAGCTCCAACCATCTTCTTTGACGCATATTCAGCTCCTTTTGTGTGAAAAATATACTTTAAACTTTTATGATCAGTATAAATATCACACCTTTAACCATAAAGGTAATGCCTCCAAATCTTTAATGCAAAGATTACCGCAGCCAACTCCAAATCATGTGTTGGGTAATTTTGCTCAGGGATTTTCAACTGTCGTGAGGCATAAGCTATCACCATATCATTTTTCATAAGAACACACCCCAATCCCTTCTTGGATGCATCACTGTAGATCACAAACCTTTCTCCACTACAAGGCAGTGTGAGCACAGGTGCACTGGATAACCTTCTTTTCAACTCCTTGAAATTCTCTTCACATTCCTCTGTCCAAACAAACTTAACTCCTTTCCGAGTCAACTTGGTGAGTGGATTAGATAATCGTGAAAAAATCCTTTACAAAATGTCGATAATATCCAGCCAAACCAAGAAAACTTCGGATCTCAGTTACTATTGTTGGTCTCGACCATCTTTCGATAACCTCTATTTTTGCTGGATCCACAGATATCCCCTCTTTTGAGATTATGTGACCCAAAAATGCAACTTTTGAAGCCAAAATTCACACTTGGTAAATTTGGCATAAAGCTTCTCCTTTATCAGGGTCTTCAATATAATTCTCAAGTGATCTTCATTGCCTTCCTTGCTCTTTGAATAGACAAGAATATCGTCTACAAAGACTACCACAAATTGATCAAGATAGTCTCTAAAGACTCTATTCATTAGATCCATGAAGATAACAGGGGCATTAGTAAGACCAAATGGCATCACTATAAATTCATAATGTCCATACCTTGTACGGAAAGCCGTCTTTGGTATATCCCCCCTTTTGACCCTTAATTGATGATACCCTGAACAAAGATCAATCTTGGAAAAGTATTGAGCTCCGCGTAGTTGGTCAAATAAGTCATCAATGCGTGGGAGAGGATATTTGTTCTTGATGGTGATCTTGTTAAGTTCTTGATAATCAATGCAGAGTCTCATTGATCCATCTTTCTTCTTAACAAATAGAATAGGTTCTCCGCAAGGTGACGCACTAGGGCGTATGAATCCCTTATCAAGATTCTCTTGGAGTTGCTTCTTCAATTCCTGAAACTCAATTGGGGCCATTCTATAAGGTGTCTTTGAAATAGGCAAAGCACCCGGTACGAGTTCTATTGAAAACTCAACTTCACGATTTGGTGAAGACCCGGTAATTCCGCCGAAAAGACATCATCAAACTCCCGTACGATGGGCATATTCTTAATCACGAGTTTCTCACCAACCATTTGAGATAAATAACCTTCATTTAGTGGAATCAATACCCATAAAATAGAAGAAATTTCCACTAGAAGGTTATGTTCATCCTTGCATTGATAGATGATCATAGATTGATCTGGAATATGAAATGTGACTTCCCATCTTTGGAAATTGATATGAGCTCCGTATAAACAAAGCCAATCCATGCCAAGAATCACATCAAATTCCACTATAGGAAGGATCACAAGATTTGCAGGAAGCACTTTTCCACAAACTTCGATCGGAGAAGAATTATAAACTTTTGATGCGATTGATGTGCCATTAGGTGTTGTCACAGATAACTCAACATCTAATTGTTGAGGTAATATGGTGATACCCTTAAAAAATTCTTAAAAAATAAAAGAGTGGGTGGATCCAGAATCAAATAAAACAGTTGCTACTTTAGAGTGGATGGTAAGTGTACCTTTCACCACATCGTTATCGTACTCCACATCGCTGTTAGAAATTGTATGTGACTTTCCTTTTTCTTTAGCCTTAAGAGTTTGTTGACGTTGAACATCATCATCAACCCTTGGATTTGGGCATTGATTGGCATAATGCCCCATCTCCTTGCACTTGAAACATTGAAGTGTAGTAGGTTCATTCTGTGTATCCCTTCCTTTGTTTGCATCATTAGACATCTTCTTCCCATTATCGCGGCATTCAAATGCCCGGTGACCTTCCTTTCCACATTTGAAACATTTACTTGTCCCTTTAAGACAACTCCCTCCATGTTTCTTTCCACACTTTGAGCATAAGGGAAAGCTCATCTTCTTTTCAGTGTGCTCTTTAGATTTTCCTTTGAATTCCATTTTCCTCTTCTTATCAAACCCATATGACTGATGGGTTACTCTAATCTCCATCTCGACTTTGAGAGCACCTCGAACGATTTCCTCATAGCTATTGAAGTCCCTTATGGATAACGCCCTTCGAAGACTTGGTTTTAAGCCACTAAAGAATCGATCGATCTTACTCTCAGGTTGGATAATAATACCAGAAGCGTACCTTGCATGTCTTGTAAAATTTGCTTCATAGGTACCAACAGATTCATCATCCCTTTGCTTTTGTTCAAGAAACTCTTTCTCCATATTTTTTTGGAGAATACGAGGGAAGTACTTATAGAAAAATAAGTTCTTGAACTCGTCCCATTCCATGGAATCAATTTCATCCCTTTGCCTCGTATTCTTAATAAGATTCCACCATTGATCAGCATCTCCTTCCAAACGATACACTGCTAGGATGACTTTATCATGTTCAGAACATTGAAGAACTGAAAATATCTTTTCAGTAGTACTAATCCATTGTTCAGAAACTAATGGATCAATAGACCCACTGAAAGAAGGGGGACGCTGCCTCATGAAGGATTCAACAGAATGTTGCTCCTTCCTTTGATCGTTTGGAAGTCCTGCATGATTCATATCTTGAGAAAGTTGTGTGAGCATGGCTACACGATTTTGTATTCCAGCTCCCATATCGATTGGTTGCTCAGGGGGACAATTATTGCATTGCCTGTTGCATTCCGCATTAACACGATTCCTTCGGGTTCCAGCCATTGACTAAAACCAAGAAGAATAGTGTGAGAAACACTAATTATAATAGGAAAACCATATAATTAAGAATAAAATTTCACACTTAAGGTCTTATCCTAGGTTATTCATGGATATTTCTAAAACACTAATATTGTGCTCTATGCTTAGACTTATCCTTAGGGTTCTTACTAAGGCTTTCACATCCTAGTTTCCAAAGGTTGACTATACCATTCCTCTGATACCATCTATAACGACCCATACTTTACATACATTGTTAATACTTCAAAATTGAAGCACACTTATTACAACATATGACAAAACCACAAAGGACCGTATAGGTACAGTGTCTTTAGAAACTGGGAAACATAAACAACTGGTTCATAAATCTTCTACAGTGTCTCCCATTTATTTCATCATATCTAGGGTCCCTTTTAGCATATTCTACTTAATATCCATCTTCCTGACCTGGGGAAAAGAAAACATACAAAAAGGGTGAGCTCAAATGCTCAGTAAGGGTAAACAAAAGAAATATCAATCACATCATATACATAAGCACATAACTTTTGGAAATCTTATCCTGCAAAAGAGATCATAAATTTCATAACATGGGATAAATCATGGCAGTGAAATGTAATCACGATAATCATAACTTAAAACATGAAACTTTGTGGCATTCACACATAATAATAGAGAATCATTTCTTGTTAGTCAAGACTCATTGCCAAGACTATCTTAGTGGACAAAGTCCCTTTCTGAATTGAGTAACCCTCGTTTCAGTCCTGTTTCACTGAACCGGTATAACCTACCATTTCAGCCATGTCTATCTCATGAGATATAAAATCTTTACCCGATGCATTGGAGGGAGATATAGGTCCCACCCATATTATCATGAATCCTTTCTTATGTGTGCCACATAATCATAAATCATACATCATCGCATAACACCTGTAACAAAAATGGGAATCTTAAACATCATGACATCATAAAACAATTCATATAAGGTAAATGACTTCATAAAAATAATTTCCTCAAAACATAATCACATCAATGTAATAATAAGGATAAAAACAGAACCCTATATTATCTTAGATGGAAAATAATTTTGATAAAACATTTTAACTCCATTCTTGAGGAAAATATCCTTTCTACTTCAAAAAAACTTTTCTTTTATTAACATGTCATACAATTATAAACTAAAAGAATTTGATTAAAAATAAACTTGAAAACTTGTAAAGGAACCTTATTGTAAATAATGTTTTAAAAATCCATTCATGCCGTATAAGTTAAAAAAAACATTCCTCGTACTTTTGTCGGAAAAGTCAAAAAAATACCTCGTACGAAAAATGACAAAAGATTCCTTTCATATCTTTTACAAAAACTTACCGAAGGGTAAAATTGGATATAAACTATTGTAGAAGGATGGAAATAATATTACATATTGAGTGAACATTGATGTGGATGATAAAATACACCCCAGTAAATACTAAAGTATAAACAATCTCGGATAAAAATGAGATTGTGATATTTCCCTTACCTTAGGTCCGATTTGATTTGTACGTGTCCGAAGCTCCTGTATAATGGTTTAAATAATGTTATTTACTTATTCCAGAATCATACATATTTATATGATATCATATATGGTCATATTCTTAGCTTCTTATTAGTAATATTTCATTGTTACTTGTTACTCGGGTCTTTATTGCCTTTTGTTCTTATGCGTGTTTTGCCGAATAAATTCTTATTCTTATTTTAAGGTTATATATACCTTATATCCAGAATGTTATTAATGTAACATATATCATATTTATTCATTCAATTCATTTATATAATTACTATGTAATGATGATCATGTAGAACGAGTCGCATCACATCGTGGAGACGGTATTCCGTACGTACGCACGAGCGATGATATGGTTCCCATGATCGTGGAATTGTATTTAAGTGTATTTATACTATTTCAGTATCAATATCACTTTATAATAATCATATATAGTTACTCCTTACACCATTATACCCATCCTTGTAAGGTGATGATGGAAAATAGATTACACCACGGCGTGGAGACGGTATTCTGTACGTACGCACGCGCGGTGATTTCATTTTTCCGTAGGATGGATAGAAGGTGAATTAGGGTTGTTTCATATTTATAATAACATATCAGTATTTAATTAATACTTATGTTATTACTTTATCATGAAACAACTAAGTAAGAAGAAGTTTAAGAAGAAAGAAATTGAAAAGATCGGTAATGGATACTACCTCTTCTTTGAAACGCCTCTTTGAATCCTCCACTTAGGGAACTATGATTGGTATTTGAAGAATACCATGACCTCTAGGATTATTATAGGGAAGTGGAGAAGGGATTTTGGCAGGGGTTGGCCGACCTTGAGTGCTCAAATTGGTGGGAGGAGGAGGGGGAGGAGGTGCCCTTTTATAAGGGAGGAGAGGGGCACCTTAGGAATACCTCAAAATATTATTTTACATTAAAGTAAAAATCGGTTTATAATGGTTCCAAAGGGTCTTATTTCGTAGGTAAAGTGGGGATGGGTCGAAATCCTATCATCCAATAGGATTTAGACAAGTTTAGGGTATTATTTTAACCTTATCAATTAGATTTAACTCTAAGATAAATAATTTAACTTTTACCATGTCTTTTTGTTTTCTTTCACTATATGGTTAATACACATACTATAACATGCCAAACGAACCCAAAATTGTTTATTATTAATATATATATCCTTATATAAGTCATTTGGCCTAACCTTAGATTTTTAGAAATAAAATAACAATTAATAATATAATATTTGTTTTAAAAACTATTTTGTGTCAATTTTGAAACTATTTGATATATGATTTTTGTGAAAGTCATAACAGAATTATATGTTCGAACCAAGTTGATTAAATCAACACTAATATATCATAGTAACCTAGAAAATTAGTGGAATTCATAAAAAGTCTCAAATTACATTTATTTGAGCATTTATAACATCAATTATGTTAACATTTCCTTAAAAGGGTAATTACTGCATCATCGTTGTGTCATAAATAAATTAATTTATTTAAAGTCTAAAAATTATAAATAAAATATAATTATGTAGGAAATCTTTTGAGCTTTCTAATTAATCTTTATAGTTGAATTTATCTTATGTATAACCCCATATTAAAAATGTTTTAGTTATTAAACTTTGATTTTAACTATTTTAACTCTTCATTAAATAAAATAATATTAAATGTCATAATCTAATCCAAGTGGACCTAAATGGTCATATTATATTAATAAGGTTGTTTTTGGTCGAATTACTCTTATCCAATAGAATTAGGACATGTGTTAGGGTAATAGTAATATCATATTTACCCTTAGTTACCCTATTTACTATTAACCGTGGTAAAAAAAAAGTAAAAAGTTACTATTCACCAAAAATTATATTCATCTCATTGAACCACATTTTAGTCCTTGATATTAACCGTGTCTGTAGGATTTTCGAAATTCCGTTCACAGAAGCGGTAAAATTAAGTTTTATGCAAAATTCAGTTTTTAACCTACCACTTTGTGGTTTCACTATTCATCAAAAATTGAAAGTTTTCAGAAAAATACCAAAATTTCACCCTAGGCTAATTTCGATATTCCGAATCCAAAAATGAAGTCCATTTTAAAAAATAAAATTTATAAAATTTTAAAAAGTGGTTTTTACTATTCATAACGGCTAGTTTTATTTTAATAGCATATCGTTGTTTAGTGAAACTCGGTATTGCGTACGACGCAAGCTATCGAGGAAGGTCACGATTTCATGTAAATAAAGCCAAGCAAGTGTTGTGTAGAAAAAGATTCTTTTGATGATTTATATAACATAAAAGTCTCGGGTGTTACAATAGTTGTGATAAATTCTTTCTCACGTTATCCATTAACATATTATCAATCATAGAACACCCAAATTATATTAACTTGGTGAGAACATATGTTGTAATATCTTTAATCGATAAATAAATGTATGTAATTAATGATGTACATTAATAATAACCTTAAATTCAATGGATCAATACATATGTTCGCATATAGAAACATCTTATGACATATACAAATCTAGATTTCCTATCGGTAGGACTATTCTCATAATCACCTATCTTAAAGATTACCAAGGATGAACACTATGATAAGGTGTATAAATGTATCATGTGCATTTTTCATAGATCTCCAATAACATTTGTGTCCCATCAGATAATGTATTTGGGAAATAAAACTATATTTAAGAACAGTATCATTCCACCATTAGGTTCTTAATATAGAAGGTAACTACCATGATCATTTAGTGAGACATATATTATAAGGATATTATCACATATAAATGTCATATAATGGGAAAATAATTATTTAATAAAAAAAATCATTAATAATAGAAAACATTTAATCAACTACTAAATAATTTAGTTTTAGGGAACCCAATCCAATAGTATAGACATACTAACTAAGAAAATTAAACCACAAATATGTAATAAATATAGGGAAAAACCATCTCTTTAATAAGGGCCGAAATTTCTCATATTCCTTACCAGTTTTACTTACTAATAAAATTAAAAATAAAACAATGGTAATTATATTTAATAAAGGATAGATCGTAGTAAACCATATCCATAATAAATAAAAAAAATTCTAAAAAGTCTTGGTAAAAAAATTTTATCCACATTATTTAATAGTCGTTTATATAATCCCTCTCAGCCAAAGTATCATATTGAATAAGATTTTACAAAAAATAATCAATACCGAAAATTAGACTATCTATAGTCTTCATAAATCTAATCCACTTCATTATATATTTAATTTGGATAATTTTCACCCAACATTTCATAAAATATTTCATTAATTAACATATAAATTTTATTAAATATTCTATAGGATCTACTTTGATTATAATATAACAACTTGTTACCTCTATAACTCTCATAAAAGGCCATTTTCAGAATATTTTTGGTATGAATTCAATTTAAAACTTAACAAAAAATTTGAATATATTTCTCTTAAAAATACCTTAGTAATCCAAGTTTATATAGAATTGTCCTTCCAATTTCATGAAGTGTACTATTCTTCCTTTCCACTACTCGACTTTTTTTGTGTGGAGTTCCGGGTGCTATGAAATTATTAAAATATCAATTCATATTAAAAAATTCCAAATATCTTTATTATAGAAATCACCACCATGATCACTAATGATTAAGTTGATCATGAACACTTTCACATTTGTAATAATATTAAATTTGGAATAAAAATTAGATAATATTTAACATTTTTTATCTAGAAATTATAACCACGTGAATGTGCTATATTCGTCCACAAAAACAAGGGCATACTTCTTTCCACTTTGTGGAAATGTGCAATTTAGCCTAGAAATTCCAGACAAAAAAATTGTGTTTCCCAGAGTCGACATTGTAAATTATAATAAAGGAATACTAATTTTTCATTTCCATCATACATGGATCAAAAATATTATTCTTTTTCACTTTGAGATCAGGTAATTGTATTAATCTTTGTTATTTAAATAATATATGAAGCATTTTGAAATTCATATGAATAATACACCAGTGAAATAATACACAATCTGAATGTATAATATTCAAACACGTAACTAGTTTCATATTTATATCATCATGGTAATTATATAAAAATACTTCCAATGTTTGATGTATAATAAAATATAATTATCTTTAATAATAAGTCACTTAAAATTTAAAATTTAATATTCATTCCATCATCAAATAATCAAGACATACTAACAAATAATGATTTGTTACCATTAATATAGATATTTTTATTTATAATTGAAGAATATTATATACCAATATTATAGAAAAATTTTATACTAATTTTGGAATTTTTGGAAAATATTACATTGCATCAGTTACACATGTTATAAAAAGTGAGGTGTGATGAAAATATGGTAATATTATGAGAGAATCCATCATGCACCAAACATAAATCTTATCATTTTTATGGAATCTTACAAAAAAAATCAGAAAATTGAATGTCATGGTACTCATGATACATTTCGTATAATAAGATTTTTCATACTATTCTTTAGTAGCCATATAGATTTTAGAAAACCATTGAAAGGAATATTATTAGAAATAGATTTAGAGACATATTATTTAGAGTTTCATAAATACTGTTGATTTCTAAGAGATCATTCACTTGTATAGTGTTGAAGCATTTAACATCTAAATCAATTATTAGAGAAGATACTACCTGAAATCTTTATAAATAAGTTCCTAGAGATATAATGTATTTTCTTATTGGGATGAACCCAACTTTGTTTTCTAGAAATCATATTCAATAAAGACACAACATCATAGATTCACCTTCCTTGTATAAAAGTTTCTATATTTTCTGTTGGACTCCTCATGTATTAATCTTGTTTTAATGATCACAAATATCATTAATTATCAAAAATACCATTCAAACTAGTTAACTCTTATAAATCATATCCAATAATGTGTATTTATGTTTTATGTCCTCTCAAGATTTATAATGGTTAAGCTCAATCCATTTCATGAATATTATTGTTTATGTCTGAATACAGTTATTTGCCTCGGTACAAGACACCGTGAGCAAGACACAGTAAGCAGACACAGTTAGCCAGACACCATAAACCTGGCACTGTGAAGGCCAGACCCCCTGAAGATCAGACACCGTAAGCCTGACACCGTGAAGCTAGACATAGTTACCCAGACACAGTAAGCCTTACACCGTGAAGGCCATACACCGTGAAGATCAGACACCATAAGCCTGACACTGAGAAGCGAGACACAGTTTTCCAGACAACGTAAGCCAGACACCGTGATGCTAGACACTGTTAGCAAGACATCGTGAAGATCAGACACCATTAACAAGACACCATGACACTCAGACCATGACACTGATACACCGTGAAGGAGACACCGTGAAGGAGACACCATTCTCGCAACTTAATGTGACACCATTTCTTAAACTATTTTGTTAGCTTTCAATTTAATTCTTAACGGTCATATTTGATGCCTTTAATGCACTGACATAATTTATGTTTCTTTGTAGATATAGTAAGAGGTACGAGGTATGAAACACATGGAACCTGTCGGCTAAAACTCATACATTCAAATATAAAGATTAGAGAGTCCCAAGAACAACCGAGAGTGCAATATTGAACAGAAAACAAGCGTGTGAGCACGACCACTAAGAAAACTATTCACGATTTTCCAAGAAAACATTTTCACAAGCATGTAATCTAACTCTACTGAAGAACATAAGAACTACACTGGATTCCAGAGAACATATTCACATTGTCAAAGCTCATGGAGAACACAAGATGAATCGCGACACTCTATTTTTCAAGACAAAAACCAGAGAAGGACTTAGAAGCATTTCTTCTAGATCAAAGGAGTCTAGAGCTGCACTTCCAATCACTAGTGCTTTTTTAAACTGCTATCTAATATCTCTTAGTGATTCTTTTACTTACCTTTCATGCTGTGTGTGTACTCTGTATATTCCACACACACACACTGAATCATGTGCTAAACTGAAGGATTTTTAAATCCTTACACCAAAGTCTCTATTTTTGTTTACCCACAAAAACTGCGGAAGGGTTCCCTGTGTGGCCTGGTTATTGGTTTTTCTTACCCACAAAAACTGTGTAAGAGGTCCCTGTGTGACATGGACAGTCTGTGTACTATTCTTAACCCCAATCCAGGGTGTGGATAAAATTTAATCTATATAAACTACTTGGTGGCATGTGATCACCAAGTAGAGTGGATTAAGTCCCGGCTTGAGACTGAAGCAGTTGTTTTATATCTTCTGTGCTGTTTAATTTTTTTCTTCTCTATTTTAATAATTTATTGAATAATCTAAAAAACTCTAATTTCACTTTGATAGTTAGTCTTGGAAAGAAGTTATAACTAATCTGTCTTAGTAGTATAAATTCAAAAGTAATATTAATAATACATATTAAGATTACTGATAATTAATCAATATTTTAAGAATTTGTTTAAACATTAAAACTCTTATAATAGTATAACCTTTATTAACTGGGTTGTATCTATTTTTTGGGAAAACCATTTCTTTTAAAATAATATTTTTTGTAACAAAATTTTTTGTAGTTACTCAATTCACCCCTCCCTTCTTGAGTAAGAAACTCTGACCAACATTTGGTATCAGAGGGTTGTTTTATTAGGACTATGTGTAATCTTTCTCAAATGTGATTGTAGTTGTACATTAAATATTGGTAAACTTATTCTAATTCTAAATTTCTTCTCTCTTTTAAAGTAATTTTTTAGTATGGATAATAGATTTGAAGGTGTTGCAACCAATAAACCACCATTATTTAATGGAACCAACTATAATCAAAGGAAAATTAAAATGTAAATGCATCTAGAGAGCATGAGATTTCAAATTTGATCATCCTTTATAGATGAATACAAACTTCCTATTACTGATAGAATTACATGGGATGAACCTACAAAACTTGCATATAATAACAATTGAAAAGCCATGAATGCTTTATACTATTTCTTAGGAGATGAAGAATTTAATAGGATTTCTTCCTGTAAAACTTCCCATGAAATTTGGGATACCTTGTCTGTCTCACATGAAGGCACATCTAGTGTAAAGGAAATGAGAATTAATACTTATACTATAAAATATGATAATATTAAGATGAAAATTGATGGGACTATTTATGACTTGTATCTTAGGTTCAATGAGATTGTCAACACAATGATTTCTATTGGAAGAAAAGTCACTGCCAAAGAACAAGTCATGAGAATCCTTAGATGACTACCTAATAGATGGAGGGGAACCTCAATCACTATTAGAGAATCATGAGACATTAGCAAGCTTCCTGTAAAAGAACTCATTGGGAAACTTATGATGTTTGAGGAAGAGATGAAAATTAATAAAGAAGAAGAGTATGAACCAAAGAGAAAATCTATAGCATTCAATACCACCTTCTCAAAGCATAAAGACAGAGAAAAAATGGAAGCTTCTGTATAATGTTCCACCACTGAACAATCATCACCTGATAGTAATGAGAAGATAACTCAATTGACCAAAATATTTAAACGATTTTACAAAAAGAAGAACTTTTTCAGAAATCCTAACTTCAAGGGAAAGTAGGATCAAAAAGGAAACTATAAAAGTACTGGAAAAGAAGTGATAAAACTTAGGAAATTGTGTGCTATGAATGTAAGAACAAAGGAAATATAATGGCTGACTGTCCAAAGATCAAATATAAGAAGAATTGCGAGGATAACGACAAAAAGTACAAAAAGTCAATGAACGAAACAAGGAGTGCCCCAAACGATAGTTCAAGCAACTCAGAGACATCACATGATGAGCAGGATAACAAATAAAATATGTGTTTTATGAAAAAAAACATTTGGGGTAACACTGAACTCTTATATGAATAATTCATAATATTCTAAAGAGGAAAGTGACTCTGAAAATATGACTAATGAATAAATGTTTGAATATTGAAACATTCTTTAAGAGACATGCAATGAATTAAAAGATAAATATAAATCACTGAAGAAACATCATGCTCTCACTGGAAATGTTAAATCTAAACTTACTGCTGAAAAGGATAAAAATGCTCAACTTCTCAAAGAAAACAATGAATTAAAAATGTCTAATGAGAAATTAAAAAGTGATTTAGAAAAGTTTACTAATGAAAAAAATACCCTTACTCAAATTCTAGGAAAAAAAATGGACCCCAAATTCAACACTAGCATTGGTTATCAACCTGGGAAAAGAAACCTTGGTAGAACGAATTTTATTTCCAAGCCTAGGACGTATAGTTTTGTTCCCAGTTCTAGACAAAACTCAACTAGCTCGAGTCATGATACATACTCTACTGTTTCAAGTTTTTATGGACCATATATAGTTTACTTCTCAAACACTTTACGTAATTCTTATAGGAAACGTATGAGACAAATATGGGTTTCTAAAGCACTTATTACTAATGTTACTGGACCCAAACAAGTATGGGTACCAAAATCTGTCTTTGCATGATCATGTTATAGGAATGATGCATAAAGATATCCATTAAGAATATATGGTACTTGGATAGTGGGTGTTCAAGGAACATTATATGAGACTATTCATGCTTCAATAATATGGTAAACATATATGGAGGACATGTCACATTTGGTGAAAATTCCAAAGGGAAGATCATTGGATTAGGCCAGATTGGTAACTCAGATTCGATTTTAATTTATAAAGTACTATTTTTTAATGGCTTAAAATATAATATGATCAGTATCTCACAATTATGTGATGATGGATATCATGTAAAATTTGAAAATTATGCCTGTAATGTATTTAATTCTAAAGATGAATTATTATTTTTTGCATCATGGAATGATAATGTTTATTCTGTTAATTTATATTTCTTAACTTCTCAAAATGATTCATGCTTAAGTGAATTTCATAAAGAGTCTTGGATCTAGAAGAGGAGACAAGGACACTGTAATGTTCACTCCATTAGAAATCTAACTAGAAAATGTCTAGTTAAAGACTTACCCAAACTTGAGTTTCCAAATGACAAAGTGTGTAATCCTTGTCAAAAGGGAAAACAACACAAAATCTCTTTCAAACCAAAGAAAAAACTTTTCTACTTCTCAACCTCTAGAATTGGTTCACATAGATTTGTTTGGAATATCTAGAGTTTCTAGTTTAAATGGGAAGCACTATGTTTATGTTTTGGTAGATGATTTCTCTAGATATACATGGACCTTCTTCATGGATTACAAAAGTGAAGCCTTTTCTTATTTTACTATGTATTCCATGTCTGTAGAGAATCTTAGTGGCGTTAAAATTAAATCTTTAAGAAGTGATCATGTCTATGAGATTGAAAATCAAGAGTTTGAATCCTTTTGCTCACAAAATGGTTATAGTCAAAATTTCTCTTCCCCTAGAACACCTATGCAGAATGGTGTTGTGGAAAGAAGAAATATAACCCTACAAGAAATTTCTAGATCAATTATTAGTGAATATGACTTACTGATTTACTTTTGGGCTGAAGCTGTTAATACAACATGCTACATAATCAATAGAGTCTTGAGTAGACCAATTCTCAAAAAGACCCCATATGAACTCTGGAACAATAGAAATCTTAAGGTTAATTACTTTAGAGTTTTTCGTTGCAAAGTCTTTATTCTCAACACTATGGATAATCTTGATAAATTTTCATCCAAAAGTGATGAAGGAATTTTCCTAGGTTACTCAATTTTATGTAATGATTATAAAGTATTAAATAAGAAAACTAAATGTGTGGAAGAGTTTGTTCATATCAAGTTTGATAAAACATATCCACATGAGTCTAGAACCATCCTCGAAAAGCTGGAGGATGAAGTATCAAATCTGAAAATCAACTCAAAATACTCAAATTCCCCTATGAAAGAATCTGTGAAAACTTTTAATTCTTCAAATTCTCTTCAATCGAGTCATAATAAACCTTAATCTGTTGGTGAACCTAAAATCACATGTCCCTCTTTTTCTAGAAAGGTTATAACCCTTAAAAACCATTCCGTAGATGTTGTTGTAGGACACTAAGAAAAAGGAACACAAACTAGAGCTTCTCTTAGAAATCAGGTTGAACATCAAGCTTTCATGTAACAATTTGAACCTAAAAACATTGA
Organism: Viscum album; assembly: GCA_963277665.1. NCBI lineage: Eukaryota > Viridiplantae > Streptophyta > Magnoliopsida > Santalales > Viscaceae > Viscum > Viscum album. The sequence continues at coordinate 1,553,004,488 of OY728141.1, forward strand.
TGATGCCATAAATAATGAATTTTGGGTCAAGGCTATACAAGAAGAACTTAATTAGTTTGAAGGAAACAAAGTTTAGAAACTTGTTGAAAGACCCAAGGACACATTCATCATTGGCACTAAATGGGTGTTTAGAAATAAAGTAGATGAAGTTGGAAATATAGTTTGGAACAAGGATAGATTAGTTTCATAAGGATAAAGTCAAGAATAAGGAACTGACTATGAGGATACTTTTGCTCTAGTAGCCAGACTTGAAGCCATCAGAATCCTACTTTCTTATGTTGCACATCTGAATTTCAAACTATATCAAATGGATGTTAAGTGTGAATTCTTAAATTGGTATATAGCTGAGGATGTCTTTGTTGAAAAACCCCCTATATTTACAAATACTCATTTTCCCAATCATATTTTCAAACTATCAAAAGATTTATATGGTTTAAAACAAGCTCTAAGAGATTGGTATGACAGATTGAGTACTTTTCTTATTTCCAAAGGTTTTACAAAAGGAATAGTTGATCCTACCTTCCTTATAAAATGAAATTCTAATGATGTTTTAGTAGTTCAAATCTATGTAGATGATATTATTTTTGGATCTTCAAAAAATTCATTATGTATTGATTTTTCAAAAATGATGCAAAACTAATTTGAAATGAGTTTAATGGGTGAACTAAAATTCTTTAATTGATTTCAAATCTTTCAAAATAGTGATGGAATTGTTTTAACTCAAAGTAAATACACTAGAGATCTTATAAAACGTTCCAGATTGGATAGAACTAAAATTAGTGATACCCCATGAGTACCACTTGTAAGTTGGATCTCGATAAAGATGGAAAATCTGTTGATCAAACCACTTATAGAGGTTTTATTGGAAGTCTACTCTACTTAACTTCTAGTTTCCCAGATATTATGTTTACTGCGTGTATGTGTGCTCATTTTCAAGAAAATCCTAAATAATCTCATTTAAATTCTGTAAAGAGAATTTTCAAACACCTCAAGTATACACCCATTCTTGGACTGTTCTATCCTAAAGGAAAATCATTTGAACTAGTTGGTTATTTTGATGCTGACTTTGGTGGATGTAAGTTAGATAAAAATATAATCTCTGGAACATGACACCTTTTAGGAAAGTAACTAGTATCATGGTGAAGTAAGAAAAAAAATTCTATTTCATTATCTACTGCATAAGCTGAATACATAGCTGCTGGCAGTTGTTTTGCACAAATTTTGTTGATTAAACACACATTACTCGATTATGGATATCAATTCAGACATGTACCAATAAATTGTGACAACAAAAGTCCTATTAATATCTCAAAGAATCATGTTTCACATTCAAGGACAAAAAATATTTATGTAAGACATCACTTTTTGAGAGATCATTATCAAAAAGGTGATATTACCTTGGAATTCATTGGTACTGAATATCAACTTGCTGATATATTCACTAAACCATTAAATTCTGAGAGAATAGACTACATAATACATGACCTTGGCATGATAAATATCAAATAGATATCTTACTTGTCTTACGATTCAATATTTTACTATTTTTTACTTTACTGTTTCATGATTACAGTTTCTCAGTCACTAACTCTCATGTTTACGGTCTCACCATTAGCACTTTGTACTCATGGTCTGACATTTACTCTCTCACTGTAACGTGCACTGAAATGTTCACTCACTATGTCACCGTGATGTTCTCTCATTGTCTCACCGTGACGAACACTTGCTGTCTCACCGTAATGAGAATTTACTGTCTCACCGTGACAACCGATCGCTGTCTCATCGTGAAAATTATTTATGATATTCTTTAAACCTGTATCATGGAATTTTTTATTTCACCTCTTTTACTTTCCTGTGTTTTTGTTTTTGTGATGTTTGAAATTCTCAAATGATAAAAAAAAGAGTTTCACTCGATTCTTCACTCGAACTTTCTCCTACTCATTCGTTTTGAACCCTGTCAACCTTGCAACCCTCTTTCTCTTTCATGACATTTAGTGGATGCCAAGAATGAAATTTCCTTCGTCATCCAAACCTATAAAGTGCCGCCTGAAGAAAAAGAAGATAACACCCAATATGACACTCGAAGGGCCTCTGAATCCAAACCTGGTAAAGTGGAGTGTTGTTCCAGTGAAATTAATATTCCCCAAATGGATCTTGTCTAGAAAATCTCTAGTCCTAAAAGTGTTAAGAGAACAAGATTGGTTAGAATGACTCTAAAGAGAGAATAGACCCATTTATCTAAGGTTAGTTTCAAAGTTATACCAATAAGCACAGTTTTCTTTTGACTCTGGTGAATGCATTGTTGTGAGGAGCTGGATTAATGGTCAAATATGCTCTTTCTCACCGAGGTTATGGGGTGCATGCCTTAGAATACCTCAAAAAGGAATTTTTGATGATTATCAAAGAGAACCCCCACCTACAACTAATTTCTTTAACCTTGAAGATGCTCTGAAAACCCTAACCAGGAATGGCACCAAAATAAGGTCCATAGCTGCTGAACTTGATGGAGAAACAAGGCTGTGGTTTAAGTTTGTTCAAAATATGGTTAGTCCGAGGAAAGGTAACTTTGCTGTATTAAAGTAACAAGATGTGTTCTCGATTCATATTATGAAAAATGGAATCAAAATAAACCTGTTCAAATAAATTATTTACTATATGGGTGGATTGATCAATGTTATATCCAAATCCACCTCTTTGTTCTAATCTCGGCTGATTTCATCCATGCTTGTTTCTAAAGGAGTAGTTGGAACCAATGAAAAAGTGCTTGTGGATTGCGAGTATGGTCCCTCTAAACCCATATACAGATGAATGAAAATAAACTTAAACCCCTGAAAAAAGGTGTGGGTGGAAGACAACGATAAGATTTATGAAAAGTTTAATCCTATGGATTATCCATCAATTCCAAAATACATTTCTAGTCCTGGTTTTGAACCAGATGAACTTGTTGAGTATTAATAAGAAGAAGAAGAAGAAGATGAAGTACCTCATAGGGAAGAAGTTGTTGTTGAGGATAAAAGTCCCATTATTCCTCCTATCATTCTTGAAGAAGAACCTCCTACCCCCTGAGTTGATATCAATATGGAAATCCAACCCGATGCTGAAAGAGAATCAATTGTCCAAGAATCTAAGGATCAAGCCATAGAAGAGGCGGTAGTTGAAGAACTTTCTGGTGTGCTAGAAACAAATCTAGAAGAACTCCCTGTTACGAAAAAAGCAATTCTGGAAGAAATCCTAAAAGAACAACATGTTCTTTAGATAATACCCTCTGCTGAAGAGAGGATGGAGATAACCTTTCAATTGGATATACAAGAGATGAATGAAGAATTAAGAGATGAAGCTATGAATTTAGAACTATCTCCTGAGCCTCTAGATCCTGAAAAGGAAGCATCTGTTGAGGGGGAGGAAACCCAAAATCTTGAGATTGATGAAGCATCACATCCGGCTGAGTCTTTTCCTATGGACACTCAATACTAATTCCCTAGATTTTATGATGTAAGTGAATCTCAACAAGTTACTGCAATTGGGATTGATCTCTCCTCACTATTTCAGTTGAAGTCAGTTTCTAACTTTTCCCCTGAAAAAGAACCAGAACTAGAACCTACCCCTGTACCAATTCCTACACCTGAATCTTTACCTGAACAACTGCCCTTTGTTAGTAAGGATGATTTAAAGGATTTTGGAAACACTATCTTGTCTGGAGTTGAGAAGCTTATGAACTCCCAACCTCGACCTATGATAAATCTGAGTGAGCGAGAAGCCTCACTGGTTTTGGAGAAAATTATTTGGCAGATCCATCCCAAAATGCTCCATGAAATTCAATAAGTTTGAGTTGAAAATCGGTTGCTCAGTAGTGAAGTATCAACCCTGAGAAGCATGGTTGGTGATATGCAGAAATAGCTATATTCCATATCAGAACCTGTTTCTCCCTCTCTAGAACCTTTTTTTTCTCAAATTTCTCGAGATGTTGTGTCTGAAATTCACCCTTACCTGTTATCTTTTAATGAAAAGATTACAGAAAGGCATAAACAGTTGTTGAAAGAAATGAGAGAGCTTTTGGTGAACCCAAATAAACTCCCTGATGAGTACACTGGATATCTTCAAAAGGTATTGAATTAGCTCAAGTCTCTAACCACAACCTTCAATGATTATCATACCTCTGGTGAATCCTCTACACCTACCATGGATAGCTATTTTCTCATATCTATAGTCCAAGAAGTGATTCAGAGTTATTTAAGTGGCTTCAATATGACTTCTTTATATGAAGTTATCATGAATAGTGATAGAGTTCTTAATCTTGTGAAAATTCATTCCAAGATTTCCAATGATGCCCAACCAGATATTTCTAAGAAAGTGGAATTCTATTTCAACCGGATTTTCTCCAAGACCGATATAACCTACTATTACAAATATCTGGTTGAAAATATGAGAATTCCTCATGTAACCCAAGCCTTCAAAAACCATGTCCAGAAGCTAACCGAGTTTACCAGATTGTTGGACAAGTTCATGGGAAAAAATATGACTTTGAAAAGGCCATGCAATATGGTGGAGAAATCATTACAGACTTCATCAAACTTCTGAGACCGTATCTTCATGTCCAGAGCACAACAATTGTTTCTCCATTGGATACTCCTCTCAGACATGGACTACCGACATTCACCTCTGCCTTAGCCTCAACTTCCATGTCTGTTGGCCTCGCTCTTAGTCAGATCAGGCATGTCATCCTAGATCAGCAACTACCAAGATCTTCTACTGCTCCTACATTGTCTCCATCAGTCTTCGAAGGTCTCCCTTTACCCTCTCTATCTACCATATCTTTACCTTCTTCCACATCAGCTACTGCCCCTATGGATTCCTCTTCTACTGCGGATAAAGGTAAAGAGAAGGCCAATCCTTGAAGAAGACCAGTGATTACTATTTTTTGATTGGTATGTCATTGATTTTTGTATTTATACTTTATGATGTACTACACTCTGATTACTTTTCAATGGAATGTTCACTATTTACCATCTCTTATTTCAACCTTTTGATAATCCCAAAAGGGGGAGAAATAAGTTATTTTATTTTCTATATGTTATTTTCTCTATAGTTTCATCTAATTTACATTTTTTTTCTATAGTTTCATCTAATTTACACTTTTACTGTACATGATTTGTGATCATCAAAAAGGGGGAGATTGTTGGACTCTTAATGTATTAATCAAGTTTTAATGATCACAAATCTCATTAATTATCACAAATCTCATTCAACCTAGTTAACTCCTATAAATTATATCCAATCATGTGTATTTATGTTTCAAGTTCTCTCATGCTTTATAATGGTTAAGCTCAATACATTTCTTGCATATTAATATATATGTATGAATACAGTTATTTTCTTATGTACAAGGCACCGTGAGAAAGACACAATAAGCAGAAATAGTTAGCCAGACACCATGAAGGCCAGACACCATGAAGGTCAGACACCGTAAGCCTAACACCGTGAAGCCAGACAAAGATAGCAAGACACCGTAAGCCAGACACCATGAAGGCAAGATGCCGTGAAGATCAGACACAGTAAGCCTGACACCGTGAAGCTAGAGACAGTTAGCCAGACACCGTAAGCCTAACACCCTGAAGCCATACATAGTTAGCAAGACACCGTGAAGATCATACACTATGAACAAGACACCATGACACTCAGACCGTGACACCCAGACACCGTGAACGAGACACCGTGAAGGATACACCATTCTCACAACTTACTATGACATTGTTTCTTAAACTATTTTGTCATTTTCAATTTAATTCTTAATGGTCATATTTGATTCCTTTAATGCACTGATATAATTAATGTTTCTTTGTAGACATATTACAAGGTACGAGGCATGAAACACATGGAACCTGTCAGCTAAAACTCATACATTCGAAGATAATTATTGGAGAGTTCCCAAGATCAATAGAGCACGCGATACTGAACAAAAAACAAACGTGTGATCACAACCACTAAGAACACTTTGCGCAAGATTTTCATTGAAATCATTTTCACATGCATGCAATCCTACTCCACTGAGGAATATACAAACTACACTGCAATCCAAAGAGCATCTTCACATTGTCAAAGCTTGTGGAGAACACAAGATGAATCACGACACTCTGTTTTTCAAGAAAAAAACTAGAGAAGGACTAAGAAGCATTTCTGCTAAATCAAAGGAGTCCGGAGCTGCACTTCTAATCACTAAAGCTTTTCTAAACTCATATTGACTCTCTCTTAGTAATTATTTTACTTAACTTTCAAGAAGTGTGTGTACTCTATATGTTTCACACACACACACTGACTCCTGTGCTAAACTGTAGGAATTTTAAATCCTTACACCAAAATATCTATTTCTGTTTACCCATGAAAACTGTTGAAGTGGTCACTGTGTAGCCCAGTTATTGTTTTTGTTTACCTAAAAAAACTGTGGAAGAGGTCCCTGTGTGACCTGGACAGTCTGTGTAATGTTGTTAACATAAATCCAGTGTATGGATGAAAGTTTATCTATATAAACTACTTGGTGGCAGGTGATCACCAAGTGGAGTGGATTAGGTCTTGGCATGAGACTGAATCGCTTGTTTTATATTCGTTGTGCTGTTTAATTTTAGTATTCTCTGTTTTACTTCTTTATTGCATAATACAATAAACTCTAATTTAACTTCGAAAGTTAGTATTGGAAAGAAGTTACAACTAATCTATCGTAGTAGGATAACTTCAAAAGTACTATTAATAATACATAGTAAGATTAATAAGAATTAATCAATCTTATAAGAAGTTGTTTAAATAGTTAAACTCTTATAATAGTATGACCTTGATTAACCGGGATTTATCTATTTTTGTGGAAAACCATTTGTTTTAAAATAATATTTTTTGTAACAGAAATTTTTATAGTTACTCAATTCACCCCTCCCCTCTTGAGTAAACTACTCTGGCCAACATTTTCCATAAAAAGTTTAATATCACCTTTTAGACTCTCATTTTCCTAACAAGAAACCCCAGAATTATCAAATACATTTTCATTCGTGATGGATTTTTTTTCTTTGAATTCTCATTCATTTGATAAAAAACCTTATTTTCCTCAACAACTTTCTTATTAATTATTTTAAGTTACTTACACAACTCATAAATTATAATACCATATCTTTTCAATTTATCAAACTTTTAATTTAACATGTCAACAAAAAATTTATAATAATTAAAATTTATATTATAATTATATTATGAATCAAAAAAGGAATCACAAACCTTATTTATATTTTTAATAAAGCCCAATTTTCTAGAATCATTCTCAGTTATATATTCTTCACATGTGTCTAAATATTCAGTTCAACTCCATGAATGTTGATGCCCACCATATGAGCATAGAAAAATTCAAAAAGGAGGAAACAAAAAAATATGGTTATTATCTACCTAAAAAGATAAATTGAATAAGATGGTGGATGAGACAACAATATAACAAAACCCTCCAAGGGGTACTATATAGACACATGAATTTCATTCATTGAAATTACATTAAATTTTTAGAATGCTTAAAAATTATAAAAACAAACAACCAAGAAATTTAATTGGTCTAGTACCTTTGGAAACATGGAAACATAAACACTGGTACATAATTGAGCTAAATATTCCACCAATAGGTTCTTCATGACTATCAATATTCTTAGACACATCATACATACTAAATATCTTTATAACCTAAGGAAGGAAACATAAAAAGGGGTGACCTCAAATTATTAGTAAGGGTACACAAGGGATACATGTAAATATAAACATAATCATAGGGGTATGAGAACATGATCATGAAAATAGAAGATCATACCTTTCATATCAATGATCAAATAAATGAATTATAGAATAAATCACGGAAGTTCATAAGACATGAATCAATATAAAGTAAAGGAAAAAATCCATGAAAGCATAACATAGAAATAAGAGATAGAATTGCAAGAAACACATAATCACATAAAAACCTATATAAAGGAAGCCTAACATTGTCATTGTGATGTGTTAGTCTAGGGTTAACAACTCGTGTGACTGCTTTGGGATTGGGATGCACTCTCATGTTCCCTCTTGTTTTGGGAATGAGATGTTCTCACAAGTTTCCTCTTATTTCAGGATTGGGTTGTTCTCTCATGTTCCAAATTGTTTTGGTTTTGGGATATTCTACCTTGTTCCCTCTTGTTTTTGGGATTGTGTTGTTCTCCCTAGTTCCCTCTTGTTTTGGGATTGGTATGTTGTTCCCTACTCTCTATTGTTTTAGTATTTGGGATGTTCTCCCTTGTTCCCTATTTTTTTTAAGATTGGTATGTTATCACTTGTTCCCTCTTGTTTCGGGATTGGTATGTTCTCCTCTATTCCCTCTTGTTTCGAGATTGGGATGTACTCCCTGGTTACATATTGTTTTGGGATTGGTATGTTCTTCATTGTTCCCTTTTGTTTTGGGATTGGGATGTTCTCTTGGGTTCCCTCTTGTTTCAGGATTGATATTTTCTCCTCTATTTCCTCTGATCTCACAAAACATTTATCCTTATCCAATGCATTGGAAGGAGATATAGGTCCCAACCATCACATATTGAAATCATACATACATGTTCCATAAAAAATTCATCATATTATGACCCATGAAAATAGATGGATTTTATAAACATAAAATTATAAGACAAAAAAATTGGAATCAATAACATTTCATCAAATAATAACCTATGGAAAATAGATATGTTTCATAATCATTTCATTGAATCATAACCCATGAATAGAAATAAGCTTCAAAAGATAATAACCTATGGAAAAGAAACATGGTTTATAAATACCATGACATCAAGTATAACTCATTCATTGAAAGGATATTAAAGGAACCTTTATATCACTTACAAGAAGGGTATGAGTAACATCAACCGATGTCATCATATATTGATAATAATTTTGAAACATCTTTCAAAAGAATTTCTTGTGGAAAGTATCCTTTCTTCTTCAAAAAAGGATTTTTAATCCCTAAAACCATTTAAAAGTTATTTTCAAACAAAATACCTTGAAACAATATAATGAATATGTGAAATCATTTTGAAAATATTTTTACTTGAAAATTTATAAAATATACCTCAAAAAATTTTGAAACCTTATTCTTTGAAAACACATTAAAAACCTTTAAAAATAATAAATTTTTTTGAAAATATTTTTACTTGAAAACATATGAAAGAAGATTGAAAATGTTTTAAAAACCAGTCTTTTAAAAAAACATTGAAAACATTTCAATAATGCATGAAAACATTTTGAAAATGATTTTCCATGAAAAAATATAAAATAATATTGATAAAAAATTTAAAAAAATTCTTCATAAATTTATTTTTAAAAACAAATCATAAATATGAACTTCTAAAAAAATGAAAATAAATCTTCAATAGAATGATAATGGGTAAAACCATACATGTCGTACAAGGTAAAATGAACATTCCTTTTTCACAGTAAAAAGTTTAGAAACACACATTATCGAGAAAGAGATACGAATATTCGTTTAAGGATATTGGTAAAATAAAAAAGTGTAAAACTTTATTTTAAATATTATAGGATAATGGTATAATATTATTGTAATCCCTTTTTTGAAAACATAGATTTTTTACAAAAGAGAGGGTAAACGTAGGATTTCTTAAACACACATTCTTAACTATATTATGTATTAAAGATTAGAAAATATTACCAATAAAATAATATATAATGATATAAGAGAGGTTATGGAAATAAATGAGTTTTATTGAGAAATGGATCATAATATTTCATCAAAGGAATCATAAACATAAACAATCTCAAAAAGCGAAGAGATTTTCTGAATAAACTCTTATATCTTGGTAACTTGGGATCATAATCTCCATGAAAGAAAATTAAATTACATGAAGCTTAAAATATCATTTAAAGAATTAGATTTATGATAAATCATGTGAAATGGAAATATATACACCTAAAAAGAGGATAGGTTCATAACAAAACATGGGTACCAAGGAAGGAAAATTGAGACAAAACATTTTTACTAATATGGTAAATTTTGAAACATACACATCATGGAATAAGGATCATTAATAGGACATGTGAATACCCATTAATATAATTGTAAGATACAAATAATACAACCATGGGTAGTACATATACCACAAAAAATTATTGATTGGTTAACATAACATTTATCTCATATAAGTGAAAAGTGAGATGAAATACCCTTAATTTGTGTCTTGACTCTCTCTGTAATCGATCAAGCTTCCTCTTAGTCAGGAAAATCCTTTTGGTTTGTGCCAAAAAGGCTTCCTTGAGGGGCTTTCTTCCTAAAAGGAGGCTTCAAGGTCAAATAAAGGATTGTTTGGGGGTAATTGGGTAGATCTTGTCTGAACATGAAATGTTTGAGAGGTGTGAGGAATGTGAAGAGGTGGTGGACTTTTAAAGGGAAGTAAAAAAGACTAATCTATTATTTCTATAAACAAGTTAGGTGTGAAAATGTTCTTACATAATAAAAGTAATAAAAAACAAACCAAAATCAATAATATTTTGTTTATTCGTGATACATGGATATGAAATTAGCATTACACACGTTTCTAGGTCATTTGGACCCTTAATTTTAAGGTTTATACACTAATTAAGATTAATTTGGCATTAAGTGTTGTGGTTAATATTCATCATTTTTACAAATCAATTTGGTCAAAAATTAACTTGGTCTTATTAGAATCTAAATATTAGACTGAATAAAATGGTTTATGTAAGATTTTTTAAATTCAATTTATAGAAGCAGAAAAATTAAGATTTGTGCTAATCCCATAGACATGATGAAAGAACATGGTTTTAAAGTAGAAAAAGATTAAAAGTTTCATAATATTTTATATTCAGCTTCAAAGTGAAATTGGTTATAATGAATTACATTTTATTAATGGATGTAATATTTATCTAATGTGAACATTAAATTTATTTAAATAATCATTTATCATTAATAATTAATTATACAATTATATATATTTTAACTAAAAACGGTATTTTTCACTATTCATCAACAAATGATATTTCTCAAACAAATCCCAAAAATTCACCCTAGGATTATTTAGACATTATGAATTCAAAAAAAGGTTTTTTATATAATTAATTTAATAAATTCATATAAAATTAATTTTATATGAATTAAATTAAAAACTATATTTTTTTACATAGACGGACTATACCAAAAATCATATCTTTCATTATCAATATGTTTTTTGATATAAATAAATTATAGAAAATATTTTAAATGTTGTTATTAATATTTTGATAACTATTTTTAATAGATGGATTCTAATTATATTATTTAAACAATGAAATGATAATTCTTATAAACTCAGTGTTGTGTGTATCATACATCAACTCAGTGTTTCCAGTATCATATGCCAACTCAGTGTTGCCTATATCATACACCAGAAAAGTGTTTCATTTAATGTACTACAATATAGTATTGTGTGTAACATATTCCAAGTTGAAATTTTGTGTAAATGATTCCAATTTGGCTCCCTGAGAAATTAATGTTTGACATAGTGAAAATTTATCTTTAGTGTTTCGTGAAACGATTTATATCAAAAGATTGATATACAATCTGAAAAAAAAACATACGAAAATCTCGGGGTGTAACATTCAACCACCCTTAAAATGAATTTCTCCATAAAATGTTTTCTACATTATAAATGTTTTAACACTTGAACATTTCATTCATTGAAACCCACATCATTAAAATGGATACTAAAACTTCCTATAAAAAGGAAAATTTGGAACCATAACAGTTATCCAAAGTAACATATAACTGGGATTCCACATATGAGAACTAGTTTGGGAGTGAATATTAGACATCGTGGAAAAACATAAATATTTTTAGGGACTGATTGAGGCCATCAATCAGAAATAAGATAATGATAAAAGGAAAGTTTAGTGCCACAAAGTCATAAATATATGATAATTTAAAAGGCCATCAACTCAATGAAAATTAAGGTATTAGTACAACAAATATTTTTTGATCACATTCAGAATTTTGAGTAATTATTGATAAATTTTTTTAAAAATAATTTCATTCTTGGGGTTTTCTTTGATCAATTTATAATACATCCATTAACTCATGGGATTAATGTCCATAAATTAACTTTGATGAATAAAGAAATGAAATATGATTTTAATGGATCTTAAGGCCCATAAAAGAATAAAAAGTCAAACTATTTGTCTCTTAAGAAAAGTAAACATGAATTAATATAAAAAAATTAAAGTAACACTGCTAGTTCATGATAAATATTTATTAAAAAATCATAATTATACATTAACTAGGGCATCAATTAGGCTAGTGGTAGTTGTGAAACTATTATCGTTCTTCGGTCATGGGTTCAAGACCTACAACCTTACTAGAATTAATTGGTTGTCACACAAAATATATGATTTAATTTTTCTAAAATCCACACTAATATAATATATATTATAAACACCCATAAAATAAGGTTATTCACTGATTAGAATTTTAATTAATGATTTCAATAGAAACTCAATTCCCAAATACTTTCCCTAAATATTAACTTAAAATTTACTTAAACTATTAACCCTATAACCCTTATCAGAGATGAAAATTAGAAAACATTATATTGACTTCCAGGAATTCATATTAACATTTATTCCCCATATATCACAAAGTACCACACGGTTGTCCCATTCCAAATATGTTAACAACCTCAATGTATAATATATTGAAACATTGTAATGACCTGAACTACCATTGATATTTTTGGAAAACATGTATATTTCCTCATTCAAAAGATTATTGGATTTATTAAATAAATCCAAAAAATGTTGTAAACATCATCAGTGATAGCATAAACCACCTATCAAAAAGTCATTAATTAGATTCAATGGAATCAATATTGTCTAATTTACTTACTCTTATCCCAAAAATCATTATCCATACAACATTATCTTAACATAATGAAAATATTAAGGGTTACCTTACCTTATTCTAAATATTACCTTTTCATGGAATAAATTTTATATATCTTGATCAATCTTCAACATGTCCTTATATATCAATAATAAAAAATAATAATGGAAATAATTATATATTTCATGATTCATATAACATAAAATTTGAATTTTAGAACATTAATACTTCACTAATCCAATATTATTCTTAAACCATTTCTCTAGCTTTACCAACTTATTCCTTAATACTTATTTCCTAGAATATGAAATATGAATCATTTATTAAGGATACTCAACATTAATCTAATCATGTTTCTTATGATTAATGTACACAATACTGGAATAAAATCACATACCTTTAACATGTCGTTTACGGTCTCTTTATCCTCAGAATTATAACCAATACTTGTACCCCTTCCAGATTCTCTTTATGAGATTTCCACTTGGGAGTAGATTCACATAATGCTAATAATTTCCACATCTAAAGCATTCAATGTTAACCATGTTATATCTATTTCACTCCATTAAATAAAACTAGAAATAATAGGGTGAGAAACATGTCTCATATATGAAACCCACATAATCATGAAAAATTACTTATAGGGTGTATAAATCCTAAAAACGTCTTTAATATATGACTCCCTAGGTTCATCCTAGTTTATTCAAAGTAAAATTATTTTTATATCCTTCATTGTGGTTCGTGAAGAGTTTGAGATTTTCCAAAGTATATCCCCTAGGAGTGACAAACCAAGTGTGAATCAAGGCTTGTTGTTGTGTACCAGATTACCACAAGTCACGACTGGAATTTCTTTAATGGTTTTTCCCCCTAGGTACATCTTTTATAGAGAAAAATATACTTTTAGTATCCAAAAAGATACGTATTTAGAGGAAAATTAGCATACTATCCTTTACCATCATTCTAGTAAATGTTTCTAAATGGTAACTCATCCTTATACATATCCTTAGAGAAATCTCGAGAAGTATCCTTAGAAATATACTTAGGGATCTCACTAACACTTACTCCTCCAAGTTTCCAAAGGTTAATTAACCTTTTCTATAATAACAACTATAGAGACCCACACTATATATATATTGAAATTACATTATATTTGCGTAATACCTAAAAAATTATAAAAAAAAGACTCTCAAGAAACGTAATTGGTTTAGTGACTTTAGAAACATGGAAACATAAACACAATTACATAATTGATGTATATTATATCCTACTAGGTTATTCATGACTATCACCATTCTTAGAAACATCATAATTACATTATATCTTCATAACATGTGGAAGGAAACATAAAAAGGGGTGACCTCAAATTCTAAGTAATGTTAAATAATGGATACATGTAATTATAAACATAAGCATAGGTGTATGAGAACATGATAATGAAAATAAAAGATCATATCAATCATTTTAAAGATCACATACTGTAATTAGTACATAAAATATGGTAGTTTATAAGTCATGACTCAAAAATAGGTAAAGTACATAATCCATGAAAGCATAACATATGAGTATGACATGGAATTGTGTAAAAAAATAAACACATAAAAACCCTATATAAAGGTGTCCTACAAAGTTAACTGTACAATGTTAGGATGGGATTAACTACCCATGTACCTTCTTTGGGATTGGGATGTTCTCCCCTATTCCCTCTGGTTTGGGAATTGGGATGTTCTCTCATGTTCCCTCTTATTTAGAGATTGGGATGTTCTCCCATGTTCCCTTTTTTGGTATTGGGATGTTCTCCCATGTTCCTTCTTGTTTTGGGAGCCAGATGATCTTCCTTATTCCATCTTGTTTTGGCCTTGGGTTGTTTTCACAAGTTCCCTCTTATTTCGGGATAGGAATGTTCTTCCCTATTCCCTCTTGTTTCAAGATTGGGATAATCCCCCTTGTCCCCTCTTATTTCAAGATTGGGATGTTCTCCCATTATTTCCTCTTGTTTTGGGATTTGGTTGTTCTCCCATGTTCCATTTTGGTTTAGTATTGGGGTGTTCTCCCATGTTCCAACTTATTTCAGGCTTGAGATGTTCTCCCCTATTCCATCTTGTTTCGGGATTGGGATGTTATCCTCTTTTCCCTCTAATCTCATAAAACATTTATCAATTCCCAATAAATTGGAGGGAGATATAGATTCCACATTTCACATATTGAAATCATACTTTTAGGTTCCAAAAAAAATTCATCATATCATTACCCATGAAAATTTATCAGTTTTATAAACATAAAATCATAACTCACATAATTAAATGGGAATCAATAACATTTCATCACGTTATAACCTACGAAAAAGAGATAAGTTTCATAATCCTTTCATCTAAGAGTACCCCATGAAAAGAAGTGGGTTAAAAAGGATAAAATCCATGGAGAATCAATGTATTTTATAAATACCATGAGATTAACAATATCCCATCCATTGAGATGAAATTAATGGAACCTTTAGACCATTTCAACGAAGAGAATGGTTAACATCAATGGATGTCATCTTAGATGGATAATAATTTTGAAACATCTTTAAATAAAATTTCATGAGGAAAATATCCATTCTTCTTCAAAAATTATTTTTATTACATAATACCATTTAAAAATAATTTAACTAGATAATTCATTGAAAACATAAAAAGAATACATGAAATCATTTTGAAATATTTCTCCTTGAAAACTTACAACATAAGCTTCAAAAAACTCGAAACATTATTCTTTAAAAACAATTTTAAAACCATTAAATAAATATTATAAAAAAATTAAAAAAAATTTAATTGAAATCATATGAAAGAATATAGAAATTGTTTTAAAAATAAATTTTTATAAAAATACTTTGAATACATTTCAATATGGCCTGAAAATATTTTGAAGATGATTTTCCCAGAAAACACTAAAATGAAGATAAAAAACATTTTGAAAACAATTTCCATTGAAATTACTTTGATTTTTTTTCTAAATGATTATATTTAAAAAAAATACAATGTTAGATTCAATGGAATGATGAAAGGTAAAACAGTGAATGGCGTATGAGGTAAAAAGAACATTCATGTTTCGTGATAAAAGGGTTATAAAGATACCTTATATGGAAAGAGACAAGAAGATTCTTTTGAAGAGTTTGTTAAATGAAAAAAAGGATAAAAATATCTTAAATATTTTTCGATAATGTTATGATATTATTGTAAGCCCGTTTTAGAAAACATATATTTCTTATTGAGGAGAGGGTAATGTCATGTTATCTTAGAAACGCTTTGATAACTATATTATGTACCAAAGAGTAGAAATTTATACCTATATATGAATATTTCATGAAATAATCTTGGTTAAAGAAAATCATGAGTGTTATTGATATATGGATCATTATATTTCATCAAAAGAAGCATAAATATAACGAATCTTGAAAAGTGATGATATTTTCTGAATAATCTCTTAAAACTTCATAACTTGGGATCGTACTCTCCAGGCAAGAAAATCAAATTACATGAATCTAAAAATATTATGAAATGAATTAAATTCATAAAGTAACATGTAAAATAGAAATATATATTCCATAAAAATATTTTAGGTGCATAAAAAAATGAGTTTTAAAGAATGAAATTTGAGACAAAACATATTTATTGATATGGTTTCTTCTAAAACTTAGACCTAATGAAATACGGATAATATAAGGGACTTGTGAATAACCATAAATTTTACTATAAGATAGATATAATAAAATAATGTACAATAAATATATCACACAAAAGGAAATATTGGTGAACATAACATGTATCTCATGGAAATTAAAAGTGAGATGAAATTCTCTTACCTTGTTTCTTGACACTCTTAGTAAGCGTACAAGCTTCCTTTTAATTGGGTAACTCCTTTTGGTTTGTGAAAAAAGGATTCTTTGATTGGAATTATTCCCGAAGGTAGGGTTAAAGATATAAGGGAGGATTTTTCATAGGATAATTGGGTAGAGCTCAGATATACTTAAATGGTTTGAGAGGTGTGAGGAATGGGTAGAGGTGTTGGCCTTTGATAGGGAAGGAAAACAACTCATTTTGAATTTCTTGAAACAAGTTAGGTGTGAACATGTTTATACATAATAAAAGTCATAGAAAACTACAAAAATCAATAATGTGAGATTTATGGAATAAACTTGTAAATAAAATGGGTCTTGTAAAGGTTTCTATGTCATTTTGGCCCTCAATTAGAGGGTTTAGTCCATAGTTAACCTTAATTTGGCCTTAACTACTGTGATTAAATTTAATCACTTTTACTAATAATTTTTGTAAAAAATTAACTTAGTATTATTAGAATCTAAATATTAAACTAAATAAAATGGTGTAATTTATATTTTTTGAATTTCAATTCATAGAAGTGGAATCATTAAGATTAATGCAAATCTCACAGACAAGATGAAATAATGGGGTTTTAAAGATGGAAAATGTTCAAAAGATTGTTAAGATTTTATATTAATTTTCAAACTGAAACTTATTATAATTAATTAAATTGTATTAATAGATGTAATATTTATCTATTGTGACTTTAAAACATATTTATAATATCATTTATCATTAATAATAAATTAGACAAAAAATGAAGTTTTTAACTAAAAAGCATTATTTTTCACTATTCATCAAAAATGGAGTTTCTTAGAAAAATAAAAAAAAACCCTAGGATAATTTATACATTATAAATTAAAATATGTTGTTTATTTTTTGAAAATAAATATTTAAATGTATCTAATATTAATTTAATTAGAACTACATTAAAAATAGTATTGTTAAACATATAAGAACTTTTCCAAAAATCATATCTTTCATTATCAATATGTTTTATTTACATATTTAAATTATAGATAATATATGAAAAGTAGTAATTAATATTCATATAAATATTTATGTTGGATATTTTTTTATTATATTATCTAAACCACAAAATTATGTTTCTTATAAACTCAGTGTTGTGTGAATCGTACGCCAACTCAAGGTTGTGTATGTCATACGCCATATCAGTGTAGCGTGTATCATATGACAAACTAGTGTTTTATGTAATGTATGAAAATTTTGTGTTTCATGTAACATATTACAATTTGGGATTGTTTGTTACATACACCAAGTTGCCTCTCTGTGAATTAAATGTATGACTTGGTAAAAATCTATTTTCATTGTTGCATGAAATGAATTTTTTTGAATGATTAAAGTAAATAAAACAAAATCTCACCATAATGTCAAGGTGTTATTGATTTGTGATAAAAATAACGTCAAGAGGTCACATTGAGACACCATGTTGAGAAAAAAACATATAGGGGTCCCACGAAGTCCCTTCAACGAAGTCCTTGTTCTTTTGTAAAGGTGCCTTAGACAATTTCCGGTCATCTGATGACTAATGTGAAAATTTACCCAATACACAAAATTTTTTTGCAACAGGAGGCCCAAAAAATCATCTAAAATAATAAAAAAAATTGGAGGAAAATATAAAAAAGGTAGCAGACACTTGAAGTCGTACATATCACGTGATGCATCACTGATGGAGATGATGATTTTCCTGGACAACATCCAAGAAAATTCGACACATTCCCAAGAATTTGTATAAATAAACAAAGGAAATCGAAAATAGGGAGGTGGGAGAATCTCAAGGTAATAAAAGACTCACTGCATGACCCTAAAAATTATTATGACACCACCAGACCCCCAACGAAATTATTTTTTGACATCATGAAAGACTATTGACATGTCACCCCCACCACAAGAAGGGCCTCGGGTATGTCCAAGAAAAATCATGATCACCTTTGGATCCTTAAATAAAAATAGACAAAATTTTCTATGAAATGATTTTACATCTCCATTGGGCCTTTTTTGGTCACACAATGCATCACCAAGACATAAGGTGAGTGTCCTCGACAACACCCATGAAACCTTGTGAACTCTCGAACATTTGTAAAATAAAAAAAAATAAAAAGGGGGAGGATGTAAAAACCTATTGAGATTGGTAAAATCTTGTTATACACCCATTATATCTATATCATGGTATCTAAAGACCCACTGACATGTTGTCTTAATCCTACAAAGGCCCCTTCACAATCCATCTTTATCATGGATAAAGTCCATGAAAAGTTACCTGAGATAACAAATAGGCCCCTCAAAATATTACCTTATCTCATGAAGGACATTGGAAATGACAACCTGATATCATGAAATTACCTTAACATGATAACATGATTAAAAAATATTAATTAATTGTAAATAATACAATAAAGGGTTGGATTTTTTTCAGCCAAACGCTGTAGCACCAGAGAAGATTTCTCGAAGCGGATGATCTTGTGGCAAAAATAGATTCTCATAAAGTAATATCTAGGAAAAACTGGATTAATCCTGAGAGAATACATAAATATTTTTTCCTTTATCACACATATATCATGATAATGACCTATATATATATATGTTTAGAGAATATTGGGCATATTTTAGATCACAAAAGGCTTAAAAAAGATAACACTAAACAAACATAAGGAATTCATTAAAAATGAAACTAAGACTAATTGATGAGATACATAAACAAAGTGAATTTAATATAAACCTCACATTATTCACATGAACCACCTAGTACATGAAACAACACAATGACATGTCATCTTGATCGCAGGAAAATCCATTGGTATATTATTTGGGGCTTGTGTTGTCTTATGTATATGCCGAAGTAAGTCAGAGGGTGCCCCTTAGGCATGCCACCCGAGTCTCACAAAACCCTATAGATTCATTATTCAAGCCTCAAAATTTCCTTCAGACATGTAACTAAATTTAATTAGGGACACCATTGTCTGTTAATTGAGTCTCACGATGACACCCATGCATTTCAACTTCTCTTGTGACACCCTATGGATATGTCATTACGGTCTTACAATGTCCTATAAACATTTCATCATAGATTTGAATCACCCTCCAAGTCATGTTGCACTAACTCTCATGACACCCTCTATGCATGTCTTCCAACTATCACAATGGATCTAGGAGAATTCATCTAGATCATGTGATTTCATCTAGATGTGTCGGCCAAGGTCATGTGATGGAAACCAGGACCAACTATCTAAGTCTTGCAACATCCTTTGGCCAAGTCATATTTGATTATGTGGTAACCCTAACACATGCCACCCATGTTATGAGAATATCCAAATACTTTCTCATAAGGTATCTTCAAATATATCAAGTAGGATATCAAGGCATGTCAAGCAGACAATCAATGCATGTCAGGTAAAAAATCAGTCCAAGTCCAAAGGGCATCCTTGGAGTTGATAACATTATTCATCCTTAGTGTATATGCCACGATTACAAGGGATTCCCTGGTGTGTAATCCCTGACCAATGGAACTATGATGAATCTGAATCCTACAACAAGTAGGATAAGTAGGATTCCATAGCCAGGAATGATCTCTATATTAACCTCATATGGAAACCATAGAATATAAACATCAACCAATGAAAAAAATATGGACTACAGCTACTATAAAGGAAACCTCAATGTGTAATCCCCAACCAACTGAACTATGATAAATAAGATTCCAACCATAACCAGAATATGTAGTGTGGCTTCCTATTACCTGAGCTCCATACCAAACCTCCAATGGGATGTATCAGTCTATAGGTCTTTTGTCTATAAGTAATGAGATTGATTATTTTCCAAACCTTATTTCTCACACTAAGCATAGCTCACATAGGCTTAAGGAGTTGTAATGATCATATAATTTTCATAATAAATCTCTAGGATTACAAAGGAAACTTTAATGTGTAAGTCTTGATCCCATTAAACCATGGATACTCTGATTCCTACCATAACCAAGATACGTATAATGCCTTCCTATTGCTTAATACCAAAATCAAACTGGAAACCACCTAGGTGTAAACACTGTCATTTCTCTGAAATTTCAACCATTAGGATCGAATCATTCCCATGGTATGATCATCTTAACTCATCCCTTAGTGGACAGAAACAACTAATTGAACTGGGATAACTCTGATTCCCCCCATAACTGGGATATGAATGCCACTTCCCAAAGGATTGATCTCTATATTAAACATCTCTAAGGTAATTCCTAGAATATAATCCTTGTATTCATATGTAGTTAGAGTGATTACTCTCTATCCCTTGTTTTTCACATTTAGCATACCTTAGATGGGATTAGAGAGTTATAATGGTCACCTGATTCCAATCATGAATCTAAACCAACCATGTAAATCCTAAAATGTAAGGCCCGATGAGTGGAACGATATAAACCTCCCACAAGTGAAGAAATATAACTTGGGACAAGTCCTAAAGGCACGATCAAACTATGATAAATCTAATTCTTTATATAAAACAATAAGTAGGATTCCACATTGAGGATTGAGCTCAAAAAAATCTAGTTCCCATGTTCCCACACATATGTTCTATCCACGTGACATTAAACTGCACATGTATAACAATCTACATTGGTTTGGTTTACTGTAATATATTAGATATGTAAGATTCCCCATAATGACTCAATCAGCTTCTTGGAATATTTTCTTCCTCCATACATGGTGTAAAATCTAAAGTGTTTATCTATATGGGTTCAATATATAATGTAGATATTCATTAGTGGGAAAGGGATGAAAACCCTAGATACATATAGATGGATTCAATAATTATATCCTAATTTCATTTGTATATAATAGATAATTAACCAATTTTCATTTTTTTAGGATAACATTCACAGTATGGGGATTTGGAAGAGATTATAAAAAATTTATTCAATTTATAGGAGAGTCTCAGAGTAGGAAACAATTCCCCTTAAAAGAGTGTGATGAGATTTTCCTCCCATCCTCTCGGCCAATGTGAGTCTCTAAGATTCCATGGGTCTGAAACACAAATTAACTTTATATCTTTTTAAAGTAGGTATGTACCATGTTATGCATGATGAAACCATAGGGAGTTTCCATTAAAATGAATATGGTAACCAGATGTTAATTATTCTTCATGAAATGAACCCCCGGTAATCATTTATTGGTACAAACCAAATGTGAATCCCAGTTATCTCTTTCCCATCAAAAAAATGGTGAACCTGACATGAATCTCTCAAAAAAAAGATTAGGTTATTATCTATTGGAAATTTTGTTTGTACACTATACATGAAATAAAAAAATAGGGGACCCAACATGAAACTCAAATAAAAAATTGATCGACTAGTCATGAGTCATAACACTTTTTTTATATCCTACAAAACAAATCTAGTAATCCTGATATGAGTCTTACAGATGATCCTCTATAATCAGGGTTCCTATGAAATAAGCCTATCATCTCATTTACAAGTCCACATGAGTATAATGCCCTGATCGGTAATAAAAGGAAAATTGTGTGAACCATGCATATTTTATTGATCACATCATACCAACGATATTACACTAATAGGTGTCCATGTTCATTGTTTCCCAGATGAGTGTAGAAAATTATCTCATTAAAATATTTTTAATCTATGATTATGATGTAATCCATAAACCATTCATGCTGGTTAGATATGGATGTCACCCACATCGCTGGAAAAGTGATCTCACCTACTTAAAAGATTTAAAAATATGTGAATAACATGATGGTATGGGTGTACGATTAGTGTGGTAGAATCTAAAACCTATAAAAATATCATTAGGAAATCCATGAACTAAAGCCGAAGAGACCGCCACATCCAGAAAAATCTATAGCTAATGCAGTGGAACTCGTCGCCATAGCCATCCACAACAAAATATTATCCATGAAGTGTGAAAAATGCCACCTTTAGTATTTGATGAAGGTAAACCATAGGTAAAAATATGGCACCCTTTCGGTTCTGGGGTAACCCATGAGGGATCATGTCAACCACTATCACCAGCACCATCCCCCTAATGCCCACAAGTCATCTGCTAATGGTACCACCCAAAGAATTATAGCCTCTAATTTCCATGTACGAGCAGCAAGGAAGGAAAAATGGGTGTAGAAGGAAATGGATATCTATGTGTTGTATTATATCACCACTCCCACTAACGATGTCATCCAATATATCCCAGAAGTATCCAACAAGCAGGCACACATCCCTGCTCACTCGGAATAAATCTGTAGGCATATTCCCACAACATGCATGGGGAGTCACATATTACTAACCCTTGAATGAATTATATTGACATATTATGGTGGTGCAAGGAGGAAATAAGCAGTAATATATCCCCACTAAAATTTCAGATATCTTTCAATACATAGTGGAGATGGAAAATGTGTAGGCTTATATTATTGTAAAGAATTTACTAAACTTACAATATATTTGAAAAATAAATGAACAATTACTTTGGGAAAAAAATCACTTAATGTGTTTTCTTGGTATGTTTTTGGTGTGATTTTGTTTGTTGAAAAATATATATCTCAACGAATGAGTTTGGTTGGTGTTTTCCAAAGATAGGTTTTTAAGGTAGTGCAGTTTCCCAGTGTTTGACAAATTTTTGGGCCTCAAAATCAAGAATTTGTGTTAGGAAATATAAAGTTTTATTCATTGGAAGAGATGGTGTATGAAATCAGTAATGGAAGAGAAATGAGGATCCTGAGACATGGACCACATACCATGTCCGAGAAGGGTTCTTGAAAGCATACCAAGCAGTTGGAACGGTACGTGGCAGCTGTTTACGGAATTGAAAATGGTTCATAGAGATGGTTTGCGATGAAGTTAATGTGTTATGTGGAATGCACGCTAGTTCATTGGATGTAAGAAGAGAATGAAACCATATATGATCAATTTCAGTACATGGTCCACTATGGAAAAATGGTTTGTGGAATGGGTGTGGTTCATGGCAAGAGGATTGGTATGTGGGGGAGGCTATAACGAATCAACGATTTTGTAAATTTTGGATTAATATATTATGAGGATATATATAACTATATAAGGAGAGATTATCCCACTAATTATAAGAAAGAGTGAATATCATTAGAGTGAATATCTTTTCTATGGGAATTTGAAAATGTTTAAATGTAGTTTGTTTAGAACAAATTATGGGGAAGGTTCATCTGAGGCACTAAAGCTCACAATGTGAGATGTGGTTTGCACAGATGGAATCCCACCAATGAATTTTTAGGATGTTTATATCTACAAAGGTAGAATAGTCCATGAAAGAATAATGTTTCACGTGGAGGGGGATCTCCGGTATGAAGAAGCTAACACGGTCTATGAATAGAAAACAATTCGCAGAGAGAGGGTGACTAGCAGAAGCAGAGCCGATATGCGGATGCATTATATAGAGGTTCCTAGATTCGGTAAACAGAGTAGGTATATGAAAATGTTGGAAAAGGCAGTCCACGAGAAAGGCAGACCGCATATAATAAGCGGTTTGCTGAAGTGGAAACGATGCGTAGAGGAGGTAGTCCACATAGGAAACCTACCAAACAGTATGTGGTAAGAGCATGTGGTTTAAAAAATAGTCAAGGAAGCATGAAAAGGCTTCAAATCAGTTTGAAAAAGTATTTTACAGCATCCAGTAGTACCCGAGAAGGTGGAATTCATCTACGGTTGAAAGAGGGACTTCAACAGAGCATCTACCTGTAGTTGAGGATGCAGACATTCATGAAAATTATGGGAACAACATGTCCATAAACTATGATTGACCTAAAACCATATAAATTGTGAGTGGATTCCTTTCCAAGAGTAGTGAGCGAAGGAAGAGGAAGATGGGGATCCTTTCCATCGGCACTAATCTAGATGAAAAGGCATAGTGAGTGACCCTTGGGAATGTATAGAGTAGACCTTAAACCTTGTAAAGGCAGTGATCCTCATCATAAAATATCTATCACAAACCTTGTACTGATTATTAGTAGTGAGACTTAGTTAATTTGGTACATCGTTACACCGCCCTTGTATGATCCTTGGACGTAGCCCAGTGAGGGTGAACCAAGTAATTTTTTTTGTCTCATGCATGATTTAAATTAAGTTCATACATTTCAATGGGAATGGGAGAGAAGATAATTTTGTTTAACGACAAAACAAGAACCAAAGGGGATGAAATTTTAATCTGTCATACCCTGATCCCCCCCCCTCAGGTTATTCAACCAAGTGGACTTAACCATTAGTATTAGAGGGAATGGTTGAATGTCAGTTGCTCTCTCCTAGAAGTAGAAATGAAGGTGGTTAATCATAAAAAAAATCTGATCTTAAATGGAAACAATTTCCAATTGTAGAAGAATCAGATGCAGAACTACTTCTGATCATTAGGAATGGATGTCTTCATAGAAACTATACACGAAATATCAACTAACATATAGTGGTGCTTTATTAGTTGCTAAAATATGGGAATTGGGTATTCATTCTAAACAGATCAATGCTTTAGGTATATCCCTATAAAATGAAATTTATACGAATGTGATGTTCTGTATAAAATCACATGACATTTGAGAAACTTTTTAGAACATTTATGTGGGTGACACAAAATCAAAGAAGCAAAGATGCAGGTTATGTAGAACATGTTTGAGGATCTTAAAATGAACCCCAACGAGACTATTGATGCATTATTTGATAGGGTAAAAGTTATTGTGGAAGACGTGTAGGGTGCATGAGAATTCATTAAAGATATAAAGATTGATAAGTGTATCTTGTGGAATCTTCTAGCATGGTTCAATCAGAAAGTTTCATTATTGGAAGAAAATGAACAAAAAGAGATGAAACTAGATAACCTACACAATTCCTAGGTATCATATGATATGATAAATGATGAAAATTATGTAGTGTAAAAGAGGAAGTCCAAATAAGTGGAAATCAAGGCCATGAATAGTCAATCTATTGAAGATAACCCTGAGGAGGAAAATTTTGATGATTTCATTTCATTTCTCTCCTCAAATATGAAAAGGTGAAAAGAGAAGTTCCAAGGTAAACTTCAATTTTTAGGCTTTCAATGTGGAATGATTGGGAATTTTGTAGCAAAGTGGACTAATATTCTTGATGATAGTAATGAAGACAATGATGAAATTCCACAAAATATGTCTTCATAAAATTTGAATGGTATGATAAGTACTAAGAGAATGTTCTTCAAAATGATGAATCTTCTTTCAAAAGATGATGAAAGTTCAGAAGAATCTGAGGCATAAGAGTTGGAGGGCTACAATTATAATAAAGTATATTCTTTTTTGGAAGTTGTCAGAGATTATTTAACAAAAGAATAAAGTGAAAATAAAGAAGGATAAATTAAAGGAACAGTTTATCTTAATTATGAATTAGAAGCTTCCCATGAAGAGATAGATATTCTGAGATCGAAAACAAAAAAATATAAACAAAAATTGTGATTCCAAACTCTATATGAAGCAATAGGAAGAAGAGAATTCTAAGATTATTGTCGAAATTGAAAATCTAAGGTCTTCAATTCCAAAAATCTCAAAAATGGTGGTAAAGTATAAACTCAAAATTGTAGAAAAGAAAATCGAAATTGATAGTTTGACTCAAACAAGAAAAGATAAAATCAAATGTATCCATGAACTGGAAGAATAAGTCTTTGATCTACAACGAATAGTTAAGCTTCATGGGAAATTGTTAACACTTGGTTCGACATTAGGAATGAAGATCATACAGGAAATAGAGAAGATGAAATTTGATCATAGCATTCTAACATAACAGAAGTAAAAACCAACTCTAAATGATAGGGATTGTATGGGTCTTGATCTAAAATAGAATGAAGTTAGGGTTGAATCAGACCACAAGCACCCACTCCTCGATTTATGATTGATTTGGGTATGAAGTATAATTAGAAGATTCATAGAAACCAAGGTATAACAAGTGGTTCATCATTACCACACTTGAATATAACTCTAATAGGAAGCTATTTTTGTGGTATGATGGGGCACTCTGAAAATGTATGTTCCATAGCAATGAGGTACCAATGGGAACAAGACCAAAAGAGGTGGTCGTACAAAGCTCAATATGCCATTTTATCATTTGATTGTATTTTTTTCAGGTGTAATGGACTAAGAAATATGGAAATATATTTCACATCCATAATGTAGAGTAATGTTGCATGGAATAATGATTCTTTTCACAAGAAGAAGCCAAATGTATCATTGAAAGAGATGAAAATTAATAATTGATTTGAAGCTTTGGAAGTTGAAGCTAGTCCATCATATACAAAGGAATATGAAGATTATCATTCTATGTCCGGTATGAAGTTGAAGACCTGGGTCAAAAATAAAATGGTTGAGCATGCAGTGGTTGTAGAAATTTCATTCATAAAATCAGATTGCATTGGGATATGGATCACTGACAATGAATGCACTTCCCATATGATGTTAAATAAGGATCTAGTGACTGGAATTAGGTACGATAAAGAAAATATCATAATATTTGGTAATGATGAGGGCCTAAAAATTATTGGTTTAGTAAAATACATGTTCGGATGAAAAGACATGAGATGAGCATATTTCTTTCTTGTTGAAGGGCTTAGTCACAACTTACTTAGCGTTAGTCAATTGTGTGACTCAAGGCATGCCATAAGTTATTACAAGAAATTGTGTATCATCAAGGAAAAGGATGGTGTTGTTGTGTTCCCAATAAATCATACAAAATGGAATCTCTACCTCATGAGTGGAGAAGAATATATGTACTTTATTTCCAAGGATGAAGAAAACAAGTAATGGAATAAGCGTCTTGGCCACATAATCCAAACTTCCTTAGAAGATCTGCTAAAATATGATGCTTCTCAAAATCTCCCTAGATTATCACATGATCATACTCATAAATTTGATGCCTTACAATAAGGGAAGATCATTAGAAATGAATATAATTCAAAGGATCAATAGTACACAAGATTTCATGAGTTGGTGAAAATTGATGTGTGTGGGAAAATTTCACTAAGGGCTATTAACGGGAGGATATATTATGTTCTCTTAATTGATGATTACGAATAAATGGCATGAGTTTCAATCATCACCCAAAAATATGATGTACTCAGATGAATTAAGATATATTGATGGTAATTTGAAAAGTTGATTAGTTTGAAAATCAAAATGATTCTAATAGTTAATGGAATAGAGTTCAAAAAATTTCAAGTGAAGGATTATCTCAAGAAACACTGGATAATGCATCATGTTTCAGTAGTAAGAACTCTTCAGAAGAATGGAGTAGTTGAGAAAAGAAATCAGATTGTAAAAAACGTGGATAGAAAAATTCTCATTGAGAAAGATCTTCATGATATGTTTTGGAAATAAGAAGTGATGACAAAAATCTACACATCAAACAGAGCATTATTGTGCCCAAAAGCAGAGAATATTTTACATGAGCTATGGTATGGAAAGAATCCATCATTGAAATACCTTCTAGTCTTCAGACATTGTTGTTTCATTCTCAATAAGGATAATAAAAATGATGTTTGAATCTTGTGGATATGAAGAGATATTTTTTGGATACTCAAAGAAGATAAAAGAATATGAAAACATTAATCAGTAGCTAGATAAGATCGCTGAAATCCATGATTTAACCATAGGGATAATGAGAAGAATCTTCAGAAAAAACATGATCAATCTTAGGAGGATTGTGATGAAGAGATAACTATATCGTGAGATGATCCAGTTCCAGAGATTTATTCAGAAGAAGACTCAGATGATGAGAGTGATGATAATAAATCAATTTCTACACCGAGACCAACAAAAAGAGCTAAAATTGATAGAAAAAACATAATTGGTGATCATACATCACCAGTACAGACAAGAAAGATGGAGTCTCAACAAAAAAATCATACTAATTACAATAAGAGAATAAATTATTTGATGAAGTATCTATGAATGGGAATTGTGTTTTGTAAATGAATAAAGAGCTTGAAAAAATTAAGAAGAATCAAATGTTTAATATTGTTTCAAGACAATTAGACAATAATGTCATCGAAAAAATGGGTCTTTCAAAAAACAAATGAATGAAGATGGTGTTGTGACTCAAAACAAAGAACCAATGGTGTGAAAAAGGTACACTTATTTAGAGGGTATTTCTGTTTATGAGACATTTTCACCAGTTTCAAGGCTGGAGACAATTATATTATTCTTGGCCATAGTAGTGCAAAGAAAGATTATGGTTTTCCAGATTCATGTCAAGTCAATATTTTTGAATGCAGTTATAGAAGAATAATTTTACATTTAGTAACCATATGGTTTTCTCATTCATGAATATGAGAAAATATTTTATCAGCTAAAGAAGGGTTTATATTGTTTGAAGTAATCACCAAGAGCATGGTATTCAAGGCTTGATCAGTTTCTAAAGAATCTCATTTTATAGTTTGGTGGAGTTTATTACAATATGTATTTTAAGAATGGAAGTAGAAAAAGGAATATAGTTCTAGTTTATTCTGATGAAATAATATTTTCTCAATCTAGGGAAGCACAATAAAGACATATTTATGGATTAATGAAAAGAATCTTTGAAATATTGATGATTGGTGGGCTGACATTTTTTCATGGATTAAAAGTGATACAAGTAAGGAATAGAACTTTTATTTATCAATATAAATATTCCAAGGAGGTTTTTAGAAGGTTTGTAATGGATAATTACAAATATTTTAAGTCTGTAGTTTCTACCTAGTTGAAACAATCATGATATGATGAAGGAATGGTTGTTAATATCTTAAACTCTGGTTGCAACCTGATAGTGACAAGGCATTATATTGTATTCACCGTATGATTTGCAACGATGTATCAAAGAAATACCAAGGAGATCAATATGATTATAGTAAAAATAATACTTTAGTATATAAATGGCACAATGGATTTTTTATTAATTTATAATGAAAAATCTTACCTAGAGTTATTGTAATATATAGGTGCATATTGAGCTGATTTAGTAGATTATTGGAAATCAATGTCTAGATGTGACGTATATATTGGTGTATTGTGTATTTATTGTTTGATAAATATACAAGAATGCATTTCATTATGCATTGTATAAGATGAGTATATTGTGGCTACTCAAGCATGCACACAGGTACTGTCGATGAAGTTGAAGCTTGATGATATGGGTGTTTTAGTGAAGTCTCTAATCAGAATCCATTGTGATAATTCAAGTTATATACATTTGAGAAAAAGTCCATTCCATCACTCAATGACAAAGAAAATTGAAATCAAATATCATTTTATGAAGGGGAAAGTGGAGGAAGGGCTTGTAAAGTTAGAGTTAGTTCCAACTAAACAACAATTTGCAGATATTCTTATGAAGGTCTTACCCAAAGAAGAATTTGAAATACATCGACTGGATCTGGAAGTCAGTTCGACTCCCCACAATTGAAAAAGTGTGGATGTGGGACCCCCTCTCTCTTAGGTATGGTGTGTTTTTCCTTAATGTACTAATATGTTTTCCTTACCCTATTTCATAACAACATGAAGTGTCCATCATGTTTGTTCATGAAGGGGGAGAAAGTTTTACTATTACAGGGGAGAAAAGAAATGGGGAGAAGCTGTTATGTGAAAAAACGAGATAGGGTGTGTTGAACCTAAGATGAAGCTATTTGGGTGAGTTGTACTATATGGGGGAGTATTAAATTCGATGATGCTTGAAGTAATTTGTGAAAGATTACATATCATGATAGATGAGGTTCGTGATAAAATAAGTTGATTAGTTTCAAGAGTTGGTGTCAAGAATTAAGTGATTCATTGATGAAATTTTCATTGTACTCACGTTTTCCACACTAAACATGGATCACATGGGCTTAGGTTATTTCTTGAGTACATCATTGATCATTAACTTAATCACAGGAAGAAAATTCTAATTGAAGAAGAAAGGAGCTTTAAAAAGCTATCACAATGCGAAGGATTATTATGATAAGAGTTTTCAAAAAACCAGAAGGGGGGTATTTTTGGGAAAAATTCCCCCAAATTATCATCTCTATATTTTTTGGGGTTGATTGTGTTTGTTGAAAAAGATAGATGATCGCGAATGAGTTTGGTTGGTGTTTACAAGAAGATAGGTTTATAAAGTGGTGTAGTTTCCTAGTGATGTCTAAATTTTTGGGCCTCAAAATCACGAGCTTGTTATTGGAAATTTAAGGTTTTCTTCATAGTAAGAAATGGTGAACAAAATTGGAGAATGAAGAGATATGAGGATCCTCAAAGATGGACCATGTACCATATCAGCGAAGGGTTCATGGCCATGTAACAGGAAACCAGAAAGGTACCCAGGAGCGATTTATGGAACAAACAATTATTTGTATCGATGTTTTGTGGTGAAGCACATGATTTATGTGGAAGGTGTGAATGTTCATGGTATGGAAAAAAGAGAATGGAATTGCATAGGAGTAAAGTTAGTATGCAGACCACTGTGGAAAAATGTTTTTTTGAATCGGTTCGATTCGTGGTAGGAGGATCATTATGCAGTGAAGATTGTACTGAATAAAAGGTTTGGTAAATCTTGGATTAGTGTTTTTTATAGATATCATTTCTTCTATAAGAATATATAATCCCACTGATTATAAGAGAGTGTGATTATCAATATAGGATATTTCTTTGCTCTGGGAATTCGGTAATGTCTAATGGTAGTTCACACAGAAGAAATTCTGGTGATTGTCCTGCAAGGCACTAATGCTCACAAAAGGAGATGTGGTTCACATGGAATAAATATTTTAGAAGGGTTTTGTAAGAAATTTTTTTATGAAAAAGAATAACATTCTATTGAATAAGAAAAGGGTACACAGAGGGGGACCTCTGGTATGTGGATGTGAAGGAATTCCATGAACAAAGAATAGTTCATGGACATAGGGTGATTCACAAAAGTAGAGCTGGTATGGAGATGTAGTACACAAAGGGGGAAAAAGTTGGTACACAGAGGTGGTATGAAACAATGCAGGTGATGGCAATCCATGGGAAAGGTAGATCGCGAAGTTGAAGTAGTTCATGGATGCAGCAGTAGTATGTGGAGGACGCAATCCTCTTAAAAAACCCACTACACAGTACGCGAGAGTAGAAGGTGGTTCACAAAACACTCATGGAAGTTTGAAAAGGATTTAAATCAGTTTAAGAAAGTGTTTTCTGGTATCTAACAGTTCCCAAGAAGGTGGAATTCATCTACGGGTGAGAGATGGACTTCAGAAGAGAATCTTCCTATAGTTTAGGATGCATGAATTCATTCAAAAAAAGAGACCTACATGTCTATAAAATATGTTCCACCTACAAGTCTATATATTGTGATTGGATTTATTTCTAGGAGAAGTGAGAAAAGGAAGAGGAAGATAGTGACCCATTCCACTAGTAGTGATCCAAATAAAGAGGCATAGGGAGGGAGCCTTGGGAATGCAGTGATCATGCCCTAAACCCTGTAAAGTTAGTGAACCTAGGCATAGAAGATATAGCCCAAAACTTGTACTCATTATTGGAAGTGAGCCTTAGTGAATTTGGTACATCATCACACTGATGCTTTATGATCATTGGGCGTAGCCTAGTGAGGCTGAACCAAGTATAATTTGTAGTGTCTCATGCATGATTTAAATTCGGTTCATAATTTTCAGTGAAAATGAGTTAGAAGAGTGTTCTTTTAACAATGAAACAAGATCTAAAGGGGAATAAATTTTAATATATCATACCTTGATTCAACCCCACCCCTCATGGTATTTTGAACTAGTGGACCTAAAAATTCCACAAACATATTCCAGAACTATTGTAGATAAAGGGATAAGTGTATATTCCAATCCCTACTACCAATACGACTCAACACCCTGATCATCATGAAAATTGGCTATGTCGGGGAAATTTGAGATTATTTTTTCCCATAAAGGAGGATTATTGGCATATTCTATTAAAGTAAAAAACATCATGCCATGGTTATACTCCCGTTCTAACCGGGGATCAATAGGTGAAAGTGGAACATGCCTTGATATAGGGGAACATGCCTATCAAAAAAGTTCCGATACATATTCCAATTGACCAGGATCAGGATCATATTCCCATTTTGGACGGAGATCACCAAGTGAGAAGGGACCACGCCTAGGTAAAGTATAACATTCTGATTAAGGAATAATATTGGAATACTCCAATGTCCTAGGATTGGAAATATATCCCCTTTATAGATGGGGATAACCCAGTGAAAATGGAATAAGCCTCAGGAAAAGCTCATATTCCTAATAGTGAATCTGAATGGTATATTCAAACAGATCACTAAATAAAGGACCATATTCATACTTATACTGATGAATGACTTCACCAGCGTCATTGTGAGGAAATGCAAGAGGAGGATAAGATTCCTTCTTCTATTACATAAGTCTTATGGTATATTCTTGTGGGGAATTCATATCCAAACCAGGATCATATTCTTACAACAACTGGGGATCACCAATTGGGAGAAGCACATGCCTTGGGGTAGGCTTATATCCCTTCCATAAAAGACCATAAACATATACTAAAGGCTTGGGATTGGTCTCATACTCCAGTCCTAACCAAGTCTCACCCAGATAGAATGTCAGATGCATCTGAATAGGATCATAATCCTCTCAATAATGAGACAACTCATTGACATATTCCAATGGATTCTCAGAATTGGGTTCATAACACCACATCACTATATGGTTATAAGAATGTTCTGGATGCCATCATACAACATTTTCATATCCCTGCAGAATTCCAATAGGTAGGTTGGATTATTCTAACCATGACATAGGATACGACCCATATTCTTAATGTACTATGTTCATATGTACATGAGGTCTTTTGAGAGACATTCCCAACTCCATAAGGGTTTTTAACTCAATTACTGAAGAAAAATATGATCATTTCCATGATATTCCTCCTCATGATAGTGTGAAGATAGATTGTAGGGACTATAATCCTGACATCCATAGTGGTCAACCCTATCCATCATGATATATCACACGGATAAAGAAATCCTCACCTTGCCCAAGAACATTCATATAGAGGGGTGTTTAAATCATAGACACCTTCTTATAGAGAGGTGTTCAAATATCAGATTCCTTCATTTAGATATGTTCTAAAAACATAGGGGTAAATTACTTATATTTCACCACCAACCTCCAACATTACTCCATTTTAGTAGGCATGCGACCCCAGAATCATATTCTATGGTCTAAACAAATGGAGGTGTGTATGTCTAAGTAAGTGGAGGTCGACATGGACATATAAAGAGAGTTAGCTAGAAAGAACCACCCCTTCATATTTTGGTCCATCACTACCTCTGACTGTGAGATCCCAAATGAGCTAAAAAATGAGTGCATTCCTTATCTACACCAAAATACATTGGACACTCATTAGAAACTTAAGGATTGAAACCTCCTGTATATAGTATATGAGGGTCATAATTAGACCATAATGATATTATGTTTTCAACTGGATATGGCTTCCATGTCCATGTTCTGAGATCCCTAACTTGAAAAGAACAACTCAAACATATAACACACTTACTACTGTTGCATCAAAACTCTCCAACAGATTATATCTAAATCGACATCAAGAATTTTTATTCAAGGATTGGTAGAGTATATATATTGACCCTATGTTATCAAACATTAACAATACACATCTTTTTTGGAATACTAAAACATTATACAAATAAACACCGAAAAGAACGTAGTTGGTATAGTGCCTTTTGAAACATGGAAACATAAACACTGATACATATGTGATCAACATTATCTCCCATTGGGTTCTTCTTAACTACCAACCTTCATAGACACATAAAACATAATACATATCTTCACAAGCCGGGGAAGGAAACATAAATAGTGGTGAGTTCAAATGCTTAGTATGGATAATAATGGGAGACACATAAACGTAACCATGAGAATAAGGGTATGAGAATGTGATCATGAAAATAGAAGATCATACGCTGCATATCAAAGATTATATACATGAATCATTTAATAAATCATTGATGTTTATAAAACATGAATAAAAAGGAAGTAAAGGACATAATACATGAAAGAATAACATAGGAGTAAGTCATAGAATCTGGGAAAACATATAAGCATATGATTGTTTCCATAGTATCCAAGGAATCACTACCAAGACCTTATTAATAGTCATAGCACATTACAATGGCCAAATTAGTATCATTATTTCACCCCTCATACCATCATAGTAGTCGTTGTTTACTCCCATGGCCATATTAGTAGTAAAGGTTCATTCCGAAGTCCATATTATTAACATGAGTTCACTTATCATGCCATATTGGTCTATCTCATGAGATATAAAACATTACCCAATGTGTTATAGGGAGATACAAGTCACACCTATCACATAATGAAATAATATATACATTTTCCACTAGATAAAAAATAAACATATGCTAACTCGTGAAATGAAATGGGTATCATAAACATGTAAACATATCATAACCTATGGAAAGATATAGGATTCATAATCATTTAATCATTAACATAACCTGTGAAAATAATTATATTTCAAAAGAATATAACACATGAAAGAGAAATGGGTTTCATAACATCATGTCGTCAAAAAAATCCATTCAATGGAATAATATGAATGGAAATATTTAATTATTTCCCCATAAATTATGAGTTACATCAATGTATGTTATCTTAGTTGGGAAATAATTTATAAATATTCTTTAAAACATTTCTTGAGGAAAATATTTTTTCTTCTTTTCATTTTTTTATAACATAAAAACTTTTGAAAACATTTTTATTTGAAAATAGATTTGAAAACATATCAATTAGAATTTGAATTATTTTGAAAACCTTTTTACATGAAAACATATAAAATGATTTTCAAAACACTTTACAAATATTATTCTTTTAAAACACTTTAAAAACATCTAAAGGAAGCTTGAAAATGTTTTGAAAACCATTTTAGTTGAAAAAATAAAATAATCATGAAATTTTTTTGAAAACAGTTTTTCATAAAAACTTATAAAATAATCTTAAAAACATTTTGAAAACTATTTTTATTGAAAACTTTTAAAAGAAGATTGAAAAAAATTTGAAACCATTTTTATTGGATAATTATAAAAGAAGCATAAAAAAATTTTTAAAACCATTTTATTTGAAAGTATCTTTTAATTTTTTTTAAAAAATATTAATCTTTTAAAAATGAAAAGCGAGTTTTGAAGGAATGATGGCGGGTAAATCCGTACAAGTCATACGAGGTGAATAAAACATTCCTTCTACATAGTAAAAAGGCCAGGAAATTGCCTTTTTAGGAAAGCTGCAAGAATATTTCCTTTAATGTATTGGTAACTGAAAAAAGTTTAAAAATGAATTTTAAGACTTATAGGAAAATGGTATAATATTCTTGGAAACCATTTTTAGAAAATATAGATTTCTGACCAAAGAAGGATAATGTTGTACTTTCCTAAAAACACTTTCTTAACTGTATTATGTACCAAAGAGTATAATTTGGTACCAATACATGATTATATCATGAAATAAAAACAAATAATGAAACTCGTGAATATTTTTTAGAGATTTATCATAAGAGTCCATCAAAGGAATCATAAACATAAACAATCTCAAAAAAGCAATGATATTGTCTCAATAAACTCATATAATGTGGTATCATGGGTTCATACTCTCCATGTAAGTAAAGTAAATTAAATAAATAATATAATATCATTAGATGATTGATATTCAAAAAATCTAATGGAAAATTAAAATATATGCCCCATGAAAAAGAGTTTAGGTGCATAAAAAACATGATCCTCAAACAAGGCAAATTGAGACAAAACATTTTATCAATTTGCTAACTTTTGAAAGATAATCCCCATGAAATAAGGATCATAAAATTGAAATGTGAATAAACATAAATTTATGTATAATTTATATATAATATAATCATCATAAGTACATACACCAGAAATAAAGAGAGAGTGGAGAGCATAACATGTATCTCATAGAAATTAAAAGTGAGACGAAATCCCCTTACCTTGTGTCTTTACTCTCTCTGTTCTTGTACAAGTTACCTATATAATAAATATAAGTTTATTATATATATTTTAAAGAATAATATTCATATAAATAACACCATATATGTCTTTATCATGACTTTACATTACCCTATTCTTAACGATCCTATGTTAATATTTCACTTTGGGTAATATTCTCTTGGTTCTTCGCATGTGTCTTAATTTGTTATATATTTGGTCCTTATAATTACATCATGATTTCTGATTGTAAAAAATGATATAGATATCAGGTATATCCATTATATACGTATTATAATAACATATATAATATTGGATTATGAAATGGAATATAATGTTCATGGAGATGGTAAGCTGTATGTACGAAAGAACATTGTATCAGTTTTTATTGTCATGTTGAAAGAAAGTAAGAAAATGAAATATGTATATATATGTATTTAATTATATATATCATCATTATACTAGAATTAATATATCATATATATTATATAAGTTCATTAAACCCATCCTTAATACATTCCATGTGGAGTGTGAATGAATCACATCGCGTTGAGGGGGAGATAGTGCACACTTCCTCAAATGAGATTATCATATTAAATTTAAATGGAAAG
The DNA here is from genome assembly GCA_963277665.1 of Viscum album. Classification (NCBI taxonomy): domain Eukaryota; kingdom Viridiplantae; phylum Streptophyta; class Magnoliopsida; order Santalales; family Viscaceae; genus Viscum; species Viscum album. The sequence goes on from OY728141.1 coordinate 1,553,041,898, forward strand.
AAAAAATATGTGTGTTCTATAAGGAATAAAAAAGAATAAATATATAATAAATATAATGCATGAAATATATAAATAGAGTGTCCATTATAATGGCCACAATGATTGGTTATAGAGGATAAATGAAAATAATCAATTTTCCAGGTAGTAGTTCACCTTACACAGAAACGGTATGTTCGATATCCATTATATGGAGGTGTGTGTAATTATAGGTAGAAATAATATCATAAAAACATCATAATATATGTAGGATACGTTTTTTCACATAATAGTGGAATAAAGAGAGTGGCGGGGTAAAGAAGGTAAATAATGGAAAAGAGCTTGAGAGAAGACATTACCTCTAACTCCTTTTGGTTTGTGCCAAAAGGAATACATGAGAGTCTTTCTACACAAAGGGAGACTTAAAGGTAAAAGCAATTATTTTTTGGATCGTATTTTTTGGATATAATTTCCTAATTTAAATTGTTTTATAGGTGTGAGGAATGGGTAGAGGTGGTGGCCTTTTATAGTGAAGGAAAAGGACTCACATGGAATTTTTGGAAACAAGTTAGGTGTGAACATGTTAATACCTAAAAAAGTCATAAGGTAGGTTCCAAAATCCAATTTTGGCCCAAAAAGGAATTGTTGTAAAAACTATAGTCATATTTCACCTCAACAGACATTCCCAAGATGTATTCGGGAGGTGCACGTAAAATTCAAGGCCAACATGAAAAAACTGATGTTCTTCAAGAAATATTGCACACCCAATGGAAATAATGTGCACCACGCTCCCAAGATAGGCCATGAATGAAGCAATACCTATTTGGTACATAAACTTATCACACAACTCATCAAACAGTGCTATTTTACACATAAACCCCATTTGCATGCCACCATGGCCACAAATCACTTATAAATAGAAGTGCATCAACATCACTTCATGATAGCTAAAGAATTCAAATCATCTATCATGTGCATTATACAACCCTTCCATGAAAAAACATGGCCTCTAGGTACCATATTTTTCATGACATGTTTCCCAGGGGTCTGCCTTTGGGTAGGCCCAGTTGGGCTCGACCCTTACTCATTTCTTTTATTTTAAGGCAATTATGTGCAAGACATTACATATGTGCGAAAACCTCCCTATTGTGAAAAATCCTTCCCCATTACATGAACATGTCCTTATTACATGTAACTATACCTAATTGTGTGCACAACTTTCCTATTACACACAATCCTTCCCCATTGCATGCAATCATTCCATATTGTGCGCAAGTATCCCCTATTGCACACAACCATCCCCTATTTCATGAAATCATCTCTATTGTGAGAAAATATTCCATTTTACATGAAGTAATTAATATTTTCATGAAATCCTTCCTTCTTACATGAATCCTTTAGAATATCTTCAATATCAAATCCCCTGGCACCATGTTCTAACTCCTTTTGTGCGCAACACCCCTATCACACACACACTTCTTCAGTGCATCCTTATAGGCTTGGACCTAGTGATTTCAAGGTCCCATAAGTGGTGACTCATGATGAATCGGTTTTTATCATGCTTCTTCTCATATTAATGCTAATGGCTATTGCTTCTTCACATTACCACAAAGATGTGAGCCCCTAAATGGATAACTCCACAACCCCATTTCACTAGTAGTATTACCTGTGCCTTCCATTACCAGTTGGTTGGTACTAGTTATATATTCTTTAAGGGTGATGATTGAATACTCACATTCCAAGCTGTAGGATGTTAACAATTCAAGCACCCAAGTCCTCAACACATGACATTAAACTATGATTTTCGAATGTGTGTTAGGTCCGAGAGGATCAGAGAGGGGATATGAACAAGTGCCCCCTCTCTCTTTCCCTCTAGGCTTGGTCTCCATGTTCACTTCAGGTAGCCCTTACATAATCCCTTAACCACCTTGATAGGGTGATCCCTATATTATTATCATGGAATAAATCCTTCCTTCAATGGAGCGACATCCTACTCATACCGCAAGACATCATCCTGGAGTAATTCTCAATCTTCCTCTCCCAGGGATGCTAACCATGCATAACCCCTGTTTCTTCTTTGGGCCGCTAGCCATGTGTATGCCCCACACCATCCTTCATTATTTCACCCTTCTCGACACGATCGTTAGGTCTATTGCTTCCTCTTGTTTCTTACACCGAGCATGGATCACATGGTCTTAGAATTGTCATTGAACATGATTTCCTCTTTGGGCCACAAACCATGAAAAATCCCCAAGCCCCTCTTCACTGAAGTTTGTGTTCTTTTATCATTTACCCTTTGAGATCAAGTTACATAGGAATACTTCATATAGTTCAAGCCCATAATCCCATAACCATTAATTCCATCCATTTTTTGCATGTTCACTTTTATCCCGCATGATGTTAAACTGTATTCCCCCCGTTGAACTATGTGGGGTTTTATTCTTTTTGGGTAAATAGAAAGCCTCTTCTAGGTTCATTCCCAACCAATACAAAAATCTAGTGCTCCCTCCTTGGGATGTACCCCCTAATGTGATATCTTCCTATTTTTGGAGGCAAAATTTGAATCTGAATCCCTGCAGTGTTTCAATCCACCCATTTGGGTCCTAGTCCCTTTTGAACACCCCGACTACATGTCCCATTTTCCCGGGCAGCTATTTATAATACATGCACTCACTAAATACTCCTCCAACCAAGAGTGTCTCTCTAGCAATGGGATACAAACCAATCATAATCCCCAAGCATGCCTTCAGGTCACTGTCTTTAATGTACACCATGATCCCATTCCGCCATTCCTAAACTACATGGAATTTTGTCATTTCTATCCTTAAGAAAGGTATGTAGGAAGCCTCCCTGAGGTTCAATCCCATCATCCATGTCCCATCCTGGTCTCTCCCTTGGGACTTTGTGTTTCGATAAGATCACACCTCAACCAGGAGGACCTACTTCTTTCAGGACCCCAATCCATGCGTCTATTATCAACGAGCCACCTAACTTGTTGAATCATTGTCCCATCTCTGAGATATGTGGAATTTTATTCCCAGCTACTTGGGTTATGTTGAAAACCTCTATGAGGTTCAATACTAACATCATCACCTCTACACTGACCCCATATCCATCTTCTCAACACTTCATTCTTTTCATCTTGATTTTACCTAGGCCACCGTATCCTAGTGGAGTCATGCCACCCTATCCACATCAACTTTCCTCCTAGAAGCATCTGAGTAGATAACCATGCATAATCCCCAAATTGTTTTTGGGTCATCTTCTTTTGTGTACACCCCGACCCCATACCTAATCATTATCGAACTAAAAGGGGTTTTATACCTTTTGGGGTACGTAGGAAACCTACTTGATGTAAAATACCATCTAATGGTAAACCTAATTTTCCCCTTTGCATGAAACCACCTTTTCTGATTTTCTCTTTTAGGTGTCTAGATCAGCCTTCCTGGTGGGAAATCTTCCCTTTTCGGGACAAGCCATCCAGGATCAGTCCACATCGAGCGTTCGATACCATCCATTCGGTAAAACCTTCCAGGTGTTCCCTCCTAAGGATGTACCCATATGATCCACTCCCATAAATGTTCCAATCTACCTAACTCATGTCTATTAGGCATTAAACTCTTGTAATAACCCGCATTAAACATGAAATGTTGAGGAAAACCTTTAAGACATTCCTCTATCATACGAATCCCCGCTTTCGATGAGGGATTCCTCAGGATTATTCTCCCTTATAAAACCATATCACAAGGGGAAGAAATCAAGGTGTACCAATGTTTCATCATCCAGAGATGCCAATGATACCCAACATGACAACTTTCCAGAATAAATGTTTCCACCATGACTTGACCCATAGGAATATCCTGACAGAAGCAGCGCAATAAACTAGCACCCACAAAGATATGGGACCCAGAATAGTTTCATGAACAATATCTTAATGGGACACTCGGACTAGGTAATGAGTTCCAAGGAGGAATACGTGGAAGGAGATATCAATATCCCAACATCCCATTTTGATAATTGAGAAAACTTCTCAAAAGAAGTGGCAGATGTTGCCCGCCTTTGGAAAGAGGGAATGCGGGGTAATAGTTGCGCATCCTCGACAAACATATCCATGTCTTGGTGAAAGTGTTAGAAACAAATATGGTGAACCCAACATGGAATTAGTCTCTAAATCATGGGTATTATTTGTGTTTAAGACATCATCAGATAATGGTGTCACTCGATCAAGCTATCTGGTGCTAGGACCCACCAAGAAAATAGTCGGCCTGGTGTGAAATTCACCAAAGTTCAGGGAATTTAATCATTGGGAATCCTGGTCTGTGACATTGTCAGCATGGATCCTTATATCCATCCATGGAGGACTAAACAAATCTAGGGCACTAGTCATTTTATTCCTATTATCTATACAAATGGTTGAGTCTTCCTACTTTACAGGACCCATAATACAGTTACAGGAAACCGATCAATGCCCGCCCAAGGATAAAGGGGAAGGGGAAGGGGAAACAGATATGTGGAAATCCTGCACAACTTCAAATCATCTACAACAACCTCATCGACCACAACTACTAGGTTCTCATTCCCTATCTCACCCTATGGATTTATTTAAAGGAGGGTGATTAATACTATTTTCCATCGATACAAATAAGAGGGGATTATCCCGATAAGGGATATAGCTCGACAAGACCTAGAGGCCTCAGTGATCCATCATTTCCACCACACCCGAGGGTTTAATAGGGTGCCACCAATTCTCACCCTGATCTCTAAATTTTTTGGGGGCCTCTCCCCAGAGCTCTCCTATGACTCACTCCCTTATACTGACGAAGTAAGGGATGTCCATGTCCTTTTCACTATGACTCCTGCTAGGGAGCCACCATAGAGGTATCCCACCTGGCCATGTAATAATCACTAGTCGGTCCTTCTAACAAATGATTATGTGGTTCATGCCCCTACATTGACGTCCCTAGCTCTTTAAACTGATATCAATGTCGGGTCCAAGTTTAGGAGAATGCTCTCCACCGGGAATCATCTTTCGAGGCTTCAGGGGCATGAACCACCAACGACATGATCTATCAGACCCCTATTACTATTGAGTATGGGTATCTCCTAGGTACAGAGTAGAGGAAATTATAACCCTTGCCAAAATTGAGGAACCAGTCACCCCATGAGTTGGTCAAATTAGCTCTCCCTGTCACTGGGTAAACTGGCAGCCATCACAGAATGACTCGTGGTAATGATGTTTAGTATGGAGTTCCTCGCTGTACCACTATCAGACAGAGAGGAGGTCCTCCCCACTCTCACATCCAATATGGAGGTCCTACCCATGCACCACCATCATCCCAATTGGAGGTCTTACCCATCGTTTTGACACCCAGCATGAAGGTCTTACCATGCCTGCAATCTAGGTTATATATGTTTTACTCACATACAAAGTTCTAAATGTGAAGGCCTTCCTCTTCGAGTCACCCAACAACATGGAGGTCCTCTCCTTGTGCTCATCGATTTTGGTGGAGTTCCTCCCCATGCCAGCAATCACCCAAGCAGAGTCCCTCCCCGCTTCATCAACAACTGACATGAATGCCCCCCCCTCGTTACAAACATCCACTATAGGGTTCCTCCCCATGTGCTTACTAGCTCCAGTGGAGGCCCTCCCAACTACAACACTATCAAACATGAAGGTCCACCCCATGTTCTATTTGACTTTTTTCAGGGTTCCCCCAAATTTTGAATCATCCAAATGGGAGTCCACCCTTTACCAACACAAAACCATGAAGAGGTCTTCCCCATGTTGAAGATTTTCCCTTCCTTGATGAACCACATCTGGATAGGAGGGTGTTTCGTCACGGCCAATGGGAGAACTTTGAGAGGTGTCAGGTCATGTTCAAACTCATCCAATTTTCAAAATCTAAAGTGAAGTACAATTCACTGATGGATCCCTCACCTTGATCCTCTATGTTATGGGCTAGGGTAGGGACTCGATGTATCATCCTTTTCCTCCTAGAAAAAGTTCTCCAACTGATCCTGAAACCCCTCTTTAGATACTTACAAGAGGGGGAAGAGTTGGCTTCTTTCTGGGATCTTACTCTTCAGTCCTCTATGTCTTCACTATGATAATTCTCCTCCATGAAAAGTGATCCTGGAGAATTGTTCTTGGAACTGATCAATGTCAAACACCATCCTGATCCACCACCAATGATTTATACCTTTATGCAGTATATTTTTCATAACCCCTCATATAGGGATGTGGTGATACAAACGGTGTTGTCCCTAGGAGATAGACCATGGTGTAGTGGTTTATTAGTTCATGCACTATACTCTCAAAAAACTTACCCACCGTCACAACGGTCTATGTCAGTACCGTTAAAAGTCTCTCAACAACCCCCAATTGAAGAATGGGGTAATCAAGGGTAGACCCTAAGTCTGAGCCGAGATGTTTATGGGACATTGTCACTGCAGATCATCTCTCTAAGATGTTCTAGCCAATTACAACTGAAATATTCAAAAATTTGTGGTCCCTCACGTAGGATTAGGTATTTTTCTTCCGCCAAACCTTAGAGATGATGAATTTCAATCTCTATTGTCAATTGGTAGCTTACCCTAGGATCTGAGAACACTTCAACGAAATTGGTCTGTAGTTCCGCCTAGTTGAGTTGGTCGAACATCCTATTTCTCAACACCCTGAGTCACCTGATCATCACCAAACCCTCTATCAACAATGTGCCTAGAGGTCCACAGTGCATCACAAAATTATTATTAAGGATTATACCCATGTTCGGATTCACTGTTGGGGATAGTAGGCTTCCCTTCATTTCCTTTATATACGACAACAACCCAACCTTCATGGTGGCATTTTGGATATGCCTCCAGGTATAGTCACAGTTTACTTGGATGACCTTGTAGAGGAGGACACCAACCTAGGGATTATTTTAGTGAATTTTCCCCTCGAGATTGTACCACACATGTTGGATACTTTGGGTAGGGTTACTCACCAGTAGGGAAATTTTATGGGACTTATTGCCCCTTCCAAGTCATTTTTCTTTGGTTGGGACCTCAGCAATGGTAAAGAATAGGCAAGAAAAGTCAAACCCTCTAACCAATCTGGCTTAGTGAAAAAGACAGAATATGATCCTGAAAGGTTTTCTCTATGCCAACAACTTGAAGAACACAAAAATATTGATGATGACATTCCCTTTGAACACATTACATAACGGTGTATATATTACTGTAATCTTCTTCCAGGGAAGTAAGGGAAAGTAGAAATTCAACCAATGAGTTGCCTCCTAGTGGCATCGACCACCCTGTCCATCTAGATAGAGTAGAGGCCAGAGTTTATTGAAATATACCATGATATGAATCACCAAATCTGCATGATTTGTGTGACTACCTTCCTTGGGAACCATCTAAGGTTCCTCCGACTTCTCTATAGGTTTATCCCCAAGCAGTCCCATGGGTAATCCCACCAGCCACTCCACAAGTTGATGAACCAACATTCCATGTCGAAGAACTTACTAATGCACTGGTAGTCATATATCCTAATTAATATAAGAATTACCACCAAGATGATCCAATATATTCTCTCATTTCCCACCTCAATGCTTTTGAAACACGACAAGTGGTGATCGTACCTGATAGCAAGCCATATCTGTCATGGTTGGATGATATTCCAGCGCTCCCAAGATTCAATATTCCTAACTTATCATCATTTAATGGGATAGGAAACCCCCTGTAACATCTATCCCATTCAATTCATGATTTAGACTTGTTATGGGAACTATTTAATAGCAGGAAGTTTCCAAACATCGATATTTTTTACATAGACTGGAAGGACCGTCATTTTTCTAGAACAACCAGTTACCGATTGGGTCCATAGCTGGTTTGGAGGATCTTCATAGGAAATTTCTGTACCAGTTTAGTTCCACCACAAAGTAGAAAATCATACTCAAACTCTTCAAGTGAAAGACAATGCAGGATGATCGCGTCACAATTTTTATCACAAGATGGAAGGGTCTCACATATTCACTTGATATGTCATTGATTCAAGATATTTTTTTATGAAGTGCATGGGGAATTTATAAATTGAATTGGTCCCTTGAATCATAACTCAGAACTACCTAGGGGGATTCTGGGATTTCTCTGACAAGGCACAATGTCTATAAGAATCCTTACAACAAGCCAAGAAGGCACACCCATTACTTCCTGAAGTTCCTAGAAGAAAAGCCTCCATGGTTGAGACCGATGCTATTCCATAGGTAGAGGCCCCAATATAGTTGATTAATTAATAGTGGAACCACCTCCCCAACCACACCGAGTTCCACTACCTCTGGCTCGGAATCACCCACCTCAAAATCAGTAAGTGCCGCTATGTAATGCACAACCACCACCTAGGTGAGAAAATTAGGCCCGTCATCCTCAATAGGATCCAAATCCCTAACATGGGTAGTCTACTAAAACCCACTTTCTAGACATAATAAACATAACCTACTCATTTACTGAGGCTCAGGTCCCTAGATACTTTCGAGGCACCTTAGATCAAGGAATCATGTGGTTTCCAGAATGTAGGAGGCTTAAAGAGGTAGATCTCATAGATCGACCTAATTATTTCCCTACCAATAATTTCTTAGGAACACCATGAAATAGTGTTGTTTTTTTAATGAATGGGTTCAATACCAAGTCCGTAACAACATAGTAATATTGGGTTTGGAAGTGGAATAGGTGGAATGTGTGTTTATAATGACTGAAAACGACAAAGATGGTGAGTGGCAGTAGGTCTCTACCTGTGGGTCTCATAAGAATGATGATCCAATGGATCGCAAGGTAGTTTCCTATTTCCATGGAATTATATGTGCTTGTTTGAGCCAGCCTCAGCCTTCTGAATCCACCATGATTTTTTGGATACAGTTTATGTGTTTATATCTTAACATACTTCCTCTCAAGAAGTTAAGCACCAAAAATGAATGGGAAAGCAAAGACCTCTGTCAATACCGAGTTCATCTTGTACTCCCAGTGATTTCATGACCCTAGAAATGGGGATCCTCCCCAGTGTCCACCCAGTAATGGAGGATTCTTCAAGTGATGATCAGGATTATGACTTAGTAAATATGGTCGAGCTAGTGTACCCTTACATGGTATTTGACAATGAGGAGAATTTAGAATATCATCCTAATGTCCCCCAGCTGAATTCAACATCGATGAATCCATAGATATTTGAATTGTTATAATTCATTGTCCAGCACATCCAACCTTGTTGTTAATACCACTGAGACTAGATATTAGGCCCAATGCATAGCTCAGAACAATTAATCCTCTCATCTGATCTTTTCAACATTACTTTCCCTGCCATTTTTCCTACTTGATCAGGTATAGCCACTGCAACCGTTCTATGATCCACTGCGTTCAGCCGAGGCCAGACCATGGTAATCTAGTCATCCTCTGATAGTTTTTTTATGTTTTGACTAGTGAGATATAGGATATTCCTAACCCCATCCCAAACCCTCTAGTAAGACCTATAGAAGTGATCGTCATGCCTCCTACCATAGTGTGACCTCCGGTCGATAGAAATGTTCGTCTAGCATTGAATTATGATTGTATCAAGATCCTTTCCAATATTCCTATGTGGCTGTCAATTCTCGAGGCTCTTCGCATATCAGAAGGTATGTGTAAAGCCCTTGCAAAAGCTTTATGAAGCCCCCTCTAGTTGGAAATAGAGGTAGTGTAACATCCCAGGTAAATAAAGAATATGAATTTTTCATATTTATTAATATTTGAATTAAATATTAATTTTACATTAAAAGGGTTGTTATGTTCGATAGCGTACCCGATACACAACAACAGGTTACATTGAAATCTTACATTGCACACTAATAATATATTATTATTTTAAACAGCAGTTAACTCCTAGACATTTTATTTGCAGGAATAAACAAAACTAACTAAAATATGATTATACATGATTGTTAAATGTAATTACATTATCCAATAAAAATTTAGAGGCCTAAAATATGAATGAATCTAATTTTATGCATAATTTACATTTAAAGGCCGATTTACCACCTTTTAATGGAGAACCCTTTTTAAATATAGTTTTGGTCACTTTAATACATTCTATATGACCAAATAAGATCCTTCTTTAAACAGGGACATCAAAATTTACTTTGGGTAAATTTTTTGGAATTTTTCGGATAAAGTTCATTTTTTAATGAATAGTGAATTTATTGTATTTTAATTCAAAACTATGTTTTAATAAAATTTATTTATATGGTTACATTATCTTTTGAATTAGATTTAAAGTTTAATTAGAATATATTTTTACCATTTAATCCAATTTTGGCCATTGTAATTAATTTCACTTTGAAATTGGATATAAACAAGTATCAATCTTTTGATAGTTATTGTTTCTTAAAAACATGCTATTTGTTTGGATAACGGGAATTGATTTTAAAATTAACTAATGCCAGTTCTATGTTTTGAATTTGGAAAAATAGAAATAATTTTTGAATTCGGAATATCAAATTTAGCTTAGGCTGAATTTTTGGTATTTTTCTGAAAAACATCAAATTTTGAGGAATAGTGAAACCACTTTGTGGTAGTTAAAAAAACTGACATTTTCATTTAAATGAAATTTTACCACTTATGTGAATTGAATTTCAAAAATCTTACATACATGGTTGTTATCAAGAAGTAAAATGTAGTTCATTAAGATGAAACTAATTTTTGGGGAATAGTAACTTTTGACATTTATTTACCGCGGTTAAAGGTAAATAAGGTAATTTAAGGTAAAAATAATATTATTATAATTAAAAATTACCTTAACACTTTTCCAAACATTATTGGTTGAGTTATTAACGACCATGAGTATCTTTTGGTCGATTTTGGGACCCCATTGAGCCACTTGGGAGTGATAATGACAATTTAGATTAATTAATTTAATGTAAAGACAAAATTGGCATTAACACAAAACTTTTAGTAATTAATAATTATATGGTGTTATATAAGTCATATGTTCGACTATAAATACTAATTGGAAATATGAAAATATTTCCTATATGATATTATTTTTTTATAATTTTTAGACAATGAATAATTTAAATTATTTATGATAAAATAATGATGTAGTATTTACCTCATTAATAAATGATATAAATAATTAAGGTTATAATGATTAAAATATTATCCACAACCAGTCCAATTCTTATTAGATGATTTTATTCTAACCATTAGTCATATTATCTTCATCATTAATGATTTTTGGACCCTTTCAAATAGAAGATAAGTTTATAATAAAATAATATTTTCACACTTTCCAAAAGAGGCCCTCCTCTCCCTTATAAAAGGAGACCACTTCTAACCAATTTCTCACACCTATAAAGACATTTTTCTTGCCCAAACTCTTCCCAATTAATCTCCATAAATCCCTCTCCTCCTCCTAAAATAATTACCTTAGGCAGAAGGCACTTCAAGAAGTCATTTGGTTCAAACCAAAGAGAGTTACCCAAAATAAAGGTAACAATTTCTCTTAAATTGTTTTCTTTCATTTTACTTCTCCAACCCCAAAAACCTTTTTATATCATTTATTTTGTAAAAAAACCAGTATAATAAATATAATAGGATGTTTTTATGAGAATTATTTGTACTACACCTACACACAACTCCATCTAATGGATGGAGAACATAATGTTTCTGTGGGTGACAAACTAACGCCTCATGAAACGATGATTGTTCAATTACATCTTACCGCATCTCATGGTGGCCATTATGATGGCACATTATTTATAGATGATATATATTATGTTTATTATTTTTTTATGCTTCTGTACTTCCAAATTATATCAATCCTTTATGGTTTCCATTGTGGGTAAATACGATAATCTCATTTAAGGAAGTGCGGACTACCGCCCCCTTAAAGTGATGTGACTCGTTAATGACTTGTGTGGGATGTATAAATGATATAGATAATGATATTATATATGATATTGTACTAGATTTATAATATACCTATGTATAATTATGTTTTAATTCCATTAAAATAATAGAGAGAAATGAAAGTAGCATTTATGCGTACGTACGGCTTTCCGTCCACATGAACGGTGTATTTCATTTCTTACATCCAAATGTTATGTATGACTATAAATAAATGTATATACTGAATATATATGATATATATGATATTTAAATAATGAATATCATTCTTTATATAATTTACTATTGGCCACATGAACAACTTGTAAATATAAGGTGTTCATTTTTGACTCAAGTACCAAATATCGACAAAATTAACGTTATTAACATAAATGATTACATAATGTTTATAACATGGTAATAAGTTATATAAAAGGAATAATAAACTTGAAAATTATTCTTAATAAAGTATAAATAAACTTTAGTTTATTATTCAGGAGATTAAAGAATGATCGAGTCAAGTCGGACACGAGGTAAGGGATCCGACCTCTCTCTTTCTTTTCATGTACTCTCTTTTATGTCATTTGTTTTATGCTTCACGTTCTTATGTTGGAGGATGTCATTTTATATTCAAAATACTATAATTTGTATTTTAATGTGATTAGATACCCCCTATTACTCTCATCAATTAATTTTACAAATTTTTAAGTGGCGTCATTAGACTGCCGAATTTTTGTAAGTGATTTCATATCTCACTATTAATTCTGTGATATTTCCATTGTTCATCACTTATTTATTGCATGTGGTGTATTGTGTACTGAACTATTATGTATATTATCATGATTCTCATTATATTAATGGTATTCTGTGATTAATTTGGTGGTTATTAACTTTGGGTCATATGACTCGATTGATTACAACGTGGTAAGGGGTTTTCATCTCACTTTTTATCCCCATGAGATACATGCTATATTTGCCACTACTTTATTTTGTGTGGTGTATGTACTTACCATGATTGTAATATTTGTGTAATAAAATTTCATTTATTATTATATACATCTTCATTGTATTATCCTTCTTTCATGTGGCATATGTTTTGTAATTTACCAAATTGGTAAGGGAACCTTTCACCCTCATCTTTTTAAAAGACTTCTTTTTGTTATGTCTTTTTATTTACATCTTATTATGTTGGAATATATTCTTATATATCCTTACTGATGTAAAATTTATGTCCAGGTGATGAGATACCCTTTTTATCTCATCAACTCATTTTCTAAATTTTAATGTGACGTCGTTAGGCTGTCGAATTTTTACAGGGGAACTTCTTAATCCAATTTTGATTCACTGGGTTGAACTTGTACTTATTGAATATGTCCTCCTATGAATATGTGTGAATGAGATCTGATTTTTTTACACATAATATCCACTTATATTGGGTGTACTTATATTTTTCAGCCATAATTATGAGATTGATTTATCCTTAATTTAAGGATACCATCTTTATAAGGGATTTCATCTCAATTTACATTTCTATTGAGAATTAATTTTTGTTATGCAGAAATTCCCAAATATATGGTTTATATAATGTGATTTGACATATTATATCATGAAGCCTTTTATTCTCATGATATTATAATGTTCTAATTAAATGTTATTCCTCAATTATTTGTATTCAAGCATCTCTCATTTTGTTAAAAACTCTTTAACTAAAATACTGTTTTAAATGTTTTAAATATTTATTCTTCTAAATCATTATCTTTAATGTCCATGTTTTAAAAATGGTTTTAAGGATTTATTTATATGGAAATTATTGTTTCAATATGTTAATTCCTTCAAAATCTTCAAAGTGTTATGGGACACTTTGATTCAAAAATCATTTTCTAAATGGTTTTTGAAAATGGATTGATTATTTTAATATCTTTAAATTACTTATTGTGATTTAAAATGAAATGTTATTTGTTAAATGTTTATATTTGAAATATTTTATGTGTTATGATGGTACTTGGACATTTGAAAGGTGGTTACGTGATAAACCATATGACGGGTGGTGTCGTGAATACCAGGATGGGTGGTTTTGTTATAACCTCCAATGCATTGGGTATGAAAGTCGGCCGTATGGCTATTCCATTAACTGATATGTGTTAAAGTAGACCGCATGGTTATTCCATTTAAGTATGTTTATATCCCAAGTTACCTTTATATGTTATGTGTTCTTTATATTAGTTGTATGGTAATCTTTTGGTTACAAAAGGTTTAGTAATGATCTTTTATCCAGTGAAGAGTATTTACTACTTCATAAAGGTGAAAAGTATTACTTATGTTAAAGTATTCATGGTTTACTTGTTGTTTTGAAAAACTAACAGTTTTACTTCATTTTGTATCCCTTACTGAGCTTTTTATGCTTATCCCAAGTTATTGTAATGTTTTTCACATGACATAATGTGGAATTGGGTCAAGGATGGGATCATAGAAAACTCATGTTGTCTTAAACATGGAACTAGACATGAATCTTTTTTTCAAGAGTTCATGTCTTGTAAAAAAATGGATACTGGGTGGAAGTTTCTACATTGTAAATCTTTTGAGATGTAATAGTTATGTCCTAACACTCTAAAACTATATGCCTGAAAGGATCCTCAATGTGAATTATTCATTTAATTCAATATTAATTAATGTTTATGGCCGAGTCCTTATAGGTAGAATCCATAGAAGACTTCCATGATAAGATAGTCAAACTCACAGAATCAAAGGCCGTTATCCCAATCTCAGGATATGGTGAAGGTTCTCTAGTACAGAGGCTCATTCCCCACTGTATATCACCAGTCAGTTCAATCACATTGATGTCTGTCTCTATCTTGTGGACATAGGTTCTAGGAACAATCTTATATTGACCAGGATGATCCGCAATTTGGGTCAATTCGAAGAATATTTGAGTCCCTATAACATAAATAATAAAGGATATGATAGAACGAAATTAATATATATTGGTAAGATTCTCCTAAAAACCCAGTTTGGGGGCTTGATCGCCAGCACTGAGTTCATGGATTTCTCACATAACAATGCCTACAATACATTGATGGGTAGACCCTGACTCCACCTGCATGTTGCAGTTCCCTCCTCATATCACTAATGAGTTAAGTACTCCATCAATGGTCAAGTGGGAATTATCCAAGGTGATATGTCTCCCTTTTCCTTTTTTGAATCCTGTTATTTGGATACCAACTATTATAAGATCATGTACATGTAGGTTAGGGCCAATGATTTTGAACATGCTACCATTGTGGATGATACATGGATAGACTTAGAAGATTCCTCCATCCTCCCAATTCACCACTTGGAAGCCACAACCCTAGACATTGGGAAATTCTTTGTTGTCTTCGAGTAGTGTGGAAAGTGTGCTCCCAAGTCTAAGGAACTTCGGAAGATTACCTCATAT
This sequence comes from Viscum album, assembly GCA_963277665.1. Taxonomy (NCBI): domain Eukaryota; kingdom Viridiplantae; phylum Streptophyta; class Magnoliopsida; order Santalales; family Viscaceae; genus Viscum; species Viscum album. The sequence continues at coordinate 1,553,057,199 of OY728141.1, forward strand.
TCCTAGACAAATCTATCTTGAGTGATCCCAAAGCCCCTAACCCCTGTAATGTATCAGGATGTTTTCCCAATGGAAATAGTGATATGCCACACTTTCTTGTTCATATAGGATAGTTGGAACTGACTCAAGACAATGTGAATCAACTGCTATGATATTATTAATCATGGCCCCTTGGGTTGAAGGCCTGGAAGAATCAGATCAACATCTTTTTCACTATTGTTGCAGCAGCACCAAAGTCTCCCAATGAGGATTCCACTGCCACTCAGGCTAGTACCCACATTCTATCAGGGTCAATATACTTAGAATAAATTCCCATCCCAATAATCCTCTCACCATGTACAATGAAGAGGATTTGAAGTAAATCCCTCTTACATTGGAAGAAGCTGTATCTAGCACCATTAATGAGTGGTACAGGTGGATCTTGGGACCAAGATAGAACCAAAACCAACACTGATCAGTGTAGTCATGTCTGCAGAAGAATAAAAATTTTATGTAGAATCCCCAAAGTAGAATCGTGATGTATTTCTCTGGATCTATGATGAGATTCTAGGGATAGATCTTTAGGTTGTGTTTCACTGTCTCGGTCTCCCAATAAATCATCATGGGTTCCAAAATCATCCTAGAAAGATGAAACCCTGTGGCCATGGTCAAGTCCATGGTTGATAATATCCTTAAATAAAACATGATCAAGGAGGTCCAATACCCTAAATGGTTATCAAAAATTGTGCCCATTAAGTAGAATAAAATATAGATCAAAGTTTGCATCGACTTCTGGGATCTCAATCGTCACTATCCGAAAGATGATTTCCCCCCTCCCCACAACAGAGTTATTGATCAACACTACCGCTATATTCCAATATCTCTCCATCATGGATGGGTATTTAGGGTATAATAAAATATGAATAGACCCCAAAGAATAAGAATCAAAATTCATAAGATCTCCAAAAGGTATCTTCTTCTATCAAGTAATGTCTTTTGGTATGAATAATGCAAGAGCCACCAATCAGCATGCCATGCACCACCTATTCAATCCAATCCTTGAGACATTGGTGGAATGCTATGTGGAAGATCTGGTGTTCAAATCCATCTAGTTCTAGAATTATCCTACAGATCGTGAGAATGTTTTCAGCTTCCTCTGTTCCCACTACACAAAGATGAACCCCTTGATGTGTGCCTTCAAGGTTACCTTTGGAGAGTTTTAGTAACATCCTGGTTCTGAAAGCCTCCTAGAGACGCCTCGTACCTGGTTGGTCACATGGCCTGAAGCGCATTTCCCAAAATTCCAAAGGCTGCTAATTAGCAGCGAGGGCCTTGGGTGTGATGATGGGGAAAATATTCCCTCATTGTCAGAGTAAAACATCAGAAATAAAACAAATATAGAATTGTGGAAGTAGTGATAATAATAACATTCAAAAGAAAACAGTGGAATACTGAAAAAGAAACAACTAGAGCACATAAATAAATGATGCATGTTAAATATGTCTAGGAAATTAGCCAAACAAACCACAATGCTGGAATACAATAGTACTAAAATGAAGTACAAAATAAAAAAGATAAACAACTTCTCATAATCGCAAGCCTCATCTTGGTCCCTTTCTCCCCAGCTCCAAGCAGTCATGTACAGGAAGTAGAAGGGCTCTTGCCCTTATCTATACGTACAACAGTATAATCTGTTTGGTCCCAAAAGCATGACCCAAACTGGATGTGAGACTAAATCCCAGTAGGAAACCACCAAAAGATCTATGCCTAAAAATCATTGAATATATGGAAGGCAATAAGTAAAAATAATAGAAAACAAGGAGGTAATCAACAGTAAACATTCTTACAGTTCAATTACATTCAAATCCACATATCAAGTAACAGCTAATAAAAGAAGGTAACCCTCTGGGTGTACTCACAACCTAACCGATATAGTTTAACCAAACAAGAATAATAAACCCTCTGGGAAGTAAACACAGTCTAACCCCTTTGGTTCAGCATAACGATAGCCTCTCCGTTGAAGCACTCACCATCAATTCCCCCTATAGTCTCATATCGGTAACTAAAAGGAGATCTGGGGAAGCACTGACATCACATTCTCCATGTGGCCCATGTTGAGTAACTACAGACACTATGAGGAAGCACTTATGTCAATTTCCTCTATGGTCTCACATCATAATAGAAAAACAGACACTCTAGAGAAGGCCTTACATCCATTCTACCTATGGTCTACTACACTAGGTTCTCACGGCCCAATGTAAGTCAATCAAGTATAGCGATACATATTGGCCAAGGTAAACCTCCAGAACTACTTGGATAATAGTCTACAACATAACAACATGTTAGATAAATAATCACACCATCCTAAAATACTAGGCATGTGAAACCAACAAGGAAGCCTTAAGTAAGACCAAACGGCCATAAACAGAACATGCAGAGGAAAACACTTCCAAAGAATTACAATTAACCCTATTCACATTCAATTGACGTCTACTCAATCATTCACGTAAAACAGGAAATTAGAAGGGATAAAACAGTAAACACGCAATGCCCAATTCAAGGTTATTGGACAAATTTGCACATAAAACTAAATTAAATTCTACAGAAAGAAATAAAACCCCTTCCTCGGTGTTGTGGGAACAATATACATGAACCTCAAGCCTTGAATCGCCCAAGAACATCATAGATCTAAAAAAACATCTAAAACATTCAACCGAAGATAACTCTTGAAAGAGGTGGAATCCAGAAACGAAGATCTATATGAATGTAGAGTTTACCTAGGTGATTCCAATGCAATCGAAAGAGGTCAATTTAAAGAATGGGTGCTAGATCGAGGGATCCAGGAAATATGATGGTCGTACGGGTTCTCTCGGAAAAACCAAACCTAAAAGAAGTCGGTTCTTTCCATCTGACACAACCCCGATGCATTTAATAAAAAAATAAAATACATGTCATGTACCTTAATGTACACAGAGTGTAGATTCCCTTACTAATAAGTACATTAGGTGTTCTCCTGGTCACCACACACAACCATTTGTAAGGATGCTACATGGCCAACACTCTGCTACCTGCAGTAACTGAGTACACGACATGTACTCATAAAGTACATGGCGTGTTCTACAAAAATTTATAGAAATTCCTCTCATTCTCGAAAACAAAAGAAGAGGAAAAAGATGTGTTAAAGGAATATTTGGGTTCTTACAAACTTCTCCCCTGAACGAAATTTGTCCCCGAAAATCTCTATCAAGGTGGAGTAGACGAAGAATCCCCGAACAGCTCCGACAACTGAGAACGTACATTGACCTCTGTCTCCCAAGTCTCATCCTATACTCACCAGTGCGGCCAAAACACCCATGGCCACATAGAACCTTCGTAATTCGGTAAAAAATCTGGATATGACTCTCCTAAAACAATGCATACACCCCAACTCAACTTCCTCAGGTTGGAAATCATGAGATGGGTCTGAGAAGTAACGTCAAAGCTGAGAAACGTGGAAAACATCATGCATATCCCGATACCTTTGAGTTAAATGCAACTGATAGGAATGTATCCCAACTCTCTCCAACACCTATAACGTCCAGACGTACCTGAGTGAAAGCTTACCCTACCTCCTAATCCTCATGTGTCCCAACCTTAGTGTGACACACAGGAAATCCTGATCCCCAACCTCGAACTCCAAAGGTTGTCTCTGGCGACCACCAAAAGACATCTTCCAAGACTGTGTAGTTGTTATCCTCTTCCAAATCAACTCTATTTTCTTTTAGTCCCCTAAACAAGACAAGGTCCTAGTATAGCTTCCTCTCCTACCTCCAGCCAACACAAGGGTTATCAGCATGGCCTACCGTACAAATCTTCAAAAGGTTCAATCTGAATAGTTTCATGAAAATTATAGATGTAGGAAAGCTCCAAAAGAGGTATGTGTTTCTCCCAAGAACCTCAAAAATATAGGATGCATGTTCGAAGCATGTCCTCAAGCACCTATACAGTATGCTCGGACTGGCCATCTATCTAGGGATGGTAAGCTATACTCAAAACACCTATGTACCCAAATCTTTCTGAATCCCCTACCAGATCTGAGAAGAAAAACTTGTGTCCCTGTCTGAAACAACAGAGTGTGGAACCCCAGGTAGATGCACAATCTCTCGAATGTATAAACCACCAAGATCATCAACACTAAAGGTCTCCTTGATTAGAAATAAGTGAGAAACCTTTGTCAGTATGTCAATGAAAATTCACACTACATCATTCCCTTGAGGCAACCTCGAAAAACCTATCACGATGTCCATTGTTAAATCATTACACTTCCACTCAGTAATGGATAACTACTGTAAAAGCCCTGCTAGTCCCTAATAGTCTGCCTTCACCTACTGAAAGGTGGAACACTTAATGATGAAACCCACAAAATCTCTCTTCATACATGGCCACAAATACAGACAGTGTAGATCATGATACATCTTGATAACTCCACGATGAACTGCCCAAATTGAGGAATGAAAGTCCTAAATCATCTCCTCTTGTATGTCTGCTAGCACCCATATGTGCCCTTGGAAATGCAGAATCTCATCCTAGCCCATGGTCCATCCATGAATAGGGTTTTCTCCTGAAATGATTTTCTATAGGACTATCCCATCTGAATCTGATAGCTTCCTCATTATCACTTGATTAAGAAGAGTAGAGGTAACAGCTACAAAAGAAAGAAAAATCTGGACTTGTATATCATGCACCTGTAAATGAATCACATAGATCATAGCCATAAGGTGCCACTCACTACTGGCCTCTTTAATTGGCTGTATCTGAGTCCTCCTGCTCAGTGCATCAGCCACTTTGTTTCCTTTCCTAGGTGTATAGACAAGCTTTAAGTCAAAGGACTGAAGGTACTCAACCCACTTTCATTGTCTCAAATTTTGATCATTCTGAGTGAAGATATACTTGAATCTTTTTTGGTCGGTGAAAACCACAAAATTCTCTCCCAGAAGATAATGTCTCCAACAGTGTAAATCATGAACAACAGCAGCCAACTGAAGATCATGTGTTGGTTAATTCATCTAATGTGGCATCAACTGCTGAGACTCGTACGTAATGACTCGTTCTCCCTACATAAGCACAACTCCTAGCCCAATACCAAATGAATCACTATAAAAAGTATAGATCTTTCCCGACTCTAGACATACTAGTATTGATGCTGTAGTAAACCTCCCTTTCAGCTTCTGAAAGGTAGAATCACAAGAATTTTACCATAAGAACTTTTCACTCTTGTTATTCAGCCCCGTCGATGGTCTTTCTAAACATGAAATGTCATGTATGAAACGTCTATAGTATCCAGCCATCATTAGCAAACTCTGTACCTCAAAGACGTTCTTTGAATTCTCCTAGGATACAACTGATTTTACATTCTCTAGGCCTACTAACAGACCTGTATTTTAATTAACTTGACCCAAGAAGTGAATTTGGTCCATCCAAATGTGGAATTTTAAGAGATCAATATATAACTGATGCTCTCTAAATGTACTAAGAATGATCTCAAGATGGGTGTCATGGTCGTGTCGAGTGTGAGAGTACACCAAGATATCATCCATGAAGACCACAAAAAATGAATCCATGTTTTTATGGAACACTCGGTTCATCAGTTCCATGAAGAATACATGCGCGTTCGTGAGACCGAATGACATAACAACATACTCGTATAGACCATAACTACTCCGGAAGGCTGTAAGAGGTATATCAGATGGTCTAACACGCAACTGATGATAATTGGACCTCAATTCAATCTTCGAGAACACCCGAGATCCTCTAAGATGATCAAAGAGATCATAAATCCTCAACAAGGGGTATCGGTTCTTGACCTTCAACTGGTTAAACTTCTGATAATTCACACACAGTTTGAGGGTACCTTCCACCTTCTTTGAAAACAGGATAGGTGAACCCCAAAGAGAAATACTAGTTCAGATGAAAAGCTTTGCCTGTAACTCCTCCAACTACTTCTTAAGCTCCTGCAACTATAGTTTAGCCATCCTATAAGGAGGAATGAACACCAGTGCTGCCTCTGGCACAAGATAAATAGAAAAGTCGACCTCCTGCTCTGGAGGAAAACCTGAAAAGTCCTCTAGAAAGATTCCCCTGAAATGACCCACCACTAGAGGAAATTTCATCTGTGAAGTCCTCTAGAGATATAGACTATAGATTTGGGCTATAACGCCTCCCAACTCATGATGCTCGGGTCCTTCTCTACTCACCTAGACATGCAATTCTCCCTTATGATGAAAAAATTCACCTTCTGGTGATGTAAAACACACCCTACAATGATAGAAATCGACAATAGCCTGGAAAGAAGCTAACCAGTCCATTCCTAGAATGACATCCTAGCCTATCATATTTCAGAAATAGAGGTCCCCTATGAAGTGACACCCACAACATTCTAGAGGACACTACTTGCACTGAGGTACACTAGTCATTCTAGTCCCCAACGGAGTGTCTAACATTAAGTTATCAGCAGAAGAAATGATACAGTGTCCAAGAATCTCCACAAAAACAACAGATATAAAGTTATTGGATTCCCCTGTATTGAAAAGAGCAGAAGCTAAAATAAAGGAACCTATAATCGTACCTCTAACTGTGGAGGGTTTGGGATCCTGCTCTTGCTGGTTATGCTCCACTGTAAAAGTATGACCTATACCGCACCCCTATGACCCTGCCTACCACTCTTAGCTAATCCACCCTATTGTCATTGAAATCCTTGTGACTGAATACCATGGCAGCGACCTCCACCTCAGCTAGAATGGCCGGAAGAACTCCAGTTCCCTGACTAAGGAGTAACTGACAGTGCTGCTCTTGAATGCAGAGTCATTAAGAACCCCTGTCACCAGCTTCTTGTGAAAAGATCCAAGAGAACCTCTGAATGTGACCCCTCTTTCTGCAAGATTGACACTCAAATAGGACTCTCGGGCACTATGGCCTCATATTCCCAGTCTTCCCGCATTGGTATCACAACACCTAGATACCAGAAGAAGTGTCTCGCCTCTTTGGATCAGTGCGCGAAGAGCACCTACGATGCTTATTGCTATTAATAAGAGGGATAGTAACTCCAGATGTCGAACCTCCCTAGATACCAACTCCGGAATCCCTCAGATTATGCTCCATGATCAGCGCCTGGTTGACTATTGAGGTGATGGAAGTCAACTTGAAGATGTTCACCTACGATCGAATGTCATGCCTGAGACCATCCTCAAACTTCCTCACCATGAATAACTCACCACCTCCTGTAATAGGTGTGAAGCGCTGCAGCTATATGAAGTGAGAAGAATACTCTATAACATAACGATTACACTGCTCAAGACTCATGAACTCCCAGGTTTGATCAGCTCTCAAAGTCTCCAAGAATAAATAGTTATAGAAGGCACATTGGAATCCATCCTAAGCCATAACTTGCTGGTGTCCTGCCTATGAGATCATATCTGACCACCTCATGGTGGAATCCTAAAGCATGTAGGTAGCGAGCATCACCCTCCACTCTGAAGACATCTCTAGATGATAGAAGATAGACAGAATCACCTCTAACCATGACTCTACAGCCTGAGGTCCTCCTTACCCTACGAAAGTGGGAGGATGTTGATACTTGAAGACCCATGTCAACTCTACCATAGATGGGGAAGGATGCGGTACTCTGCGGAAGGTCTGCATGAACCTCATGAAGCCCTCTCTGAACTGTGCATCAACACCTGTATCCAGGATAATGGCTGGTGCCAATGCTGGCACAACTGGAGGATCAGATGGTTGTCCTGGATCAGACATGCCCTGTGACTGATCACCGCCTTGCAACTGGTGTACAACAAAAGGATGTCTCGGTGGCATGACTCTGCAAGGTCAAGCACACACCTTAGATCACGATTATCAAGGACTAAAAACTAGATGTGTAAAAATGGAATAGGAAGGGAATAGGAGAAACAAAGCATTAATGTTTTCCAAAACATGGATACACGGTGTGTATAATGACTACACGACATGTTCCCTTAAGCCTTTCACATGGGCATGTACTCCTATCGCAATTAGTCATGTAACACCCAATACACACGGCGTGTTGTCCTAACACATGGCGTGTACTTGAATTTTCTTTCCCTGCCCGAGTTCTCTTACATGTCGAACCCAATCCGTTTTCCTAAGCAAGACTACACGGAATGTTCAAGATAGACATGCCGTGTACTAGAAAAGATTCACCGACCCGTGTTGTTAGAGACACGGTCAGATACATGGCTCACACTACACAGCATGTTCCAGATAGACAGGATGTGTACAAGGCGGATTTTTCTGACCTGTGTTGTTCATTACATGGCCGATTATGCGGTTTACACTACACAGAATGTTCCATATAGACACTACATGTATTAGAAAAGAGTCAACTAACCAGTGTTGTTAGTGACACGACCGATTACACGGTTCTACAACACAGCGTGTATATTCGGTAAATAGAGTGTCCTACCGAAGATTGAAAACCTCGTGTCCCAACACACAGTCTGAGACACAGTTAGAGACTACATGGTGTGTACATATAGTACACGGTGTGTACTTGTGAAAAACTATCTCTTCCCAAATAGAAGAACACATGGTGTGTATTCATCATTACACGATGTGTATTCCGGGTTGTTCTGGACAGTAATCCTTAGAAACTACTCTGGAACCCGAAAAAACACTGAAACGAACATTAAAGTGCCAAATATCAACTCATGAGGGCCCATATTCCCCGCAGATCCAAGATTGGTGTCATATACATGTTATAAACAAAGTAAGAAAGACAATGATCCACCAAATTCAAATCCATGAGGGCCCATAACACCTCAAGAACCAATGTTTGGTGTTCATTCAAACAACAACTCACACGAAGAATTACCCCTATCAATCAGCAGGTATTCTATTAAGGCATCTATCACAACAACATGCATATCTATCACAACAACATGCATATCTAGCACAACGTATATCACAACAACATGGAAATTACTATTCACCCTAAATGGCATGGCAAGAATGAATGACATGTGATTTTCCAGCAGGTGCATATATGACGCATGGGATAGAATACCTTCATCTCATCAGGTTGCAAAAGAAATAGAAGCTCAATAATATCAACAATAACAAGACAAAACATGTGAATCAACCAATGGTGAAATCAAATCAACTGTAAAATTGAAAAACTAGAAAAATTGCAATAAACAAAGTAGATTGGCTTTTCCCTAAATAAGGATTAGCTACTTCTGGGCACAGCTTAATAACAAGTACCTATTTTTTCCTATCCATGACTATAGTCCCCAAACATTATGTCAAGAAAAAAATAATTCCTCTAGTACCACATTGTAACATCCCTATTCTGGAAGCCACCCAGAGGTACCCCATACCCGGTTGGTCACATGGCCTCATGTGCATTTCCCTAAATGCCAGAGGCTATTGACTAGTAGTGAGGGCCTTGGGTGTGATGGTGGGAAAACTATTCCCTCATTTCCAGAGTAACACAGTGGAAATAAAACAAATATACAATAGCAGAAGTAGTGAAAATAATAGAATTCAATAGTAAATAGTAGAAGACTGACAAAGAAACAACTAGATCACATATATAGATGATGCATGATACGTATGTCTTGGAAAGAAGACAAACAACCCAAAATGATGAAATTCAACTGTACTAAAACAATATACAAAATAAAATAGTTAAACAACTCTTCATCATCGCAAGCCTTAGCTTGGTCCCATGCTCTCCAACTCCAAGCAGTCATGTACCTGAAGTAGAAGGGTGCTTTACCTTATCTATACCTCTAGTAATATAATCTGTTTGGGCCCAAAAGCATGACCCAAATAGGGTGTGAAACTAAATCCCAGTAGGCAACCACCAAAATAACTGTGCCTAACAGTTAGTGAATATATGGAAGGCAATAAGTAAAAAAGTGAAGTAAACAAGGAAGTACTCAGCAATAAACATTCTTAAAGTTCAATTAAATTCAAATCCACATATCAAGTAACATCCAATCAATGTAGGTAACCCTCTATGATTACTCATAGCCTAACCCCTCGGGTTCAATGAAACAAGAACAAGCAGCCCTCTGGGAAGTACACATAGTCTAACCCCTCTAGTTCATCTTAAGGATAGACCCTCTTAGGAAGAACTCACCGTCAATTCCCCCTATAGTCTCGTATCGGTAACTAAAAGGCGCTATGGGGAATCACTTACATAACATTCCCCTTGTGGCCCGCGTCAAGGAACTATAGAGACTCTGAGGAAGCACTTACATCAATTACCCCTATGGTCTCTCATAGTAATAGTAAAACATACAGTTTTTAGAAACCCTTATGTCCATTCTCCCTATGGTCTTCTACACCAGGTCCTCACAGCCTTCTGTAAGTCAATAAAGTTCAGTTATACATATCGGCCAAGGTAAACCTCAAGATCTACTTGGGTAAAAATCTATAGCATAACATATTTTTAGATAAATAATCAAACAATCCTACAATACAAGGCATGGGAAACAAACAAGGCCACCATATAGGCTAAGAAGGACCAAACAGTCATAAACAGAACAAGAATAGGCAAACACTTACAGAGCATATCAATTAAACCTATTCCCATTTATTTAACCTCTACTCTAGCATTCAAGCAAAATAGGAAATTAGTAGGGCTAAAATAGTAAACACGAAATACCCCGTTCAAGGGTATTGGACAAATTTACAGGTAAAACTCAACGAAATTCTAAGTAAAGTCACAAACCACCTACCTCTATGTTTTAGGAATGATATATGTGATCCAAAAACCTTGAATCGCCCAAGAACAATGTATATCAACAAAAACATCTAAAACGTTCAACCAAATATAACTCTTGAAAGAAGAGGAATCAGGAAATGATTCTCTAGAAGAAGCTAGAGCTTACCGAGGTAATCCCAATGCAATCGACGATGGTCGATTAAGAGAAAGGGTGATCTATTGGGGGCTAGGGGAAAGATTGAGGTCGTACAGGTTCTATCTGAAAAAACAAACCTAAAAGAATATGGTTCTGTCCATCAGACGTGACCCCGGTGCATTTAATGAAAACAAGAAATTACACGGTGTGTACTTTTAATGTACACGGCATGTACATAACCTTACCGAGCCCCACTTTAGGTAGCCTCTACGTCATGACACACGACCATGTGCAAGTCCGCTACACGGCTAGGACACGACCACCTATGGTAACTGAGTACACGATGTGTACTCATAAAGCACATGACGTGTACTTCAAAAATTTCAAAAAAAATACGTTTTTCTCAAAGACACCACAAAAGGAAAAACATATCTGAAAGAAAGATATGGGTTTTTACATTTTCTCAGCTTTTTCATCAGATACAGAGGCATAGAGATCAACCCAGAGAAATTAGGGCTATTAGACATATGCCTACTCTGAGAAAACTTTGAGAACTCCACTGTTTTCAAATCCACTTAGCCTATATGTTCCAATTCATCACAAATATGGCTGCAATGTGTAATTATTTTTTCCAAATTCATAAATAAAGGTTCCAATTATCAGTTGGATGAAGAGTTCTAGAATGATTTTGAGGAAATTAAGCAGTATGTAATACAACCTCTGATTCTGATGTCACCAACCTCCAGAAAGTCATTGGTCCTTTATGTGACCACCCTGGAATGATATCTTAGTGCCCTTATCACCCAGAATAACATTTATGGTACATAGGACAGTTTATACTATCTTAGCTGTGTTCTCGTTGATACAGAGACAAGATATTTCTCTATCGAGAAGAGATGCCTTGAACTTGTATTCACATCGTAGAAATTGTGAAATTTCTTACAGAACCTTGAGATACAACTAATGTCCTGCATAGACCCACTGAAATAAATCCTGAACTATCCCATGTAATCAGGCCATCTATCTTTGTGGGTATTCATCCTTAAATAGTATGACAATAGGTTTTTCCTCTAGAAGGCTATCAAGGGGAAAGCGCTGACAGACTTTCTTACCACCCATCCAACCCCAAAAAAGAATTCTCTTGATTATGATTTCCCAGATGAGGAAATCATCTTAGTGGACCAAGCCATTACATGTTAGAATATTCAATTTTATGGTGCTTCTCAAAGCATTACTGGTAGAAGACTCAATGAACCTAAACTCAATAGGGTAGACCTAGGTATTATTTTCATCACACCTTCATAGGATGTCTTTTCCTATTCATTCTTGTTGTCAGAATGATACACTAACAATAAAGTGGATTATTAGGCTCTCATCAATGGCCTAGAGATGGCTCTATATATTGATTTTAGTCACCAATATTTTAAGGGGGAGTCCGAGATAGTCATCAAAAAAATAATTAGTGACTATTTTGTTTGGATTCCAAAGCTCGCACCTCTACTATAGCGCACTCACCAACTGATGGACCAATTCCCTTCTCCAATAGAGATCAGTCATGTTCCCCAATCACAAAACTTTCTATCCAATGCCTTTTCCTACTATTCTACCTCTATTAAGGAGATTGATCGGGACAATAAAATCATCCTTGTCGCACACTGAAATTTCATCACTCCCATCACTCCGAACGATGATGAAGACCAATAGGTAAGTCATTTTATAGCTGATGCATCCACATCAGGACCAACATTTCCTCTTTCCATTAATGAAGAGACCCCTAATTGGTCAAGTCCTTTAATTCAGTACCTCCAAAAGGGTGATCTCATGAGAGATAGAGACAAACATGAATCAATATATCAGTGCATAACACAATTCACCCACCAAAGTGGTCCAAACCTTGACCATATCCTCTAAAAATGTGGGTTCAATGGAGTTATCATCCTCTACATTCAGGGTGATGTCATTCACTAGGTTATACAAAAATTTCATGAGAGTTCTAGCATACCTCATTAGGCATGGATGAAGATATACCACTAGAACCAATGATTGGTCTACATATGTCCCACCATGGTTTGTGACTGCATTGAGTTCACTAAGAAATTCCACTCATGATAGATCCATTACATCTTTGTGCATCGACTGCCAAAGCCCCTTCATACCGCCAAATATTCTTATCCCTTTACAGTATGGGGAATTCATGTGGTGGGACCATATACCCTAATGACAGCTTCCCAGTGATGGTTTATTCTCGCCACTACATATTTCTTTTCTATGTGGGAAGAGGAAATTCCACTCAAGGAAATCAATGATTGGTCTATCATTGATTTCATGAGATCCAATATCATCCTTTGATTTGGATTCCCTCACGCAATCCTCACCGGTAACAGCACCATCATCTCAGAAGCCAAACTAAATAAATTTTATTCTATGTACAATATTATTTCTAGTCACACCTCTTGTCATCATGCACAGGAAAATGGGAAGATTGAGGAATTAAACAAAACCAACTATAACAATTTGTAGAAGATGGTTGGTCAGAATAAGAAGAGCAGGCTAGAATAGCTCCACAAAGCTCTAATGGATTACTAGATGATGACTCAAAATTCCACCCAGGTGATTCCATATTCCTTGGTTTACGGAACAGAGGATTTTATACCCATCAGGATTCAATTTTCATCACTCCGTATCTCCATTTATGATCAGAAAATTCTAGACAAAGTAGCATAAGTCCATCTAGATGAATTATAATCCCTTGATTATAATAGGATTTGATCCTTACATAATCTGAAGAGGAATAAGAACATGTTAGCCTAGGCTTTCAACATGAAAGTTCATATGTGTAATTTTCTTCAAGGTGACACAGTGTTGGCCCCAAGAATGAAAATAATTCCTGGAAGGAAGACACCAATGTTGGAACCCAAATGGGATGTAACTTTCATCATTCACACGGTTTAACCAAACGGTGCATACTCCCTAGTCACTATAGATGGTGAACATATTATTCCTCCGACCAATGCCATGATTTACAAAAAGTATTTCTCTTATGAGTACCTACCACTTTCTTTACCCTATGACATTAAACAACATGGCTTGTTTGGGATGAAGGATGTAAAACAACCAAGAACACATCCTGCTTGATAATAAACTCTTACATGGTCTGAGTTCTATGAACATAAACCAAGACCCTCCCTATCTTTCATGATGTTAAACTGTAGATGAAAAACATGCCACAGTTCGACCACTATGACCCCAAACTATGATCTCTCCCATCCAAACCATAAAATGTTATACTATTATTACTTGTCCCATAGTACATTAAACTATTTTATCCTTGGAACATGAAATTAAAATGCATAGGATGGTCCTGTCATATGAACTTAATCTACAAAACAATTGTCCTAGCCACATGATGAAAAAAATAAAATGGTGTTGTGGTGTCCTCACCTGAGAGGGAATCATGTTTGGATTTGGTCATCACCATGCATTTTTTTTCAATCCCTACATATGGATTGATTCCTAGAGGGAAACCTGGAATCCTTATCATGGGTCTGATTCTCTAAAAAAGAGGGGAGATAATAACAAACAAGATACATCCAATGTATCTTCTTCTCATCCATGGGGCAGACCAGCATGATAGATCCTTTCTAGAATTATGTGTTGGTTGATTATCATCCTCCTAAAATATGTAGGAATGACCATAAAACTTTTTTTCACTACCATAACCACAAATCACTTATAAATAGATGTGTGATCCCCTCACTTTACACTAGCTGAAGAATTCGAATCGTCTCCCATGTGCATAATACATCCTTTCTATGAATGAAAAATGGCCTCCAGGTACTTGATATTGAGTGATAGGTCTCTTAGGGATACTCTTTCAAGCAGGCCCAGTTGGACTCAACCCTTGGTGATTTACTTTATTTCTAAGGAAATTTCATGCAAACCATTCCCTCTACATGCAATCCTTTTTATAGAACAGAATCCTTCCCTATTGCGCACAAACTTCCCCAATTGCACGATACCATCCCCAATTTAATGCATAACTTTCCTATTGCATTAATGACTTCCCCATTGTGTGAAATAATTCCCTATTGCACATAACCATCCCATATTTCACACAACCATCCCCTATTGCAAACAATCATTCCTATTGCGTGAAAATATTCCCTTTTGCGTGTAGTACTTCATATTTTAACGCAGTCCTTCACTATTAAATAAAAACATAAGTATTTATTTTATATCACATCCTTAAGCACTATGTTAGGTCTCCTCTTGTGTGCAACACACCTATCTTGTGCCCACTTCTTCCACATAGCCTTCTAGGCTTGCATACAGCGATTTCAAGGTCCCTCAAATGGTGCATTATGTTTCATTTCTTTTCCTCATGCTCCTTCATATAGTCACCCTAATGGAAATTTCTTCTTTTCATAGGCATGATAACATGATCCCCTCAATGGATCACTCCAAAAATCCCTTTCACTAATGGAATTACTTGTGCCTTCTCTCCCACAAGAGTGGGATGGTAGAAATTATGTATGTCCTAGTGTTGAGGGGAGAATCCTCATCACCCATGATACAATATGTTAAATTAAAAAGCACCCTCATCAACAACACATGATGTTAAAATGTGATTTCTACCTGTGTTCTAGGTACGAGAGGATCAGAGAGGGAATATTCACCAGTGCCCTCCCGCTCTCTCTTTCCCTATGGGCTTTGTCACCATGTGTGCTTTGGAAAGCCCTTGTGTAATCCCTATCCCACCTTGATAGGGTGATCCATGAATGATTGACATGGACTGATTCCTTCCTTCAATCGAATGACATCCTTCTCATAGAGTAAGACACCCTCCTATGGTTTCCCTCCTACAATAATTATCAATATTCATCTCCTGGGCCCTCTAACAACATGTAAACCCCTATTTCCTCTTTGAGACACTAGACATACATAAACATCACACCATACCTCATGATTGCAACCTTCATGACACAATTTTATGGTCTGATACTGCCTCTTTTTTCACACACCGAGCATGGATCATGTGGGTTTTGAGTAATCACTAACCATGACATCCTCTATGGGATGCTAAAAATGTGTATTCCCAAAGACCCTCTTCACCAAACTACGTGTACTTTGATCCTTTATCCTTTGAGAACAACATACGCAGGAAGTATTCATAAGTTTCATTCCCAGAATCCCATATCCATTCATTCTATCCCTTCTGCACTGGTTCATCTTTGTCCCATATGATGGTAAACTGTATGTCTCCTTTGAACTATGTGGGATTTGATCCCTTTTAAGTACATATGAGACCTCTTCTAGGTTCAATACCAACCTATGGAATACTAGGGTGCTCTCTCCTAGGGATGAACCCCCTTGATGTGATATCTTCCATTTTTGGGATGCATCATCTGGATCAGCCTGCCTGAGGTGTTTTGATCCATTCATTCTGGTCGATTTCCTTTGCACACACCACGACTACATGTCCTATTTTCCCAGTTAGCTACATATAATCCCCACACTCACTCTATACTCCTTTAATCGAGTGTGTCCCTCTTGCGACATGATGCTAACAAGGCATATTCCCCAAGCATGCCTTCAGGTCTATGTCCTTTGTGTACTCCTCAATCCCATGCCCCAATTCCTGAACTATGTGGACTTCGATCTTTTACCTCTATACGTAAAGTATGTAGGAAGTGTCTCTGATGTTCAATACCATCATCCATATCCCATCCTAGTCTATCCCTTGAGTTTTTTTGTTTTAAAAAGATCATGCCTCAACCTAGAGGTCTTACTTCCTTTAGTCCCCCAATCCTTGTGTCCATTATCAATGATATGCCTCCCTAGGTGACTCATTACCCCATTTCAGAACAATGTGGAATTTGACTCCAAACCTAATGTGATACTTAGGAAACCTCCTTAAGGTTCAGTCCCAACACCATCACCTCCACATTGGCTCTATCTCCATGTCCTCGACACTTCATTCATTTCATCCTTATTTTACTCATTCCACCACATACCAGTGGAATCATGCCACCCCATCCCCATAATCGTTGCTCCGGGAAGTATCCGGGAATCTGACCATGTGTATTCCCTAGAAGATATTTATGTTATTTTTTTTGTGCACATCCTAATTTTATGCCTCAAAATTCTTGAACTATGTGGATTTTGATCTATTTTTTAGTACCTAGGAAGACTCCCTGATTTGGAATCCCAACCAATGGTAAACCTTGGTGTCCCATTTGTGTGAAACCACCTTCCATAATCTGTTATTTAAGGTGTCCATATCAACTTTGTTGGATTGAAATCATCTCTTTTTGGGAAAAACCATCCAGGATACCACCTCTTTGGGAATTCTGATCCATCCATACGGTAAAACCTTCAAGGTACTCCCTTTTAAGGGTGTTCCCATCTGATCCAATCCAATTAGTGTTATGATCAGTATATTCAATCTTTTCTAGGTGTTAAACTCTAAAAATACCCCATGATAAACATGGTTATCCATGGAAAACCTCAAAGACATTCCTCTGGAATATGATTCCCCACATTCAACTTGGGACGCATCGGGCTTCCGCACACTCTAGAATCCCTATCATAAGGGGAAGAAACACAGGTGTACTAGTGTTTCCGCATCTAGACATGCCAGTGATTCTTAACGTGATTGATCTTCTGACAGAAGGTAGCTTCCTTAACTTGACCCATTGGAATTTCCTGACAAAAGCAATGTAATTTACCAATGTGCCCAATGATTTGGCACAAGGAAGGGTTTCATGAACAATACCTTAATGGGAGAATCGGACTAGGTGACCACTTCTAAAGAGGAATCCATGGTAGGATATAATGACATACCATCATCCCATTATGATCGAGGAGAAAACAACCCTAAAGAAGTGAAATATTCCACCCGCTTTTGGAAAGTAGGAATGTTAGGCAATAGCTGCGCATCCTCAACAGACAGATACACGTCCCAAAGAAAGCATCTGAAACACATACGAAACCAACCAAACAAAAAAAGAATGGTTTTTGGATAAAATATGTACATAAAATTGGTGTTTGACAAGTGTATTTTTCATTTTTGCCCTTAATTTTACAGTTTAGTACCTAATTAATCTTTATTTGGCATTTACTTATGTGATTAATTTTAATCACTTTTACAAATCATTTTGGTCAAAAAAAAACATGGTCTTATTAGTCTCAAAATATTTGACTTTATAAAATGGTTTATGTGGGAATTTTGAAATTAAATTAATAGAAGTGTAAAATTTAATATTATTTCTATTCCAACAGACAAGATGAAATAACAGGTTTTTAATGTAGGAAAAATTTCAAAAGTTTATTAAGATTGTATATTCAGTTTCAAAGTGAAATTGATTCTAATTAATTTAATTGTATTAATAGATATAATATTTATCTAATGTGACCTTAAAACATTTTTATAATATCATTTAAAAATATTAATTAGGAAAAAGGTAGTTTTTTAACAAAGAGCCGTATTTTTTCACTATTCATCCAAAAGTGAAGTTTCTCAGAAAAATCTCCAAAATTCACCATAGTCTAACTCTAATGTTATGAATTAAAAAATGTTTTTTATTTTATCAAATTTAATTTATATATATATTTTTAAAATTACTTTCATTATTAGAAGCAATTTATTATAGAAAACAATGTTTTTAAACATAGAATGACTTTACCAAAAATCATATCTGTCATTATCAATATGTTTTATTTATATAAAAATATTATAAATTTTTTTAAAAGTAGTTATTAATATTCATATAACTATTTTTAATGAATAAGTTATAATTATATCATTTAAATAATTTTATAAAATGAGATGTTTTGAAGAAACTCAGTGTTGCATGTATCATACACCAATATAGTGTTATGTGTACCAAAAGCCAAGTTTGTATTTAATGTTGTGCAGTCAAAGTCAGAATTTCTTATGAAAGGAATTTTTGGATTAGTGTTTTAATATATATTTATATAAATATCTATTTCCAATATGTCATCAAATGAAATTAATATCAAAAAGATAAATTAATTTGTAAAAAATTCACAAAATCTCATGGTGTAACTTTATACCCCCATTAAAATGAATTTTTCCCTCTAAATTATTCTAGTTTATCAATGGTTTAATAATTGAAAGATTCATTCATAGAAACCCACATCGTAAAAATTAAGACTAAAACATCTCTTTAAAATGGAAATTTGGATCCATAATGGTTACCCAATGTAACATATAAATGGGTTTCCATATAGAAAAACATACATTGAGAGTGAAGACTGGACATGGAGGAAAAGCGTAAATATTTATATTGACTGACTAAGGTAATCAATCAAAAACAAGTGAATGATCATAGGAAAGTTGGGGGCCTCAAATTCATAAATATGTGATGATTTAAAATTCCATATGCTAAAAAGAAATTAAGGTATTGTGGAAACAATTTTTTTATCACTATCATAAAGTTGAGTAATTATTGATAAATTTATATAAACCAAATTTATTTCTTGGGTTATGATTTGAAAATTTTATAATACATCCATTACCTCTTGGAATGAATTTATAGGTATTAACTTTGATGAATGAAGCACTATAATACACTTTTAAAAGATCTTATGTCTCATAAAATAATAAAAGTCTAACTATTTTCTATAAAAAAATCCACATGAATTAATCTACAAAAACAAAAAGTAACACTACTTGTTAATCATAAATATTTATTCAAAAAAATGATTATACATTAACCAGGACACAATTTAGGTATTGGTAGGCATGAAAACCTTATTTTCCTTCAATCATGGGTTCAAGACCTGTGGCCTTTCTGGACATGATTGGTTGTCACCCAACATACATGATGTCCTTTTTGCAAAATATAAAATAAGGATATCCTTGAAATATGGTTAATCACTAAATAGATTTTGAACCTAGATTTTTAATAAAAACTCTATAAAAAAATACTTCATCTAAATCTTAACATCAAATTTTCACGAATGATTAATCTTATAACCCTTCTCAAAAATGTAAAACAAAAAAAATTAGAAAGAGAGTAATGAAATCAGGTTAACAATGATTCCCTTGTACATCAAAAAGGTGATCGTGAATGTCAAATTATAAATATGTGAATAATATCATAAGATATTCTCTTGAAACATAGTAATGGTCTGAATTAAAATAAATCATTTTGGAAAACAAGCATGATTCATCATTCCAAAATGTATAGGATCTATTTCTTAATTCCAAAAATACTATAAACTTTATCTATGATAGCATAAACCACCTATAAATAAATCCTTACATAGTTTGAAGGTAATCAATATTGTATAATTTACTTATTAATATCCCATGTATCCTTCTACATTCAACATTATATCAACATAAGGAAAATATTAAGGGTTACCTTTCCTTAGTCAAAATATCATCTTATCATTAAATGACTTCACCAGTCTTTAAGGAACATTGAATATAAACATGTAAATACTTAGTGAAAAATATAATTAGAAAAATGCTTAAATATTTCACCACTTAAAACTTTTGAATCCAAATAAATAAAGACTTTGATTATTCCACTTCATCCTTATGCAATTAATAAGGATACCTCATCCTATTAGACAATACATTTTTATTTTTGCATTTCTTATGTAGTCTTGTCATCATCATCAATGTAACCAATACTCACACAACCTTGATGATTCACTTCAGGAATGTTCCTCTTGGGACATTGGGTTTCATAATGACCATTTTATACACACTTAAAACACTTAACCATTGATGTCGTCTTAGAGAGGCCATTATTCACATCCCTTTCATTAACTGAAATATTTAATTTTCAATTTTAGTCACTTTATTTGTGTTCTTCTTTTCCACAGTCAAATAAACTTTTCTCCTATAAGATAAAATTAGGTGATTCATTCCACATTATAGACCGAAAGGAAACCAAATATTCAATCCTTCTTGGTCTATATTACCCAAAAACTCAGTGAACTACTTCATTCCCTACCTTGGGGAGTCTGAGAGTTGGTTAAGGTAAAAAATATTAACCATGTTCTATGAAAAATGATTTGTCATTATTACAACATCTTACACTCTAGTGATTATCCCACTCTACATCTCATCATAAAATCATCCATCATATTCCAAACAATCTACTTACTTCTAGTACAAACCATTTACTAAAACCAAAAACATAGTGTGAGCATTACTTATCATAGAAGGATACCACATAGTCATAAAAAAATTAATTACAGGATATCTAAATCATGTCACCTTCTTTAATATATGAAACCATAGGTTTATAATAGGTTATTATTTGAAAAATTATATCTATATCCATTATGATGGTTTGTGAAGAGTTTATGAATTACCAAATAAAATCCCACAAAATGTCAAACTAGCTATGCAGCAAGGCCCGTTTTCGTGTACCAGATTACCCCATGTCAAGCCCAGAACATCTTGTCGGAGTTTTTACCCATAGGTAAATCTTTTCCAAATCCAAAACCAATTGTAGTATCTATAAAGTGATTTATCTCTAGGAAACCACTCACTCTATCCTTTAAAAAAATTCCAGGACATTTTCCTAAATGTTAACTCATCCTTCTACTTATCCTTAGATATTTCCTTAAACATATCCTTAGAAATAAACCTAGGGATCTCACTATGGTATTATCATCCATGTTTCCAAATTTAAACTATTCCTTCACTCTGATACTGAATATAGAGACCCTATATTTTAAAACATTAACATTACATAACTTTTTTTTTGGAAAACTTAAACATTATACAAATAGACGCCCAAAGACCGTAGTTGGTATAGTGCCTTTGGAAATATGGAAACATAAACGCTGATGTATATGTGAGCTATATTATCTCTCACTGGGTTATTATTGACTATAACCCTTCTTATAACCATCAAACATAATACATGTCTTCACAACATAGGGAAGGAAACAAAAAAATGGGTGACCTCAAATGCTCAATAAGGGTAAACTAGGGAGACACGTAAGTATAAAAATGATCATAAGGGTATGAGAATTTGATCATGAAGATATAATATCGTACCCTTCATATCAAAGAACATATACATGAATCATGGCATAAATCTTGGAAGTTCATAATACATGAAGTAAAAATAATGTAAAGGGCATAAGCCTAGAAGGAATAACATAGAACTAAGACATGGAATTATGGAAAACACATAAGAATATAGTGATTTCCATAGTGGGCAAGGAATTATTGACAAGACCATATTAGTAGTTATGGTTCACTACCATGGACATATTAGTAGCATGATTTCACTCCTCACACCATCATAGCAGACATGGTTCACTCCAATGGCCATCTAAGTTATCAACGTTCATTCCCAAGACCATCATAGTAGTGTGGGTTTACTCCACATACCATATTAGTCTATATCATGAGATATAAAACTATACCCAATTCATTGGAGGGAGATATAGGTACCACCATCACATAATAAATTCACATATACATGTGACACAAGATGATAAGTAAATATATCATAACCCATGATGTGAAATGGGTTTCATAAACATGTAAACATATCATCACATGTTGAAAAAGATAGGTCTCATAATTATATCATCAGAAACATAACCTGTGAAAATATTAAGGTTTAAAAATCATATAACCCATGAAACAGAAATAGGTTTCATTACATCATTATATCAAAACAAAATCCATTCAGATAAATAATATTAATGGAAACATTCAATTATTTCCCCATAAAGGCACGAGTAACACCAAATGATGTTATTTTAGTTGGGAAATATATTTGAAATATCTTTTAAAAAGTTGATGAGGAAAATATCCTATCTCCTTGAATTTTTTTTATTATATAAAACCATTTGTAAACTTTTTTCTTTGAAAATATCGTCAAAAACCATTAAAAAAGACTTGAAATCATTTAGAATTTTTTTTAAAACATGTAAAAGACGAATAAAAACACTTTAAAAACCATATTCTTTGAAAAACATTGAAGAAAGTAAAGGAATCTAGAAATTTTTTTGAAAATCGTTGTACTTGAAAACAGAAAAAATATATAAAACGTTTTGAGACCCATTTTTCAAGAAAAAATTATAAAATATGTTTCAAAACATTTAGAATAACATTTTTCTTGAAAACATGTCAAAGATGATTGAAAAAATTTTGAAAAACATATTTATTGAATACTTATAAAATAGGCGTGAAATCATTTTGAAATTTATTTTCATTTAAAATAAATTTTAGAATCAATTAATTACACATTAAACTTATAAAAACGCAAAGGGAGATTCGATGAAATGAAGGCATGCAAATGTATACATTTTGTATTAGGTGAAAAGAACATTCCTTTTTCTCTGAAAAATTCTTGGAAAGTTCCTTGTTCAGAAAGAGAAAAAAGATTCCCTCGAATAGATTTTTAAAATACAAGAAGTTTAATGTTTTCACTTTAACCTTATAGGATAATGGTATAATATTCCTGGAAACCCTTTTTTAGAAAACATAGATTTTTGAGAGACCAACGAGTAAAGTCGGGATTTCCTAAAAACAATTTCTTAACTATCTTGTGTAACCATGAGTAGAAAAATGGTACAAATACATTATTATATCATGAAATAACAATGTAAAAGGACTCTCATGAATAAAATTGATATATTGATAATAATATTTCATTAAAGTAATCATTAACCTAAAAATCTTGAAAATCAATGAGATTGTCTCAATAAACTCTTATAACATGGTATATTGGGTTCATACTCTCTATGTAAGGAAAGTAAATTAAATTATTCTTTTAATATCATGAAAATATATAGATTCATGATATTTCATGAATAATGTAAATATATGAAACTCAAAAAAATATTTTAGGTGCATAACAAAACATGAGTCTCAAAGAATGTAAATTGAGACAAAACATTTTACCGATTTGGTAACTTTTGAAAGATAAAACCCATGTAATAAGGATCATAAAATAGATATGTGAGAAAAACAAATTAATTATAACAAACATAGAATTCTATAATGGGAAGTAAATACACCACATAAAATGAAATAGGGGAGAACATAAAATGTATCTCATAGAAATTAAAAGTGAAATGAAATCCCCTTACCTTGTATCCTAACTCTCTTCGTACTCGTACAAGAATCCTATATAATTAATATAATTTTATTAAAAATAATTTTAATATTAATATTATTATAAATAATACCATATATGGTCCAACAATGACCTTATATTACCATCTTGTTAATGATCTTATGTTAAAGTTTCACTTCAGATAATATTAACTTTCTTCATTGCACGTATCTTAATTTTTTATATCATTGGTATTTATAATTATATCATTATTAATTATTTTAAAAAATTATATAAATTTCAGGTATACATAGTATATTCTTATTACAATAATCTATAAAATATAAGAGTAAGAAATGGAATACACTGTTCATGGAGACGGTAAGTCGTACGTACGAATGAACATTGTTTCAATGTTTTTATCATATTGAAGAATGTATGTAAATTCCATATATATATATATATATATTTCATAATTAATGAATTATAAACATAACATATATATCATATAAGTTTTTTAAGCCCATCTTTAATACATTCCATGTGGCATGTGAATTAATCAATCGCTTTGAGGGGGTGATAGTCCACAATTCCTCAAAAGAGATTATCATATTTACCCCAAATGGAAATAAAAAATATGTTTGTTGTAAAAGTAATATAGAAGAATAAATTACAAATAAATATAATTTATTATCTATATAAATGGAGTTTCCATCATAACAGCCACCAATATTGGTGGTATAATAGAAATTAACAATTCTCATTTCATGAGGCAGTAGTTCATTGTACACATAAACTACATGTTCAATATCCATTGGATGGAGGTGTGTGTAATTTTAGTTCAAAATAATTGAATAAAAACATAGTATTATATGTATTATACTGGTTTTTTCACCAAATAAAATAATAAATAGTGTTTAATAGGTAAAAAAGATAAACAATGATTAAGATGTTGAGAGAAGATGTTTCCTCTAAATCAGGTAACTCCTTTTGGTTTGTTCCAAAAGGATTCCTTGACAGACATTCTTACCAATGGGAGACATAAAGGTATAATAGAGGATATTTGAGAGGATATTTGGGAAGATATGTTCCAATCATAAATGTTTTGACAGGTGTGAGTAATGGGTAGAGGTGGTGGCCTTTTATAGGGAAGGAAAAGTACTAACATGGGATTTTTGGAAACAAGTTAGTTATGAACATGTTCATACATAAAAAAGTCTTACCAAACCCAAAAAACAAAATTATTTAATGTGTAAAGACGAAATATTGACATAATAGTGGTTTTTTAAAAGTGTATTAGTCATTTTCTCCATTATTTTTAAGGTTTAGTCCGTAATTAAGATTAATTTTGACATGACCACTTTGATTAATTTTAATAACTTTTACTAATAATTTTGGTCAAAAAATAAAATGGTATTATTAGAATATAAATATTAGAATAAATAAAATGGTTTATTTCATATTTTTTAAATTCAATTCACAAAATTGAAAAAATTAATATTAGTTCTAATATCGTAGATGAGATGAAATTATAGTGTTTTAATGTAGAAGAAAAGTTCAAAAGTTATTAAGATTTTATATTCAGTTTCAAAGTGAAATTTATTTTAATAAATTAAATTGTATTAATAGATGTAATATTTTTCTACTGTGACCCTAAAACATATATATATAATACCATTTATTATTAATAATTAATTAGAAAAGAAATTCAGTTTTTAACTAAAAACTAGTATTTTTCACTATTCATCAAAAAATGATGTTTCTCAGAAAAATCCTAACAATTAACCATAGGATAATTTAGATGTTATAAATTAAAAAAT
This sequence comes from Viscum album, assembly GCA_963277665.1. Taxonomy (NCBI): domain Eukaryota; kingdom Viridiplantae; phylum Streptophyta; class Magnoliopsida; order Santalales; family Viscaceae; genus Viscum; species Viscum album. The sequence goes on from OY728141.1 coordinate 1,553,082,942, forward strand.
GTTGTTTATTTTATCAAATTCAATATATAAATTTTTCTAAATTACTTTCATTATTTGAATTTTTTCATTTGAGAAAATGATGTTTTTAAACATAGAATGACTTCAACAAAAATTGTATCTTTATTTATCAATATGTTTTATTTCTAAAAAAAATTATAAACATTATTTGAAAAGTAGTTATTACTATTCATATAACTTTGTTTAACATCTATGTTATAATTTCCTCATTTTAATAATTATATAAAAAAATATCTTTCGTAGAAACTCAGTGTTGCATGTATCAGATGCTAATACAGTATTGTGTGTATCACAAGACAATTTGGTATTGTGTGTACCATAAGAAATGTCATTATTTCATGTAAAAGGAATGTTTTACTTAATGTATATATATATATATATATAACTATTTCCAACGTAGAGTGAAAATAATAAAATATAAAAAAGATAAATTAATTTAATTTTTTCACAAAATCATGTTCTGCAACACTATGGATAGTTACACTTCTCCACACCCATGGAACAATGGACACACTCAAATACAATGTATTGTAATTACATATGCTCCAAAAAAATCAAGGGACCGAGTAATGATCTGGCCAGCTAGTCACAATAATAGAATTCCCCTATTTCAATGGTGCCCATAAATCATGAATGAAGGGAGAAGATTGACAACCACTACTAGAAATCAAAATTATACCAACCCTTATATACCAACGGTTTGTAAAAACCATTGGTATAGGTCCCCTTTCCCAATGGATTGGCCAAACCATTTGAAAAGACCACATTGAGGTCACTTTTCCCAACGATTTGGCCAAACCGTTGGGAAAAGTCAACTTTGAGGCCACTTTTCCCAATGGTTTGGCCAAACTGTTGGGAAAGGGTGGCTACCTATCCCAACGGTTTTAAGAACCGTTGGGAGAGGCCTTTCCCAACAGTTTTGAGAACATTGGGATAGGTGCCCATATTTTTTATGAGTAAATTTGTCGAATATCGTCAAATAAATAAATATATAAATTACACACACAATATATATATATATATCAAAATACATTCAAAATTTATACTCTAGGATAGTGGTAAAGTCATTGATATATAACATGGAGTTTGTGGGATCAAACCTCCATTGGAAATCTTTTTTATATATTTACCTATCCCAACTGTTTCCTCAAACTATTGGGAAAGACCTAATCCAATGGTTTTAAAAACCATTGGGAAAGACCTATTCCAATGATTTGAAAACCGTTAGGATAGGTCTTTCCCAATGATTTTCTCCAAACTGTTGGGATAGGTCTTTCCCCACACCAAATCACCCAAAAACTCCCCAAACCGTTTGTATATGATATACCAACATTTTGAGGACCTATACCAACAGTTCTGAACTGTTGGTATAGGTAATTTTTCCATTAGTGAACATGACTTCAAAATAGGCCGATCAGAGTAATGTAAATTAATTTCAGACCTATAGATCGATGTTATGATCAATCGAACAAATTACCATAAAAATGATTCCCACCATGGGATGTAATCCACCCAGCTCTTTTAAGGGCACAATTGCACCACAATAAACATGTCATAAAAACAACATCCATATCATCCATACAAGAGTAGATCTAGCACACCGGTCTAAATGAATATCTACCACCATCTCCACCTCTCAGATTGGTAGTTCTTGAGAAGATTCAAGACACACCAGTAGCAGATGCAAATAAGCCCCAACATACATGGTTGGGGGAATTTATATCTCAATCACCTTCACCAGGATCATTATACCCTATTGGATTCTTGTGTGTGTTAATGATGATTATAGATCATTCTACCCCACTGGGGTGGAGGAATTTATATCTTCATGTCCTTCACGGGATTCATCACATATCTAACTTGAATAATTGGATTCTCAACAACATGAGTAATCAATGCTAGCTACAGAATTGAATATCCCCCACCGCACAGGGCTAGTGTAATTTTCATCATCATCATCATCATCGCCAAAAAGGGAACTATTATTCTCTATGTTGGGTGGTAAAAATCGATAGATGAAATCCCTTCTGTTCCTCCCACCATAAGAATAACCTCTTCTTGTCGGGGCCCACTCGAAAATTATTACTGTAAACTACCTAAATGTCATTTTTCATAGACCAAGTCGGGTGGATGATATAGGAATGGTGATCAAACCCCTCCGGGTTCACATTTGAAAATGGCCCAATATGGCCAATGGTTTAAATAAAAACCCTGATGAAGGAAGTGAAGAACTAGCCAGTTACATCAAAAGTAATAGTACAACCACCATTTCTAGATATGCCTATTTGAATGCCTTCACTAGAAACAAAACATACATTATCAATCAAGATGAAAATTCCCAGAGTGGTACAATAGAAAATTTTCCCCAAGTGGAGGGTTATATGGATGCACTGACCAAGGTTTCATGGACCTGGAACTAGAGAAGGCTCCAAAATCCAACACCTCTAAAAAATGAGATTCCACCTATCTGGTGGAACAAAACCAAAGGAAAAGGGAAGGGTTCAGCTACATCCTGATCCCCACCCATTAGAGTTGATTCCTTCTAAGTAGGAATAGTTGTCAAAATATTAGAGTGAGATACAAACTCTAAGAAGACTCAATGACAATCTACTCAGGGGAAATATACCCACTAGGTATCACCTTCAAGAAGAGATGAAGATTCTCCCTCATATAGTTAATCCACTAGTGAGAGCAGTATCTGAACACAATAATTTATCTAGATCTAGATATACATTATACATAAATGTGGAAGTAAATAATGATCAGGACTACCCACCATTGTGAAAATAGACTCTCCTTCATAATGGAATCATTCATCCTTAGGATAAATGGATAATCATTAGGAGATGATGAAAAGTCCACCTCATCGAACACCGCCTGCTCCCTATAGATGGAAGGTGGCTCTGAACATAGTTCTCTTGGAGTTTCTTAGCATCCTCATGTCCCTAAATACTTTAATTGAATCCATAAAATGGAGACGTGTACCTATTCATCCTGAGAGGAAGCTATATCCTGAATGGTTGGGTGACACTCTCGCTCTACCAAATTTCAAAAATCCTATCTCCTACACTTTTGACAATGTTTTAGAACATAAAAAACATATAATACACATCGTATTGTTATTCAGGATGATGATAGTTCCTCGAGATCAATATTAGGAAACAAAGATGCGGATTTTTGTAGAGACTCTAACATAGAAATCTTTTATATGATACATTATCCTACTATCAGGATCTATTGCCAGATGGAAAGACCTTTGTCTCAAATTCCATTATCAATTCTGCTCCATGTTGAGTAAAATGATGATTGTCGATGTGAATAACAGAAAAAACTGAAAATGATAGGGTTTGAGACTTTATATAAAGGTGGAAAGGTTTGAACTATTCACTCAACACCCCTATCCTACAGGAATATCTTCTGGAACTCTATGATGAAATTTTTCAGATGAGTTTTAGACTCCTCTGATCCCAATGATGTATCTAGGTGGGTTCCATGAGTTCATGAAAATGGAAAAACATCTTGAGGAATCCAATCAACAAATCCAATCCAAAATTAATCTCACGAATATAGAATATAGAAAAATGTTAAGAAAAGAAAAATTTATAACTCTCACTCTAAAACTAGTAGCAGTTCCCATCCATGAAACTCAGTAGGCCCCAAACTACCCAACAACTTTTATAGAGTGGTGAAAACCATTGAATCGCCTTCGGTTAGAAGGATAAATAAATTAGGGTTACCCTGGATTTTAGTAAATGATGAATAAATAATAATACTTCATAAATTAAAAAGTCCTTAGTTATTTCTTGGCATTCGTTAATAATAACATTCTGAAGCTACCATAGCCCAGGATGCCCAATGAGGTCAACCTCACCGACTGTCCTGACTACTTCCCTTTTCAAAGAATACTTGTTCGTAGTATTCAGGGATTATTCATCTTTAAATATGTCATAAATTGAGTGGCCAATTCCACATAGGGGTGTTAGATAACTCATAAGAATAGGTGATCATCATAACCATTTTTCAATCAGAAGAGGAGGGTGGTTGGAAGAATGTTTCAGCTAGGCGTGAATGAAAGTTAGAAAACTGGATGACTCAAAAAACTATTGACCAAGATCATGTCACCTTGAGAGAAAAACTACAAAAATCCACATATCTTCACCAAATTATAATTATATTTCAAATATAACATCCAAAGGTGCGAGAGACCTTCAGAAGTGGGAAGAAATGTATAGCGAGGAGTTATATTTTTCTCCAAAGAATGCTCTTAATTTTGATGATTTCTTCCCTGCCACATCCACAACATGGGAACATCCCCACCAAACAGAATTCTCATTTGAATAAGGACTAATATTTTTTTTTCAACATTATACACTTGGTATACCCCTTATTCAATGATTATTATGCCTCAGGATACAAGTTTCCCTTGAATAACCAAGGAACGTGAGGCCACATGTTCCAGAACTGAGGATACATGGGACACCGCGGGTGTGGTTGGGCCCAATATTTTAGTCATTTACCCCACAGAGAATACATATATGAATCTAATAGCCATGGTCATGCACTCCAGCATGACCAAAAGAAGCTGGGAGGTGGCCTAGAACCCTTCACCAGTCATCCAAACCCTATTTGTTTCATGACCACCTAGTGGGAGATTGATTATCTGATCAACCCAGGCAATAGAGAATGCCAGTGTGACTTACGCCACTAGAAACATATTCTCCCTCAACTTCTGCATAATCACCAGGCCCATCCACATCAAATTCCTTGGTTCATAGGCCACATGTTCTTGAGAAAACTAAAACCTAGAAGCTATGACATCTGGCACAATAGTACGACGTTCTGAAATAGTTTGAGATTCTACCATCAAAACAATCAATCCTTGATGCACTACATATTTCAAAATAACTCAGGGAGGCACTTATTGAAGCCCTTTATAGTATGTAGAATTTGAAACAAATGTTATTGCAGCTGAGGATTATCAAGTAGAGACCATGTTAGTAGAATTCTATGTCTCAATGTTGTTCATTAATCTCAATACGAAAGAGGACATCCAAGGGCACATAAGACCCTTATATGTTTTGAGTAGACTCAATTATATCAATGTCCAAATGTCTCTAATTGATATTGGTTCTGGGTTCAATATCATCATGTATCAAACCGTCTGATGTCTGGGATACAGTGAAGCAGATTCGTGCCCCACAATGTTGACCGTTAAAGGGTACTATAAGAGTGAGAAAAGACCTCCCAGGAAGATCAAACATGGAGCTCAGATTGGATATCTCACATCTGATGCCTCGTTTATGGTTATACAACAAGACACCACATACAATGTACTTCTTGGAAGATGTTCTCTCCATAAGCACATGGGGGTACATTCAAAAAAACATCAGTGCATGAAATACCGCATCGGTGGAAATGTCAGTATACTTCATGGTGGAAATTCCACCTTGAAACATGAAGGTCCACATATAATGATGAAAATTTCAATAAAATAAGAAGAAAGAAATGAACATTGAATGATGATATATATATTTTAGCCCCCAATGGCTTGGGGTCCTCCCCTACGAATCCCTAGAGTATGGAAAACCTTTAATATATGCTCCCAATAAATCTAATTGATGTGATAGATTTACCCCTAGAGGTCCATGATCCTCCTATCCCCAGTGATAGTGAAAAAGTAATTTTTATCAGGTATCTCTCTACAATGACTCAAGTAGTAGTGGATGATAGTGACTCTTTTCAAAGCCTCTCTCATATCAACTATGACATGGATTCCTTCATACTACCGTCTTTCTCTATAAAATTTTCCATAGTTTTAGTGGTGAGAGAATATAAATATGGCCTCCACAACTCTCCTCTTGCATTCTAGGAAGGTTTCACCACCACCACCATGATATCAATTAGGAAAATCTAGGAAAAAAGGAAGACATGTGGCCTTCACTGATTAGGTCCTCCATGACCCTAAATGAGAAAGATATGTAAATTGAATTTATATATAAGCACCAATATGTTTTATCTTAGATGAACAAAATCTAGATGTGGATACACACCATATCAGTTTACTTGATGAGCACTGAGGCTTCATGCACACATATAGGAGGATAAACCCCTATGATTCATGTATTGTAGATGGGGAATAGATAAATTGATCAAATAAAACTTTTTTTGAGTAGTGAAATACCCATGATGGCTTTCCAACATCACCCCTCTTAAAAAAATTAATATTTATATTAGTGTTTCCATCAATTTCATAGACCTTAATTGACATTTACTAAAAGAATATTTCCCATTGACAATCATAGATCTATTAAATGATGCAACTGATGGAGTCCATTCCCTTTCCTTCATAGATGGATATTTAGGGAATAATCATATAAAAATGGACCCTAATGATGAATAAGCCACTATCTTCTGAGTGCCTTAGGGGATCTTTTCTATCATTTCATGACCTCTATATTGAATACTAATGACTCCACATATTACCACACCAAGCACAATATCTTTATGTTGTTCTTCAAAATAATAGTAGAATTTTATGTCAAAAAACTGGTGTTCAAATCTTGTAAATAAGTGATCACTTCATAGAACTTCAATAATTATTATACATGTTCTGATAGTACTGTCTAAAAATTTATTTGAAGTATGCCTTCGGGGTAACATCATGGATGTTACATTACTTCATGGTATGCCACCGTGCCATCGAGGTCGACCGAGAGAATACTAGTGCTATTCTAATAATGTCACCTCTAGAAAAATAAAGTAACTAATGGGGATAAAAGGGTTACCTTCCTATATTCAAAGTTCCATATCCACCTTGTCTAGAAAATATCTCCCCTTCCCTATGATAATGAAGAAGGGAATCACCATTCAATTGGAAGATGAATACTAAAAATAATTTTAATTTATCAAGCGTTATTTACTACACCCACCTATTATGATGTCTTCAGTAGAATGAGGACCATTAATATTATATGTGGGCACTATGTAAAGCACACTGGGATCCATCATAGAATATAAAAACAATATAGGGAGCGAGAAGAGTCTCTACTACCATAGTCGAACAATGATAGGAACCAAGTCCTGATACTCTAATGTTGAAAAGAACTGCCTTACATTCAAATATATAGTGAAAATGATGAGCCATTAATTAGAGAACCTCAAATTCCATCCATTCTCTTGTATTGATCTACGCAAGTACATCACAGGTCAAAATATGTTGAATGGGTTCTTGGCCCGATGGGTGGTCATTCTATAGTAATACGATATTCAGTTTGTATCATAGAAATCATTGAAATAAAAAAGACATGGCTAATTTTTTAATAGCATATCCCTACATAGAGAATAAACTGGTGGAAAATAATCTTCTATATGAAGAAGTTTTCTATTCCCATGACACTCCCCAGATATTGAAGATGTATTTTTATGGAACCTCATAAAGTCCAGTTAGTAAATAGAGGGAAACCGTACAATTCATTCAGGTTGGATTAGGGATTGAATTTATCTTTGAAGACAAAGTCATTTTCCCTTGCATTTATCACTATCCAAAGTCATCATAAATAATGAAGTGGAATAAAAAACCCTCATTTATAGGTTAGAACTGGATGTAAAACTGAAAAAACATACCTGAATATTAAAGAGGATTCAAAACTATTAATAAAGATGATCATTGGAGAATATGACATCAAAAAGAAAGAACTGGACCCTCTCACTGGCTATGTCAGGAGACTGATGGAACAGTTCCCTATTTATCCAACATTGCATCATGTTCTCCAATCACAGAATGCTCAAACTGACACATTGGCTAATGTAACTATAGTCTTACACGACCCTAATCAAGAGGAAGAAATATTTTTTATCACACATTAAAGAATCATCTCATCATTCATGTTCTATGATATGTATTAAATAAATGAGGTCAAAACTACCCTATAACATGATGAACTAGTATGTACCCTTGGTTAGATAGAGCCCATAATTGGTTATCTCCAAAATAGGACTCCTTCGACGGATCGATTTGGAAGGGAATAGATTCACTGATGTGCATAAAAATTTCCCATTAAGAGTGTTCCAAATGAACAAAAGTCCCTCTACAAGTGTTGAAGTGTTGGAATAATCCACAGATTCATCACATAAAGAGAGATTATCCTCATCAAGGAATAATTCTATACAGTCTCATGTGGCACTCATTGGCCTGGAACTACTCTCTCCCACCAAATCAAGAGGATGGGTTACTACTGGAAAAAATCGTACAGGGATGTATGGAATGAACAAATAAATTTCATGCATTCTAGTTCCACACAAACATCATCCACCAAACCCAAAAATTTCTACATACAACTAAATATTCATATTAATTTTCGATTTTGGGAATGGATGTTGTGGGAATATATCCCCTAACTAAATCTAAGTAGTTTAATTACTTAATTACTTACACCAAATTACATTCCAAATGAGATAAGTAAATACCCGTAATGGAATTAGGGAAGAAGAACATTATCAAAATTATATTGTCTTATATCATCACCATGTTTGGGGTTCCTCACAAAATATTGATGTAAAATGACACCAACTTCTATACTAAAATGTTAACGAAATTGTACTAGGAGTTCAACATTGAGTCCAATCACTCATCTCACTATCATGAAGCAGAAAATGTACAGATATAGGACTTCAATAAAACCTTATATAATATAATCCAAGAAAAGGTGAATAAGAAAAAGATTTCCAGGAGAAAGAAGACTCTCTAGGTCTTATGGGACTATTGTATTACCATGTAGACTACTATAAAAGAAACACCATACTCATTGGTGTACAAGATTGAAGTAGTTTCACACATAGTATTACAGTTTCCTTCGATCTGAATATACATTTATAGACAGTTCTTAGGTGATGACAAATTTCAAATGTGGATGGATGAATTTTTACAACTTGATGAGAATAGGTTTCATACATTGTAACACCTTGAATTTTATAATTATCAGATCACATCATCAATTAATAAGAAGGTTAACCAAAATTAATTTCACTAAGTAGAAATTGTGTTGGAACTAAAAACACCAATTATTCTAGGATAGAAGCCTTTGAAGCTAGATCCCAACTAGGAAGGACCTTATGTAATAGACGTGGAAACCACAAAAATGATTACTCATTTTCCACAATGGATGGGGATCGTATTGCACCCCCACTAACTCAACATTTCTCAAGAATTACATTTCATAATTTTCATTAGATGGGAATCCAAATCTGTATATTCCATGATTATACACCATGACCACACAATGATAAAATATAAAAAGTATTCCTGGTTACATGATGATAAATTATAGGGGAACATCCTAGAAGTATGATTATAAACTACACCAGATCATCTACATCACATGATGTTAAAATTTAAAACACCGTTCCTTTTCAAATGAAATTAAACTACATGGGTTTTATAGAACTACATATGGTTTGATTCTCAATTTCAATATGATATGTAGGGATAAACCGATACAATATCTTGGCCTAGACACTGCATGGTCCCAAAATCATCCATTAATTTCATGCCAGGTGATCCTCACCCTTACCGCATGATGTTAAAATTCAGGGATATGTCCTTAAATCATGGCATTAAACTACACTAACCCAAAAATTATTCATCTTACTTCATATAGGGTGACTTAATTTCATCACTATATGATTTTAAACAACATAGAAGATGTCCTTTATATAAGAAATTAAATTTCATGGGTTTTATAGAAATATGTACATGTTGATTATCATTTTCAATGTTTTATGTTGGGGTGCCTTAATACTATATCATTGTCCAACCACCAAATAATTCAAAATTCTCCTTTCATATCCTTAATTTCCTCTACATGGTGAGAGGAACCCTTGAAATTCCTCATTTCTTACACTGATCATAGCTCACATGAGCTTAGGAGTTACGATATGTGATTCCCCAAAAAACAAAGCATCAAGGATTATGATAGGATTATATTGGTCCGGAATGAAAGAACATAAAAAATTTATTCTATGAGTCCTCACTATATGAAATTAAACTACATGGTTGATTTCCCTTTTCAATACATAAAACTTCAGATTCTCATAGACCTCGCCTAAGAGGATCATTATTGATGGTGATGGTGGTCTACAAAAAATCCATTTAAGAACTAATTTTAACTAGATTATTTACAACACAAGATATGTAGTGACATACAAATATTCTATCCTGGGTCTCATCACACCAAATATAAAAATTAACCTTCTTGGTGTAGTGTCCATACTTTCTCTATAAGGTCCTTCCTCTAGAACAATATGTGGATTTATTAATATTAATGTAGTATACATAGTTATTCCCATATGTCCATTCTTCGGCCCATCTATATTACCCCATTTAATGTCGGGAAGAAAATTTCCTTGCCACATGATGTAAACCTACATGGTTCCTCTGGAACTATATGTTTCTTGATTCCTATCATCACATGATATGTAGTGATGCCCATATCTCTAATCCCAGGCCTAGATACAACAAAAAATGGGGATAATTCCCACCTATATCTATGGGTCAAACCTGTTTAGAGATTTTACCATTTAATAAATATGTGTGGCTTATTTTCTACAATCACATGATATGTATGGATTCCTGGATTTCTATTCCTAGTCCCAACTTCAACAAAAGAACAAATAAATGCACCCCAATTACATAGGGTTTAAATAATACAAGACTAATTTACCTAAGATTGAGTTATATCCATGCATGACCTTCTTTCTCATATTTTGTTTCCCGAACAATTTTTCACGTTAGTTCCCACATCCTTTCCACATGATGACCATAAACTGATTTTACATTGGTAAAAGCTATATGACCCTTAACTATAGCCTACAATGGTCTAAATTTCAGGAACATATACTACTAGCTAAAGAGACTCAAAACTTTTAATGTTAAAAATATGAAATGTGAGTCATGAGAAAAAATTCAAGTCCTGACTCGTTAAACTATTTATATATTGAGTTTAGAAAAAAATTAGTGTACAAATAAGTTTCGAATAAAGCTAATATGGACCAATTTTATAACAAAGGTTTATAGTTGATAATAATAAAGTTTTGTTTGTGTTTGTTGTTAATATGCACATGGATGAATAGGTAGTTTTCAGGAAATCAGGTCATTGTTTGAGGATGAATGCAATATTGAGGGTGGCGCAATTTTCTAGTGTTCGAAAAAGTTGTGGGCCTGAAAATCAAGAGTTTGGTGTTGGAAAACCATGTTTTTTCAGATAGGAGTTTCTAGTAAGTGAAATGATAAAGAAAATCAACAAAATAAGGGAACCACATACCTTGAACATGGACGGTATTCCATGTTTTGGTAATGGTTTTCAACCACATTCCAAAAAGTCAGAAATGTATGTGGAGTGGTGCACCAAACTGAAAAAAGTTCATAGTAATAGTACAAGGTGAAGGCATGCGGTACTCAGAATGCCGAAGGTTGAAACAAAAAATGTTTTGCATCATGGTATGTAGTGAAGGCATGCAGTACGCGAAGTGATAAAGGTTATGGGGTATTTTTGTGGTTCGAGAAAAAGGAGAGGTACACATTGGATTCTAACCTTACATAGATGGAGTTTAGTTTACAATGAATACTGTCCCACATTAAAATTTTGGTTAAATTAGATTAGAAAAATTTGCAGAGTTACGTGCCTATTTAAGGAACAATAATATACTTTGTTAAAGGGGATTTTGGAGATTAAAAAGTTGGGAAGAAATCTGGTTAAGTCCAATGTGGTACATGGTGGAGAATATGATACACAGATAGAATCATCCATGAAAGGAAAAAGTTTGTGGAAGAGATCACAAATCGTGTAGGAAGCTCTTGCAATACGTAGAGGAGCTAGGTAGTACGCGGATTAGGAAAATATGCGAAGGAGTAGAGCAATACATGTAGTAGGTAAGAACATGGAGAAGGGTAGTTTGAAGATAAGTTGGAAGGTACATAGAAGCAACTAGATATTACATGGAAACAACATCGTTATGGGAAAATAACAGCAGTACGTGAAATAACCAGCAATACATGGAACACCCAAGGAAGCTTTAAATTTAACCAAATTAGGTTGAGAAATTAATTTCCATAACATATCAGTGTAAATGAAAATTAATTACATTTTTGGGTGATTATAATTATTCAATAGAGCATCCATTTACATTGGGGATGCATGTTTTAATGTTGAACCTTTGAAGTGACCTTCAAGTCGATAAACAGAGTTAAGATTCTGCCAACATAGAGAGCAAGGGGGATTCAGTAGAAGTGATCCAAGGGATACAGTGTGAAATCCTTCAAACTATGTAAAGGTAGTGTGCCTAGAACATAGTGACTATGCTAAACAATTATGATTCACAACATGTGAAGATTAGTGGGTTTGGTGCGACTGGAAGACTGTGGGCATACGATCCTTAGATGTAATCCTTAGTGGTGAATCAAGTAACATTGATGTGTCATTGCTTAGTATGTTATTTTTTATTTTCTACATTTCCTCTTAAGACAAGTTTAACATGTTCTTACCAATGTGGGAACAAGATCTATCAGTTTAAAAGAAAAAGTTGACACCCTGGTTCACCCCTCCCCTCTCAGGGACTTTTGGGGTCCTTCAAGTGGTATCAATGGGTAAATGTTGTTGGTGTTGAATCTATATTTTCATGTCATAGAGAATCCTATCAACGTTAGATGAGTTACCCTATTCGATGGAAGTAATTTTAAATTATGAAAAAAAAGATGAGATGTCGCCTAATATCTCTTGGAATGGAAGTGTTCTTTACTAATATGCAAGGAATACAATTCACTAATCCTACTGGACTATTGATGATAAATATAGACATGAAATTGCGTGATGCTGATACAAAAGAACAAAATTCTCTCACTAAATCTCTTTTAATCAGATCTATTTAAAGGTAATGAGTTGAACATATTCCAAGTAAATGTGCGATAAAATGAAGAATATTTATGATGGAGATAGAAAAGAGAAGGTGGATAAACATCAAGTACTATACAACAGGTTTCATGATCTAAATATGCTCTTTAAAGAGAATACATACTCCTTTGTCAATTAAATTACTGAAGTTGTACGAGAAATCCGAGGTCTGAGGAAGAAATTAAAGAAATTTTCAAAGTTATGAAAATCTTTATAAGACTTCTACCCCTTTAAAATGAAAAGGTGTCATCCCATAATAAAAGAGATCTCTAAAAACTCTGAGTGAATGATCTTATGAGCAATATATCTGCTTATGAAATGAGAATCAAACTAGAATAAGCTACAACTCATGTGAGCAGGGAAATGGAATTCAAAGACATGGAAAGACTAAAAGTTTCAAGAGATAATAGTGGTGTAGATGATGATGAAAATGAAACTATATCTTTCATTTCCAAAAATCTTAATAAGGGAACATGTAAATTTGATGGAAAGCTACATTTTGATTTTTGTCACTATGGAAGATTTGGGAACATTATCTATCAATGATCAAGAAAATTTGATAATGAAGAGAGTGAATTTGAAAACATGGAGAATCATAGGAAAATATTCTTCAAAAAGGAAAACTTCAAATTTTCAAAGAAATTACAGAATACGATTTCTGTCTATCAGGAGGAAGATGATGATAATGAATTTTGTGAGGAATATAAAAAATAATTTATGGCTGGAAACCATGCCTCCATGATGGATACCATTGAAAAGTAAGAACCATTGATAGATAAAGTTCGAGATAATCAGTTGAAAACTAATGACAATCCCATGTTGAAAATTAAGTTATTTTTTTTTGGGAATCTTGAGATTAAAAGTAAGATATTTATTAGGTGGAAAGCATTGGTGGAATAATGATCAGAATATACTGATCAGCTAGAAGAAAAAATCGAATGAATGGAAGAACTGGTGAATACTGAATCATCAGTCCATGAAAGAACTAATGATGTTGTTGAACTAAAACTCATAATTTAAGAACAAGCAAAGGTCATCAATGAACTTACCTTGAGACTGGAGGATAAGTCCATGACCATTGAATGTATTGAAAATGAAGGTTTTATTCTGATAAGTAAACTCCAAAGTGTATCAATTTAAAAAGAAAAAGATGATGGTTGTCAAATTTTGAGATGATAGGGAGTGAAAAATGTGGTTCTAATGGAGTTAAAAGGATCTTGAGTGATCAAAGACACACAATCATGGGAAATAGTGGAATTGGTTATGATGCCAAAAAAAATTATATAAATAATTTGAACCAAAATAAAGGTAAGATGAATGTTTATAATGTTGAAAAGCCACCATTAGTGCTGAAAAACAAACCCTTAAATCAGACTGAAATGAGAACTGAATATTATACTTGAGTTTACATAAATGATAGGTAGTCAAAATATATTCCTAAACAAGAACACATGAGGAGAAATAGATGTGAGAAGACATTTACTTTCACAAAGTGTTAGTTTTATATCTATCCGGTACATAACATGTAATACTACGAAGCGACATGGAGCTATATTATCAAAGGATAATGTATTCATATATTACTTCTTATAGAATAAATAATTTATATGGATATTGTTTTTACTGATCTAACTTTGGCCATAAAGCTATGCATTGTAGGAAGAGGTATGACCAGAGAAATTCTTTCAATGTTCAGAGACGAGTCAATACACATCAACCAGATGTTGTTGCTATTTAAAATAGGTTTGATCCACTGGAATATGAATTTGAAAATGAAGAACCCATGTACATGGAAGAGATAATTTAAAGGCCATCAACGTCCAAAACTCAACCCAATATCTCAGGGAAGGAAAAGAGGAAAATTGAAAAGTACAATTTTGCAGATGTTTCCCTCAAAGATACAAAGAACAAATGCACCAGGATTCTTGATAGCAGATGTTCATACCACATAATGGTTAATTCATATCTATTAAATAATTTCATGAAAATGGTCAATGGAATAGTGAGGTTTGTTAATGATGGTTATTTGAAGATAAAAGGAAGTGGGAGTACTAAGCTAGATAATGTAGAGATGAAGAAAACTGAAGTCTTTTACGTGGATGGTCTATGCCACAATCTTCTTAGTGTGAGTCGACTCTGTGAATCGATTCTTATTGTGCCATTAAATCAGAATTGCTGTACTATAAGAGAAATGTTCTAGAATTCTCTCACGAAAGGACATAGAATAGATGGAAACTTATAACATGTTGACTACAAAGAGAACATTTTTTACATAACACATGAAGAGGAAAAAGACTTATGGCATCAAATATTGGGGAACATAAATCAGAAATACATGTAAAAGATATCTAAGATGCATATATTCATGGATATCCCAAATCTAAAGCGTGAAAGATAAAAGGCCTGTGATGCGTGCATGCGGGGGAAAATGGTCTGCAGATTCTACTGGTCAAAGAAGAAAAGAGAATGAAATCTCCTTGACCTCTTCCAAACAAAGGTATGTGGTTTGATAAATATTGTTGGAACACATGGGAAAAGGTACTTTGTTATTTTCATAGATGATTACAGTAAAATGGCATGTTTGATCGTTATACATATGAAGAGACAAGTGCTTGATGACATGAAAACCTATCATCTAATCACTGAGAATGATACTAGATGAAAGATCAAAGTCCTATAGTATGACAATAGAGTGGAATACAAATCCATTAAATTTTAAAATTACCCAGAGAAGCATGGGTTACAATATGAGGTGGATAAATTAAGAACTCCATAGAAAAATGGATTTGTTGAGCACAGAAAACAGCAGGTAAATAACATGTCCATAACAATGCTGATCGATAGTTTTATTCCTCAACATTACTGGAATGTGGTAGTATAATAAGAATTGTATATTCAAAATCGAACAGGGATATATATGGGTGATAAAAAGACACCATATGAATTATGGCATGGATGGAAGCCCTCTTTGAAATATTTTCGTGTTTTCAAAAGAATTTTTTTTATCTAAAGCAAAGAAGAAAATAAAGGGAAGTATGGATAAAATGAAGATGGTGGAAAATTTATTGGATACTCAATGAAAATTAAATCCCACAAGTCTTTCAATAAGAATTTGGGAAGAATTTTGTAAAATAGTGATGTTAAGATCATTGAAGTGAAAAACATGAATTCTTCAAGGAACTCTTATGTTGATGTGATAGAAGATGGGGAATGATTTCAACTTAGAAAAAATGTTAATACAGAGGTAGTGGAAGGTGCTAAAAACTCTCAGGAGTCACATTATGTTGTTGAATCTGAATAAAAATCAGAAGAGGAAGCCATAACTAGAGAGAATTCAATTGAACTGCAAAGGAGAAATCCAAGAGCTGAGATTGATTAGTCCAACTTTATTAGGGATCAGAATGCACCAACACAGACAATGAGAATTAGGAAAAATGCACATTATGAATTTTTATCAGTTGTAGAACCATCCTTGTTTGAAGAGTCTATAAAGGATGAGTCATGGGTAAAAGGAATGAATGAAGAGTTACATCAGATTGACAAAAATATGAGTTGGGATCTTATCAAAGGACCTGAAGGTCACAATGTGATTGCTACCAAGTGGATTTTCAATAAAAGTATTTGATGATCATGGAAATGTGATAAAAAATCAGGTGATCTTGGTCTGTAAGGGATATTCAATAATCGAAGTTGTTAATGTTGAAGAGACATTTTCTCCAGTAGCAAAACTAGATTCAATCAAACTATTTCATTCCATGGCAATCCAAAGTGGTTATAAAGTGTATCAAATGGACCTCAAGACAAAATTCTTAAATGGAGTATTGGAAGAATATGTATACATTGCCAAATGTGTGGGGTTCTTTCTTGGAAATTATTAAATAATGGTTTGAAATTTAAAGAAATCTCTCTATTACCTGAAACATGCACCACATGCATAGTACTCTCGATTGGACTCTTATCTGAGAAAGATTGAGTTTAAAATAGGTGCAGTGGATCAAAGTCTCCATGTGAATATTTCAAAAAAGGATCAATTCATGGTATTGGTATATGTGGATGATATTATTTTATATGGAAGCATGCATGAATCAGTGGTTGAATTTTCCAATCACATGAAGTATGAATTTTAAATGTCCATGATTGGAGAACTCACATAATTTTTACGGTTGTATGTGATTCATAAGAAGTATTACACATTCATTTCTTAGGAAAGCTATGTAATAGGGACTTTGATGAAATTAAATTTACATGAGTCCAAACCAATTTCTACCCTTATTCCAGTTAGAAAAAAGCTCAGGAAGCATGAGGATGAGACTTCTATGGATCCCACCATGTACCGAAGAATAATTGGAAGCCTACTATACCTGACAAGGATATGACTAGATATTATCTTTGCAAATTTCCTTACAGACCACTTTTAGTGTAATCCTAAGGAATAACGTATGGTGTTAGTGAAAATAATCACGAGATACATTCAAGGTACACATATTTATAGGATATACTTTGATGCATAATGAGATAGTGAATTGCTCTCTTTTTCTGATGCTGACTGGGCTAGAGATGTAGTGGATAGAAAGTCAAGAAATGGTGGATCATTCTATATTGGGAAGAAATGTGTGGGATGGTTAAGAAAGAAACTATAAAGTACATATCTTAGTACTTCCGATTAAGAATATATATCTACTACCAAGGCATGCACTAAGTTACTTTGGATGAAGTAGCAACTGAGTGATATAGGTGATGAGGTGAAAAAACCAGTGGTGATTTACTGTGATAACAAGATAAAAATTGTTCTTATGAACAATATTTTTTGTTATTCTTGTATGAAGCATATTGAGATCATATATCACTTCATCAAGGAAAAGGTTGAACACGACGTGATAAAAATTTACCATGTGGAAACTAATGAGCAATTGGATGACATTATGACAAAGCCACTGTCAGCAGCTGTGTTTGAGAATCATCGGTTGAACCTCAGTGTTCAGCCACCTCATAGTGCATATGGAGATTACGAAATTCCCCTATACCAGGTTTTTTAACACTTTTTAATCTTTTTTTAGAAATGATGCATGTTTATAGAGGAGATACGATCCAGGTGAGCATAGTTTTTGTACTCTACATGTCAAGATTTAGTTCATTGGGTTTATTTTCAATGGGGTAGAATGGATGAATTCAATTGAGTATGGGGGTGTATGGGGGAGAAAATAAAATAATGAGAACTCCATTTATATCCAATCTCTTGGTTTCTAGAGAGATTAGTGCTCACGAAGTCATAGAGTGTTGGATGATTTGTTTTATGAAGGTTCATGTTTTGATTATGGTTGGAGAATCAGTGAATTTATCTATAGATTACCAACAAAACCAAAGGGAGATATTGTTGAAACCAAGGCTATTCATTGCTAATAGTGGAGTTTGTTTTGTGTTTGTTTTCAATTTTCACATGGATGGCTAAGGAGTTTTCATGTAATGAGGTCATAGTTTGAGTATTATAGAATTATTGAAGGTGGCATAGTTTCCCAGTGTTTGCCAAATTTTTGGGCCTCGAAATCGGGAGCTTGGTGTTGGAAGATAAGTATTTTTAATATAGGAGTGAATGGTATGAGAAAAAGTCAAATAAAATAATCCAAATAAGGTAACCACATACCTAGGAACATGGACTACGTACCATGTTTCAGTAATGGTTTGTGGCTGTATTCCATGTAGCAGGAATGGAACGCAGAGTGGTGTGTGGAGTAGAAACCAGTTTGCAATAATGGTACGTGGTGAAGCCAAGTAGTACACATAATGCTGAAGGTTGAAACAAAAAAAATGTTCATAGTGACGATACATGGTGAAGGCAGGTAGTACGTGAAGTGATTATGGTTGGGGGTATTTTTACGGTTTGTGAAATAGGATCGGTATGTGGTGGAGGATAACCGTACATAGCTGGAGATCAGTTTACATTGAATATTTTCCCATATTGAATATTTGGGTAAACCAGATTAGCAAAATTTGAGTAGTTACGTGTGTATTTAAGGTTATGTAATATCCTTTGTTGAGGGTGATTTTGGAGATTAAAATTTTGTTAGGAAACCTGGTTATGTCAGAAGTGGTATGCGGTGGAGAAGATGGCATGCGGAGAGAATCATTAGTGTAAGGAAAACAGCCTGTGGAAGAGATTGTGGTTCATGCAGGATGGTCTGGTAGTACGTGGTGGAGCCAGGCAGTATCCAGAGCAGGAAGGTACATAGAGGAGTAGTGCAGTATGTGGAGTCGGGAAGGACGTGGAGAAGGGAAGTTCAAAGAGGAGCTGGGTTGTACACGAAAACTGATGGATGGTACATGGAAGTAGTTTTGGTACATGAAAATAGCAGCGGTGTGTGAAATCAACAGCAGTACGCAAAACACCCATGTAATATTGAAAATTGACCAAATAAGTTTTCGATATTAATTTCCAAAACATATCGATGTACAGGAAAATAAATTACATCTGTGGTAGATTATAAGAATTCAACAGATCATCTATTTACAGTTGAGGATTCATGCTTTAATGATAAACCATTGAAGTGACCTTCAAGTCGATAAACTGTGTAAAGATTCTCCCAATAAAAATAGAAAGGGGGAGTCAGTGGATATGTTCCAAGGGATGCAGTGTGCAATCCCTAAAACCTTGTACATGTAGTGTGTTTGGCATAAACTGATTGTGATAAACATTTTTGATCCATAACTTGTGAAGATTAGTGGTTTTTGTACAACCAACACATTGTTAGCGTATTCTCCTTGGACGTAGCCCATAGTGGTGAACCAGGTAAAATTGACGTGTCATTTCTTTCCATGCGATTTTTTATTTTCTGTATTTCCTCTTCAGACAGGTTTAACATATTCATA
The DNA here is from genome assembly GCA_963277665.1 of Viscum album. Lineage (NCBI taxonomy): Eukaryota > Viridiplantae > Streptophyta > Magnoliopsida > Santalales > Viscaceae > Viscum > Viscum album. Next base: position 1,553,102,768 of record OY728141.1, read on the forward strand.
CCAATGTGGGAACAAGATCCATCAGTTTAAAAGAAAATGTTGACACCCTGATTCACCCCTCCCCTCTCAGGGTGTTCTGGGGTTCTTTACCTACTCTCTAAACCTAATAAAGGAAAATATATTCTTATTAGACACCTTGGTTTGGGAAAAAGTTATAGTAATCATTTATCACATCTTGTCACTATGAGAATATGTTCTCTAGGCGGTTACCTAACTTTTATGGTGTTCAAACCATTCTACTATATTACACATTATAAAATTCACACACCAGGATTTGGGTGTCTCAGATCATCGTAAACCTTAATTTGACCTTGTAAAGGATAACCGACTTCAAGGTACCCTTTTCATTACAATGAATTCTTACCTATGGCTGCTGCATATGAACATATAGTATTCAACCAAACTAAAACCTCTAAAAAATGGTTTCCTATCCTTGTGATCCATGACATAAATGCCACAGAAAGCTGCACCTCAGGGTGATCTGAAATACTCTGGGTATGACTGTCCCATATCATCCTCTTAACCCATGAACATTGGACCATGAATTATAGTATACTTACAAAACTATCTGAGAGTATTAAATATCAATAACATTTTTTCACTTATTGTTATACCCTTTCTCAAGGAAGGAATACTACGATTCATTCCCAAACCTTTGATGTCCCACACCACATGATTCAAAACCATAGGGCCTAGGGAATGAGATTTAAATTTAAGTGAATTACTTCCCAAGGGTGCTCGAACCCTTACAAGATAGCTTCTACCATGACCAAACTCATCTTGTGGATGTTTGATTTAATGTAAATCTATCATGGACATTGGAATATAGTGGAGATAATCTTTTTCTTGACCATTCTACTAATACTTAAGGGAATTAAACCACCAATTATGTTCATATCTTACAATCCAAAAAGTATTTTAAATCATTATGAGCCCTGATAACACCATGAAGGAACCTAGAATATCACAGTTTCACGGGACATACCCAACATGTCTACCGCATCCCTTGTTCATAGACAAATACTTTTGGGTCATGACTTATATCACCAATATTCCAACTATCTAGGTAGACCTAGAATCCCTATTATTTCCACCTCAACTAATATTACCCCAATAAATCTTCCATGAATCTTAAATAAATAGATACATATATTTTTTGAAATTCGAACGACACATTTTGGATTTTATCCACCAACTAGAGGAATCTCCTCCTTGAATGAAAAGAGTTGTAGTCCTTGTGATCCTCCACAACACTATCACAGAACCCAACAAGGCCAATTGTTTTAGGTAATTCTTGGCATGTATACACCATACTCTATGATCATCAATGAAGTCCATGCTAAAAGACTCTAAACAATAGTGATAAAATGACTAAGCCGAGATAACCTTAATAAAAGAAATGATGGTCCAAGATAAAAGACCCTAAACTAAAGCAATAGATGGTATGATCTAAAATTCCCTAAACTAATTAAATTGAAGTTCCGAGAAAAAATAACTTAAACTAAAACAATAGAAGTTCATATCTAAAAAACCTAAACAAAATCAATTGAAGGTTTGAGCTAAAAGACCATAATGTACAATGACATAGGGTCTAATAAAAAATCCCTTAAACTATTGAACAACATAAATTTTATCTACATGAATGAAAAATATTGTATAGACCACTCTATGGCCTTATCAAACTATTATGATATGATCTACAAGCCTATTAGTTTCGAAAAAAGAAATAGAAATCTCCCCCAAGGACATATATCTTACCAAGATGATCCTTTTATGAATCAGGTGATCTTAAGATAAATGGAATAGATGCATTGATAAAGAATCTCATGTTGGTGGGAATTCATGAAATCTTATTGAGAATAATTTATTGTTATATATATATTAAGGTTCATACATTCATGTTTATATGATATTATATCGTGGATAGGTAGCACTGGAGATTCTTATAATATCGAAATAGTGAAGTGTCACACACATTGTTAATGAAACTAGACAACACATATAATTTTCATAAAACCTATTTATTAATAAAAAACACAACATGAGAATTATCCATACTATGGAGTCTCTCTGAGAGTTTCAACAAAAAGAATTCACAATAAATTACAATGGGATTCAATATTCTGTGCTAGCTAAGTTGTAAAAAGCATGGTGAGAAGCTTCAATAGAAAATTTAATTGATACACACCTCACCTATTCTACTTCATCCCCAGGGAGGATAGTCTTGACAAAATTAGTCATCTCCAAAACTCCCTTTTGAGTAGTTTTCAATGAGGATGATGAAACTAAAATGGTAGACTTCATGAGATATATGATTCCCTTCAATCTCAAAATTTTCAAATTCTAGGCATCCATCTGGGATTATATTTTAAATATAAACTGGTTACACTAATAAAATGCCCCTGATGCCTCCTTAATATACACAGTAAGAGGAGACTCATTTACAATATCATGAATGTTTGTCTCATTAGAGGTCAAATCCCACTGTCTCCTGACATTTTTCTTCACGATTTCATATAATGTCTAGTGATCAAAGAAATCCTACCCTTTTCATGAAAAATATAATGAATGCATTACCCATGGTCCGGAAATTATTCCAAAGGAGTCTCAGTGATAAAGGTATATATTTTCTGCGAGATTAACCAATGTTTTGTTTGAGATTATGTTACTAATGGGATAGACTCTCTAAAAAGAGTAATAGTTAAATAATTTGAAAAGGCAACAAGGGATAAGACCCCATGTATCCACCCCTCAATAGAGGTTTTATCCATTTCTTGTTTTGAAGGACTTATTTGCTAAATTGTAACACCCCGATCAACCACGATACGCTAGCTTGCATTGTACACAAGTTCGAGATTCTAATACACCACGACTAATCAAAATAGCCATTATGAATAGTATTTCCCACATTTTGAAATAATTTATATTTTATATTTCAAAATGGACTACATTTTTGGATTCAGAATATCGAAATTAGCCTATTTTGAATTTTTGGCATTTTTCTGAGAACTTCCAATTTTTCATGAATAGTGAAAAATACATAAAAATAACTTTTTTAATCAAAATTATTTATATTGATAAGTCATACTATTGACTGGTTTTAATGTATAATTAGAATATATTTTTACCGTTTTATCCAATGGTGGTCATTAAAATTAATTTCACTTTGAAATTAGACATAAACAATTGTCAATCTTTTGATATATATTGTTTCTTAAAAACACGCTATTTGTTGTGACGGTGGGAATTAATTATAAAATTAATTAATTAAACTAATATGTTTGTAATTTTTTAAAATAGATATCATTTTTGAATTCGTAATATCAATTATATCTTAGGGTGATATTTTGGCATTGTTCAGAAAAACTTCAATTTTTTATGAATAGTGAAACCACTCAGTGGTAGTTAAAAAACTGATTTTTCGTTTAAATGAAACATTACTGTAGAGACCCTAATATTAACGTACATAGACATTACATTACTTTTTCGTAATAATTAGTACATAACAAAAACACACACACACAAGGACCGTAATAGTTTAGTGTCTTTGGAAACTCGGAATATAAACTTCTAATCGTGGTGAAAGATCTTTAACATCTCCAATAAAGATCTTCTTTTTTTTAAAAACCTAAATCTTTTCTTTATATCCTGGGGAAAGGAAAACATAAAAGGGTGAGCTGAAATTCTCAGTAAGGGTAAACAAAATAAATACCAATCACGTCATATTCATAAGAACATATCTTTTAGAAATCTTAACTTGCAAAAGAGATCATAATTTCATAACAAGGGATAAATCATAGTAGTTAAATGTAATCCCAATAATCATAACATAAAACATGAAAATTTGTGGCATACACACATAATCATAGAGAATCATTTCTTATTAGTCAAGACTCATTTCCAAGACTATCTCAGTGGACAAAATCCCTTTCTGAACAAAGTTCACTCCTCGTTTCAGTCCTATTTCACTGAACCCGTATTACCTACCGTTCCAGCCAGGTCTATCTCATGAGATATAAAATCTTTAACCAATGCATTGGAGGGAGATATTGGTCCCACCCATATCATAATGATACCATTCTTATGTGTGCCACAAGATCAGAAATCATACATCATTGCATAACCCATGTAATAAAAATGGGAATCTTAAACATCGTGACATCATAAAACAATTCATATAAGATAAAGGAATTCATAAAAATAATTTCATAACAACATAATCAAAAAAATGTAATAATAGAGATATAAATAGAACCATTTATTTTATTAGATTGAAAATAATTTTGATAAAACCCTTGAACTCCATTCTTGAGGAAAATATCCTTTCAATCTTCAAGAACATTTCCTTTCTTAACATGTCATATAATTTTAAACTAAAAGAAGTTGATTAAAAATAAACATGAAATCTTTTAAAGGAATCTTCTTGGAAATAATGTTTTAAAAATCCATTCATTCCATATAAGTTAAAAAAACATTCTTCTCGTACTTTTTTCGAAAATGTCAAAAAGTACCTCGTACGAAAAACGACAAAATATTCCTTTCATATCTTTTACTAAAAACTCACTGAAGGGTAAAATTGGATTTAAAAAATTGTAGGTGGATGGAAGTAATATTACATATTGAGGAAACATGGATGTGGATGATAAAATAAACCCCAGTAAATACCAAAGTATAAACAATCTCAGATAAAAATGAGATTGTGATATTTCCCTCACCTTAGGTCCGATTTGCTTCGTAAGCGTCCGAACCTCATCTTCATTGAAGCTCCTCTTTGAGATCTCTTTTTAGGGCACTAAAATTGGTCTTTGAGGAAGACCGGAACCTCTAGTATGTTCCTAGAGAAGTGTAGAAGAGAATTTGGTAGGGGTTGGCCGAGCTTGAAAGCTCAAAGTGGTGTTTGGAAGAGAGGGAGGAGGTGCCCTTTTATAAGGGAGGAGAGGGGCTCCTTTGGAAAAACTAAAAATATTATTTTATTATAAAGTCAAGTTCGGTTTTAAATAGCTCCAAATTGACTTATTTCGAAGCTAAGGTGTGGATGGGTCGAAATACTTTCATCCAATACAATTTGGACAAGTTTAGGTTTCTATTTTAACCTTATCATTTAAATTTTATATTAAGTTAAATAATTTTACTTTTACTGTGTCTTCTTGTGTTCTTATACTATAAGGCTAATAAACATACAATAAGCAGACAAACGAACCCCAAGTAGTTTATTATTAATATATATAACCTTATCTAAGTCATTTGGGTGAACCATAGATTTTTAGGAATAAAATAACAATTAATAATATAATATTTGTTTTAAAAACTATTTTATGTCAATTTTGACACTATTTAGTAATTGATTTTTTTGAAAATCATAAAAGAATTATTGGTTCGAAAAATGTTGATTAAATCAATACTAACATGTCATATTAACCTATAAAATTAGTGGAATTCATAAAAAGTCTCAAATTACATTTATTTGGGTATTTATAACCTCAATTATGTCAATATTTCATTAATAAGATAATTACTGCATCATCTTTGTGTCATAAATATATTAACTTAGTTAAAGTCTAAAAATTAAAAATAAAATATCATTATGTAGTAAATATTATTATCTTTCTAATGAATATTTATAGTCGAATTTATCTTACGTATAACCCTATATTATAATTGATTTAGTTATTAAACATTGATTTTAACTATTTTAACCCTTCTTTAAATAAATTAATAATAAATTTACTAATCTAATCCATGTGGGCCTAAATGGTCATATTTTATTCCTAAAGTTTTTTTTGGTCGAATTACACTTATCCAATAGAATTAGGACATGTGTTAGGGTAATAATAATATCATTTTTACCCTTAATTTCCCTATTTACTTTTAACCGTGGTAAAAAAAGTAAAAAGTTACTATTCACCAAAAATTATTTTCATCTCATTGAACCACATTTTATTTTCTGACATCAACCGTGTCTCTCGGATTTTTGAAATTCCACTCACAGAAGCGGTAAAATTATGTTTTATGAAAAATTCCGTTTTTTTAACAACCACTTAGTAGTTTCACTATTCATCAAAAATTGAAAGTTTTCAGAAAAATACCAAAATTTCACCCTAGGCTAATTTCGATATTACAAATCCAAAAATGAAGTCCATTTTGAAAAATAAAATTTATAAAATTTCAAAAATTGGTTATTACTATTCATAACGGCTAGTTTTATTAATATTTTAATAGCATATTGTTGTTTAGTGAAACTCGTTATTGCGTACTACACACGCTATCAAGGAAGGTCGCGATTGCGTGTAATGTAAGGCAATTCAAGGATACGTGTTGTGCAAGCTCCTTTTGGTTTAGCGTACAACACAAGACATTAATGAAATTAAAAAAAATATTTTTCATTAAATTTCGAGGTGTTACATTCTACCCCCCTTAAAATGAATTTCACCCTCGAAATTCGTCGGGGTTATAAATGTTTTACTCCTAGAATGTTTCTTTAATAGAAACCCACATCATAAAAAGGAATACCAAAACAAATCTTTAAAAACAAAAGTATGAAACGTAACAGTTACCCAAATAAACTAATCACTAGGTTTCCACATAGATGAAAATATGGATATGGAAGAGAGATCTAACCATCATGTTCTGATGGAGAGTGGTAGAGAACATGGCTATGGAAAAGCCAGCAATCAAAAATCCATATATTTGTGATGATCTAAGGTACCATCAGATTCATCGGATATAAGGGCACTAGGACACCATTTATGGTTTTCAAGATCATTTCCCTAAAGTTGATGAAATTGGAATTAGAAGAATTACTTTCGTGATTTTGGTGTAGTCTCACCGTTAGATGTTCTTTGGACAATTTACACTTCATCTCTTAAATAAATAAAGTTGAATTTGTCATTCGTGATGTGTTAGCAGATCATGTGATAGAATGAGGGGTCATTCCATCTGTCTCAACAAAAGGATAGAAAAGTTATCAAAAAATACGTAAGTCCATATATAGTGAGATTAATCATATATGGTTCCTAAATGGACTTATACTTCTTATGTTATACTGCTTAATATAATTAAAATAGTTTCTACTAAACATGGACTTTCTGTAGGCCAGTGGTAGGCGATAAAGGCCAGTCGCACTTCGGTTGTGGGTTCAATTCCCACAGCCTTGTCCGACGCGATGGGCTGTTGCCCGTCCTGTAGGTTGTTCTTTTTCTAAAACTATATTACTATAACATCCCATCAATAATATTGAAAAAAGTTCTACCCTTAAAAAATACTAACTTATGCCCAACATAATCCATTCCAATCTTTAGGCTTATCTAAAATACTTCGTTCCACACTCATAGTATAAAGAAAACGATTACTTGAAATGTCATCAACCAAGCATGTGAATACCATCATTTATCCCCCATATATCTTGTTGGTCACATTCCAATCATGTGAATACGTTAATCATGTATTCTCTTGAAAAATTAATACCCATTAAACCTTAGTGAAAACATGAATGTTGTCAAAAGTTAACTCTTTCCACATACCAAAATCCAAAAATTCTATATACTCAAACCATGATATAACCTTCTCCTTATATCAGTCATGAGCTCATGAATACTATCAAACATTTAATTTTCTCCTTATCCCTTCATTATTCACATATCATCTACATTCCAAAAATATCTGAATAAAAATTTATGGATACTGGTACCATTAATCATACACTTTCAAAAATCATGGAAAGGAAACAGTGTAACAATACTTAGATGTCTCTTTATTCCATAGTACCATGAGATAACTTATACAACATTACACATGATAAACATGTAATCATTCCACTACCTTCTTAAACCATTGACCGATCTTCAACAATTATTTCATCTCACATATCATTTGTAGTCTCTTTATCATCATCAACATAAATAATACCCATATGGCCATACTGATTCTCTTCATGAGACTTTCCCTTATGGCATTGGTCTGCATAATGCCCGTACATTCCACATTTAAAACATTTAACCATTGTTGATGTCGTAGCAATACCATTATCCTCATCCATGGTGTTAACTGGACCTTTTTCTTTGCACTTAATGGCTTTGCGTCCTTCTATTCCACACCCAAAGCATCTTCCAGTTCCTTTGAAACATTCTCCTTGAAGCCTCTTCCCACATGATTTACATAGGAGAAATTGAACTTTCTTTCCTCTATGATCATCATGAAAATCCATCTTTCACTTATTAGCCGAGCCAGGAAACATACCAAATTTTACTTTATTGATCATATTGTGAGATTGATGATTCGATATAATAATCATGTTTGGACTTCCAAATCCCATTTCATTTGGTTGCTCATATAGAATATCATTCCATTGTCCATCATATCCTCCATTATCGTGAATCATCTTGTTTCCAGCCATTTTCTAAAACCCAAAAAGAATAGTGTGAGAGGCATAAATCATACTAAAGGGAGAGTAACTTCAATATCTAACATCTTTGGTTTAATCTACTATCGTTACCATAGTTCTAGGACTATATCCTATACGTATACTTATCCTTAGGGACATCCCTAGACATACCTTAGAAATATCTCTAGGGATCTCACTAACGTTCTCGCATCCTAGTTTCCAAAGGTCAACTAAACCTTTCCTCTGATACCAACTGTAGAGACCCAAAGCTTAACGTACATAGACATTACATTACTTTTGTGGAATACTTAGTACATAAAAAAAACACACACATAAGGACTGTAAAATTTTAGTGTCTTTGGAAACTCAAAATATAATCTTCTAATCGTGCTGAAAGATCTTCAACATCTCCCATAAAGATCTTATTTTTTATAAACCTAAATCCTTTCTTTATATCCTGGGGAAAATAAAACATAAATGGGTGAGCTCAAATGCTCAGTATGGGTAAACAAAAGAAATATCAATCACGTCATATTCATAAGAACATATCTTTTGGAAATCTTAACCTGTAAAAGGGATCATAATTTCATAACATGGGTTAAATCATAGTGGTGAAATGTAATCCCAATAATCATAACTTAAAACGTGAAACATTGTGTCATACACACATAATCATAGAGAATCATTTCTTATTAGTCAAGACTCATTTCCAAGACTGTCTTAGTGGACAAAGTCCCTTTCGGAACCGAGTTCACTCCTCGTTTCAGTCCTGTTTCACTGAACCGGTATAACCTACCGTTCCCGCCATGTCTATCTCATGAGATATAAAATTTTTACCCAATGCATTGCAGTGAGATTTTGGTCCCACCCATCTCATAATGATACCACTCTTATGTGTGCCACAAAATCATAAATCATACATCATAGCATAACCCATGTAATAAAAATGGGAATCTTAAACATCGTGACATCATAAAACAATTCATATAAGATAAAGGAATTCATAAAAATAATTTCATCACAACATAATAAAATCAATGTAATAATAGGGATAGAAGCAGAACGCTTTATTATCATAGATTGAAAATAATTTTGATAAAACACTTGAACTCCATTCTTGAGGAAAATATCCTTTCATTCTTCAAAAACATTTTCCTTTCTTAACATGTCATACAATTTTAAACTAAAAGAAGTTGATTAAAAATAAACTTGAAAACTTTTAAAGGAAGCTTATGGGAAATAATGCTTTAAAAATACATTCATTCCGTATAAGTTAAAAAAAACATTCTTCTCGTACTTTTGTTGGAAAAGTCAAAAAGTACCTCGTACGAAAAATGACAAAAGATTCCTTTCATATCCTTTACTAAAAACGCACCGAATGGTAAAATTGGATTTGAACAATTGTAGGTGGATGGAAATAATATTACATATTGAGGAAACATGTATGTGGATGATAAAATACTCCCCAGTAAATACCAAAGTATAAACAATCTCGGATAAAAATGAGATTGTGATATTTCCCTTACCTTAGGTCCGATTTGCTTCGTAAGCGTCTGAACCTCCTCTTCTTTGAAGCGCCTCTTTGAGATCTCCTTTTAGGGCACAAAAATTGGTCTTTGAGGAAGACCAGATCCTATAGGATGTTGTTAGGGAAGTGGAGAAGATAATTTGGCAGGGGTTGTCCGAGCTTGAAGACTCAATGTGGTGTGTGGAAGAGAGGGAGGATGTGCCCTTTTATAAGGAAGGAGAGGGGCTCCTTTGGAAAAACTAAAAATATTATTTTATTATAAGGTGAATTTTGGTTTTAAATAGCTCCAAATTGATTTATTTTGATGCTAAGGTGGGGATGGGTCGAAATACTCTCATCCAATAGAATTTAGATATGTTTATGTTCCTATTTTAACCTTATCATTTATATTTAACATTAAGTTAAATAATTATACTTTTACCATCTCTTCTTGTGTTCTTATACTATAAGGTTAATAAACTTACTATAAGCAGCCAAACGAACCCCAAGTTGTTTATTATTAATATATATAACCTTATCTATGTCATTTGGCTGAACCTAAGATTTTTAGGAATAAAATAACAATTAATAATATAATATTTGTTTTAAAAACTATTTTATGTAAATTTTGACACTATTTAGTAATTGATTTTTTTTGAAAATCATAACAGAATTATTAGTTCTAAAAAAGATGATTAAATCAATACTAACATGTCATATTTAGCTATAAAATTCGTGGACTTCATAAAAAGTCTCAAATTCCATTTATTTGGGTATTTATAACCTCAATTATTTCAATATTTCGTTAATAAGATAATTACTGCATCATCTTTGTGTCATAAATAAATTAACTTATTTAAAGTCTAAAAATTAAAAATAAAATATAATTATGTATGAAATATTTTTAGATTTCTAATGAATATTTATAGTCGAATTTATCTTATGTATAACCCTATATTTAAAATGATTTAGTTATTAAACTTTGATTTTAACTATTTTAACCCTTCTTTAAATAAATTAATAATAAACGTCCTAATCTAATCCAAGTGGGCCTAAATGGTCATATTTTATTTCTAAGGTTGTTTATGGTCGAATTACACTTATCAAATAGAATTAGGACATGTGTTAGGGTAATAATAATATCATTTTTACCCATAATTACCCTATTTACTTTTAACCGTGGTAAAAAAAAGTAAAAAGTTACTATTCACCAAAAATTATTTTCATCTCATTGAACCAAATATTACTTACTGACATCAACAGTGTCTCTCGGATTTTTGAAATTCCACTCACAGAAGCTGTAAAATTAAGTTATATGAAAAACTCAGTTTTTTTAACAGCCACTTAGTAGTTTCACTATTCATCAAAAATTGAAAGTTTTCAGAAAAATACCAAAATTTAACCCTAGGCTAATTTCGATATTACGAATCCAAAAATGAAGTCCATTTTGAAAAATAAAATTTATAAAATTACAAAAATTGGTTATTACTATTCATAACGGCTAGTTTTAATAATATTTTAATAGCATATTGTTGTTTAGTGAAACTCGTTATTGCGTACTACACACGCTATCGAGAAAGGTCGTGATTGCGTGTAATGAAAGGCAAGTCAAGGATACGTGTTGTGCATGCTCCATTTGGTGTAGCGTACGACACAAGACTTTAATGAAATTAAAAAAAATATTTTTTATAAAATTTCGCGGTGTTACAATTAACACTTCTGTGATTTGATTTTCAAAAATCTGACATACATGGTTGTCTTTAGGAAGTAAAATGTGGTTCAATTGGATTAAAATAATTTTTGGTGAAAAGTAACTTTAAGTTTAATTAATCGCGATTAAAGGTAATTAATGAAAGTTAAGGTAAAAATGATATTATAAAAATATGAAAATACCTTTAAACTTGTCCTACCCATATTGGATGAGTCATGGACGACCAAGAAAATCCATGAGTCAACTTGGGGACCCCATGGAGCCACTTTCGTAGGAAAATGACATTAAAAACATTTTATTTAATGTTAAAATAATAATGTCACAAACATGGGTTGTTTTACTAAAAAAAATTTAAATGGGGTTATACAAGTCATATTTTTGACTATAAATATTCATTATAAAGTTAAAAAGATTTCCTACATCATGATAATTTTTTTTATAATTTTTAGACATTAAATAAATTAATTTATTTATGACACCATGATGATGCAGTGATTACCTCATTAATTGACGATTTAAATAAAATAAAAAGATAATGTAAAATCTAAGACATAAACTTGTCAAAAAACAATTATATGAGTATATTTAGAAACTTTATGAACTTATCCTCTAAATATATAAGTGTGGGACCTTTAAAATTAGAAACTCATTATAAAATAATGTAACATTTCATGACTTTCCAAGAGTGCCACTCCTCTCCTCTTATAAAAGGACCCCACCTCTACCACCTTATTCACACCATCAAGCCATTTGGCTCGGCCATACTCTGCCAAAATACTCTCTAAACTTCCCTCTATTACTCCTAGAAGCATCAATTTGGGCAGAAGTCTTCCCAAGGAAGCCTTTGGCTCAAATCAAAAAGAGTTACCAGATTTTAAGGTAATGTCTTCATTTGTGTTCTTTTGTTTTATTTTTCTTCTCCAACCCCTTAAAATATTTTTATTACTTTATTTTTTAACAACACCAGTATCCTAAATATACTTGATGTTTTTATGATAATTATTTTATTTACACTTACACACACCTTCGTCTAATGGTTAAAGAACATACTGTTTATGTGGGTGGTGAATTACTGCCTCACGAAACGATGATTGTTCAATATTCTTTTAACACCTCTCATGGTGGCCATTATGATGACACTATTTTTATATATGATATATATTATGTTTTTGTTTTCCATGTGATTCAGTATTTTTCATTTATGGCATAACATTATGATTTCCATTATGGGTAAACACGATAATTGTTTTTAAGAAGTGCGGACTAACGCCCCCTCAAAGTGATTTGAATCGTTAATGCCATATGTGGGATGTATAAATGATGGAGTAAATGGTATTATAAATTATATTATACTGTAATTATAGTATAACTTTATATAATTACAATTTAATTCAATTAAATACGAAATAGAAATGAAAGTAGTGTTCATGCGTACGTACGACTTACAGTCTCCATGAATGGTGCAATTCATTTATTACCTCTAAATGTCATGTAATATTATAAATGCATGTATATAATGGATATATATGATATATATGAGATATACATCATGAATATAATTCTGGATATAATGGATATTTCACCACATAAACAACTTGTAATTATAAGAAGTTTATTTTTGACTCAGGTACCATAGATCGACCAAATGACCGTTATTAACATAAATAATTAAATAATGTTCATAACATGGTAATAGGTGATATAAAAGGAATAATAAATGTGAAAAATGTTTTTAAGCTATTATAAATTAACTCTAGTTTATTATTCATGAGGTTAAAGTATGGTCAAGTGAATTCGGACACGAGGTAAGGTAACTTCTTAACCCAATTTCCGTTCTTTGGGTTAATCTCCTACTTTCAAATTATGTGATGATATTATTATGTCCTATCTTGTATCTGTACTTTCATTATGTGTACTTATAGTTAATACACATAATAGATCTATTTTATTTAAACAAAATGATCTTTGTAAGGACTTCGTCTCAATCTCCTTTGATTGAGGCATATTTTATTTTATACACAACTTTCTTTTAAAAGGTGTATAAACCCCTTTGAATTTTATGTTTACTCAAAAGGAATCTTTTTTATACGAAGAGTTTTACTAAACGACAAAAGGGAATGTTTTTTTGTCGTACGTATGCGGGGAAAACGACTTCTCCGCCGCCGTGACCATTATTTGAGTTTCGGCCTCCTCTACAATCCATAACATTTTTTAAATGAAAAATAAATACAATGTTTTAATTTTCTTTTATTTTGGAATTAAAAATGGTTTTGAAAGTGTTTTTATTATATCAATGTGTTGTATTGATATCTTGATATTGAAATGTGGAAATGTTATGTTTCCTTTATGCATGTTTTATGTGATACGATTATGTTCAGGTTTATGATATGTTTAAACCTATTTATATGAGGAATGCATTGGACTTAATAAGTGACGGGTGGAGCCCGCTATAGCTCCTCAATGCATCAACAGGTGTCATGAGACAAACTAGTGTCTTGGCACGAGGCCTTGACAAAATCTTATTTGTATTCTTGGCACGCGGTGTAACAGCCCGAGATTTTATGAAAAATAATCTTTTAATTTAATTAATGTCTTTTGTTGTACGCTACACCAAAAGGAGATTGCATAACACACATCATTGACTTGCCTTGCATTACACGCAATCGTGACCTTCCTCAATAGCGTGTGTAGTACGCAATACCGAGTTTCACTAAACAACGATATGTTATTAAAATATTATTATAACTAGCCATTATGAAAAGTAATAACCACATTTTAAAATTTTAGAAATTTTATCTCTCAAAATGGACTTCATTTTTGGATTCGGAGTATCGAATTTAGCCTAAGGTGATATTTTGGTACTTTTCGGATAACTTTCAGTTTCTGATGAATAGTGAAAATTACTAAATTTTAATTAAAAACAACTTTTTTAATCGAAATAATTAATAGTGATAAATTATTAATTTGAGTGGTTTTAAAGTATATTTAGAATATATTTTTACAATTCAATACAATGTTGGTCATTGGATGTAATTTCACATTTACACCAGACATAAACAAGTGTTAATCTTTTGATAGTTATTATCTCTTAAAAACACGCTATTTGTTGTGACAGCGGAAATTAATTATAAAATTAATTAATGAAACATATATGTTGGGAATTTTTTAAAATAGAAATCATTTTTGAATTCGGAATATCAATTATAGCTTAGGGTGAAATTTTGGCATTTTTCTGAAAAACTTCAATTTTTGATGAATAGTGAAACTACTAAGTGGTAGTTAAAAAAATTAATTTTTTCATAAATCTTAGTTTTACCACTTCAGTGAATGGAATTTCAAAAATCCGAGAGACACAGTTGATGTCAGTAAGTAAAATGTGGTTCAATGAGATGAAAATAATTTTTTGATGAATAGTAACTTTTTACTTTTATTTACCACGGTTAAAAGTAAATAGGGTAATTAAGGGTAAAAATGATATTAATATTACCCTAACACATGTCCTAATCCTATTGTAAAAGTGTATCTCGACCAAAAACAACCTTAAGTGTAAAATGTTATCATTTAGGCCCACTTGGATTAGATAAGGACATTTATTATTATTTAATTCAAAGAAGAGTTAAAAGAGTTAAAATCAAAGTTTATTTACTAAAACATTTTTAATATAGGGTTATACATAATATAATTTCGACTATAAATATTCATTAGAAAGATAAAACTATTTCCTACATAATGGTATTTTATTCGTAATTTTTATACTTTAAATAATTTATTTTATTTATGACACAACGATGATGCAGTAATTACCTTTTTAAGAAAATATTAACATAATTGATGTTATAAATGCCAAAATAAATGTAATTTGAGACTTTTTATGATTTAAAATAATTTTATAGGTTAATATTACATGTTATTGTTGATTTAAGTAACTTTTTTAGAACTTATAATTCTGTTAGAAATTTCATAAAAATCATGTACCAAATAGTGTCAAAATTGACATAAATTAGTTTTTAAAACAAATATTATATTATTAATTGTTATTTAATTCTTAAAAATCTAAGGTTCGGCCAAATGACTTATATAAGGATAGATATATTAATAATAAACAACTTGGGGTTCGTTTGGCTTGATATAGTAAGTTTATTAACCATATAGTGTAAGAAAACAAAAAGACACGGTAAAAGATAAATTATTTAACTTAGAGTTAAATCTAATTGATAAGGTTAAAATAATAACCTAAACTTGTCTAAATCCTATTGTATGAGAGGATTTCGACACATCCCCACT
The DNA here is from genome assembly GCA_963277665.1 of Viscum album. NCBI lineage: Eukaryota > Viridiplantae > Streptophyta > Magnoliopsida > Santalales > Viscaceae > Viscum > Viscum album. The sequence continues at coordinate 1,553,118,650 of OY728141.1, forward strand.
TTATCTTCGAAATAAGACCATTTGGAACCATTATAAACCGAATTTGACCTTAATATAAAATAATATTTTGAGATTTTCCTAAGATGCCCCTCTCCTCCCTTATAAAAGGGCACCTCCTCCCTCTCCTCCTCACACCAATTTGAGCATTCATGCTCCGCCAAACCCTGAAAAATCTCTTCTCCAGTTCCCTAGTATCATCCTAGATGTCCTGGTCTTCTTCAAAGACAATCCTTAGTTCTTTAAGTGGAGGTTAAGGGAAGGCGCATCAAAAAGAGGTAATATCCATTACTGATCTTTTTCAATTTCTTTCTTCTTCAACTTCTTCTTATTTAGTTGTTTCATGATAAAGTAATAACATCAGTATTTCTTATATACTGATATGTTATTATAAATATGAAACAACTCTAATTAACCTTCTATCCATCCTACGTAAAAAGGAAATCACCGTGCGTGCGTACGTACGGAATACCGTCTCCACGCCATGGTGTAATCTATTTTCCGCCACCACCTTAATTGGATGGGTATAATGGTGTAATTAGTAACTATATATGATTATTAAAAAGTGATATTGATACTAAAATATTATACATACACTTCAACACAATTCCACGACCATGGGAACGATATCGTCGCTCGTGCGTACGTACGGACTACCGTCTCCACGACGCGATGAGATTCATTCTCAATTATTAACCATTCATGAATTTTTATAAAGTATATATAATAAGTACTAATGAAATATATGACATAATAATGATACTGGATTTATGTATATTTATATGTATGTCATCTACTTAATTCCATTCAATTCAATAAGGAAACGAAAACAGCGTTCATGCGTACGTACGGACTACCGTCTCCATGAACAGTGTATTTCTTTCCATTTGCTGATTTATTATATATATTTATATTCTGAAAATATATATATATAAATAATGTTTTATATTATGGAATTAAGTAATCATGATCTATGTAATCATATTAATAATTACAAGTCAAAACACGGACGACAAATGAAACAATTTTACCCAAAACGCTCTTTAACATGGAATTTACAAAAGAACGGGTAATAAAAAAAATCATAAGTGAACCATATATGATATCATAACAATGAATATGATTCTGTAATAAGTCAATAACATGATTTAAATCATTATACAGGAGGTTCAGACACTTACAAAGCAAGTCGGACCTAAGGTAAGGGAAATATCACAATCTCATTTTTATCCGAGATTGTTTATACTTTAGTATTTACTGGGGTGTATTTTATCATCCACATCCATGTTTCCTCAATATGTAATATTATTTCCATCCACTTAAAATAGTTTAAATACAATTTTACCCTTCGGTGAGTTTTTAGTAAAGAATATGAATGGAATCTTTTGTCGTTTTTCGTACGTGGTACTTTTTGACTTTTCCGACAAAAGTACGAAGAATGTATTTTTTAACTTATACGGCATGAATGTATTTTTAAAAGATTATTTCCAAGAAGCTTCCTTTACAAGTTTTCAAGTTTATTTTTAATCAACTTCTTTTAGTTTAATGTTGTATGACATTTTAAGAAAGGAAAAATGTTTTTGAAGAAGAAAGGATATTTTCATCAAGAATGGAGTTCAAGTGTTTTATCAAAATTATTTTCCATCTAAGATAATAAAGGGTTCTATTTTTATCCCTATTATTACATTGATTTGATTATGTTGTGATGGAATTAAATTTATGAATTCCTTTATCTTATATGAATTGTTTTATGATGTCACGATGTTTAAGATTCCCATTTTTATTACATGGGTTATTAAATGATGTATGATTTATGATTTTGTGGCACACATAAGAATGGTATCATTATGAGATGGGTGGGACTTATATCTCCTTCCAATGCATTGGGTAAAGATTTTATATCTCATGATATAGACATGGCTGGAATGGTAGGTTATACCGGTTCATTGAAACAGGACTGAAACGAGGGTGACTCGGTTCAGAAAGGGACTTTGTCCAATATGATAGTCTTGGAAATGATTCTTGACTAACAAGAAATGATTCTCTATGATTATGTATGTATGCCACAAAGTTTCATGTTTTAAGTTATGATTATTGGGATTTCATTTCACTACTATGATTTATCCCATGTTATGAAATTATGCTCTCTTTTGCAGGTTAAGATTTCCAAAAGTTATGTTCTTATGAATATGATGAGATTGATTTTTCTTTTGTTTACCCTTACTGAGCATTTGAGCTCACCCTATTATGTTTTCTTTTCCCTAGGATATAAAGAAAGGTTTTAGGTAAAAAATGGAAGATCTTTATGGGAGATGTTGAAGATCTTTCACCACGATTAGAAGATTACGTTCCGAGTTTCCAAAGACACTAAACTAATACGATCCTTGTGTGTGTGTTTTTTGTTATGTACTAAGTATTCCGCAAAAGTAATGTAATGTTCATGTACGTTAAGCTTCAGGTCTCTACAGTTGGTATCAGAGCAAATGTTTAGTCAACCATTGGAAACGAGGATGCGAAAACGTTAGTGAGATCCCTAGAGATATTTCAAAGGTATGTCTAGGGATGTCCCTAAGGATAAGTATACGTATAGGATATAGTCCTAGAACTATGGTAACGATATTAGATTAAACCAAAGATGTTAGATATTGAAGTTACTCTCCCTTTATTATGATTTTTTCCTCTCACAAGATTCTTTTTGTGTTTTAGTTAATGGAGGGAACCCGAAGGAATTCGGTTAACATTGAATCCAATAGACAAATTGGTGACTATGAGCAAAAAAATTGTGTAATTCCTAGAGAGAAAGATCTTGTGATTATGCCAAATCAGTCATCGCGATATATGATTAACAAGGTGAAATTTAGTGGTATGACTAATTCATCAAAGAAGAGGAAGATAAACTATTATGCATGTTCACATGTTGAGGAGCATAAAGAATGGAAGATTGAGATTTCTAAATAAGGGAAGAAGAACCTTGAGGAATAACTCAAATGGAGGGGCCGATGTTATCTGTGTGGAGAAAAGGGTTATAGAGTGACAGACTGTTATGGAGTTCAATGTCTTATTTGTGGAGCACATGGGCATTACCCAACTCAATGCCCTGACCTAAAAAGTTACTTCTAAATCAAGGAAGGACTTCTTCCAGGACAATCATTAAAGTGGATGGACTGATGTTTTTATGTATTGGTATTAAAGAATAATGTTGTTGAGGTACTTTTATGGTGTATTCAAATATTTATGTATTGGTCTATTGTGGTTTTCAATAATTTTGAGGTACCGGTAACCATGAAAAGTGATTCAAATATTTTGGAAAGTAGATGATATGTGCATAATGAAGGGATAAGGAGAAAATGAAATGTTTGACAGTATTCATGAGCTCATGATTGATACAAGGACTAAGTGATATCATGGTTTGAGTATATAGAATTTTGAGGATTTTGGTATGTGGAAAGTGTTACCTTTTAACTGCATTCAAGTTTTCACTATGGTTCAATGGGTGTTCAAGAGAATACATGATTAAGGCCTTTGAATGTTTGGAATGTGACCAAAAATACATATCTTATTATATATGGGGATCAAAGATGGTATTAAATCTCTGGTAATTGTTTTCACTATATTATGACAATGGACTGCAGTATTATGGATTAGCCTAAAGACTAGAATGTATTATGTTGGACATAAATTAGTATTGTTTAAGGATAGAAGTTCTTTTTTCGATATAATTGGTGGGATGTTATAGTAATGTAGTTTTAGAAAAAGGACAACCTACAGGACGGGCGACAGCCCATCGTGTCGGACAAGGCTGTGGGAATCAAACCCACAACCGAAGTGCGACTGGCCTTTATCGCCTACCACTGGCCTACAGGAAGTTCCTGTTTAGTAGAAACTAGTTTTATTATATTAAGCAGTATGCTATAAGAAGTATAAGTCCATTTTAGGAACTATATATGATTAATCTCACTATAGATGGACTTTTGTATTTTTTGATAACTTTTCTAACCTTTTGTTTGAGACAGATGGAATGACCCATCGTTCTATCACATGATCTGCTAACATATCACGAATGATGAATTCAACTTCAAGAGATGAAGTGGAAATTGTCCAAAGAACAACAAATGGTGAGACTATACCAAAATAACGAAATTATTTCTTCTAATTCCATTTTCATCAACTTTAGGGAAATGATCTTGAAAACAAAAAATGTTGTCCTAGTGCTCTTATATCTGATGAATCAGATGGTACCTTAGATCGTCACAAATTTATGGCTTTGTGATTGCTGGGTTTTCCATAGCCATGTTCTCTACCACTCTCCATCAGAACATGATGGTTAGATTTCTCTTCCATATCCATATTTTCACCTTTGTGGAAACCCGGTGATTAGTTTATTTGGGTAATCGTTACATTTCATACTTTAGTTTTTAAAGCCAAGTTTTGGTATTCCTTTTTATGATGTGGGTTTCTATTAAAGAAACTTTTGAGTAGTAAACCATTTATAACCCCGACGAATTTCGAGGGCGAAATTCATTTTAAGGGGGGTAGAATGTAACAGCCCGAGATTTTATGAAAAATATTCTTTTAATTTAATTAATGTCTTGTGTTGTACGCTACACCAAAAGGATCTTGCATAACACACATCCTTGACTTGCCTTGCATTACACGCAATCACGACCTTCCTCGATAGCGTGTGTAGTACGCAATACCGAGTTTCACTAAACAATGATATGTTATTAAAATATTATTATAACTAGCCGTTATGAATAGTAATAACCACCTTTTAAAATTTTAGAAATTTTAACTCTCAAAATGGACTTCATTTTTGGATTCAGAGTATCGAATTTAGCCTAAGGTGAAATTTTGGTACTTTTCGGATAACTTTCATTTTCTAATGAATAGTGAAAATTACTAAATTTTAATTAAAAACAACTTTTTTAATCGAAATAATTAATAGTGATAAATTATTAATTTGAGTGGTTTTAAAGTATATTTAGAATATATTTTGACAATTCAATACAATGTTGGTCATTGGATGTAATTTCACATTTACACCAGACATAAACAAGTGTTAATCTTTTGATAGTTATTATCTCTTAAAAACATGCTATTTGTTGTGACAGTGGAAATTAATTATAAAATTAATTAATGAAACTTATATGTTGTGAATTTTGTAAAATAGAAATCATTTTTTAATTCGGAATATCAATTGTAGCTTAGGGTGAAATTTTGGCATTTTTCTAAAAAACTTCAATTTTTGATGAATAGTGAAACTACTAAGTGGTAGTTAAAAAAATTAATTTTTTCATAAATCTTAATTTTACCACTTCTGTGAATGGAATTTGAAAAATCTGAGAGACACGGTTGATGTTAGTAAGTAAAATTTGGTTCAATGAGATGAAAATAATTTTTTGGTGAATAGTAACTTTTTACTTTTATTTACCACGGTTAAAAGTAAATAGGGTAATTAAGGGTACAAATGATATTAATATTACCCTAACACATGTCCTAATCCTATTTTACAAGTGTATCTCGACCAAAAACAACCTTAAGTGTAAAATGTTATCATTTAGGCCCACTTGGATTAGATTAGGACATTTATTATTATTTAATTCAAAGAATAGTTAAAAGAGTTAAAATCAATGTTTATTTACTAAAACATTTTTAATATAGGGTTATACATAATATAATTTCGACTATAAATATTCATTAGAAAGATAAAACGATTTCCTACATAATGGTATTTTTTTTTAATTTTTATACTTTAAATAATTTAATTTATTTATGACCCAACGATGATGCAGTAATTACCTTTTTAATAAAATATTAACACAATTGATGTTATAAATGCCCAAATAAATGTAATTTGAGACTTTTTATGACTTACACTAATTTTATAGGTTAATATGACATGTTATTGTTGATTTAAGTAACTTGGTTAGAACTTATCATTCTGCTATAAATTTCATAAGAATCATGTACTAAATAGTCTCAAAATTGACATAAATTAGTTTTTAAAACATATATTATATTATTAATTGTTATTTAATTCCTAAAAATATAAGGTTCGGCCAAATGACTTAGATAAGGATAGATATATTAATAATAAACAACTTGGGGTTCTTTTGGCTTGATATAGTAAGTTTATTAACCATATAGTGTAAGAAAACAAAAAGACACGATAAAAGATAAATTATTTAACTTAGAGTTAAATCTAATTGATAAGGTTAAAATAATAACCTAAACTTGTCTAAATCCTTTTGTATGAGAGGTTTTCGATCCATCCCCACTTTATCTTCGAAATAAGACCATTTGGAACCATTATACACCGAATTTGACCTTAATATAAAATAATATTTTGAGATTTTCCTAAGATGCCCCTCTCCTCCCTTATAAAAGGGCACCTCCTCCTTCTTCTCCTCACACCAATTTGAGAATTCATGCTCGGCCAAACCCTGCCAAAATCACTTCTCCACTTCCCTAGTATTATCCTAGAGGTCCTGGTCTTCTTCAAAGACAATCCTTAGTTCTTTAAGTGGAGGTTACGTGAAGGCGCGTCAAAAAGAGGTAATATCCATTACTGATCTTTTTCAATTTCTTTCTTCTTCAACTTCTTCTTCTTTAGTTGTTTGATGATAAAGTAATAACATCAGTATTTCTTATATACTAATATGTTATTATAAATATGAAACAACTCTAATTAACCTTCTATCCATCCTACGGAAAAAGGAAATCACCGAGCGTGCGTACGTACAGAATACCGTCTCCACGCCGTGGTGTAATCTATTTTCCGCCACCACCTTAATTGGATGAGTATAATGGTCTAATTAGTAACTATATATGATTATTAAAAAGTGATATTGATACTGAAATAGTATACATACACTTCAACACAATTCCATGACCATGGGAACGATATCATCGCTCGTGCGTACGTACGGACTACCGTCTCCACGACGCGATGAGATTCATTCTCAATGATTAACCATTCATGAATGATTATAAAGTATATATAATAAGTAAGAATGGAATATATGACATAATAATGATAGTGGATTTATGTATATTTATATGTATGTCATCTACTTAATTCCATTCAATTCAATAAGGAAACGAAAACAGCATTCATGTGTATGTACGGACTACAGTCTCCATGAACGGTGTATTTCTTCCCATTTACTGATTTATTATATATATATGTATATTCTGAATATATATATATATATATAAATAATGTTTTATATTATGGAATTAAGTAATAATGATCTATGTAATCATATTAATAATTACAAGTCAAAACACAGACGACAAATGAAACAATTTTACCAAAAACGCTCTTTTACATGGAATTTACAAAAGAACGGGTAATAAAAAAATCATAAGTGAACCATATATGATATCATAACAATGAATATTATTCTTTAATAAGTCAATAACATGATTTAAATCATTATACAGGAGGTTCGGACACTTACAAAGCAAGTCGGACCTAAGGTAAGGGAAATATCACAATCTCATTTTTATCCGAGATTGTTTATACTTTAGTATTTACTGGGGTGTATTTTACCATCCACATACATGTTTCCTAAATATGTAATATTATTTCCATCCACATACAATATTTTAAATCCAATTTTACCCTTTGGTGAGTTTTTAGTAAATAATATGAAAGGAATCTTTTGTCATTTTTCGTACGAGGTACTTTTTGACTTTTCCGACAAAAGTACAAAGAATGTATTTTTTAACTTATACGGCATGAATGTATTTTTAAAACATTATTTCCAAGAAGCTTCCTTTACAAGTTTTCAAGTTTATTTTTAGTCAACTTCTTTTAGTTTAATGTTGTATGACATTTTAAGAAAGGAAAAATGTTTTTGAAGAAGAGAGGATATTTTCCTCAAGAATGGAGTTCAAGTGTTTTATCAAAATTATTTTCCATCTAAGATAATAAAGGGTTCTGTTTTTATCCCTATTATTACATTGATTTGATTATGTTGTGATGGAATTATTTTTATGAATTCCTTTGTCTTATATGAATTGTTTTATGATGTCACGATGTTTAAGATTCCCATTTTTATTACATGGGTTATTAAAGGATGTATGATTTATGATTTTGTGGCACACATAAGAATGGTATAATTATGAGATGGGTGGGACCTATATCTCCCTCCAATGCATTGGGTAAAGATTTTATATCTCATGAGATATACAAGGCTGGAACGGTAGGTTATATCGGTTCAGTGAAACAGGACTGAAACGAGGGTGACTCGGTTCAGAAAGGGACTTTGTCCACTAAGATAGTCTTGGCAATGAGTCTTGACTAACAAGAAATGATTCTCTATGATTATGTGTGTATTCCACAAAGTTTCATGTTTTAAGTTATGATTATTGGGATTTCATTTCACTACTATGATTTATCCCATGATATGAAATTATGCTCTCTTTTGCAGGTTAAGATTTCCAAAAGTTATGTTCTTATGAATATGATGTGATTGATTTTTCTTTTATTTACCCTTACTGAGCATTTGAGCTCACCCTTTTATGTTTTCTTTTCCTTGGGATATAAAGAAAGGTTTTAGGTAAAAAAAGGGAAGATCTTTATGGGAGATGTTGAAGATCTTTCACCACGATTAGAAGATTACGTTCCGAGTTTCCAAAGACACTAAACTACTACGATCCTTGTGTGTGTGTTTTTTGTTATGTACTAAGTATTCCGCAAAATTAATGTAATTTTCATGTAAGTTAAGCTTCGGGTGTCTACACGCGGCCTTGGCTACGTGGTTATGATAGTTTGGCATTATGCATTCCATCATTGTGAAAGTGGTTATTGATATTGCATGTGATTATTCGACCAGTAGAATATCCATGTGAAGAAGTAAATGGAATTATCTCATTTTACATTTTCCATATTATGTTTAAATTCATGTTTAAAAGGCTTTTGTTTTAGTCATACATTGACTTAAATGTTTATGTTTATTTATGAAAGCTTCTGCTATATATTTATCCTTACTGAGCATCTGAGCTCACCCCTTTCAATGTTTTATTTTTCCCAGGATGTGAAGAAATATTTTATGACTGACCTACATGGATATTCTGAAGGGGATAGAAGTGTGGAATATGGAGACTATGTTATTGTGATTTTTGACTTTATGATGTAATGTAACATTTATGAATGTATCTAGTGTTTAAAAGGCTACTAAACTAATCGGTGTTTCGAGACATGATATTTTGAGATCATGCCAATGTTACAAAGTAATGCACCAACTCTGGGTAACTGGGGTCGGGGCATTACAGTTGGTATCATAGGCAGTTTAGTACTTACCTTGGAAGCTAGATTTTGATAAACTCTGATTAGAGAATATAGCCCTAATATAGACTTTGAAAATTAGTATAGAAGAACTTCCTAGAATTTGTTATTATAGAGATTTGATGAGTATTCCGAGAAATAAATCCCTGTTTGGATACGAGCAGGTAGAGGTGGCTCTGGGATAGATGTACCTAGGGGTAAAACCCAAAAACACCGCTTTGAGCTAGACTCAAACTGGAACTGGTGCACGATAATGGGCCTTGTTGTACTCTTGGTTACGACACTCCCGGGGGATATGCTTAGGATAATTCTCATTTTCTTTACAAACCATTATGAAGGGTTTATGAGTATATAAATCCTTAAAGAAAACATTTATTTTTATGATTATGGATTATATCCATAAATAGTTCAATTTATGTTAAGTGTATTACAAGTATAGAATTATGTATTTTGATTCATAAACTAATCTAGTTTATGCCATTTTTTAGAAATGGAGCCTAGTGGGAGGAATGGAAAATGTATCAATGCACACACTCTATGTAAGGATTTACCTCCTGCTTAAGATAATTATAATGGAGTTGGTGATACAACTGGTGCGGATCAACTTATCACCATACTGGGACAACTCACTCAAGTAATGAATAATAACCTTACTCGTATGGAGTACCTTGATCCGCAACATGGAGGATCAGTGTTAAACCGTTTCATGAGGCAACAACCGCCAACATTTAATGGGGGTAAAAATCCATTAGTATCTAAGAAATGGATAAACTCTTTAGAGAAAATATTCCATGCCTTGGGGAGTAGTGAAAGTAAAAAGGTTATAATGGAAGTTTACCGCCTCACTGGAGATGCTGATCAATGGTGGTCATTGATTCAAAATACAAAGGAAGATGAAGAAGTATCATGTATGGAATGGAGAGAGTCCAAAGAGATATTCTTAGAAAAATACATTCCTCGTGACCATCTAGTAGATATTGAAAAGGCAATTTCTGAGTCTGAGACAAAAGGAGGACGCGAATGTCTCAAAGTATGAGGCTAACTTTACAAGGTTAGTGAGGCATGCAGCAGATTATATACATCACCCAAGAAGTAAGATTGATCGTTTCTTTGATGGGTTAAAACTGTTTCTCCGTCGAGCCTTAGTCTCACAATCTATCTCGTCGTATGATGATATTGTCTTATGTACTATCAAGATAGAAAAGGAATTCTCTAAGTCTTATGACAACAAAGTAAAGAAAGAGAAGAATAGAATGGTGGAACAAGAGATAGATAAAGGGAAAAAGGGAAAGAAGTATTTTCCATTATGTGATAATTGTGGGAAGAATCACCCCGGTACTTGCCTAAAAGGAATGATAGTTTGTTACAAATGTGGAGAAAAAGGTCACCAGGATTGTCATTGCAAGGGAAAGAAAGAGGTTATCCATGTTGAATGCTACAATTATAGGGAAACGGGGCATTTTTCAAATGAATGTCCTAAGCGTCCGGGAAACATACCTCAGAAAAGGAAAAGGGATCAAGGACAATATTATGCTGTTACTACAGTTGAAGCAAAATAATTAAGGTATTGGTGCTTTTGGACTGAAGGATTATATTCTGGTTATAAGAATAATATTATTGTACTACAGTACATATTGTTCTCATTAAGGATTTAATATGATGATGTTAATCATATTTTTATTATGTGACAATAAGATAAACTTTACTTTGTTTGGGGAATATGAGGTTACAATTGATTTTGGAATTTAGAGACCTTTTAGAGAAAGTCTGGATAGAGGTATTTTGGAAGGTTGGAATGAATTAAGTTGAAATTTGGATAGTATTGTTTAAGGTTAAAACATTTTTGAAGATTATTTTTGGAATATTATAATACTATAATTTTAGGAAAAGGACAACCTATAGGTCAGGGGATAACCTGTCGCGTCAGACAAAGCTGCAGGAATCAAACCCACAACCTTAGTGCGACATGCCATTATTAACTACCAATAGCCTAAAAGAAGTCCCTGGTTATTAAAAAATAGTTTTCCTAATCTAAATGGTATGTGTTAATATTTTAAACCTTGTACGATTAGGATATATATAATATTTTTGAGTTATATTATCTATTTGAGTGAAAGATGAGTTTGTGGTAGAAATTAGTTGAAGGTTGAAACTCTACTGTTCAAGCATAAATATATATATACCTATCACTTATTCTATGAATAAATTAATTCTTCAATTTAGTAAAGGGATATTAAAAAAAATGTGTTATCCTAATACCTTATATCTTGTTGAACTGATAATATTTTATGTCAACATTGATTGAAGGCTTTGAGGCCCTCAATTTTACACTTGTTTGTGATTGATGACCTCAATCACTCCCTACAGATATTTACGTTTTTCCTCTAATTATATGTCTCTAATTTCCACCAGTGTTCTCCTTATCAAGATTATAATTTGGTGGTGACTTTTTCATTTCCCTTTCCCTCTTATTAAGGCTAAATTTTATTATCCTTATTTCCAATGTGGGTTTTCCAAAAAGGTATTTTATATTTGAAACCTTTTAATTTCAAAGAAAAATTTCAAATTTCGAGGACACAATTTATTGATGGAGGGGAGAATGTAACACCCCGAGCTTCCACGATACGCTAGCTTGCATTGTACGCAAGTTCAAGATTCTAACACACCGCGACTAATCAAAATAGCCATTATGAATAGTAATACTCACATTTGAAATTATATATATTTTATATTTCAAAATGGATTTCATTTTTGGATTCAGAATATCAAAATTAGCCTATGTTGAATTTTTGGCATTTTTCTGAGAACTTCCAAATTTTTATGAATAGTGAAAAATACATAAACACAACTTTTTTAATAAAAATAAGTTATAGTGATAAATTATAATATTTACTAGTTTTAAATTATAATTAGAATATATTTTTACCATTTTATCCAATGGTGGTCATTAAAATTAATTTCACTTTGAAATTGGACATAAACAATTGTCAATCTTTTGATATATATTGTTTCTTAAAAACAAGCTATTTATTGTGACAATGGAAATTAATTAAAAAATTAATTAATGAAACTTATATGTTTGGAATTTTTTAAAATATACATAATTTTTGAATTCAGAATATTAATTATATCTTAGGGTGAAATATTGGCATTGTTCTGAAAAACTTCAATTTTTTATGAATAGTGAAACCACTAAGTGGTTGTTAAAAAACTAATTTTTCATTAAAATGAAACATTACCACTTCTGTGATATGATTTTTAAAAATCCAACATACATGGTTGTCATTAGGAAGTAAAATGTGGTTCAATGGGATGAAAATAATTTTTTGGTGAATAGTAACTTTTAAGTTTAATTAATCGCGATTAAAGGTAATTAATAAAATTTAAGGTAAAAATGATATTATAAATATATGAAAATACCTTTAAACTTGTCCTACCCCTATTGTATGAGTCATGGAGGACCAATACAATTCATGGGTCAACTTGGGGACCCCATGGAGCCACTTTCGTAGGAAAATGACATTAAAAACTGTTTATTTAATGTTAAAATAAAAATGTCACAAACATGGGTTGTTTTACTAAAACAATTTTTAATTGGGGTTATACAAGTCATAGGTTTTACTATAAATATTAATTAGAAATCTAAAAAGATTTCCTACATCAGGATAATTTTTTTAAAATTTTTAGTCATTAAATAAAATAATTTATTTATGACACCATGATGATGCAACGATTACCTAATTAATTAACGATTTAAATAAAATAAAAAGATAATGTAAAATCTAAGACTTAAACTTGTCAAAAACCTATTGGATGAGTATATTTCGAACCCTAATCACCTTATCCTATAAATATATAAGTTTTGGACCTTTAAATCAGAAACTCATTATATAATAAAGTAACATTTCATGACTTTCTAAGAGTGCCTCTCCTCTCCTCTTATAAAAGATCCCCACCTCTACCACCTTATTCACACCTTAAATCTATTTGACTCGGCCAACCTCTGCCTAAATACTCTCTAAACTCCCCTATATTACTCCTAGAAGCCTCACTTTGGGCATAAGTCTTCCCAAGGAAGCCTTTGTCTCAAATCAAAAAGAGTTACCCAATTCTAAGGTAATGTCTTCTCTTGTGTTATTTTGTTTTATTTTGCTTCTCCAACCCCCTAAAATCTTTTTATAACTTTATTTTGTAATAAAACCAGTATCCTCATTATACTTGGATGTTTTTATGATATGGATTTTATTTACACTTACACACAACTTCTTCTAATGGTTAAAGAACATACTCTTTCTGTGGGTGACAAATTACTGCCTCACGAAATGATGATTGTTCTATATTCTTTTAACACCTCTCATGGTGTCCATTATGATGAAACTATTTTTATATACGATATATATTATTTTTTTGTTTTCCTTATGATTCTGTATTTTTCATTTATGGCATAACTTTATGATTTCCATTACGGGTAAACACGATAATTTCATTTTAGGAAGTGCGGACTACCACCCCCTCAAAGTGATTTGAATCGTTAATGCCATATGTGGGATGTGTAAAGGATGGATTAAATGGTATTATAAATCATATTATACTGTAATTATAGTATACCTTTATATAATTATAATTTCATTCCATTTAATACAAAATATAAATGAAAGTATCGTCCATGCGTACGTACGGCTTACCGTCTCCATGAACAGTGCATTTCATTTCTTACCTCTAAATGTTATGTAATATTATAAATGCATGTATATAATGGATATATATTATATATATTATATCTAAATCATGAATATAATTTTGTATATAATGGATATTTAACCACATGAACAACATGTAATTATAAGAAGTTTATTTTTGACTCAAGTACCAAAGATCGACAAAATGACCGTTATTAACTTAAATAATGCATTAATGTTCATAAAAAGGTAATAATTGATATAAAAGGAATAATAAAATTGAAAAAGCTTCTTAAGATATTATAAATTAACTCTAGTTTATTATTCAGGAGGTTAAAGAATGGTCTAGTGAATTCAGACACGTGGTAAGGGAACTTCTTAACCCAATTTCTGTTCTTTGGGTTAATCTCCTACATTCAAATTATGTCATGATATTATTATGTCCTATCTTGTATTTATACATTCATTATGTGTACTTATAGTGAATACACATAATAGATCTATTTTATTTGAACAAAATTATCTTTGTAAGGACTTCGTCTCAATCTCCTTTCATTGAGGAATATTTTATTTTATACACAACTTTCTTTTAAACGGTGTATAAACCCCTTTGACTTTTACATTTATTCAAAAGGAATATTTTTTATACGAAGCATTTTACTAAACGAAAATAGGGAATGCTTTTTTGTCGTACGTATGCGGAGACAATGAATTCTCCGCCGCCGTGACCATTATTTGAGTTTCTGCTTCCTCTACAAGACATAACGTTTTTTAAATGAAAAATAAATACATAGTTTAATTTTCTTTTATTTTGGTATTGAAAATAGTTTTTAAAGTGTTTTCATTATATCAATGTGTTGTATTGATATCTTGAGATTGAAATGTGGAAATGTTATGTTACCTTTATGCATGTTTTATGTGATACGATTATGTTATGGTTTATGATATGTTTAAACCTATTCATATGAGGAATACATTGGACTTAATAAGTGATGGGTGGAGCCCTCTATAGCTCTTCAATGCATCGGCAGGTCTCATGAGACAAACTAGTGTCTTGGCACGAGGCCTTGACAAAATCTTATTTGTCGTCTTGGAACAAGGCCTTGGCTACGTGGTTATGATAGTCTGGCATTATGCATTCCATCATTGTGAAAGTGGTTATTGATATTGCATGTGATTATTTGACCAGTAGAATATCCATGTAAAGAAGTAAATGGAATTATCTCATTTTACTTTTTTCATATTATGTTGAAATTCATGTTAAAAGGATTTTATTTATTCATACATTTCCTTAAATGTTTATGTTTATTCATGAAAGCTTCTGCTATATTTTTATCCGTACTGAGAATCTCAGCTCACCCCTTTCAATGTTTTATTTTTCCCAGGATGTGAAGAAATATTTTATGACTGACCTACAGGGATAGTCTGAAGGGGATAGAAGTGTGGACTATGGGGACTATGTTATTGTGATTTTTTCACTTTATGATGTAATATATCATTTATGAATGTATCTAGTGTTTCCAAGGCTACTAAACTAATCGGTCTTTCGAGAGTTGATCTTTTGTGATCATTCCAATGTTACGAAGTAATGCACTGACTCTGGGTAACTGGGGTCGGGGCGTTACATAAATAGAGTCACTCCCACTACTAGATGGTTATCATAATGAAGAGGGAGCTTCCTCAAAGTCTCACCAACTTCTTCAATCAACTCTATTGTTGCCAAAAATATAAAGGTTGGTTAAGCATGTTGCTTTCCTCCAAGGTGAACCAGTTATCCTAACACTCCATCTAGAAGAGATTCTACTCAATATAGGTCATTATCCTGAGAAATAAAAGAGGAAGTAAAAACTGGTAGGTGAATGATTTTAGTATCAGTTTCTTGAATTCCCAATATCATCCAAAACTATAAGATGATCCCATTGTGTCATTCTCATCCAACACCGAGAGACAGAAGAGGAAAGGCCATTTGGGTATAGTTATAACGACAATAAAATCGATAAGTTGTGTATGTCTCACATATGGATAGATTGTGCATCATATCCAAAAGAACCTCGTCTCGATGGGAGATCATATAAGACATTTCCTTGATGGAGCCACTACTATTGTGAATGATCACTCCATACATTACACGATAAGGGGCGGAATTGAAGATATCAGATTGGTACAATAGGTATGTGACCTTGTTAGAGAGTAGGGACATGGATCCCTACCCTAATATGTATAGAAATAGAAAAAGACATAATGAAATATGGATCCTAATGGAATTATAGTATTCATAAAAAACGAAATGCCCCAATATCCTGCCAAATAGAAACAGGAAAGGGTCACTGATTCTATAGGAGATGTATCCTTGTGAATATGTAATAAGAGTTTACAAATGAGTGTACGGTTTGGTACCACCAAGTTGAGATGATGTCTCTCCACTAGTCATGTGTCCATAAACAGTGTACTAAATCATATTCTTATACATAAATCCACATCTGGGATGTTCCATCAATTTAGAAACATGTCCATAATGCCCTTAAATTTATGACTTGGAGGAATATCCATGTTCACTCAATATCCCCGTGAAGTATGATATCCAACTTTTCAGATAGCCTAATATGAGTCGGTGCAATCGCAAAATTTCTAGGAAGGTCTTCAATGGTGAAATATAACAATTGGACTCTCACCATAGTGTAAAAGGAAAATATTCATCCTATCCTTAATGGAGATGAGTGAGTGCATTATTATCTCCTTCCTCAGCTTCTCTTTAACAAATAGAAGAATTTATATTTAAAAAACCAGAGCCTAAAATGGATCATCCCATACATCTTTAGCATGGTGGAACTCATCATACATATATCTAAGAGGGGGAATACCACATAGTTGGTAAATGTAACATAGCCTAATACCCACATCACCATGGGATAGGTGGAATATTTTGGTTCTACTACACTAATGAATTTCAGTTCTCGAAGAATATCAGGCTAGAAATAGATAATTAATTTGAAAATACACAAGTATTCATAAAGATGTACCATATATAACTGATCAGTGAATTCTGTGCATCATTTCCTGTCTTATATAGTCCAGGTCCATTCATCATGAAATGTTTTATCTTGTTCAAAGATCCCATTTGAAGCTTTATATGCTTCCTATATTTCATTTATAAGAGGCATATATAATCTAGTAGATCAGATAAATAGAATAATGAGTGAAATAATATCCATTCAAACCAAAGGGACAGTTTGTAAACATATAATAAAAACTATGGGTTAAACCTAAAACAATTCTGTCATCCTCATAAATGGTAACTTGAACACATCAGAGAGATTCTTAAACCAAATTAGATGGAATATTGAAGTCTAAATGAGGAATGGTGACATCATCATATAACTCATACCCATATAGAAGAAGTCGGTGTGATAGAGGATAATCCTAGGGAATTTATGAGAGGAACCTATTTAATGACTCGTTATTAGAATCCAAACGATATTGGGGGTGAATACTATGATTTATAGTGATCATGGGACTTTGGTTAGCTGTATCCAAATAATATCATTGAGAAAAAAAATCCATCTGAATAAAAGTAAGTGGCATATGTCAGAAAAATAAAATAAAATGTTTTAAAAATAAATACATAAAAAACATCCAGAAGCATGTGCATCGCATGCATTAACTAATGCAATCAAAAATTTACTATATGTTTCAAGAATAACCTAACTCTAGAATGTCTCATGGGTCACATAAAACCACTGCGTATCATGCAATTTCATGACCACTCAGAGTACTCATGATCACATGACCAGGACATGGTCACGCGAGCTACCTAATATCCAAATGATAACTTAATCAAGAACCATATATATTTCAAAAAACCTCAAGACAATAAAGTGTCCCCATGTTCAAATATCAAGAAATTACTTATGTACATATCATGGATAGTCTGATAAGACACCTGAGAAAAAACATTCATGTATAGGGGTTCTTGTGAAAATGGATCCAGAAGTGTCTAGTGATCAATTCATGTGGAATGGTCTTGCGATAATGTTATGTGATAGAATTAGGGTGAGTGAGTTCTTAAGAATGAGTTTTTAGTGAATGAACCCTCCCACACTCCCCTATATATAGGTAATTCTACTAAATAAAAGTGTTATCTTGTTAGACCAATCATTACCTAAAAAACCGACTCTATATAATAACAAACACTTAGGTGGGAATTTAATTTACTCAAATCAATCCCATGTCCCCACAGGTATCACTCCAGAGGGGGGGGGGGGTTTGTGGCCCGCCAAATGATAAAAAAATTAACAAAGGAAGAAATACATGAATATAGTTCTTATCATCCCCATAAAACAAAAGGAAGAAGAATGTGGATGAGACCCATCTATCATGTAATCTTCCAAGGGATATGTGATCTCATGATCATCATGAGGTTGTGTGAAGAAACTATGCACAAAAAATAAACTTTAAGAGGTCCCACGAAGTTCTTTTGACAAAGTCCTTCTACTCTTTAAAAGGAACCCTAGACAATCGCTGGTTATGAAGAGGATACTAGGAAAAAGCACCCCAAGACACGAGAATTATAACCTGAAAGAATCCCAAAAAACCATCAAGAAATCCTAATAAAATAGAAGAAAATATCTAAAATGTGGGACCCACTTGCCATCATAAAGATCACAAGACACATTACTTATGGGGAGGATGACTGTCTTTGACAACATTCAAGAAAACTCATGACATCTCCCCACCTTTGTAAGAATAAAAAAGGAAATAGAAAAGAGGGAGGTGGAGACCTCTTGTAGTCTTAACAAACATGAGAGATGCCCCTATCAATCATCCTAACATCACAAGACCCTGATTAAATGACTACCTCACCTTCCAAAAGACCACTGAAACATCGCCCCAATCATGTGAAGGGCGCTAGGAATGTCTAAGAGACCTTCTGATTCCCCTTTATCTCCTTAAGGAAAAACATATGGAATTGTCTATGAAATTCTCATGCATCTCCATAAGACTATTTGTGGTCACATGACACTTCACCAAGAGGTGTGGTTATTATTCTTGAAAACACCCTCAAAACCTCAAAAAATTCCCTTCCTCTGTAAAATAAACAATGGAAATAAAAAGGGAGAGGATTCAAAAACC
Source organism: Viscum album (assembly GCA_963277665.1). Classification (NCBI taxonomy): domain Eukaryota; kingdom Viridiplantae; phylum Streptophyta; class Magnoliopsida; order Santalales; family Viscaceae; genus Viscum; species Viscum album. The sequence goes on from OY728141.1 coordinate 1,553,137,751, forward strand.
TCTTATGCCCTTAAAACTCATGAGATACACCTATTATTTCCACAACATGGTCTCATAAGACCGCATGATAAGTGTTCTTGATCCCAAAAGTCCCCTTGAAAATACATCCTTGTATCTTGGGAAGTCCTAAAAGATTCACCTGATATCACATGAAGGACTATTGATAGACACCCGAATCTAAAAAAACTGTCATGGGAATGTCAACATGAAAACATGAAAGTGCCTGGAAATGTATTCACAATTGAACAAATATCCATTATTTTTAAATAATGAAATAAATTATTCATTTATGGGATGATCCTATGGTCACTGAAAATTAGGTGATACCCTCAATGTAATCAACGATAGAGACTCATGAATGCGTATGGCACGAAAACATTGATCGGATTGAAGATTGGATTCACAAGATACTCACCATGAATAAAGGAGAACAACCATGGTTTAGAGGCCTATAAATCCTACACCCAACAAGAAAAATGAACAAATTCCTGTATACTATTAAAGCACTACTCTCTAGATGAAGTGACTTTTTTTCACCCAGACACACCTGTGCTATATTAGATTTCTTGGAGAGTATGATCCCATGATCAAAAAATATTTTCATCATGTTAAATCCAAGAAATAGATTCATAAATCATGATGGATGCATAAAAAATTCACATGATCAAACATAGAACACATGAAGGACCTTTGTTATGGAACATAAAGAAAATCCAACACATATGGTATATCATTTGAGATATAAAACATGCTAACAATGAAAAAACTCAAGGCATTCACAATAAAAGGATGTAACTAATATTAATGAATGGGAGACTAAAATATAGAAAATGTACCCTGATCCTCATGTGATTTGTGTGAACCACCCAGAGCACATGACAATACCAGAACACATCTTCTATATATCATGAAACTCCTTTTGTATACTATTTGGGTTATGAAAAGCCCTATGGATATGTCAATGTAAGTAACATGGTTCCCCTTAATTATTCTGTCCGAGTCTCTGAAACCCTATGGGTTCGCCGTTCAAGCCTTAATATGTACTTCAGACATGTCTATCAATATATATAGTGACACTAGTGTTTGTCTTCTAAGTCTCACAGAGGCACTCAGGCATGTCAACTAGCTCTTGCGACACCCTCCATGAAGACCTTCCAGGTCTTACAATGTCTTTCAAACATGTCGGCCTAGAAGTGAATCACACTCTGAGGCATGTATCATGGTATCTCGTGACTCACTTGATGCATTTCAGCCAGATCTTTTGATATACTCAGGGAAAGTCAACTGGAGCATGTGACACCCTCTAGATGTGTTGTCTATGGTCATGTTATGGCTTCTAGGGAAAACCATCTGGGTATTGAGATGTCCATTGGAAAAGTCATCATTGATCATGAGATAACCCTTATACATACCACCCATGTTATGTGACATTCCTAGAACAAGCCCTACCGAAATTCACTGAAATATCAAGTAGGAAATAAAGTTTTGTCAAGCAGATAATTGATGCATGGACATGTACAAAGGTAATACTAGTACTTGATAACCTTTTCCATCCTCACTGTTTATATCATTTTTATAAGAAAATTATCTATGTTAACCCCTAATCAAATGAAATACAATGACTCTAACTCCTACAATTACCAGGATAAGTAGGAATCCTCTATGAGGACCCATATCTATATTAACCTAATATGGGAAACCTCATCATGTAAGCCCTGACCAATGACATAATATAATATGCTTTATCTACAAGGCCAATCACATTGTGTAATCCATGAACAACTAAACTATAATAACATTGATTCATACCATAACCAGGATACATTGAAAAAATTACCAAGGCCCAGGATCCATACCAAACCTCTAAAGGGTTGTCATTGTACATAGGTCTCGTATCTAGAAGAAAATGAAATTTATTATTTTACATCCCTTGATTCCCACAACAATCATATCTCAAGTGTGCCTAGATAGTTGTAATGATCATATCATTTGAATCATAAAAATATTTTATTATAAGAGAAACGTTAGTGTGTTAGTATTGATCTCATTGAATTATGAATAAGTGTGATGCCTGTGTAAGAACCATGCCCAAACTCAAAAGGGAATCCACGTTAGTGTAAGCCCTGCCATATCTATAAATTTTCGACCATAGGGACCCAATCATTCTCATGGGATGATCATATTGCCTCATCCCTTAGCAGATTGGGAATCCAACTAAACATTGATAACTTTTATTCCAACCATAATCAGGATATGCAAGACACTTCCCCAGGGCTCAAGATCTATATTAAACACCTCCAATGATAACCCCAACTCATAAGCCCCACATCCGTATATAGTTAGAGTGATTACATTCTATCCCTTATTTCTCACATCAAGCATAGATCACATGGCCTTTGGGAGTTATAATGGTCACCAAATTCACATCATGACTCTACACCAACTAGGGAAATACAAGAACGTAATCCCTAATGAGTGGCATGGTATAAACCTCAAACAAGTGAGGCAATAAACCTTGGTCCAGTCCAAAGGGAATAATCGAACAATGGAAACACTAATTCCTTTTACAATCAGGATATATATGACATCTCCTTGAGGCTCTAACTCAAACAACCAGCACCCAAGTGTCCACACATATGTCTTCTACACATGAATTATAACTGTATAGGTTTAATGAACTATATGGATTTTGATTCCTACAATAAATATGATACGTATGATGGTTGATAATAGATCAATACCATGCTCAGAAAATTATCTTCCTCCCTACATGGAAGAAATTCCTGAAGTGTTTGGTTATATGGATTCATCATTTGAAGCATTTATTTATTACTAGGAAACATAATAAGGAACATGGATACATATAAATGGATTATATAATCAGATGAAACTTCATTAATAATAGAGACTAAACTTATAGTTATTTTTTATGATAACCAATCCTATATCGATATTAGGAAGAGATTATAGAACATGTCTTAAATATATAATAATGTCCTAATGTAGGAAAAAAATACACTCAAAAGGGTACAATGAGCCCAACCTTCCATCCTATCGACCAATGTGAGTCCCTAAGAGTCACTAGGTCTGAAACCCTAATTTAACCCTTTACATTTTGGAAAGCAAGGCCATACCTTATTATGGGTGAGGTAACCGTTGGGATAATCATTCAAGAATGAAAATGGTAACTTGATGTTAATGAATGCGCAAGAAACAAAACCCCCATAATCAACCATAGGGACAAACCAAACGTGCCACTCGATTACCTCTTCTCCATTTAAACAACGATGTTTCTATAGATCATTTATTTTTATTATTAAATATTTTGTGTTTTATTTCATTTTACATACATGATAAATTAGTTTTTATGTTCGAATTGTTCCTAAACTCTTAAACTATTCTATATAGTTTCTCAAAATTAGAATTTAAACTGCTTTTCATATTTATTTTGTGATCATAACTTTAGTTATTTGTTCAAAATATCCTTTAAGACCATCAATTTTTCTATATATCTTGGTAAAATTATTTCATAAGTTTAGTTAACTCATCATTTTCACTTTCATGTAACTTATAATCAAATTAATATGGCGGAACAACATCTATATATTTTAATGTCACACCTTTAGTTTTGTTTATGTATTTTTTTGTTATGTTCTTAAGGTCCAAAATACTTGTGATCCCATGGTAAATTTGATATATGATATCTCTATCCCATCTGGAAGTATTCAAACATAGAATGAAACATTCCAATCTTAGTTATTTTCAACTTTTCAATACTTTATTGAGAAAAATGAAAAATGATTCAAATATCATGAGTAATCATACAAGAAAAAACATGAATAAATATATTTATGATATTTTCATAATAAATAATATTCATGATTTTATAGTTGAGAATGTACATAGATAATAATTAACAATAAGTTAATTGGAGTCTACTAATGGTATTATGACTGTTTTACTATAGATATATAATCAACGATGCTTAACATCTGGAAAAAAACCATCAATCAAGGATTTTCAAAAACTGTATTCATTTCAATCAATAAGAGGGGTGGTTTATATAGAATCAAACAATAATGTTGTCCTTATCATATCATGTAAAATGTTATTTCCCTTAGACTATTAGGTCCATGATATGATTTCTGATATAATAAAATCAAAAAGAGCTAATGCTATGATGGTTGAATGTTAATAGGGGAGGGGGTGAATTGAAAAAATATACAAAATAATGGAAGGAGTAGATAAAATATGAAACATGATTTCTTAAGAAGTTTTAATTAAAATGTTCCTACATCTTCTCTTCATAACCCACATTTTCCCAATAGGTATAGTTCGCACTATAAAAAATTATTTTAAAATGGTGAAAAAATTCACAAACAATATAAAATTTATAATATAGGTATAACCAACACACAATGTCTATTTTGTTCATATGGAAGATCCAATTATAGACACATTCCTTTTTCTGATGTATAACTTGTATAAAACCTTATTTTTAGTGGGGAAATAACAAAACAACAATAGTATACCCATGATGTAAAGAATAAATAAATTACATCTGTATACAATTAATCCAAAATGTAACCGATAATGATAAAAAAGTTTTTATCTCTAGATCACATGAAGAAGTGAGTTTAAATAATTAGTTAATTTTAAGAAAATATTATTAAAATGATTGTTGTGATCAATTTTTATGTGATTTTCATATATTTCATTTAATATTTATGTATATATTAATCTCCAATGATCTTGTTACCAAATCTATGTTATAATATTTTTATTTAGTAGTTATTTTTATCAATGTTTATAAGCTAAAAAATATATATTTGAGCACATGAATCATATGTAGAAAATTAATAATATATTTTTCATCAACATAGTCTTGTAGAATAACATAACACAACATTGACATAAATATAAGAATAAATTAATCCATGAAATTAGTTTATCATGACTACATATCTTGCGTTTTATCCCTGATATGGTGTTATCCTCATAACATTGGATCACAGTATGATTTAATATTACATAATTTTTTTATTAAATTTAAATATACTTCATATTTTCAAGTTAATATTATATATCATCCTCTGTACTACACCTTGATATTGTTACACTAAACAAAATATCATGTGTTTACTCACCAGTACTCTGTTATCACTAGATCATACCCACATTCACACTAGGGACTTCCTTATCCATCTAGGACAGTCTAAATTTTTCTTCTGCCACATAAAAACATCTCACATTGCCTTAACATTGTCTTAGGATATGAATGTTCAAATTCCATGATCAGATACATAAACTCCAACTCTCAAAATCATTCAGGCCTATATGAAATGGGAAAACAAATAAAATAACTGTATATATAAAATATGAAAATCATTAGATATTTTTAATACCCAAAAAAATCATAGATACATTTAAAATAAGAAATAAATAAATATAGTATTATAAGTAAAATACATTATCATTACATCAAAACCTCAATCTCTTATTCATCATTCATTAGATCTGTTATAGTGTCAACTTACAACACCATCTTCTGTTCTATCTCAATGTAGTTTGAGATATCAACAAAATGTGGATTCGTTCTTCAAACAAACAACTCAAAATCGTAAAATTAAATTAAGATTCAACGTATCACAAAAATAAAATAAGATATAATAATACTTATCAAAACTAAGAAATTAATGAATCATGGATCAAAAAATCATCCCATAATATAATATTAATTTAGATGTATTACATATATATGATCATGTGGGCCTATAGCATGAACTATGTACTAAATTTGAACAACTTCAATAAAAATTATTCCACATGAATGTCCCTTATTAGATAAATGTTCCTTAACATTAAATTATAACATGGTTGAATTCTTATATTTAATGACCATTTTTAACTCCTAATCTTTTAGTAATATTCTACCAATACATAGGTAAATATTTATAGAATGTGACCTTACCCTCTTCCTAATTTTGAATGGCCCCTGAAAAAGTTTGTAAATTTTCATATCTCAATCATTTATATAAATTCCAAAATATATCATCAATTAAAGATTATAATCACCAATAAAAATTAATAAGATACATGAATGTTGACCATAAATAATAATCAGTACTTTTTTAAAAAAACATATTAATCTATATTTACCTTTCTAGACTCCCATAAATTTATATCAAAATATTAAAATCCTCCATTAATACATATTAAATAAAAACAATAAATTTCAATGTTAATATACTATATTGTATTTCAATAAGATATTTCACTTCACCATTTTACCACTTTCAACTACTAATCTTCTATATCATCAATATGAATAACTCATTACATTTATATAAAATATTTACTTATTTCATTATTCTCATATTCAACATAACATATTTTCATATTTCAATTGTAATCTCTTTCTAGATTATCATAAAATATTTATCCTTCGTAGAATAAATAGATCATTATGTATTCAGATATATTAAAAAAAGTATGTGAGTTTAAATTTCACTACCCCAATTACAAGATGATCAATTAACCTCAAACCATAGTGAACATTACTTTATTATTATATTTTTTGTTTATCTCAATTTTTTCCACTATCACAGACTGATTAAAATGGTTTTTTATTAAATGTTTAAAATAGAGAATAGGTAAATTTATTCAGTTGATCAATATTTTAAAATGATTCAAAAATTCCCATCCAAAATAAACACATAATTATACATTACAACATTATATATCCTCTAAAAACATTTAATATTTAGTTCCCTACATTACTAATGATGACTAGGATAATAGTCCTTATATAGACTCAAAATTTTTATTTTTATATCTCTTTTAATAATACTTGTCAATTAAAAAAATATATATATTTTTTAATTCATAAAATAAATCCAATTAAAAATTACTTTCATAAATAAAAAAATTAATTAATTTCTCAAAAATATGGAATTTATTAAAAATTCATTCAAATCAATACGTTTCCATGTTTCCACCCATGGATAAATATCACTTCATCAATCCAATAGCATGCTAAAAATCCAATTTTGAGACAAATGAAATTAAAATTATTGAATTAACTTTAAAAAGGATTTACGTAGGTTTGATTATTTCCAATGCTTCGAACTATCATATTTCTAGGTCTCTTCATTATCGAAACCTTGACAATGATTTCATTATTGAAAATATTAAAAAATAATTATAATTAAAAAATAATCTAATAAGTATTATCATTAATTAAATTTCATCATTTCCAAAAAATACATATTAAAAGGAGGAACATTTCACCCTAAGATCCTCGAGTGTATCCAAGAACTCGAATATGTGCTCAATCTTCTTGAGACATTCCAATGCTTCCTGTGGTTTTTTCTTCCTCAAAAGCTGGGAGGCTTATTTTTCAGGAGCTCTAAGGCCATGTCCTTTCCTAGACCAGTATCATACTCTCTAATAGGAGTTTTAATAGTAGTTTGTACCTATCCTAGATCCTATATAGCTTGAACCATGGCCCCGACTAGCCTCTGATCAATTTGTGGGGGGGAACTCTCTTCGGCTTCCTCTCGTGGGCACATGGGAGCTTTTTAGGGAGGCATGTTGCTACAAAACGAATCAATCACAAAAATGATAGTCAATACAAAAATTATTAATATTTTAATCAAATACATCAAATATAAATAATCTAAACACATCAGGATAATAAAATAAACTTCTCCACCCCCGCCCAATGACCACGTGTGGTCTGCAGCCCACACGTCTCACCTGGAAGTGAAGTGAATCATACAGTTCCAATGTCCATTGGTGACTCAAGATATTCCATGAGGGGTATGGACCATGAACCCTACTCATGACCAAAACCCTAAGCCTCGAAATCCCTAGCTCTTGTCTATCCCGACTCATTATAAAATAGTAATATGACCCAAAAACATTAGCCACCCTCTGATACCATTTTTTCACAAACCGGATCTGGTAGCTAATAATACCCACATCAAATCAAGCCCCTGAAAAGGCCCATAGGGATTTCCTTATCCAAATGGTCTGAAGAAAGTGCCTAGGTATCAATAAATTAGGTCTGGGAATGATTTACCAGAGTATGAAAGCATAAGACTTTAAAAATAATCAATAATAAGAATATGAAATTTTCATGCCAAACTAGTTTTAACAAAACCATATTTGAATTCAAGGATTTAAATACATTAAAATATGTCCAAATACAAATAAATAAAATATTATGACATCCACAAAGGCTCCACATGACAAGGGGTTATCACCCCTGAGTCATCCCCAAAACACCGCACCGCAGGAGGGGTCTAACAACCCGAACCTCCTTCACCCGTGGCTTTTCCTTTACCTGAGTCAAAAATAACCAATATACATACACCAAATGGGTGTAAGTAGTATTTGAGACTAATACCAATAGGACATCCCTCAAATATTCCAAATAGTATGAAATACATGGTGAAAAAGATATTAATTTTAATATGTAATGAAAGGTGGTGATAAATTCCAAGAAATAGAACCTACAACTGAAAACAATTTTCAAAACAAAATTTCAGGATTCTAACAAAATTAAACATGATATGTGAGATAATATAAATTACATCCAAACAAACCCTAATACATGGGTAAATACCACAATAATATGAGCACCAAAACTGGGAACACCCCTAGGCAACTAGATAGTCTCAGGCCCTATATACATCGTACCTCAGTGTAAAGTATCCAAGTCACAATATTTTCTCATGCACGATACACTAGTAGGTAACATACCCATAACATAGTGGTCTCTAAATATCATCCACATATTATATTTAGAGTTTTTTATCCATTTTCTCAGTGAAACAGGGACAAAACTCATCCGGTTCACTATCTATACTATCACTTATCCGTACACCTATGTACCCAGGATTCCCCATTTGGGCTCAAACAATTTCAGAAACAAAAAAACATTACTTTTCATGTAAAAACAAAACTACTTGTCGCATAAATGTAATATAGTATCACTACACATTTGATACCACTTAAAACACACCAAAAACATTATTATTTTCAATAGAACAACTTCTCAAAATCTCTCATTGTTTTACACGCAAAACCCTTTGAAATATCTACTTTTCACACTATGTGTAGACTTTTAAGTCACTAAAAAATCACTTAAATACCATTCAATGAAACCAAAAATTTAGTTATAGGAATTCCCCATATGAACCAATAAGTTATGTCTTTTAAAAACCTCCATTTTCACATAAACATGGCACTTAAATTCCATTGGCTTCACAAAAACCATTTAAACAAACTTTTGCATGACCAAAAAAAAGAAGATAAATATTAAAAACATTACTTTCATCCCTAATATAGTTAAATAAAATCAACAAGGTAATTATAGGGCATCCTCATATGAACCAATAAAATATTTATAAGAAAACCCCCAATTTCAACTAAAATTGTCTCTTAAAATTCACTTGCATGTGAAACACCACTAAAACCAATATTTGCAGCAATAATTAAACGTAATAAACATGAAAATATCATAAAAACATCATCTAGGTTGTAAATATTTTATACACCTTGGAATTACCTAACAAAATAACGAAAACCCTTGAATATTTGTGCGAAAATGAAACCGCACCACCGCCACACCACATGAGACTTATATCAAGCCTAAACCCAAAGAATAGACCAATAAATCCAGTATAAAACCATTGGTTCAAAACTCTAGTTTTTTGAAATTAATAATCTCAAGATAAAGAGAAGAAACCCTAATAAAATTGAATGATATCCTAAGCAAATTGAAATAAAAATAAAGGACACCCACTTACTTGAGGGATCTTGAATAAATCTCCCCAAATACAATAGTATCCGAATTTTAAAATATCAAAAAATTTAATTGTGGTTTGAATAAGGAAGATAAGTTCATGTTGGAACTTGAATGAGGAAAAGAGTTAGAATTGAAAGAGTTATGAAGGAATGAAGTTACCTCTTCAAATCTGGACAATTTGAGAAACCCTGTGAATATATTCCATAATTCGTGATGCATACGAGCTCCAATGAGGTGGTGGGAGATAATGAGAGAAATTCTAGGTTCAATGGTCTTTGGTGAAACTTGGAATCACAATAAAATAATAAAAATTTAATAAGTTATTAAATAAAAAAAATTTTAAACTTGAAATGGGCTTCTGGGATGGATGAATTCCTTAAATAAAAACTCAAATCCACCATTATTATGGATTCCTAATGTGTCTAAATTGAAATTGTGGTGTAAATAGGTCAGGGGATGAAATTTAAGAATTTTAATGGATAAAAATTGTTAAAAAATTAAGGAGTTATAAGAGAAACAAATTTTATTTTTAAATCTGGAAATTAGCCCATAGTTTGGCCCAAATTTTGAAAACCCACCACTTCCACCAAAATTCTTGGGAAACCTCCAAAAGAATGAAATAATGGAAATTAGATGAAAAATAAATTTAAAATAAGTTATTTATTTGAAAGTTAATGTTTTTATTTGGTATCCTAATAAAATTAAAAGATTAGATCTTGTGTAATTTGGTCTTATGTATTTTGTACCCGTATAATTTATAACATCTTGGAGTAGGATACTCAAGTCAAGGTTTTTGTAGTTGGTATCAAATAATATTATTATAAACATTAAGAAATAGACTTACAATGACATATTTAGAGAAAATAACCCTAGGAAAGATCCTTAGGAAATTATAGAACTGTTTCTAGAATGAAAGGAATACAATATATTAATTTCTAATTTATTTATAAGATGTGTAAGCTATGATTCCCAATTAATTGTTTTTTAAGAATAATTAACTATATTATATTATTTACATATATAACCTAATGTAAGGATAAATAACTATGTCAAAAACTAAAATATTATTTGATATTTCCAATAATGAATTAAACAAGTAGTTAAATTATTAAATCACATAATGGTAATCTTATTTCAAAACAAATATATTTGGTTGTTTCTATTATAATTCATAGAGGTTTTTTTGTAATGTTGGATGATTTAAAATTTTGATAATTTAACATAATTAATTTTATAAATTATCTCTCTTTTTTTAACACTAGAATTTACATTTTAGAAAAATATATTACAATTTGTCATGAATACATAAAATTTCATTTTTTATATAATAGATAAAATATATTGATACCTTTTAAAACCAAATTTTTTTGTTTTTTATATTTAAATTTTTTGAGAATATGAAAAATAAATATAATTAACAAAGTTGAAAGATATCATATGAATATTGGACAACCCTACTTTGAAAGATTATATGAAAAAATATCCTTTAAAATTACCTATATCTAAATCTTATCATGGTGTTGAAAATTCATTGAAGATATTCATAATGTAAAAACCATATATATTCTTCTTATTAGAATGGATCAAGTTGAATTAGTCAAATTAAAAAAACTAAAATAAGAGTAGTGTGATAAGGAATTCATATTCACAAGTGTCTTAACATGGGGATAACATATCTTATTTTTTAATAAGAATGATTTGTCCATCCGGTTGTGAATCAATTATAAGAAAATAAATTGAAAGAATATTGAGAATAATTATTATTAACCCCAATTGATTATATTTTTTATCAACTTCTAGAGGATATATAATTCTCAATGATTGATCATTATTGTAGTTATCATTAATTAGAAGTTATAATGGATGATATACCAAAGACAACATTTTATATGGGGTATTGGCATTATGATTTCACATTAATTTTTATTTTTATTAAAATAATAATTATTTATTTATAAGGATATGAAGAATATTATATTAAATTATTATGTTGATAAATGTTTTGTATTCCTTATTGACTATTTCATCATATTCTTTAAAATCTTTGAATAGAATGTGAACAATTTAGGAAGTTTTCTTGAGAACCTTATAGAAAATGTGTTATATATGACATTTGGGAAGTGATATTTTTAATATAAACATTGTTAATTTAATTTATATATTGTCATTAAGGATGGAATTATATTTTTCAAAAATTACCAATGTAGTCAAATTGGGCCCACATTAACAAATATAACTCAGATATGTGGTTTCCTTTGATTAGATGGTCACTATCAATGATTTTTTGAATATTTTTCCTAATTATCCAACTCTTTAACCATGTTATGATGTAAAGGGGAAATTAATAGTATTGGGGAATTGATTAATGGTTTAATTAATTAAATATGTGATTAAACAATGAATAAGTAGTAAATTTACCATCAAGATATAAAGGAGCTTCTATATAATGATGCATCAATGAAAGGGTAATGTGCCCCCTTATGAAAAATGATAGTGTTATTACTTATGTATCAAAATAATTGAACACGAATTATAAAAATTATCATACTCAAGATCTTAAGTGGACTACTGTATACTTTTTCCTAAAGATATAGAGGTAATATCATTACAGGGAAGGATGTGGAAAATATATTTGTATTACATTAGTTTAAATAAATATATGCACTTAAAAAGAGATTATCATTAGACAAACAAATGGGTTATAATTACTCAAGGACTATAAATTTCAATAAATTTATATTAATATCTCTTAACAAGGGGGTCATGAATTGAGATGGAAATATCATAGAGTTTAATCTACAATGAAGATGCCCAGGGATCCAACTTTCACTGATTTACAAAATTAATACATAGAAATTATTTTGTTAGGGTAATAATTATTAATTTTCTAATTTATTTCCAAAAAATATTTATAATAAAACATATATATCTTAAGAAAAAACATTCAAGGTTCTACAATAGAAAATTAAAAAATTTAAAGATAATACATCAATTGAATTCAACTATTAATTTATTAGAAGATGGAATTTCTCTATAAACATCATACCTCAAATTTCATTATATGCCCTCATAACATGATGATGTATAGGGAGTTAATGTAATTTTTTTGGTCAGATAACATAAAATGGGAAATTTATGACTATTTTTTAAGATTCATGACATATCAATAAGTAAAGGCTAAGAGGAAAATATAAAAATATGTCATGAAACCTCTCCCTATACCAATGTGGATGTGGGATAATATCATAATGGATTTTTCTACCAGATTACTATGATAACTAAGAGGAATGATGATATAAGTGTTATTTTTTCTCTACCATAAAATTTATATGCATTTCCAAGCAATAAGGCAGAATAACCCTTCATTAGATGACAAGACATAAAGTTAATGATTTTGTGAGGAATCATAATATACATCTATCTATATGGACCCAACCAAAAACATTATATAATATAGTGACTTTAAAGTAGAATTCACTTTTTTATTTTCAGAAATATATTTTCATTTTATATTTTTAGATATTTAGGTTATAAATCTTACATAAAAAACCCATATATATATATAAAATGGTCGCTTTTCATCAGTATCCATTTTCCCCACTATATAAAACTTTTAAAACGAAACAAATTTTTTTTATTAACTAATCTTCATGAAATTGAAGTTGAATAATTTCATTACCTTACACATCCTTAATCATTGGGAATAATTTTCAAAACATATGATGATAAAAAAATATCAATATGAGGCATAAGAATAAAGAAAGAAACCATTAATCCATGAATATATATTAAAATTCTATTTTTTCAAAATAAAAATTACACTCAAAATAATCTTTTTCTTAACTATGAAATTAACTTTTCTCTCCAAATATTTTCATAAATCATTTGATAAGTAATATTTATGGAAAAATATATATCATAAATATTCTTTGAAATCCTGAAAAAATCACATAAAATTTTTCCAAAAAGATTTACTTTTCATACAAAAACATTATCATATACTTTCCATTAATCATTAAGTAATATTGTAACTTGGGAAAATATAATATTCACATAAAATCATATTTAAATAATAGATAATCATTTGGGAAACATGGGGAATGATTTTCATATCACTCTTATAGATTGGTTAACCATAACTATTACACAAAGAATAACCATTGTTGTTATACATAAAATATTTACCACAGTTACAATTGGAATAACCATCCCATTATACTTCCACAATATCTTAGGAGAAATTTAATAAATTATATCTATACCTTTTCCCAATTAATTTTGGATATATAATGGGACCACATACCCATATATTATAATGTAACCACCTATCCCAAATTTTTTTTTTCAAGAACCATTATATAATACATTGAATCTTCCATCAAAAAAATATTATTTAAACCCATAATAAAATATTTTGAGAAATTGATATATCCATTATATTATAAAAACATTTACAAAAATAAAAAATAATATGGATTAGTGGTGTTTTTATTTAATTAATATAAGTAATATTAAAATGTGATATAAAAATAAAATAACTGTTATGGTGGTGAGAAAAGTCCTTCTCACTTTATACATTAAAATAGAATATTCCTTTTATATTTTTTATAAAAAACATTAGAAGATAAATCAAATGACTAAATTTTAAATTATTTAAAATAAATTCAATATAAATATAAATTTTCCTCTATAATTCACTTATATCCATATAAATATATCCATATAAATATCTTAAATATACAAATATTGATGAAAATATTGATTTAAGGGAAACTGTACGAGTATTATTAAAAATGAATCATCTTTCCTCGAATCATATTCATCATGTTAATTATTTTTATTACAAAATAATAATAATAGATCAATAATTTAAATTATTAAAAACTTTTTCAGGTTTATTATTCCATTTATTTTATCTATTACCATGCTATGCTTAATTATTTAATAAATTAAATTTATGATGGATGTTTTGACGATATTTTTTTCATAGGTCCAAAATGTATTCAGTATGTTGACTATTTTCAAATTGGTTATTACTATATCATATGTAGAATAATAATAATTAAAAAAAAAATCATTTTTATTCATAAATTATATTTTTAAAACCTATCATAAAATATGGATATAAAAAATGGATTACGTTACAATCATGAAGAAGATATGTCTTACGTATACATAAGTAACATTTCCATTTTTCATAGATAATTATGGAAACAATTTTAAGTATTATTTTCTCTTTAAATAGTGATAATAATCTCTTAAATATCATATTCATTCTTCAAATATACCTATATATCATTTTTTATATGTGGTGATAAAAAATGAATCACATTACATCGTAAAGGTGGTAGTCCATACATACACAAATGGATTTATCTTTTTTAGTGAATGGACAGGTAAGAAATTAAACATAATAATACATTTTCAGAATTATAAATATGTAAGTTATATAATATATATCAATTATTATCATCATTATAACCAGCCATGAAATACAACAATGGAAAATAAATTACATTAGTCTGTGAGGCTATTGTCCAACGTCCAGAAAAATGATGGATTCCTTTCAAATTTAATGACGGTTGGAGATGTATATTGGTTATTTAATTAACATAATAAAATTTAATTATATTTAATATACCCATATTATTATATCATGATTTTTTTTAAAAATTTAAGGAGGTGTAAAAAGAAATATAATGAAAATGTGCCGTTAAATCTATACATCTCCTTTTGAAAGCTACTTTTCGTAACACCTTATGTCTTCAATGATATGTATTATTATTAAAATAATTCCTCTATAATTTGTATTTGTATTATAGGAATGGATTTATTTATAAATAGGATGATACCTTATTATTTTTATCCATCATGGAATGAGAAGAAGATGTTCCCTTTTATAAGTGATGGGAGGTCCAATAATGGTATTTCATAAAATATTAAATGAATATAAATTAATTCTGATTTATAATGGATCCAAATATATAATATTAGACTCTCGTATGAGTTTTAGTCACAATACTTGTATAAAATAATTTTTTCAAAAGTTTTTATAACATATTTACCATTATCATTTTGTTTTAAATTACCATTAACCCTTTTGACAATTGTCATAGTATTAAAGTTTTATGCCCTTTAAGGGTTAATAATGTATCTATAAAATGAAGAAACACATAAATGGACATAGATGATTCAATTAACCATATAACAATATCTTTAATGAACCTATATTTATTATGACATTTTAATAATTTAATCAATATTAATTATCACAAAACATTATTAATGACATTTTTTGAACAATTTATTTACTTTGACTTTAATAAAATTAATAAAAAATTAATTAAAATTGAAATAAAAAAAACCACTATAATAGGAAAAAAAAATCTATAAAATTAATATCTAACATTAAGCCTTTTGAATTATACAACTTTGAATATTTTTAATATCATTTATTTATTTTTCCATTAATTGAAAAATTACCGCGTCAACATTGTGTAATCATTTACGGAAATTATTTATTTATTAAAAATTAAAAATAAACTACCATGATGAATATATATAATTAATATTTCAAATTAATATTTATAATTAAACATATATTCTAATTTCCCCTATCTAAAAATATTACGGCTATTAAAAACAAGCACTTGACATTTTTTAAATAAAATTTTATAATGTTTATAATCACATTCAAATAGAGAAAAGAATTCCATATAGGAAATAATAGATAATTATGGATAGAATTTAATCATAAAATAAAATTAAGTTATGTGTTGAGGTCATTTTTTATTCCTTATCGTTTAATTTTTAATAGTAATTACTAGATTTACCTTAAATTGTGTTAACAAAAATTACTAAGGTTACTATTTATATTGAAAAAAAATTAAATGATACACATTTAAAAAAATTTATCCACTAATTCCAAATATATTATCAATTTTTTAAAATTAAAAACATTGAAGTTATATAATTTAATTTAAAATTAATCTATAAACATTTAATGAAATATAATTTTTAGAAAAATACCTATTTTATGTTTAAAACATTTTCATACAAAATCAAAATATTATAATCATTTCAAATTTCTGAATTGTTTATTTTAAATCTACGTGTACTAATTAACTTTTAAAAATAATACAAAATATAATTTAAACTCGTAACTTAATGAAAATAAAATAAAATTTTCAATAAAATTAGTATTTTCACTATTTACTAGAAAAATAATTTATTTTAAAAAGTCGCAAAAAATAATTCTCAGTTAATTTTGACATGATTAATTCAATAATAAAGTCAATTTTTCAAAATAAAATTATACAATATGAATATTTTTTTCAAAATAAACCCATATAATGTCTAACCCCAATTTGGTTAGAGTAGATATTTTTCATTTTGATCTGAAATTTTCCTTACATCTTATAATTAAATTATAAATATATTTATAGGTTTTATATCAACATTACCTAGGATATTTTCCTATAAATTATATCTGATCATGACCCTCATTTCATATTGTTATTTTTTAGAAGTATTTTATTAGTAACTAGGCATTGAGATACATTGGAGTCATACCTTTCATCACCAAACTGATAGGAATTCTGACAGGACTATCCAAATGATAGATGAATTTTTTTGGTCCTTAACACATGGAATCCAATAGAAATGGTATTATTATCTACCTCTATTGTAATTTTCATACAATAATATATTTTATTGATGCATAAAAATGAAAAAATATGAGGCTTGGTATAGGAAAAATTCCATAATCTATGTTGTTGTGATAAAGATGAAAAAAGGGTGAAATTTGGTCCCAAACACATTAAGGTTACAACAAAGAAAATTTTGACCTATCTAGAATCATATAAATATGGATCAAATATGATATATGAGATATATAAATAATTAGATAAAGTACATGGAATTTAAAATAAGGGAACACATATTCTAATCAGTGTCCCCATAGAAGAGAGTTATAAGGTTTGGTAGGAAGGGTAAGTTAAGTATAGGGTATGTTGGAACATTTTAAATTTGTGAGAGAATGAGTTCCATGAATTATAATTTTTCAATTCCACCCATCTTCTATAATAAAAAATAAGTTTTCCATATAACTATATGGAATATAGATTGTATAACCAACACACGTTCCCACCATTGAATAAATAAAGTTAGAGTTTTACTGGTCTAATAATGATGATTTTAACTAGATTTTTGATACTAGATTATATGTGTTCTAGAATAAAAAAACATAGATATTGAAACTACTATGGAGGATTCACATGTTGTAGGAAGAGATTTGAAAGTATAATGAATAGATGATGAATAATTACCCACATTTGTTCTAAGATTTAAAAATACTTCAAATTTCAAGGATAAATTTATTTAATGGGGTAGGGGATAATTTAAGACACATTATTTGACAGGGATAATTAAAATTTTTAATGTAATATCTATCACACATACCTACCAGTTTATTTTTTAATATTAAAGGAAAACTCATTAGAAAAATACATTAACTTGGACTTGTAAAACTAGATAAAAAACAATACATTATAGAACAACATCATGATCTTTAACTCTAGATGATCATATTTTATAACAAAAAATAAATAAATAAAAGATTCATTGCTATTATAAATAAAAAATAATTGAAAAATACATGATATAAAAAATAATTTAATGATGTTAAATGTTTTTAAAGTTATAAAGAAGCATATTTATAAGAGTTTATATAATTGTATTAAGAATAACATAAAAAAACTGACCATTTTATTGGTAATGGGACCATTAATCATGCATGTTCCCAAAAAATAAATAAAATAATTAGGTAAGATTTTCATCAAAATAAATTTTTTTATCATTCAATAATCATGTAATTTTATACATATGTCGAATAATTAAAATAAAATTTATTAATTTTTTTACATTTTTGCGCCAAACACAAGTTTTTTAAATACACCATGAGTTTTATTTATGAAAATAATTTCTCATATATATATATATCGTTAAAATTAAATTAAATTCAGAATTTAGACATTGAAATTATATAATGGTGATTTTTTGTTAATTTTATGGAATTATTGATTCTTTGTGTAAATATTAATATACAATATTCTTATATGATATATATTAGGGAATTATTTTCATGTAAAAATGTTGTAATAAATTATATAAATGAATCCTTTTATATCCTAATTGTTTAAACATAATAAGATTCATCATTGTTAATAATATTTTTTTATTTTTATGTAAAAATGATATTTTAAATAAAAAACATAATAAAATTTTTAAAGGATATTTATAAGGGTAAAACACAAAAGGACATCTTGGAGTATTCTATAGAATATTTCTGGACTTAGGTGCTGAGTTATTGAGTGATTCTGAGGCCCTTAGAGTCTCTTCCCAAACAAAAGAAAAACATTATATATATTATATTACAAGCAAGAGAGTTGTCTATCATAATTGAATATCTCCCCAACAATGTGTCATATGATAAATATAAGACCACTATTTGGTTCATGATGCGGGGTTTACTCTAGGAATTGAAAAAAATTTGTACGCTTTGGGAATTTGGTCTGATCGCATTTAAAGATATTTTATATAATATTTTTACTATATATTTTTTCAAATAATTAAAATATCTCAATGGGAGATTTATATAGAAAATATGATACAACGGATAGCTATGACATGAGGGGTTTACCCTAGGTAGGGTGTAATTTTTGTTCGTATCAAATATTTGGTCAGATTGAACCTGAGGTTAACTTATAAAATATGTTTGTTATAATGTTATTTTATTAAAGTAATTATATATCTCTCAAATTTTTCTTGTTATGAGAAATATGAGACCATCATTTAGTTTGTAACATGAGGTTTACCCTAGCCAGGGAATAACTTCTATATGGTGTGGGCGTTTGGCGAGTCCACTCGTTAATTTATGTTATTTAATATTTATATTAAATAATTATTCTTATTAATTATTTTTTCCCAATTTAGTGTTCATATTCCCAAAAATATCTCCTTAGATAGCATTTTTCACACCTTTAAGATCATAAATACTCTAATTCAATGTAGTTTCGGATGTGAATTTAGTATTGAATTAATGGAAAAAACTAAACTCTCTTTTACCATGACTTGGTTAAATGTCATATCAAATTTGGTGTTTCAATTTCCAATTTCATGAAACACTGAACATATGCATCTTTTCATCTACATAGATGAACAAATTTTTGGGTAGGTTCGGTTTAGTTTACGTGATTTGAGTCGCCTTTGTAGGTGTATAGAGAACCTGCATTGAATGATCCTGCCTTTTTATTCCATTCCAAACATGTCACCTATTCTTCCTCTATACCTGTGTGCAGCTCCTCCTAGGTTCTTCGTTATTTTATTTGATTTAATATATATCCATTTTATTCTATGATTATTAATTTCTAAATTCGGGAAGTAAATGGTCGTTTTTAAGAAAAAATGGAAACAAAATTGTCAAACAATAATTATTAAATAAATTGTAAAATTATAATTATGAAAATTATAGGAAGATGGGTAATCAATAACCAAGATTTGGTGTTATCATGTTATCAAAGGATAAACAATTTAAAAATTATTAAAATATAATTGTGAGATATTATAAAGGATAATTTCAAGGTTTCATAATGAAATATTTTTTAGAAATTTTCAGGGATAATAGTAAAGCTTTATCAAATGATAATTAAATTTAATTATCAATCGAAATATATAAAAAATTATAAAAAAAATTATTTTTTCAAAATTACCAAAGGATCATTATAAAAAATTATCGAATAATATTTACATTTAATTAACTAGAGAAATTAATAGTAAAAATTTATCAAAATATAATTTTTGCAAAACTAAGAAAGGATAATTATAAATAATTATCAAGTGATAATTAAACTAAATTTTCATGGCTAATTTATGATAATTTATCAATAAGTAATTAAAAATGGATAATTTATGAGAAATTATCAACATATAATTGTAAAGAAATATGATAAATTTTAAAAAATAATTATAAATAATAATTTTATAATAAATTATCTAGAGATAATTATAAAAGTATAATTTATGAGAAATTAAAAGAAGGGAATTATTCTTGAGGAGAACATTTCAAGAAAAAGTGTTAAACTAAACAATAATTTATAAATTATTCAAGAGAGAGAAAATATCCATGCATGTGATGTTTCAATAATTTATAAATTATTGAGGAGAGAAAAAGTATCATTGCATGTGAATTTTATTTATTTTTAAAATAAAATAGTTTTTTTGTTTTAGGGACCCTTGGTGAACCTTGATTGTCAACATTTATGATAACATGGTGATAAATAGGTGTTCTTGACTACTGAGGTTTCTACACTAGAAATCGAACTACATCGGTTGGTTAATCCTTACAAATGATGTCGGCAACATTGTGGTTGGATGTTACTTACCTTAATGGGCTTGCATCTAAACTTGTTTCCTTAGTGATTATATTTTATACCATTTTTATTGATTGTACTTGACTGTGATCACATGAAAGTGTGTTTATATACTATAAGACCCATTGGGATTCCATGAGTGATATTATTGTAACTATTATTCATGTTTGGCTATGATCACGTGTTGTTATGTATGCTTCTATATTCCCATGATGAAATTTTATGTTTTTATTGTGTGCTCTACCTATATATTTTTTACAATTCATAGATATTTTTAGTGTTATTTGAGACAGGCGGACAATCGTGACATAGTCATCAATTAGTGGGGGAGTGTGCTTGATTGCGAAGATAAGATTAAGGGACCAAAGTATATGTTGGATGTACAAGGTAGCAATTGGATCAGGTCGAGGGTGCGCTTGAGGTGTCCATAATTTTTAAAGATCCATTCACCACATGATTGTTTGGTGGATGTGAGTACTAGTTATTCTCATCCATTGGTTTTAGGAGATATGTTCCTCTTGAGGGATAAAACACATTGGGTATCATCTAATGAAACTACGATGACACCGTACAATAAATGAATTGCTTTTTCTGACTCATTTAGTTATATTCTATCATGGAGCCAAAGTAGGTAAGATCTGGGGCTCATCATCTTGGTCCTCACACTATCACTCATTTCTTTATTTTATATTAATTCATTTAGGCATTTATTATTATTATTATGGAATAAACTTACATACATGAGAAGATCGGGTCAAGGATGCATTAGTGGTGTCTACTGAGTCTTGTAATCACACCATACTCGGGCATTTTGGAGCACCTATAGATGACATGGAGGATCTAGTTAAGGTAAATGGGCCTTTTTCATACTTCTAAAATATAAAGTGCAGTGTTGGTGGTGGGATTGGATGGACACCAATAAGACCTGTAGTTTTTCATTTTTTATCTTCTTTATCTCTATTTGTTAAGATTATTACTTTGGTAGATGATTTATTTGTATGGAATGTATGACATATTTAGATTTTTGTATGTTTACTATGATTATTTATTATATTATTTATTGTTCATTATTGATCCCATGAAATGATACTGAGGGTATATTCTCCGCACAGAAGGACTCAAACCCTCACTTCTAGTTATCAACCTTTTGTATACGGGTTGGAGTACATGAAATCATGTGATCCTCCATCTTATAGCCAACAGTTTGGGATGAGATGCTACAAAATGGTATAAAATCTTTAGAATTCACTAAATAGTTCTTCTCTTTGTATTGATATTGGACATGATAGACATGATATATGAAATTTGTGTCTCATTCATGGTAACAATTCCCATGAATGGATAACACCGTATGGTAAACATATTAGTTTCCATAAAGTTTAGAATTTATGTTTTGTGTTACTGCTGATTAAAATCACATTGGATAATGAAAAAGTTGTTTATATGTGATTTATGAGATTTCTTGTCTTTTCATGCATAATGGATACCCATGTATTTCCACATGCCATATATACATATATTGTTGTGTTGCATAGTAGTTAATAAATTAAATGCATTGATTTGTGCTATCTGTTCATTATTGTTTCTTCTTGTGTGATGTATCGATTTCTAAAAAATTGTGCTATATAATTATTAGCATTGATTAGTTGAACTAGGCATGATATTGTATTAGTATATATATGATGTATATTACTAATGTGAATGGATGGAAACAATGGTTAGTTCTAGGAGGGGTATACCTTGGGTTATGGGTATTCTTCAAGGAAAACCTTGTTTGATCCCATATAGTGGTTAGGAAAATATTGTGTGATACCATAGACTATTTAGTACCTTGATTGGACCACCAAATAAGAAGGTTACTCGTAAGGATTTCCCCACAACAGCTCTAATGGTGTAGGATATGGTTCATTATCATCTACCACTGAGATCCATTTTAGAGTATTCCATGGATTTCTAGCTCCATCATACTCCATCCCTCTAAAATATTTGTGGACCAGAGGATACTGAGGAATGGGTGGATATCATATAGGTTATTTTAGAACACATATAGATTTTATCAGGTCAAAATCTCATACTATGGGGACCCAATAGGCCTTGGTGGAGATTTATGGGATAGTATGGACGAAATGAGGGTATCACCAGAGAGTCCATAAAAATCCTATTTTTTCATAGAATTTTTTCCGACATGCTAAAGATATATTGACAATACTAGTACACATATATCCATTAGTGTTCACTGAAATTATATTTTTACTCAACACAATTAATATATATTATCATTTTGACCCCACTTAAAGATGATAATGATTCCCAAAAGGATATGATATTTTTAATAAGAGAATGACCCAACCCTAGACAGAAGGTTTGGAGCTTAAACCTAGATTCATACTAAGTGGTTCCGAGGAAGTGCCTGAGAATTGAGAGGATTATAAAATATGAAAGAGTAGATTGAATTATCCTAGCATTCCCTACCCATATAGATTAACCTCCCACTACTATTGTGAATACCTCTTCTGGTGGAAGGAAGAGGAAGGCCATGAACATTTAGCAGAGAAGTGGCATACAAGTGTAGTAGAGATCAGTCTCTTTATTCAATTTTGTAGGTGACCAACAGTGATTTATCTTTGGAATGTTCAAACACTGTACTTTGGTGTTCCCAATGTCATAGAGACATTGTCGATAATGATGCAGGATAGGAAACCTTTGGTAGTTTTGTACCAGAAATTCAGCTAAGAGAGGGATGCTAACATGGCTTGGGGAATAAGGTCAAGAAGGGGACCTCAACAGAGAATGTAGACATATCCGATGATAGATGAACATTGATAGGGACATAAATATGATGCATGATGGTATTATGATGTGAATTGGATTCTGAACAATGGTTTTGGGGGACCATCTACTTTTTTGGTACAGTTCTGATCAATTACACTAAATATACTACCTTATTCAATACGGGTTCCTCACATTCCTTCATATCTACACAAGTAGTTGCTGGACTTGACTTGACAGTCATATTAACCTTTGAGTTAGTATCCAATGATAAACCATTGGGCATGTGATTTGACCATATTCATAGATTCTCAGAGTTTCCACTAATCATTTCTAGGAAAGGAAATCTATGGGAATTCATGTTTCTAGAGATTATGACTTTTGATGTGATTTTTTTCATAGACTAGATAACCAGCTTCCAAGATCACCTTGATTCCTATCGTAGAAGTGTAACATTTACTTTTCTAATGGGAGATAAGTTCCTGATAATAGGATGGTGAAAACATGGAGTCAGAAGAGTTTAACTATACAGGAGTCAGCTTAGGATGATTACAACATAGATGGTAGTCTTGGCACGTTCTTCAAGATCAATGGTGCCCCACATAACTTTTCCACCAGACATGGATCTCTATCAAGACTTCATTCATGATGACAACACAAGAATCCCTCCTCATAGAGGAGTTGAATTAATGTTAGAAGTCATGCTGGGGGGAAACCCCATTTGGATATCCCCATATCATATGGATTCAACTGAGATGAATATTCTCACGGTATATATAGAAAATGATGAGAGGAGGGGATTTATTAGACCAATTAATTCACCATTGGGTTCACATGTTTTCTTTTACATGAAGGTGAAAAGTAGTCTTTTACTATGCATTGATTAACGGATTATGAACCAATAAATTATAAAGTACTGATATATGTTACATAGGATCAATTATATTTTTTATCAACTACATGGAGCCTTGTGATTCTACAAGATTGATCTTTAATCAAGCTATCACCAGTTGTGAGTTAAAGAGGAGGACATTCCAAAGATGAAACTCCAGAGCAGGTGTGGGCTATATGAGTACATATTGATATCATTCATGATGATGAATGAACCAATAGTTTTCATTAACATTATGAAAAATATGATCTATTAATTCTTAGACTCATTCATCAATGAACTCATTGATGATATCATTGTCTACTCGCTAACACTAGAACAACATTCTAGGAACTTAGAGACAGTCCCGAGTACACTAATACCACATAGGATTTAAGCCAATCCATTGAGTTCTAACTTCTAGATTCAAGAGGTGATGTTTCTATGACATGTGGTGTTTGAAATAAAAATATATTTAGGCAAATAGATAGTTGAGGGAGTCATATACAAGAATTTTTCTCATAACTTGTATGATATTAGGATATTTATGGATTTAGTAGGATGCTAATTATGGTTTTTACTACACTTATCAAGACTACCAGAGCCCATTATAGTGATGAAAAAGATGGGAATGCGGATCTAGTGGTTAGATCAATGTGAATAATCCATCCTTGAGATAAAGAGAAGGATTATTACTACTCTAGTATTGAACTTTTTTGACCATGGGATTGTTTATGATGTGTATTGTGATCCATCAAGTGTTGGTTTTGGGGATGTTTTGATTCAAATAGAGAAGGTTGTATCCTATGGGTCTCATCATTAATGACCTAATGAGAGGAAATACCCAATACATGATGTGGATAAGGATTTTTTGTATCAAGATCTAAAATTTTAGTGGGAGTATATCTTCATTGAGAGATTTATTATTTACTTGGACCATAACAAAACTTCACTATATCTTCACACAGATGGACATGAACATGAGATTGAGGTGTTGGGTTGAGTATCTACCGATTTTCAACATTGATATGTCCTATTAACATTGGAAGGGTAATTTTATTTTGGATTATCTTATCCATAATACACATGTTGACCAGGAGATTAGTGGGAGGACTTCAGGGGAGAATTGGAACTTGATGAGCTTTTTAGATTACTCAAGGGTAAATGCTTTAGAGGATCAAGAATCTTGTATTTTCACCTTTTCTAATTATTCTTTAAATTATAGACCAGGTGACGACTAGTTATGAGTCATTCATAGAGTGTTTTGTTATGATGGAGTTGGTGGATTGGGGTAACCTATTACCCATATAGAAATTGTGTGACAATGATGTGATCATGGTATAAGGGAGAGTGGTAGTCCCACCTTTAATCATAGTTAATCTCATGGGGATTATCATTCCTCTATATGGGTATTACATCATAGTGTGATGAAGATGTATAATGAATTTAGGAAGTAGTTTTTGAGTCCATGGATGAAGAGATACATTGACGGGTTCTTCTCCCAATGCCTAAACTATGATAAGGTAAAGGTTGAGAAACAAAATACTATTTGGTTGTTACATCTGCTTCAAATACCTATGTGTAGTGAGAGGATGTTATAATTAAATATTTAATGTGGTTATTTGGGACCCCAAGGAGTCATGATGTAGTCTTGGTGATTTTCAATTGGATAATTAAGTATTCTCACTTCTTACTGATTATATAGACTCACTTATTGGAGGAGTTATAAATGTTCTATGTTTGAGAGATTGCATGTGATCATAGAGTTCGCTTGATAATTATTTCAGATAGAGACAAAAATTTTATGAATATCTTTTTGTAGGGATTTTATAGATCCCTGGTGTCTCTTATGAGATTGATCATGGCATATCATTCTTAGACTGATAGATAATTAGAGTAGAATATACACATATTGAAGGATATTCTATGAGATTGAGTGCTATACTTCAGTGGAGCATGAGTTGATCACCTAGAGTTGATTTAGTTCAAATATAATAAGAGTTATCATAATTTGATTGAGATGAAAACTTATGAGGCACTTTATGGGAGACTCTGTCGGTCAAAAATCTATTGGCATAAGGTGGGTTATGTAGTGGTTATTGGTATCATTATGGTTCCATTGAATGACGAGAGAGTGAAACTGAAATGGAAGAGTTTGATCATCATAAGAGAATATGTAGATCATATGTTTACCATAGGAGGATACCCATGGTGTTTTTTATTGGATATAATATTATCATAACTGTGACTCCTTAATTAGATAACATACATCTACGGAAGCAAGGAATGCTAGATATATGTTTTATTGGATGATTTGAGGTCACTGAGCAGATAGAACCAGTGTCATACCATTTGGACCTCCCTTCTCACTACTGAGGTATGCACAACATGTTCCATGTTTCACAGCTTCAGAGGTACATGCCCGAGTCTCTGTATATTAGTGATTATGATGAAATTGATATAGAGAAAGAGAAGGAGCATATGATATGGATCCTCGATCAAAGTGAGAGTGTTCTATGAGGAAAGATGGCACAACTAGTCAGTATTCAGTGGCAGCATGGATAGATCCAAGAGGAGATGTTGGAGTGAAAGTATGTTGATCGATATCAGTGTCCTAATTTTCTCGAGAGAAATTGGTTAAGATACTTATAAGGGATGAGAATCTGATAGAGGGGTGGGGGTAATTGTAATATATTGAATTTTTAAAGATAATAAGAACAATCTTCGTTAATAATTTATATTTATTTTTATGTAAAAATTTATTTTTCCATAAAAATAACTTAATAAATGTCTTAAAGGACCTGTATAAGGGTAAAATCCCAGATAGAATCTTGGAATATTAAATGGAATATTTTCATAGTTAGTTACTGAGTTAGTGTGATATTTTCAGGCTCATAGACCACAGCGTAGACAAAATAAATATATTAAATATATTATATTACATGTAGTTAATTTATCAAATATTATTTAATATATCCAAAATAGTGTGTCATATGGGAAATATGAGACCACTATTTGGTCTGATACATGGCAATTACACTAGGTGTGAAATAAATTTTGTGTGTGCAGATTTTTGGTCAGATCACACACGATGATAAATTATTTATTATTTTTATTATATTTTTTCAAATAATTTAATATCTCTTAGATGGTGCATCGTATGGTAAGTATGATACCAAAAATTGGTTTGGGATGATGGTTTTACCCTAGGTGGGTATAATTTTTTTTCAAATTAGTCATTTGGTTAGATCGCACACGAGGATAAGTTATTTAATATTTTTATTATTATATTATTTAAAAAAAAATAATTTAATATGACCCAAACAAAGCATAGTATGAGAAATATGATATGAGAATTTGGTCTAGAATATGGGGCTTACCTTATGAGGGGTATAACATTTATGCACCTTAAGCGTTTGGTCATGCCTTTTATAAATTAAATTTATTTAACATTTTTTATTAAATAAATAATTTTATTAATTTTAATTTTTTAACCAATTTATTTTTTATCTTAGCTAAAAAATTCCTCGGATACTTTTATTTATTTAGGAAAGATCATAAAAACCTCTGAATAAATTATTTTTTGCTAGAAAATTTTAATAGCACCTTAATGGGTGAAGCTAAACTCTTTGTCATCATGATTCATTAGAATATAAGATAAAAATGGGTGTTTAAATATTTAGTTGTGAGAAACACCTAACCTATGTAGATTGGATTCTATATATCTGAGCAATTTTATGGGGTTTTTTCAATTTCATGTGATATGAGACTCTATTGTGGGTGTTTGGAGCACCGCAATTAATCGATCCAAGAATATTCATCCATTCCAAGCATGGAACATGTTACTCCTCTATACCTATTTATAATTCCTCTTAAGTTATTAGTTTTTATATTATTTTATTTAATTATATTCTATTATATTTGACTTTATTCCCAAATTATAACTTCTTAAATTCTCATGAAATGGTGGTTTTAAATAAAATAATGAAACATAAATTGTCAAAGCATACTGTAAAATTGAATTATGAAATTATAATCTAAAAATTATGGAAATATGGGTAAAAAATTATAAATATTTTTCTTTAATCATCATATGTAATTATAACCCATCAACATATTTATAAAAATAAAATTTTGAGATATTATTAATGATAATTTCATGATTTTATAAAGAAATATTTTTTGGAAATATTCTTGAATAAATTTAATGGTTTATCTAATGATAATTACATTGAATTATAATATTTAATTTATTAAAAATTATGAAAACATATTTTTTGTGAAATTTAAATAGGATAATTTTAAATAATTAGCTAACAATAATTACAATGTATTATCAAGGTTAATTAATAAAAAAATTTATAAAAGGATAATTTTTCAAAACTATGAAAGGATAACTATAAATAATAATCAACAATAATAAAAATTAATTAAAATGATAACATTTGATAAATTATGAAGAGAAAATTATAAAAGGATAATTTATGAGAAATTATAAATTAAAAATTAAAAAAAATTAATTGATGATAAATCATAAACAGAAAATGATAAATGTATAATTTATAATAAATTATCAAGAGATCATTAGAAAAGGATAAATTTTATGAAAATATCAAAAGAAATTTATTCTTGAGGTGAATATTGTGAGCGCATGCGTAGACATAAACTATAATTTAAAAATTATTCATTAGAGAGAAAATATCATTACATGTGTTATTTTAATTTTAAAAAAATTATTTAGGAGAGATAAAGTACCATCGCATGTGTTTTTTATTTATTATTGAAATAAAATAGTTTCTTTTAGTTTTGATAACCCTTGGTGAACCTCGAGTGTCGATGTTTACGATAATATGGTCATGAATAGGTTATCTTCGCAATTGAGTTTTCCACTCCAAATATCAAACAATGTCAGGTGGTTTATCCTTTCCTTTGACGTTGGTGACAATTGGGTGGGAAGTCCCTTACCTTCTTGGGCCTACGATTATACTTGTTTCCTTAATTATTATATTTGATGGAATTTTTACTAACCATGTTTTATTATGATCACATGTGGGTATGTGTATTTCCAATAAGAACAATTGTGATTAAAGGAGTGATATTATTATAGGTATTATTCATGTTTGGTTATGATGGAATTTTTTTGCCTATGTTTCTATATATTCATGATGACAAGCTATGCCTTCATGGGTAGTCACCCTATATATGTGTTAACATACCTTGCTGGTTGTTAGTGGTATTTGACATCAGCAATCCTTCAAAACATATTCATCACATAATGGGTGATAGTGCTTTATTGTGATGATAAAAATGGGGGAAAAGCATAGGGTGGAGGTATAACATTTCCATGTTATCATGTAAAGGGTGTTCTTGAGGTAGACATGATTTTCCAAGTGTCATTCACCATGCGATAGCCTTGTCTATGTGAGTACTAATTATTATCATCTAGATGTTCCAGGTGACATGGTCTTATTGAGGGATAAATGACACTGGGTATCATATCCACAACACTATAGGGACATTGTACAAGGGATGGATTACTTCATTAATCACATATAATTATTTTTCGATGTGGAGCTGAAGCGAGTATGACTGAGGGTTATGGAATATTCGTCTATGCACTACAACTTGAATTTTTATTGTATGTTTATGAATTTAAACGATTATTATTATTACTATGGTATAAACTTTTATAACTAAGAACATAAGGAGAAGAATGCATTAGTGTTGTCCTACTATGTCATTTACTCACACCCAAATTGATAATTTAAGTTCACTTGTAGATTTAATGAGGGATTTGGTGAAGTTTGAGGGCCATGTGGTTGACTACTGATATGAGGAGAGTGGATATGGTAGTGGGATATAACTATCACTACCAGGAACTATAGCTTATAATTTGTTTTTATCTTCTTTATCTATACTGTTTAAGATTTTCACTTGGATAGATTCATTACTTGTATGACATGTTTAGATTTATTTTTTTAAAAATTTATTATTTATTGTATTTTTTATTGTTGATTATTGATCTTACGACATGATATTGAGGGTATAGTATTCCCATAGAGAGACTCAGACCCTCACTGTTAGTCAACAAGCTCATTCATTTAGAGATGAATCACTGAGGTCATTTTACCTTCTGGATTAGACCCGATGGCTTGGGTGTTGATGTTACTAATATATGACATAAAATAATATAATTTTTTAAACTAATTTATTTTCAAATATTAAAATCATTTTTCAATCATATAATGGACCTCCCTAAGTGTAAAATAAAAATTATATTTATAAAAACAGATCTTATTTAAAAGTAATATTTTTAAAGAAAAATTAATAGCAAAAATGGAATTTGATTGATAAATAATTTTTTTAAAAAATAGTTAATAAATTTCAAATACCATAGTTTAATAAATGTGTTAGCCTATGGTTTTTTATTTTCCACAACCTATATTAGCAATGAATAAGCCCCAAAATTAATAAACAATTCCACCTCATTTTATATAAGTAATCTTCCATTATATCATTAATATTTACTCCAAAAACAATGATAATGTCTTTCTTGTGAATTTATCTCTCAAGAGTACTTTCAAAGAGTTCATAAGGATTTAATTTTTTTATAATTCTAAGTGAGGGTACATTAAATGGATAGGGAATATAATTATTTCTTTAAATTACATATTCAATATAATTTGGAAACGTAATTTATAATACTGTATCATTTTTTACAATACTTATAAATCTATGGTATTATTATATATTTGAAAAAATAAAAATGGCATTTTTCTCATCCCTTCTAATTATAA
This sequence comes from Viscum album, assembly GCA_963277665.1. Taxonomy (NCBI): domain Eukaryota; kingdom Viridiplantae; phylum Streptophyta; class Magnoliopsida; order Santalales; family Viscaceae; genus Viscum; species Viscum album. The sequence continues at coordinate 1,553,169,431 of OY728141.1, forward strand.
ATTTTTTTGAAGAAGTTATTATGATAAAATGGTTCTCAATCCCCTCCATTCATGTCCCTTTTTCAATACATTGTAATTCCATAATTTTAAATATCTGATATTGTTATAATTTATTATTAATAAAAAATTATTATATTATTAATGACATATTATTATTCCATCTCATTATACCGCCTTCTTATATCATTATAATATAAAAATAGTTCAATGCATATTATCATAATCCCAATGTATGTCATGTATTTTTTGTATTACACATGGATTAATTTTAAGAGTGATAATTTCTATAAATAAATATAAAATAAATATATTTTGTGCATCCTCTAAAGGATACTAGGTAGATTAAACATGATGTAGATACAAGTAATTTATTCCATCAATGAATAAAGAGCTATAAGTTTCTATTTAAGAGAATTTTTTATATGTAATGCAATTAGATACTTGTATAACATAATCTGAATTTTTAGTTATTATTTTAATATAATTAATTTGATCCCCTAAAACTGATAATTACTATATATAATGGACTCTTTCTACTGATATCCTCATACAATGAAATTATCCCATAGTTATACTCAATTTTAATCCCTATAATAAGGATAATTTTCATTTCATTGTAAATATCCTATAGTTTTGAAAACCTGTTATGGATATTCACCTGGATAGCCATATTTGTACATTGAATGTGAAATACTTGAAAATATATATTTCCATAATTTCTATATGTAATATTTATTTATTACTTCGACATGATTTTTTCAGATGTTCCTTATAGAACATTATGTATTACACCATTTTCCCATTCATTTCATATGAAAGATACATTATAAAATTATGAGACAAATTATTTTTATCCATTATATTATGTATTTTAATTGTATATCATCCATGTTATCATATACTTTGAATTATTCTATAATTTATTCCCTACATATTATGATTTCCATATTTTTATAATGAAAGCTTTCATTGTATTCTAACACTTAGTATGTTTATGAGATCACCAATTTTAATTATTTCCCCATTTACCAAGGGAAACATGAATATTAAAATTCATGAACTATGTATAGGATAGGATAAATAATAATTTATGTGGTATTTTCATAATATATTTTAGGTACCTAATATAATATTATTTTTATGCATGTATCTAGTCGTCTAAAACTGCTAAAATATATCATATAGTGTATTGGACCATATGTATTTTATACTGAGTTAACAAATATCCAATAGTTCTGTCTTAATAGAGTCTCTCTTGTTAAAATAAACCCAAATTTAAACTTAGTACTCAACAAAATAAATATCCTCCTCAACATCAATATAGAAAAAATCAATCATATAAAAAGTATCCTGATGATATTTTGAAAGCATGAACATATAGAATATGTTATGTATCTTATTTATTCATACAGGCGACACTAAATGATAGGTAACATTTCTCACACACTCCAACACTTCAAATAGTATAATAAATATAGGTTATAACTTTATTCTATTTCAAAAATTCCATTGTTTGGGTCATAGAGAAACTCATAAGAATACATTATCCTAAATAGAAAACACCCCTGGTGTCCATCTCAAATATTCATAGGATTTATTCTCCCTTAGTATACCTCATGAAATTTTTCATAATCGATAAACTTTATATTATATACCACACCAAAATTTTATTCAACTACAATAACTCAAAAATATCATCCCAGCATAGTGTTAAACAAATCACCCATATAATGGTGTATCATGTTTCATAAAATTAAAGGAGTTATTATTGTTTATAAAATATGATATTCCACTATAGTGAATTAACATTTAATTACAATAGATATTTAAAAATATGTTTAATTTTATTTCATCATAATAATACTATTGAATATAGGAAAATTAATTTCACTATAATCCAAATATGTAGTTCTATATAAGACTTAACATTATAAGGTAGTACCATAATCTTTAAATATAGATTATCATATTATAAAAAGAATAAAATAAATTAATTATAAATTTCTATAATGTCAAAAAAAATAAGAAAATTAATAGAAATATTTGAAACTAAGGGAATGAGGTTTATGATTTTATAGGTAAGACTGAAATGAATTTATATGAAGAGAAATATGACCATTAGAATTTGAAAATTAGGAATTTATAAAAGTATGGTTTTTATGGGTAACATACATGTTTCTATTGAAATAAATACAACCATTTTTTAATTGTCTAAAAATTTAAAAAAATTATATTTGTCAAAGAAATAAGAGTGTAATTAAATACATATTTTTTAGAATAACATAAAATTTATTAAAAAATAGTTGTTAAATTTTAGGTGTGAGGCAACTTGTTTTTAAATACACCAATAATTTTAATTAGTAATTATACTTCAAATATATAATATTATTTTCATAAAAAACAAATAAATTTTAGAATAATCGTGTTGAAATTAACTATTGGGTTATTTTGTATAATTTTTAGAGGCATTTGATTTTTTACATAAATAGTAAAATATGGTATGTATATATGATATCAATTATGAATTAATTTTTATGTTAAAATTATTTAATAGTTAATATAAATTAATATAGATCCAAACATGTATAATTTTATTTAAATAATATATTTCAATGTACAAAAATCAATTTTGAATCCTTTAATGGATTGTCTAATGTTTAAAATGTAAATTAAAGATTTAAAGTTAATTATTTTTTTTTGTAAAAATGAAATTTTAATGACCATATTAATATAATTAATGATATTTAAGTTCATTAACATTTAAATTTCTATGAAAACATTAAATTTAATATATCATGGTTTTAAATAATGGTTAAACCATACATATTTCATTTTCTACAACCTGTATTTTCAAAGACTATGTTACAAAATTAAAATGTAGTTATCCATCATTTGATATAAATATATTTCCATCTACTAATTCCCCTTCACATGAAAAATCATTTAGCGTGTTTCTCCTCTCAATTTCGTACCCAAGAAACATTCTAATGGGTTATTAATGTTCTATAATGTTTATTATCTAGAATTATGAAGAATGTTTCATGGAAATAATTGTTAATATCCTCTTTTCATTACCTTTATTTAATAATTTTTAATTCTATAAATTTACAAATTAAATATTTTTATCATTTATTATTAATTATACCTTGTTATACTGTAAATGAGAAATTATTATTTTCTCAATTAATATCACATTCATATTTCATTATAATTTCAAAAAATTAAAATTAAAATTACCAAAATTCCTAGGAATTTCATGTATTTGTGGTATTATAGATGAATTATTTCAAAGATGGAGGACTTATCTAATGAAGAATGATGGATTCTAGTTGGTGGATCCTCTATTAGGTTTATAGTGGATTAAACATTATTTTATGATATGTTTTATTTTTTCTGTTAAAAAAATTAACAAGGAGGATTGTTTTTATGTAAAGTTTATATCCTTAATACATATCGGATATGTATGAAAAATACGCTTAAATTATATATGGTATCTTTCTATCATTTATTTGGTCACCTACAGTTGAAAAATTTTATAATATTTACTTACTTTTTAATTTATATGCATAATCTATGAATGTATACTACCCACTACATGATTATGATACCTTTGATAAGGATACTTTACATTACATTATAATTATCCAAAGTTTCTAATTTTATTAAGGGATATTTTATTTGATAGACATGTTATTTCATTGATTCTGGAAATTTTTACAATCAATATATCCACTATTACTATAAAAATAATTATTGAACAATTATCTATTCTTATGTATAAGTTTCCGTAAAGAACATTATCTATTTCATTATTTGACCATTCTTTTCATATGATGAATGAAAAAAAAAATTATTATATGAGTAGGTTCAGGAATTATATGTCTGCTTGATGCATCAACAAGTATCATTAGGCAATTTATATTCATTATGGATTTATGTTAACCCATCTATATGGGATTTCCTAGCATGAGGCCTTGATGGTATGGTTATGATGTGTGACATTACTCATTTACAAATAATGAGATTAGTTATTATTATCCAGGTGATTATTTATTTCAATTTTATCATCTATAGATATATTATGACCAATTTATCATTTTTATGTTCTCATTTGATCAGTTATTTGGTATATATTATATATATCATGTTTATTATATATTAGTTTTCATTATACACTACTCCTTCATGTGTATTAGAAACCACTCCTTTATATTTATTCCTTATTTCTCTTAGAAACCATGAAAATTATACAATTTTATATAAATACGGAGCATGGATAAATAATATTTCATCATGTATTTCTATTATATACTTTATATTTCCAATTTAATTAAAGGAAAAATTATATATATAGTCTTCTAAAATTACTAACCTGTTGTATCAAATGTATTATGATCTCTTAAATTTTACACCACCGATATAAATAACCACTGAAATTAGGTTATTGGATTTAATTTAATTATATTTGGTTTCAAATAATGTTTAGTTTATACCTTAGGAACTAGATTTATTAGATTTTTATTAGAGAATATGACAGTATGTAAAACCCTTAACAGATTATATAAAATTTCAAGAATGTATAGAATATTAGATATGAATTTTTAATAAATACATAGAAATTGTATAGTATGATTCAGAGTTTCATGTTATTTTTAAACATATTAACCATATTTTATTTTTGAGAAATTGATCCTAATTGAAGGAACATAAATCATGTCCACTACTATAATCAGTGTAAGGATTTACATACCGAATAGAAAAACTACATTGATGTTGGAGATGAGAATATTATCACTATATTAAGGTAGATGGATCAGGTTATATTGAATAACATTTCCTTTATAGAAAAATTTCCCCCTTAATAAGGAGTAATATTTTTGGATAGTTTTATAATTATGAAACCCCATTATTTTAATTAAAAGACTAATCAATTAGGGAATATTAATGTATGAAATCATTTGAGAACATATTACATGATTTTGTATATAATGATTTCAAGAATTTTATCATGGATATATATCATCTATGGGGGGATATTGACCAATGGTGCCAATTGATTCAAACAAATATGAAGGAAAAGATTTAAAACCTCAAATTTGATGATTTTAAGGAAATATTTCCTAAAAAAACATTTTCTTAAATAGAAGGAAGATATCATGGAATGTAAATTATTGAATTTTAGACAAAATGAATATGAAATTATTATTTAATTTAATGATGACATCAAAATTTTGTGAAGACATGATGTATAGTATTTATGAAATATTGACAAAAATAATCAATTTATTAGTGGGTTAAATCTACTTATTCAAATTTTATTTGCATCCCAAACACTTTTTATAATATTAAGTGATAATAAAATGTTCTATCAAGACTTCAAAAGATTCAACAAACTTACAAATTATCAATGGAAAGAAATATAAGTAGATGAATTCTAAGAACCATTTACAAAGATATTTGAACAAGGAGAATTGATTATCCAATAAAAAACATATGTTAATTACATTTTAATGGTATTAAATGTTCATTTTTTATCTTTTGGGCCTGAGTTAGTGGATTTTTATTTTGAACATTCGTTCTCATCATTTGTGCACTTCATGCCTAATGTACACCAATTTAGGACCAATGAGTCATCTGATTCTAAGGAATGTAATTATACATATTTTAATTTGATATTTTTTGAAATGGATCATCACTTCAATTTAAAAATTTTTCATTCATGGATTAATGGATGATTCATAAAGGATGATGAAGATATTTGGCTATGAAAAGAAACAATTATGGAGAAGTTAGATTGGACATTAGCCCATTGATGAGAATGTGAGGCCCACAAAACAGGTCCAATGAAGCCCAAAATTCATGGAATTATAGAATAAATATAGAGTAACAAATCATTATGCAGTATCCAATGCTAATTCGTCCTCCATGATTGTTATTTAGGCAGCCCAAATAGTATATTAAAATCTGGGCCAGAATCTGCGGCCCATAAAAACATCCCACCAATTTAACCATATCTCGAAAAAAATAACTCCTTTTGCACTGATATTTTACAGGCTATTAGGGGACATCTTGAATTTATTTTATTTCTTCTCTGGCCCACCCAAATTCTTCCATATAGAAGGTGTTTTATGAACCTCTATTTGGTGGATGCAAGCTGGATGCCTTTTTGGGTCAAGGGTGGAAAGTCTTATTTCCACAAACATTCCACCACCCTATACATACCATACTCATGTGAGATGACTTTTACTGTTGGAGGCTCAACCCAAGGGCTCAAAAATTCCTATTTATGGTAGTGGTGTTGGAGGATTTAAGGATCTTGGGTGTTTGGTTTAATTTTAATGTTATGCTACCACTTTGTGTTTGTAATCGCATTTCAATTTCCATGTAAGTTTCCTTTTTGTACTTATTTGTTCCTAATCAACATATTTCTCTTCTATTCTTCCTATTTATTTAATTAAAACTTTATAATCATAAATCACAATGATATCTCTTTGTTTTTCTGAATTAGTTCACACATAGGTGTCAATTTCATTGACACACAAGGAGGAGTGCTCGTTATTTCCGCAGTTTTAATTTCTTCAATACAATTCTTATAAGCCATCTTCCGCCCACCATTGAGAGTATACCATCAATGGAGGGATAAAACTATAATGGGTTGATCGTAGGAAGATAAAAAGTTTGGATTGAATTTTATTTTATGAACGAATTGTTGTTAATTGGTTAACTAATTTAAGACTTCCATACTTCAATTATTTCCACTCTTCATCTTTACAGTGTTTGAGGAAGCTAAATCCAATTACTAAAATGACCATATACCATGGAGACATCATGAATTTGGTTCTATAAGTGTGTAGGGGATTAGTAATTGAGTTTAGTTGCATCAAACCAGAAAATGATGAAGGTAGTGTTATTTTGAAGAATGGATTCATCGAGAATTAATTAAACCAAAGCTGTCTAAAGAAGTAAAATTCATTCAATCTACCCCTAGAATAATCTTAAGATCAGACCATTTTCATTTAATTGAATTCAGTTAGGTTTATTAGAGTTATTTGAAACCATCCAAAATCAAAACAATGTTTTCCACTTCATATACAAAAAATCCACTTCAAAGGTTGTGTGTCTTAGGTATCTTCTTAGGTCTCAGTGGATTCGACAACCCAATCTAGACTACAAGGACCGTTCTACCTTCATCTCTTGCCTAAATTTGAGCGTGAATCAAATTTTGGCACCGTTTTCGAGAACCCAATTAAGTCATCTAAACACCCATTCTATTCTCCCCCATTTCTTCTTTTCTCATCCAAATTCTCTTATCTTGTCCCTTTCTTGTTTTTTCTTTTGGTGCATGTCCGCCTACACCCACGATCAATCAAGCCATCTAGTTAGGGTGGATATTCTTGGGGTTGGGGAGTCAAGTACAGCAAGTAAACTCATTCCATTAGATCCTAATCTTCCTAATACTCATGTGTCCAAAATTGATTATATTTCAATGGAAGGTCTTCAAAGAAACTAACTCATAATCACGGGTGAAAACCAAAATGGAAACCCAAATGAGGCAGCCCCAAAAAAGGGGAATGTAGTTGATCATACCAAGAATGACTTCCTCACACATTCCTGGACCAATTCCCCCTCATGTATTCGAAATAACTCCTTAGTATATTCAAACAACATCTTTAAACCCCATGTCCTAAACCATCTTCCCACATTCCATGGAATTGAGTCTGAGATGACCTACCATCACATGAAGGAGTTTAATGACATTGTAGATACCATGTGTCCCCCACATCAACTAGAATCAGCTAAATGAGGCTATTTCCTTTTTCTTTAAACAATCAATCTAAAAATTTGCTAAACCATTTGAGACCATCATCCATCAACTCTTGGGACCAACTACAATGAGAATTCTACAAAAAATACTTTTCCCACCACAAAACAATGGCACTTAAAAAGAGTATCCAAAACTTTATTGAAAAAGAGGGAGATTCATTCTATGAAACATGGGAGAGGTTCAAAGACACTCTAAACATGGTTCCACACCATGGTTTTTCTATTCCTAAACATGTGAGAATTTTCAATGAAGGGTTGGGTCCAGGGAACAAACAATTCATTCACATTATGTGTAATGGAACCTTTAAAAACAAAGCCCCAAATGATGCTTACGAGTATCTAGAAAGCCTTTATGAACAAAACCAAAAATGGGGAACTTCAGCTTATTCTGCAAATCTACAATGAAATGTTGGAATTCATACAATTAGAGAAGAGGAAATCCTTAGGGCTAAACATGCAGTACTCTCTAGGAAGGTTGAAGATATAGACCATAGGAAAGTCCATGAAATCCAAACTATTGACCCTGTTTGCACAATTTGTAAAAAAAATGACCATAAGAGAGACAACTGGCCAACCATTACATTTGTAAAGGTTGTTCTTTTAGGAGGACCCCCAGCAGAAGTAAATTCCTTGAACTTTCAAAAGCCTCAATACCAAAACAACTTCAACCCAAGGTATAATGACCACCCAGGCTTCTGCTGGAAAGATAACCAACAACCTAGCCGACCACATGGACAAAATCTGAACCCCCATCAGAACTACCAAACCCATAACCAGTTCAAAACCCAACCTATCCAATACCAACAGCCACCGGTCCATTTTCAACCAACCATCCCACCTCTAAAATATCCCCCAGGGATAAACCAATCTTCTCAAGAACCAACCCAAAATATTCCACAAAGCCTACTAGAAAAACTGTGAAAACAAATGGAAAGGATGAACTCGGAAGTCTCTTCCCTTAAACAAGAACTTCAAAACCTCAAACCTAGAAAGGAACCCATGCCTACTCAGGCAGTTCCATCATCAACTTCAAGGGGAGAGTTATGTTATACTCAAACAACTCATGAACAACTAATGGTTGTGACTGTTTTAAGAAATGATAAATCAATTGAGAAACGTAAACAACTAATTCAGAACCCACTTGAAGATTCAAACTTGGATGAAAATTCAATAGAACCAAATGTTAAAACTGAAAAACACAATAACATTATCAAAGAAACAATTCTTCAACAAACAACCCCACAACCTGCACCATTTCCTCAATGCATGAGGGGGAAAACCAGGCCAAAATTGAGTGAAAAATTGAGGAAAATATTCTCTCATGTCATGTAAAACATTCCCCATATTGATGCCATCCAAACCATACCATCTTACTCAAATTACCTTAAGGAATTTTTCACTTTTAAAAGAAAATTTTCACATAAAAACCAAGTCCTTTTGGTTGCTAATGTGAGTACCATCATTCATGCGACCATTCCTCCTAAGTTGAAATACCTAGGTTGCCCTTACATCAATGTTGAAATAGGAGAGAGAAACGTTTTCAAGGCCTTTTGTGACCTTGGTGATTGTGTCGATCTTATCCCATATGTTGTATACTACCAGTTTGGCCTAGAAGAGATCTAACCCACATCTGTTACACTTCAAATTGCTGACTATAGCATTAGGGTTCCAAAGTGGATTTTGAAGGACATTCTGGTAAAGGTTGAAAACATCATCTACCCTGCTGACTTCATTATACTTGAAAACCATCCAAACATAGGAAATAAGAAACAAACCCCAATAATCCTTGGACTTCCTTTCCTTACAACAATCAACTCTGTTATCCGAGTCCGAAATGGGAACATAACCATCACCTTTGGGAACATGAGTCTAGACTTGAACATCTATAATGCAAGATCACAAATAGGGGATGAGGAGGACATTGAAGAAGTAAATATGATAAGAATAATTAATAATGAATCCATAGAACATCAAGGAATATTTGATGGATGTTTAAGTCAGGATGAGATTGATTTCCTTTGTTCGCAAGATGGAAGTTTATCTCCTCGGATTAAATCATTTTAAAATTTCTTTTATAATGAAGTCTTAGGTCCAAAAATTAGTGAAAAATTTAAACTTCCTTCCCTAAATCTGATCAAACCAATCTTGTGGCTGAAACTTCTATATGTGGGGAATCAATCCTATCTGAATCTTTAAAAAAAGAAATTGAACTTGATCCAATGTCCCATTATTCTGCTGAAATTTTGAACCAACTTGATCTTGAATTGAAGGAACGTCCTTCTGCACTCAAGTATGCTTTCCTAGAGGACAATCAAACACATCCTATTGTCATTTCATCTTCTCTTAAAGCCAATCATGAGAGGATGCTTCTATATGTCCTTAGGAAACATAAAAAATCCATTAGTTGGACCCAGTCTGATATTCCCGGGATTAGCCCACTTATTGGGACTCATAGGATTGTTCTAGAATCCAATTCAAATCCATGTCATCAACCTCAACAACGACTCAATCCTAATCTCATAGAGGTAGTAAGGAAAGAACTTCTGAAATTGTTAAAAGCTAGTATCATATATCCCATATCTAAGAGTGAATGGGTGAGGCCAATCCATGTAGTCACAAAAAATGCTGTAATCACATTAATAACCAATGATGATAAAGTGATTCTTCCAACAAGTGTGAGTAGTGGATGGAGGGTATGCATTGACTATAAGAATCTAAACTCATTCACCAAGAAGGACCATTTCCCCTTACCATTCATTGACCAAGTCCTTGAGAGAGTGGCAGGTCATGCCTTCTATTCTTTCATAGATGGGTACTTAGGGTATAATCAAATTGAGGTCTCCCTAGAGGATAAAGGGAATACTACATTAACCTGTCCATTTGACACCTTTTCCTTCAGATGAATGCCCTTTGGTTTACGCAATTCTCTTGGAACCTTCCAGCGGTGCATGATGGGAATATTTTCTGAAATGGTAGGGGATATTCTAGAGGTCTTCATGGATGACTTCTCTGTATTTGGGGTTTCATTTGAGGGATTTTTTAGGAATATAGGGAGAGTCTTGTCAAGATGCGAAGAAAATAATCTTGTTCTAAACTGGAAAAAATGCCATTTCATGGTTAAATAGGGACTAGTTCTAGGCCATCTTGTCTCAGGTAGGGGGATTGATGTTGATAAATCCAAGGTTGACATCAATCGTCACCTTCCATCACCCAAAACTTTCAAGGAAGTGAGATCTTTCTTAGGACATGTTGGTTTCTATAGAAGATTCATCAAGAAATTTAGTTCAATCTCCCGTCCCCTTTGTTCTCTACTAGTAAAGGATTCTCCATTTGTTTGGACAGAAAGCTATGAGGGTTCATTCTCAACCCTCAAATACTCTCTCACCTCTCCTCCCCTTATGAAATCTCCAAATTGGAACCTTCCATTCGAGCTTATGTATGATGCCAGTGAATTTTCTGTAGGATCTTTGTTAGGAAAACATTGCGATAAAACTCTTTATGTCATTGCTTATGCAAGAAAATCCATAAATGATGCCCAAACCAACTACACCAGCACTGAAAAGGTGTTACTTGCTATTGTTTTTTCCTTAGATATATTTGGGCCCTACCTCTTAGGATCCCCCATCACGGTGTTCACTGACCATTCTGCACTAAAATACCTCTTCCAAAAAGAATATTTTAAGGCTAGACTGATTAGGTTGGTCCTTTTCTTACAACAATTTGACCTCACAATCAAGTATAAGAAGGGTGTTGAAAATGTTGTATCTGATCACCTCTCTAGGATGGAATTCAAAGACAACTCAAATCACATTTCTGTGTCTGATTCATTTCCTGATGAACACCTATACTCTGTGAGTGACTGCCCTTGGTATGATGACATAGCCAAATTCATAGTTATGGGAGTAATTACAAAATTCATAGGGACTCAAGCTCGAAGGAAATTCCATTTTGATGTTAGGAACTATGTGTTTGAAGATCCATACCTCTATAAGTTATGCCCTAACCAGGTCATTAGGAGGTATGTCCAAGAATCTGAACAAGAGTCCATCCTTAAATTCTGTCATAGTGAGGCATGTGGAGGTCACTTTTCCTCTAAAAAACATCTTCTATGGTTCTTCAGTGTGGTCTCTTCTGGCCCACCTTCTCAAGGGACTCTTACAAATTTTTTCAAAGTTGTCATAGGTGTCAACAAGTAGGGTCCATCACAAAAAGTAATCAAATGCCACTCACTCCCATCTTAGTGGTTGAAATATTTGACTGTTGGGGAAATGATTTCATGGGTCCCTTCCCAAACTCTAGGGAATACCTCTACATACTCTTAGCTATTGATTATGTCTCAAAATGGGTTGAGACCATTCCCACTAAGTCCAATGATCATCAGGTTGTGATTCGATTTCTGAAAGAGAACATATTTTCTCAATTTGGAATTCCTAGGGCTATAATCAGTGATTGAGGAACCCATTTTTGCAACCTACCATTCTCTTCACTCATGTATAAGTATGGTATTTCTCATAAAGTGTCCACTACATACCATCCTCAAACCAATGGTCAATTTGAGTTAGCGAATTGGGAGATTAAGCAAATTCTTGAAAAAACTATCAACCCCTCTAGGGAAGATTGGTCTGAGAAACTCTTAGATGCTCTTTGGGCCTATCCAACCGCATATAAAACCATTTTAGGAATGTCCCCATATAGGATGGTTTATGGAAAATCATGCCATTTACCTATTGAAATTGTTCATAAGGCATTTTGGGCAATAAAAAAAATGAAATTCGACATTTCTTTAGCCGATGAAAAGAGGAAATTATATCTTAATTAACTTGAGGAACATATGACAGAGGCTTATGAAAATTCAATGATAAATAAAGATAGAGTTCAAGCCTACCAATCTAAGAATATCAAATTCAAACATTTTGAACCATGAAAATTTGTGCTCTTATATAGTTCAAAACTTCATTTACACCCGGGAAAGTTAAGGTCTAGATGGTCAAGTCCTTCCATAGTGCATCATGTGTACCCCCATGGGGCAGTAGAGATTCAAGATCCCACTAGTGGTCACATTTTCAAGGTCAATGGTCATTGGTTAAAACCATTCATTGAATCATTCAATAAATAGGAAATAGAGGTTGAGTTAACTAAGCCATCCTATGAACCAGAAAAAAATTGATAGATTTAGGATCCATGTCAGGCTAACGACATTAAACAAAAGCTCTGCATGGGAGGAAACCCGTGGTTTTCATGTTTCTAATCTTTTTGAATCTTATTTATTTTTCAAATAAGATTAAATAATCATTTTTATATTTAAAAAAAATAAAAAAATAAAAAAAATAAAAAAATAGACTTTTTAGCTGTTCTTCTATTATGAGTCTGAATGGGTATGAAAGGGGAGAACCATATTCATCTGTGTCACGTGGTGTGATCCTTGAGTAATACCTTACCCATAATTTTAAAAAGAAGACATTGTATCATCGGTTTATTTTATTTTATATATATATTTATATTTTACTTATATATATACACTGTTTTGTTTTGTTTGTTTGTTTTCCTTTTTAATCTAGGGAACTCTGCAAGTGACATGGATATCAAATGACTAATTTCGAGCGGCAAGAAAATCACACTTCAACCACCAGGTGACTTCATTCCATGATCCTAATAATTCAATTTCCTTTTTGAACTCCCCTTTTATTCCTCTACCCCATTCTAAATCTTCTTTTTATGAAACTAGGGATTGTTTCATTCTATGTTGGGGGGTGTGGAAACAAAATGTTTTTTAAAAAACAATGATAATAAAAAACAATGATAAAAAAGAAATAAAATCCCATTATCATTCATATAATAACATCTTTTCTCACATTAAATCTATATAGAAAATAATTTCAATTTCCCTGACTCTTAATTTAATTCATGATTAAGTTTAGAAGCATAGATTTTGGATGTTTGGTTGTCCAATGAGAATTTTCATCATATTTATTTTCATCTATTAAATCCAAATTCCACAATTCACATCCTCTAGATCTTGGTGTAATAAATTAAATTCTCAGGGTCCCATAATAAATAGCATCGTCTGGTTTTATTTTTATGAATAATATGAGTATTTAAAAAATAAAAAATAAAAAAATAAAAATTTGTGCGTAGAGCAATGGATTAATAAAATGTGAGGCTTTAGGCACATGGGGATCATGACTCCTGAGTTTTATAGCCTTGAATCTTTCACTCTATCTCTATTTATGGAAATATGATTTTTTTTGATCATGTTATCTCGAGATGATGCCTGAGTATGTGAGATTCACTTGGTTCCCTAAGGCCTTTGAGCCTGGGAGTCATCTGTAAAGTCTTGCTACATGGGTTAATTTGATTAACTGCAATCTCAATTACTATGAAAACATTGAAAAATAAAAAAAAGCAAAAATGAAAAATGAAAAAAAAGAATGAATACTCATATTAAGATTAAATGTGATTCCACCCATCTCTTCCGTGATTTCCCCTTGAATGAAAGTGAACCCCCATATCTATTGTGATTCACAACACATCATTACACCTAATTGAGTTTGAGGAATTATGATGATGGATTAGATCAAATTAATGGGCTTGGTATTGAGATATGATTTTAAATTTATCTTGTTTTAAATTATTTTTATATGTTATAATGATATATTTGTGTATAGTTTACATTGTGAGCACTGTTTGTTATAATGTGTTTGAAGAAAATAATTAAAATAAAATCATTGAATTATTTGCTCGGGACTAGAAAATCTAAAGATGGGGGGCATGATTAGCCAATAAAAACACTTATGTTAATTAAATTTTAATGGTATTAAATGTTTATTTTTGATCTTATGGGCCTGAGTGAGTGGATTTTGATTTTGAACATCCATTCTCATCATTTGTGCACTTCATGCCTATTGTACACCAATTTAGGCCCAATGAGTCATCTGATTGTAAAGAATGTAATTATCCATATTTTAATTTGATATTTTGTGAAATGGATCATCAATTGAATTTAAACATTTTTCATTCAGGGATCAATGGATGATTCATAAAGGATGATAGAGGTATTTGGCGATTAAAGAAACAATTCTGGAGAAGGCAGATTGGACACCGACCCATTTATGAGAATATGGGCCCCACAATACAGGTCCAATGAAGCCCAAAATTCATGGGATTCTATAATAAATATAGAGTAAAAAATCATTCTTTAGGATCCAATGCTAATTCGGCCTCCATGATTTTTATTTCGGCAGCCCAAATAGTATATCAAAATATGGGCCAGAATCTAAGGCCCAAAAAGACATCCCACCAATTAAACCATATCTCGACAAAAAAAACTCCTTTTGGGCTGAGATTTTACAGGTTGTTAGGGGACATCCGGCTCTTAATTAAAATTTTCTATGGCCCACCCAAATTCTGCCATCTAGAAGGTGTTCCATGCGCCTCTGTTTGGATGATGCAAGCTGGATTCCTTTTCGGGTCAAAGGTGGAAAGTCTTCTTTCCACAAACATTCCACCATTGTAGACCTACCGTACTCAAGTGAGATGACTTTTACTATTGGAGGCTCTACCCAAGGGCTCAAAAATTCCTATTTAAGGTAGTGGTGTTGGAGGAATTAAGGATCTTGGGTGTTTGGTTTAATTGTAATGTTATGCTGCTACTTTGTGTTAGTATTCGCATTTCAATTTCCATGTAAGTTTCCCTTTTGTACTTCTTTGTTCTTAATCAACATCTTTCGCTTCTATTATTCCCATTTATTTCATTAAAACATTATAATCACAAAGCACAGTGATATCGCTTTGTTGTGCTGAATTAGTTCACACATAGGTGTGAATTCCATCCACACACACGGAGAAGTGATCGTTATTTCCACGGTTTTAATTTCTTTAATCTAATTATTTTAAGCCATCTTCTGCCCACCATTGAGAGTATACCATCAATGGAGGGAAAAAACATTAATGGTTTGATCTTAGGAATATGTGGATTGAATTTTATTTTATGAACTAATTGTTGTTAATTTTTTAACTAATTTAAGACTTCCATTCTTCAGTTATTTCCATTCTTCATATTCACTGTGTTTGAGGAAGCTAAATCCAATTACTAAAATGAAAATATACCTTAGAGACATCATGAATTTGGTTCTGTATGTTTTTAGGGGATTATTAATTGAGTTTAGTAGCATCAAACCAGAAAATGATGAAGGTAGTGTTATTTTGAAGAATGGATTCATCAATAATTAATTAAACCAAAGTTGTCTAAAGAAGTAAAATTCATTCAATCCACCCCTATCATAATCTTAAGATCAACCCATTTTCATTTAATTTAATTAACTTAGGTTTATTAGTTTTCTTTAAAACCATCCAAAATCAAAACCATGTTGGCCACTTCAAAGCCAAAAATCCACCTCATAGGTTGTGTGTCTTAGGTATCTTCTTAGGTCTCAGTGGATTCGACAACCCAATCTAGACTACAAGGACCATTCTACCTTCATCTCTTGGGTAAATTTGACCATGAGTATAGAATAAAGTATGTGTATAATTTTTAAAATGTAATAATTATAGAATAAAACAACTTAAAGATTTTTAAAGGGCATGGGAGTTTCTTTCAAGTGTGGGGATAAAGGATATTCATCTCATTAGTGAAAAGGAATGAGATAAGTTACAAATGTTTAATTCCTAAAATGTAAATATAGGGGAAAATATTATAATCAATAGCCTATGCATAAAGGGAATCTACTATAGAAGTGGCCACAATACAAAGTACATGATTATATAATTTTTATAGACAAAGTTATGTTCCAAATTATTTTATAGAAGTTACTTTGTCTAGAAATTAAATTCTAAATAATACCATATTAGATTTTGGATCTATACACTCTTTTATATCAATATTGTTTCATATAAACATTGATTCATTCCTTGATACATTAAAAATGTGTTTCAGATTAATAATCCAAGTGGAAACATGATTATAATAAAACTATATTTTTATGTTTCTATTAAAAAGAATATATACTGTGCATATGAAAACCTTGTTGTCAAAAAAATTCCAATTTGAAAAAATTATTTAGATGGATATTCTATCAATGTATAATAGTATAAATATCTGTTATGTGAAAGGTATTATAATTTGGGAGGTTTCCAAGGATTCTATTATTTTTATAGGAGTGGATTCATTAATAGTGTATTTTTTGGATCCACCTCTAGTTGCACATCTTAATTAATTTTTTTAGATATTAAGAAAATCAGTTGTGATCAATGAGTGATAAGGATATAAAAATAATATTGGATATATTCATTGTGTAAAATTAAATTGATGTATTTGAAGAGGATTTTCTTATAAATCCACTCAATCATGTTGTAGGATTATTCATTCACCTTATAAAAGATGTAAAAACCACATATAAGCCACAATATAGAAAATATCTAATGGGATTGTTGGAATTAATGAAACAATTGCATGATTTTTGTTATAAATAATTCATATAAACAATAATAAAATAAATTTAAAGGTCTATAATATATTAAATTTGTACTTATTCTAATTAATATTGATGATATTTAGTTATTTGGAGAGTTGAAGGGTATAGAAGAGGTTTTTATAGGATTAAACAATACATTTCATTAAAATTATATTGTAGGCAATCTGTCATTTCATAACATATGGGTTCAACTATAATATGTATTTAATATGGTGGAATCCTTTCTATGTGTGTTTAGTCATGATTTGATGCCTGGGAACCATAAAAAAATGGGTTTAACAAATGAAAAGATGCACTTCTAAGGGGTTGTTATGCCACAATCCCCAATGGATGTACTATGATGTAGTTGGGAAAGGGGACATCATGCTGCGATCACTAGATCAGGTTGAGACCAAGCCACTAGGTGATTTTTTATGTAGGAAGGGTTTTTAATTTGACCCTGGACCCCCCTATTTACTCCTTCATCTTACTCCCAAACCTTTTATGGATTTAGATAGATGTGTGATATCTCTATTGGCGTTTCGAGATCTTTTACCCCCATATCTTTACCATTTAAAGAACCATACAACACAAGGGTTCAATTTTGGTGATTTTAATCCCATAAATGTTTTCTTATTTCCTTTTTTCATGGTTCTATTATCTAAACCCACATGTGTGAGAAATTAAGGATAATTGTTTTTCTAGTAGGATAGTATTCAATGAGGAGAAGACTACATTAAGCTCATGGTAGGAATTCTTTATCAAGATACAAATTTTTAAGAAGTTTTATTTATTTATTTCCATACAGGTATGTGTGTAGCCCTATGAGAACTTTTTTTATGTATCATGTGGTCAAGTACGTCTGTAGGGTAGTGGATGAGCCCTAAAATAAAGATTTCAGGTGAAATTACTTATAAATGATGGGAGAAAACCTATACCCTATTTAGTGTAGGGATTTCATGGGAGGTGTTTGGGCCTAATGTTATATATTGAGAAAACATTTTATTGTTTATTTTTTATAATATTACTTGTGTCTTGTTTTTATTTATGGTCATGTACTTATCCTGACTGAGAGGATGGGGATGAGTTTGTTATAGTTATAATATGATCTAATTCACTATATACGAGGGAATGGTCTCTATTTAGTTTTGTGACCTCTATATCTTAGAGGGGCGATCTAATATTGATACTGTGTTTTTAATTCTTCTGAAATATTCCTCAGTGAGAGGATAAATATAGTGTTGTGACCTAACTTTTTTGAGAAGGGATGGTTTAATACATGAAATTGTTGTGATTAATTGCATTGTGTGTGATTATTATTTGAGTGAGATGGATTTATCCATGTTTTGGGTTTTATTTGAGGTTCCTTTAAACATGTCCCATGGAGATTAAGTGGGTATGTTTGGGGATTCATAGAATAATGGTGAGCACATTATGACATATTTATTGTTTCGTGTTATTTATATATAATTTTTACATAATTAATCTACCTTTATACATGTGTTTCACTTATGTTAAGGTCCCATTGGGGGTCGATTACTATGTTTATAGATACACAAATCATGGAAATATCAATAAACATGTATAATTTATAGTTAGGGTTCCAACCATGGTCAACGACCCTATGATAGTCTGATGAGTAGGAAGAGTTGGATGGGATTTAGGCGATGTTGGTACATGATCCATGATATTTTTTTTGATGCATCAATTTTTTTCCATTATATATATATTGATCTACCACATTTGGGGATCCATAGTATATTCCTAATTATTATATTTATTATGTCATATGTTATACATGTTTACTCCAATGGTAATATGATACTAATGTAATAGGATCCCTACAACACCTTTCACATCCTCAGTGTTAGTTAGAAGCCTCTTGCATACATGGAGGTGTGCAAGGGGTTATGCATTAATTTTTCTTAGAAATAGTAATGTAGACCGATCCATTACAAAATGGTATTAGGATCAGTATAATGAATATAGGTTGGTTGATACTTGAGTGGGAACCTATTATTATGACTATACAATATCAGTATAGGGGAATATAATGTTACTATGATACTGGGATTACTTTTATTGGGTTTTATGTTATTGCTTCATACAGTAGCCCTATTTTTGTGTTGTTAATATTTTTTGGGTTTTCCCCTGACCTAATTGGTGAGAGTGGTTGAGTTCAAGAATCATATATTGGAATTTAGGTTTTCATGTCATGAAACTGGTTTCTTATGATTGAGGCAGGTTTACATGAACTAAATTCAAGATATAATATTTTTGGTGTCTTCCAAAATACCGTAGTAGATTAATCTAATAAATTTAACCTAATCATGATTTTATTATTCTTATCATGTATGTGACTAAAATATAGGTTCTGAAGATATGAGTTTAGTCCTCAGGTGAGTACACGGTGTTTAGACCTAGTGGTATTGGGTAGACCTATATGGAGCATTTCCCATGGGTGTTTACTAATGTATGTGCCTATTAAAGGGGTAATTATTTTTGAATTTGGTCTGATAAATAAATTTATGAGTATCTATTTGTAATTTCAAATAATGTAACCTCATTGATGCCTCATGGTGCTAGCTAGGGGTCAGGGAGAGGAAACCATTGATGTGGGGGCTTCTTATTTTATACCTCTAGAATTTAAAGAGGGATAGGCTGACCATACTTCTGATGCTTCCAGTGTGGTCTAGATAATAAATACTCTCAAGTTAGTATTTTTACACTTAGTATTGGTGGGTTATAGAGGCACCCATTGGAGAGGACCTATAATGGTATATTTTTAACGGGATTTGTAATTTTATAACCCTATATCCTTCCCAGATATGGGAATTTCCCAATATACTAGGGACTTGATTTTGATCCTTGAGATGATCATTGAGCTGGTGGATATACCTAATGACTGGTGGGTGATAAATGTAGTTTCCATTCTGAAGGAACCTCTAGGAGGTGGTAGGTCATGAATATTCCTACATGTAGGCATTAAGGCTTGTCATGGGAATCCTTCAAGGACTTATTTTGTAGGAGTTCTTTTTAAATACGCCAAATTTTTATTGTTCTTAATAGTTTATGTAGCTATATCATAAATTGATGTATATGGATGATTATAAGACTCTTTGTGGGGAGTTGATATATTTTATATAGATTTTTTCCAATAATAAGGCCGTAGAGTATAGGAGGCTTAACATAGACCTTTGACTAGATGTTAGCTGGAGCTATAAATATATAATATATCTAATTACTATGCCATAACCTAGATGAGTATTAGTATATATAAGGGGGAGAAATAGGATAACCAAGTTTGAGACCTTCTTTATATTAGTGGTCCTTGTAGTGGCCTTTGGAGTGGATTAGTTGGTTCCCCGTACATTTTTTGATTATGGATATCTTAGTGGAGTTTATATAGGGGATAATGGTAGATAAAAGCCTTGAGGGATCTAACATGTGGATATTTAATGGATAAAAGGTTATGTTTGGGAGCTCAATATGTGGATCAATCCAATGGTTTCAAGGGAAATCATATTTTTAGAGACCATTGAAATTTTTTATATAGGACATTATGGTATTTCATGGTTTTATTTGATATTATAGAAGTATAGTTCTCGTAAAAAAAATCATTATTTTTCTTTATTTGATATTGTGGATTATCAACCCCCATTTATTTCTATGTTTTGGTTGGATATATGATTTTATTTCAAGTTTTTTGGAACTTTATATACCTATTGGTAAGTGGTTAGATCATGTTAACATGTGTATATCATGTATCATAGTGGTAAGTGTCTTTATGAAGTTGTAGGGTTTTTTTGGTCATGGATATGATGAACATAGATATCATTTTTTGGAAATATTTGTTGATAAAAATTTTTGATCACATTTATTTATATCAGAGGTGGGTATTTCACTTCACTTTAGCAGATAAGTATGTCCATGTGGGAGATTTTTATTGTAAGGTAGTTAGTGATGGACCTGATTTCAGTTGGGTTTGAGGCAATAGAGTGCAGGTAGTTGGAATTTTTATCATAGAAAAAAATGTTCTAGTCCTAACCACTTTTTATATAGTGTAGGATAGTTTATTATATTTCATTATAAATTAAATATCAAGAATCCCTTCATGGGGGGAGATTATGTTCTCCATTGATCTCACACTAGGTAAAAATACCATATCAATTCCCCCTTATTATATGTAACCATTCAAGTTATGATAGCTAAAGTAACCACTCATGGACCTTGAGGTGTTGGTATTTTTTGATCAAAGTTCCAATGCTTCGGGCGGTCCTATTTTATTTAGCAATAAAGAATATGGAGACCTTAGGTTCTCTGTGGATTACCTAAATATGATTGAGGTTATAGTAGATAATTCATATCCTTCCAAAAGTATTAATGTTTTTTTGAATTGATGAGGGGTTCTTGATGGTTCTATAAGATTTTCATGTGATCATGTTACCATAAATTTTTGTATAGAGTGGTGGATATACTTAATAGGATGCTTAATATTATGTTCACACTATGTGAGTACCTCATGATTCTATTCTGACTGAAAAAATGCATTAAATGTATTCTTGGATCTCATTAAATGTTGTTTTCACCAATATTTATACTCCTTTATCATAGTATTTGTAAAAAAATATAATATTATATTCATTAGAAATAGATGCACACTTGAGGTTATTTTTATAATTATTTGGGCACATTGGCTGTATTCCAAATTACATGAAGTGTCAGTTTTGTATTCAGGATGTTCTCTTTCTTTGTATTTTTTCTCTAAGGTAGAGATTTCAATCAATATAGAAAAATATAACATGGTGATGTCTTGGTATTAACCCATTAATGTTTTGGATATTTATAGTATATTTGGATTGGATAAATATTATATTCAGTTCCTTCAGGATTTTCTCACTGAAATGTTCCTTCGACAAAGATGACCAACAATGGGGTTATGTTTGAGGTGACTTATAGGCATGAGTATGAATTCTCATAGATGAGTATGATAGTAACATGTACTATATTAATTATTTTTTGGAAACAAGGGATCAGTAATATTATCTATTATGATAGCTTAGGAGTTGGACTAATAGTTATTATGATGTAGATGGATCATGTGGTTTATTATGGGCTTTGTTTAATATTAACTCGCATGAATAACTACCGAAACCATTATTTGGAGAAATAAGTTGGGGTTTATTACGTGATGTGTGAGAATCACTATATATTTTGTAAGATATTTTTCATCTACATTGAACATAAGAGCTTGAAATATATATTCTCCTAGTATGAAATGAATCTATGGGAGAGTTAATGAGTTGAGTATCATTATACCTTCAAATTTGAGATATATTATTCTATGGGAAAGGGTAATTTCATTATAGATTCTACATGAGGGAATATCTAGGGGTAAAGAGTTTGATCATATAAATAAGAGTTGAACAAGTTTAGCATTATGATTTATTGGAATATTGATCTATCTTTGTACTAATAAAAGATGGTTTTTATACCTTGATTATTACCTCTGGCCTATTGGATCAAGTGAAGGCTCCCTATGTTCCTGATTTTATTTATTTTTTCATACAAGAATGACTCAGGGAGGATGAATCAGTTCTGGGGTGGACTCAAGATATAGATGACGTATTTTACATACACGGTGTAGTGGTTGTACCTACATTTATATTTGAATATTTTATGAGAGACTCTAGCACCACATGATAGGCAATGTATCTAGGCCTGACAATGCGGTATCATGATATTAATTAGTGATTCTAGTGGATGGGTATGAGGAAGGATATTATAGGTTTTTTATTTTTGTCCTACTAGTTAGAGGATAAATGAAGAGAAAAAATGATTTTTTGGGTTAAGTTGACTCCTCCCGATGATGGTATGAATGTGGGATAAGGTGAACATGAAGTTCATAATAGGACTACCCTAGACCCCAAGAGGTTGTGATGTGGATGGGTGGTAGTTGATTGATTAATGAAGGTTGTGAATTTCTATCCTTTTTAAGACTCTAAGTCTATAGATATGTTTAAAATGTTCCATAAACAAAATATAATGTTGTTTAATGTTATTCCTACGATCATATTAACATATTGGGATGTGTAATTTACATCAAGATTTTGGTAGGTCTTATAGAATTCCACATGTCCTCAACTATAAATTTGAATGTCATATCATCCATGGAAAGGAAAATAGTCATATAGGTTGATAAATATATTTTAGGATATATTCATGGTGTGAATTATATATTTCAATAGAGCTTTTGATGAAAACATGGACTTTGAGGAGTTCTTGTATAAAAAAATTTATCAAGGTTTGATAGAAATATCCCTTTTTATAATCGTTAATGAATGTTGTGGCTCTTACTGTTTTGTTGGTTATAGGTGGGTGATTTGGCTGTAATAACCCTAATCTTAGTGTTGGGGACCATCAAGCATGTAAAATTCATCTCAAAGTGTAAAATTACCACTAAAATTAGGAATAAGTTTTTTTTGATAATTAGAAGCATAAACATAGAGTTCATCATGGGTGACCTTGTATTCTTGCAGGTGTCACATCAGTTGGGACTTTCGTAGTTGAGGGAGTAGGGGAATAATACACCATAATTTTTTGGTTCCATTTAAGATTGTTGAATATATTGGGATAGTGAATCAATATATATATATTCCTCTACTATATTGAGGTATGGATGATGTGTATCATGTGATACAAATATATAGTACAATACAAATCATGTGCCTATGATTGATAAAGTTGATTTTGAGTTGGAGGAAGATTCTTCATTCAAGGAAAATTTAATATAAAATATTGACCGAATCTAGAAGGTGTTATGTGGGAATATAATTATTATTTATTAAAGAATCAAATAGGATACATGGGAGTATGATTTGGATGTTCATTCATAATGGTATGATTTATTTTGGAAATTTATTCTAACAAATCTTATTGTGAATGAGAATCCATTAGGGAAAGAGTTTGTAAAATTACTAGAATATAAGGATTTGTTATGTTTAAATTTTATATTTTTTTAATGATTTTTTTTATCATTGGATATTTTGAGGGTATGAGGTAGACCAATAGTGGGTTTTATAGAAATATAATTGGCATGTAGTTGAAATTATACTAATGAGATCAATAAAGGAATAATTCCTAGGTTCAACGTAATGATGATTTTAACAAAGTGGTGGAACAAATGCAAGTGGATGGTTATGATGTGACACCTGGGTACAATGCCAGGATGGTTTTAATGGAGATACATTCCATATTTTTGGCATGACCATTCCATTGGATGGTTTATTTAATATGAGGTTATATTTTTAATTTTAGCATGGACCCTCATTTTTTTTCTCCTCTATCTCCTCTTCCTTTTTGTGATTTGAAAAACCACAAGGTATCTTTTTGGAAGTTTGTGCTCCCCCAATCCCAGATCTTAACAATTTGAAATGTGATTCATTAAAAAGGATTACTTTTTGTTTGTATAATCCCTTGATGTATTATTCATCCATAATTCATGGTTTCTCTTATCTAAACCACTAAAAATGAATTTTTGGTTGATTTTAGTGTTTTAATGGTTTAATCTTGAATCTATATGTGAAACATGGAAATTATTCTCTATTAACATTTTATTAGTAATACATTACCATGATACAACTTTTTTATGTTGTTGTATGATTCAATTTTCATGGGGTGCATGTGTATCCCTATGAGAATTTTTTTAACATCAAGTTTCATCATATGTCCAAAAGATTGTGGTTGACTCCTTAGAGGGGAGTGTGGGTAGGATTACAAAAAAATGATAAGACTTATCTGTATACCATGTTTTTGGTTTGATATTCTCTAGGGAGTTTGGGCTTATGGTGACCTTTTTAGAAGATTTGTTGTTCTGATTAATATTTTTATTTTATGTTGGTTGTTTTTATTATTAGTAGTGACCTCATCCTGAGTAATGGGCTAATAATGTGGTACGTAGTGTGAGATTTTGGTCAGTTTCCATAAGTGAGAGGTAATGGTTTTTGATTTGTTATATCACCTACATTGAATAGTAGTGGATGGTATGAGATTTATAATATGGTGGTGGATATTGTAACCTAGTCCTTAGTATAAGGATGTGGGTGACGGTGTGACCTACCCCAAGTTAGATAGGATGGGTCCTTATATGTGATGGATTTTATTGTTTTTTTAGTGGTAGGTCATTCCATGTGTGAGTAGAAACATGAAATGTTATAGGATTCTTCTGAGGTTCTTCTAGAAACATTATTCTTGCATGGAGCTGAAGCAGATATAGTTGGGAATTTAGGATTGCCCAGTTAGAGCATAATGACCTGATAATTATTATATATAATTCCTTGATTTTGTTTTATCAATGACTAGGAATTTATAATTGTTCTTTAGTATGGTTATGGTCTCATATCTTATGGCCTACCAGGTTTATACTCACACTCCACATGAGCATCTCAATGCACTTATAGACATTATGGCCATGGATCTAATCAATATAAAGGGATTAATCATAGACAACTGAGTTGGTGGTGGGGGATGAGATTCAGGTAATGTGGCTACATGACAAAAGTTATTTTTTAGTGATGATGTATTAATTATTTTTTCATTTCAGAACTCTATATATATTGATTTTCAATCCATTTTTTATTTGAGACAACTTTATTGAATCCCATTCTGATATTTCATGAGAAAAAGTTATAATTTATTCAATTGTGATGTTTTAATGGTAATATTTTATTATTACTCATGTTCTATGTTTTTACTCTGTTGGTTATCTAATACTAATGGAATACTCTCCACACAATATCAGTCATGTGCTTACTACTAGTCATCAACATCTTGAATACATGGATGTATGGATGAGGTCAGGTAGCCCTCTAGATTAGTCTCCGGGATCTAGGACAATTCATCAAAACAAACCCTAGTGCCTCATCATTGGGAGAACCTATATTTTTTTCAAAGAATAAGGATGAGTCTATGAGATTTTACATCCATTGAAGGGAAATTAGTTCAATTACTATTATGAAAAGTAATCATTACCATACTTTAATGATCAATTTGATCTAATTCAAGGATATACACACTTCCCAAACATTGATCTGTTTTTTTTACCAATTATCATATTAGAAATTCGATATACCAAATAAAAATTTTTATATAAGGCATCATCATTATGAGATCAGAATAATGAATTTCGAATTAAAAATGTACCATTTATATTTTTGGATATTATGAATTTTTACTTAAAAGATTATCTTGATAGATTTTTTGTACATTTATTAAGCACATATTTTTATAATATAAGATATATGAAGAAAAGTAAATAAACTATGGATTGTTCTTGAGACCCCCAGAGAACATTAGTTCTATTGAATATTTAGTCTGTAAAAATTTTGGATTCAATATGTTTTATTTCTTAGAAATGTTATCTCTATGGATGTAATATCTATTTACCCATAAAAGACCAATTGGTTAACCAATGTACCACAATAATAAATAAACATATTTTACTGGGTTATTTGGTATCTATCAATATTTTTTATTAATTAGATAAGATATTAACCAAGAATACATTTAAAGGGTTCAAATTCACATTCTCAAAGTAATGTTAACTTATTTTAAAGTACTAAGAAATATATTGATCAATGAATTATTATTAAATTAATTAATAGGTAATAAAAGATTAATTATATGTAGGGATGAATCGTTAAAAGGACTATGGTGAATCCATATGAAAAAATTTAGAGTTATTTATTATGCATCATGATAATTAAAGGTCCATAAGAAAAATTATCCTACAGATGATTGAGAGTTTTTTATAGTAATATTTTCATTGAAGATAATAATTGATTATATGGACAGTGAATGATGTGACAAATATGTGAATTATACGATTTTGATGTTTATATTTACTCAGAAAGAAACCAACATGAGACAAATGATATCGTTGAAACTACTCAAGAGATATACGAGTGTTAATCAATACCATATTTTGTAAGAAAAATAGTTGGAAAATTAATTTTGTATAAATATATTGGGACCATGTTTTCATGGGGTTACTTATGATGCCAAAAGAAGTATGTGTTAATTGTTTTTGTATTTTATTATCATTATAGAAAAATAAATTAACATTGTATTTTTTGGTGATCAAATGAATGGGGGAATCATAATCAGAAAATCTTACACAATCCTCATAAAAAAGTTCATTAGTATAGGTTTTCCATTCTAGAGAAGGTTTGTCAAATAATTAATGTTATACACTCATGGTATGACTGGAATAAAACTTTCAATTGGTATGAAAATTTTTACTATATTACTAAAATATTTTAAGCCATTCGATACATAATCAGCCTGAATATTTTTCATAATTTCAACATCATAAGTTATCGAAAAAAACTATGATCCATGATTTTTGAAAGAAATGAATAAAATTTGGAAGAGCTATTCCAAGTGGTTCCAATAAGATTTTGGTTTGGATGGAACGATAGAATATGCTGGAAAGATGGGAATTCATATAACATTCCATTTTAAGTTCAATGATTCACTACCTATCTAAATGTTCTCAAAGTCACTAATAACTGATGATTATAAATAAGAGTCTGTGGAAGAAGAATGTATATGAAGTCAAAGACTTCCAGTATTAGTCCATTGGTGTAAGGATCATTAGAAAAATAAATTGTTTAAAGGATGGGATGTATGAAGATGTTGAAATCAATGTGAAACACTAATGACACCAGTCCATAAAATGTATTGTTTCCCTAATCTATTAGAGGATTTATGACACTTATCCATCAGAAAAAAATGTCAAAATAGAATTATATTTATAATTATATTAGTGGTCAATAAGTTTTGTTGATATATATTATTAAGTGGTAATTATTGGGACCATTTACTTAATGGAGTTGTTACGACTGGTGAAATGAATGGAATTAGAGAATGATGAACTATATGATGATCAACAATGTTGTCAAGTATTTTCATAAGATAAAATAAATGATGGTTTTCTTGAATTGGGTCAATAGAAAATTAAGTAATCATTTTCTTTCATACAAGTGGGTCGTGTATCATAGAACATGTTATGAGGAAAATCAATCAGAGTACTGTAGAAGCCAATTTATCATATGCATGAAGACATCGATCAATCATATGAAACATGATCATCGGTCTGAGGAATTAAAGAAAAGAAGTAATGCTTTGATGAAAATTTTTTATGTGCTTTCAAGGATGTGTTGTATCCTAATAAAGTTTCAACGTGGTTTATGGGGTAATATTTTCATACATATTAGCTAAAATGGATATTTTGAATTTGTATATACTATTTTTGGTATAGATCATAACAATGAGATTTCTTTAGTTATCATTTGTTTTTCAAATGGGTTAAGAAAATCAGAGTGACCTTATTTTCAATTGTAACGAAGAAAACATTGAAATTTAAAATAGTATTGAATAGTTTTTATTATTTTTGATGTATGGTAATGTTATGAGAAGAGTCGATATATATCAATAATAAAAAATAAGGGCTGAGAAATGTTATATAAGTCAAAGATAGAGCCAAAATAAAGGTGAAATATGAGTTTGAAAAAAATTTAAAGACTGAGAAAACTTTCTAGATTCCCTAAAATCCCACTTATTATGCACCTATAAATAGAATAATTTATATTTTGATTCATGTTTCTTATTTTGTTCATGTTTGAAGAGATAGAGTGAAATACCTGAAGGTTTTTAAAAGAGAGAAGAAGTTTTTGGATTTTGTTTTTCCTAAAGATGTTTTCTGAAAAAAAAGAATAAACAGTTACCATACTAGGCTGAGCTATTAGATTTACGTTCGTTGGGAATAAATGATATGGTTCAAAATTGTTTCTAGGATATTGTTTTCTTATATTTTTTTCAGATTAAAATATCAGAATAATCAAAATGATCAATTATACCGAGTTTTGTATGATGTTAAAAAAGTGATGTTATTACTTACTTCTTGGTAGGAATGTGATGAATATTGTTTTCAAGATATAAAAAATGAAATTTTACAAATAAGAATAGTAACATGTTCTGAAGAAAAGATTTAATGTTTCTTAACTTGTTACACAAATGTTTTTTATATCATTTCTTTTAGAAGAATCGCATGCACTGTTGTATTGATCAGAGGGACACACAATTTTAAGAGTGTATCATACTTATTTTATCCATAAAAGGTGTTTTTTTATATTTTATTGTGTGGTATTAGTTTTTTATAGTCCATATAATGGATTTATAAAATCATTTTTATTATTGAACCTTGTATGTTATTGTGTTCCTATGGATGTGTGTTTTTTTGCATTCATCAGAGAGAAAAATCTTAAATAGGAGTGAATGTTATTTAAAATTAAAGGAATGTTAATTGAAAATGATATCACTAATTAAATAACTCCCCCTATCACTGATACATTGATCTTATATGGTATTTAAGAAGTGGAATAAAAAATGGTTCCCTTCATTTAAAATTTTCTGAAGTGTTTGAAGATAATTTGTGATGGGGAATCTGAATTGAGAGAACAGTAAGGGGATTCTTGTCTTTTATGGAAAGAACTATCATATATGGAAAGATAAAAATTTTCATTATCTTATGTCTCTTGGTTAAGATATTTTATAAGATGCTATAGATGTAATTCCCCCTATTTTTGATGTTATTCCACATATATCTTTGGATAAGAAGAATATTGATGTGATGGAATATCTATGAAATCTTTAATCTCATCACTTTCGAGAATTTAGTTTCTAATAGAAAAGGGAGAAACTACTACCAAGGTTATCTAGGAATATTTGAAGAATTATTATGAAGGAAATTAAAAGTTAAATAAATAAAATATATAGATAAAGAGAAAAAACATCAACATATCAGTGTGAGTGAATATGAATTTATTAGGGGACTTCCTTACAAGGGTGAATGATATTTTTATCACTATTTGATA
Organism: Viscum album; assembly: GCA_963277665.1. NCBI lineage: Eukaryota > Viridiplantae > Streptophyta > Magnoliopsida > Santalales > Viscaceae > Viscum > Viscum album. Next base: position 1,553,199,639 of record OY728141.1, read on the forward strand.
TCAAGGTGATAAGTTAGATGGATAAAGTATTGTTGAAAAGATATTGAGAATTATTTTTGATGATCTTGATTCCAATGTTTCAAATTTATAAGACATAGATCGTAAAACTCTATATTTGGATGACATTTGTAGTACTCTCATTAATTATGAAATGATAAGGGACAAATTTATGAAATTTAGAATAAATTTTGATCAATAAATTTCCTTCAAAGCTACCATAAAATTAAAGTTTAGTAAATTTAATGATGAATGAGAAGTTTCTAACTCTAAATACGAAATAGAGGTATGTAACAATCTTGAGTAATTACTATCCTTGATTTTTAAAAATGTGAAAAACGGTATAGGTATGTATAAATGGAAAAGTCACTTGAAAATTTTGAATATGGATTTATTGGGTACCCAAATGATAATTTTTCATGAATAATGAAAGAATATAATAGTGATGAATATGATATAAGTACAATAAGATCTTAAAAGAAACATGTTTATATGACAAAATCATATTCCAATGGTAAAGATAAAATGTTTCTTGAATCCAAAATCTGATGTTTTTTTCTAAACATGATGAAGATGAAGAAAGTGAAGTTGAGTAAAAAAAGTTTAATGTTGTCAAGGGATAAAATAATATCATTTAAATAGCTAATTATGGTGTTTTTGGAAGTAGTATTTTCAAAGAACATGAATTTTATTTAGAGTTTCATCTAAAGAGATAATTAAAATAATTTCTCAAAATTATTTTATGACTTCAAAAAGAAATCAAGATGATGAAAAATAAAATTACTGCAATAAATAATGAGGAATGTATTCTAATGGGAAAGCAATTTTATTATAATAGATTTATTTTCAGAATAATTTTATTGATATAGAACAGAATTGAGGTGAATATATTGATGTAAAGTTGACGAAAAAAAGAAGAGGAGTTGAAAAATGTTCCATGAAATATTTCTAAACTTGAGAAAAGAGTTATATGTTTACAAACCTATATCTGAAGTTATTTAAATATTTATAACCTGTGAACCTAATAATGAGTTTATAAAAAAAACTTAAATATTGAGAATACTAATTATGTTGTTTCTAAGAAGAAGAATAATGGGAAAATCGTGTATGTAGAAAAACCAACAAATATGGAATTTCAGATATTTCTATAGAGTTTAATTCCGAATCAAAAATATTATGCCACATATTATTATAATAAAATATATAATGAAATCCAAATTGATGAAGAATATTCTTAGTGATAATAGAAATTTTTGGGCATAATAAATATCTGATGTGAAACACAAAAAATTTGATGAGAAACATGATACAAATTTTAGAAAATACGAAAGTTACAAAGAAATACATTCCTTATATGGTCATTTCTAGTACTATGATGGATTTAGGAATAATAAAATATTATTTTGTGTAATAAACAATTTTACAATTTTACCATGGGTTATAAAACTCATATCTTAGGAGGGAATCAATATTCTCAATGGTCGATATCTCAGAAGGATGTTTTGATGAAATATGAAAAGGTTGTTTTGAATGATAAAAATAGGTTCCATCCTTTGGAAAATATTTGTGAAATATTTTAAAACCTTTATATATTTAAAAAATATCTATTTCTCTGTTACCGACACAAAAAAAAGTTTTATAAAATTTCTCAGAAGCTGAAGGTAAATTAAGAAAAATGAAAAGAAAAATCTATTGTTATAGAAACCACTCTCAAAGCTACAAATGGAGAGTGACATTGGATTATGGAGTGTAGGTTTTCTTCTCACATGACAGATGATTTGAAACATTCATGTAATGTGAATGATATTAATGAGGTAATATTGAATTTTAGGAGTGATGAATCCGTCAGAATCAAAGCTATTAGATCTACTATTATTAGGGAAGAAATATTTAAATCCAAAAATTATTTGATTTTTTATAGGTTAAAACATAATATATTGAGTGTTTACAAAATTTTTTATAATGGAAATAATGTTTCCTTTAGAAAATATGAGGTTTTACTGAAAATATAGGAATATAGAGAAGTTTTTATCAGGGGTCAATGTACAAAATGAAACTTGTTTAAAGTTAGAGATGTTATGAACTCATTTTACTTAATCATGATAGAAGAAAATAAATTATGTCATAAAATCTTGGGAAATATGAATCAGAGAAATAAAATCAAGTCATAGAAGAGAGATGGTGTCTGTGGTATTAGTGATATGTCAAGAAGAAGAGATTTATGTTGAAAATTTTATCAAAAAAAAGATTAAAAACTCTCTTCATAAAAAGTTGTTCAACTAAACCCCAAGAACCAATCCATTTAGATATATATGGGAAAATTTGAAAATAAATCTGATTTTAGATACAAATACTTCATTTCATTCATTGACTATTTTACTCGTATTACTTGTGTTATTTATTTAAAATATAATTTTGATGATCAGAATATGTTAAGATGTTTCCAGATAAGAGTTGAGAAGGAATGTGGGTATTTTGTGAAGAATTTTGAAAATAAATATGGTAGTGAAAAATAGATTTATGTTTTTGAAATTTATCTTAAAAACCACGGAATTTGACAAGAGATCGGTAAACAATTCACATAAAATGGTTTTTATGAAAGAAATAATATATATTTGGTTGAAATGGGGTGAAATATGTTACTTGAATGTTGTTGTTATCATTACTTTTGGAAACATACTATGAGCACAACTATGTATACTCAGAATAGATGATTCTACTGGTCAATATTAGATATGACTCCTTATGGAATATTTTATGCAAAAACTCCATGTTTGAAACACTTAAGAGTTTTTGGGATTATCTGTATCATAAAATAGAAATGTGTAAACCATTTAATGTTTTATTAGAGAGGAGAATATGGAATCATTGTGGTATATAATCCTGATATAAGATCATATAGAAATTTCAATAAATAGATAGTGATAACTATTTATTCAGTTGATGTAATAGTTGTTGAGAAATATGAAGATGATAATACAAAAACACATGAAGATAAGGAATATTAAGAGGATGAAATAATTATTGTTAAGAAAGTTGAAAAGGATTCCAACAATTTTGATGATATATAGGTGGAATAATCAGACTGAGTTATTTATAGTGATGAGGAAGAATTTTTAACATGTCATTCTTTGATGAGGAATAAAGTGGAAGCTCCGAAAACAATTAGTGTTCAATTAAAAAAGGTTCAAAAAATAGAACATCAATATTTATTACATGTACAATTTGTATTCAAAAGTTGAAATGAAAGATATTAATGAAGATTTTGAGCATACATAATGGATTTAGGATATTGATGAATACTTTGATAAAATTGAGAAGAATGATACATGGTAACTAAAACCCAAACCAAATGAAAAAATGTTATTGCTAAAAAGTGGATGTTCCAAATCAAGTTGAATAAATAAGGTAAATTAATAAAAAATAATGAAAATATGTTGTGAAGTGGTTACTCAAAAGTTAATGTTATCATTTTTTATAAAACCTTTTCTCTAGTTTCAAGGGTAGAAACAATTAGAATCGTTCACGAAATTTCTTCAAAATTAGGTAACTAAATAATCTAAATGGATATTAAATCAACCCTTCTAGATAGATAACTTATTGAAAAATTTTATATTAAAAACTGTGTGGTTTTTTTATTGATAAAGTTAAATGTTATTTGTACAAGTTAAATAAAACCTTTTATGGGATACAAAATGCTCTGAGAGCAGGGTATTCTAAATTGGATAGTTGTTTAGGAATGTTTTATTTTAAGAAAGGAAGGGTGGATAATATTATTTTTTCATCAAATAATGTTAGGATATTTCCCTCAATGCAATTGTATATGTTGATGAAAATATTTTTTATTAGAATAATGAAAGAAATTGTGAATGACTTTTTTATGAAATTAAAGAGTTATTTGAAATTTCCATTTTGGGTGAAATAAAATACTTTATTGGGTTAAAAATATCACAAAATAAGAAACATGTATTTCATTATCAATAAAAGTATACTAAAAATTTCATATGTTGTTTAGAAAGGAAAATATGAATCTTTTTTCCACTCTAATTTTAGTGGAAACCAATTTGACTAAACATAGATATGGTAATGAAGTTGACTCTAAAGTGTTTCATAAGCTAATTGTAAGTTTTCTATATATTTCTTCCTCAAGATGAGACATTTTTTATGTTGTTACCTTACATATGAAATATTACAAAGTGTTCTAGAAGAACCACATCTATTGGAAAGAAAAATTATTATGAGATATATCAAAGGAAAAATAGATTTCAAAATGAAGTATAATAGCTCTAAAATTATTTATTTGATTTGATATACAAATTTAGATTGGGAAAGATGTGTTGAAGATAGAAGAACCACATCTGGTTGAAATTTAATTCTTAGGATAATTTGTGTTAGTTGGAATACTATGAAACAAAAATCAGTTACTCTTAGAAGAAATAAATCTGAGTGTGTTTCTACCCCTAAAGCTGATAGAAAACATATGTGAATGAAGACACAATTGGAAGACATACTTGTGGAAGTGAAGTTACATTTTCTCTTGGTTTGTGATAATTGGAGTGCTATAAAACTGAAAAGAAACATAGTACAACAATTTAATTCAAATACTATTGATATATAATATCATTATATCAAAGATAATTTGGAGAATAATGAAATCAATATAGAGTATATTTCTATATTATAAGAAATTGGTGATATTTTTAGAGAACCTTTATAAAATGATGCATTATTCAAATTTAGGTGGAACATTGGTGTCTAACCTCATTCAATCCAATGTTGAGGTATGTGATTCGTTCCCATATCTCAACATTTCTTTGTATAGTGTTTCCAAAAGAGAATAATTATTTCATTATTCTATCCATTCATATATGCTAAACATTTAAGGAAGCATTCATATAGCAGTAATTGTGGGTAAGCTATGATCTCAACATTTTAGTGTGTGAATATTTATAAAAAAAATTTAAATTGATTAGAAAAATTTCTCTACATTGGAAGGTGAATGAAAAATTAGTTTTTATTTTTTTTTAAAATTATTTTTTGATAGGTGAAAACAATGATGTTTTGAGGGTTCACACTGGTTTGTAAGTCACTACTTTTGGGAAATGCAGATTTATTGTAAATGATTCTTATTTCATACAATGATTTTACTAACATAGGCATAAAATTATTAATTAGTGATACATATCATGATATGAACAAGTTCATTGATTTATGAACCTTGGTTGACAATAAAAGCCAAAGAGGTATATTATTGGGACCATGTTGGTAGGAATTTGTTTTGAATTATGAAAGAAGTTTGTGTAGATTGTTTTGTATTTTTTTCATTATAGAAAAATGAATTCACATTGTATGATTCGGTGATTAGATGAAATGGGGAATCATAATCATAAAAGTGGATGAAATCCTAATAATAAAGTTCATCAGTATCAGTTTTCTATTCTGAAGAAGGTTTGCGAAAGAAGTTGTGTTTCATACTAACATTGTGTCTGGAATGAATGATTGAATCGGTATGATAATTTTTATCAGAGTCTGAATATAATTCAATTCATTTAGTAATAAATATGAAAATGATTTACTATGTTTTATGTTTTATACATGACAAATTATCTATAAACATGTGATCCAAGATTTGAGAAAGAATGGAAGAAAATGTTGATGATTAATTCTAGGTGTTACAAATCAGATAGAGGTTTTGATGAAAAGATAGAAGGTACTAGAAGGATGGGATTTCATAGATGTTTCTAAAATTAGTCAAAATATTCTATGCCAATATGAATGTTCTCAAAGTCATGAAAAATTATCCATTACAAGATGGTGTTTATGGAAGAAGAATGGATATGAAGCAAAAGTATTATTGTCTCATTACATTAGTGAAAGGATCATCAAAAACTGAAATTATTTGAAGGGATGGAATTTTAAAGTTTCTATATTTGAGGTGAGATATTGTTGAAATTGGTCCATTGGATGTGGTGTACCATTGATCTCAATACAAAAAATGTAATTTGACAACGTTTTTAGAGATTTTTTCAAAAAAAACCTATCCAATTTTTAAATTAAGAAATTATTTTTCCATGAAACATCTCTGATTTAGAGAGGTTTCTTGAAAACATCTCTAATTTAGAGAATTTTGATGAAAAAATGTTTCTAACATGGGGATGTTTCTTGAAAAACATCACTAAATTAGGGATTTTTTCAAGAAAAATTGTTAATTTAGAGACTATTTTTAAGGAAAGGTTTATAATTTCACCACATGTTTAAGGAAATATTTCTAAATAAGAGATTTATTTCAAGAAAAATCACTGAATTAGAAATGTAATATATATATATATATATATATTAATAAATATAAACATAGAAACAAATTTAGGAACCCAAATCTTCATTTCATGTATGCATCATTATTTCAGGTTATTTTTTAAGAAAAAGGAAGAAATGTAAATTTTATAAGTACACACCGTTTAAATATAAGTACACATTGTGTACCTAGGTATCACATATAGTTGCGTACTAGTCATGTAATGGATGAGTAAATGCCCATGTAGGTGACCTGGCAGATTACTTAAGGCGGGGGCTAGTTAGGGATACTACATGACATGTACATTTAACGAACTTGCCGTGTAGTTTTATTTTTATTTGACCTATTAGAGAAGGGTCGCATCTCATTCTCAAAAATGTCATTTTCCCCCCTTGGTTTATACAAGAGAGCAACATAAGGGTCAAAAAACTTTGATCCCCTCCCGATTCTCTATTCGACCTCCGATTGAGATGTCGTCAGGTGCATTGGAATCCTACCAGTGAGTTATCAATTCCTCTACAGCCATTCTTACTGATTCTTCCTCTCTCTTGAATTATTCAAGGTTGATTTTTTTTCACATTTTTGTTGATATACACTGATCTAATCCAATTCAAGGGATGACGTTCAAGGATATTGATCATATGACATCAATATAGGTTTTTTGTGCATTTAGCTATTTGTATTTGGATTATATATGCTAAAATTGCTGCATACCCACATTTGGGGAATTTCATTATTTTGAAATTAACCATATTTATCACCTGCTATAGTTTACTTCGTTTAAAATGGGTAATTTTTTATTCATAAGTTTATATACCTTGATTATGGGACACCATGGGTGTGTTTCCCTTGTTGACTATTTTCTGACCATGTGGTTTAGGATGTCTGTTAGGGTTTCTTTGTATTTCATGCCTTGTTTGTTAAGATTTAGTTACTGATCATATAATATGAGTTTTATACACAGTGTTAATGTTTGAAAAAGGGGATTTCACTATGACAGCTTCCCGAGGTAGGGTCATTTATGAATGAACTATTTTTATGTTAAACCAAAGGGGTTATATAGTGAGGGCTACCTATTGGGTCGTTATTAAATTAATTTTTATTATTTTGAACAAGGGGTATTTACCATGAGATCTACCATGTGGTTATTTATAATTTATTTATTCTTTATTGACCAAGGGGGTATTGACCATGTGAGATGTCTAGGTGGTCATTTGTAAATGATTGGTGCTATGTTAGACCAGAGGGGTTAGACCATGAGAGCAACCCAGAGGGTCATTTTCAAATGAATTGTTTTTATGTCAGACAAGGGTTATTAGACTATGATAACTTTCTCAAAATGGGTTGTTAATTGAATAATTGTTTGAATGTGATGAGTCTGCCAAGCCGAAGCACAAGCTTGGACTTGGTCTTACATTTTTGTTTTGTTGGTCTCCTAATATGTCTATTGTTACTATTACACAGGGGATACAGAGCTTAGGATAGATCCCAAGGTTTACATAATTCAATTGATTGAATTTTTAAATGAAAATGAATGTAATTTAAAACTATAGAATTGTTTACTTTTGAGTACAACTAAGTTTATTGCTCCATTCTTTCATGTTGACTGATCTATATATTCACTGAAATTTAGGCACAAATATTTCGGTGGTTTCCTAATGGGATTCATCACACACCCTTATTGGGTAATTTTTTGGACCCAAAAATATTATATAGTTGTAGGTATAGATAAGGGAAATCACCATTCTTCATTAAGTACTTGATTGCTGTTAGAGATGGAGATCTTGAGACCAAGCTGAGGATTGCAATGTTATTGGAGTTATTTTTTTCTTTTTTATTGGATTTTATTATATTTCTATCATTGTGACTTATTTGAATGCTTTCTTAGAAATATGTGACATCCAACATTTATATATTTTCTCTTGTTTTTTATTTCTATTAGTCTTCTGCTGTTTACATTTGTTAAATGGTATTACTACTTACGCTATTGTTTACTATTTTCTTTCTATTGTTTAAACTCTACCAATGGAGGAATATTTTACCCATTACTACATTGTGTCCCTCACTTCTAGTTGATAGCCTTTGTCAATTGGGGAAATTCTCATTAGTTCATGTGATCAACCGGGTTCGGGGCACCTTTGTACGACACCCGGAACTGGGAAATTACATAGTGGTATTAGAGGCTTTTATTTTACTATTTACCATAATATTTCTAGAAAATAGACTGGGATAGTAAGGAATGTGTATTTGGTAATAAGTTGTTCCTGGGAATAGTTAACCTATGAACATGGAAATTTCGAGTTACCTCAATTATTTCAATTTTTCTGGTTTTTCAATTATAACAGTTGAATTGATTTCACCATTGCACGATTCACTTGTTTTGTGTTGTTAGTGTTGATATCATTGTGTTTATATTTCTATTTCAACTTGATGATATGAGGTAATTCCATGTCATTCATCATGTAGGCACTTTCTAGAGCTCACATTTCATGCATTCTTGTCATGCCATGTTGCGGGCATTACTGATTGTATACTTTTGTGATAGATGTTGTGATAAATATACATTCTGTTTTGGTAGATTTAATGATATAAATATCTTCTATTTTTAAAATTTATTGGTATATATAAAGTTTGATTTTAATGAGCTCCAAACTTTGTTCCCTGAGGTGTTATGGGCCCTCTTGGATCGGAATTTGATGGATCCCTTTTGAACATTAATTAAATTTTGTTATGATATGACATGAATAAGGATTCCAAAAACCGATTCACATGGTGTATGGGTTCTCACGGATTGGAACATGGAATTCCTTGGCCAATCTATTCAGTTTTTGAGGGTTCCATTGATTTTTTTGAGGCCTACTATCTGGAAACTGAGAAAACATGGTGCATGTTGTTATTAAAAAACACTCTTTGTTCTTTTATTATAGAAGAAATAATTTTCTTACATACACACTATGTTTTGTATGTACCCACCATGTAGTTGTGGACTTTTTGACTGACCACATGAGTAGATACAGAGGATTGATAAATATTTGTTAGAACACTCCATGTATTGGGAGTACTCACCATGCGGTAAGAGACCACGTATCCGATTGTGTGACTGATGACATTGGTGGATGAAATTTTGGGTTTTACATGTCCTATCTATCTTATACGCGTCATGTAGTAATCGGCCATGTATTTGACTATCTGACTAATGGCACTGGTGGATAGAACCTTTTGCTACATGTCTTGTCTAGTGTGAACATGCCGTGTAGTGTTACACGAGTAAAGAACTGTGTAGCTCTAGCCATGTAGAAGAATTTGGATAGGAGGGAATTTTTAAGTACGTTCAATGTCTCAAGTGGAACATGCCATGCGTATGGGGTGTACGAGACCAGGTTGGCATAGATACACACCCATGTTAAGGATTAAGGGAAATTTTTTTGAAGTGGTTCTACATGCTGTGTAACCCTATTTTGTAAAACTTAAATACTTAATTATCATGTTCCTTTCTTGCACTTCTATGTTTTTGTCCTTGATAATCTAGAATTGATGTGTGTGCTTGACCTTGCAGATTCATTCCACCAAGACATACTTCTATTGTACGACATGTGTAGGGAGATGATCAGACACTATAAATGGTAGATCAAGGACTACCAGTAGATCCTCCTATCATTCTCATCTTGGCATCGACTATTATACCAGATGCAGGTGCTGAGGCACAGTTCCATGATGGTTTTTTGAGGATCATGAAAACATATCATGGAGCATTGCATCCTTCCTCCGCTATGGATGAGTTTATGAGGGTGTTCTAGAGGATATATCCTCTTAATTTTTATGGGGATGGAGGAACAAAGGCACTAGATTCATGTTTTATGGAAATGCTTGATATCTTTGGGAATTTAGAGATGCCTTTAGATATGAGGGTGAATGTCACGATGTACATGCTAATTGATTCTTCCAAGAGGTGGTGGGCTGTTATCTCACAGGTGGTATATCATCGAGATATGTCTTGGGAAGAGATTTACAGTACCTTCTATGACTATATCTATATATAGACATTGATGGCCGATCAGGCCTGAGGGTTCATGCATTTGGAGCAGGGAGCTCCTTTAGTGATGGATTTCTCTTCTCATTTTACAGAGCTTCAGCACTTCTCACATATTTCAGGAGGTGAGAAGTTATCATTGGCTAGGTTATTTTTGGATGGTCTTAAGTATGACATACTATCATAGGTGAATATTTCTAGGATGACTTTGTGGAATGCTATAGTAAATTAGGTGCAGATTATCGAGAACAATTTGAGGGAGTTAGGAGCTATGAGACAGGGCGGTTCAGCATCTTGGGCTCCTACTCCTTCGATTGATTGTAGGAAGCACCACTGGGATTTTACGCATGATGTTTCTTCTGGATATAGGGTTGTTTCATTGAGTATCAATGTAGTGTTCCACTAGTGTGGAAGGAGTGGTAATATGAGTCCACATTTCTTGAGGGACCCATTAGTGTGGTGATCATGTGGCAAGATGGGTCATATTTAGTATTTATTCTGGATGTTCTCACTAGCAGTGAGAGAGATGGGATCTATTATGACCCCATGTTCAAGAGTAGGACCACAAGTTTCTCATCATTCAAGGAACTAGTGCACCTCTAGTCATTTAGGCTGGGGAGGTGGTCGTTTTTGTGGTATCCCGACAGAAGGTTTTTAGCTACAGTATGGTGGATCAGCTCTCGGTACTCAGGCGGGGTCGTAGGGCCATGGTATAGGTCAAACTTTTGCAGTGGAGCAAACCCAACAAGAGTAGGACCCCATACCATCTATGGTTAAAGGTATGATTCTTGTTTACATAGTTTTAGATGCTTTCCTTTTCGATATAGGTTATTCACATAGTTTTATAGTTGTTATTATTATGGAGAGCCTTGGGATATTTATCTTTACTTTTGAGGATTTTATAATGCTGGACACTCCTTTGGGGATTGGGACAAATAATGTACGTTTGTGTAAGCAGTTCCCTCTTGGGGTTGGCAGATGTCACTTATTATGGGACATCTATGTCTTAGAGATTACAGGCTTTGATTTCATTCTCATAACGGAATGGTTGGTCTCTATTAATCCTTTGTTTAATGTTATAACCATAGGGTGAGTATGAAAACACTAGAGGGAAAATCTTTTATACATAAAGGTTTATGTGATGTCCAGGCGAGTAGAGATAGACCCTAGCATCATAGGTTGGGAGTAATTATATACCAGATTTCATGTCTATATCCAGATGACTAGGGGACATCACAGATGGACATTTCTCCAGTGGTGGATCATTCTATAGATGTCTTCCCAGATGAATTTTCAGGTTTACATCCAGAGTGAGAGGTGGTTTTCAATTTTGATCTTTTTCCAAGAGCAACACCAGTGTCCATTTCTCTGTATAGGATGGCTACACCATAGTTAAACAAGATCAAAAAGTAGTTAGGGGAGTTACAAGTAAAGGGTTTCATATGAACCCATACTTATCCTTGGGTTTTTCTTATCTTTTTTGTGAAGAAGAAGGATGGTACCCTTAGACTTTTTGTGGATTTTCAGAAGTTGAACCAGTTGATAGTCAAGAACAAATATCCCTTTCCAAGGATTAATTTTTTCTTTGATCAGCTTTGAGGAGCGCGATTGTTATCAAAGTTTGACTTGAGATCTGGTTATCATCAGTTGCATGTTATACCATCAGATATAACTCTTATATCCTTTCATAGAAGGTATGGTCTATAAAACTATTAAATTATGTAGTTCAGTCTCATGAATGCATAAGATGTTTTCATGGAACTAATAAAATAAGTGTTCCATCCTTATTGGGATTATTTTTTGGTAGTCTTAGTGGATGATATCTTGGTGTACTCACACACTGGACATGACCATTCCATCCATCTTAGGATCATACAGAGTATACTAAGAGAGCATCAGTTATATGCCAAGCTCTCAATGTTCCACTTTTGGATGGACCAGATTCACTTCGTTGGGTCATGTTATCTTAGAGAAAGGAGTACCAGTAGACCCAGATAAAGTGAGACCTATAGTTTCATGGGATTATCCGAAGAAATTCTTTTAGGTACAATGTTTTCTATTGAAGGATGGTTACTACAGGAAATATATATATGACTTTTCACACCTAGAAGCACCACTAAAAGTCTTCACTATGAAGGATGATAAGTACTTGCAGATAGATTGCTAGAATTCAGCCTTTCCAGAGCTGAAGGGGAGGTTTTCTTCATCACCAATACTAATTCTATTAGAGTTAGGTAAGTTTAACATAGTTTACTATGATTCATCAGGTATCATGCTTGGAGCAGTTCTTATGCAGGGGGAAAGATTTATTGCGTACATGTCTCAGCAGTTGACACAACATGAGGGGAATTACCCAAGGAACTATCTCGAGCTAGCTACCGTTGTACATGATATACATTGATGGAGAAATTATCTTTCAGGATGTCATTTTTTGGTATAAACTGACCAAAAAAGTATCAAATATAAATTTACTCAGCGAGATTTGAATTTGAGATAGCGAAGGTGGGTTGAGTACCTTTAGTCCTTTGACATTGAACTTGCCTGTATGCTTGGGAAAGGCATTGTCGTGGCTGATGATTTGATCAATAAGACTCAGATATATGTAGTTCGGAAGGCCATCAGTGAGGGAAATCTCATGGATCTGTTCTTACAGATGAATTTGGAGGTGCATGATAGACTTGGGTAGAAATTCCTATACTCTATAGCTATTACCTCTAATCTACTAGATCGAGTGCGAATGAGGCAGCTATCAGATACAGAAGGCCTAGTCATACAGGATAGTGTGTTAGGCGGGGACCCTACTCCTGGGTGGACTATATGAGATGATGAGGTCTTTCATTTTCATGGAATCATATGGGTGTCAGAATATATATGTGAGGAGTTGATGCAATATTTTCATTCCTCATAATGGGTAGTTCATCATGGTGTCACCATGATGTTCTAAGATCTACACCATTAGTATTGGTGGATTGGTATGAAGAGTGGTGTAGTTGTCTACGTTATGATATGTTCCACATGTTATTAGGTGAAGGAAAAGCATCAATTACTGGTAGGGCTTTTGTAGTAGTTACCCATTATTGAGTTGAATTTGAATGATGTTGCACTAGATTTTGTGACAGGAATACTAAGGTCTCCTTGAGGGAATGATGTAGTTTCTGTTATTATTGATAGGCTCACAAAGGTTCGACACATATTTTGATTAAGGAAACGTTCAATATTGATGAGCATGGAAGGTTATAAATCCGAGATATTGTACCTGTGCACAGGGTTCCACACTCTATCATTTCATACAAGGACGTTTAGTTTACATCTCATATATGGCAGGGACTATATAGGGATTTGGGTACAAAGGTACTTCAATGTACAGCTTGCTGTCCCTAGAAAGATGGCCAGTCTAAGTGCACTATTCTGGTTTTGGAGGACATGATTTGAGAATACATCCTGGATTTATGGGTCTCTTGAGAGAGATACAGATCCCTAGTGGAGTTTTCCTACGAAAACGGTTTTTAAGAAACGATTCAGATGGATCCTTATGAGGATTTGTACAGTAGGCCATTATGATCACTCCTATGTTGGCTAGAAGTAGGAGAGGCAGCTATCCTGGGGCCTTGTCTTGTCCATGAGACCACTGAGAAAGTGGTGTTGATTCAGAAGTGGAAGGCTACTCCATAATCCCTCCATAAATCTTATATGGATTTATGGAGATGACCTCTGTAGTTTGAGGTTGAGGATTAGGTTTTACAATGTGTCACACTGAGGTTAAGACATATGTGTATTAGTAGATAGGGAAAGCTTTCACCAAGACACGTCTGGTTGTTTTAGGTTTTGGGGAGAGTTGGGATGGATTCCTATTGGTTATAGTTATCTCGGAGGTACCGAGAAATGCATGAAGTCTTTCATGTTTCTCAGCCTACAACATTACTTTTCAAACCTGTATCATTTTTTTCAACCCAAGGAGGTTGAGTTGGAGGTGGATGCAACCTTTTAGGAGCACCCTATTTGGATTGTGGATCACATCACAAAGGTTCTTCATTTTCTGTCTATTCCTCTAGTGTGGGTGATTTGGCAGCACTGGTGAGTGCATGATGAGACTTGGGAGAGGGATGATGACGTACGATCACAGTGTCCAGAGTTGTTCGAACCTTCTTATTCACCACCTTTGTAAGAGAAATTCAGGAATGAATTTATTTAAGGTGGGAATTTTTTAAGAACCCATATCTTCATTTCAAGTATCGATCTTTATTTCGGTTTTTTAAGGAAAAATAAAGAAGATGAAATATTAAAAGTACATGCCTTGTACTTATGAGTACACGTTGTGTACCCAGGTACCGTGTACAACCATGTATTGCCCATGTAACGGCCGAGTACATGGCCGTGTAGGTGACCTCGAAGATAGATTAAGGTGTGGTCTAGTTAAGACTACTACACGGTGTGTACATTTAATGAACACACCATGCAGTTTTCTTTATTTTCGAAAAATCGGAGTGGGGTCACATCCCATCCTCGGATACATATTCTTCCCCCCTTGGTTAATATAGGAGAGAGACGAAAGGTCTAATGAACTACGAACCCCTCCTGAATCTCTGCCTGACCTTTGATTGAGACGTCATCAAGTGCATTGGAATCCCACTAATGAGTTCTCAATTTCTCTAGAGCTTTTTTCCCCAATTCCACCTTTCTCATGAGTTTTTTAATTTAGGTTGTTTTCATCATTATTTAGATATACTCCAATCTAGGCAGATGAAAGTGCCGACGTTCATGGTTATTGATCATACAACATCACGGTAGGTGGTTTGTGTCTTTGGTTGTTCATCTTTTGATTATAAATGCTAAAAGTGCTGCATAACCATGTTTGGGGTGTTACATGATTTGGAATTTAACCATGTTTATCACATGCTATGGTTTACTAAATTTATACTAGGAAATTTATTATGTATAAGGTTATATACCATAATTATGGGATACCATGGGCTCATTTCCCTTATATACTTTTTTCGGGCCATTTGGTTTAGGATTCCTGTTAGGCTTTCCTTGTTTTCCAAGACTTTTTTACGATGGTGTTACTGATTATATGACATGCATGAAATACGCATTGTGAAATTTTAACCTAGGTAGATTTGACTATGAGAGCTTCCTGAGGTAGGGTCATTTTATATGAATTTTTGTTATGTTAGAACATAGGTGTTAGACCATGAGAGCTACCCAGAGGGTCATTATTAAATGAATTTTTGTTATGTTGACCAAGGCGTATTGAATGTTAGAGATGCCATGTGGTCATTTATAGTACATTGATGCTATGTTGACCAAGGGGGTATTGACCATGTGAGCTTCCGAGGTGGTCATTTGTAAATGATTAGTGGTATGTTAGACTAGAGGGGTTAGATAGTGAGAGATACCTAGAAGTTCTCCATTAAATGAATTGTTATAAAGATAGACCAAGGGGGATTAAACTGTGATAAATTTTCCCAAAAGGGTTGTTATTTGAATAATTGGATGATTGTGACAAATCTGTCAAGGAAAAACACAATCTTGGACTAGGTATTACTTAATTTTTTAGATTGTATCCTAAGAAGACTGCAGTTACTATTACATAAGAGATACAGATCTTATGCTAGATACCAAGTATTACACGATTCAATGGATTGAATTGCTAAATGAAAATGGATGTAATTGAAAACTGTAGGATTGTTTACTTTTGAGTACTTCTTAATTTATTGCTTCATTCCAACATATTTCCAACTATATATATTCAACAACAATTTGGAATAGATATTTTGGTGGTTCCCTACTGGGATTCACCTCAAACCCTATTTGGGTCTTGTTTTGGACCTAAAAAGATTATATGGTTGCAGTTATAGATAAGTGAATGTACCCTTCTTCATCAGCTACATGATTGTTATTAGATTTGAAGAGCATGAGACCAAGCTGAGTCTTGCGATGTTGTTGGAGTTACAAGTTTTTCTTCTGTATTAAATTGTATTGTATTTCCAGTATTGTGACTTGTTTATCTATTTAACTAGAAACATGTGGCATGCATAATTTTTTTTAAAGAGGTGGTGCCTCAGTCAAAGACCAAGGAACAATTTATTGCTCAAAAAGAAGGAGATTTACAATATTCTGAAAGATGGAATCTTGTTACATTTATTATTGAAAAAAGGGAGCGAATCATCAGGGAAATCATCCAACCAGGTAATAACCCGATTGACCCCCTTATTGGAAAGACTATCAAAAACCATGTTCACTTCATGGAACACATGTGTGGCAATGTAGTTGAGATTCCTGAGTGAAGCATGGAAATTCATCCATCGAGAGGTAAGCAGCCAAGCAAGGTGCCCCACCCCCTTCTAGATAGCTTGGACAACAGTGGTTGAATCACATTCAATCCACAGTCGGTTGCAACCCTTTTTCTTGGAAAATTCCACCGCGTGAATGAATCCCAACATTTCCGCTTCCAAAGCGGAAGCCGTATCACATCCACCGAATAAGAAGACAAGTAATCTTCCAAGAAATTCTTTGAAGATGGCACCACAGCCTTCCGGACCCAGGATCCATCTAGAGGCACCGTCGACATTCACTTTGATCCATCCTAGAAGCGGGGGTTTCCAAGAGACCTCAAAGGTACGTCGGGGTTTCCTATAAGATGCCGCAATTCGAAGATGATGAAGGATCCCAAAATCACTAACAGAGTTGTCACAATGATCCTTATGAAGAGAGGTAGCATCCTTGATGGAAATGAGAATACAAATTTTACCTGCATTGAGATATAATGAGAAACTATTATGAATAAAATTATTTCTATCATACTAGATCACAAGCAGTAGCTCTGCCACCGCAGCCAGAAAAAGATTCCTGATTTTCTTGGAAGAATCCCAAATCAAACAATGTTGAAGATGAGAGATGATAGAAGCAAGAGGTGACAATCTGCAACCAAAAATGTCCGAAATGTAATTCCAACGAGCTACAACTATAACACAAGACAAAAACAATTTATTAGCATCCTTGTTGTGTTGGTTGGACAGGTGACATCTAGAACAAAGAGAAATCCCAAAGGATTGAAGACACACATCGGTGGGGACCCTCTTATGAGCCACATACCAAATGACAGTAAAGTGCGAGGGATTGATCCAAGGTTTGTTAAATGATTTCAACCAAACAAAGTTAGAAACAGAATTACTAAAGTGGTTTTTGTAGATACTTTTAGAATCTAGGACTCGATTAAAAGAAGGTTCCCAAATGAGGAAATCATCAGTGTTAGAAAAATGATAATTGTCAATGATGTGACTGATATGATTTGGAAGGTTGATGTCATGAGAGTTAACAACAACACTTATAGAGTAGTTGGTGTTCACAGGGCTAGTGTCAGACGTTAGCATAGAGATTAAAGGGACACCAGTCCAATTGTCCAGCCAGAAATTCATAGAGTAATCAACACTAACCATCCATTTAGAGTTGCTCATAATTTTAAGTAAAGAATGTCTGATGGATGGCTAGATTGAAGAAGTGATGTAACCCAAGTTACCATTTTGAATCTTGGTTACAAATATTTTCTTAAAAAAGACCAAAGAATCAGAATTTCTATGAATCAGATTCCAAGTCATTCTAGCATGATGAGATTTATTAAAAAGCTTAAGATTATTAATACCATGAACACCCTTATCTAGGGGTTTACAACAAGTGACCCATGGTATGGTGACAAGTTTTTTTTCAATCATACTACCTGTCCAAAAAAAAATTAATGAAAACATTGATTTTTTTAGAATACTGGCAGGCCAATTGTAAACCATCATCGAGTAAAACATCTTGGAAACAATAGTAGACTTAACAAGACAAACTCCGCCAGCCATATAAAGAGATTTACCCTTCCATGATGATAGCTAATTGATAATTTGATCAATAATGATCTGAAAATAGTTGGATTTAGGTCTTCCCCAAAAGATAGGAACACCAAAATAAGTGAAAGGGAAAGTGCCTTCTTTTGATTCCTAAGTAATCAATGACGTTACTTTTTCTGTTGGGTTAAAATTTTTTACCAATGAAAACAAAGGATTTGTTTCAACTTATCGCTTAACCTGAAATATCTTCACAATGCGCCAGGGAACTTTTGAGGTTGTTAATGTTACTTTTATCACCCTTTAATAATAAAATTATATCATCAGCATATAAAAGATGGGTAGGAACATTTGGGTTTCTAGAAGCCTGAATGGGATTGATTTTGTTTTGATCCACAAGGCTCGCAAGGAGTATGCTTAAATAATCCTCATCAATAGCAAAGAGAATGGCCGATAGGGGGTCACCTTGCGTAACCCCCTTGGATAATTGGAAAAAGCCTTTAGGGGACTCATTGATCAGCATAGAAATTGAAGCCGAATTGAATAAGGTGCGGATCATAGAAGTAAAAGAGTCATTAAACCCAAAGTTTTTAAGAACCTTTAAAATAAAATTCCAATCCATGGTGTCAAAAGCATTTCTATATGGTATTACAGCTACTGCTATTGTTAACTATTTTTATTCCACAATGTATACTCTGACGATAAGGGTGTAGTTTCCCCATTATAACATTGTGGCCCTCGCTTCTAGTCATCATCCTCTGGTGTTTGGTGAAATGTGTTTGAGGTCATGTGACCAGCCGGGATCATGACACATTTGGGTGGTACTCTGAATCGGGACGTTACAACATATATATAAACACACACACACATATACATTTATTTATATAAAAACCACATATATTTTAAATATAGTCATGTTTTTATGAAAAATTTCCTATTTTAGAGACATTTTTAACAGTGTTTTAAAACATGGATTGTTATATATATATATATATAATTATAAATATATATATTTATATGTATACATACACATATATATTTATACACATACAAACACAAATATATATATATATATATATAAACACTCATATATATATATATAATCATATATGTATATATATAAAATAAACATATATATATATATTAATATAAACAGATGATATATATAAAGTATACACATATATATAAACATTTAATATATATATATATATAATATAAAATATAAACATATATATAAAAACAAAAAATATAAACATATATATATAATCAAATATAAACTTATATAAACACACACACATATATATATATACAATATAAAGAAATATATAATATAATATACATATATATATATATAATATAATCATATATATATATATATCTATATATTTATATTAATATATAAAATTATATATATAATATTGATATTTTAAATACGAACACATATATATAATAACATATAAATACAAACACTAACACACACACACAAATATATATACATAATCACATACACACACATATATATAAATATATATTTATATATTAATAAACTCACACTCCAACACATAAATAAAGTAGTATATATATACATATATAATATATATATAAACATATATATAATTTTTCACCTTTTTAGAAAACGTGTCAATTTTAGTGATATTTCTATTAGTGTTTTAAAATGTGGCTGATTATATATATATATATATATATATATTTATTTATAATTATAGTTTTATATTTATACATACACACACATATATTTTCACACACACCCATATCAACACATATAAATATATAAACATATATATATATATATACATATATATAAAAATTAATATAAACATATGATATATATAACATATTAACATATATATAAAAACAAAATACAAACATATATATATAATATAAAATAGAAACATATTTATAAACATAAAATAGAAAGATATATATAACATAAATTATAAATATAAATAAACATATACAAAAACACACACACAAACACACATAGATATATATATACACCGACATAGATATATAAAAATATGTATAATAATATATATAAACACACATAGAGACACATATATATAAATAAAGAAATATATGTATATAATCATATATATATATATATTAAATTTAATCACATTTTTAAGAAAACATGGGTATTTTTGCAACATTTTTATTAGTGTTTTAAAATGTGGTTGATTATAAATATATAATTATAATTACAATTATATATATATATATATATATTTACACATACACACACAGACACACACACACATATATATATAAAAATTTAAATAAATATAAAAATAAAAAATAAATAAAAAATATATATAATATACTATAAACCATAAACACAAACATATATATATAATATAAACACACACACACACATATATATATAAGATAAACACAGACACACACACATATAATAATAAATATAAACATATATATATAAACATATTAATATATATATATATAATGATAATTTTTTAAATAATGAAATTTAATTATATATATAAATATCTAATACAAAAAATATAAAAATTTCATTTGGATGAGTTAGTTTGGTATCCTCCCCTACATTCAACCGTTAGACACTCAAATTCCAGTAGTGTGTATATTTCCACAGATGCATGGTTTTTGCTATCTGTCCATCAGAGGGTTGAATGAGATGGATGGGTGTATTGATGGATGTGTGAGGGTTAAACTAGGAGGGATGTACTGAAGGGGTTTTTGGAAAGGGAGAGGAACATGACAAGAATATGTACTGGATGGCATGATGGATGAATGGATGAGGTGTAACTAGTGGAACTCTATAGATGTACTATATTGGAGGGACTTCTACTAGGGTAGAAGAAACAGAAGGGTATGGGAGGGGGGGTGAAGGGCAATATTTTTTAATAAATATTTTATAGAAAATATTAATAAATTAAAAAAAACTCAAACTAAAAAAAATGTAAAGTAATGTTTTTTATTAAAAAATTACTGATGTTTATTTTGGAAACATCGATATATGACGTTTCATTTAAAGATATTTAGTTAATGACATTTCCATAAAATGTTGGTATATGATGTGTCTCTAATTAGAAATGTTTAAAAATGTTGATAACTTAGCGACATTAATTTATCAATGTTTCTAAAAAACATTAGGACATGAAGTGTTGCTAAATAGAGTTGTTTACAAACATCTCTAAATTAGCGAGGTTTATAAATGTCCTTGTTTAGTGATGTTTAAGAAAATCACTAAATTAATGATGTTTATGAATGTTTCTAATTTAGAGACACATAATTTAGAGACGTTTTCAGGAATAATTGGTAGAGAATTATAAATGTTTATAAATGTATCTAATTAAAAAAATGGTTTTAATTAATAATTTTTTAGTTTCTATCAGAGGATTTCAGGCACTCATCCATTAGACACAATGTTGATTAAAATTAGAATCAGATGCATATTTCTATTATAAGAAGAGTAGTTTTTTGATGCAGATCAGTATGTAATTTTTTTTTGGGACAAATGATTTAAATGAGTTTTTGGGACCCGATGAAATGCATGGAATCAGAGACCAATCAATTTTATGACGATAAACATTATATTTAACCATTTTAATAAGTGAAAATAAATTTTTGTTTCTTTTTATTGGGCCAAGAGAAAATGATGTTTTGTTTTTTATTTTATAAATGTGATTCAATTATCATAAGAAATGTTGTGATGTTGATACATTAGAGTAATACAGAGACACATTCATCAAATGAAGGATTACACCAATATATAATTTTAAATAGTATCATCAGTAAAAGGAATTAAAGAATATAAATAATGCATTGAACGAATTTTCCTAAGTGTTGTCAATGGGGTGTTGTGGCATAGTGAAGTTTCACTAATGATAATGGAAAAATAGTTTCATGAATCTCTACTGGTATTGAGCTTTGGAATTTTTACGTCTTATAGATAGCACGGAACATTTTAATGATATTTCTTCATCTCTCATTTGTTTTTCAAACGGGTCTAGACAATTAGAGTAACAATTTGATTCCATCGAAATGTAGAAATCATTATAAATATAAATGGTATAATATTTAATATGTTTTATTAATTTATACCAATTATCAAGTTATGAGAATATTTGAGATGTTTTGAAAAAAAATTGGTAAGATTTTATAATTGTTAAAGAAGTCAAACATGGAGCTGAAATGAAGGTGAAATTTGTGATTTATGAAATTTGGTTGAGCGGGAAAACATTCTAAATTACCACCCATAACAATTTTAGAAAAATATAAATAGAGTAAAGTGAATTGTACTTTCTAATTTTTTTACTATTCATGTGAAGAGAGAGAGAGAAATTTCTGATAGATTTAAGATAGTGAAGATGTTTCCACATTGAGTTCTTTCTGAGGAATTTTTCCAGACAAAAGAAGAAGAAGAAAGAGTTAATGGTTCAGACTGAGATATCAGATGTAGCCTTCCATAGAAAATTTTAAGTGGTTTAGAATAATTTCTAGGGTATTATTTTCTTATCATTTTTTCCAATTGGTGTATTAGATAGATGAATCGTACTAATCCATTGGAATGAGTTTTGTACAAAGTCCAAAACGTGAAGTTCTTACAAGCGGCTGGGTAGGAAAGTGAATTTGTTTAAGAAATAAAAATGTTGAAGTTGATAAGACATTAGAGTAACATGTTTTTAACTAATTGTTGATGGTTTCATAACATGTTACACAAACTTTATTTACATAATTTGTTTTAGAATAAGCTCATGAAATGTTGTATTTATCGTACTACTAAAAAAGTCTAATGATATATACTACTTATTGTACCTACGTATAAGGAGTTTTGTTTAATAAGATTGTGTGGTATTTTATTGTTTCTAAACTAAAGATACCATTAAAAATCTTACATTACTATTATATCTTTTTAACTATTAATAATATAATAGTGTTACAAAAATAAGATCCAAAGGTTTAGTGTCTTTGGAAAATTTGGACCAGACATAAAATTTAGATAATAGAAACATAAAAATTATTTTATTACCTATTCTATAGATTATTAGTGGCCCTCATATAATCCTTAATATAAGTAGTCACATAAGTATATACATTAATGAAAATGGTGATCTAAAATCCCAGTAAGAGGATAGATAAGATCATTAATCAATAAAAATTGTGGTGATCATAATAATCGTAATCATAAATTAATAAAAGGATAATCATCATAATCATGAGAGGAATAATTAGATAAAGGAATTGAATGTGGAAATTAATAAAAATTAAACTTCATGTATTAGTGGTAAACTACCACACACAGTTGTGAACAAAGATAGAAATATGTTCACACATAACATATGTGAATATCCATTACATCATTATTGTAAAAATATATAGAATTATATTCATACGTATTGAAAATTATCTCATAATATAAATCACATTACCTAATGCATTGGATCAATAAATAAATCTAGACACACCTCTCATGTCATAGAGTTTACATAATCTTGCTTTCCACATAGAACGTTTATCAATATTAGACATAAAATAACCCATTGAAAGGAAATGGGTTTCATCCAAATTTCATAAAGTATATATTCAGCAGTAAACCATGTGATTACAAAAATAATAAGGAACTAAAATAATTGGTATAATAATCATCAATCACAAGTTATGAGGAAATAAACACAAGAGAATTAAAAGAAGTGTTTTTAGAAGGAAGGGTTATTTTTGAAACATCATTGTATTTTTTATAAAATAAAATTTGAAATATTTATATCCATGAAAATAAAAGGTAAAAGAAATTAATTAAATTTTAGGAATATTAAAAGAATATACACGCTAAAATTTTCCAGGAAAGGGGAATTACCCAAAGAATGGGCATTGGGTTGGAGAATCCCATTACCTTACGTCTGAATGCTTTTTCACCTCAATACCCCAGATAATAAAATTATAGCCTTTAAAAATAATTATAAAAAATATTATACAGTTATTTTATTCATTAAGAGTTTATTAATAAAGTGTATAGAAATTTTTTATGAGTTTTACTGTTCATGTTCATCATTCGACTGTGTTCGTTTTCTTGGTTTTTATGATCAATTCAATTGTATACATATACGTGTGTTCATGTAAAATTAGGGTAATTTTACAGATTTGAGATTATATATTATTAATGAAATTATATATCATTAAATGATCATATATATCATTTTTTATATGGTAAGAGGATGTATCATTACATTAAATATTAATTATAATCATTTATATTAATTTGGTGATTTTTTCAATCATAAAGAACTAATTTTGTTTTATTATTAATTTTGAAGAATATATGTTAGCTACCGAACACAAAAATGTTTATAAAAAACATTTTATGATATTTTTATATAATAATAATTATTTTCGGACATGACTTGAAGTTTGTAATAGAAACTGAAAACACAACATCCATGATAGTGGTAAATCCACACATCATGAATGATGATTTCATTTTTAGAATAAAAGGGATAATAGAAGAGGTATGATGATGAATTATTCCATTAACATGTTAAAATTATAATATATATAAGATAATAGAGTTATCATGAATCTTGGAAAAGGGTTGGTTATGAGAGAATAAGAAAATAAATGAAATTTAAAATATATTAGAAGAAAAGAAAGAGGATTTTATACCTTGAATTCTTCTCCTTGAGAACATCCTAGAGAAATTCATTTTGGTATTTTTTGTGAACAAGGGCTCATATACATGGGTATGGGAGATCAGAATAGTATTGGGTAGAAATTTTACAATCTTCACGGTTTGTAAGGTGCTGGGAGAAGAGGTGGTGAGGGAGGTATTTATAGGGGAGGAAACAGGTGTTTTTTTGACTGTTTTATTCATTGGTTTATTTTTTTAGACCAAGAAATTGAACCATTTGAAACTTCTAACTAAATATATTAAAATAATTAAGGAGTGTTTTAGATATCATTCTTACATCATCTAAACACCGTCTATGAATTAGTAATTTTGTTATTTGTTAAATACAATAAATTACCATATTTCACTATTCATGAAAAATTCAAATTGTATAGAAAAATACAAATAAATAAAACTAAACATTTTTCAATGTTTGGAATTAAAATATTAACTCTATTTGATGAAAATAAATTTCTAAATATGTGATATTTAATTTTTTTTAAAATTGTCATTTACCCAAAAAATGACGATTATAAATTTATAACTGATTTTATGAATTATTTAAAAATTATTTAAGGTCACATAAAATTATCATAAAATTGAAAGAAAAAAATATTAATTTATTACTATTTTTTATGAAGATAAATTTTCTTTTAAATAATTATATTAATTATAAAATTGTAAAAAAATATTTACGTTTTACAAAACTAACAACACTTAATTGCTCAATTTTAAAACATCTATTTACTGATAATATTATATAATTTATCTCATTTTAATTTAGAATATTCCTAAATTTTATTAATACTATCATAGGTTAGGTTAATATTCTATTGTTATGATTACTATTTTTAAAGGTCATGTTACTATTCAATTGGTCAAGTTACTATTCCATCGGTATAGGTTCCTTAATTTCTAATATAACTTATCTAATTATTCATTAAGGGTACCAAAGATTTCCTTAGGATCTCCATGATATATAAGTGTGTTAGATTGTATAAAATAATTATAAGAATGAGAATAATTCTACTGATAAATATTTGGATCATTACATTTTTTCACCTTTTTAATTTTTTCCCTTAAAATTTTGTTTTACAAAAAATAGATGAGGGTATTTATCCTTCATCACATCCTCTGTTTACCATGTTTCCTCTTTGTACTTATAGTTCCACATAATACTTTTAGAAGGTGAGTATTATTGTTGTGTAAAACTAAATCTCTATAGTCTAAGATCTTCACCAACTGATCCTCATAAGAGAGACCATTTTCCAACTACACCACCTCAGGATTCAATACATGTGAGGGATCTAATATGTACTTCTCAAGAGAGATACATGGAATACATCATGTACTTGAGACTTGGTAGAATGAATTTATAGTTGATAGGACACAACTATAAAATGATCTAGAATCTCTATGGGTTTGATGTACATGAGACTCAACATTCCTTTCTTCACAAATATCATGATCTTCTTCAATTGAGATATGCATACGAAAACCTTGTCTCCAACCTCAATATTTAGATCTCATCGACAATTGTATTCATAGATATTTTTTCTACTTTGGGATGTATTGATATGTTATTGAATGTTTTTCACCTTTTACACCATTTATTTGACAATTTCAGGTCCTAGATGCATATGATCACCGATTTCATCCAAGTATGTTGGTGTTCTGCATCTTTTCCTTTAAATGGATTTATATGGAGCCATTTGGAATCTTGAGTGGAAAATGTTGTTGTAAGAGACCTCATCTAGAGGAATGTATTGGACCCATCCTCCTTTTAAGTCCATATGACATTCTCTTATCATTTATTTCAATTTATGAATATTCTTAATTTTATTGGAAATAATTTTAATGAGGATAAGACATACTGATGTTTAGCACAGTGATTCTATCATGTCAGATACTTTTCCAGAACCATGAGGTGAATCATAGATCTTGATTAAATAGAATTAATAGTGGTACTCCATATAGACTTAAAACATTTGTAATATATGTATGTGCAAGTTGATCTAGTGATAATACCTCTCAAATTATGATAAAGATGTCCTTGTATGATAATCGAAAATAACATTTAAAGAATTATTGCCTCTGGATGTGTTTAGATGTTCAATTATGATGTACATGGAGATCATTTCCAGTTTCCATGTTTGTATGGGTAATGGATTCATCATCCCCTTATAATTTTCAATTTCACTATTCACTTACAGACATACTTGGCACTATGATTTACATTCAACAAATTATTTCTTCATATTATCCCACTAATAATTTTCTCAAATATCATGATAAATCATTTTTCTCTATGGGTGAATAGGGAATGTTTAGATATTTTCATTAATCAAAAGATATTTATTTATCTGTGGATTGGATGGTATATATATATTTGTGAGCTAAATCATATAACTCTGTCATCATTAATTTTGAACTTTGAGGATTTCCCATTTCTAACTGCTTACACCTTCTTCTGAATTTTCGTATCATTTATTTGAGGATCCTTTATTTTCTCTAATAGATATAGATGAGAAATCATTTGAAAAAGGATTGATTATGTTACTTATTTAATTATTCCCTTTTCCATCCTTTTAAAATCAAAGAATATTTCATACTTCTCAATTACCATCATTGATAATGTTGTAGGATCCTTTCTACTTAGAGAATCTGTCACTACATTATTTTTTCCATGATTGTAGTGGATTGAGAACTCATTATCCTTGATGATATATTACCTTATTTTTTAGATCAAACTAAATTACTTATAGTTGAATATATATTTAAGGATCTTATAATCAGAATATATTGCACACTTCTCCCCATAGAGATAATTCCACCAGATTTTCATCTTAAAGATCACATATGCGAACTCCAGACCATGTGTGAGATAATTGTTCTCATGAATTTTTAACTACATTGATGCATATGATATTAACTCATCATTATTAATCTATAAATATCCTAATCCCTTATCTTAAGAATCACTATATACACAAACTAATTCCCCAACTATTAGAAGTTTGAGTACTAGCATGGTAATAAGCCCATTTTTTGACAATTTGTTGTAGTCTTCACATTCCATAGTGTAGAAAAACTTTTATACCTTCATAGTCAGCTTGTTTAGTGGGTTTGAAAATCATGATACGTTCTTAAAAAATCCTTAGTAATAACCAAATATACTAAGGAAACTATAGATCTCCATTACAGATGTTTGTCTAGGCCACTCTTCTATTTCCTTTTTCTTGGAAGGGTATATAGCAATTCCATTACAGGTA
Organism: Viscum album; assembly: GCA_963277665.1. Taxonomy (NCBI): domain Eukaryota; kingdom Viridiplantae; phylum Streptophyta; class Magnoliopsida; order Santalales; family Viscaceae; genus Viscum; species Viscum album. Next base: position 1,553,227,726 of record OY728141.1, read on the forward strand.
ATAACATGATCTATGAATTATACTTACTCCATATAGAACTCACATTTACTTTACTTTTAATAATTTTTCTTCCTTCACAAATACATTATCACATTATTCAAATTCTAATCATTCCCCCTTACTCTTAGAGTATATCCAGATATAATTAATAATGACTACCAAAAATTTGTCAAGGTAATCTCTGAAGACTCTATTTATTTTTCAAAAAATATTTCTAAACCATTAGTGTGTCTAAAATGATTCACTATGAACTAACAATGTCTATACATTATTCAAAAGGAACTCTTGGGAATATCTCCCTTACTCACCTTTAATTCGTGATATCCTGACCGAAGATCCTCTTTAGATAAATACATGGCCCCAAGAAGTTGATCAAGCAAGTCATCTATCTGTGGAAGGAAAGAGTTTTCTTTAACTTTATTATGATAAGATAATGTTAATAAATTAATATGCACATTGACCCATCCTTATACTTGAAAAATAGGATTGGTTAACCCAATGGTGAACCACTCGATCATATAAAACCCTTGTCTATATTTTCTTGTAAATACTTCTTTAGTTCCTACAACTCAATTGTGGAAATTCAATAAGGTGTCTTTCATTTAAGAAGAGATCTATAAATAAATTTAACTGTGAAAAACCCTCTCAATTAGTAGGATGGATAGGTAATTATTTATAAAACATATCACTCCAGTCCCTTACAATTGGAATGTCTTCGAGCATGATTCTATTCTTCGTATAAAAAATTTGAGCTATATAGTATTTCTTATAAAGAAATAGTATTCACACATGAGAAAATTATTTTGAAGGATATTCATCATCCTCCTCACAATTGTACAAAATTTTAGGATTCTCAGGATTTTAAGAGTGATCTAAATTTCACAAAATTTGATATTGGATTTGTATGAAGATAGCAAATTCATTTCTAATATATCATCAGAATCCAACAAAAAAAGTAAGAAAAGATATGTTGGAACGTTCAATCGACAAACATTAACTTGGGAGGAGTTATATAAATTGTATAAATTTAATTTCCCCATTTCATATTCTAAAAGATAACTCAACCTCCATATTTTAAGGTGGTGCCTAAATTGTGTTACTAAACTTTAAAGATATGAAAGAATGCATAGAACTAGAATCAAATAGTACAATATATATTAATGAATTAATAACTAGAGTTCTTGTCACACCATCATTGTTAGGATCCAACTCTACTGTAGTGACTGCATAGGATTTCCCTTGCTCCATTGGCTTTGGTGTATTTTGACATAGATTACCCTCATGGACTCTTCGTTTAGTGAATTTTCATGCATAATTACCTTTCTCCATATCATCAAATATTTTAACCATAGGTGGTGGTCTCCCTTCTCCCATAACATTTTCTATCTTCCTCATGTGTCTTCGAAATTCATGAGCTTTTTGGCCTTCTCCCCCATGCTTGATTAATTTCCCCATCCCTTTGAGGAAATTTCCATGATGCTTCTTCCCAAAATTCTAACATGTGAGTGGTTGAGTTTTCATTCCACCATTTTCATTAGATCTTCCATCTTGAAACTAAATCTTATTATTCTTATCACTATAGCAATGGGACACTTCTCCAAAACCCATATCTAATTTTAGAGTGCACTGAAAAACTTCTTCATAACTCCCAATGTCTTGAATTTATAGAGTCATTTGATGGTGTGGTTTTAAACTAATAAAGAATCTATCTATTTTTCTTTCATTGTTGATAATAAAACATGAGGTATACCTTTCAATCCTTGTGAAATTTTATTCAAATGTTGTGATAGATTCATCTTCAATTTATATAAATTTAATAATTATCTATTGATATTTATATGATGAGTTTGAGGGAAATAGTTGTTAAGAAATATTTTATTAATGTTTCCCACCCCATATCTTCAATTTAATCCTCTGGATTGGTGTTATGAATAATCTCCCACCATTGATAGACCTCTCTGCAAACTAATAAATGACCAGTGTCACATTCTACATCTATGAACAATAAAGCACAAAATAGATTTTCTCCATTGAGTTGACAGATTATTTTGTGACTAATGGATAAAAATATCCACTAAATTTCGGTGGTCGTTTCCACATAAAAGAATCGATAGCCAGTTTCTACCTCTTATGTGAAGTGGGTAATTCCGTATTATTTATTTTAGTTTTCACATCTTTAAATAACTGGGTAATCATCACAAACAAATTTTTTATCTCCACAACCCAAGGCATTGGGGATGTCATTAAGGGAATTAGTACATTTCCACTCACATGGTTTGTTGGCATGGTCTCTCTGAGTTCACACAATTTTCTAAAATAGATAATTTTTGAACAAAACAAACGTTAATGAATCATGAATCAATAAATTATTCATTTTCCTAATTATCTTTAAAGGTATGTCATGTGGAATCCAAAAATATATCATTTTTTGAAACAAATATTATTTAGTGGTTACTTGTACTTAGTCTTATACTATTGGTTTTAACTAGTGTTCAATAATACTAAATCCCAATTTAGATAAACTGTTATTGGATACCAACTATGGTGACCCTTCTTTTTATTAAACATCATTTGAATGATTAATAATATAATAGTGATATACAACCATGGTCAAAGGTTCGTTTTCTGAGGAAAATTTGGTCTAAGAAGAAATTAAACGTAATAAAAACATTATCATTATTTAATTTCTTCTTATCTAGATTATTAGCTTTCATCACGTACTCCTTCAAATAAGTGGTCACCTTAGGATATAAATTATAGATATATGCTAGATAAAATCTCAGTAAGAGGATAGATATGAAAATGAATCTATATAACATGGGGTGAGCATAATCATTATAATAATAACATAATCATAGGATCATCATCATAATCATGAGAGGAAAAGTTATATAAATACATGTAATGTGTAATTGAAAAAAAAATGAAATATCATTTCTAAGCTGTAAACTACTACACATGGTAGTGAATAAAGACAACATCATGTTCACACATAACATATGTGCACAACCATAACATCATAATTGTGAAAAAATCTATAATCATGTTAAAACATACTTCACATTGTCTAATGAGATAACTCACATTGCCCAATTAATTGGATTATAATATAATTCCATGAAATCCCATCACAACATAATGTATACATAATCATGCCTACCATATAGAACATATATCAATTATTTAAATAAAATAACCATTTGAATAGAAAAGGGTTTCATGATAATTTAATAAGGCATACATTCATGAATAAACATTATGGTTATGAATAGAGAAATGGAATAACATACTTGGTATGAGAATCATCAACATTGAGCGATGAAAAAACAATCTCAAGAGAATTAAAATATTTGTTTTTATATGGAAGTGTTATTTTGGAAAGATATTTTCATTTTTCATAAAATCAGATTATTAACATAAATATATCAAAAAATAAAAAGTTAAAAACAATGAAATTATATTTTAGGAATATTAAAAAAACATCCACTCTAAAAATTGGCATGGAAGAGTAATAACCCAAAGAAAGGATAATTGGGTTCAAGAATCTCCACACCATATGAATGAATGTTTTATTCACTTTAATATATAGGATAATTAAATTAGATTAATTAATTAATAAATAAAAAACTTTTCTATGTATATTTAATTCATTCTAATTTAATTATGTTTTTTATAGACATTACGAGGTGTTATATTGTTCAACTTCATCGATTGGGAGTGCTTCTTTTCTTGGTTTTCATGATATATTCACCAGTGTACATGTATGGAAGTTCTTCTAAAATTAGTAAAATTTTATAGAATGGTGATTATTTGTAATTAATGATCATAATGAAGATTAAATGATCTTATATTTCATTTTTATGTGGTATGATATTGAATCATTAGATAAAATGTTAATGATAATCATTTACACTAAATTGGTGGGTTTTTTGTCACAATATACTCAATTTGTTCTACTGTTTAATATTATGTATATATAATAGTATAAAAACACAAAAAAGATATAAAATACATTTAAAAAATATTTTGAACCATTATAATGGTATTTTACCAGCCCTGATGGTGGTAAATTTAAATGAAAATACATCAACTGTGATGGTGGTAAATTGACACATCACAAACTATGATTTTATTTTTACAATAAAAGGGATTGGATGAAAGTTTTTATGATGATTTATTAAATTAACAAAATAATATTCCATTATATATAATATACTAGAGTTATAATTCCCCTTTTATAAGGGTATGTGTGAATATAATATGAATAGAAAAGAAATTGAAAAGAAATTAAATGAAAAGAAAGAGGATTTTACCTCTTGAATTATTCACCTTTATAACCTATGTAGGTCAATTGGTTTTGGTATTATGTTTATACTAAGGGATCCTGAACGTGGGGGAGGGGCTTCAGATGTTTATTGGGAAGAAATTGGAAAAGCTTCATGGCTTGGATGGTGTGAGGAGAATATGTGGTTAGTTGTGGTATTTTAGACAAGGAGATGGATGTTTTTTGATTATTTTATTTGTTTGTTTATTATTTTGGCCCAAGAATATGAATAGTTTGAACCTTATAAAAAATTATATTAAAATAATGGACTATTCTAAATTTTGGGTTGAAATCATTCATACAATATATATGACTCGATAATTCTTGTATTTATTAAATATCACAAATTAGAGTATTTCAATAGTAACAAAAAATTCAAATATTTTTTGAAAAATACCAAAACTTTATATTATCAATTTATAAACATAAATAATTAAAATATTTTTTAAATTTTATTAATATAATTTTATAAATATGAGAAATTTATTTTTTAAATAAAATCATAATTTACTTGAAAAAAATACTTATTTTAAAATAATAATAGATTTTACCACAATTTGAAAAATTAGTTAAGGTCTCATAAAATTATCATATAATAATAATAAAATAAAATATTTATTTATGAATATACTTTATGTGGTTAAATGTTAAAATAAATCATTATATTAATTATAAAATTTTAAATAAACATTTATTTTTGAAATAAACACTGACGGAGAATTTATCAATTTTAAAATCTAATTTACTTATACTATGAAATAATTATATATTAATTTAAATTATACGATCCATAATGTTCATTTATATATTCATAGTTGAGGTTACTATTCTATTTTATAGATTACTATTCCTAATGGGAATGCTACTATTCCATTGGTCATGTTACTATTCCCTCAATATAGGTTCCTTAATTTATAAATATCACTTATTTAATTCTTTATTTATGAGAATATTGTTTTTTATTTATATCCATGCTATGTATCTGTGTTATATTATACAAAATATTAATAATAAGTTAAAAAATTCTATTGATAAAATTTTGGGTCATTACATAAAATATTCCATTGATGTATATACTCTTATTGGGTAGTGAACCCTATAAATTCGTGTGTTCCTGTGGATATGTGAATGATTTTTTTCATCCAAGTGATACATATTTAACAAAAACAGAATGTTGTTTCAAACAAAATGAAACATAAAATAAAATGTTATCACTGATTCACCCCTCTCACTCATAGTTATACATTGATCCTCACTGGACTTCGACAAAAGGATCATGGAGTTCTATCCATGATGAGGATAGAAAAAGATTCAATAACAATAAAATAAGTAAAGTTAGACATGGAAATTATAAGGTAAGGGGAAATATTATTCCTTTTACAAGTAATTAATAATTTATATTTTATAGGAAAGAAAAATATGTCTCAATTAGATTACATGGTTCTATAAATGTATATTCGAGTTATAGAATATGTGAAATTGAAAAATTAAATATATGAAGATGAAGTTCTCATATTAATAAAGTGACTAATTATACTATTGGTACCTGAGTTGAAGAGGGAATTTCTTGATCAAGTTTACAATATGAATTTCTCTATACAACATTGTAATAGGAAGATGTATACAAATATAAGAGAGTAATTTTAGAGGGATAAAAAGATTTATGTTATTTTTAACTATATGTTACGGTATTTGTATTTCTATAATTAATTTATTATATACAACTTCTAAATGGTGTCATAAAAACATTTATTGTACCCATGTGGAGCTAGGAGAATATCACAATAGAATTTTTTATTGGGTTTCCTAACATATCTAATATGAATGATGTAATATTCATTATTATTTTTCACTTTATAATGTATCCACATTACCTAGAAATGATGGAGGATATACCCCGTAAGTTAATTGTATTAATATACATTAATGAAGTTATAATGATTGATGGAGAACCTCTATAAATTATATATAATCATGAACAACATTTTACAAAACAATTTTGGAGAAGCCTTCAAGGCATTTAAACATTGAGATACATTTGAACATAACTAATCCCCCAAAAACTGATGGGTAGTTTTAATGGACTATTTAAATATTAGAGGACATATTGTGGTCAATATATCTCAACATCCATGTAAATTTGAATATTATCTAAATTTTATGGAGTACATATATAACATTATTTTTCATTCAATAATTCAAATGGAATTATATGAAGATATGTATAGGAAAATATGTCATACTCCAACTTATTGGGTTGATGTTGGAGAAATGTGGTCAGTTGGTCTAAAAATCATTAAGAAAATGACTAAAAGATTATGAGATATATAAAAATTTTTCAAGACATTTAAAATAAAAAATAAGTGTGATGAACATAATTAAAGGATGTACATGGGTTTTGAAGTAAGGAACCTTGTATTGATAATGTTATCACCATGGAAGCGAGTAATAAGGATTGGAAATATGGGGAGTCTAATTCCATGGTGCATGGGTCCTTTATTGATTTTTGATAGAATTAGAGTCATGTATTATCATTTTTCAATTAAATCCAACCTATCTATATTGAATGATGTCTTCTATATATTTTTTATGAGGGAGTATATGCCTAACACAACATATGTACACACTATTAGAGAAATAGATCTAGAGCCTATCTTTACCTATAAAGAAGAACATATCTAGGTTCTTAATATAAGAGAGAAAGTGTTGTGGAATTAGAAAACTAGGTTGGTGAGTGTACATTGGTTGAATCAAAAGTTAGAGTAAGTGATATAGAATACTAACAAATCTATGATGGAACAACATGATATTTTAAAATATATTTCTACTAAAATAAATTTTATGGGTTCAATAGATTTCGTGACACTCGACACTGAGATTAAAATAAACCATGTAATATTTTGACCTTGGAATTAAATTGGTGTTATTATAGTAATGATCAAATTATGAAAAATACAAGTAAATGTTTTATATAATTCAGTTTTATTTAAAATATTATCATAAATTATTAACTATTTTTCAGTAATTTCATTTTATACTTTAAAAATATGCTTTCTTCAAAAGTGGTTTTTTTACTTTTATCCATGGAAATTAAAATTAGATTCTAAAATTTTATAAAAAAATAAACAAGAAAATGAATAATATTTTTTTGAAATTATTATGTTAGTATTACATTAGGGTGGATTTTTTGGATTTTTCTAAATTGATTCAATTTTCAATGTGTAGTGAAAGATACTGATTTTTGTACAAATTCCATTTATTTTCTTTAAATTAAGTAATTTTAACGTATCAATATTTTTTAAATGTGATGATAAAGATACATAATTCTCATCCAATTAGAAATAATATATTTATTAAAATAGTAACATTCGTTATTCTTGATTTTTATAAGTTATTTTTAGGTTTAAAAACTCGTTTTTTAAATATATTTATTCATGCGTTTTACACATTTGTATTAAAATTTATTTATACATATTTTAGAAATGAAATCTTGAAAAATGGATCCTATATTTAGAAATAGTAGGTTCAAATTTTCTAAATAGGAAACTTTTATTTTTTTTCATTATGAATAGAACCTCAGTACATATCTGTCACCATGTTAATATAAAACATGTAAAATAGGATTAAAACTATGGGATAAGACATATAAAACTCCAAAAACATGAATTTATTTCATTGTATAGGTTAATTTAAAACTTAATCATATTCTCAATAATGGTTTTAAAATTTCATTCCACATTCCATTGACATGACATTATGATTATTTTATGTAATGAATAAATACAAAATGTCATACTATTTGTTTAAATATGTCTAATGTTATTCATAGGGATGAAAATTGGTTTTGTATAGTTATAATTTTTTATCGAAAAAATGAATGACACTTTCATTATCGTGGTATTTTATCTTAAATCTTTAGTAATGGAATATTTACATAAAACCCTTATGAAACATTGATACAATTCTAGTTCAAGTAATAGAAAAATAAAATACATGATTTATAAAATATTAACAATAAATCAATTTGGATAAATTATTTGGTTCAATAAATTTTTTACATATATATATCATTTTATTTATATGCTAAATGTTTATATTATAATTTCCTTTCTATATTTTTTTCCATAAGTCAAACTATGTAAAAAGTCCTAAAAATGAAATTAATGGTATCTTATGTTAAAAAATATTTTATTAAGTGACATAAAATTCATAAAAAATAATATATTTACACATGTTAATGGTATATGGTCTTGAATATAAGCCATTTTCCAATTATGGGTCACTTTTCCTTTTATAGCACATCTCAGTGGTTTAGGCTATATACCTTCTCTTGTCCATATCACTCACAATGATCCTTCTCATCCTCTTCATTGATTTACATTGATTATGCTTTTATCCCTTCCCTACCTCTTTTTCTACTTCCAGGTTTCTCAATCACAATTTTTCTTCTCATATCAGACTATCTCCTTTTTCATCCTATGTTTTCTTCATTTCTCCTCCTTTATTCCTTCTTCTATTCTCTACATTATACTATACAATTCTGAATCTCAATAAATTATTAGGTTTTCATATTTTGACTATTTATTTCTCTTTTCATTCATTGTTTAATGAACGATTGAATATGATGCTATCTGGATGGGATGGTGACACTTTCACAGTCGTGGAATACTGTGGACATTTCGTTCACTTTTTCACTTCTTTTTATTCCATGTTATTTTCTCCGTCATAGTTCAATCAAGTGCTATGGATACCAAGGAGTTTTTGGGATTTGTTTGCAGGAGTAATGGGGTTTTATAGGAGGTACATCCTGTGTTAGAATTTCCCCATTCCTAGAGTTCTTTTAGTGATGGTTATTCATTTGATTCTAAATATATTTAGGTTTTGGCTTTGATATTTTCTAAATTAAAAGATGTACATTTTGTCAACAAGGAATATTTTCAAGAAGTCTTCATGGGCTCGACAATAGTTGTGTGATGAAGAGATACTGGGACGCTCAACCTGACGTTACCACAAGTTTCTATGCGCCTCTCCTAGGAAGATCTCACATAGTTGTAAATACATGGTTTTTTGATTTGTGGTTAAGTGTACAAGGGCTTAAATGTGCTATCAGAGTTGAAGTGATTTCAATTTTTAGGATTCAGTTTTATTTCATTGTCTCTATAATATTCTATTATGGGTTTTCTTTGTGGTGATGATGGTTTCGGGTGTTCAGTTGTCTTTCGAATCATGACACGATTATTAATCTGCATTGATGAAGAAAATTATGGAAAAAGATTAATTTTTGGTGTTTTTTGTTGTGGCTTGTGGTGGGAGGATACCGATGTTGATATGATAACAATGAAATGTAGACACTACGTGACTTCCTTAATTAATTTGATGTATTTTCCTCAATCAGCTTGTGGGATTTCTAGGATTTTGAGTGTTGATGATCTCTTTTTAATTTTCGAATAGGATGTATGGTGATGGTCTTGGCATGGTGATAAGGTTCTGTTTTATTTATTATAAATTTTACTTCTATAAGGTGTGTTTTGTGAGGGTGTGACATGATGCTAATGGAATGTTTTTTCATGTTCCCACTTACCCTCAAAGTGTATTTTCAATAAAATAAAAAAATGGATTGTGTAAAAATATCATATTGGTGAAACATTCACATGAAAAATAATTTATTATATTCAAATTTATTAAGTAATTCCATTCTTTTCCTGTCCTTCACTATAATAGGACATAACCCCTACTCTCTTACTCACACAACCATGCAACACTTAGGTTAAAACAAACCTATAAAAGAGGTTCTGGTCTCTTAAAAAATATTATCCTTAGGATCCTTAAGGAGAAATTCAAAGGAGGTCTCTCAAAGAGAATATAATAAATTTAACTGAGATCTTCCAATTTAGTTATTATTTAACACCCCATTTCTATCATAATTTTTAAAATATTATAAAATATTTAACTCCCACATAATATTATGTTATTATGTTTTTGTTATAACCTTTATCCACATTCTTTCCACCAAATTTATGTTGAAAGTATATCTTGTCCATACGTGTGTCTTACCACCTCCACAAAACAATGTGTTTAATATTTCATCACTACTTCACATTTATATTTATATTGATGGATTTATGGAATATAATTATATATGATATCTATGATATTAATAAATTTATTTAGTTTTAACTTACTATTTAATTTTCTTACATTCGATCCATAAAAAAGTTGAAACATCACTTATGCATATATTTGAACCACGACCTCCACGAAGTGACATAATTCATTTTTATCACCGTTTTATAAGAATAATTATAAAATTGTATATGATAAATACATATAAAAAATAATTCCTGATTAATATTATAGTGATTATGACATCATGAAAAACGTACAAGTACTACAACCATCAAACAGAAAAAACCATGGAAAACAAAATAGTTTTCACCTCAATGTTCATTTTAATGAAAAAATTATTTAAAAAAGGATAATTGGATATCATAATGAAATATAAGTAGTAATTTATATATTAATATGTTAATGTAGTAAATTTATAATAAATATAAAATTATTATGCAATATATTTTAATGTGTATGGTGAAAAAAATGGATTGAGGTAAGGGCTTGTTACAATGTCACGTATTACCAGTACTGTTTATACATAAATTTCTAGTAAAAAATTATATAACTTATATCTATTATGACACATATTTATTTATCTACTAGTTACTTCTAGTTTTTTCCTGATTCTCCATTAATTTACTATCTTTGGTTATCAAATGGAACTGAAATAATATTTTAAGGGAAAACTGATCTTATTTATTCTTATAGTCAGTAATATTTTATTCCTATACATTATTTGTTAAATATTCTTGAAAATTTAATTTGATATGCATAAATATTTTTTAGAAGATAATTTTAACATGTTTTTGAGTTTTATGAATGTTATTAAAAAAATTTCTTTCTTTTTTATGAATGAGTCAACTTTTTAAATTTTACCAATGTGTGTAAAGATTTTTTTTTCAGACATACATGAAATGGGAAAATTTTTCCACCACAATTACCTTTCATTTATTTAAATCTTACTTTAAAAGTATACATGGTAATTTTCAATGAAAACCAATTTCTTAATATTTTGGGAGTTTTTAGTTTTAATTATATTTTATGAAAAAGATATATTTTTATGTTTTCAATGAAAAGCTTAAATGTACTTTTATAAGAATTTTCTATCTAATAAGCAATGTCTGATGTTTTTTATGCTTCACTAGAGTTAAGTTCATATGATACTATCAGTGTTATTTCCTTAGGTAGTTTGTGATGACATGAAAATTTCTACAAAACATATTTTATTTCCATAGGTTAATTAAGATATAACTATTTCTCTTATGATAACGATGATATTACATTGATGAAACCTGTTGTCTATTCCATGAGTTATGAAATGATTAAATGATGAATGGTTTATGTACATTTGGAATTTATATTTATTATATAATTTATATAATTTGGGGGGACCATAATTATATATCCCGATAATGAATTGGGTCATGATTTCAGAGTTAGAAACCCTAATATAAGATAAATTTAATAAAATTATAATAGATGATAGGGTGTAATAAATAGAGGTTACTCCTAAGAGGATATTAGAAATGATCAGATTGAAAATTTTATTATCGGACTTTATCCACAATGATATTGTTGTGAGTGAACCTCGAATAAGGAAATTATTTTCAATGATTATGTGTATAAAATAGTATTTCTTATGATTATGATATGTTATGATGGATCATGATTGTTTTTTAATAATTAAAAACTCTTATGATTTATGCATTTTAAATTACCAATGTCTTATGTCATGAATCAGGTTTAATATCTATGACATATTGGGTTTAAAAATTTTAATTCATGACATTGATTATATATTCCAAATCAAATATTATGCTTGTATGTGATCATTAATTGATATCTCCCATGTTTACCTTAATAAGAATCTAAGATCAATCTTTCTTATATTTTATTTCTCTAGGTTAGGAATAAAGGTTTTAACTATGGTATATCTAAGAAGTGTACAATGTGAAAAGATTTTTTTTGGAGAAGTTGAAGATATTTATTGAATTATGTTGTTTTTTATGTAGTCCTCAATAACACAGAACCTTTATAGTTATGAGGCCAATTTTATCTAATATGTATTTAATATTCACCTGAAATGATCTAATATTTATGTATGTTATGATTAAGACACATCAATTTGTATCAATGAAGGGATTATTTATCTTTGGATTTTAAGTTTAATTTTATTTTGATTAAAACCTAGGTGATAATTTAATGTATAGGATAACATCTAGAACCTTTGATAAGCTAGAGATTGTGTTGTTTACCAAGAAAAAAACATCCCAGTCTGAATATTGGAAAGTGGATGCTGCTATGAAATATGTTAAAACGAATGACCTTGGGGGATATGCATGGGTTAATTAAAAAACCATTATAATCCATTATGAAGGATTTTAATAGACGATGGCCATGAATGACCTTGGTTAGTCATAATTTTTCATGGATTGAAAATTTTTCAATTTACATAAATCCATTCAATATTTTTCATGATTATATGTTTTCTCACTATGATTATTATTACTATAAATATGTTTTTTGGTTTTAGTCAATGGATGTAACCATAATGATTTGTTTGAACACAAAATTTTACAGATAATGGAATGATTTTCCTTTTGAGAAACCAAATGAAATGATAACCTGAATGTAAAACTAGTCGATTATACCAAATTAGTGATATATTTATATGAATAAGAACCAAAACATGGGTGAGTTTAATAACAAACATAATAAGAGGAAAATAGAGTTCCATGGGAGTTCGATTGATGCGGACCATATAAATTAAAAGTTTTATGTTCCTACATCTCAAGTTTTTGGGATGTTGTACTTGGGGAAATGACACAAATGAATAAAATTAAATTTTATTTTTGGAAAATAATGGTATATATTGTGTAGTTTCCATGATAAAAATGAAGATATTGATGGAGGGAAATGAAGTTCATTATAAAGTGCCATTTCTAGTTTATTGGTCACTATTAGAATTTGAGCCTATACTAATTTTTAAAAGAATTTTTATACGTCTGAAAACATTTAGAATAAGATATACCCATGGGTTCCAAAACCATGAGGATATTATTCATTAGCCTAGTTCTATACCAAAATATTTATGAAAACCATCATTACATGATGGATGAATTTCCAAATTCGAATGGTTTTAAAATTCATTGGTAAAACACCCTCTAATTGTAATTTTAAAACAATGGGTATATGCTCCACCCACACAAAACTTCTTCAAAATATGCCTCCACCCACTCTTGAAGATATATATACCAACCTATAACTAGAATTATGTATTCAACTAGTGGAAATACTCAATTAAAACATCTCATATGCTATACATTACATTTAAATAATTGGTGAGTCCTTTCACATGGGGGAAAAGATATTTTATAACATTAAAATTAAATAATTTACAGGAGTATAAAGGAAGATGTTTGTCAATGATCCATTTGTAAAAGAGGAATTGTGTAAGATGGTATCTTACTAGACATGATATTATCACTATAATTGACATATTTATTAACAAGACAATCTATTAGAAATCTTTCCTCCCTATAAGAATGAGTGACCATAGAATCCATAGATTAGGAAAATCCTTGAATATGATCCTTTTAGTAGTCTGCATCCAAAGAGATGAGTGGATCCCAACCTAATGGATTAAATATTGGTGGTGGAGTCACATTTCAACCAGAGGTTATTCCAAATGTACTATATGGCGTGCTCAACTTCATTGATGACACTAATAATTTATGATTATAGAGATGTATAAATATTGCATGATCCATATAGGAATGTATTTTACTACTCATGATGATATATGAATATATCTCCATAACTTAATGGCCTAGTATTGGATCTTAAAGATCCATCTATGTTGAATTTAATCTATCCTATATAAGGGGCTTCTTTAAAACATCTATAATACCCAAGGATGGTCTAAAATTATAGTTGATTCAAAGTATTCTATTCACAGATAATTCATGGATGATATTGTGAGAGAAATCCTTTCTTGAGGGATCCACTTCTTTGATTATAGCCATGAAATGGGTAATGGAGGACTAGTAACTAATGGATACCCAATCATGTGTGTATTTTTTTCAGTACTTCTAGATGACTAAAAACATCTCAAAAATAGAACCCTAAAATAGAAAAGGATATTTTGGAGATTGAGGAAGATCCATACATCCTTTGATAAACTGTAAAATAGAGGTTGTCGGATTTGGATGAATCTAGAAAATGTCATAAATACCCATACAAAAAAATTATTTTGTGGAAAACAAAGAAAAATATGTTGCATATCATCCATGTACTGATGAAATATGATATATATCCTACATAGATAAATACTGCATCCATAATGAAAATAGTACATTGGTAGTATATAATGAACAAGATTCTAAACCATGGTGAATCTAAATGGCCTTATAAAGCCTTTATTAAGCATTATAACCATGTTTATCCCAACTGAAATATATTAAATCCGGTTTTGGTAATAAATATTTGAATACAATACACAATTAGATGTACAATCCAAGACCATGAGGTCATTGTGATTCCTAATGTAATAATTAAACTCCTTTAATTTAATCTCATTAGACATGATATCATAGGGGCACTACAGGAAAACCCATTTTTTGCAACGGGAATAAATCTCGTTGCAAAAAGTCTATCAAAGAGGTTATTTGTTACATGACAATCAACCTGTCGCAAATAACCGATTATTTGCGATGGGAATAGGCGCCTCGTCGCAAAAACTTACGCGCGGATTGGAGCAGTTTGGGCACCAAACTGCGTGAAAGGTTATTTGTGATGGGTATGCACTGCCCGTCGCAAATATAGGGAGATGGTAAGAATTAGTTTTGACGAGGGATCCCCTGTCGCAAGTAGTTCGACCCCTAGAGGGAATTTGTGACAGGACCGGTCACAAATAACCGGTGGCGGTAAAAACCTATTTGAGACAGGATGTTGTCTTGTCGCAAATAGTGTGTTGGCAGGTTACTTTTTGTGACGGGGCTCGACACAAATAACCTTTTCATCGCCGACCGTAATTAACGCGACTGAAGGTATTTGCGACGAGTCTCGTCGTAAACAACACTATTTGCGATGGGAATCACGTCACAAATAATCTCATCGCATCTAATCTAACTTATATATACCCCCATTTATTTTTTCTTTCCTCCTCATGAATTCCTCATTCCTCTACTTCTTTAAACTCTAATTTTAGAGTGAAATTTTTTGAGAGTTAGTTTTCTTAAGAAAAAGTTGTGAAGTCATCTACAATTATAAGAGATCATGTTTAAAGGTATTTATGTTTTATTTAATTTAGTATTTCTTTCATTTCTCTATATTAATTTTAATTATTGTTGATTTGTTGTAATTAAGTTAGATTTAAATTGTTTTGTCATCAGTATTTATTTGTAATGATAAAATTAAAATATTAGTACTAATTCTTACTAATTAGTAATAATTAATAATTATTAATGATAATTAGTAATGTATATAAATAATTAGTTGTAATTAGTAATTAGAAGTTACATTTGTTAGTAATTAATATTAATTAACACTAATTAGTAATAATTAGAAATAAATAGTAATAATTATAAAAAAATAGTAATAAATATTTATAATTAGTAATAAATAGTATTATTTATTAATAATTAGTAATAAATACTGATAATTCTTAATAAATATCAATAAATAGTAATAAATACTAATAAATAGTAATAAATAGTAATAAATAGTAATAAATACAAATAAATAGTAATAAATAGTAATAAACAACAATAAATAGTAATAAATAGTAATAATTAGTAATAATTAGTAATAATTAGTTATAATTAGTAATAAATAGATATAATTAGTAATAAATAGTAATAAATAGTAATGAATAGTAATGAATAGTAATAAATAGTAATAAATACTAATAAATACTATAAAAATACTAATAATTAGTAATAATTAGTAACAAAATGTAATAAATAGTAATAAATAGTAATAAATAGGAATAAGTAGTAATAAATAGTAATAAAAAGTAATAACGAGTAATAAATAGTAATAAACAGTAATAATTAGTAATAACTTGTAATAAGTAGTATTAAATAGTAATAAATAGTAAAAAATAAGAATAAATAGTAAAAATTAGTAATAAATGTCAATAAATAGTAATAATTAGTAACAATTAGTAATAAAAACTAATATATAGCAATAAATAATAATAAATAGGAATAAATAGTAAATAGGAATAAACAGTAATAATTATTAATAATTAGTAATAAATACTAATAAATACTAATAATTAGTAATAAATATTAATAAATAGTAATAATTAATAATAATTAATAATAATTATTATTAATTAGTAATAATTAGTAAAAAATAGTAAAAATAGTAATAAAAACTAATAAATTCTAATAAATACAAATAAATATTAATAAATATTAATAAATACTAATAAATTGTAATTATTAGTATTAAATACTAATAAATAGTAATCAATATTAATCAATACTAATAAATACTAATAAATAGTAATAAATAGAAATAAATAGTAATAAATAGTAATAAATAGTAATAAATAGTAGTAAATAGTAATAAATAGTACAAAATTGTAATAAATACTAATATATAGTAATTAATAATAATTAATAGTAATAATTAGTAATAATTAGTAATAATTAGTAATAATTAGTAATAGATAATAATAAATAGTAATAAATAGGATTAATTTGTAATAGTTAGTAATAAATATGAATAATTATTAATAATTAGAAATTATTATAAATAATTATTAATAATTGCCAATAATTAGCAATAATTAGCAGTAAGTAGCAATAATTAGCAATAATTAACAATAATTATCTATAATTTGAAATAATTAAGAATAACTAAGTATAATTAGCAATAATTTGAAATAATTAGAAATAAATTGCAATAAATAGCAATAAATAGGAACAAATAGTAATAAATAGCAACAAATAACAACAAATAACAATAATTATCAATAATTATGATTAATTAGAATTAATTAGGATTAATTAGGATTAATTAGGTTTAATTATGATTAATTAGGATTAATTAGGATTAATAATCAATAATTAGGATTACATAGGATTAATTAGGAATAATTTGGATTAATTAGGATTTAGTAGGAATAATTAAAAATAACTAGAATTAATTAAGATTTATTATAATTAATTAATATTAATTAGGATTAATTAGGATTAATTAGGAAATTTTTGAATAATTAGGAATAATTAGGATTAATTTAAAACAATCAGTAATAATTAGGATTAATTAGGAATAATTAGGAATAATTAGGAATAATTATGATTAATTTGGATTAATTAGGATTAATTAGAGATAATTATGATTAATTATGTTTAATTAGGTATAATTAAAAATAATTTTGAATAATTAGAAATAATTTGGAATTATTAGGAATAATTAGGAATAATTATGAATAATTAAGAATAATTAACAATAATTAGGAATAATTTGTAATTATTCCTAATTATTCATAATTATTTGAAATAATTCTTAATAATTCATAATAATTGGTAATAATTTTTTATAATTCGTAATAATTGGTAATATTTGTTAATAAATTGTAATTATTGGTAATTATTGGTTATAATTGGTAATTATTGGTAATAATTAAGAATAATTAGTAAAAATTAGTAATAATTAGTAATAATTAGTAATAATTAGCAATAATTTGTAATATTTAGTAATAATTAGTAATAATTAGTAATAAAATCAATTGTAATAAATTCTAATAACTTGTCACAATTTCCAGTGGATTGGCGGCACTCCTTTTACTTAATGACTCTTTTCCTTTCAACTCTCACTGACTAAAAACATTATGAAAAGTATGCTTATGCATATGCATATCCAATCTCATATTCACATTTTTGAATATGCATTTGTAGGACCACATTTTTCATAATGCCTTTAGGCATGGAAAATTACAATAAGATGATTCATCGATGAAAAGGGGGCTCTTTTGACTGACAATGCATTCACTTTCATCTCTCTCACACTGAAATGACACTAAAGAATCTGCTCTCATTATTTTGAATTTGAATATCTCTCAAAACATAACTGCATGGGACAAAACGAGGGGAATGTTGATGATCAATTGGAAAATCTACTATCAGTTTTTAATTATCTGGAGCTTGGCTTCGTTGGAGTTCATGAAAAATGGTTTTTAGATGATGAATATCACAGAGCTCATACATATGTTTTTATCAACTGTGAAGAAACAAAACCATATGTGTTGTGAGTGCTTCTCTAATTTATTCTATAATTTAAGTTACAGTAATTAAAATTATTTTATTTTTAGGTCATATGATACTCATATCAAGAAATATCTTCCACAACATACAGAAGTTGCTCTTGAAGAATGCCGACAATTTTTTTTCTCAATGGTTTCAAAAACTGGTAACAAAAATAATTGATGGTGTAACATATGAATTCGATTTATTATTTATTATATTGATAATTTTTATTAATTTTCAGGTGTCTAAACATGATGATAAAATTGATAAGAGACTGTGTATATTGAGTAACCTACTATCCAAAATTATTAAATCTTATAATGCATATGTGGTGAATGGTTTTTAATTTCATACATGTGAATATGGGGAATCAATAAAACAATGAACAGTTGAATTTTCTTAAGAGGATCAAATCATAGAGAAACTGAAGTATAATTTTATAGCATGCTGGATAAAATTATTGAATTGTGTTATCTAGGAATAAATTACATACCAATGTTTAAATGTTAGTGGTAAGATATTGAGTGAGTCTTATGTGTTAATCTGATTCATGGAATATTTTATATTAATTATAATAATATTGATGCCGTAAATGAACCATTTTTATTAACTCAACGGACAGATCAAATCTATTATGAAAATTACTGTGCTACTTGAAGAGACCTCAGTGATTGGTGGATCATAATAAAAATTAAATCTTGGGAAAATAAATGTACTCAAATTGAATGTGGTTTTGATAAAGTAAAAGTAATTTAAATTTTTCAAGAGACTACTCCAAATCTATCTTTTTCACAAAGAGACATAAATATTGATGATGAAACCCCATAATTAAGGGTTGATGGTGACGATGCTGTCAATGATGTTACAAATGTATTTGAAATGGAAAGAGATGATGAAACTAAAACTCATATGGATATTGATGATGTTGATGATGACTATAAAGACATTGACATCATTAGATATGAAGATGATGATGAAGGTGAACATTGACACAGTTAAATGCTGATTATAATCATAACTAATATATATCTATATGTAATTGTTATTTTCAAATATCTTCTAACAACAATCATTTTCTGTTTCAGATGGACCCTCATCTATTTCGCGAGTTGGAGGAGGATGATCTACATTTATATGAAGATGATTTGGGATAATCTAACCCTCATCCGACTGGTGGTTCAGGGGGTACATGGAAGGGGCGCAATCTTGCATGACTGATGATTCCTAACACTGTCCCCAAGTGACGTCCATGTTATGGTTTCAATCCACGCACGGAGAGGTATTGTAAACTATGTATTTTATTTAGCTTTCATTAATTTATTTATATACTAATTGTTTGATTATTTATTCTTTTTTCAAAGTTTTGTGCATGTATATGTTTGAAAGGGGAGTGCAATCTTGCACAATTACTTTTCTCATCCATGGATTAGAGGGGAACAAATTCCCATTGATGTCTATCTTGGAATGTTCAATCATTGGATGGTATGTAAATAAATAATATTTATTTTAAAATTTAATTCATCAATAACTTGATATTGTAAATTATTTTTAGGGTTTATGGTATCCCATTAATGATGGAATGCATGGCGCTATCCACGAGGCATGGGAGGTGTTTATGTGTGAGCACTTCTGTTAGTTTTTTTTTCACAATTTGAGTACAACCATTAAAAAAGTAGGAGTGAATATATTTGATGATTCATTTAATATCATATTTGGGATGGATTATGTTCACACTAGTTGAGTGGTGTATTTCTGAGTAGAACTTTATTGGGCTAGCAGAAGCAGGGGATACAGGGGGTGACACATCGAGCTGGTAGCCATACATCCAGTATGCATAGAGAGCATCTGGTAAGTATCTTTTTTAAATATTTTATATAAAATAACATATAAAGAGTTTATTTTACATTCATATATGCAGTAGAGCATCCCAATATTATAGAGTATGACATTTATTAGAGGATGTATAGTGATCCAACTACCGGAGAGATTAGAGGTGATCGCCTGCGTCAGACTGTGGTCAGTATTATTTCTTTTTCTATTTGACAATTAACTACATATAATATTTTCACTATACTAATTTATAAATGAAACTGAATGAGTCATATAAGGCTGAAACCTTTTCTAAACGGTCTGAGATTCAGGCCAATACGATTGATCAGACTAGTGCCCATCATTTAGATGAGGCACCATGTATGCAGGCAACCCAGTATGCCATCGAGAATGGAAGAATAGTTGGTATCAGTTGTCATTTGACTCCTAGAACTTATTATGGTAATGCTGCGATGTAAGAATCTATCTCTAGAGGAGCTCATGGAGAGGAATCATCTTCTGGATCACAGTATCAAGAGAATTTTTGATCTCAAATTGAGCTTATAGAGAGTTTTCAGAAGAAATAGGAAGAGATGCATCAGCAGCACGAGGAGGAAATGTGTCGATAGAAGCGACAACAGTATGAGTAGATGAATTACATCTATCATATGACTCATAGTTTAGGGATGTACTATCATCCTCCATCTCCTCCCGCTCCTCCAGCCCCTCCAAAAAACTATCCCCCTAGTGAATTTTTTATGTTTTGTTCAAAACATTTTAATTGAACATTTGTTGTAATATAAACTATTTACAGTTTTTATCTATTATATTGGTATGGATATTGTAATTTTTTTTATTATTTGCAATGTTCTTTTTATTTTATTTATTTATTATTAGTATTATATTTTTTTATTTTTTTATTTTACTAATAATAATAATAATTTATGATTTTTTATTATTTTTTTGCGAATATTGAGAATTTTAATATTTTTTATTGTTTTATTAATATTAATATGATTTTTTCATTAATAATAATTTTATTATTAATATTTATTTTATTAAATGTTTAAATATATTGAGAGTTTTAAATTTTTTTATTTTTTTATTATTTTTTTATAATATTAATATTATTTTTTCATTAATCATAATTATATTAATTTTTTACTTTCATAAGTATTTGCGATGGGACCTTTTGCAAAGGATTCCCATGGAAAATAGATTATATATATATTTTTTAAAACTTATTTGCGACAGGTTACTTTACCATCGAAAAAATTGTTTGGGATGAACCCGTCGCAACAGGTTTATAACATAAAGATATTTATGGCCAGCCGTCGTCCCATCACAAATACTTTTTGTGATGGGGAGATCACAACAGGTTATTGTATGTATAATGTATTTAATCAGAGATCTATTTGTGATGGGACTGCTTCATGTCGCAAGTAGTATTTTTTGCGACGGGTCAGTCCTAAAATATACAAGTTTCATTGCCATTTTCTACAATAAGCTATTTGTAATGGGACCCTGTCGCAAAAGAGTTTTTGCGATGGGATCCCGCCGTTAATAACCCGTCGTAAATAGCCAAAATTTCTTTAGGGGGGGATCTATTTCCTCCTTAATTGATACATTTGGTTTCAAAGATATAGATGTAGCTTGAACAAATTCTTCTAAAGGGGGTCCCATACAATTTTCACTCCCAAAATTTAGAGAATACTCTTTATAATTCAACCATTTGAATTCAAAGTCAATACTATTAATATAGTCTTAAAAGGAAATCCAAATATATGAATCCATTTAGTTTTGTTTCAATTTCAAATGTTAATTCATAAACCTAGTTCTAAGAAAACCAATTGAATTTGATCTACCATTTATGATGCACTACATGAAGTGATCGTTCAACTATTGATTAATGATTTTGATAATATTCATGTCCAGACCCCCATAATCATAAGGATTTAAACGTTTTTTTACATGAAACTGCAATAATATTTCACTCACTAATTCTCACACACTAGAAACCATTTATAGACATGTATATGCAATTTATCAGGGAAAAAGACAATTTATAAACCATAAATGAGTACAAATTTTTTTGCATAATGACTGAGTTCACTAGATATATTCCTTTAGTAATCGAAAAAGACCTTCCATTCCAAGAAGAAACATGGATTTAAATTTAGATAATGATTCTATAAAAATATGTTATTCATGGTCTCCCCCAGATCGTGGGATCACTAAGATAGATGAATGGGATGACACCTTCTTAAATACCCAAATCATTAATGATGTCAATTTTTCTATCAGAAAAAATATTTATTTCAAAATAATCAAAATAATTACTCCAAATAATTTTATATCCTTATGAACTTTCTTAATGTAACATAAATATTCTAAATTACATGATATTCTTCATCTCCCCTTTAGTAAATATGATTAATTTTTTATAATATAGGATATAAGAGGGGATGAAATTCCATTGATAACATTTACACAATATGTTACTTTTAATTAGCTGATGAATAAAATAATGTATCATAACAGATATATAATATCATTATTAGTCATGAAACATCATTAAAAAAATTGTCTCAGAAATATCACATAATAAATTTTGGGGATCAATATTTCCCTCAGCATCACCACTTCTACCATGATCATCACTGACATCACAGACATCCTCACCAACAATTTCATCCCCAACATCATCATTGTCATCTTGAGAAACGTTATCACCCTAACTAGTGCTAAGAATACAATTGGAGTAACTCAAAACATCATATGTAGAGTTTTTTATGACCTACATGAAAAAATATACATGATCCTCTAGTGGAAGTATTATAAATAAAGAAGGAATTACTTTTAGAACTACATAGTGACCACATTACATATTTTAAACATCGGTATGGGTATTTTTTTGTAAAAAAATAATTTTTTCATGTGCCTCAGGAATCCTAGTGCTTTCAGAGGTGTTAGAGGTGCTCAATGTGGGATAAAACACATTGGGAAATATACTCTTCCCAATTTAAAATAAATATCTCTCTGGTTCTCATTATCTAATATTTGTCTCAAATGATCATTTGTCTTGAATTTTTCATCTTCATTCTCAACAAGGGTCTTCAAATCCCACCATTGAGAATATAATTAAGATATTTAATTCTGAAATAGGTATCAAAATATAAAATAAACATAATATGAATTATGTAATTTTATTATATTAGTTTATTTATATGACTTTCATATTTCTTTTTCCCAATTGAAAATAAATTCTCTCAATGAAAAGGACCTTTGATGTTCAAATCATTCTGATACAAATAACATCAAATGTAAGAAAAAATAATCAACAATATCGTTATATTGATAAAAATATAAGCCAATAAAAAAAATAAAAAAAATTGGATTGGTTTGTATAGTTCAATTACTATTTTAAATAATGTAGTAAATATAATCTAGTTGGGTTAGATCATTTTTAGTAATTTAGGTTTCATTATATTTAGTTCAATTTGATGTAGATCAATTTAATACAATATGAGTTTGATTATTTCTATTCATTCCATTTTCTTTTAGTTCATATTTATTCATCCCATGTCACATAATATATAGATTTGTTCTATTATCTAATGATAGATATTGTGTTTTTATATTTGTATTTATTAAAGTATGTTTTCATAAATTATGGTTTATTACTACTGGATTTGATTTTATTGATTACTTGTTTTAATAATTCATTTATATTCGATTAAATTGGGTTTTGTATAATTTAGTGTGGTAAGATTTTTTTTATATTCAGATCTATTCGTGTTTGGAACTTCTAAAATTAGTTTAATATAATTTTTATTCAGAATTATTTTGGATGTGGGAAATGTTCAATTTAGTTCAAATCTATTTAGTCTGATTCAATATATTTTGACTGAAGTTATTTTTTTTTATCGTGATTAAATTTTATTTTACACTACTCTATCCATTTTCATTTATAATTCGGTATGGTAATGTTTTTCATTTATTTGATTACTATCAAGTAATGTGTAGTGTGATTTATTTGATTTGGTTCAGTTTATTTGTGTTGGGACATAATAAATCTAAGTTGGTTATTAAAAATAAATTTTTCTTCACATAATTCTAAATAGTAGTGTGCCCAAAGTGTGCATGTACCCTATAACACCCTTGTTTATTATATTTCTTTTTTATGAATCCTTTAAATGGAAATTCAATTAAAATCATAATAATTTAATTTCTAATAAAAACCCATTAATGTTGAATAATATGTTGAACTCATTTCTCTTCAAATAAGTGATCATTTTGAGGTATTATGAAACTATACAGTCATTTAAGTTTGTTATTCCCTATAAACTTTGGTAGATTCAACTCATCTAACCAATATATTCCTCATTATTATGTGATGACCATAGTTACCCAAGATCCAAAAACAATGACTCCATCACATGATGACCATCTAGAAAGTAAAATAGAAGCTGTGATAAATATATTAATTCATATATATAAAATGATAGTATATAGTTGAATTTAATAAATTGTTTCCCATATATTAACCCTTTAATTATCCTTGACTTTATTATTGACTTGCCTCATTGATATTTTTTAATTGGAATGATGTCACTATATATGGACAATATCACCATAAAACATCAACATGATTTAGAATTATTACTCATCAATTGGTTATCTTTATTGTAATCTACCATTATTTGAGTTTAATAGTTCAAAAATCACTGATACATGAATAACCACATCACTATTATAATATTTTTCTAAAAAACATAAACTAAAGAATACAATTAATATACATTAATACGGAAATAATCTTATAGTAAACATATTTCTAATTTAGGTGGATCATTAGCCTTTTATAGAACTATGGGATATGCTAGATTGGTATCCTTTGATAGATGTTCATGCTCCAATGCTGGCTGTGGGTCATCTAAAACCTATGGAGTAGATGAATAATGATCATAATCGTCATATCCTAAATAGATATGCATGTAAAATGGAGGTGGAATAGATATGTTAGTAATATGATAAAATGGATTATGAACCATTATAGGATATGGAAATGGTATGTGAGAAGTATATTTTCACTGAAATGATGATGAAATCATTGAATTGAATATCCCTGATGCCTTAAGTAGTGGAGGAGAAGTAGGAAAAAGTGTGATAGATGGGATATCAGCATGGGAGTCTATATGTGAATGAGTACGGTGGCTGGTGAGAGTATCTATAGTAATAACCTCACTCAATTTTCCATGTATATAAACTATATAAATAGTTTCATAAGAGATGAATCATGACTCATAATGATTTCTGTAAAACCAATTTCATTGAAATAAGAAAATTTCATATAATATTTTATGTTGATAAATATTATAATTACTATATTCATTAATGAAACCAGGGGAGGTAGTCATAGAGATCATATTCATTAATCATATTAAAAAAATCACATCGGTCATACTTCTTCAATATCATTTATATTATATATTGGAATTAAATATATTTTTTATATTTTTAATAAGAAATGAAAAGACAAACAAGGATAAATCTACACAAAAGTTGGTGATCGTGGCTCAGGAATATCAATTTAATGGACAAGAGACGCCAAACCATGTGGTTGAGGAAATAAAACATGATTTAGATGAACTAGGGCTAGGGGGACAAAACCAAGATGAATAGGTTGCACAAGCCATCAATATTGTAATAGAGGAACTCCCCAACCGAGATAATATTGAAAATATTTCAAAGATCTAAGAGGAAATCAACAAATTTAGAGAAACACAGGGTATTAGTGGAAAATGGGATGACGTAGAGGATGATTCCCCAATAAAGCTTCATTTCTTCAGGCTTTGTCTAAGGGAAGGAAGGATCTTCTGGACGATAAAGTCTTACAACTTGTACCTCCTTAGAAATCAAGGCGTAAATGAGACTAATCATATTTTAAGCCAACCATGGTTACCGGGTCTCATGGCCCCTTTGATTCCGAATCAGAATAGTGTGTGGAATATGACTCTTGTTATCAATTTGATTGTGATATTTGATGTTATATTCCATTGGTATGAGGGAATAATTTCTTGAATGGCCCCATACATCTCTCTTTGTCTCTCATTTTTCTTTTAATAATAAGGGCATTGCCTTTCTTGTTAAAAAAAGGAAAAGAAAAACAAGGTAAAAAAGTGGTAGAAAATAATTTATGTGTAATAATTTGTAAGAAAAATAATTAGATAGAGATGAAATATCATACCAAATAATATAAATTATAAGTCAAATAATGAATAAAATATTTCACAGTATAATTCAATAATATTAATGAAACAATCATTTTTTGGATAAATTTATAGGTTTTACACTATATTAGTGATAATATAAATAATTAAATCTATTTAAATATTTTTGATGAATCATGATACCCTTAAATATGTTAAAAACAATTTAAAAAATTATTATTTAAAAATAGTTTAAAACAATTTATGGAAAACTATTTTAAACTAGTTTTTAAAATTGATTTCATGTTATTTTTTAATAAGATGTTAATTTTTTCAAAAAACTACTTTAAACAAGTTTTAAATAGACATTTTAAAAAAATATTTCAACTTTTTTATTTTAAATTATTTTAAAATATATTTTTAAAAACAATTTCAAAATTACTATAAATAAATATTACCCATTAGATTATAAAAACATTATTGAAACAATATTTTTTTAAACTTGTTTTAGAAACTGTTTAAAAAAAAAACAATTTAAACTAGTTTTTGAATAATATTTTTAAAAACTATTTAAATATTTTTTATAACATTTTTTGTAACCAGTTATTATGATATCATTTTAAAAAACTAGTTTAAACATGTTTTAAGAATGTCATCAAAAGTTTTTTTTATGAAATATTTTAAAATATTCAATTTTATGAGTTTATTTTTTTTCTGAAACTTTTTTTGGAAGTGAAATAAATTTAATTAATTTAAATGGAAAAAACTAGGCCAATCATATACTTCAAAACTAAAACCAAAGCAACCAAAAGTACCAACCTGAATGGCCAATGTATATATAAACATAAGAAACTAAGACCCCATGCACTTTCGTTTATATATTACCCATCAGTACATTAGGTTGATAATAAACATTGAGAATTGAATTATTTGAGTCAACATATGAAATATTTTTATGAAGACCAATAGGGGTAGTGATGGCCTCAAATTTATACCCAAAATCATCAAAAAAATTTATTGGGGGTAATTCATTAATTACATGGAATTCATTTATCAAATGGTGTTTAACATAAAAAAATATTTCTCCACTGATTCCAAAATATAGTGCCCATTGGAATCCATGATGAAATGTTTTTCAATAAGTCCAAACCCATAGTCTACAATAATTGTTTCATGTCACCCAATTCAATCAATCCACATGAATTTCATCATAACGACTCATAAATGATAGTAATAATGTAATATTAGTATTTTCTCAACCACACAATAAAAATAAACATTTTAATATTGAGGCCTACCATATGATGCATTGGAATAATGGTTTTTTGTTGTAATCAATCTAACTCTACTATGGTGTATTCTAATTTTCACTACTCAATCAATTATAACATATTTATACCGATTTATCACTGATGATTCCCATTCATAAACCACAGAACTGAGAGCATAAACCAATTATATTTATTCTTGAGAGAAAAATACAATAGGTAAAATAATTACTTAGTATATCAATAAACATTAAAACTAAAAAAAAATATTTCTTTTAATTTTATTAATGTAATTGTCATAATTCTATTTTATCCAAGATAAAAACACTTTTATATAAAATGTATTTGTAAAGACCCGACCCAAGTTTCTCGAAGCCAGTGACTTAATTCATTACATTAGAATTATTACAATAAAGTCATATCCTGAAGTAATGAATAATTTATTAGTTTTTGAAAACTAGATACATAAATTAGTTCGACATTACAACTTGAAAGGAAAAAACGATATAGAATTTTCTTTGATAATATTTAGAGCTCCAAGGCTAACCATGCATGAAATTTATAATATTCATATTCATTTACTAGTAAAATGAAACATAAGAGAGGGATGATCTCAAATTCCTAGTATGGGTAATCAATACAGTGGAAGATATTATAAACATAAACACTAGGCATACTGAATAACTATAAACACATGCCTATAAAGATAAACATGAACAAATTATGGAATGTATAAGAGCTAAACAAATAATTCATTAATAAATCAAAATCATGGGTATTATAATAGTTGAATAACCTCATAAAAATTGAATTACTAGTTTAATAATGAGGCATTTCATAATGTTGTACATCAAAACTATATCATCAAGGCCTCGTGCCAAGACTATAAATAACCACTTTGTCAAGGCCTTGTACCAAGACTGTAGTTTGTCTCATGAGACCTACAGATACATCGAGGGGATATAGCATCCCCCACCGATAAATTACTAATTACAATTCATTCCTCATATGAATAGTTATTAACATAAACATCATATACTTTTATATTGAAACTAACACATGAAATTTATATAACTTTCCCCAAACATTAAGAATAAATACTAATCATTCAAAGTAAATTGGTGGATGGATTTAAGAAAGAATATTCAGAGTCAAACTGATAATAAACTAGTTAATTAAACAAGTTAAATGATATCATAAAAGATTAATCACAATAATACATAATAATAAAAAAGAATGTAGAAATAGATGAAGACAACCTTGTAAAATGATTGAGTAATTCTTTAGATAAATACGCTTTACTATAAAAAGACGAGTTGTTTTAGAAAAGTATATGAATAAAAATAAAAGTCATGTAGGTTAGTATTTTTATAATAAAATTAGTTATTCAAAAAGATAATTTTTGATAAAAAAAATTTAGAGTGCCCTTGAAAATATGTGAGAATTTGAGAAATTCCCTTGAATGACGTTTGTATTTCCAGAAGATTTTTTGAATGGTCCTTTTAAGACAAATAACTACCCATAAATGAAAGTAGGATTATGGTTGGTATATATATATAGAACATTAAAACCCAATTTATGAGGAGTACATATTAATAAATTATTATTTAATATAGGTGAGTGGAGAATAAAAGTAACCCAAATGAAAATGGAGGTTCGAGTAGAAAAACCTTACCTCAAGTCCAATGGTTTTCATCACAAGATCGTAGTGTCCTAGATAAAAAAAATTAAATTCTAAAGTTAATATTTCCAGATCCTATTATTTATATAATTGATTTATTATATCCTTATTATGTTCATTTATGTCCTTCTTGATGGGTTTAAGTGGTTCAATTTTATTGTGTAGGAGTGTTTTCTTCCGTGGTATTCATGATCGGTTTACTTATATACTTGTAAGTATAAAAGCATGAGATGAGAATGGTTGTAAAAAATAGAAGTTGTATTTTATGTTTTATCATCCATATTATCACATGGTTGTAAAATTAATTCGGTTATTGTGTGTGAAGATCAATCATTATATAAAATATTAATGATAATTTTTTGGGTTAATTGGCGGTTTTTGAACAAAAAAAAATCATTTTGGTTTATAAATTAATATATTGGGTACAAAAAGACTATAAAACCCTAGAAAAGTTATAATACATATATTATAGTTTTTTTAAACCATAAAAATGGTTTCATGACATGAAATGAAGACTGTAATAGTATTTGAAAACCTGTCATCCTTGAATGTGATAAATTAACACATCTCAGATAGTGTTTTCATTCCTAGTATAAAAGAAGGGGGATATTGTTTATGGTGAATTATTCCATTGTAATAAAAACATTCCAGAAAATTAATATTACTAGATTCATATTCAAATTTAGTAAAGGAAGGTTGTAAATAAAAATAAATGAAAGGAACTTGAATGAAAGGATAAGTTGAGAGACCCCTTATGAAAATTAGGCAGCCTAACGACGTCACATAGATATTAATAAAATAATTTGATTAGAAAAAAAGGGGTATATCATAATTTTTAAATAATATTTAATGTAAGGGGGATATGGAAGGATATATCCAAACATATTCAAATTGAAATTAAAAGATAATAACATAAAAAATAGTGGTTTAAAAAGGGAAGGGTTGTAGATTCCTGTACCTTATAGAGTAACACCGAAAAAATTGATTGTTTGGACCTTTAGGGCTTCAGGAAAACTTAGGAGGACTCCTTAGAAGGTAAAAATACTATAGATTTGAGGATTAATAATTTGGAATAATTGAAAATGAAGTAATGATAGGGTATTTATAGTAAAAGAGAGGGAGTTTTTTATTAACTTCCAAGGACACCTCATTAGGGGTATTTTCAAAACCATGGGATTTCCCATGGTATTTTTCCTTGTCATTAGAAATTTAAGACACCTCATATCATATTTTATTACTCGAGAGTGAACAATAATTATTACGTCATTATTACATCCTCAATGATATCATTAAACATACCGAAAACTCAAAACCATATTTTTACTATTCACAAAAAACTAAAGTATTTTATAAAATTATCATAAATTCTGTGTACCCTAATATCAACATTATGAATTCAAAAATAAAATTTATTTTATCAGAATAATTATCTAAATATGAAAACATTATGTTTTGTCAATGAAAATACCTATTTATTAAAAATAATATTGGAGATAAATTGCATAGTTAAATGCATAGTAAAATTTTTAACAATTAAAAAAAAATTATTTTATCATTTGAAATTAAAGAACCATGTATTTATAAGATTGTTTTATTTTTATAAAAATTAATAAAAACCTTGGTATAATATAATAATTTAAATCTCTTTAAAATGTATAATTTTAACATAAAAATCAATTCATCAAATTTGTCATATTAAAAAAAACAAAACTCAAAATATAAATTATGGAACAAAATATTTATTTATACTTTATTAGGTGATGTTGCCACATTATTGGTCATATTACTATTCATAAGGGTATGTTAATTTTCACAAAAAAATGTAAGTTGATCCTATCAGACTCTAAATATTTTACTTATCGCAACCGTGCATGTTATTGTTTTTGTAATTAAAATAATTAAGGTGGAAAAATTATTTTTACTGGCTAGGTTATAAAAATGTGGTCTTTTTTAGAGGCTCAATGCATCATGCATTCAATATTTAATTTATTTATAAATCCTTTTTGTGTTAAATTATCTCCCTACAAAAATTTCATCCTCAAAATTACCTAAATGTTTCCTCATAAAATGTATTGGGTAGTTCTTCATGATACGCTCCTCAGGATCCCATATTGTCTCTTAAATTTTATAGTTTTTCCGAAGTACTTTTAATAGTCGCATCATTTTTTTCCTTAAATGATGTTCCTTAGTGTATAGAATCCAGATAGGCTCTTCAAGTAAGATAAGTCAAGTTCCAATTCTATACATTCAAAAGTGAGGACATCTGTTCGGTATGTCATGTACTTTCTCAACAAGGAGTCATGGATCACATTGTGTACTTTAGACAGGCTAGTTTTCATTGTCGAACAATAATCCATAACTCCAACTCTCTCCATAATATCAAAAGGGCTAATGTACCTTGGTTTTAGTGTCCATTTATTCATAAATATTATATCACCCTTCAATGGAGATACTACTTAAAAACATGATCTCCCACTTGAAATTAAAAATCCTTCCTTCGATTATCAGCATAGATCTTTTTTTTGCATTAAGATGCTTTGATATGGGGTTGAATAGTCTTTACCATTTTTGTTGTTTCTTCCATAAACTCTGGACCGACAAGCTTTCTTTCACCGAATTTATCCCAACATGTTGGTGTACAACATCTCTTTAAATAAAATGCTTTCTATGGCTCCATTTGAATGCTTGAATAGAAACTATTATTGTAGGAAAACTCCGCCAAAGGTTAATATTAATACCACATAACATGAAAATCAAGTGAGCATGATCTCAACATGCCTTCTAAACATTGGATCATCCTTTCTGATTACCCATTAGTTTGAGGGTGATAAGCTACACTCAAACAAAGCTCTATATCCAAATAATTATGAATACTTATCTAGAATTTTAATCTAAATCATGGATCATGATAAGAAAAAATTTAGAGAGGTGATCCATGAAGTCTCAAAACATCATTGATATAGAGATGTGAAGGGTGCTCTAGTGAAAAAATATCCCTTATAGTGAGGAACTTTTTCATATTTTTCAAGTAGATCCACAATTACTCATATTTAATCATTTTTTATTAGAATTTTGGGAAATCCAGTGATATAATACATGGTGATGTCATCCCATTTCTATGTAGGAATAGGTAGAGGTTTTATTACTCCTCTAGGATGTTGTCTTTCGTCCAAAACTTATTGATAGAATAAACATATTTATACATAATCAGTAATTTCCTACTTCGTGTTGTCCCACAAAAAATGTTTCTTTAGATCTCTATAAATCTTAGTGATACTAGGATGTATAAAGAAATTTTTACTATGGGCATCATCTAATAACTCATTTTTTATCTCCGGTATAGCTGGAACAGAATGCCTCTTCCCAAATGTCAGAATTCCATCTTCACCCATGAAGTCATCCAATATCCCATATTTCACAACATTAATTTTCGACTGAAGGTTATCATCATCAGGATGAGTGTCTTTAATCAATTTTAAAAAAGATGTTTGGGAATCCAATTGAATAAGTAATTATGTTTCACCTTTTTTAAAATTCCCAAGTCCATACATACTAGATCCATGAACACAAGATCCATTTCAATTATTTTTTTATTTAAAAATCCATGACCATTACTACATCAACTATCTTACTTACCTTTTTTGGGTGGTAGTGTATGGAAAAATCATAATCCTTGAGTAGTCAGAGTCATTTAATTTTCTCATGTTGATTTATTTCAGTGAGAAGATATATTCTAGACTATTGTGATCTGTATATATCTCACATGTTTTACAATAGAGATATTGTATCCATATTTTTAGATCAAATATCACAGAACATAACTCAAGATCATGAGCTAGATATTTATATTCATGAATTTTAAACTACCTTTATGTGTATGAAATAACTCTATCATTCTGCACGAGTACACAACCAAGTCCTTTCTTTGATGAATCACTATAGATTACAATCCTATCATTCCTCTGTGGTAGATCCAGGATTAGAGCATTAACTAATTTTCTCTTCAATTCTTCGAAAAAATACTCACAATATTTTTCCATATGAACATAACCTCTTTTATGTGTAATCTTGGTCATTTATTTGGATAAAGGGGTGATGTATTGAACAAAACACTGATAATAACATGATAAACCAATAAAACTTTGTACCTCAATTATGTTCATTGGAGTAGGCCATTCTTGAAAAGAATTTTTCATCACAGGGTCAAAACAATTTCTATCCATTGAGAAAATATGTCCATGAAAAGAAACTAACTGAATCCAGAATTCATGATTCCTAAAATTCCCATATAATTCATTTCTTCTTCGAGTCTTCAAAATATTGTTTAATTGATTCTCATGATATTTATAGATTTTGTAATATACCAATATTTCATCAATAAATTCAACAAAAATATCATCAAGATATTTCTTGAAAAACCTATTCATTAGTTCCATGAAAAAATATGGTGTGTTAGTTAGTTCATAAGGCATTACTGTAAACTCATAATTCCCATACCTGGTTTGAAATGTTTTCTTTGGAATATCTTCCTTCCTCACACACAACAGATGATATCCAAATCGAAGGTCACTCTTCCAATAATATTGGGCTTCGTGAAGTTAATCAAATAAATCATCATTGTGTGGTTGGGGATACTTGGTCTTTATTTTAATTTCATTGATATCCCAATAATCAATGAAAAACATCATAGATCCATCCTTCGTATTGACAAAAATGGTAGGGAATCCCATCGATGAGAAATAGGGTAGACAAATCCTTTGTCACTCAATTACTCTAGTTGTTTGTTCTGTTTTACTAAATCCATAGTGGCCATTCAATAAGGAGTCTTTGGTATAGGTCTTTAACAAGAAATTAAATCAATAGGGAACTCAACTTCCTGCTCTAGATGATGTCCAGGTAAATACTCTCGAAACACATCAACATAATATTTTAACATTCCTTTCCCCACCCATAGATATTGTGTTCTCTTCCTCCCCAATAATTGAATTTATTATTGCTATTGGGCGTGGATCTAGATGAGAATAAGATGATGAGGTTTCTTCTCTAAAGATAAGTGATTCTATACCGTTATCAAAAATTGTAACCTCATTATCCTTGTAATAGATTTTCACATCATCATTTGAAATCCAATTCATACCGATAATTATATCAATGTTAATTGTGGTTATGAAGATAAGTTCAGAAACTAAATCACATTTATGTGTCATAACAGGTATTGACTGACTCATCTTTATTTCAATGACACTTCCCTTATGAGTTTTATTGACAACAACTTTATTAAATCAAGTTGTAAATGTCTAAATATCTTTCAAAATAAGGAAAGTATGTAATAATGTGATGATCCATAATCAGATAAAGCATTGTATAAGTTTTAGGAAAAAATTATAGTACATGACACCACATCACTAGGAACTTCAATCAGCGGTTGTGATCACATAAGCTTGGCCTTGCTCTCTTTGCCATCTTTGGGGAATGTTTCCTTGATGGCTTGGAAAATAATTTTTATAATGTCACCTCTTTATTTTATTATATAATTAAACATTGGTAGATTCTTTCTTCCACTTAAAATACTGGGATATTTGGTATTTTTATCTACACTTGTAATAAAAACCCATATCCTGAGGTAAGTACTAGGGTGTATCTTCCCACAATTATCACAGGGTGAAAGGTAAAATCTTCCCTTGTTCCACATTTCCTTATTTCCCTTTCCAATGTTTTCAGAATCCATCTACTTCTCTTGGATTACCTTAAAATCCTAAGACTTAGATAATTCCTTTTCCATTTTCATTGCACATGATACAATATCTTCATATGATGAGAACATTTGGTAGACTAGAGCCTATCATAGAAATGGTTTTAAACCATCAATTAATCAATCAACACTTCTCCTTCAATTACGTATATAGTCCTGGACAGGTCATGATAACCTTGTGTAGTTAGATTCATACTTTGAAACACTATCATCTTCTTTTACCCTCAAATTGAGAAAAATCCTTTTCATATTTACTCACAATTCAAAAGGGAAGAATTTTCTCTAAGAATATTTCCTTAAAATCCCTCCATTACATTTCTTCTATTTCTTCCTCACCTTTTTGTTTTCATTTAAATACCACCACTGATCCACACATCCCAATATAAGATAAATGACCATGATAACCTTCTCTCTTTCATTACATCCCAATGCGAGAATTATCTATTATAATGAAATTGTAAACTACGCCACTGGGAATAGCTTTGTTTTCCAATTAAATGATATTGGTTGATGTCGTATAAATTGGTCTAACATAGATCCTCCAAGTTTTAAATATATATCCTCTATACAGGTAAAGATATTGTTCATAACCTAATTCAACTGTCCCAATATAGTTATGAGTTTCTCATCACTAGTCGTAGAACCAGAGCCAACACCTTTATCTTGCATCAAAGTGAAATCCCTAGATGGGACAAGAATATTCATGCAGTTTCTATTCCTTCAACTAAGGGCCATTTACAAATAATGGTACACATTATATTAGGTTATCAATAATAATTCCTAATGTCAACATATAAAAATACATAGCATAAATTGAAATCCTATTCATAGATAATCTCATAATCATAAAAAAGGTTTCATTGAGGAAAAATTTACATTTTATTCCTTCATAATGGTTTATAAAGAAAATGTGAATTATCATAAGCATATCCCCAAGGAGTGTCAAACTATGTGGATAGTAAGGCTTATTTTTGTGTACCAAGATACCCCAGGTCAAGCATGAAACTCCTTGTCGGAGTTGTTACTCCTTGGTACATCTATTCCAAAACCACATCCACTTATAGTATCTAGACAAGGATGTATTTGTAGGAAATATATAGATAATCTCTTATCACCAAAATTAAAGGATGTTCTTGTATGTTTATCCTCAATTTCTATCCTAGGATTTTGTTCCCTAATCTACATTTTTGAAATTTATTTTCCTAGTTTTCTAGGAAAATAATTCTAATTCCAACTATAAAGACCCAACCTCAATTTCCCATATCTGGTGACTTAATTAATTACATTGGCATGATTATAAGAAAGTTGTATCCTAAAGGAATGAATAGTTTTGTATTTTTGGAAAACTATATATAAACATAAGTTCAATATTACAATTTGAAAAGAAAATAGACTATGGAAATTCCTTTGACAACTTCTTTAACTCCTAGGTTAACCTCACATGTAATTGTTAATATACATCTTCATGTATTGGGAAAATGAAACATAAGAAAGGGGTGAGCTCAAATACTCAGTAAGGGTATGAAATACAATAGAAGATATCGTAAACATAAACATTAGGCATGTTGAATAACTAAAAACACTTGCCTTTAAAAATAATATTGAACATATTATGATAGGAATAAGAGCTGAATAAATAATTCCATTATAATGAATAATCATGGGTATTCTATTAGTCAAATAACCTTATGAACATTAAATTACATTTTTAATACTGAGTAAATGCATAATTCTATACATCATAACCATACCGTCAAGGCCACGTGCCAAGATCATAAATAACCATTTTTTCAAGGCCATATGCCAAGGCCATAGTTTTTCTCTTGAGACCTATTGATGCATTGAGAGGATATAGAAGGAACCACCCATAACATACCAAGTACAATTATTTCCTCATACGAATGGGGATAAACACACACAACATATACATTCATATTGAAAATAACATATGACATGTAAATAACTTTCCTCGAACATTTATAAAAAACACTAACAATTCAGAGTAAATTAGTGAATGGTTTTAAGATAGAGCATCCATAGTCAAACGAATCATAAAACATTCAATTAAATATATTAGATTATATCATAAAATATTAATCATAATAATATATAATAATCAAAAATAGTGTCGAAAAAGATGAACATACCCTTATAAAATCATAGAGAAATTCTTGAGACAAATAAACTTTTACATTGAAAAGAATATTTCTTTTGAAATTGTCCTATTATAAAATGATATGTTATGTAAGATAATATTTTCATAATAAAATGATTTATCTTATAAAGATAATGTTTTCTAAATAGAGAATATATGGTGCCCTTTAAAATAGGTAATAATTTGAGAAATTTCCTTGAATTAGGATTGTATTTTGAAAAGAATTTTTTAAAGATCCTTTTAACACATATAACTCCACATAAATAATAGTAGTATTATAGTTGGTACACATATATAGAAAATTAAAATATAATTTACATTGAGTATATATTATTAAATAATAATTTAATTTAGTTTTGTAGATACTAATAGAAACCCGAATGAAAATGGAGGTTTGGGTAGAAAACCCATACCATAAGTCTGATTGTGTTCTTCACTTGATATTAGTGTCATGGATAATCATATTAAATTCAATAATTAATATTCCCATAAAATCTAATTTATGTAATTTATTTATTATATCCTTATTATGTTCATTAATGGTCTTCTTGATGGGTTTAAGAGGATCAATTTTATTGTTTGGGTGTGTTTTCTTACATTGTATTCATGACTGGTTTACTTATATGCATGTAAGGATAAAAATTTGAGATGAAACATGGTTGTATAGAATTGAAGTTTTATTTTATTTTTTAAAATCTATATTATTATATGTTTTTAAAATTCATTTGGTTATTGAGAGTGAAGATGAATCATTATATAAAACATTAATGATAATTTTTTGGGTTAATTGGTGGTTTTTGATCATAACAAATATATTTTGATTTTTAAATTAATATCATGTGTATAAAAGGATTCCATAACATTAAATAAGTTATAATATATATATTATAGTTTAGTTCAACCATAAAAGGGTTTCATGACCAGAATTGAACACGATAATAATGATTGAAAACCTGTCATCCTTGAATGTGATAAATTAACATATCTAGGATGGTGTTTTGATTTCTAGTATAAAAGAGAGGGAAAAGAGAGATTATGATGAATTATTACATTATCAAAACAAAATTATAGTACATTTATTGTACTAGGTTCATCATAACTTTTGGATGAAAGGGGTTGAGGAATGAAAAATAAAATAAATGAACTTGAAATAAAAGAGAAGTTGAGAAATCCCTTATGAAAATTCAGCAGCCTAACGATGTCACTTAAAAATTCATCAAATAATCCGATGAGATAAAAATTTATATATCAAAATTATTAAATAATATATAAATTTTGGTAGATATGGAATGACATATCCCAACAAAAATCAATTGAAATTAAAAGTGAATAACATAAAAAGAGTGCTTGAAAAAGAGAAGGGTGGTATATTCCCTTACCTTGTCGAGTAACTCCTAAAATATGTATGTTGGGACCTTGGGGGATTGAGGACACATTTGGAGGAACAATAGGGGTAAAAATACCATATATTCGACTATAATGAATTTATAATTAATGAAAACGAAGGAATGACTCGGTATTTATAGTAAAAGAGAAGGACTTTTTTTAATTAATTTCTCAGGGCAACTTATTAGTGGTATATTCAAAACCATGGGACTTCCCATAGTATTTTACATTGGTACTGTAAATTTAGGACAACTAATATCATATTTTATTACTCAATAGTCTAGAATAATTATTACATCATTATTACATCATTAATGATATCATTAAACATACCGAAAACAAAAAACTGAATTTTTTACTATTTATGAAAAACTAAAGTATTTTATGAAATTATAATAAATTCTGTATAACCTAATATCGAAATTATTAATTAAAAAAAATTTATAATAATTATTATCTAAAAATTAAAACTTCAACTTTTATCTTTGAAAATACTTATTGATTAAAAATAATTTTGGGCATAAAATGCATAGTAAAATGCATAGTAATTTTTTTGACATTTAAAAAAAATTATTTTATAATTTCTAAATAAAAAATAGTTTTGATAAGAATATTTAATTATTATAATCATTAATATAACATTTTTTGATATAAAAATTTAAATATATCTGAAACACAAATTTTTTACCTGAAAAATCAATTTATCAAATTCGACATACTAACAGAAAAACTAAACTCCAAATAGAAATGATCAAACCAAAAAATTATTTATACTTTATTAAGTGAGGTTATTAATCTATTGGTCATATTACTATTCATAAGGGTAAGTAACTATTAATAAGGGTATGTTACTCTTCATAAAAATGCAAGTTGATCCTATTAGACTCTAAATATCTTACCAATCACAATCATGTACATTAGTTTTTCTAAATATGATTCATATAGGAGGAAATTTTTTTTACTAGCTATGTTATAACAATGTGGTGTTTTGTAGAGTCTTAGTACTTCATGAATTCAATATTAAATTTATTTATACACACTTGGGGTGTTACAATATCCCTCCTTCTCAAGGATAAAAAGTTATGAATTATACTTATAATTTTTTTATATTCCATATATTAAATAAAATAAAAGCTTTAGATACATGTAAAACTATGTATTATGTGATAACATATACATGTTCAAATTAATAACTTGATATATTCATCAAACAAATCAATGTTAAACAGGACTGTGTGATGGTCCATCTCATTCTATTCTAGGATCAATGTGGCCAATGAATATAACCCATGAAACCCCCCTATTTGTGGAAGATATGGGAAAGTGCTCTCAACATTTCCATACTTCACATATTTATTTCTTATTTTCCAATTTTAAATCATGGTCACATAAAATGAATACATTAAACAAAAAGCTATACATTATTGATCCAAATTACCTTTCATAATTGAACCTTCAATATGATTATTTTTTTAGATATAAGACTTCATTTTGAATGTAGTTGTTTCAATTGGATACATCTATAGAAAATAAATGGTTATCCTAATATGTATTGTAGTTGGAAGATAGTCAGATGAAACTTGTTTTTGAAAAAATATGGAAGGATTATTTTCTATAAAAAAAATAAAATTAATGGAGCCTCATGATGAATTTTAATCAATATATACTTAGATAACCATTTATCACATATTTATATATAATCATTTCATAATCAAATTACCATCTACCATACATTATTTGAGTTTCAATGGAAAATTTGTATTGAAAAAATCCATGAAGAATGATGTGGTAGTCATGTGTTTTTAGGGATTTTAGTTTAATATATCCTCTATTAACTAATTTAGATATATTTTTTGAATATCTATCAGAAACCATGATTATCTATAATAGAAAAAAATATATTTTTCTAAGAAGGTTTCATCACATAATAAGCACAATGTACTTTCTATTTATTATCACTGATATGTGTTGGTTGTAGTATGTGTCAAATACTACAATCCTACAAGCCATGCTAAGATGAAAAGTCAGCATTGGTATTCTTATTGACATTTATAATAATATAATCAACATTTCATGTATATTTTTTTCAATGGATTTTTTCCAAAAAAACATTCTTACAAATTTGTTCACTAATATAGAATATTGAAAAATATTATTTTCATTTTCCAATATTAATTACATTTACTGGGATCATTATTTCTATTTATATATTTCATATGACCATTAGCTAATAAAATTATGAAATAATTCAGTTCATTAATAACATATTGTCTAGTAATATTTTGAGGTGGAATCACAGTCTCAATAGTATTTTCAAGCCTTTGATGATTATTACTATATTGATAATCCATTGTCAAGAATCATTGATGATCCATTAAACTAAAACCATGAAAATATTTAAGTATTCATGATTGTGTGTTATCTATATAAATAGGATATGGTAATTTTCTATTAGTTCATTAATTACATATCCTTATATAAATAGGGAATCATTTATTATCCACATAATCACAAAATATATATGAATATATATTTTTTAAATAAGCATCAAATATGTGCACACGCATATCCCAAAGATGATTAAAATATTTTAATAATGCATGAACGTATACATCTATACCATTTTTCGGATGATATTATTCTTGATACAAGTATAGTTAATAAATTGAAGGGTTTTTTCATTCACATCCATAAAGGAAGAATATAAATAACAATAAAACCAGCAATGTGCTGTGAGAAGTATGTATCTCACCAAATGGGTTAAAACTATCCCATGATAGAAGCAGCCTAACATTACAATACTTAAATACAAAATTAAGATACCATGTGTCATATATCTATCATGCCAATCTATCTACAAGATTAACCAACTCATCAATATCATTAATTCTATTAGAATCATGACAATACACATTTTTTGAGATCCCATTAGACTTTGAAAGGGTTTTTAGACCTTAAATAAATGAAAAGTTAAATATTACTTTTTATGACACATGAAATGGTGTTGAATTCACATTTGGATTCTATTAAGATAAACCACATCCTATAAAATCATGTAAAAATTTAGATTCGTCCAAAAATAAGTTCCAATCATTTGGGAAAACATTTATTTTATTAAAAGAATGACAAACCATTTTAATTAACTTCCATTCCATATAATGATTTTAGGGACTATTTGCATCATCATTATGTATGTACGTCACAAAACTTAATAACAAAATCAATGGAATTATTATAAATTACATACATAGTTTTCTCATGATATTTTCACATTTAAAATTCTATCTTTATAATATTATTATAGTACTGATGTACTAGTATCCTAGAATCATTGATATATATTTTTAGTCCCTCAACATAATCATTTTAATAAGTATGCAATTTTTACTAGTATCATGGACTTCTTTCATTAGAATACTATATTTCTTGTGATGATAACAAAAATTAAACCTAAAAAATATGAAATTATCTATATCACTCCTTTCATACCAATCATGAACAGTGTGAAATTTACTTTCCTTTATGTTATGTTAGTAGAAATAATAGTTTGTTTTAAAACCAATTTTTTTTATATGTCGGGATTTGGGGGTAAAATCCCTGAGTTTTGGGTATGCAGAGCAGGTTGAATGGTAAGCCCACAGGTTTTTGTAAACCATTTTGAAACCATATGAGGGGTGTTTCAATTTTGATAGTGTGTTTT
Organism: Viscum album; assembly: GCA_963277665.1. Lineage (NCBI taxonomy): Eukaryota > Viridiplantae > Streptophyta > Magnoliopsida > Santalales > Viscaceae > Viscum > Viscum album. The sequence goes on from OY728141.1 coordinate 1,553,270,385, forward strand.
CAAAAATTCTCAGCCTAGTTTTTCATACTATGAAACACCCCAATGAAAACCATGTGGCCTATTTTGGGTGGATAGTGAATCCTGGATGGTTGACACAAAGTTTTCTTAACCATAAGGCCAAACCATAAAACCCTATATAACTCATTAAAAAATATAATTTCCCCATTACCCTAATGATTTATTAATGTTTTGGTGGTTATTTTTTCATCCCTCACTTATGTATCTCCTCTTCCTTATTTTTCAAGATCTCCCCTCTTTGCTTTTGGTAATTAATCTACTTTTCTTATTGGTTTGGATTGATTTAAGATGTTTTTTAATTGATTTATTCTCCCTTTCCCACCTCAAAAATAATTTATATATTTTTATGAATTTATGGAACCTGATGGGTGGTGTTGGATGAATTTATGGTTTTTGATGGGGGTTTTAGTTTTATTTTATATGAATTAGGTGTGTTAGACCTTGTTTTACCTCTTATAGGTGGTCTTAGTCAAATGCGACGAGCCTTGGAATGTATCTACGGTATGTGTATCAATTTTAGTGAAAATTCCATGCAATAACATTAACTTTATAATCACATTTAGTTTTTCAAATTTAAATTTCCTTTAAAATGATTTATACTGGGTTAATATTCCATTTTTGATGTTTTCCATTGTTTGGTTAAAAAAATTTGTATTTAAAGAGGGGTTTTCCAATTGGGTGTGTCTTATATACTCGTATAGTGTTTGATAAAATGGATCAATGTTATTTTTGTGGATTTAATGGATTTATTTTTTTTGAAATATTATAACTTATAAATCATGTTTTTTCAATATTTTCATATTTGGTTTTTAAAATTGTCTTTTTATACCTTGATTGATGTGAGAAATTTCATTTGATTTGTTGTAATGGAGTAGTGTGTTGTTTAAATGGGGTTTTAGAAAGGGGTTTATCTTAGTGACTGTGTAATCCTAGTAGGGAGGATTAGGTGGGCCTCTATTTAATTCTATGGGATCTAGTGTCACTTTGGGTTGGAAGACCATATGAGATTATATGTTGTTTAATTATATACCATGTGCACATTTAGAATTTTGTTTAGTGAAGACCATGTGATAATACATTACCTTTATAGATTTTATTCATATTTAAAAACTCACTTGATACCTAATGGTAAGACCCCTACATTCACATTACTTATGCCAATTTTTTTACCCCCATTATGTCTTTATTATTTCCAATTTGATTTAATGAGATGACTTTGGATTATTTAATCATTTTTTAATATATATGGCCATAAGATGATGATTTCTATGATCTCTAAGATTATACATTTTTTGTTACATTTGGTCATGTTATGTTGCGTGGAATTGTTCAGCTACTTTATCCATGTATAGAATATTGTTGTGGAGAACCATGATTTGTTTTGAAAAGTGAAACCAAAGAGACTTTGAAAGTTTACTTGTAGATTTTTTATTTTCAAAGTGGTTTTTAGTTGTAAAAATGTTATCAAATTAGTTAATTGGTTGCATGGGTAAATTAATTAAATCGATTCATTTTGGTTTCCTACTAGGATTCATGCCTCACACACTAATTGGGACCTATACGATCAATAGAATAATTATTTTTGTAGGAAATAGGTAAGGGGAAGGGAACTATGATCCAGGGTGGATCTTCTTGATAACTGATATCTAGTGATATATGGAGGAGACATGGTCTCATAATGACTGAATCATTTGGAGTTATTTTTGGTATATTTTACATGTTGTTTTGTACTTGTTCCTTATTTGGAATAGACCCATTTATTTTGAGACTGGTTATTTATTTTGAGATACCATGTATATGTACTATTATGGCATGATTTATTCTTGATGTATATCATTATTCATGGTGTCTGAATATCATATTATATTGAAAATGATGATATTAGTTTGTCCATAACATTTTAATGGATGGGTCATTACACAATACTTGTATAAATATCATTCCTAAAAGATATATGTTTATGTCTGGTGCTTATCAATAGCCCTTAGAGATCAAGAACCCACTTTGTTCGGTGTTAAAGGATGAATTGGGTGATGGATTAAGTTAACAGAGGTTGGGTTTTTATAAAATGATATCATAGATGGTAGTTTTTTTTAATTGGGAGTCAGTACTGGTTGTGAGCTAGGACACTCAGAACTTGAGGGGTAAGAATGGGGTAGTCCCTTCCCAACACTTCTTTATGTTATGCATCATTTTTTCATTGAATTTTTGGGATTGTGATTATTTTTTGAGATTTATTATGGGTTATTTTTACAATTTTTTTGATATGATGTTGATTTATGGTTGATAAATCTTATCCTTTGTGGCTTGTTGAAAATTCCTCATAGAAGGACCTAATATGTGCATAGAGAGGGTGTGTAATATTATAACTAATATGATAACTCTCATGTACATATAGATTTGGAAAATTTAGTTTTTAGTATGATACAAATTTTAGGTTATATGGATAATCATGAATATACATGAACAATTGACCATGCCCAAGAGTTTTTGACACACTGGGTTTTTTGGTTATAAGGAACAAAATCACCTTGAAGTTTGGATGGACTAAATTGAGAAGAACATCAAGTTATTGAAGAAACATTAGGCCACCAACATGAGATTTACTCTTTAAATTCTAAAGTTACTAGGTAGGAATTTGTGAGATTGGATTGTGGTTTTGGGGAAGCATAAGGATATCTCATGGACTAATATGTAAGTGGAATTTAATCAGTGGTTCTACCCAAGGACCATAAGAGATGAGAATGCCAACAAGTGTCTAAATCTAGAGTATGGTTACCATTCAATGATGGAGTATGTTTCTAGATTTATTGTGTTAGTTCATGTATCTCTATATTTCCTCACAAATGGATACCTCATGGATTGACATTTTGAGATGGTCTTGAAGATATATATTAGATATGTACTCATTATTTTATATATATAGACCTATTTAGAGGTGGTGAAAAGGTAATATATGCAATAATAATATTTGAATGGAATGATAGTTCTCATATGTGTTAATCAGTATGAAATAACCATAGTTCTTCTTCAGGGTAGAGGAGGAAGTAGGATGAGTCTCTAAGAGGCAGTTGTAGGAGTTTCCAATAGTCTTCGAGATCATCCCCTATTGTTTCGATGTGGGGTAAGCCAATTGTTTGTTTTTAATGTGGAAATATTTTAAATAATGAGCCTTTTTTTCAGATACTCATATGACATTCCACTCGGTTAGGAAGTACAAACATATCATTTCATTTTGTTTGATTTATTCATGTGGGAGATGTGTAGGATCTTTTTTCTCGAAGGGTGCTCAAGTACAATTAGAGGATTTTAAGGGAGGATGATCTAATCCTTATATTAGGAGGAATTACTACAATGGGAAGAAGTCTTTGATTGATTATGAGCCAAGGAGAGTCCAAAAATAGAGTTTATTCTAGAGGACTCTAATTTTAGGCTAGAAAATTTTCAAGGTAGGGTGTTTATTTATTCTTCTATGTCATCAATTTTATTTTATAGAAGTGCATTCAATTATTACATTTTTGGTAAGATGATTGATATATTGTGAATATTGGATGAGTTGATGCCTTATCTCATGGATTTTTTTCTCCCTTGGGTTGGAAAAAGGATCATGGTTTTGAGTACCCTATGTTCCATGTTTGTTAGCCTTAGTGGTGGTTATTTTGGACATCCTTGTTTCAGACATGAACATGTTCTATCTCATTATTAACAAGGATTTGTTGATTTTATTGAAGGATTTAGTGGATTGTTATCTCTATAGGTTCCAGTTCATTACTCGTGATGGTAGAACCCACATCTTTTAGAATGAGTGGGATCCATAATCATGGGGCTAGACTGGTTACTTCTTAGTTGGGGTTAGCCATATGCTAGTTTTATAGGTTCATCCTTGCAGCTATTGAGTAGTGTTATTTCGGTGAACATCTAATGGTCATGGACTGATACCCATATGTGTTTCCATATGATTTCTCAGGATTACCTCCCTAGTGAGTGGTTGAGTTTAATATACATATACTCCCCAGGATGACCCTGAGGTACCAAACACATTATTAGATGGCTTCATCCAAGCTGATGGTTCGAATAGATACCCTAGAGGATCTTGAGGGAAAGGGTTTTATTCAACCAAGCATGTGACCACATGTAAGAACCCAATTTTCACTTAATTATAGATCATTTATATTTCAGTATAATTATTCATTATCGACATAATAACGAAAAATTTTGAGTAAGATAAGGTCCCAAGGGTTTTAGAGGCTTGTTCGGAGCCTAAAACCCACCTTTGGGAAAAAATGGCCCCATTTCATGGTTAACAAAAACTGTTCAGGTAGGGAACATAGCTAGAACTAACCATAAAGATGGTTTCATTTTCAGGTAGATCCATATCACATGGTTAGCACAAGGTTTACATAACCATGAATCCAAACCATGTGAGTCTCTCTTGTGACACCCCAAGCTTCCATGATATGTTTCTCATTCAATAATGCAGTAGCATGCATGGTTCGCAACATTGAGAATCTAACACACCATGACCAATAAAAGTAGCCATTGTGAATAGTAATACCCACTTTTTGATTTATATAAATTTTATATTTCAAAATGGACTTTATTTTTGGAATCGGAATATCAAAATAATCCTATGATGAATTTTTGGTATCTTTCTGGGAATATCCATTTTTCGATGAATAATGAAAAATACTTAAAAACAATTTTTTTAATAAAAATAATTTATAGTGATAAATTATACTATTGAGTGGTTTTAAAGTAGAAATAGAATATAATTTTACTATTTTATCCAATGGTGGTCATTATAATTAATTTCACCTTGAAATTGGACATAAACAATTGTCAATCTATTGATTGATATTTTTCGTAAAAACACTCTATTTGTTTTTGACAACGAGAATTAATTATAAAATTAATTAATGAAACTTATATGTTTTGAATTTGGTAAAATAGACATAATATTTGAATTTGGAATAACAAATATAGCTTAGGGAGAATTTTTGGTATTTTTTTGAAAAACTTAAATTTTTTATGAATAGTGAAACCACTAAGTGGTAGTTAAAAAACGGATTTTTTGTTTAAATGATATTTTACCTTTTCTGTGAATTTAATTTCAAAAATACGACATACATGGTTGTAATTAGGATGTAAAATGTGGTTCAATTGGATGAAAATAATTTTTTGTGAATAATAACTTTTGAGTTTTAGTAACCGCAATTAGAGGTAATTAGAGTAATTTAAGGTAAAAATAATGTTATAATAATATGAAATTACATTGACACATGTCCTACTCTTATTTTATGGATCATGTCTGACCAAGACAATACATGGGTCAATTTTTGGGACCCCATGGATCCACTTGGGTATGATAATGAAATTAATACCATTTATTTAAAGTAAAAATAAAAATGTCACAAACATGTATTGTTTTACTAAAATAATTTTTACAAGGGGTTATAAAAGTTATATTATCGACTATAAATATCAATTGGAAAGAAAAGAATATTTCATAAATCATGGTAATTTTTTTATAATTTTTATGCATTAAATAAAAAAATTTATTTATCACACCATGATGATGCAATAATTACCTCATTATTGAACGATTTAAATAAAATGAAAAGATAAGGTAATATATAACCCTTACACTTGTCTAAAGACTATTGGATGGGTGTATTTATAACCCTTATCACCTTATCCTCCAATTATATCATTGTGGGACCTTTAAAATTCGAAAATAATTTCATAACAATGTAACATTTCATGACATTCCAGAAGTGCCCCTCCTCTCCTCTTATAAAAGGCCTCCACATTTTCCACCTTATTCACACCTTCATAGCCATTTTTCAGGGCCGTCCTCTGCCCAAATAATCTCTCAACATCCCTCTATTACTCCTAGAAGCCTCACATTGGGCAGAATTCTTCCCAAGGAAGCCTTTGGCTCAAATCAAAAAGAGTTTCCCGATTTTAAGGTAATGTCTTCTCTTATGTTCTTTTGTTTTATTTTGCTTCTACACCCCCTTAAACTATTTTTATTCCTTTATTTTGTAAAAACAAAACTATCATAAATATACTATGATGTTTTTATGAGAAGTATTTGATTTAAACTTACACACACCTTCGTCTAGTGGTTAAAGAGCATACTATTTCTATGGGTGGTGAATTACTGCCTCACGAAACGATGATTGTTCAATATTATTTTAACACCTCTCATGGTGTCCATTAAGATGTCACTATATTTATATATGATATATATTATTTTTATGTTTTCCTTATGATTCTGTATTTTTTATTTATGGCATACCTTTATGATTTCCATTATGGGTAAACATGATAATTTCATTTTAGGAAGTTCTGACTACCACCCCCTCAAAGTGGTTCGAATTGTTAATGCCATATGTGGGATGTATAAAGGATGGAGTAAATGATATTATATATGATATTATACTGGAATTATTATACACCTTTATATCATTATGATTTCATTCCATTAAATATGAAATAGATATTAAAGTAGCATTCATTCATACGTACGACTTACCGTCTCCATTAATGGTGAATTTCATTTCATACCTCTAAATGTTGTGTAATATTATAAATGCATTTATATAATGGATATATATGATATATATGATATCTAAATCATGAATATAATTCTGGATATAATGGATATTTTACAACATGAACAACTTGTAATGATAAGAAGTTTATTTTTGACTCAAGTACCAAAGATCGACAAAATGACTGTTATTAACTTAAATAATTACATAATGTTCATAACATGGTAATAAGTGAGATAAAAGGAATACTGAACTTGTAAAAGGTTCTGATGCAAGTATAAATTATCTCTAGTTTATTATTGAGGAGATTAAATAACGATCAAGTCAAGTCGGACATGAGGTAAGGGACTTCGTCTCAATCTCCTTTCATTGATTCATATTTTGTTTTATACACAACTTTTATTTTATACAGGGTATAAACCCCTTTTAATTTTACCTTTATTCAAAATTAATATCTTTATACAAAGCATTTTTACTAAATTTCAAAAGGAATGTTTTGTCATACGTATGCGATGACAACGACTTCTCTGCTGCTGTGACCATTATTTGAGTTTCGGCTTCCTCTACAAGCCATAACATTTTTTAAATGAAAAATAAATACCATGTTTTACTTTACTTTTATTTTGGTATTGAAAATGGTTTTGATTATTCTTTTATTATATGAATGTGTTGTATTGATATATTGTGATTGAAATGTGGAAATGTTATGTTTCATTTATGCATGTTTTATGTGATACGATTATGTTATGGTTTATGGTATGTTTAAAAATTTTCATATAAGGAAGGTATTTGACATAATAAGTGATGGTTGGAGCCTGATATAGCTCATCGATGCATTAGTAGGTCTCATTAGACAAACTAGTGTCTTGGCATGAGGCCATGACAAAACCTTATTTGTAGTCTTGGCATGAGGCCTTGCCTACATGGTTATGATAGTCTGGCATTATGCATTCCATCATTATGAAAGTGGTTATTGATATTGCATGTGATTATTCGACTAGTAGAATGTACATGCGAATAAGTAAATGGAATTAATTCATTTTATTTTTTTCCATATTATGCTGATGTTCAAGTATAAAAGGCTTTTGTTTTAGTTATACATTGCCTTAAATGGTTATGTTTATTTATGAAAGTTTCCGCTATATTGTTATCCTTAATAAGGACCTGAGCTCACCCCTTTCTATGTTTTATTTTCCCAAGATGTGAAGAAATATTTTAGGACTGACCTGCAGGGATAGTCTGAAGGGGATATGAGTGTGGACTATGGAGACTATGTTATTGTGATTTTTCACTTTATGATGTAATGTAACATTTATGAATGTATCTAGTGTTTCCAAGGCTACTAAACTAATCTGTCTTTCGAGACTTGATCTTTTGTGATAATGCCAATGTTACGTAATAATGCACCGACTCTGGGTAACTGCAGTCAGGGCGTTACAGTTGGTATGAGAGGCAGTTTAGTACTAACCTTGGAAGATAGATCTAGATAAACTCTGATTAGAGCATATATCCCTAAGATAGACTATGAGGATTAGTATAGAAGAACTTCCTAGAATTTTTGTATCGTAGAGATTTTGTGAGTTTTCTGAGAAATTCATCCCTATCTGGATACAAGCAGGTAGATGCGGATTTGGAACATATGTAACTAGGGGTAAAACCCGAAAACATCGGTTTGAGCTAGACTCGAACGGGAACTAGTACACGACAACGGGCCTTGCTGCACTCTTGGTTACAACACTCCCCGGGTATATGCTTAAGATAATTCACAATTTCTTTACAAACCATTATGAAGGGTTTATGAGTATATACTTCCTCAAAGATAACATTTTTATGATTATAGATTATATCCATAAACTGGATAATTTATGTTAGGCCTTTTGCAAGTTTGTTATTTTTCATTTCAATTCATAAAACAATCTAGTTTATGCCATTATTTAGAAATGGCTCCTAGTAGAAGGAATGAAAAAAGTTTCAATGCACACACTCCATGTAGGGATTTCCCTTCTACTCAAGATAATTATAGAGGAGCTGGTGATACAAATGGTGCTGATCAGCTTATCACCAGACTAGGACAACTCAATCAGGTTATGAATAATAACCTTACTCATATGGAGCACCCTAATACACAATGTGGTGGATAAATGTTAGACCGCTTAATGAGGAAACAACCACAAACATTAAATGGGAGTACAAATCCCTTAGTATCTGAGAAATGGATAAATTCCATAGAGAAAATATTCCACGCCTTGGGGAGTAGCGAAAGGGAAAATGTTTTCATGGCAGTTTAGCACCTCACTGGAGATGTTGATCAATGGTAGTCATTGATTCAAAATACAAAGGAAGATAAAGAAGTATCAAGTAAAGAATGGAGAGAGTTTAAAGTGATTTTCTTAGAAAAATACTTTCCTCGTGACCATCGAGCAGATATGGAAACACAATTTCTGAGTCTGAGGTAAAAGGAGGATGAGAATGTCGCAAATTAGGAGTCTAATTTTACAAGGTTAGTGAGGCATGCAGCAGATTATATATGTAACCCAAGAAGTAATATTTATTGATTCATTGATGGGTTAAAACCATTTCTCTGTCGAGCTTTAGTATCACAATCTTTCTCAATGTATGAAATATAGTCTCGTGTTCTATCAAGATTGAAAATGAATTCACTAAATCTTATGAAAATAAAGTAAAGCAAGAGAAGAAGAGAATGGTTGAACAAGAGACAGATAAAGGGAAAAAGGGAAAGAAATATTTTCCATTATGCGATAATTGTAGGAAGAATCACCCTAGTACATGCCAAAAAGGAATGAGAGTTTGTTGTAAATGTGGAGAAAAAGGCCACCAGGCTCGTGATTGCAAGGGAAAGAAAGAGGCTGTTAATATTGAATAATAAAACTGTAGGGAAATAGGGAATTATGCAAATGAATTCCCTAAGAACCAAGGAAACATACCCCAGAAAAGGCCTAGGGATAAATTCCAATCTTATGTTGTCACTATAGTTGAAGTGGAATAATTATTATATTTGTGTTTTTGGACTAAAGAACTATATTATGGTAATAAGATTAATGTGATATATATAGGGATTATACTGCATTACTTATTTCTTTCACTGAGGTTTTAATATGATGAAGGTAGTCATATTTTTATTATGTGACAATAAAAGAAACATTACCTTTTTTGGGGAATCTATTGTAACAATTGATTTTGAAATTTATAGACCTTTTAGAGAGAGTCTGGACAGAGGTATTTTGGATAAATATAAAGGTTGGAATGGATTAAGTTTAACATTGGATAGTATTTTTTAAGGATAAAACATTTTTGATGATTATTTTTGGAATATTATAATACTATAGTTTTAGGAAAAGGAAACCTACAGGTCGGGGGATAACCCGTTGCATTGGAAAAAGCTATAGGAATCGAACCCACAACCATAGTGCGATAGGCCTTTATTACCTACCACTAGCCTACAGGAATTCCCTGGTTATTACAAAATAGTTTTCCTAATCTAAATGGTATGTGTTAATATTTTAAACCTTGTATGATTAGGATAAATATAATATTTTTGAGTTCTATTACCTTTTGGACTGAAGGATGGGTTTGTGGTAAAAATTTATTAAAGAATGAAAGTATACATAACAAGTAAGTATATTTATTTACGTTCTTAGTAAATCTCTTAAATATAGTCCTCAACTTTATGAAAGGTAACTTAAAACAAATACGTTTTTGGTTAACTTTTCCTACTGGGGAATCAATGACTGTTTAACCAATCACAAGTTTGTGCTTTTCTTATAGTTAACTTTCCCCTAATCCTATTTTCTACAACACTCCATCTGACCTTGATGGTTTGTTTATCCTCCATATCCATGTTTTCATATAATCCTAGTATGGGCTATCTCAGGTGAACTTTGTACTTAACTTTCTTTCTTTTAATGTTATATTTTTATTAACCCTATTTTCGATATGGGTTTTCCACAATGGTATTTTCTATTTTCAACCTTTTATTTTTGAATAACATTTTCAAATTGCAAGGACACAATTTATTGAAGGAGGGGGAATGTGACACCCCATGCTTCCACGATATGTTTCTTTTTCAATAATGCAATAGGTTGAATGGTACACACGTTTGAGAATCTAACACACCGTAACCAATCAAAGTAGCTGTTATGAATAGTAATACACAAATTTGGAATTATATAAATTTTAAAATTCAAAATGGACTTCATTTTTGGATTCGGATTATCGAAATTTTCCTATGTTGAATTTTTGGTATTTTTATGAGAACATCCAATTTTCGATGAATAGTGAAAAATACTTAAAACAAATTTTTCAATCAAAATAATTTATAGTGATAAATTATACTATTGAGTGGTTTTAATGTATAATTTGAATATACTTTTTCTATTTTATCCAATGGTGGTCATTAGAATTAATTTCACCTTGAAATTGGACATAAACAATTGTCAATCTTTTGATTGATATTCTTTCGTAAAAACACGCTATTTGTTTTGACAATGGGAATTAATTATAAAATTAATTAATGAAACTTATATGTTTCGAATTTGGTAAAATAGACATCATCATTGAATTGGGAATATCAAATATAGCTTAGGGTGATTTTTTGTTATTTTTATGAAAAACTTCAATTTTTTATGAATAGTGAAACCACTAAGTGGTAGTTAAATAACTGTTTTTTCATTTAAATGAAATTTTACCGCTTCTGTGAATTTAATTTCAAAAATCCTAAATACATGGTTTTAAGAAGGATGTAAAATGTGGTTCAACGGGATGAAAATAATTTTTGATGAATAGTAACTTTTGAGTTTTATTGACCACGATTAGAGGCAGTTAGAGTAATTTAAGGTAAAAATAGTGTTATAATAATATGAAATTACCTTGACACATGTCCTACTATTATTGGATGACTCATGGCCGACCAAGAAAATCCATGGGTCAATTTGTGGGACCCCATGGAGCATCTTTGGTAAGATAATTACATTAATACCTTTTATTTAAAGTAAAAATACAAATGTCATAAACATGTATTGTTTTAGTAAAAAAAAATTTACAAGGGCTTATACAAGTTATATTTTCGACTATAAGTATCTATTGGAAAGATAAAAAGATTTCATACATCATGGTAAATGTTTTATAATTTTTAGGCATTAAATAAGTAAATTTATTTATCATGCCATGATGATTCAACGATTACCTCATTAATGAAGGATTTAAATAAAATGAAAAGATAAGGTAAAATCTAAGACATACTCTTATCTAAAGCCTATTTTATGGGTGTATTTATTACCCTTATCACCTTATCCTCGAAAAATATCATTTTGGGACCTTTAAAATCCGAAAATCATTTCATAATAATGTAACATTTCATGACTTTCCAAGAGTGCCCCTCCTCTCCTCTTATAAACAGCCCCCACCTCTACCGCCTTATTCACACCTTCATAGCCATTTGGCTCATCCAACCTCTGAAAAAATACTCTATCAACTTCCCTCTCTTACTCATAGAAGCCTTACTTTGGGAAGAAGTCTTCCCAAGAAAGCCTTTGGCTCAAATCAAAAAGAGTTGCCCGATTTTAAGGTAATGTCTTCTCTTATGTTCTTTTGTTTTATTTTGATTCTCCAACCCCTTAAACTCTTTTTATTCATTTATTTTGTAAAAAAACCAGTATTTTCAATATACTAGGACGTTTTTATGAGAAGGATTTGATTTACACTTACACACAGCTTCGTCTAATAGTTAAAGACCATACTATTTCTGTGGGTGGCGAATTACTGCCTCACGAAACGATGATTATTCAATCTTCTTTTAACACATATCATGGTGGCCATTAAGATGTAACTATATTTATATATGATATATATTATGTTTATGTTTTCCTTATTCTTCTGTATTTTTCATTTTTGGCATACCTTTATGATTTCCATTATGAGTAATCGCGATAATATCATTTTAGGAAGTGCGGACTACCACCCCCTCAAAGTGATTTGAATCATTAATTCCATATGTGGGATGTATAAATGATGGAGTAAATGATATTATATATGATATTATACTAGAATTATAATATACCTTTATATCATTATGATTTCATTCCATTAAATACGAAATAGAAATGAATGTAGCATTCATGCATACGTACGGCTTACCGTCTCCATGAACGGTGCATTTCATTTATTACCTCTAAATGTTATGTAATATTATAAATTAATTTATATACTGGAAATATATGATATATATGATATCTACATCATGAATATAATCTTGGATATAATGGATATTTTACCTCATGAACAACTTGTAATTATAAGAAGTTTATTTTTGACTCAAGTACCAATGATCGACAAAATGACCGTTATTAACTTAAATAATTAAATACTGATAAAAACAAGGTAATAAGTGATATGAAAGGAATAATGAACTTGAAAAAGGTTCTTAAGAAAGTACAAATTAACTCTGGTTTATTATTCAGGAGATTAAAGAACGATCGAGTCATGTCAGACACGAGGTAAGAGACTTCGTTTCAATCTCCTTTCATTGAGGCATATTTTGTTTTATACACAACATTCCTTTAAATGGTGTATAAACCCCTTTGACTTTTACTTTTATTAAAAAGGAATCTTTTTATACGAAGCATTTTTACTAATCGATAAATGGAATGTTTTGTCTTACGTATGCGGCGACAATGATTTCTTCGCTGCCGTGACCATTATTTGAGTTTTAGATTCCTCTACAAGCCACAACTTTTTCTAAATGAAAAATAAATACCATGTTTTACTTTTATTTTATTTTGGTATTGAAAATGGTTTTGATAATGTTTTTATTATATCAATGTGTTGTATTGATATATTTTGATTGAAATGTAGAAATGTTATGTTTCTTTTCTGCATGTTTTATGTTATACAATTATGTTATGGTTTATGATATGTTTAAACCTTTTCATATAAGGATTGAATTAGACATAATAAGTGAAGGGTGGAGCCCGCTATAGCTCCTCGATGCATCAATAGGTCTCATGAGACAAACTAGTGTCTTGGCATGGGGCCTTGACAAAACCTTATTTGTAGTCTTGGCACGAGGCCTTGGCTACGTGGTTATGATAGTCTGGCATTATGAATTCCATCATTATGAAAGTGGTTATTGATATTTCATGTGATTATTAAACTAGTAGAATATCCATGCGAATAAGTAAATGGAATTACATAATTTTATTTTTTCCATATTATTCTGAAGTTCAAGTTTAAAAGGGTTTTGTTTTAGTTATACATTGCCTTAAATGTTTATGTTTATTTATGAAAGTTTCTGCTATATTGTTATCCTTACTGAGCATCTAAGATCACCACTTTCAATGTTTTATTTTCCCTGGATTTGAAGAAATATTTTATGAATGACCTATAAGGATAGTCTAAAGGGGATATTAGTGTGAACTATAAAGACTATGTTATTGTGATTTTTCACTTTATGATGTAATGTAACATTTTTGAATGTATCTACTGTTTCCAAGGCTTCTAAATTAATCGGTCTTTTGAGACATGATTTTTTGTAATCATACCGATGTTACGTAATAATGCACCGACTCTGGGTAACTAGGATCAGGGCGTTACATCCTTATACTCCATATACCTATGCATGGTCAACACATGGTTTTGAAAATCACGTGGAAAAACCATGAGAAGAGTTAATTATAGATAATCTTAACATTTTACCCTTAATCATCTAATTTATCCTTCTTCTGCTTTGCTAATACAATTTATAGTAGAATTAGACTCTATTTAACTTATTTTGGAGCTTTTTTAAGGTCTATGCTAGGGATCAAGAGACCTCCTTCATTCGGAATCCGTTCAAGCTTCCGTTCATCACATTGAATATACAACAGTATGTACTCGAGTCTGTTTGAACCATTATTATTCTATCTTACCCTCGACCTAGTTATTTAAGTTTGATCATTTAACCCCATTTCTCATACTCTCTGATCCAAGCCAAATTAGTGGAAGATACTGGTTGAGTGGTGTCATAAAAGCCTAAGGTGGGTGTTTTATAACTCATTAATCAAGTTCGTTGATGTTGCAATTATTGTGTGGTGCCTGCCGATTTCATAGGGTGCCATTTATTGATATTATATGTCATTATTATAATCATTATAACTGTATAGGAATGTTATTTCCAAATATGTGATTTTTTGATAGTGGTTATTCAAACATCTTCGTCCATCTCATGTATTCAGTTTTCCATATTTTCCATTTCAGTGTTTTGACATGTTTAACCCACCTTTTGGGTGTTCCTTGGAGTGAAATTTCTAAGGTTAATATTTCTATATTAAATGGATTTATATATATTGCTTATTTCATAATGGAAAGTACCATGTATTCTCACCACTTGTCTGTTCTATGGTAAGTGATTCATTTGATAATTAATTCTGCAATGGAAATTGGAAAGTATACTTAGTATATAAATGGAATTATTAAATATAATTGAATAATAGGTTGCATTAATGTGGAACCCCAGACCATGTTAATTGAAGGTAGTAGAGTGGGAATTTATTTTTGAAAATGCCTTAAATGAACTGAAAATTCTTTTTTTTAATTTTCTAGATGCCTCTTTAAGGAAAAGCGGTAACCACATACAACACACAGCAATCCAAATTGACTACAAGCTTAAACCAAATTTTAAATTCAAAAACCAACACCAAACCTGAGGAGGCCTCGATCTGAGAGTCACCACATCAATTGGATTCACATCACTTTCATCCACCATCATCACCATGTAACACCGCCACTATCGTCGACATCGACACCAGCGGACCGCCGGAGCAGAAGACCCAAGGGAGAACCAACTAGGAAATCACTGCAACCAGAACAAACTAACACAAGAAATCACAACAAAACTTCACCAAAAAAATGGCTCCAAAGAAGAACAACCCATCAAACATCACGAAATCATTTCCCATATCCCATGAAAAGAGAACGAACACCCGTCGGAAGAACAAACAACATTCACCACTGATTTGAGAAGGGAAAACTAAACAAAACCTGAAAAACATAAAAATATAGACCTTAAATGGATTTAATAAATGGTTGCATGTTACTTGTCATTTTCACAGGAATGGAAGGGATGCCTTGAACCAAATGTACTTATTGAATAATTATGACATGATTAAATGTTTTCATTCCTAATTAGCCATGTCACACTAATGAAATGTAATGTATTAAAACTTATGACTTATATATGTATTCTTTATCAAAATTGGAGTGTCCTGACTTGAGATCACCTTAGATTCTAGAGGGGGTTCCTTAGGAACTCAATGGCCCAATTTTTAATTCAATGATACATATCTCTTAGGTTGAGACCCACCTAGAACCCATACATTGTATAAATTTGGATGCACAGTATGACACCATAGGATCCCTCGTGTAGTACTATAGGATTCCTTGGATACACTCCATGGATCCGTAATTGAGAATTACTTTCCATTGTTAAATCCCATTGGGCCCAATAATTTTATATCTTTGTTTTACCTTGGATGAAATCCCTGGGCTCTATAGGCACCTTATTGTGGAATTCCCTTGACTATGCTCATTGGATTGCACTCTTACACCTAACCAGGATACATTTATTATTTAGTGGGAGACTTTTTAGGTCTACGTTTCCTTGGTTATTATATTAGGACTTAATTATTAAATATCATTACAAGTTTCCCAATTTCATTTTGGAACATTTACTATTGTAAACGTTTGACTCATTTATAAATTGGTAACAATAAAATAACAAACTGGTTACTTGTTCAGATAGAAGTCAAGGGATGAAGTAGGTACATGGTTATGTAGTTAAATTTTACTTATTTAGGTTATATATGCATTCTTGAACTCTTTTATATTTCCATTACACTGACCAGATGTTATAGACAATTTTAGTAGTGTCCCACTAATATTTATCTCATACCATCTCTAGGTGTAGTTTTGTACCAAAGGCAGATTACATGAATACATGTATTGATACAGGAAGCATATGATTTTGAACGATTGATTTCTTACTATTTAGGAGAGATCGTGATGGAAGATGATTGAGCTGGAGCTCCAGATGCTTGGGATAGTCTATTTATTTGTGTTATACTTTTTTGAAACATGCTAGTCCTTATTTCTTGTATCCATGATTTCCAGTTTTCTAGTGAAATGACATATCATCATCAATTTTTGTATTCATGTATGTCATTTGAGTTATTTTAGTTATTTTTTCTCTTGCTTTGATTTTTTCCCTCACATTTAATTATATTGATTCTTCTATTTTCCACAATTTATATTTATCCATTGTTCTACACTTTATAATGAGGGAATAATATCCCCATAGACACACCCTAGGCCCTCATTGCTAGACGGCAGCCCCTAGCATTTGAGGTGATGTATTTGAGGCCATGTGGCCCACTGACCTTGGAGAACCTATTATGTGGTATCACGATCTGGGATATCCAAAATGGTATCTGATACGTATTACATTATATCTTTACTATTTGGATACTATGTATTATTGATTAGTAACACTTGGGACTTGGTCTTAAACCATGATTGGGCCTCATGAAGACATGTTATGGTTAAAATCAAAGTTACCCAAAATATAATTGTTATTCTATATTCCTATTACAGTTGATATTATTTCCCCATTGGGTTACACACAAGCTGTTTGGTGTTATTGACTATTATTATGATTGAGATTTTATTTCCTTGGCCAAATGAGATGAGGGAAAGGATAATTGTTAAATGCACCATATAGATAACTAGAATTCACATGTTATGCATATTTCCATGATATATAAGTACATATCACTACATTTAATTGCCAGATATGCTTATCATTATTTAGTGAGGTTGTAGTAGTAATATTATTCTTGTACTACTCTAGGTTTCGATAGAGTTATTTCCTATCTCAATTCGTGAGGTTTATGGGACCTCATGGGTTGGGATTAGTAATTTATCGAGTCGAACCATTAAGCTGTAAATAAATGGGTATCATTTTTAGTGATAATGTGAATGGGAACTGATTCAATGGGAATTTATATCCATCATAAAGTAAAACATGAAATCTAAAATGAAATGGTTTCATGTCCTTATCATGGATAGTAATGTTTTTTAATGGTAAAAGATTGAATCTGGTAAATAAATTTAAAAATTAATGAAACTTATACATGAGAACATACCGGTAACTAGATGTGTATGTGGGTAGTTGGGATAGTATACCTTGGTTACTGAGACCTTATTTATTTTTATTCCATAAGTGTTTCTATTAATCTACATAAATCTTTTTTCTGAGGATTCTTCTTGGAATTTTTATACCAATTCTACCAAAAAATCCTCGTATTGTATTCTAGGATTGTAGTGATGATAATTCTCTAGATGTGATGGACCATGACCCTCTAGTATTAACTAAAGGTGTTACACTTGATGCACCACCATCTGTACCTAAGCTTGGAATTGACTCCTAACATTTTTATAGTTTTCTATGACTAATGATGTCCATTCATGGTTCTCCACGAGTTTCATATATGATGGATGATCTGAATCATAGGTTCTAGCAGTACCATCCTCCTACTTTCATAGGGTATGGTGGTCTATAGGCTACTGAGTATTGGATAAAGCCCACCCTATCTATCTTTGAGTATCTAAAGACACCTCTAGAGTGGGGGACAAGGATTCTACATACATGCTTTAGGATTTGGACAATCATTGGGGGATGCAGTTACCTAGGCTCATCATCATGAAGGCATGGTATGAGCTGAATTTCAGACAGTTTTATATGATCATGTTTTCCTCAGATGTTGAATTATGACAGAGCCAAAGAATTAATTCATCTCAAGAAGGGATATATGTCAGTGATGGAATATAAAACTCATTTCACTGAGTTACAACACATTTCATCACTTCTTGATCGTGACGAGCTTTCGCATGCTAGATGCTTCGAGGATGGGCTTATGTATTCCATCCATATATAGGTTTATGTATTTCTTCTGCATAAATTTTTGAAATAATCAATTAGGAACATATCCTTGAGAGAAACCTAAGGGAAGACAATTAGACTAGGAATAGAGGATCAGTGACTTGTTGGAGGCAGGAAGAATTACCTCAGGGTTTCTTGTGAGGAAAGAGTACCCATTTTGATAGATCTATTGTGTGTTATTAGTGTGGATAATGGGAGAACCTGAAGCCCCATTGGGATATAGAACCAATGGAGTTTTAGGCTTGAGGTCGTATGAGGAATCTTTAGTGGTTCTGTAGGACCTTTGCACCATCTTGGAGTGGAAAATGATCTAAACCAACTCCACCGTTAAGCGAGGGTTATTTTTCACCACATCAGGAGAAGAGTTGGAATAACACCAAAAGGTATATCCAAGAAGGAGGTCATGGTTGTGGTAGCTAGACCAATGATCACCAATATCGAAAACAGAACAGTTTTGATCATAGTAGTCCAACTATTTCATAGAGCCATTGATCAGGCTAGTTTCTTTCACTATAGAAGGTACCCGAGGATTAAGCTATGATACCATATACAATACGAGTTACTATTCTATTAGAATCTACTATAATATCTACTTTATTAGATATAGGTTCTTAGAAATATTTTTCCTATGTATATATCATGGAATTTCTCAGACATTAGATACAATATTATTGTGTCTAAATGACCTTATATACAAAATTGGGGATATAGTTAGAGGGAATACGCCCATTTAGGGACAATCCTCTTGAGGTAGGTTGTTTCACATTCTTATGGAACCTCTTCTTTCTCTAGATGACTAGATTCAATGTCATTATTAGGAAGGATTGGTTGGTTCAATATCATGATTTTTTAGACATCTATTTCTATAGGGTATATTTTACATCACTATAGGGTAGTAGTTATATACATAAGGTTGAGTGGGATATCCATGATGGTAGAGTGAGACTGAAGAATCATGGGCTAGGTAGAGTGACCACCCAAAATAAAAACAACTTCACGAAGGATTAGGGTTTACGTCAAGATGATTTCCCTCTAATAGTGGATCATTTTAGGGATGTATTTTTTGAAGAATTTTTTAGATTATCACCTTAGAGAGAGATATATTTTATGAAAAATCTTGTTCCAATACCAGATCTAGTGTCCATTCATCCTTATAGGATGGCACCTATAGAGCTTCAGGATCTCAGGAGGAAGTTAGAGGAATTAGAGGCCAAAGGATTTATATATCCCAATACATACTTCTGGGGTTCAACAATGATTTTCACCAAAATGGTGGGTGGAATCGTATCTCTATGAATGGATTATAAATGGTTGGACCAGATTACGATCAAGAATTAGTATCCACTACCTCAAATAGATGATCTCTTTGAACAGCTCCAAAGAGCTAATATATTCTCTAAGATTTTCTTGAGATCAGGATATCACCTTGTGTAGGAAATTCCATCAGACATACCTCAAATAACGTTTCGTTGAACGTACGGTCTCTATGAGTACCTTTTTAGGCCATTAGGTATTCCAGAAATGCCCACCATTTTCATGGATCTAATGAATTAGGATTCCCTCCCAATCACGATTATTTTGTCATAGTGTTTGCGGATGACTTCTTGGTGTATTCCCACACTCATAACAACCATGAAAATCATCTAGATATCATTCTGAGTACACTGATAGGGCATCATCTTTACGCCAATCATGGTAAGTGAAACATCTGGATTAAAAAAGTACACTTCATGGGTCAAATTATATCAGAATCATGTGTATATATTAAACCTAAAAAGGTTAGTGTTGTTGTTTCATAGGATAATCCCCAAAATGTGTTTTATATAAGGAGTTTCTTAGGGATTTATAGATATTACAACCATTTCATATAAGTATTATCATGAATTTATTCACCTCATAATGGGATTACAAATAATGGTGTCATGTGTCTATGGCCAGAAGTATTCGAGAAATGCAACATCCCAGGTAAATAAATAATACTAAATTCTAAGGTTTATCAATATTTGTGAATAATATATTAATATTACTTAAAAGGGAATGCTATGCTTGATAGCGTACCCAATATGCAACAACAAGTTTCTTTGAAACCTTACGTAGCACACTAATAATATAATATCTAATGCCTAGTCGTTGTAATGGAGGGAAAGAACAGAAATAACTAAAAAATGATTAAATAGGTTTGATAAATATTTTTACATTTATCCAATAAATGTTAGAGGCTTAAAATCCAAAAGAATCCAATTTTAAGAATAAATACTCTAATATTTTTAAAAGATTATTTTACCGCCTTTTGATGGTGATCCTTTTTTAAATATAACTTTTGACAATTTTATAAGCCCTATTTGTAAAAATAAATTTATTCTTTATAATTGGGAAATTTAAATTTACTTTGGATAAAATTTTGGTATGTTTCTGACAATGTTAATTTTTTTAATGAATAGTGAAAAATATTACATTTTACATCAAAACTACTTTTTCATATAATTTTAATATATGGTTATATTAACTTTTTAATTGGTTTTAAAGTTTAATTAGAATATATTTTTACTATTTAATTCAATGGTGGTCATTAAAATTAATTTCACTTTGAAAATTGACATAAACAAGTGCCAAACTTTTCATAGTTATTGCTTCCAAAAAAACCCGCTGTTTGTTTTGACAGTGGGAATTAACTATATGATTTAATAATGAAACTTCTATGTTTTGAATTTGGTAAAAGGGAAATAATTTCTGAATTGGAAATATCAAATATATCTTCGGTTTAATTTTTGTTATTTTTCTGATAATGTTTTTTTAATGAATAGTGAAAAATACAGTTTCTAATTCAAAACTGCCTTTTCATCCAATTTATTTATATATTTAGATTGTCATTTTAATTGTTTTTCAAGTATAATTGAATTATGTATTTATCAAATAATACAATTTTGTTCATTTTAAGTAATTTCACATTTCAATGGGATGTAAAAACAAGTTAATCTTTTGATAAATTTTACTTCTTAAAAACCCATCTTTTGTTTTGACAACGAGATTTACATTTAAATTAATTAATACAATTTATCTGTTTTGAATTTTATGAAATGGATTCCATATTTTTAATCATAAGTTTAAAATTATGTAATTAATACTCTTTTTTTTGGACATTATGAATAGTAACGATGGTAATTATCATTAATTATCGTGTTTAATTAGTAATCGGGTAATTAAGGGTAAGAAAATAATATCATAAAAATATAAAATGACCACAAAATGTGACATAATGCTATTGTTAGTGTCATTACCGACCATGTTATGCCTTATGCCAACCTTGGGACCCCATGGAATCACTTTAGTGTGATAGTGACCTTTTATCAAAAAACATTTAAAGAAAGGAAAATAAAACCAAAGTATGTAACACCTAAGTAAATCAATTTTAATTTTTTCTAAATAAACTATCACTTAGACTATAAATAGTAATTGGAAAGATAAAAATATTTCCTACATAATAGTATTTTTTTATAATTTTTATACATTAAATAAATTAAATTATTTATGACACCGTGATGATGTAGTGATTACCTCATAAATGAATGATTTAAATAAAATGAGAAGATAGGGTGAAATATAATTCTTAAACTTGTCAAAAACCTATTGGATGGGTGGATTTCGAAACCTTATCATCATATACACGAAATATATCCTTTTGGGACCTTTTACATCCGAAAAATCATTTTATAATAATGTAATAGTTTATAACTTTCCAAGAGTGCCCCTCCTCTTCTCTTATAAAAGGATCCCACCTCTACCAACATACCCATAACCCTCAAGCCTTTGGCTGAGCCAAACCCTGCCCATTTAATCTCTCCACATCCCTCTCTTCATAATTTAAGCCTCATCTTTGGCATAATTATCTTCAAGAAACCCTTTTGGTTCAAACCAGGAGGAGTTACCCGATTTATAGATAATGTCTTCACTTGTGTTCTTATGTTTTATTTTACTTTTCCCAACAGCTAAACTATTTTTATTCCTTTATTTTGTGACAACACCAGTATCTTCGATATACTATGATTTTGTAATTTTAATTATTAGATCTACACTTACACACACCTTCGTCTAATGGTTTATGAACATAGTGTTTCTGTGGATGGCGAATTAGTGCCTCACGAAACGATGATTGTTCAATCATCTCTTAACAACTTTAATGGTGGCCATTATGATGTCACTGTATTTTATTTATGATATATATGGTATTTAGGTTTCCCATATGCTTCTGTATTTTATATTTATAACATACCTTTATGCTTTGCAAGTTGTGCAATTGCGATAATTTCATATGAGGAAATGTGAACTACCGCCCCCTAAAGTGATGTGAATCGTTCATGCAATACATGGAATGTATAAATACTGAAATTAATTAACATATGTGACCTATAAAACATATATATTATACTAGAATTATAATATATATATCTCTTAATTATTTTTAATTACATTAATATGACAATGAAATGAAAGTAGTGTTCATGCGTACGTACGGCCTACCATCTCCATGAACGGTGAATTTCATTTCATTTTATCTACAAAAGGTATGTAATAGTATAAAATGAATATGTACTGGATATATATGACATTTAAATCATTAATATTATTCTTTATATGATTAACTTATTACTACATGGACAATCATTTTCAAACAAGTTCATTTTTTTCTCATGTACCAAACATTGACAAAAACATTTGATATGAAATCCCAATATTAAACAATTGTTATAACATTATAATATGTGATATGAACATAACAATAATATATAAAGGGGACCTTAAGAAATTATAAATTTACCAAATTTTATTATTCAGGAATATAAAGAATTGAATAAGACTAGTCGGACATGTGGTAAGGGATCCTACCTATCTCTCTTTCATTTCAAGTACTCTCTTTTATGTCATTCATTTTATGCTCCATGTTATTATGTTGGAGGATGTTCTTTTATAATCCTATTGTTGTACTTCTTATTACCATGTGATGAGATACCCTATTTGATCTCATCAATCAATTTTGTGTAAGTTTTATGTGGCGTCGGTTGGCTGCCAAATTTTCATAAGGGGATTTTCGTCTCACTTTTTATTCCTGTGATATTCAGGCTACATTTGCTACTATTTTCATTTTGTTTGGTGTATGTACTACCAATTATTATACTATTTGTATAATTTACTCTCATTTATGGGTATTTACATCTTTATTGTATTACCCTTCTTTCATGGGGTGTACGTTTCGAATGTTACCCAAATCAATAAGGGAACCTTTCACCCTCATCTTTTTAAAAGACTTATTTTTTTATGTTTTTTAATTTACATATTTTTATGTTGGGATATGTTCTCATATATACTTATTGATGTAAATTTTATTTCCAAGCGATGATATACCATTTTCTCTCTCATCAACTAAATTTATGAATTTTAAAGTGACACCGTTAGGCTGTCGAATTTTACCAAGGGAACTTCTTAACCCAATTTCGATTTCTTTGGGTTCAACATGTAGTTATTTAATATGTCATCATCTGAATATGTGTGAATGAAATTTGATTCTTTTACACTTAATATACACTAATATTGGGTGTATTTATATTTTTCACACATAATTATGAGATTTATTTATCCTTAATTTAAGGATACCTTCTTTATAAGGGATTTTATCTCATTTTACATTTCTATTGAGAATTCATTGTTTTTATGAACCAATTCACTATTATATGGTGTATATACTGTACTTTGGACTGTTATATCATGAATCCATTTATTCTCATGATATTATAAAGATATGATTAAATGTTATTCCTCAATTATTGTATTCAAGTGTCTCTCATTTTGTTAAAAACCCTTTAACTAAAATATCTTTTTAATTGTTTTAATGATATATTATGATAAATATTTCTAATTAATATCCTAGTTTTCAAAATGTTTTTAAGGATTTATTTATATGGATATTAATGGCTTAAAATATTAAAAGCTTCAAAGTGGTATGATACACTTTGATTCAAAAATCTCTTTATTAAATGTTTTAAATGGTTTTGAAAATGGTTTTTAGAATGGATTCATTATTTCAATATCACACAATGTTATATTCTTATTTCAATGTGGGAATGATATCTTTCATTTATGATTAAGTTATGTTCTATGATTATGTTATGGTTCTTGGGAAATATTATGAAGATGGGTGGTTCCATGATAATCTAAGAGCGGGTGAGCCCGATATAGCTCTACAATGCATTGGGTAACGCGAAGGAGTTAAACGTTAAGGTTTCTCCGAAGAGATTCAAGGAATATACTGTGATGGGTATTCCAAACGTAACCAAGAGGGTTACTCCCTATGTAATAATGTTATGAATGCCTCAAGTTACCTTTATGTATTATCATTTCTATGAGTTATTCATAAATCTTATGATTTCATGAGGTATGTTAACGTGATTATGTTTTATGAGTAAAGTATGAATTCATTGATTCTTATGTATACATGGACTAATGTTTTCTTTCTGTATTGTTATAACCCTTACTGAGATTTTTATGATCATCCCATGTTTTTTTGAAATGTTTTTCCTAGGATATAAAGTTGAATAGGGTCAAAGATGGGATCAAGGAAATGTCAGGCTGTCTAAAACAAAGAACTAGACATGACTCCTTTGTTTAAGAGTTTATATTTTTGTGAAAAAATGGAAGCTGAGTAGATGTGTCTACTTTGTAACCTTTGAGATGTAAAAGTTATGTCCTAATTCTATAATACTCTAAACCTAAAAATACCCTCAATGTGAATTATTCATTTAATTCAATAATAAGTAATGTTTAAGGCTGGGGACTTATAGATGGTATCAGAGGTCGGTTTAGATAATATTAGAGGTTAGAGTGTTGTTTAAGAAAAATTGACAAGTTGTGTATAACCACAATGGTTAGAATATTAGAAGGAGTCATTGTTTTTTTTGAAAGTAATAATGATTTTGAGATAACTTGGATAAGTATATCTTAGTGTTTATCTTCCTCTTTATTATATGATGATTTTACTAATATTCTCACGCTGACCTTTTTGGTTTTAGTAAATGGATGAATCTAGCAGGAACGAAAGTGACAATGGGTTTGAAGGAAACTGTGGTGGTTCTCTGATTAAGAGACTAGAAGAAATGGGGGATTCATTGAGAAATATCATGGTTATTCTAAACCAACTATCAGGAGTCATGATCAACCACTTGAACCTTGGTGAGTTCTCTAATGCCTCTTGTATGAGAGAACCAACTTGATGTGGAAGTTCATGTGATAATTATAAAGGTAACCATTAGGGTTTATATGATCCTTACATTTGAGGTAATTATGGGTTACTATATGTTATGATGGAAGATGAAAGGAATGAGGTAAAATTGAGGTTAAATTATGTTATGGTTACTTTTGAAGATTTTATCTCTTATTGGGTAATGTTGTATGTAATATATAGTTTTAGAAAAAGGACAACACGCAGACTGTGCGACAACCTGCCGCGTCGGACAAAGCTGTGGGAATTGAACCCACAACCAAAGTGCAACTGGTATTTATTGCCTACCACTGGACTACGTGAATTCCCTGGTTAGTTTGAATGATTATTTTTAGTTAGATGATTTTATGAATTAAGAGTAAGTTGATTTTGGCTTATTAGTGGAAATTATTATCCTATCATGGAGGATATGTTATTAGGATAATTAATTTTTAGTATGAGACTGTAAGAGTAACTGATGTTATTTTGGAGAAAAATGTTAACATTTATCTTAGGAGACTATGTGATTAAATCCTTTAGATATTTTGGTTTCAATCTTAGTTTGGTTTACTTTGAAGAATTTTATGTATAGATGTTTATTGAATAGTCTTTGTTAAACTTTGGGTTTTGTTTGAAAAATTTTGGAGTTTACGAGTAGCTTTTCTTTTTGTAAAAAAATATCCTTTTCTGGTATTATCTGATCTCATACTAAACTTTTTGGTTTGGTTATGGTTTAGATCTAAAGACATGGGAAATATATAGTTCTCTTTTGTGGATTAGGTGATTCTCAAGATTTTTATTATAGTACTCTTAATGCGAACAAGTCTTCCTAAATACTCATCTTTTAGAGAAAATATGAGTTTGATTAAGGAATCTAGTAAAAGATGAAAGTCTACATGACAAGTAAGTATGTTTCATTATGATTTAGTTAATCTCAAAAATAAATTCCCCAATGAAATGTAACTTAAAACAAAAATGTTGTATGTTAAATTTTCCTACTGGGGAATCGAATACCGTTTAACCTATCAAAAGTTTGTGATTTTCTTGTGGTTAACTTTCTCCTATACATGTTTAATATCTCTCTCCATCAGAACATGACACTTTTTTTTCTCCACCATATCTATATTTTCATACTTTTAATCCTACTATGCGTTAACTCAGGTGACTTTTTTACTTCCCTTCCTTTATTTTAAAGTGATAGTTTTACTGACTCTTGTTCTGATGTGGGACATTCAATGAAGTTTCCAAGTCCAATTTTGAAATTGCGCGGACGCAATTCAAAAAACAGGGGAATGATGTAACATCCCAGGTAAATAAATAATAGTACGTTCTATTGTTTATCAATATTTGTGAATAAAATGTTAATATTACTTTAAAGGGAATGCTATACTCGATAGCGTACCCAATACACAACACTGAGTTTCTTTGAAACCTTATGTTGCACACTAATAATATAATAGTTAATGCCTAATTGCTGTAAGGGAGTGAATGAACAAAAATAACTAAAAAATGATTACATATGATTGTTAAATATTTTTACATTTATCCAATTAATGTTAGAGGCTTAAAATCCAAATGAATCCAATTTTAAGAATAAATATTCTAATATTTCTAAAAGATTGTTTTACCGCCTTTTGATGGAATTTTTTTTAAATCTAACTTTTGATAATTTTATAAGTTCTATTTGTCAAAATAAATTTATTCTTTATGATTGGGATATTGAAATTTACTTTGGATAAATTTTTGGTATGTTTCTGACAATGTTCATTTTTTTAATGAATAGTGAAAAATATTGCATTTTACATCAAAACTGTTTTTTCATATAATTTAAATATATGTTTAGGTTATCTTTTTAATTGGTTTTAAAGTTTAATTATAATATATTTTTACAATTTAATTCAATGGTGGTCATTAGAATTAATTTCACTATGAAAATGGACATAAACAAGTGCCAAACTTTTCATAGATATTGCTTCCAAAAAACACGATGTTTGTTTTGATAGCCGGAATTAACTATATGATTTAACAAAGAAAATTCTATGTTTTAAATTTTGTAAAAGGGAAATAATTTATAAATTTGAAATATGAAATATTTCTTAGGGTTAATTTTTGTTATTTTTCTGATAATGATTTTTTTAATGAATAGTGAAAAATACAGTTTCTAATTCAAAACTACGTTTTCATCCAATTTATTTATATATTTAGATTTTCATTTTAATTGTTTTTAAAGTATAATTGAATTATTTTTTTATCACTTAATACAATGTTGTTAATTTGAAGTAATTTCATCTTTAAATCGGATGTAAAAACAACTCAATCTTTTGATAAATTTTACTTCTTAAAAACCCGTCTTTTGTTTTGACAACAAGATTTACTTTTAAATTAATTACTAAAATTTATGTGTTTTTAATTTTATGAAATGGATTCCATATTTGGAATCATAATTTTCAAATTATGTAATTAAGACTCTTTTGTTTTTGGACATTATGAATAGTAATGATGGTAATTATCTTTAATTATCGTGTTTAATTAGCAATCGAGTAATTAAGGGTAAGAAAATAATATAATAAAAATATAAAATGACCCCAAAATGTGTCATAATGCTATTTATGGTGCCATGAAGGACCATGGGACGCATTTTTCCAACCTTGGGACCCCATGGAATCACTTTAGTGTGATAGTGACCTTTTACCAAAAAACATTTAAAGAAAGGAAAATGTAACCAAAGTATGTGACACATAAGTAAAATAATTTTAATTTTGTCTACATAAACTATATCTTAGACTATAAATAGTAATTGGAAAGCTAAAAAGATTTCCTAAATCACAGTATTTTTTTATAATTTTTATACATTAAATAAATTAAATTATTTATGACACTGTGATGATGTAGTGATTACCTCATAAATGAACAATTTAAATAAAATGAGAAGATAGGGTGAAATATAAGTCTTACACTTGTCACAAACCTATTGGATGGTTGGATTTAGAATCCTTATCACCTTATCCTCGAAATACATCCTTTTTGGACCTTTGAAATCCTTAAAATCATTTTATAATAAAGTAATAGTTTATAACTTTCCCAGAGTGCCCCTCCTCTTCTCTTATAAAAGGCCCCCACCTCTACCACCTTACCCACACCCCTCAAGCCTTTGGCTCAGACAAAACCTGCCTATTTCCTCTCTATAAATCCCTCTCTTCATCATTTAAGTCTAAAATTTGTCAGAATTTTCTTCAAGAAACCCTTTTGGTTCAAACCAAGAGGAGTTACCCGATTTAAAGGTAATGTCTTCACTTGTGTTCTTTTGTTTTATTTTTCTTCTCCAAACACCTAAAATATTTTTATTCATTTATTTTGTAACAAAAATAGTATCTTCAATATACTAGGATGTTTTTATGTTAAGTATTAGAGCTACACTTAAACACACCTTCGTCTAATTGTTAAAGAACATACTGTTTCTGTGGATGGTGAATTACTGCCTCACGAAATGATGATTGTTCAATATTCTCTTAACACATTTCATAGTGGCCATTATTATGTCACTGTATTTTATATATGATATATATGGTATTTATTTTTCCCATATGATTCTGTATTTTGTATTTAAAACATACCTTTATTCTTTTCATGTTGTGCAATTGCGATAATTCCATACGAGGAATTGTGGACTACCACCCCCTCAAGTGATGTTACTCATTCATGCAATACATGGAATGTATAAAGATGGAAATTAATGAACTAATGTGAACTATAAAACATATATATTATACTGGAATTATAATATATATATCTCTCAATTATTATTAATTCCATTAATATGACAAAGAAATGAAAGTAGTGTTCATGCGTACGTACGGCCTACCGTCTCCACGAACGGTGCATCTCATTTATTTTTATCTTCAAATGTTATGGAATAGTATGAAATGAATATTTACTGGATATAAGTGACATTTAAATCATTAATAATATTCTGGAGATTATTTACTTATAACAACATGGACAATCATTTTCAAACAAGTTCATTTTTGACTCATGTACCAAACATCGACAAAAACATCTGATATGAACTCACAAAATTAACCCTTTGTTATAACATTATAATATGTGATATGAACATAAAAATAATCTATAAAGTAGGAAATTAATAAATTATTAATTTACCAAAGTTTATTATTTCGAAATATAAATAAATAAACAAGACAAGTCGGACTTGTGGTAAGGGATCCTACCTATCTCTCTTTCTTTTCAAGTACACTCTTTTATGTCATTTCTTTTATGCTCCATGTTCTTATGTTGGAGGATGTTATTTTGTAATCCTATTTCTGTAATTTTTATGTTCATGTGATGAGATACCCTATTTTATCTCATAAATCCATTTTTTGTAAGTTTTATGGGGCGCCGTTAGGCTGCCAAAGTTTCATATGGGGATTTTCATCTCACTTTTTATTCCCGTGAGATTCATGCTAAATTTGCCACTATTTACTTTTTTGTGGTGTATGTACTACCCATTATTATACTATTTTTATAATATACTCTCATTTATGGGTATTTACATCTTCATTGTATGACCCTTCTTTCATGGGGTGTACATTTCGAAAGTTACCCAAATCGGTAAGGGAACCTTTAACCCTCATCTTTTTAAAAGACTTATTTTGTTATGTCTTTTAATTTACATATTTTTTTGGGATATGTTCTCATATATCCTTATTGATTTAAATTTTATGTCCAAGCGATGAGATACCATTTTCTCTCTCATCAAAAAATTTTAAGAATTTTAAAGTGACCCTGTTAGGCTGTCGAATTTTACCAAGGGAACTTTTTAACCCAATTTCGATTTCTTTGGGTTCAAAATGTAGTTATTGAATATGTCATCATATGAATATGTGTGAATGAACAATGATTGTTTTACACTTAATATCCACTAATATTGGGTGTATTTATATTTTTCACACATAATTATGAGATTGATTTATCCTTAATTTAAGGATACCTTTTTTATAAGGAATTTTATCTCATTTTACATTTCTATTGAGACTTCATTGTTGTTATGCACCAATTCACTCTTATATGGTGTATATACTATCCTTTGTAATATTATATCATGAATCCATTTATTCTCATGATATTATAAAGATCTGATTAAATGTTATTTCTCAATTATTGTATTCAAGTGTCTCTCATTTTTTTAAAAACCCTTTAACTAAAATAACGTTTTAAATGTTTTAATGATTTATTATTATAAATATTTCTAATTAATATCCATCTTTTCAAAATGATTTTAAATATTTATTTATATGGATATTAATGGTTTAAAGTGTTAAAATCTTCAAAGTGCTATCATACACTTTGATTAAAAAACCTCTTTATTAAATGTTTTAAATGGTTTTTAGAATGGATTCATTATTTCAATATCATAAAAGTTTATATTGTTATTGCAATGTAGGAATGTTATCATTAATTTATGATTAAGTTATGTGCTATGATTATGTTATGGTTCTTGGGAATTATTATGAAGACGGGTGGTTCCATGATAAACTAAGGGTGGGTGAGCCCGATATAGCTCTCTGATGCATTGGGTAACGCGAAGGAGTTAAACGTTAAGGTTTCTCCGAAGTGATTCAAGAAAAATACTGTGATGGGTATTCCAAACGTAACCAATAGGGTTACTCCCTACGTAAGAATGTTATTAATGCCTCAAGTAACATTTATGTCTTATTATTTCTATTATTTATTCATAAATCTTATGATTTCATGAGGTATGTCAACATGATTATGTTTTATGATTAATTTATGAATTTATTGATTCTTATGTATACATGGACTAATGTTCTCTTTTTGTATTGTTATAACCCTTACTGAGCTTTTTATGCTCATCCCATGTTTTTTTTGAAATGTTTTTCATTGGATATAAAGTTGAATAGGGTCAAATATGGGATCATGGAAATGTCAGACTGTCTAAAACAAGGAACAAGACATGACACTTTTATTCAAGAGTTTTTATTTTTGTGAAAGAATGGAAGATGAGTAGATGTGTCTACTTTTTAACCTTCGAGATGTAATAGTTATGTCCTAATTTTATAAAACACTAAACATGAAAAGATCCTCAATGTCAATTATTCATTTAATTCAATAATAAGTAATGATTAAGGCTAGTGCCTTATAAGAAAGCCTTTCCGGAGCATAAAGAGAGACTAGTCTTATAACTTATATTGATTCATCCAGAGCCATGATGTGGTTATACCATCTTATATGATGCATAAATCATATTCCTAGGAGTAGTGAAGATGTAGGATTATATATTAATTTCATAAAGATCATGATATTTGGGGCATCATGAGAGAAACTACCTGACACATGACCTTGAGCTAGTAGTAGTTGTCCATTCCATATGTTGTTAAAGTGACTATATTTTAGGTGAGCACTTTGGGGTGTATATCGACCATAAGAGACTCAAATATATATTTAAACAGCGTGAATTGAAGCTCAGATAGTGCATATGGATCAAATATCTACAATCCTTTGATTTAGTGCTTGCATATATGCCTAGGAAGGGAAATTTAGTCGATGATTCACTGAGTCGGATAACTCCAAAACATTCTGTATGGGAAGCCAATGATGAATTGAAGTTAATTTCCATATTCCCTGAGATGCATCTAGAGTATCATTATATTCATGTGTAGTATTACCTCTTATATTTGATAGTTACATCTTCAATCCTTGAGAACCTGAAGGGTATACAATTTTCAGATAATTAGGGATTGGATCACTTGAGAGTATATCAGAAGAAAACCCACCTCTGGATTGGTCTAAGGACAGCAATGGCATCTTGTGTATTCATGGGTGTGTATGGGTTCAAACAGATATGAGAGAGGTGTTGATGAAAGAGTCCCAAACGTTCAATGGTATGTTCATCTAGTTATCTCAATGATTTATCGAGATATTCGACATTATTATTGGTGGCCAATGATTAAACGTCAAATAACAGGCCTTATCACTAGTTGTTCCCCCTATCAGCAAGTGATAGAAAAGCACCAAAGACCTGAAAGCAAGTTACAACCACTTCTTGTCCTATAATGGAAATGGGAAGATGTTTCCTTGGACTTTGAATTCATTTTTCCTAGGTTGTAGAGGTGTAACAACGTTCTATGGGATTTTTTTCAGCAACTAATGAAAGTATCCCACTTCATTCATATTCAAGAGAATTTCTCAGCCAAAGAGCGGGGGAGACTATATGTTTATGATATCATACCACGACAAAAAGTCCCTTGTACTATCATTTCAGATAGGGATTCTCATTTCACAACATGATTTTAATTGGGATTGCAGAAGGATATGGGAACACAAGTTCTTCTAAATAGAACTTTTCACCCACATACTGATGGAAAATAATAATGAAAAATACAGGTTCAAGAAGATATTCTCTAAGCATCTATCATTTCTTTTGGTTGTCCTTTGGAGAAGCACATCCCTCTTTTTTATTTAACTGATAAAAAGGGATTTTGAGAAACAATTAATATGCATACTATTGAGTACTTGTATGGTTGGCCATGTCATTCACTCCTATGCTGAATAGAGGTAGGTTAGTAATCAATACAAGGTCATCATCTCCTTCAGTGAGGTTAGTAATCCGTACAAGGCCATGTAATTCACCCCAATGCTGGATAGAGGTTGGTTAGTAAGGCCAATCATCTCTAAAGACCTCTATAATTCATCGATGGGGATTGTTTTTTTCCATCAAGTATCACCCAAGCTAGGGAATATATAGTTTCAGATGTAAGGTAAGTAGTTTTTTCTTTATGTAGGGTTATTTAAGATTCTAGAAAGTGTCGGGCCGAAAGCCTATGTGTTTCTACTACCTCATAGGTATCATGTGATGCACTAAATCTTCCATGTTTCATAGCTTCTATAGAATCATGATAAAAGATATCATACCTCTGATCTGAGAGAAGTTGAGTTAGATACCAATGCAACCTTTGAGTAGTATCAAGTATGCATCATTCGCTGGAGCATGGAGGTTACCCACGGTTGGTTTGTCCCTATTTTAAAGGTGTTATACTAGCACGACCAAATGTTGTACGATACATGGGAACATGATGCTGAAATATTTACCCAATAGCCAAAATTTTTCTAGGATAGTGTTCCACCTCCCTTGGAAGGTGAACTTTTGGATGAGTTCTTGTAAGGGGGGAAGACTGTAAGAACCATGTTTTTCACTCTTGTATGTATCCTTTAAATTTCATTCTAATTCACTATTTGGGACTTTATAATAATTCATTTATATTTAGAGAAGGTCCCAAGAAATTTTGTGGCTTGTTTAGATCTTGAAACAAAAATTTTTGGAACAAAGTCTCTGTCACATGGTTACAGTAAACCATGTGGGTAGGGTGCACGGTTAGATATAATAGTGCGAATGGTTGAATTTTCATGTTGATCCATATCTCATGATTTGTGCCTGATTAACCTAATAGTGTGGGAAAACCATGTGAGTTCTTGTCTTATCTAAGTACCCTATCATGGTTTGCACACAAGTTGGAGAACCATGAATAAACACCATGAACATGCTAGTTTTTGGGTAGTTATAAATTGTTTTCCTTAATTATCAAATTTAACAACCTCATTGTTCCCTAATATGATTTCTATTTGAATTACCCTCCATTTTTATCAATTTTTAGATTTTTGAAGGCCTAATCTAGGGATCAAGATATCTTCTTCTTCTAAGTTCCATTAGATCATCTAGTCATCACATTGGATGCGCACTGGTATGTACATGAGTCTATTTGAGTCGTTCTTCTGCTATCTTTACCTTGACCTAGTTATCATGGTTTGAGAATTTTTTACTTTTTCCCAAATCTATGCCTATCGAAGCCAAATTAGACGATGATACTCGAGGACCAAAATCATAGAATCCTATGTTGGTTGTTCTATAAAACAACCCTAATGTTTGTTTATATTTAAATTTTTGTGTGGGGCCCACTATTTTCATTGAGTATCTTCCATTAAAAATATATATCACGATTATAATCATTATAAAAATATGGTTATTCTACTTAAGAATATGTTTTTAAAAGTTAGTGGATATTCCCACAAATCCATCAATCCAATATAGGATATTTTTTTAATATTTTCTGTCTTAGTGTATTAACACATTTGTTCTGATGGTCGAGAGTGTCTTGGCCTGAACTTTCTGAGGGTAAGCTTTTTATATTAAATGACTTGATCTATTTTGGGAGTTTTATAGTGGAATGTACCATTTATTCTCACCACATGACCCATCTAAGTTAAGATATTCCATTAATAATTAAATGTGAAATAGAAATTAGAAGGTATACTAAATATTTTAATTAACTTATTAAATAAAATTTAATAATAGGATGTATGTCCATAGAACCCCTTACCTTGTTAATTTAATTTAGTAGAGTGAAATTTGTTTATTGAAAATGATAAAATGAATTTAATGAATGGTTTTATGCTACATGGAATTGTCACAGTAATGAAAAGAAAGTATTGAACCAAATAGATTTATTGATTAATTAGGACATGATTAAATGGTTTCATAATTATTTAGCCGTTTCACACTAATGAAAGGTGATGGCATAACCCATATGAATTATATATTACTTAGTCACAAAAATTGGAATTTCCTGACCCGATATTGCCTTGGATCCTAGAGGGAGTTCCTTAAGCACTCGAGGACCCCATTTTGAATTCAATTATTTGACTTTATTTGGTTGAGCCCCACTGAGAACCCTATATTTGTATAGATTTGGATGCATGATTTGACATCATAGGATCCCTCATGTATTACTACAGGATGACTCAGATATAATCCTTGGATCCGGTATTGACATGTGGGTTCCTTGGTTAAAACCCATTAGGACCAGTAATTGCCTAGCCCTATTTTACCTTGGATGAACTCCTTGGACTTTGTAGGTGACTTATTATTGAATGAATTGAACTATGATTCTTGGATTACACTCATACCCCTATCCAGGCAATTATTATTACTCAGTTAGTGACCCTTTAGATCCACATTTCCTTGGTTAATACCATGGTACATTATTATTAAATATCATTATAGGATTCCGTGTTATATCTTATAACCTTCACTATTGTTAACATGTGACTCATTTATAAAATGGTAACAATCAAATAATGATCTGGTTACATGTTTAGACACCATATGAGGGTTGAAAAAGCTACATGGGTTTTTAGTTACATTATAGTTATTTACATTATATATTAATGCTTTCACTATATTACATTTATATTTCATGGGGCAAATGGTATATACACAATTTGTGGTAGCACACTGAGATTTATCTCAAACCCTCTCTAGGATTTGTTTGGTACCCAAGGTATATTACATGAATTCATTTGTTGATAATGGAAAGCATACAGCTTCGAGGACATGATTTTCTTCTATTTAGGATTGATATTAATAGCAGATGAACGATATGGAGCCCATGATTCTTGGTATAATCTTTGGATTTATGTTATAATTTTGTGGAAAATTTTATGCCTTCTGTCTTGTATCCATGGTTTCTAGTTTTCTAGTGAAATTATATATCACCATTATTTGTTATATTCTTGTATGTTATTTTAGTTATTTCTATTATTTTTTATTTTTTATCCATTTTCTATTATTACATAATCTCTTCAAAGTCACCACCTTGGACCTTGTTTCTTGTCAAAATCCTCTGGCACTTGGAGATATGTGCTTGAGGCTATGTGACCCACTATGATTGGGAACCTATAAAGTCGAATCCAGGTCTAGGACTTCACACTATGGTACATTCTAGTGCTATTAGAAAATATTTTTGATGGTACACTTTGACATTTCATGTACTTTCATAAGCTTAACATGGTGGAAGTTAAGTATAAATACCTATCACCCTTAATTGATGATCTATTAGACCATCATAGTGGGGACTATTGGTTTTGGAAAATTTGCCTAAGATTGGTATATGATCAGTTGAGGGACTAGAAAGAGGATTTTCCAAGTACTGCTTTTCTGAGCCTGTATGATCACTTCAAGTATTTAGTTATTCCATTTGGGATTATAAATACTCTATAATTTTTCATGTCACTAAAGAACCATACATTTCATTGAATTTAGGAATACTCTATGGTTGTGATTGTATATGACATCTTGGTGTATTTTAAGATGGAAGAGGAGCATTCAGACCATCAATAGGATGTTTTTGGTGTTTTTAGATATAATTTTATATGTTAAAAATTTTCAAAGTTCTAGTTTTGGATTCATAATATGATGTTTTTGGGTCACATGATTTTTTAGGTAAGAGTTTCATTGGATCTAGATATGTTTTAGGCAATGATTTCTTAGGATAAGCCAAAAAATGTGTTTTATATTCACATTTTTTTAGGATTTTACATGTATTATAGGTGTTTTTTTGGGACTTATATAGGCAATATTATCACCTAATGATATGACTAAGAAAGGGGTTATATGTCAATGGGATGAGATATTACAATGTTCTTAGGATTATTTGGAATACACTCCATTTTTTTATTCTACCTAATATGGGGTGAGTTTATGCAGTACATCTCAATTCTTCAAGTGTTGGATTAGGGTTTTTTATAATGTGGGATGGCTAGGTGGTTGCCTTTGGCTTGAAGAAGTTATGCTCACCAGAGCAGAATTAACCCAGCCATGAACTAGTGTTGGTAGATTTCATGCATGTGCTGAAGATAAAGAAACATTACCTATTCATGGATTATTTCTTAATTTATTTGGATAATAAGATATTGAAGTACATTTTATTCATATGTACCTAAATATTATGTATGGGGATTGATTGGAGTACCTTCATGATTTTCATTTCGATATTGTATATACATCTAGGAAGGGTAATGTGGTCACTGAAACATTGAGTTGGAAGAATCCAATGAAGGTAGTTCAGGAATAAGTACATGAGTGTGTTATGATGATATTTTATATTTATTTTATACTATACATGCACATGGATATAGGTAATGTTTTATTTTCCACTGTGTATGTTAATACCTATCTCATTGATTAGGTGAGTATATACTAGACATCTAATCCCAGGTGATAACATATTAGCAATGATATTAATGGTGTGGAGACCTCAGGTATTGGTCTTATTATCATGATGGATCGCTTCATTTATGAGAGTGGATGGTTGTTCTATTGAGTTTGAGGAAGGATATTATTCATGAGGGGAATCAATCTAGTTTTCAATTCACCCTAGGGAGACCAAGATGTATTTCACCTTGACTGGCTAGTATTGGTGGTCTAGGATAAGACATACAATGGTGTATATTATTTATTTAGGTTTGACATGAAATTGGATAGATAATTTGAATCAGAGACCAGACTAGTTGTTATAGACACTTCTCATGAAAGTGAAAAAGTTGGACAAGTTCTCTATGAATTTCATGATTAGAGTACCTCATACATTAAGAAAAAATCATTGTATATGGGATATTGATGATTTTATAATATCCAATTTCCACCCACTAGGGAGTTGATATAGGTAATGGACATTGGCTTCCACTATGTTAGAGTGGTTTTCTCAGGTTCATGTAGTTCCTTCAATGATAGTTTCAGTTCAAGAAGCCCATTTCACATCTCTCATTTGGAATAGAATCCTGTAGGATTTGGAAACCCTATTGATGTTGATAAAAATATATCACCCAAATACGGTTGCCCAATTTGAGTGTACCATCCAAAATATTAAGGATATGTTTTTGGAATGTCTGCTCAATTTAAAAGTTTCAGGGGAGAGTCACCTATCATTAGATTATTTTTCATATAAAAAATTATGTCAGACCTTGATCACGATGTCCCTATTTGAGGAATTATACAGGAGACTATGCATATCCCCATTTCATTGGGATAAGGTGGTAGATAATTATTTTTCTAGAAGAAGCACTTTCCATGAAATTTCTAAGATAGTTAGGTTGATTTAGAAAAATATAGTAACATCTCAGAGTGTCCAAAATTTATATTCTATCCATTTTTAGACTCTGTTAATGTTTCAAATTGGTGATCAGGTGTTTTTTGGGAATAAGTTAATTTTGGACGTTGTCACATGGGAAATCATGGGAATATGGGCCCACATTATGTCAAGACATTTTAATATTGGAGAATTATATGAAGGTGGCCTACCGGTTGGATCTACCACCTAGTTGAACTCAACTCATGATTTCTTCCAAGACTCCCAATTAAAGAGATTACATCCAGACCTATCTCGCATGTTGGAGTGGGATGATTTGGAGTTGGAGATTGATACCACTATAGTGTAGAACCTATTTTTATCATGTATTTTTAGAGAAAGGTGGTATATAGAATTGTGATACATTTTGAAGGTGTACCTTGAAAAAGATAAAGAGATATCTATGAGACATTGGAGAAAGAAATATTGGTAGGGAAGTGGCCACACCTGTTTCCGTCTAGAGAATCATAAGATATTTCTAGGGGAAGAAAGCGGTATGTTGGGGTATTTATAACACAAACCAAGACACTCACAAGTTTTCATTTTTGTTTTTTTTACTTTGGTGAATTGTTGGAGTTCCTTGGTGCGGGAGATGAAAACCAATATTATTTGGGGAGTTATATAAGGGATCACATTTAGTTCATAATTTTTCTAAATAGTAAGAGAACCATGAGATGGGTGCTGCAATTTTGAATGTATTGTTCCAAACATCTGGGGCATAGTTTTTTAAATCATGGGACACTTTTGATCAGACTCTATGGCCTGTTTTGGGAGGATAATGGCACCCACATAGTTGGAAAACTATTTTCCATATAGTGTGTTCAAACCATATGACATGTCTAGATCAATAAAAATGGGGAACTTATCTTTTTCACCTCTCTATTTTTCATGGTTCGGGGTTCTTTTTTCTTCCCCCATGTGCACATATCCTTTCTTATGGTCGTGGGTACCTCTCCCTTTTTCCTTGGTTAATTTCCTCTTAGAATTTTGGTGGTTTAGATTAAGGTATGTCAATTTATCTTTGAACAATCCGTCGTTTTTTCTCCACAATCCTTGTTCTTCCATTTTAATGGAGTTGTGGATACCTAGGGGTGGTGTCAAATTAATATAGGGTTTTTTATTGTGGTTTTGGATTTATTTATTGGGTCATTTGTGTGTGAGGACTTATTCCAACTATTTTGAGTGGTCTTCATCAAAGCTGATTAGCATTGGACTAAATTTGAGGTAGGTGACTCAATTTAATGGATTTTTCCATGGAATACCTTTAACATTCTAATTAAATGTTTTTTTATTATTTAAATTAAATTTAAAATGATTAATACATGGTATTAGTTCTATTTTTGGTTTGATCCATGCTCTGGTTTGTCAATTCGTTATTTAAAGAGGGGTTACCATAATGGGTCATACATGTAACAAATACAAAAAACAAACTGGATAAAATTCATTTCATGATTAGATCTTTATTATTTTGATAAACATGATTGAATATATTAATAAATAAATTTATTAATTAATTACATTTCATCTTAATGATAATCCAATCTTAATTGGAGATACCAATAATTTATAGCATTCACAAAAAATAAACGGAATAACTAATAATGAAATATTAATTATAATAAATTAATTGAATATTTTATATTATTTAATACAATTATTAAATTTTCAAACACACATTTGTGTGTCAATAAATATTTTAATGGTTTAATGGTACAATTTATCAATTTAATGTAATTTTTTATTCTATCCTCTAATGGGAGACTACTCAGTGCATGCAGTCCAGCTACATGTCATGTACCTCAATTACCATGTATTTGAGTCATAAACCTTGGGGTTAGGTATGTTAACTCTGTATGACTATAAGATGTGTACATTAAAGCTACACTCCATTTATGCTCTTTGTAACAACTTGATATTTTTAGATTTTTTCGTATTAATTTGTCATTAAATATTTTAGATTCACATGACACTAAAAATAGTTCATTATATATATATATAATAAAATATAGAGTCAAACATTCCTTTGACAAAATATACCAACTATTATTGTGCCACATGAAATACCAACTTGTCTTGCACTACAAGCAATTTCGACTTTGTGTACGATGCAGGAAACACTGAGTTTCTATGAAACACACACACACACATATATATAAAATTAATTAAATGAGATAATTTTAACCTCACAATTAAATATATTTATCTTAACAGTAATAAATACTTTCTATATATTTTTTTGAATTGTTTTATATAATTAAAACGTATTGATAAAGAAAGATGAGATTTTTGGTAAAGTCATTTTATGCTAAAAATACTATTTTCATGAATGGACACATTTTTATTAATAAATATAATTTTAGAAACATTTAGAAATTTAATTTTATAAAATAATATTCAGTTTTTAATTCATAACATCAAAATTATCCTTTGGTGATTTTTTGGTATTTTTATAAGAAAAATTATTTTTTAATGAATATTGAATAATATTGCTTTTTAATTAAAAATTGCCACTTTCTATAATTAAATATTAATGATTTATGATATTGTAAAAATATTTTGTGGTGAAATTAGAT
The DNA here is from genome assembly GCA_963277665.1 of Viscum album. Classification (NCBI taxonomy): domain Eukaryota; kingdom Viridiplantae; phylum Streptophyta; class Magnoliopsida; order Santalales; family Viscaceae; genus Viscum; species Viscum album. Next base: position 1,553,311,751 of record OY728141.1, read on the forward strand.
AAATATTACATATATTAATAAAATTTAATTCATTATAATAAATTTCAATTTTAAACTAAATATAAAATATTAACAAACTTTTGAACTTTTCCCTACTTTAAAACCTCGTTATTTCGTCCCATCTGCGTAATTAGAACAAATCCTAATTTTGCCGCTTCTGTGATTTTAATTTTAAAAATCTGACATAGATAATATTATTAATTTTATTATTTATATTCTAATATGACCATGTTAATTTTTTCCAAAATGATTAGTAAGAGTGATTAAAATTAATCACAATATTTATGGCCAAATTAAACTTAATTAGGGACTAAATGTTAAAATTAAGGACCCCGATAACCTAGAAACCTGCTCAACACCCATTTTATGTCAATATTTACGCCATAAATCTTACAATATTTAGTTTTTTAGTGTAGGGATGACTTTTTAAAGGAAACAATATGTGCACACCTGGTTTTTTTTAAAAATTTCATAGGAGTACTTTTCCTTCCCCATAAAAGGCCACCACCTCTGCCCATTAATCACACCTCTAAAACCATTTAAGCACATCTTAGATCATCCCATGTAGCCTCTAAAAAAATCCTCCATTTTACCTTGAATCCTACCTTTAGGCATAAATCTTCCCAATGAATCCTTTTGGCACAAACCAAAAGGAGTTTCCCGATTTAGAGGTAACATCTTCTACCAAGATCCCTCCATTTATTTTTCTTCTCCACCCATAAACTATATTTATTACCTTATTGTTTTAAAAAACCAATATAATCAATATAATAGGATGTTTTTATGAAAATGTTATCACCTAAATTTATACATAACTCCGTCTAATGGGTGTTGAACATACTATTTTGGTGTACGGTGAACTACTGCCTCAGGAAACAATGATGGTTCATTTCTCCATTACCACAAATCATGGTAGCCATTATGATGAAAAATTACTTTATATATTTAATATATTATATTTTCTATGTATTTAATATTATTTATTCCTTTTACAACACACATATATTTAATTTACATTTTTTGTTAATACCATAATCTCATTTGAGGAAGTGTGGGCTACCATCCCTCAAATCGATGTGATTCATTCACACACAACATGGAATGTATTAAGTGTAGTTTTAGTGAAATTATATGATGTTTATGATAGATTAATTTTACATGAATAATGATATATACATACATACGTACATACATTCATACATATATATATTCCATTTACATACATTCTTACAATATGACAACAAATATTGAAACAACGTTCATGCATAGATATGGATTACCATCTCCATGAATGGTTTATTCCATTTCATACTACTATATTCTATAGATTATTATAATATAAATATAATTTATATATCTTAATGTTATATCATTGTTTACATTCTATAATCATTATATAAGTTTAAGGACCAAATATTTAACAAATTAAGACACAAGTGAAGAACAAAGTGAATTTTACCCAAAGTGAAACTTAAATATAGGAATGTTAACAAGCGAGTAATATAAGGTCATAATGAAACCATATATGGTATTATTTATAATAATATAATTATTTATAATATTTATAATAAAAAAATATTTATACAGGTAGATTGCATGTTTACAAAGAGAGCCAAGACACAAGGTAAGGGGGTTTTATCTCACTTTTAATTTATGTGAGATACAAGCTATGTACACGACACTTTACTTTTTTGTGGGTTGTGTAATAAACATGATTTAATTCGATATATCTTATAATTTAAATTATGGTAATTCAAAATTCTATTTTTTGATCCTTTTTTCATGGGTTTTAACATTCAAAAGTTACAAACTCAGTGAAGTGTTTTGCCTCGATTTTTCCTCTTTGAGACTCACGTTTTGTTACGCACCTAAATTTTTTTTCTATGTGCATATATTTCCCTTTTTCATGGTATATAATTAATACAAAATTTTAATGACTTTGTAATCTTAATTTAATTTACTATCTTTACATGTAGAGTTTGTACCAAAAATATCAGGTTATAAGATTTTATTGAGAAAATCTCATTGCGTTTCGAGATTGTTTATGTTAACACTTCCATTGATGAAATCTTAAGATCCATATATCAATAATATTCATGATTTTCCTTATCCTCTATTATTTCATGATATTACCATGTATTGGAACCATATTCTAATATTTGGAACATATGATACTTAGGAAGGTGTTTGTAAGAAAGCCTTACTTTACCATTTAATCAGTCTGGAAATTGATGTTTTCTAAGAAGGGATTCCAAAAATATTATAAAATTATCCTCAAAGCTTTAAAATATATTTTTACACTTTATTTTTTCTATCACTGATATCTTCAATGGAATATTATTTTCTATTTCTAAATGATGAATAATTATATCTTTTTATAGGTTGAAAATTAATAATCATTTTACCTTGTACGATATGTACATATTTACCTACCATCATTTCATAGAACCTTACATTACATTTTTAAAAGTATAATAATTAAGATAAGGTTTTTAAATGTATTTTTCATGAAAAATTATTCTCAAAATATTATGAAACTTCTTCTAAGATATTACAAGGAATTTGTTTTTCAAAATCTTTCAAATAATTATTCAAAACATTTCAATGAATATTAACAAAATTGGTATTCAAAACGTTTTTAAGATCTATTTATTAGTTTTCAATGTATTTTCAATGAAATTATTTTCAAAACATTTTGAAGATTTAATTAAATTGTATCATTGTTTTTTCAAAGAAAATTTTTTTAACATGTTTTGAACCTTATTTTATAATTTCTCAATGAAAAAGAAGTTCAAAATTATTTCCAGTCTTCTTTATATGCTTTCCAAGATATTTTCTGTGAATATTATTTTCAAATGGTTTTATGCATTAAAAATAATTTTTTAATTTAAAAAGTATATTTTCATTACGAAATGATTTCAAATAATATTTTAAAATTAATTTCCATCTAAGATGACATCTATCGATGTTACACATGTCATTCTAGGAAATTATATAATGGTTAAATTCATATCCTTTATATGAATGGGTTATGATTAATGTAATGGACTTTAGGAAACCCATTTTTCCTTCATGTGTAATATGTTTATGAAACTCATCCTCTTTCATGGGTTATATGATATTGAAACCTGATTATTGTCATGAGTTATGATTATGAAGAAATGATTATGAAACATGTCACTTTCCATAGGTTATGACATTTTTACATGTTTACGATACCCATTTCATTTCATGGGTTATGATATGTTTATTTATGATGTTCTTGTAGATGCATGAATGATTTCTTTATTTAATGGGTGGGTTCTATATCTACCTTCAATTCATTGGGTTATGATTTATATCTCAGGAGATAGATAGTGCTGTATTGAGGGTTAAATCAATTTAGTAATAAAAGGCTAGAATGAGGGTTCACTTGGTTCAGTAATAGAGGGCTAGAATAAGGGTTTACATGGTTTAGTAATAGATTTTTTGAACAAGAATTTAATTTGTTCAGTAATAAAGGGCTGGAATGAGGGTTTACATGGATTAGTAATATAGGGCTGAAATAAGGGTTTACATGGTTTAGTAATTAATGGCTGGAATGAGGTTTTACATTATCTAGTAATATAGGGATGGAATGAGGTTTTCTGAATTTAGTAATACAGGTCTTGAATAAGGGTTTAATTGGTTTAGTAATGTAGTGCAGGAAAAGGGGTTCACCCGGCTCAGTAAAGGACTTTATCCCCATAGATTGTTCTGGTTTTGATGCCTTGGCTACTATGGAAGTCATAATATATTCTTATGTTTTTTCAATAATTCAATGTCTTATTCCTATGTTATTATTTCATGTCCTATTATCATTATTTCATTATGATCCATGGCTTATTTACTACCAATTTTATTCCATTATCTATGTTATGATATTTTATATGTAGGGTATAATATTCTATTTTCATGATCACAAACTGATACACTTATGATCATGTTTATTATCTCATGTATCCCTTTCTTACCCTTACTGTTAATTTTATCTCACCCCTTTTAAGATTCCTTTCCACAAGTTTAGGATAACATTTACTTTGTATGATATATCTATGAAGGGTTATAGTCAATAAGAACCCAATGGGAGATGATGTAGCGTAGAGTTATACCAATGTTTACGTTTCCATATTTCCAAAGTCTCTATACCAACTATAGTATTTGGTCATCTGTTTGTAGAATGTTTTAGTATTCATAAAAAGTTATGTAATGTTAATGCTTTAAAAAGAGTGGGTTTCTATAGTATTCACTAGGTAAAAGTTATAGTTGCGATTTGGAAACAAGGATAATAAAACCCCAGTGATCTACATAGGTATATTTCTATGTATATGTCAAGGTATTTCTCTAAGGATAAGAATAAGGGTGAGTTAAAATTTAGGAAAATTTCCTATAATTTTGGATAAGGATAGAGTGAGTGGTTTCCATGCAATACATCCCTATCTGGATACTACAAGTGGATGTGGATCTAGAACAAATGTACCTAGGGGAGATAACTCTGACAATATTTTCTACGTTGACTCAGGGTAATTTGGTGCACAACTACGGGATTTTATGCCCACATAGTTTGACACTCCTCGGGGATATGCTTTGGGAATTCACAAACTCTTCAAGAACTATCATGCATGATTTAGATATATGTTATCTATGAATAGCCCATAATAAACCCAAGCTGTCATATATTATCGAATGTTTCATGATATAGGCATCCTATATGTAATTTATTTCATGAATATTTGGTTTAATGTTAAGAAAATTAATTCTCACCATATGATTATGCTTTTAGTCAATGACAGGAACCATAAGGTACTAGATTAATGTTGAATGCGATGGAAGATTTCTAGATGAGAAGTCAAGTGGGATGATCACTAGAGTGAATGAAATCGTGATCATGCCTAATCAATTTTCACAAAATATGATTTATAATGTCTACATTAAGAAACTCTTGGACTCACCATAGAATATAAAGAAGGTGTTCGGTAAGAGTTTAGGTAAAAGAGACCATGGAGGAAAGAAGATCTAGTTTCTTTTGTGTCAAGAATGTGGAAAGAATCACCTTAGTGAATGTCTTAGAGGAAAAATAATGTGTTTTGACAGTGGAAAATAAGGACGCAAATTAAGTTACAATAAGGGAAAATCTGAAATGTTTAGTTATTGAAATGGATGGTGATTTTGGCCTCCATAATTCTTCATCAAAGGTTAAGTGTTTTAAATGTAAATAAAATTTTCATTATGAAACCCAATGTCCCAAGAGGAATGTTCCAGAAGAGAATCAGTAAGGTGGTGCAATTAATTGTTACATTATTGGATAATGATGAGTGTACAAAATAAATTAATGGATTAAATATGAATTATCCGATGTATTTATGTATTTGGATTTAAATTTTATGAATGATGAAATATAGAAGGATTGTTCTACTTATTGGACTCCATGTTATAAACTATTATATTATAAAAAATCAAGGAAGGGTCAATGATCCTCCCATTTCCCTTTAATGTTTTAAATACAAGTAGTCAATTTGACCTCCTGTGACTCAATCATTATCTCAAAATGGCCATTATTATTTATATGAAATATTATGCCTACATAAAACTAGGTACCTATGTCACATTATAATTCCATTTATATATGTTATGTAAATCTTGATCCAGACTCATATATCGTCCTTGGAACACTATGAAGATTAAATATACACATCACATAAATTATCATTAAACTATAGGAGGAGGTCATTTTTTATTATTGCGGAGTAAAATTTATTACTAATTTCATTATAACCCATATAGAATAAAATCCATTAAAATGAGTGGAAAAAATATATATAAATTCATGGAAGTTTCCTCAAAATTCCACTACAGAATATCAAATAGATTCAACCACCGCACAAAAACTTAATGTTCAGTATTAACCTGTTGGAATATGATATATTGAGATACAAACATAGACACACGTTTTTTTTATTCCATGAAACTAAAAATAATTCCATAAATAACGGTACATTTTGGAATATAGGTTACTTGGTTGTAGTCTAATTATATATTGATTATTGAGTATTGGATACAACTGATGATATAAAGCCATGATGAATGATTGTAGGCGGATGGTGGTGACACACTGATGAACATTGCTAGACCATAAGGAAGGTGACTTGATGGGAGAGGAGGACTACTGAGTGGATGCTAGTGGTGTCACTATAATGGGTGTTGGTGGGTGTGAGGGGACAACGAGGCATAAGATGGTGTAGGAGCACCAACATAGAAATAAGGTTTCAAAGGCTATTTTGGAATGTCCATAATAGAATAAGATACTTGGAGAGATAAAATCTATTATGATAGGATGATAGATTGATGTTAGGTGAGAAATACAGGATGATGTACTGATCGATGCACACATGAGGTTGACTAGTTGGTGTTTGGGCCTATAATCTATGGGACCTTTTGACCATGTATTTGTACATGTGATTAAAGACAATTAAGGTTGGTTCATTAGGACGTAGTTCCCCTGGTCCTATGTTCCATGCAATATGTTACACTTTTTCTAGATGTAAAAATAGGGCTCTATCCTTTATAAAAATGTGGTGTTACCACTATGTTCTAAAATGTTGATCTATGAAACTCAAGTAAAATGTATTCTCACATAATTTGAGGATTTTTTTTTCATAAAATGAAACCCAATGTTACTTCTCCTCACCTAAACAACCAAAATAATTTTCACAAAAATTCAATATACATATCACTCTACCATAGTGACTCCAAATTATACTCCTATACTTATCAAAGTAATAATAATTTCTTTTTCATATAATAAATTCATAATCCCACATAAAACTCATAATAATTATTGTAAATATATTTCATCATCATTAATACATTTTAATCCTCAAATTATTTAGGAGAAACATCAACATTGACTTTAAAATCTTGGAATTGGACACTATATTACCATTTGCATGGTTGATTGTGATTTTGAAGTCATAATCATAAGGAAAAACCACATATATACTCTATATAAAATTCAAATACAATAATGAGAATATATGTCTCAAACTCTTATATTCTATATAAATAATAAAACCTTCATCAAAAAAATAAACCCTTTCAAACTTAAGTGAAATAAACACCACCAAATTATAGAAATTTTTAGTATCCCATTTACTTTTATGAGGATGTATATGTTAAGGACCATAAGAAATGATCTCTCTATCTTGAATAAATTAAGATCCAGAACCATGATTATATGAGTTAAAATATACTTCATTAATAATATCCTAATCTGGTATATGAAATTGGGGCATTGAATAATTTTTTTAAACATTCAAATTGCACTAGAAATTTGTTTTTCTATTAAAATACATTACCTTTTTTATTAAATGTTCACAATGAACATGTAATATGAGAAAATTCAAGGACGAACCTCCTATAATATAAATCCTTGTTTCAAATAAATGTTACCTTTAATATATTATTTGTTGTGTTCCATGAAACAATTTCAATGACCATCAATATGTCTACTACTTTTCCATGGTCTAATATAACATGGACCTGAAAATGAACACCATATCTCAAGAATTATAATTTATAAAAATTATCATAAAATTGTTATTATGAAAAACTATCAATATTATCTTGAGATTTTCCATAATATACTAGGATATCATTACTTAATACAAGTAATAAATCATTAAGATATATTTTAAGCACATAATTCATAATCACTATAAACATTATTGGTGTGTTAGTAACTATGAACAACATCACTACAATTTTAAAATTCCTATAAAAAAACATAAAATTTATCATAGGGACAAATTCATATTCAATATTATTCTGGGGATATATAGATCATAAATAAATCAAAAAAATCATTTCAACCCATTAAATTAATGAAAAACTCATCTCTTATAGGAAGTGGATAGTGATTCCTCATTAGAACAAGGTTTAACTTCAAGTTATCTATTCATAACCTTAAGCTTACATCCTCCTTATTCGATATCTATAATAGAGTGTCTCATGGTGATACACTATGTCAAGTGAGACCTATCTAAAATAATTCATCAATTTGAATCCCAAACTCCCAAATCTCTATAGGTTAAATATGATAAACTATCATAGAAATAATGGAAACATATAGGTATTGATCTATCCAAAACTCATTCTCTAAAATCCAATGTAAACACATTAATTATTTTAGGAAAAAATTGAGATAATCCTAATAAATCCAAGTATGCACATCCATATACACATTAGAATCGAGTAAAAACAAATTCTATCATTAATTTGCAATAAACTATGAATAAATCCATCACTACCCAACAAAAAAATCTATTCCTTTAATAAAAACACATTATCACCCAAAAAATTATAGAAATATACTATACACCAGTACCAATATACACTACGTTTTTTACAAATTAAAACAAATACATTCTTAGGATAAAATTATACATTTAAATCCATAACATGAATAGGTTCCATTAATATAAATATCATCCCATAATCAACGCACAAAATAACATCTCTGATATCCCAATTTAGCAAACCAATAATGAATTTAACTTCAAGGAACATAAAAAAATATTGAATAGAAGTTATAACCCATAAAAAATAAAAATGGTGAGAAATTAATGAGAAGAAATTATATCAATCAAAAAATAATAATTAGTGGGTTAAATGAAATTAATATCCTAAAACACCTTTGAAAAATCTACCTATAAAACTTCTATAGTAAAAACATTCCCAATTCTGAAATTTCCCTCTATTGTCTATTTTTCTTGCCTCTATGTCCCCAATTTATCATTCTATCATTGAGCTCACTGAGCTCCTCATGATGTTCTATCATAGTACCACCATGTTCTTGCTGTTCTAATATTAATCTGTTAAATTTATGTAATATAATATGAAACTAAAAGATCTAAAAATATTATTAAGTGTTCTATTAATAGTCAAACTTCTATTTACCCTCTTATAAAAAATCTAAAAATAAGGGAAAATAAACTTTTAGTGAATTATATTAAAACAAGATAAAAAATGAACACATTTGTTTTCAAAAAATGGTTGATTAATCCCCATAATAAAGAAATTAAATCACTCTATAAACCTACTTCGATTTCCCTAATAACATTTCCAATTATTTTAAAATGGATAACATCATTATCAAACACCATTCTAAGAATTTCCCTACTAATAAATATTAATAATATATCATGTATTTGTCAATAAACTATCTTCAATCTTAGTTTTTTTCCAATATAATAGTAAAATAACTTAGAGATAAAAAATTCATAACTACCTCTAAATCATGGGTATCAAATCTATCTAAAAGTTAAATGGTCTAAACTACAGGTTAGTAATAAAATCATTACAATAACACATTTACTCTTAAGCCTCACACCAAACCAAAAAAACCTACGAAATCCTCTACAAAATCACTAATAAACTTATTACCACTAAAATATAGGAGTATAATATATAAAGTATTTTATAATCAGGACTTGAAATTGAGGCCATCTGACTGTAGATAATGATCACATGAGTATAGTGCCTATCATTAATACACTAAAACCTCAATAATCCCACTTATAATAGAACGTAGTTCAAATTAACCATCTATATAAAATAAAAAAATATATTAAACATCTATTAATTAATGTGTTGTCACATAACTAGAGATATTCCCCTCATACCCTAGCAACCAAATGATATAGAAATCGTTCAATGTGATTTTTCAAACTTTTCCATGATTTGGTTATCCACTTTATGGAATTAAAACTAATTCTTACAACATGCAATCATGTAAGACCACAATATAGAGATAAAAAATGTCATAATTAAAAATAGAAAAACATCCAGTATATAATGTTTATATATAAATGTAATTCCTAATAATAGTACCAAATCATTCAACCCTACATGCACCACTATATGAAAAAACACAAGAAATCATTATAACATGATACTGTATTATATTTGAATCCAAATATATAATTATAACCTATAGTAAAAATAATATTCCATAAGTATCAATTCTTTGGTTATAGAGTCTTCACATAGATTAGAAGGGGTCTTCAATTTCAATACAGTTTCTCTGAATTAATTCTCATACTAGATTTAGGTAATACTAGAACCTTAATACACATGAAATCCTTACTGGTTATTACTCTAAAATATATCCTAAAAAACTTTATTTGATAATATAACATTACTAAATGAACCCATTAAGGATCCAACTGATCTAATAAAGAGATTAATTAATTTTCCATGAATTCCACTATAGGGATTGAGATAGTGACTATCACCAAGAGAGTATCATCACATATCCATAGATTCAATTAATATTTTTGAAATAAAACTCCATAAAACTATAAGTAATATCATTTAATTTCATAGACTCATGTACATCAACAATGTATATAAAATGTATGTAACATCAATCGTTTCAAAGGTTAAAGAAAAAAAATTACAATAACACACAAACCATTTATAACATAAACAAGGTATATTGAAAAACACTAGCATAAATATTTCTCATATGTCTATAGATAGGGTTAATTGTACCCCCATCTAATTATATTCATAATGATTGTAAATAATTATAAATAAAGTCTAGGTGAGAATATAATTATGCATAGTAGGTTCCTCTATGGAACTCTCATGTATCAATATAAATGATGTATATTAATGCCTCAATTAATGAAGTAAAAAAATCAATATAAAAATAATAACAACTGATGTAAATATCCAAAACACTTAAACATCATGACATATAATCAACACACTAAACATAACAAAACATTACATGGCTCACACAACAAAAGCCTATCCATTTGTGAATAGTAAAAAATCTGTTAAACTATCCCCTCATAGAGGCCCAAATATATGTAAGAACCAAGATAATAATAGAATAAATCATTTTCTAATTTATTACTATTCATTAATTAAATAGCTTAATTTATTATAAAATTCTAAATTTGTTTTATTAAATCAAAACAGAATTTTTTTTCATTAAACTCTGGTCTTATAATGTTTTATTTAGAATTTTAATTTTAAAAATATATAATATTATTTTTAAAAAAAGGAATACAATTTTAAAATTCATCATATCACAATTATAATAATGTGGATTTTTGACAATTTTCAAAAAACAATTATTTTTAAATGAATAGTTAAAAAATAATGTTTATTATTATAAATTATATTTTCTTTTTGATTATTGAAAAATAAATATTATTTTTTCGATTAGTTTCAAAATTTAATTATCTAATTTTTATTTTTAAAAATATGGTTATTTTTATTAAATATTTTTATATTTTTATTTCATTAAAAATAATTTTCTACATAAAAAATGATTTTTATGAAAAATTGTTTTTAATTGCATTTACATGATTTAATTGTAAATTTAATTATGCTAATTATATGAATTTAGTCATTTAAAATAGATTCAATATTTGGAAAAATGATATCCAAATTTGGTAAATATGTCCTTTTATATTTTTCCATTAAAAACAGTGATAGTGGTAAATAATTATCACCATAGTAAGGGTAAATTGGGTAATTAAGGATAAAATTAAATTGATAATGACAATTATATGACCCTAAAACCTAACATAAATTTATTTGATGATAATATATCATTCATAATGATCCAAAATAGAATATATGGTCTTTTATTCAAATTTTGAAATATTTTTACCTTTATATTATTTTATATAAATAAAATTATGAAAATGTTGTACTATTTATTTTATTATCTTACTTTTTTTGAAATATGGATAAATAGAATATATTTTAGATTACAAAAATTAAAATTAAATATAAAATATTTTATATCATGATATTTTATTTCTAATTTTTAGTGATGAAAATAATTATCTTCAATGCTTATACAATACTGATGGAGTGTTTATGAAAGAATTATAAAATTATTAAACTATTTTTTATAAACTCTAAAAATAATATTATTTCACTAATTTATAGTTCCAAAAAATAATTTATATAATTATAACATATTTTAGGTGTGTTAAAGTATTATATATGTGACAGTCCAACCCCAGAATACCCAGAGCTGGTGCCTTAAAACATGACGTGTAAGTTTAAAAAAACATGCATTGATATTTTAAACATCATGTACCATACAGTGGATCAATTCAGTTCAGGTTTTGGGAAACAGACCTCTTCTGACATGCTTCTTCTGCTAAAACTGATACCTGAAAAAATTTATTTCAAAAATGTTGGGTGAGCATACGAATTCCCAATATGGGGTTTTAAAATATCATAATATACTAATATAACATTTGAAAATATTCTTTTAAAAATTCCCATTAATCATTTTCATAAGAAATAATGAAAAAAACATCACAATATAACATTTAGTCTATGAATCCCAAGGCCACATTTCATGGTATACTAACAAAGTTATATGGAATCATGATTCTATTATAAGAAATTTCATCAAGAAAAATAAGTAAAGACATTCTAAACAAGCATGAAATACGAATATGAAAGTACAAATTAAATAACATAGATTAGTACATAATCAGAGTTGCACATAAGGGTAATAATTTCAATATAATTCTTTATTACTTTGAAACATACACTGGATAAATAAATCACAGAGTGCTAAAAACCGTCATGCCATTAGCATTTAATTATTTTTATACTCATAATTATTGGATATTAACCATGGATATTCTACTATTCAAATATCCACTTGGTTAATTAATTAACATAGAGATAATGAGGGGACTTATAATACCAGACCTTGTCAAGACCTCATCTCAAGACCTAAAATGTCAATGGCCTCATGCCATGACCTGATTGTCTTATGAGAATTATCGATGCATCGAGGGGATTTCATCAACCAGTCCATAACCTGTTATACTGAGTCTAGTACATTCCCCATATGAAAAATATGGTAGTATATTCAAAATTTCCTATAAAACTTTGAATATTTAATTTCTCAATTCATATTATTCAAGGTGTCTCAAACCACTTTGAAAAATTAAACGCTTAATCCATAAAAGGTCATAAGGATTTTAATTTCATTCATTAGCTTCTACATATATACAGTTAATTAGGCATATAATGTATTAATTACAAAACTATCAACTACAAGGCTATGTAATTGAATGGTGAGTATGATAACTAGATTATGGCATATGTGATGACAACTAATGCATTAAATGAAATACTAGTTTTGTTACATAAAATGATAACCCCTAATGAAAAAATCATTAAATATTATAATTTCACCATGGATTGGGTTGATAATTAATGAAAAGATAAACCAAATATTTCAAAATAAATATTAAACATATAAATTCCCAAACCATCATTTCTGGTATGCTTATTTTTAACATATTACAAGGGTACACATAAAGATAGACATGAAGGGCATGGAACTCAACTATAATTAACACCATTTAGTATATGTCTGAGAATAAGATTCATAAATATGTATGTAAGAGTAGTAAACCCGAAATATTATACTCACGAACTCTCCACAAATACTAAATTCATCAAGAGTATAATATTTGGAATATCCAAAATTAGGGTTTAGTGTTTGTGTAAATCTGTTTATACAAAAGGGTGCATATAAAGAGTAGTATTTTAAAATAGAACATTCATATTTAGAAAACAACGTGGTTTACTCATTCTTTGAAAAACTAGGAAAATTCTAAGTAAAATTATAAATCAAAGTTTATTTTCATACACATATAATCACATATCCAAATATTCATTATGCTTTAAAAGGGCTTAAACTGAAAATAAATCTAATGTTACCCCTATGAATTTAATGTGTTAATCATATTAAAGAACAAGTGTCCCTATATTCAAAATCATAACATAAATTTTAAAAGGTTTATTTATTAAGAAAACTTGCATAATGTTTAGGTCAACATATAAAACCTATACGAATAACCGATTATACATAAGGGTCTTAAACCAATTTTATTTATACTTACATGTTTATCAAACACATAAATTAGACCTTGGAGTTCAATGATAAAGACATATATCTAGTCTATAAGGTCGGTTATATTAAGTATATAATTACACATGCCCATGTATATATATATATGAAAATTTAATTCCATTTGTTTTAAAAAAATTGTACCTCATCTTTGAAACTCAATGTTTAGAAGACTTAAAATCGAACATATTATAGGTTCATTTAAAACTATATGGTTATATATATACATATATATAATCTAATATATAAGCTTTTTATATGTAAGTTTTCATAAGAAAAATAATACCTCATGTTTTAAAATATTACATAACCTAAAATCCATAATCCCTTGGGTTGGTTATATGCGGGTTTTCACCCAAACCGCAAGGATTTATACTTATTTATATGGATATATATATATGAATATGTATGTATATACCTTCAAAAAAACAAGGAAAAATAATTCCCTTACGTTCATAATACAATTTGAACTCAAAGTCTGGAAGACCTAGGTTCAATATAAGAGAATATCTTAACTAAACCATAAGGATGTATACATATTTTTATGATAATACATATATATGTTTATACTTTCAATGAAAAAAACAAGAAAACACATTCCCTTACCTGGTTTTAGGAGCAGGAGAGGCTCAAGGAAGACGTTAGAGATCTCGAAGGAGACTTGAGAAGAGGAAGGGATGAGAGGTTAGAGTGAAAACAGATTGTTTATATAAACAATATTATAAATAGATTTTATAGTATATTTTAATTACACATGAAAAGAATCCAAAACCTATTTGGTTTAAAATAAGATTGGGGTGTTGATTTTGGGGAAAACATGTGAATGGATGCTTGGATGGCGATGGAAGGAGTCACGGGTGTGGAAAAAAAGATAATAGAAGTGTAGGGGTTACTGGTCTAATGCAGGTGGAGAAGAAGAAGATGTTGTGGGATATGAAATCCTAAAAATCAATGGAAAGTAGGGATTAAAGCCGAAGTGGATCAGATGACCATGGATGATGCCGAAATTTAAAAAGGAGATGGACGGTCATGATCAGTTCCGTGATAGATCAGAAGCCTCAAAATAAACGCAGTTTTTAAATTTATTTAGACGGTCACAATTAGATCTCTCTTGATTCGATGGAGTATAAAAACATGGATGATTTACCGTGGATATTGGGAATCGATGGTCGAACTGAATTGGATGGCTCTGATCACGTGCGACGAGATCCGATGGTCCAAATCTCGTTTTCCTTAAAATCCTTGTCCCACATAGAATCAACCGGACTCACACGACATCTTTATAAGATAGGTGCTCTAGGAAATGGATCCAAATTCTTCCTCCCACCCAGTAACACCCCATACTATGTTCTGTGGGTGTGCCCTTGTGCCCACCCACACCACCATGCCACTCCACATGGTGGCTTACTCTGATCCCCTTATGCGTTGTCCTATGCGCACACTCACCCACAGGTCGGCCTGTGCTGGGGCTGAAGGCTAGGCTCGACCGGCTAGTGAGTTTTGCCTCCTTTGGCTTGGCTAGAGGGATGACCCTTGTGGGGTAGTTTTTTAATATAACAAATTTAAAAAATCAATTAAAATAAAAGAAAAATAATCAATTTTATATTTCATAATACATGATCTCTTGGGAGAATTAAAGTATAATATTACCTAAAACACTCAAGATGTCTTTATACCCATGTTACTAGTAATATATATTTATATATATATATTATATTCTTACACAATGAAGTTTAATATAACCTTTGAATGTTGATTTATAAAATTGAATACACTCAATTTAAAAAATCTATAGTAACACCATAAAATATTTAAAACGTTTAAAACATTTAAAAAGTATTTGCAAAGGCTACCTATGTTTTGGAAGCATACTTGTTTGTATAAAGTACACTCTTTAACTTATAATTATGATGCTAAAGACGATACTTATGATATGTTAAATGTATCAAAATATTGATTATTATTGAGCTGTATGGTTTTATGAAATTATATTCAATGTATATTTAAATTTCCCACCTAACATCATGTTGGTGTTTCAAGTTACTAATGGTCACTTATTTTTAAATTCAAGCTACCCTAAAAGGAAAACAACAGTTGTAAGCATCTCCAAAGGTCACCCAAGGGGCAACGGTTGGGTTGATGTATTATAAAACCATACATTAGGTTGTCCCAAACTCAAGACAATTGAAGAAGATGGTGCACATAATTCCACTGATGCTCACTGTTGTTGCAATGGTTTTATCAATAATAATGTTTGTTGTGATGGATCTGAAAGACCCAGGTTATCTTCTTGAGGGTTTTTATGTTTTGGGTAGTATCCTTGTAATTCTAATAGGAATTGTAATTGGTATTTTTGGTTGTTATGCTTTTCCTTTGAACTTGGAATATTCTAAATACTTCAGTGTTTTATTTAAATAAAATGCATAGTATTTAGTTTTCATGTTTTTTTAGGTTATCTGTAAAGTAGACAAAATAAAATCGTAATATTACTATTACATGAGATATATCTTTTGGGGGAATCACAATATTCCCCCTACAAATAATTTCATTCTCTCATTTCATTTCATACAATGATACTAAAAGAGACTCTCTGACATTTTTCACCACATTTTCTATCATGAAGGACCATCAGGTGTGGCCAGATGAATAAACAAGTTTGTGTTCAATTCGTCAAATTCCCTGGCCCAAACACACCTCAGGAAGTAAGGGTTAAACTCATGTAGTGTACACTTGGTCTTCTAGTGGGAGGCTTGAATGGTAGAGAGTTTAGAGATGTCCGAATGGATAAACTCTCTAAGAACCTGTCGGACCGTCTCTTGTCTAACAATGTCGAGGTCATAGAGGTGGTCATTTAAGCTGAATCTCATGATTTGGTGCACGTAGGATACACTAATTCTCTACTCCAAATCATCCTCTTGGAACCTTACCCTGGACGTTATGTTTCGGGATATAGTGAAGCATAAGAAAAGACCTTCATGGTACATTCCCCTTCGTCTATATTCAGCAAGTTGAGGAGTGGATATACAGTGGTAGATATTGGCATTCCCTTGGAATGAGTGGAAAATATCTGGAATGTTCGATATCCAGTAAAGATGGTTGCATGTTCTTTAAAGGTTTTTGATGGGGAGGTATTCCTCAGAGCATGTCTTGAAAATTATGATCTCTAGCAGTTTGGTCGGATGTGATAGTAGATTGGTTGGTGAACTCATGTCTTCTATCTGAAATTTCAAGAGGTATGTTTATGCATCCGAGACATAACCATAACAACAAAAGAGGACTTTATTTGTAAAATCATGATAAAGTAAAAAAACACATAACATTATTCTGTTATACAATGTTCACAAACCCAAGGTATTACATAACTGCTCGCTCAACTACACAAGTACGGATTTACTAACATCCTCCAAGATGTCACTTTACTGGATTCACTAGTGTTGGTGATTTCACCAATTTCTAGTCAAAAAAATTCCCAACGTGGTTCCAAACTCTTTAATCTCCTGGGTCTAGATACAACATGGGTAGTCCAGATTAATTAGGTATGGCCATCTAAAGTTCCAACAAAGGAAATCATGGAGGGTATAGAGTTAGGAGACATATGCCTGAACATACTATCTATAATGTAAATGGGTAGATTCATCCTCGAGGATTTCTAAGTCCATGAATTGACCTCAAAGACCATAGGTTACAATTTGATATAGGGAAACTACCTAGAGGCCACCCTCTTTTAAAGCTTCCTAGAGGTTCATTAGTGAGAAGAAGTTGTATTCTAAGTTGAAGTATCAGAATAGAACTTCATGATACCTTCCCTTACATTCATAATAGATATATTGGGAATGCAACATTAGAAATTAATCAAATCCAAATCCTCGGTGAAGTTGGACTACGTGAGGAGAATTAGACACATGACAGATATGTTGAAATGATAAATGAAGGTTTTCAAAAGATTTATATCCTTATAAAAAGTCCCTGGACACTATGGTTTATAATATTACAGTTGGAATGGACAGAAAGCATGACTCATTAGCCATCTAAATATTCTGAAAATATCATACTTAGTAATTCTTAACAAAATTTTCTTTGATCAGTTCTGATTTTCTAGAGTTATCTAAACAGAATCCTCTGATACCAACTGTGACAGCCCGACCCAAGAATACCAAAAGCCATTTCCTTAAAACATGATGTGTATGATTTACAAATAAAAATATGCATTGATATTTTACACATCATGTCCCATATAGAGGATCGATTAGGTTTAGGTTCTTGGAAACCAACATATTCTAACATGCTTCTTCTGCTAAAACTAATACCAAAAAAATTAATTTCGAAATGTAGGGTGATCATATGAATGCCTAGTAAGGGGTTTTAAAATATCATAATATACTAATATAACAATTGAAAACATTCTTTTATAATATCCCATAAAACATTTTCTTAAGGAATACAAAAACAAAAACATCACAACATAGTATTTATTATAACAATCATAAGGGAAAATTTCATGGTATACTAACAGAGTTATAAGGAATCATGATACAATTATAATAATGTTCATTTAGAAAAATAAATAATGACATTCTAAACAATTAATGCCACAAGAATATGCAAGTATGAATTTAATAATAAAGAGTAGTAGATTATCAGAGTTGCGTATATAGATAATAACTTCAATTTCATTCATTACTACTGTGAAACATACACTAGATAAATAAATCATTGAGTGCTAAAAAACATCAAGACATTAGAAATTACTTCTTCTGATACTCATAAATAATTTCTCATACCCATGGATGATTTAATAGTCAAATATCCATATGTTTAATTAATTAACATAGACATAATGAGGGAAATTATTATATCAGACCCTATCAAGACCATGTGTCAAGACCTAAAATGTCAATGAACTCGTACCATGACCTGAAAGTCTCATGATACTATCGATGCATTGAGGGACTTTTATTAAGCGGTCCCCAACCAATTATATCGGGTCTATTACATTCTGAATATGCCCAATTGGGTCGTATATTCACAATGTCTCATACCACATTGAATATTTAATTTCTCATTTCATATTATTCAGGGTGTCTCAAACCACCTTGAATAATTGAACACTTAATCCATAAAAGGTCAAAAGTATTTTAATTTCATTCATTAGCTTCTACATATATATAGTGAATTAAGAATATAATATATTAATTACAAAACTATCAACTACATGGCTATGACATTGAATGGTGAGTATGATAAGAAGATTATGGCATATGTGATGACAACTAATGCATTAAAAAAATACATTTTTTGTTACATAGAATGATAACCCCTAAAGATAAAATAATTACATATTGGAATTTCACCATGGATTGGGTGCTTAATTAATTAAAAGATAAACCAAATATTTCAAAATACATATTAAACACATAAATTCCCAACCCTTCATTTCTGGTATTCTTATGTTTAACATATCACAAGGGTTCACAAATAGTTAAATATGAAGAGAATTAAATTCAACTATAATTAACACCATTTAATATATGTCTGAGAATAAGATTCATAAATATTTATATAAAAGTATGAAACCCAAAATATTATATTCATGAATTATCCAAAATTACTAAATTCATCAAAAGTATAATATTTGGAACATGCAAAATTAGGGTTTAGTTTTTGTGTAAATTTGTTTATACACATGGGTGCATATTAAGAGCGGTATTTTAAAAGAGAACATTAATATTTCTAAAAAAACATGTTTTACTCTTTCTTTGAATACTATGGAAAATTATAAGTAAAATTGTGAATCAAAGTTTATTTGTATACACATATATTCACATATCTAAATATACATTATGTATTAAAAGGGTTTAAACCAAAAATAAATCTAATGTTACCCATGTTACATTATTGTGTTAAACACATTAATGAACAAGAGTCCCTAAATCTTAAATCATATCCAAAATTTTTAAAGTATTTTTATTAAACAAACTTATGTAATGTATATGTACATATATAAATATTATATTCATAACCGAGTAAACATAAAGTTCTTATACCCAAATTGATTTCTACTTTCAATTTTATAAAAAACAAAAACTAACCTATAGAGTTTAATGTAAAAGGACATATATTCGGTCTATAAGGTGAGTTATATGAATTGTATAAGTACGCATGCCCATGTATACTTTATATATATATATATGAATTTATAATTATTTATGTTTTAAAAACAAAAAATCTACCTCATCTTTGAAACTCAATGTATAGAGCTCTTAAAATCGAACACATTAGAGTTTCATTTAAAACCATATAGTTATATATATATACATATATATAATCGAATATATAAGGAATACATATATGTGTGTGTTTTTCAAGAGGAAAATAATCCCTCAAGTTAAAAAAATACCACATAACCAAAAATCTATATGCCCTAGGGTCTGGTATATGCGGGTTTTAACCAAATCCATAAGGATATAAACTAATGTATATGGGTAGACACACACACACACACACACACACACACACATATATATATATATTTATATACAATCTACACAACATGGAAAAATAATTCCCCTATGTTTATAGTACTATTTGATCTCAAAGTCCAGGAGACCTATGATTGGTATAAGAGAAAATGTAAACTAAACTATAAGGTTGTATATATAGTTTTATGATAATACATATATATGTTTATAATTTAAATGCAAAAAAGCAAGAAAACTCATTCCCATACCTGGTTTGTGGAGTAGGAGAGGTTTGAGGAAGACGCTGGAGATCTCGAAGGAGACTTGACAAGAGTGGGGACTGAGAGGTTAGAGTGAAAAGAGATTGTATATATAAACTATATTATATATAGATTATACAGAATATTTTAATTTTACCTGAAAAGAATCTGAAACCTATTTGATTTAAAATAAGACTGGGGTGTCAGTTTTGTGAAAAATGCATGAAGGAGGCTCGGATGGCGATAGAAGGAGTCGCGGGTGTGGAAAAAAAAGAGAGAGGGAGGGTAGGGGTTAGTGGTCCATCGTAGGTAGAGAAGAAGAAGATGCAGTGGGAGAGGAAATCCGAAAAAATAATGGACGGCGGGGATTAATGGAGAAGTGGATCGGATGTCAACAGATGATGTAGTGATTTCAAAAAGAGATGGATGGTCGCAATCCGTTCCATGATAAATCGTAAGGCTCAGATTTGATGCAGTGTTTTAAATGTATTTGTATTGTCACAATTAGATCTCACCGGATCTGATGGTATATAAAAACATAGAAGATTTACTCTGGGTTCTAGGGATTGATGGCCAAACTGAATAGGACAGATCTGATCACGCACGGCGAGATCTGATGGTCTAGATCTCTTTTCTCTTTAATATCCTTGTCCCACATCAACTTGGTGGGACTGACATGGGTTTTTATAAGTGAGGACCTCCAAGAAAGGGCTCAAAATTCTCTCCCTGGTACTGCCCTGTACAAGGTTCTGCGGGCGCACTTCTGTGCCCACCCACACCGCCATGACGCCCTACATGGTGGCACACTCTAATCCCCTTCTGTGTTCTCCTACATGCACACTCGCCCACAGGCCGACCTCAGCTGAGGCTAAAGGCTAGGCTGGTCCACTTATCATGTGCCTCCTCCTTTGGCCCGACTAGAGGGATAGCCCTTATGGGGTATTTTTTAATAGAACAACTATAAAAATAAAATAAAATAAAATAAAATAAAAATAATAAATTTTATATTTTAAAAAACACAATCTCTTCGGAGAATTAAATTATACTTTTACTTAAAACACTCAAGATGCCTTTATACGAAAGTTACTAGTAAGATATATATATATATATTCTTATAAAGGAAAGATTAATATAAACGTTAAAAGTTGATTTATAAGATCTAATACATTCAATTTAAAAAGTCTATAGTAACACCATACAATATTTAAAATGTTTGAAACTTTTAAAATGTATTTTCAAGGCCTACCTATGTTTGGGAACCATACTTAGTTTTATAAATTACACTCTTCAATTTATAATCGTGATGTTAATGATGATACTTAAGATTTTTTAAATGCATCACAATAGTTATTATTATTAAACCTTGTAGTTTTACAAAATTCTATTCAATGTATTTTGAATTTTCCACTTAACTTTATTTTGGTTTTTCCAGTTATGAACAGTAACATATTTTTAAATTAAAGCTACCATAAAAGGATAAAATGGTCGTAAGCATCTCCAACCATCAGTCAAGAGAAATTTTCGGGTTTATGTCTTATAAAACCATACATTAGGGTGTCCCACGCTCAATACAATTGAAGAATATGGTGCACATCATTTCACTAATTCATAGTGCTCTTATAGTGGTTATAGCCAAACTAATGTCCATTGGGAAGGATCCAAAAGACCCATATTATCTTATTTGGTTTTTTTGGGGTGGTCTCACTATAATTATAATAGGTTTTTTAATAATTATTTTTTGTGTTTATGGGTTTCCTTTGGCCTATTTTTATTGTAAACACTTCGGTGTTTTATTTAAATAAAATGTCTGGTATTTAGTTTACATGTCATGTTCAGGTAACCAGTAAATTAGTGAAAATAAAATCATAATATGACTATTACATGATAAATAAGTATTGGGGTTTCACACCATATAAATTTTGTTTTTGTATTTATTATCTTAAAGTCAATTTAAGTGAATAGTGTCAGAAATGGAATTAATGATATGTTCTATTAAATAATGTTTCATTATATTTTATAAAATTTATAAAATATTATCATCAACTAGGGTAATTGAATATGGTTTATTATAGGAACCAAAATCCATTTATGATCCATTTTTTACCATATAGTTACTATATTTACCCATAAAGATTAAAAAATGATATTATCATAATACTCATCAAAAGGGTTAATGTGGGCGTAAATAAAAAGTATAAGTGTAAAAAATAACCTAAAATCATCTAAATTTTATTTTATGAGTGTATTTGGTCCCATTTTTATCTTATCTTCGAAATAAATAAATTTTTATCCATTTTATCATGTATATTATTTTATATAAATCTAATACTTTTTGTAATTCTAAGTGTGGCCATCCATGCACATACAAAAATGGAACATCTGCTTGACTATTAATAAAAATTTAAATTTATTTTGGAGAATCCAATTAATTATTAAATAATTTATTTACATCTCCTACCACATATTAGAATCCTTTTTATCATAAAACCATCTTAGTGGAGATTTTAGTGCAAGACAAAAGAGGTTTTTTGAAGAGGAGGTAAATTTCTTAACCACGGTTTGTTTATATTTATTTATATACCTCATTAAAATATTCTTAAGACCATATAAAATAATAAAAACATTATTTTAAATAAAATTATAAGTTATTATATTAATTTCATTACCTATATCCATCTCCTGTTCAATCAATTTGGAAACAAAACCATTGTTTCTGTGTACGACGGGCTACCCCCTCACGGACTGATGAAAATAAATTTTTTATTATCACATATCAAGGATAGTTATAATTATGTATTTAATATTTATATATAAAATTCCTGAAATATTTATCATTCTATATAACTAATATATTCTCAATTTTTTTAATTGTTCATTCACTGAAAAATGATAACGGTGTTTGTTCATACATATAGACTACCAACTCCATAAAGTGATGAGATGATATTATCATCATCATATATAAAATGATAAATATGATTATATTTAGAGAAATAATTTTATATTATGATCAATATTTTATTACATAACAATAAATACCTTCGTTCCAAAATGATCACTCAAAAATGGAAATGTTATTCATGCGTACATATGGCATACTATCCCCATGATTGTAATGTAGTTCATTTACCACAACCATAATTAATGGTTCATTTTAAATTTATAATTTATCTATAAAAATTATAATCATTTCATGATTATTACTCTAGATATGAGAAAATAATAAACTATTTGTCCATATTCAAGCAACTGATGTCAATTTAGACATATATGACAAATATAATCGAAACATACAAAATGAATCTAATTAATGAAGAATTTTAATATTTCATGACAAATAATAAAATTAATGGAATAATAAACTCTAAAAATGATCATAAGAAAGTAAATAATTCACATAACCAGGAGATAAATAACAAACATGACAAGTTAGACTCATGGTAATGAGCAATTTACTCACAAAAACTCATTTTAAAATTTTTAAATATTTTTTTCAAAATATTTTACTTCCATGTACACATTTTTAGAAATAATATATATATATATATTTATATGTAAAATAATTAACTATAAAAAACAATTATGTCTACTTACAAAAAAATTCCCAAATAGAAATTTTTTATGATATATTCTTACTTTCCTTACAGAATACAAAACAAATATTCTAATCTAATATATATTGAGACAATTATTTCTACCACCACCACACGCATTATTAGATATTTATATTTTATTACAAAAATTCATGTTTATTCAAGGAAAATCCACCATTCATTTATTTTTAGTATTTTTAAAATGGTTTTAAAATTGGAATGTTTATTTCAGTATCCTAAAATGATTTCTTATGTGTTAAGAGAATATATTTTGGTTGTAATATTATAAATTGAACGATTTTATTTTTTATGAATACGATATTTTTCATGTGTTTTTTTCATAAGGATGCTTTATTAAATTATTGACTATCGAATCATAGTTCTATTATAAATCAAGGTTGAAAGGTTATGTGATATCCCTATAATGAATTTGGTATGGTTTTCGAATATATTACTTATTAAATTTTGTATAGTTAATATAAGAGTGGGGTAAATTATGTCTCATGTTACTTGTGCTATTTATCTATTATTGATTTGGGTTTTTAGGAAAATATTTTCATTTGAAAAGGTAGTATAATGATCTTATACTTAACGTAATGTATATTCTACTTCTTAGGGGTGAAATGCATAATATAATTGAAAGTGTTCATGATTGAAAATAAACTATTTTGGAGTTTATTTTTCCATTATGATTTCTTATAAAAATTTTAATGTAAATAATTGGGTAGAGATAAAGAATTCATATTTAGGAAAATGTTATTTTGAGTATATGGTTTATTTTTAAAAACTAATATTTTTATAGGTATTCATATACTTATAGTTTCTATACTTTTTTATGTACCTTATTTATATTTTTATGTTAATCCCTTGATTTATAATGTTTTTAGGGTGTTAAGGATTAGTAGAGAAATTAGGACATCAAGATTACAATTCTGAATATTTTTCATAGAAATAAAACTTTTTATATCTTCAAATTTTTGTTTTTTGTAAAGAATGGATAGTCAATTGATGTTCACACTTTCATATGTAAAATTTATTTATATTAGGGTCATGACTTAATTATCTTAAACACTAACCCTTAAATATTATCAAAATTAATAGAATCCATTATTTTATAAAAACTAAATATTATTTTATTTTTAAGGATGGGTTCTCATAGTTAGTGACATAGAAATAGTTTAGATAATTTTTGAGGTAATGATAATGTAATTAAATGACCATAACAGATTTTTATTTATGAATATCATGTTATATAATTTGAATATTACCATATCAATTCATAGAAAATATTTTGTTTCAAAATGGTTTTCTATATAGGAAATAGGGAACCTAAATTGGGAAGGTAGTAAGAGGACAATTGGCTTCAAAATCAGAAACTTTGATTGATTTGAATTGTAATTGAGTTGATTATTATAGTGA
Organism: Viscum album; assembly: GCA_963277665.1. Taxonomy (NCBI): domain Eukaryota; kingdom Viridiplantae; phylum Streptophyta; class Magnoliopsida; order Santalales; family Viscaceae; genus Viscum; species Viscum album. The sequence continues at coordinate 1,553,337,465 of OY728141.1, forward strand.
TGGTTGAGTTGACATAAGCTATAAATGATGTTAATATCCATGTAAGATGGTATCCAATTTCATAATATAGGAACATGTCTATAGTTGATCATTTCATGAGACAACACCATCCATATTTTAGTAGATATTTTTACTTAGTGGTATCTCAAGGTTGGATTTAAGTCCTAGGAAATATATTCAATTTCCTATAATGATTAGATCATCAAATGGAAATTATTTATATTTAACCTTTTTAATGTAAATATGACATATGGTGATCAATGATTTATTCTATTAATGGTGTGGAAGACATTGATTCCTTAGTCTGGGATAATTGAAGAATATTTTCCATGGGAACTATTTTCCAAATTGTTGTTCAACATTGTATATGAATAAAATCATGGAATGTAGACAAAATAAGTATGATTTAGTTTGTACATGAAAATTAAACATTACCCATTTTTCATGGTATTCCCAAAACATGGTTTTGTATTTTGATAGTAAAATTAATCAGTTTTACTCATGATTAAAACCAATATTTCGAAGATCATAGACATTCCTTGCATGAAAAAAAGTTATGAGAAACTTGGTTGATGAGCTAAGAAGTTGTAAATAGGTTTTTTTAATGATCAAGTGTTCTATGGAAATAAGAAAAATATATATCTAGCTTGACATAAAATCAGAGGTATATTTCAAAGAAATATGATAGTATGAAATCAATGTTTTCATATTTTGATAGTTATCCTAAACAGAATATTGTGGAATATCTTATGAAATATGGGAAGTGCTATTAATGTGGTAATTTTAAGAATATGGATCATTATAGTATATAAAAATATATTTCAATTTTTAATATTATTTTTTATAAGAAGGTGGTATAGTATTTTAAATGGGTAGAATGGGCCACTCTGATGATTTTTTCAGATGATTAACATGAATGATGATAAGTAGCTAGGCTATAAGTAGATGTTTTTTGTAGAATATTTTTGAACAAAATCAGTAGATGTTAGGCATTCAAGAAAAGTGGTAACTTAGAAATTTCTTGTTTATTAAAAATATGATACGGTCTTGTTTGATTTTGGGTCTATGAATTCATTCCTTTTGAGAAATTTTAATCTAAATTAGAACTTGTACCTCGGGAAATGAAGAAAAAACTTATGGTAAGAAACCTTGGGGAAGTATAATAGAAAAATGATGTTATAAAAATCTTCCTACGTTTTCTATGGAATGAATTTATCTACAAACCTTGTTATTTTTTCCTAGAAGAGTTTGATGTTAATATTCACATGGATTGGATCTCACTAAGATACGGTAAATCATAGAGCTAATTACATTGTTTGTCATAATTATTTTTATTTTACATAAAATAATAAATTCATACCACTGATATCATTTTAATAATCTAATAAACTACTAAATGACGTAAATTAAGTTTATCTTGCACATATTGTTGAAAATAAGGGATCTTTTCAAAGTAATTTTTTTGGTAATAATATAATACATGGATATTTGTTCTAAGGAGTTACATGAGATAATAAATTATCTAGAAGTTGATTTTATTATTCACTTAGTGATTTATGATAATCCTATTTTAAAAACCCATATATAATGGATAAACTATTAATTTTGAATTAAAAACATTGTTATATTATTTTATAGATAAAGGTTTCATTTATCCTAGCACTTAATCTTGTGGTGATCCTATTATTTCTGTTTGAAATAAATATGGTTCCATGAAGATTTTTTATGATTTTTGAAAATTTAATAATATTACTATTAATAATAGTTTATGTTTCCTCATACTGATGACTTTTCTGATCATATATAAGGATCTTGGTATTTTTATAAGTTTGAAAAAATAATTGGGTACCATCAGTTAACGGTGAATAAGGGTGTGATTTTTAAAATTGAATTTTGGAATATATATTAGCATGATGAGTTTGTGTTTATACCCTTTGGGTTTAATAATTCCCCAACTGAATTTATAGATTTTATGAATACAATTTCCTATGAGTATCTTGATATTATTGGTGTTAATTTTATTGTTGAAATCTTCAACACTTCATAATTTAATGTGTATAATAAAATATATATAAGTATTTTACTAAAAACAATGAATTAAATTAATGTATATAAAAAATTTATCAAATATTATTTTTGGTTAAAACAAGTTTCATTCCTTAGGTACATTGTAAATAAATATGAAAAAATATTTGATCACACTAAAACTAATGTTATTTAATAAAAGACAAAAAAGTGTAACTGATATTCATTGTTTTAATTTAATAGATAGATATTTCCAACAGTTCATTGAAAACATTTCACAGTTGTATAACCCACTAACAATGTTTACAAAAAAGAGTTAAATTCATCTGACAAAATATTGTGACGATTGTTTCTAGAAATTCTAAATTGAACTACTAAATTAATTAGTTTTGGATATACCTTATAAAAGTGATGGATTTTTTATCTATATTTATGATGAATAAAAATAAATTGGTGTTGTCCTAATAAAAAATTATTATATAATCACTTATTCTTTACTTCAATTAAAACAATATGATAAAAATTATCCTATCCACAAACATGACGCAAAAGCTGCTGTGTTTGATTTAAAAATTCAGATACATCATTGATATAGAACAAAGTGTGAAATATATATTGAGAATAATAGTTTAAAGTGTATATTCAATCAAAATGAATTTAAAATGACAAATAGAGGATGCCTAGAACAAATCAATTATTATGATTTCACAATTCATTACCATCCCTGAAAATAAAAAAGTATCCAAATATTTTAGTTGAAAATATCATGCATCATTAACCATGTTATGTTTAAAATAATAACCTTTTGTTACTGATTTGATGAATTTTGGCATAGAATTTTTGTTAATTCATAGCATCATTCGATTTGGATTATGGGTTAGTACAATCATCTTTGTAAAAAATAATTAAACATACTTTGAATAAAGATTGTGAGTTATAAGAAAAGATGCAATTGGTTAATAATGGTAATTATCCATAATTTAATATTGAAAAATAAGTTTTTTGGGATTTTTAAAGATATCATGCATGCCCTATATTACATAGTGGAATAAAGATCCATTGAGTGGATCTCATAGTTCCCCATTTTACATTAATATTGGTATCACTAAAGTGTATATAGTATTTCGTGTGTATTTCTAGAGGGATTTAAGGAGAAGATATATTTTTTATTTTACTATTAAATTTTAAATTTTTAACAGGTTAAAATAGAATAACTATTCCTGAAGAGGATTAACCGTCCATCTCCAAATCTAATGTGGAAATGGAAAAAATATATCCATGGATTTCAAAGTGTGATTTCTAAAAAAATATATAAGTAATAATGTAATATGGGTAGTTTTTGATTGATTAACTAAATATGCACATTTACATCCCATTATAGAAACAATTTATTTAGATAAATATCATCACATATAACTTAAGGATATAGTCATGTAAAATGGATTTAGTATCTCATTTGTATTCAATTGTGATCCAATATTCATATTATATTTTTGTAACGGAATTATGAAGTCATTTGGAACAGAATAAAATTTCATTATAGCTTGCCATCCTTAAAATGATGACCAGTCGAAGAAAACATGTTAGTCCTTAGAATACATGATTTTCCCCTATTTAATGAATTTCCAAGTAATTTGGGATCCTTAACTTTTATTGGTTGAGGATTCTTATAATAACATTTTTCATTCTGGTTACAAATGGATCCTTTGGTGGTATTAAGTTGATATCAATGTCTGAATCTATGTTTTTTGGATAAAATAGTCGAAAGAAATATTTTATAAATAGAATTTGTATAATAGATTGTTAATAAGGTTAATAGAATTAATCAGAGTATGGGGATGTCACATTTTAGATTGATAATTTATGGGGATAATGAGAGGAAGGGTCATTCTTTCAAGTTAGGTTGTTATGTTTTTTCTAATGTATCTCCACAAAAAAAGTGTTATGTGTTTTAGTAAAAAATTGAAGATAAGAATATGATTAATTTGACAATAATAAATATTAGATATATTTGGATTAATTTCCTCCTTAAAAAACTCTTATTTTAATTTATCCTAGCTACATAACATATTTCATGTTTCGATGTTAAGAAAAAGTATGGCAGATTCATATCATCTTTTGAGCCTAGAAGTAGTTTAGTTAAAAGATAGCCTTTTATATGATAAATATATTTTTAATATTCATGACCATAGATATCATGATTTTTTAAACAAGGTAATTATATAGTTTAATGTTTTGTGGAGAAACAATACCATTGTGGAAGCAACATGGGAATATGAAAATTCCATTAGGGGAAGATATCCCCACTTTTTTAAAAAGTGAATAAAATTATGAGGATGAAATTTAGAAAAGAGGGGAATAATATAAAAACCCAGATAATGATATAATATATAATTTTTATATTTTTATTATTTATTAATTAGGTAGTAACATTCAACATTAAAACATTAAGTATTTTTTATTAAATCAAAAAATGAAATAATTTTATTAATAGATTTTCTTATATGGTATTATTTTAAAGTTTAATGTAAAAATTATAGAATTATAATTTGAAAAATGAAATTTATTTTTTAATTCATCTAGTCCATGTGATATTATGATGATTTTTTCAAAACTTTTCTAAAATTATTTCTTTTTCAACGAATAGTGAAAATATATATATATTTTTTTAAAATTAATTTTTTATTTTAATAATTTAAAAAATAAATTTATATATTGTATTAGTTATTAAATTTAATTAATTAATACATATAATTACTATTTAAAATATTATTTTAAGTGATTTTTAGATTTTCTATTAGTAATAAAAACATTTGACACTTAAAAAATAAATTTGTCGAAATATTGTTTTTCATTTCGTTATATTAGTTAAATTTTAAATCAAATTACCCCAGTAATATGAATTGAATATGTATAAATTGATTTAAAATTTGTAATAATGAGATATAAATTATATAATAGGACATAATTATTTTTATTCATTATGAATAGTAATGATTTTGAATAATTATCCCCATGGTAAGAGTTAATCGAATAATTAAGGATAAATGTAAAAAAGAAATGTACTAAAAAAGGACACCAGAAATTTTATTAATTTTTTGGAGGATAATATATCATCTATAATGATCCAAAAAATAAAAAATATAGGTTTTTATCCTTTTTACATTATTTTTACCTTTAAATTATTTTATATAATGAAATTTCAAAAAAGTATTTCTCTTTTTATTTTTATCTCTAAATTTTATTCATAGTCATAAAAATCACATATGTTTAGTAATAAATATTATTTTAAATATTATTGATATATTATAATCATTGTAATTTATTTCTAAATATTAGTGATAAAATAATTTCCTTAGAATCTTATGAAACACTAACACAGTTCTTGATCAAGTAGTAGAAAAATTAATAAAATGATTTTAAAAACTGAAAAATAAATATTATTTGACCAGTTATAGTATCAAAAGAATTTTTATATAATGATAAAATATTTTGGGGTTTTAAATGTTCATATTTAAAATAAATCTTTTTATTAATTTTTCTTATGTCAAATTAATAGAATAGTTAAAAATGATATTAATGAAATTTTATGTTAAATAATGTTTTATAATTTTTTTAATATTCCTAATTTTTTATCATTATCCAAATGAATTTTATATGGATTATTATATCATATATTGTAAACTAATGAGCCTTTTGGTATTTTATAATATCATTATGTACCCCTCATGATTACAAAAAGCTTTTATAATGGTAATCAACTTAAGGGATAAATAGGGTTAAAACAAAATGATAAGGGTACGAAAATCACCAAAGCATGTCCAAATTTTATTTTATGGGAGTATTTTTCCCCATCCACAACATATATTTTAAATAAATCAGTTTGGATATATTTTTAAATGAATATTAATTTATAATGATTTAAAACACTTTTTAATTCCTAATGTACCCCTCCCCTCCCTTATGAAAGTTATCGAACCCTCATCTTTCTTTTAGATTTATAATAACGTTTTGTTCATCCAATTCATAAAAAAATAATTTAATTACATCCCTCACAATTTACTCGTGGAATTAATTTCACCAATAGAAAATCTAATGAATTATTTTGTTGTAAGCCTTATGAGGTTGTCCGAAGAAGAGTTATAGTTCATACTGAAGAATTTTTTGATTTATTTTTCTTCCTCAATAAATTATTATTCATCCGTAATAAAATAATAATATTAGTATCTTTAATATGTTGATATGTTATTCTGTTAATGGAATAACATATATCTTTCACTACTTCTATCAGATGGGAAACAAAACTGTCGTTCATGTGTATGGATCAATACCACTACAGACACTGATGAATTTATTTTTCTTCCACCACCTCTCATAGATGTTTATAATGATAGATTTAATGTATTTATATGATATTAATTAAATTATTATAATTTTTATCCGTGATATATATTTTATTTTAATATCTTTTCATTCACTGATATATGATAACGTCATAGGTGCGTACATGTCGATTTCCACCTCAATAAAGCAATGCGGTTCATTTATCATCACCACATCACATGTATAATATATATGAGATTATTTATTGAAATAATATGACATTATGATAACTATATAAATATAAAATTATAATTACCGTTTTTCCATAATGATCATTGATATATAGAAACGTTACTCATACTTCTGAATGACCTACCGTGTCCGTGATTGTAACTTAATTCATATATAAAAACCATGTAACATGGTTAGTTTTAAAAATATAAATGATAAAAAAATAAAAAATAATCTCATGATTATTATTTTGGAGGTGAGTAAATATTTTCCTCATTGACCATAGTCAACCTACCCATGTCATTTTAGAACTTTGAGCTGAATATCGCCAAAACATCGGACATGATCCGAGGTAATTAAGTGATTGAACATTTCATGGTAATGAATAAAACAAAATACATCATAAAAATGAAAAATTATCTTATTAAAATTATAAATTAACATATGTTTATTATTCTGGAAGATAATGAACATACGTAACATGTCAGACACAAGGTAAGGGGCACTTTATATTCGAACCTCATTTGAAAATGTTTTAGAGATTTATTTTATATATTTATATCTACAATTTAATTATTTTTAAAAAGAGATTTTATATGTATTTCTATGGAAAATAATGAATTTTTGAGGAAATTATAAGTATCTTCCATTCAATTTATTTTAAAAGGAATCATTTTATGAAATATTTTGACTTTATTTACAAAAGAAAAATACTAATGTTCTCAATTAACTATTATGATGACAATGATTTTTTTTACACCACCATAACCCCTATCTTATATTTTTATTCATTTTCAATTTTTATTATTTATTCAAATAATTTCCTTTTTTAAATTTTTATATCTAGTTTTGAAAAATGTTTTAAGAATGGGTTGAATATTTCAATATATGGAAATTTGTTTATATGGGTGAAATTAATATTTTAAGAGTGTAATGTTGAAAAATGAGAGATTTTATGTGTTATGATTATTTTATGGTTCTTGTGATTTTTTTTTAAAATGATGATTTTTTAGTTATAAATTACGGGAAGTTGGTTCTGTTATAATCCTTGGATGAGTGGGTTTGTTATGGACCTCCAATGCATTGGGTATGGTGGTAGGATGTATTTGTTTTTATATTTTTAATGGTGATTGCAAGAGTAATATAAAAATTATGTCTGAAGTTACCAATGTATTTCATCTATGTGTTTAAACGTATTTATGAAAACCTTATTATTTTATAGGTTATGAAATTGAGAATATTATTAGAGGAATGTAAATTATTCTTTTTTAGGGTTAGATGTACAACTTTTATGAAAATATTTTTTTTATTTTTATTGATTGAAAAGAAACTTTTATGGGTATTATTTTGACTTTTATATTAATTATGAAATGATTTATGAAATTTATTATGAAGATAATGTCATTTATGGGTAATAAAAAGTTATTGTGAGGCCAAATTTTATTTTTACGAGGAATATTATAATAAGTAATCGTGGACAAATGGTTTACTTTTTATTTCTCCTATAAAGGTTATTTTTATGATAATTTCATGTTTTAAAAAAAATTTCAAAGTGTTTTATGGATGAGTATAAACAAGGATTATGTTAAGATTAAAATTATGAATATTTATCATGAAAATAAAAAATATATATATTAAAAGTATTGTTTTGTGGGAAAAATGGTTACTATGTGTCGATTTCCTCTTTGTTCTGTAATATTTATTTAAGTATTGGTGATGGACTAATACAGTAAATCTCAATACTGTAAAAATCCTAAAATATTATAGAACATGTTATTGAGACAAAACTCAAGATTTTATATTGTTTTAGGATGGTTCCTAATATTGCATATAATATTGGTTATGAGGAATTTCTCCCACAATTACTCTCATTGTTACATAATGACCAGCCATATAGACTCTCTCATGTGAAACCCAACTACCCTTGAAAATATCTTCTATCATAAAATGGTTGTATAGCTATCCACCCTAGTAAATCAATTTATTTTTAGTATATATCCCTTGGGTTAAACTCCAGCTTAAAAAATCAACATAGTATTTAAAATGATGGGATTATATCCACTTACAAGGACTCTTTCCATTTATATGATTCCACTATTACAGACAATCTCAATCTCAACCCAAATAATTATCACCACATCACCATCAAAATTCAAATTTCCACCATTAAATATAAAAAAACACCTCTATATAACATCAACATTATCAGTATTTTAACTTTTATGAAATATATGTTGAGTCATACCCCACCATTTATTATTTTTCCTTCCAAGGAATATTACAACATGAATATACACATGTCCATTGTGAGTAGAAAACAATATCAATCATTAATTAGGAAAAAAAACTGAAGTCTACCAAAAACTATATAAAGGGATTTAATTACTACCTCTCTAATATTCATTATATCTAAAGATTTAAAATGTTCTTCATATTTTTAACCATTCATAACGAATAAAAAACAAGAACACACACATCCTCTTTTTTAACTCCACCCCTCTACTTATGAAACCTTTTTATAAAATAATATATTTTATAGAACCATTAAATCTAAATGGTCCTATGAAATCATGTAATATCCCTCACATTGAAATGGAGTGTCCTATATAAAAAAACACTAACCCAATGTACCTTATTGGATGATATTTCTTTGGTACTGGAATTTAGGATGTGCCGTGACTATGTGGCACACCCTCCATGTAAGTAACTCCCACTTCACCATAAATTTCACCTACACATAGTGAAATTTCCATAAAAAATGTAATGGTACCCATGTCAATTTGTAATGAGTCATTCCAATGTTCCTAAAATCTCATCTATCACTACTTAAAATATATTCTATAATATATCTTTAATTAAGGATTAATATCTCTACTAAAACATAATAAGATATTAATATATCAATCATAAACAATAATCACTAGATATATGTCATAATAAAAATATTAATATAATTTCCCCATTTAAGATTCCAATGATTCACTATAATAATATCAAAATTTATATTTAATCCACTGCAAATCACAATATCAATTACTATAATCATTGAATATATTCAATTTCATTTATAAAATTAAATTTATATTTATTATTAATTTCATAAATTATTCGATAATACCACTATTTAAAATCAATAAAAATAGTCATATGAAGTATTTATATATTATGGAAATATTCTTATGAAATATTTATATATTACATTTATCATACGTTAATTTAAATATTTTTTAAAATTACTATTAAAATCGTAGTCTCAAATTATCATGAAAATATAACCATCATATATGAACAAAAACATGAAATATTCAAATAGAATAAATAAATGTTGATATTATCAAGTCACCTACATTAATTAAAAAACATTCGCTAACCCTCAATCACTATAGATCAATTTTCTATTTCAATTTTCTTTCGATATATATTTGATTAGACCCCCACAAACTGATTCAATGATATTATTTCTCATAATGAGATGAAGGGGGATAGATACATTTTATTTGTGGAATAATTAATTAAAATGATTCAAACTAATATTCTCATAAAAATTGATGATATAATTATCAATTTAAATTTCTAGTAGTCCTTGTTCACGTTTATCATTAAAATTTACACTTGACCAATGTTGAGTATTAAATTATTCATTCCATCAACTAAAAATAACAATTTTTCAGTCTCATTTAATAAAATAGGTCTTTTACACAAGAAATATCACTTAAATTATATAAAAAATCTAAATAAAATTATTACATAAATAAAATTTTAAAAAGTTAATTTTTCTAAAAAACTAAACATTTATAAACAATTCCATCCAAGGGAAAAACCACATTATGAATCCAATTACCCCTAAAAATTTCATCCCAATACTAGTAAAATCATTTTTTAAAAATTCAAATTAAAAAAGATGATAATAACCTCAATTATTTCAAAAAACATCTTTACATTCAGTTTCCTTGTACTTATAGGCATATTTTTATATGGATATAGTTTGTAATAGTTTTATGAAGTCCTAATTTTTGGATACCATAGGAAAATTAATTTGTTAGGAAGAATTTATTTCCTTGGGTATATTTTTTCACTAAGAATCCAAATTAGAGCTAGATACATTTCATTGATTTCCATCTCTTTAAATTGGTGACCATGGAAATCAAGTATCAAATTTTTTTGTTGAAAGAACACTATACATGATTTAAGGGAGTTTTGTGGTCACTTCTCATTTCAAGGAATCATCTAATTTCAGTACTGCTGTCACGACCCACCTTCACCAAGATGAGGTAAGAGACAGTAGATTGCCAAACCCTTCCTTCCTCAAGTTGATGGAGAGATAATGACCCTCATGACCTGACTTTAATAGGCCCTCCTGTGGTGACTAGCACCAAGAGAATATAATCAAACACAAAAAGGATTTCATTAGCCTTTTTATTTAGTAGGATCAGTAGATAAGATAGTAAATCCCAAACAACACCAAAACTAGGAGTAAAATTAAATCCATGCAATCAATTCCCACATGCATGTTCCAATAATAAGTTCTATAAAGGTATAGAAAAATCCAAAGTAAAGTACCAAAATAATAGAGAATCAGTAACGTCAATGGTCCAAACATCCAAACTAACAGGGTCCTACACGGTCCTCGACATCCTTCTAGAAACCTAAAAGTAGTTTTATATACGTAGGGTGAGTATACAAGTATACTCATTAGGGAAAACCAAAATATATCATGCACATTTTGGGAGGCATTATAATTCCCTGTGATAAAAGGAGATAGCCAAAACACATAGCAAGAAAACTATCCACCCAACTTCACCATGGTACACTCCCCAAATAAGGAAATTCGGGTAAAATAATAGTAATAACACATCAATGTTTGGTCACCCCGCACCATTTTCCCACTGGTTATTGAGGACATCCTATGCATCAGACCTCCCCCACCATTCTCACCATAGTCCCACTTCCATACCCCACCTACATACACCTAGGTTTCCAAAACCACCAATCCCTTCTAAAAACACTTGCGCCACAACAACTACACATAACCACTCCCGCAAACACCTTGGCCAGAACAACTACTGCCATGCCTAAAGACACCTGGGTGTCATCCTGAAGACACTTGGGAAACTACATGTCCACAGACACCTAGAAAAACCACAAAAACTAACCTATACTGAAGGATCCTAGGCTATAATGGACCTCCAGCCATCATAGCGTACCCAAATAGTCTTGGGATACTCGGAAAATGGATCATAAAAAGATCTAATAACCCATAAATCATAGGAGTGTTGGAAAAAACCATCCCCCATGCAATGGGGGGATTTGTTACAAAGTGCTCAACTTGGGTGGGGAGAAAATAATAAACATAAGAGCTAAATTATACATATAGGTAAACAATCACTCATCCTAACCTAGGAGTTCCAAAATCAACCCAAACACAAACACCCTTGTTACTATTTATTCATAAAAGCATAACAGCCACAGCCAAGTCACAACTCATTCTTGGAAAGAAATTATACATTGTACCTATTCTTGATAACATATTCAAGTGATTCTATTTAAATAATTCTTCACTACCAATATATTAACAATCATATCCACATGCCAAGGAAGGAAAAATAGCCAAGCGTCAAATTAAGCATTCAGACCCGGTTTTCTTGTAATGCTTCAACAATAAGAGGGATCTGTGAGATCCCTCAAAGTACTGGATCCAAAACAAGACCCAACATGTTTCCTCACATAGACTCATATCCACAAACCAAAAACTTCACCAAAATAGGAGATCCCATCCCAATCCTCGTCACCCCACAAGCATCAAGCAGAAAAACCATACACACCACCAGAACAGAGAAAGGGAGATTCCACATTCAACCACACCATTATTTTATTTCCATATTTCCATTTGGATAACCAGGGTGACAACACAATGATTCTTATTTATTGGGAAACCATTTAATCAACCATGTTTATGTGATTAACGAGTTTCCATGTTATATCCATTCAATCATAGGATTATCTAGAAAATAGAGGTTCATTAGCGCACAATAAAGGACCACCAATGGCCACAATGTTTAGTGGAAATAAACCCATACAAGTCACAACATATAAGAAATGATAGAAAAGTACAATTACTTCATAAAATACCCCCATCATTCCTTATAAACCATCTATTATTTTCTTCAAGGTTTTATTTCATCCTTCTCAGAAAGAAATGTTGTCATACCAACCAAGCATGATACCCATTAAAGAGAGATGATGGAAAAACCCTACCTGTATGATAAGAAATCTAATTATTTACCCATGCACCAAGAACTGGGGATGCACAACTTGCAGGCGAGGAACTTCGAGGACTCCAAGTGCGAGCATGAAAGGCTCCAGTACAGCCACACCATTAGAGTTGGGAAGGGGGACTCCAAACAAACCATGGAAAGGAAAAGATACCATCCAAGAAGAAGAAGAATAATGAATCTTGTATGATAAAAGGTGAGATCTGAGAGTTTCTAGATATGATTTTTGAATGGATTTAAAAGAGGATCATGGTTTCTCCATGCGCTTGGGTGGTTACACACGATGAGAATAATAGAAATTTAATTATTCTCATCGAAGAGGTTCCATAACAGCTATGAGTTAAAGGGTTTCCTTTAAATAGGGTAAAACACGTAACATGGTAAGAACTAGAAGGTATGGGAATATTGTGTGACACCATAGAAAAAACACACATTTTGGTAAGTCAATGGTCACCTGACTCTTGGGGGATATTAGATATTATTTAGGGGATTTAAATGGATTTGAAAGGGGTATAAAAACAATTTTACATCAATGGATACATTGCAACAGTCAAAAATTCAGAATCATGAAAAAGAACAAAGGGTGGGACACCATTTAGTGAGACACAATAATGGTTCCATGGTGACGGTTATTCTGTCACGGTGCCACAGTAAGCGGTTCCAACGTTTTGGTGTGCGACTGTGATGGTGGGATGATGATGGTGCCACCGCTACAGTGCCACTTCCACGATGCCACCATCACGATGCCACTGTAAATGGTGCCATAGTTTCGGTGTGTGATAGGGATGGTGTGACCATCACAGTGCCACCATCATGGTACCATCGTCACGGTGCCATCAGTTCGGTGTGACACTGTCAGCAGTTCCACCGTTCTGGTGTGCGACCGTGACTGGTGGCACCGTGACTGGTGCCACTATTTTGGTGGAAACATTTGATGGAAACAAATTTCTAGAAATGTTATGGACTAGGAGGGTCCGTGACATTACATCAGATACCTCTCAAACTATTCTTGTCTTCAAGAATTCAAGGATAAACCCAAAGAAAAGAGAGGGGTCCAAACAACCATCTCATAAGATACCTCTCAATGACATACCACCCAAGAGTTGTTCAAAAGCCGGAACAACCTCAATATTTAGGAACACCTCTTCATCATATATTTTCTGAACAATCACAGATACACTACCGCTCCTATCCCCCCATGTAACCAGTTAAACACATAAAGGTCATACTATCTAGTCATATGGGTATGAGAGTCCCTTCCTCCAAGTCAAGATACTATTCTCTTTGGGAAGCACTGACTCTCCCACACGGGTTTAACTACATCCACATTAATGCATCTTGATTGGGGATTAGTTCATCCCCTATCCATAGTCAGGAAACCTCTAGAGGACAAGGAAAACAACACCTTTCATAGTTAACCAGAGCACCAACTACATCAAAAACAATTACGAAACAAAACAGAGAAAAACTCATAACAACTCTTGGTATTGGGTGAACACTTGAGACTCTCACTCCCAATTACTTTCCATGAGGCCCCCATTCCTCTTCCACAAACAAACAAAAGGCATGGTTCATCCATGAATAACTTTTTTCTTTCGATCCTCAATCTTCACTAGACACTCTACAAACGTTGCATTGTCATCGATATCCAGATCCCCCCAGTAGAGGATGTTTGAATAATCGTGTAGATATCGATGGAGTTGAGACACATGGAAGACGTCGAGCACCTTTAGTAGTAGTGGTGTTAGTACTAGATAATATGCCACTTTGCGAACTACCAACAATACCTCGAAGTGTCTCACAAAACTGGGAGAAAGCTTACTCCCCCTGTTGAACCTATGTTTCCCTTGTCGAGGGGATACCTTCAAGAACATGTGGTATCCAACCTCAAACTCCAAGGGTATCCTTCTATGATCCGCATATGACTGATACCGGTCCTGATCTACCTTCATACTCTCCCGTACAAGCTGAACCTTCTTCGTCATTCTCTAAACTACCTTCGGGCCAAGAGCACCTGCTTCCCCGACCTCTTCCCAACACACAGGTGAGTGAAATAGCCTCCCTTACAAAGCCTAGAAAAGATCCATGAAAATAGTAGAGTGATATCAATTGTTGTAGGAAAACTCTACCAGAGGAAAGTTTCATACCCAAGAACCTCCAAAGTAAAAACACACACACCCATAGCATATCCTCCAACCTCTTGATGGTGCACTCTGTCTGCCCATATATCTGTGGTTGCAAATAGTTTTGAGGCATAGTTGGGTGCCAAAAAAATGTTTCAAACCTTTCCAAACCCCTTGAGGTAAACCAAGTATCCCTATTAAATACTATAGACCTCAAAACTCGATGAAACCTCACCACTTCATCCATTACCTCTGTGCTAAGGAATCCACCTCACTTAACTCCTTGATTATCAGGAAGTGAGATGATTTTTTCTTCCAGTCAACCACTACCTAGATAGAATACAAGACTCCATGTACCCTGGGTAGTCCTATGAAGAAATAATTCAAGATGGAATCCCACTTCAACTCAGGTACACATAAAGGTTTTAAAAAACCTAATGGGACGCGGTGTTCAGCCTTCACCTGCAGACACATGAGGCACATCGCCACAAACTCTTCCACTGCTTGCTTCACCCCCAGGACACCAAACCTGACCCCTCAAACCTCAGTACATACTAGAAACTCCATGGTGTAGCGGAAGGGGTGAGTTGTGGGATTCACCAAGAACTATCACACATATTCCCATGTGGATGAACAACTTTCCAGGAAATGGAATCTGATTCTTCCCATCTTCTGACCATCCTTCTGGAGCGTTTCCATGACCAACAAAATCTTACATCACTCCACTCACTATGACTCCCCACTAAGGCTCTTGCATCTACAACAATAGAAAGGAATGTACTATAATCTAAAACAGACATCCTCTGCCATGATCCACCCTTTCATCAAGGTGTAGGGAATCCAACTCTTCCGTCACCATCTAAGAATCTGTCAATTATCAAACCACATCCTTCTGCGACTTTCTGCTCAAGGAATCAGCCACCATGTCTCAGTTTCCTATGGTGTAGGAAATATCAAGTTCGTATTCATGAAGAATATCCATATTCCTCCACTGCCGCAAGTTTAGGTCTCATTGAGAGAAGATATACCTCAAGCTTATGTGATCCATGAAGACCACAAAGAACTCCCTGATGAGTTAATGTTGCCACAAATTCAATGTGAATACTATTGCTACATGCTCTAGCTCATGAGTGGAATAGTTACGCTCATGAGTAAATATCTACCTAGACCCATAAGAGATCACTCCCAACTCCTAAATCAACACACACCCCAGGCCAAGTATAGAAGCATCAAAAATCACCTTAGACAATATCCCTTTCTCTGTCAACATGACCACTAGAGAACTGACCAACCTTTCCTTCAGATAGCTGAATGTTGGCCGACACTAATCACTCCACACAAAGTCTTGGTCCTTTCTGGTGAAAGATGTCAATGGAGCTACAACTCGAGATAAGTCAGGTATGGACCTCTGATAATAGACTTCCATTCCCAGAAAACTATGAACCTCCATCACATTGTTCGGTGCTTCCCATGAACAACCACTTAAAACCTTGAAAGATGAACCACTACACCTTGCTGAGACACTACATGTACAAGAAAATGATCTTCTCGTGTCAAGAAATTGCACTAGGACAACATCCAATAGGGTTGGTGATGTCGAAGGACCTCCAAGACCATTATGAGGTTATTAGTATGTTACTCCTTTGATCATGAGTAGATAAAAATTTCACCAACGAAAACAATGACGAACCAGTCTATAAACTCATGGAAAATAGATTTCATGAGCCCCATGAACACAGTACGTACGTTCTTTACACCGAATGACATGACTACGAAGTCAAAGTGCCCATACCTACACATGAAATCGGTCTTAACTATATCACTACCCTTCACACTTAAATAGTGATACCCAGACCGCAAATTGATCTTAGAGAACCAACTTGCTCCCCTCAGCTAGTCAAAGAGATCATCTATCCTTGGGAGAGGGTAACAATTCTTGACTGTTACCTGATTCAGTATCTGTTAGTCTATGCCTAGTCTAAGACCACCATCTAGATTCTTTGGGAATAAGACCACTGCACCCCATGGTGATGTGCTCAGTTGAACAAAACCATTCTTCATTATATCATCAATCTGAATATGTATCTATCACAACTCATAAGGTGCCATCCGATTGGGAGCCATTGAAATTGGATGGGCACCGGGTTGCAAGTCCATCCCAAACTCAACATCACCTCGAGGGGGTAAAGTCACAACCTCCTCGGGGAAGTTGTCCATGAACTCACTAATGAGTCCTGTGACTTCCACCATCTCTATATCTTCTAAATCCACAAATAGATAAACTAACAAGGAAAAGAGGGGCTCCACTCACTGGCTTTGCTCCTGGAAACCTCGTTCTTCGAAAAAAGATACACGCTGACCACCCATTTCTAAAAACTCAATCCTTATTCAGAAGCAATAGAAAACAATATGCATAGAAAATGACCAGTTGATGCCTAGGATGACATCGAATGGAGGCATTTGAAGGAAGAGGAGATCTCCATAAGAATGATGCGTCCCCAACATCAGTCTGCATCCTCGACAAACATGAAACAGGCTGGTATGACCCCCAAATAGTGTACTCAACACCATGGTCATGGGGAGTATCTCTATATCTAGTACTAGGCCATGGGCTAGACCGGGTGAAACAAAGGAGTGTGAAGCTCCTGAATCAAATAAGGTGTAGGACAGAGTGATAAACAAGCTGATCGTACCTCAAACTACTTTTGGCCCTACCAGAACTGCTGCCTCTACAGGGTGCAACTGCCCACACCCAGCTCCTCTTCCCCTCAGCTGTTTGCAGCCTCCCTAACCATTACCTAGTTGAGGTCCTTGAGGAGTTCCCTGAGGTCGGCCTCCTCCCAGAAAATCTTCTCTAGGAAGAGCGAGAGATCACTGTTCCTGCTGCTGTTGCTGAAAAGGCCTGGCCGGAAACTGTTGTTGCTTAGGGTAGTGTTGAACCTTCCCACCTCAATGGTACTGTAATCAGTCGGGGAACTGATTCGGAAGATTTCAATGACTTCCACAGATGATCCATCTCGGTCCTAGGCCTGAAGAGAAGGGGTGAGTACTGGGAGATCGAAACTAGAACTGTATGGGTCTTCTCCCAACTGGCCAACACATTGAAGGCCTAGATGCTAGAGGCCTTCTGTTGATGGACTTCTCCTTTGACAAGCCCAACTAGCTCCCCTTTTGCTGCACACCTCCCAGCATATGAATCCTCTCAACCACATTAGCCTTCTTCTGGACCTCCAAGTAGGTCAGTAAGGTGAAGGGAGTAATAATATACAGAGGAGAAGGTGAGAGTGACTACTCTAAATGTTTCGCCCAAGACTCCTCATCCAGAAAGAGGTCTGAAGGAAAGAAAAGGAGATCCTTGAACTTGATCTCCAATTCCCTCAATGATAAGATTCCATACTGAAGAGAGAGTAGTTCATGTCTCTTCATTGAATTCATTGTGGAAGAGAGGAATTCTGGACAGAACTCCCTCTCAAAGTCAGTAAATGAAACCTAAACATCCCTCTTCCCCATGAGATAGAGCATCTACCACTAATGTGCCTCTCCCCGCTTCTGGATTACATCTAGAGGAACCGAGTACTCCATCAGAGCCCAGATCATGATGAATGTTGTCACCAGATCCTTGAGCCAGCTCTCTGCCTCCATCTATGAGACTCTGCCCTAGTACTTCCCAAGGGTCAGTTGGTGAAAGGAATGAAGCATAATCTTCCACTAGTCATCATCCTCATCTCAATCAGCCCTCTACAGATCAGCCAAATCATCTTCTTGGGCCTCTATCACCTGCAATACCTATGTTCCGCGTCTAGGTGCCATAACTACAAGGTATACAAGGAATGCCTAAACCTGAGTAGTGTAGAAGATATATTTTAAATTTTTCTTAGAATTTTTATTTATTTTAAATCCATAAAATACCTAAGACACACAAGAACAAAAGTCATCATGATGCATGAACATTTCCCATGGTCACTACCCTACAATCTTTTTACTCTCACTTGGTCATTTGGTAGGTCCATGGTCCTTGCATCGAATCACAGGGGGAACTAAAATCCCATTTCCTAGCCAGTCTTCCCTGGCCTATTTCATGTACAAAAATTTCCTAACACGGTCTCCCCACCATCCCATGCAATCCTCACTATGACTAACTTCGGAATCCATAATATCTCCCTACCTCCCCTCGGATACCATTCTATCATGACCCACCTTCCCCAAGATGAGAGAGGGGACAACATATTTCCAATCCCTTTCTTCCTCAACTTGAAAGAGAGATAATGACCCCCAAGACCTACCTTTAAAAGGCCCCAAAGTGGCGACTAGAACCAAGGTCATAAAATCATATTTAAAAAAGAAGGGAATTATCATTTTTATTTTGTAGGATCAGGACATCAGATGGTAAATCCCAAACTACACCATAACTGCGACTAAATGTAAATCCAAACAATCCATTCCCAAATGCATGTTTCAATAATAAGTGCTATAAAGGTACAGAAAACACAAAAGGAAAGTACCAAAAGAAAAGAAAAGTTGAAATGTCAACAGTCCCATCATCTGAACAAATAGGGTCCCGCACAGTCCTCAAATTACTCTAGGAAACCTAAAATAAGTTTTATATATATTGGGTGAGTATACAATTATAATCATTAGGGAAAACCAAAAGCTCTCATGCACAGGTGGGGATGAATTCTAGTGCCCCAAGATAAAAGGAGGAAACTATCCACCCACCATCGCCAAGGCGCACACCGCAGATAATGCACGTTAGGTAAAATAATAGTAATAACACATCGATGTTTGGGTACCCCGCACCACTTTCCCACTGGTTATTGAATACATCCTACGCATCGGACCTCCCCCACCATTCTCACCGCAGTCCCACTACCATACCCCACCCGTACACACCTGAGATAACACAACCACCCATCCTGCCTGAAAACACATGGTCCAAAACAACCACCCATAGCCACACCCTCAAAGATATGGGCCAGAAAAACTACTTCCATGCCAAAAGATACCTGGGCCTCATGGAGAAGACACTTGTGAAACAACCTATCCGCACACACCTGGGAAAACAACCCCAACTACACTGCCTGAAGGATCTTGAGAAATAATGGAACTTTTTCCATCAGAGCCAACCTGAAGATTCTTGGGCTATTCGCGAAAGGGATTAGAAAAGAAGATAATAACTAGCCACTAATAGGAGTGTTGGGAAAAACACCTCTCCCATGAAATGGGGGTGTTCGGCATGAAGTGATCAACATGGGTGGGGCATGAATAAGAAACATAAGAACTAATTTATACATATATGTAAACAAGCAGTCATCCCAAAATAGGGTTTCCAAAACCATCCCAAACACAAACACCCTCATTACTATTCATTCATAAAAGCACAACAACCACAACCTAGTCACATCTTATTCCTGGAATGAAATTCCCCATTGGACACATTGTTGTTTGCATATTCAAGTGATTCCATGTTAATAATTATTCACTACCGGGAAACTAACAGGCATAGCTACAAGACACGGAAGGAAAAATAGCCAAGCATAAAATTAAGAATTCACACCCAGTTCTCTTGTATAGTAACAACAACAAGAGGTATCCCTGAGATCCCTTAAAGTACTAGATCCAAACCAAGCCCCAACATACGGCCACACACGACCTTAGATCCAAAAACCAACAACAGCACCACAATAGTGTATCCCATTCCCATCCTTATCAACCCAAAATCATCAAGATGAAAAACTATATAGATAACTAAAACAGAGTAAGGGAGATTTCAGATTCAACCACACCATTCCTTTATTTCCATATTTCTATTTGGTTAACCAGGGTGACCACACAAGGGTTGTTTTTCATTGGGAATCCATTTAATCAATCAAGTTTATGTGATTAAATAGTTTCCATGTTACATCCATTCAATCATAAGATTACCTAGAAAAACTGAGGTACATTAGAGTGCAATAAAGAACCACCAATGGCCAGGATTTTTAGTGAACATAATACCATACAATTCAAAACATATAATCAAGGATAGAAAAGTAAAAAAATAGAATCAAACACACCCCTTTATTCTTTAAAACCATTTATTATTTTCATTAAGATTAGGTTTCATCATTCCCTAAAGGAAACATTGTCAAACACACCTCGCATGATACAAATTAAAGAGATATGAAAGAAGAAACCTTCATGGATGATCAACGATCGGTGTTTTATTCAACGCACCAAGAACTGGGGATGCATAAGTTTCATGGGAGGAAATATGGGTACTCCAAGTGTGAGCAAGAAAGGCTCCAGTATAGGTGCTCCACTATTGTTGGGATGGGGTCTCCAAATGTACCGTGGAAAGGAAAAGATACCAGCCTATAAGAAGAAGTAGAATGAATATCGTGTGATAAAATGTGATATCCTGGAGTTATGGGATATGAATTTTGTACAACATTAAAGGAATATCGTAGTTTATCCATGCAGTTGGGTGGTTACACACGATGGGAATAATTTTCATTTAATAATTATCATAAGAGAGGTGTCTATAATGACTTTGAGTTAAAGGGTTTCCTTTAAGCAGAGGAAAATGCGTAAAAGGTAAGGAACTGGAAGGTATAGGAAAAGGGTGTGACATTGAGGAAAAACCACATGGTTTTGTATGTCATGGGCCGCCCACCTCTTAGAGGAATTTAGATATCATTTATGGGATTTAAAAGGATTTAAAAGTGGTATTAAAATAATTTTATGTCAAAAGATACGTTGTGGGAGTGAAAAAAATCAGAAACTAGAAAAAGAACAAAAGATGGGACACCATTTTGTGAGAAACTGTAATGGTGCCAGTGTCACGGTGCCTCCATCACAGTGCCACCATCACTGTTCCACCATAACCAGTGCCACTGTTTCGGTTTGCGACAGTGATGATAAAACCACTACGGTGCCACTAGCACAGTGCCAGCGTCAGTGGTTCCGCCGTTTTAGTACGTGATCGTGGTGGTGCGACTGTCATGGGGCCACCGTCACAGTGCCATCGGTTCAGTGGAACACTGTCTGCAGTGCCACTGTTCTGGTGTTCGATTGTGACTAGATCCACTATTATGATGCCATCTTGAGCGGTGCCACCATTTCGGTGGAACCATTTAATGGAACTGAGTTTTTGGAAATGTAATAGACTAAGAGTGTTCGAGCCATTACAACTAAAAACAAGGAATTTAACAACACCAAAATTGAATTTATTAGTTCTTGGGAAACTATGACTTCTAGATCATGATTAAAAGACCTAGGTTTTTATAAGCACTATAAAAAAACTAATAAAGGTGTTCTTTATTAGTGCTAAAAAGTGTTGATAAAGGGGTAATTTATGAACACTTTTAATTATAGATGATTAAGGACCCCTTTATCCATACTTTTTCTAGAACTGATAATGGGGCATATTGCAGTGTGTTGTAACCAACAATGAAGCCCAATAAACAACATGAGAATGCATCAACATCAAGTACCAATATATAATTTAAATCCAAAAAAATTTATAACAGTAATACAAGAAAAACAATCATATTATAATATTTCAAACATTGGTTTATACAACTACATTAATAAGTAAAAATTGTTACATAAATTCAAAAACAATGATCCTATGAATTTTCCCCTAAACTCAAATCATAATAATGATGTAAAAACCAACCATAATCGATCAAAATAACACACCTTTATATGAAAACAATTCATATGTTAGTAATAATATGAGGAAATAATTTAAATAGAATGTGATAATTTTAAACTAAACATTTAGTCAATGATGGAACATCGTGTATTAGATTGAGTTGCGGTTGATTCATTCACATGATATAATGCATTTTTTATCTTCATGAATTAACTTTATGAAAATAATATAAATAAGTATTAGAATAATATTATAAGGGAAATAATCAATTAATAGTAGTTATATTGATGAGAAATTATATATTCTTGTTTTCTCAATTTTCGCAATATGATGCTCATTTTAAACAAAAATGCACTTATTAAATATAAATGAAATAATTGAATTCATACTAGTAATAGAGTACATAATATTGAGGTGGAAATGATTCCTAATTATATAAAATTAATTATGGATCATTTTACTTTAGTATCAAAATAATTAGAATTTGTTTTCTCAGTTTCTAGTTCATCAACTTTCATTCCTAATAAAATGTCATTTTAAATTAAAGCACTAATATTGAGTCATATTGATCTCATCGTGTGTTATTTTTATATGAGACTAATTCACACATGTAAAAAATGACTTATTAATCACTACCCTAATTTTTTTAACAATCCGAGCCTGTTTTTTTTTGTTTTTAGTGGGTGATATGTTTTGAACTGAAATTTATATTTTAAACTCATAATGGACAATTTGAGTCATAACGAGGACACAATGTATGTAATTGAGGTGATTATGATTCATACACATCAAAAAAAAATTATAAATAATCTTCCATAATTATAAAAAAATCTGAATTCATTTTTTTTCTTTTGAGTATGTTAGTTTTCTTTTTTAGTAAAATTATTGTCAACTTTAAAAAGAAACATGCACTTGGAGTCATACCAATCACACCATGAATCAAATTCTGATGATAATTGTTCCTACATGTCCAATATTACATATAGATCTTTTTTCTATGTTATCAATGAAATTAAAATGTGTAATCTCAATTTTGAGTACGTCACTTTTCATTTTTAAAAATATTTCATTTTAAACTGGAAACATGTACTACGAGTCACATTGTATATTGGTTTGACATGATATTGATTCCTACACATCACCAATGACTTATTAATCATTTCAAAAAAATATCAATAAAATCTAATTATATTTTCTCTATTTTGTACAAGTAAATGTTTTTTATTAAAATATAAATTTTAAACTGATAATAGGAAACTTGAGTCATATTGGGTACATCATGTATTGGATTGAGTTGAAGATGACTATTAAACAAAAAATTTACTATTGTGAACTTTAATCATGTATAAAAACAATAATTAATATTTTTATTAGTTTTTTGTTTCTAAGTTTATTTTTTAGTAAAATTAATTTAAATTTAAAATAAAAAGTTGCAATTTTAGTCATGCCGATCACAATACGAATCTTATGGAGGTGAATTATATTCCTACAGATAATAAATGACATATATATTATTATAATAAATAATATCAACAGTACTAATTTGTTTTCTCATTTTTATGTACGTCACTTTTCTTTTTGACTAAAATTTCATTTGAAACTAGAAACACACACCTTGAGTCATACGAGTCACATTATGTTCTTGTATATTGTGATATTTATTCCATCACATAAAAAATTACTTATGAGTAATTTTAATAAATTATCAAGATATTACATGTGTGTTTAATTAGTTTTTAGTGACTGGAACTTATTAAACTAAAATTTCAATTTTAAACTGATAATAGACAATTTGAGTCACCCCAGTCTCATAATGTATCAAATAGATGTTCAGATAATATAAAATTTAAAAAATTACTTAGGGATCTATTTAATAATGTATAAAAAGAACCTTATTGTGTTCTCATAATTTTGACTATGACAGTTGTCTCTTTTACTAAAATGACTGTCAATTTTAAATAAAAATATGCACATGGAGTCATACCACACACACACACACCGTGCATCAAATAGAGCTATGGATGATTCCTACATGTACCAAATGACATATGTATCATTTTACTAAAGTATAAAATCAATAAAAATGAATTTGATCAATTTGGAGTATGTCACCTTTCTTTTTTATTAAAATTTACTTTAAAAGTCAAATCACAGACTATGAGTCATATTGGTCACCTCATGTATCTGTTTGACATGATACTAATTCGTACACAGAAAATATGAATTATCAATCATTGTAATAAATTATCATTGTAATACAAGAATGTTATCTACGTTTCTAGTGAGTGACACTTTTTAAAATAAACTAAAAATTTTAAACTGTTAATGGACACTTTGTGTCATATCTGGAACATCAAATATCGAATTATGGTTTGGCTGATTTACAGACAAAAAAATGACATATGTATCATTTCCCTAATGTAACATACCTCTAAAAAACTTTTTTTCTCAAACTTGAGTGTGCCATATATTTTTTTACTAAAAATAATGTCAATTTTAGATAAAAAGGCACTGATGGAGTCATACCGATCATACTGTGTGTCAGATTGAGGTGCTGATGGTTATTAAACCTCCAAAATGATATAAGGACCATTTTAATAATATATCAATGAAATATTAATTTCATTTCAAAATTTTCATTATGTCATATGTCTTTTTTACAAAAATTTCTTTTTAAATTAGAAACACACACATTTAGTCATACTTGTCACATCATGTGACGGTTTTACATGATAATAATATCTACATGTTAAAAATTACTTAATAATTATATTTCCTAAACTATCAATAAAAAAAGAATATTTTATTTGTTTTTAGTGAGTGTCATGTTCTGAACTAAAATGACAATTTCGAACAGATAATGAACACTTTGAGTCATACCAGGTGCATCAGATATTAGATTGAGCTGTGGTTGATTTATAAATTTCAAAAATGACATATGGATCATTGTAATAATTTTATAAAACTAATATTAATGATTTTTCTTATTTTTTATTATATATGATTTCTTTTTTAATAAAATTTATGTTAATTTTAAATAAAAAGACACATTTTGAGTCATACCGGTCACACAATGTGTCATATTTTGGTGTGGATAATTTCTACACATCTCAAATGATAAATGGATTATTCTACTAATGTATAAAAATTATTCATATGTGTTCTATTAGTTTGGATTTTTCCATCTTTCTTTTTTACTAAAATTTCATTTTAAATTGGAAACACATACTTTTAGTAATTATAATCATATAGTTTGTCTGTTTGATGTGATATTGATACCTACATATCAAAAATGAATTAGTAATCATTTTTATAAATTATTAAGACAATGTGATTATTTTTACTCAATTTTCAATGACTGATAATTTTTAACTAAAAAGTTAATTTTAAACCTATAAGATATATATTGAGACATAACTAGAACCTTGTCTATCAGAATGAGGGGAGGGGGACTGATTGCAACCTATCAAAATTGAGTTATGGATATTTTTCATAACATATCAAAACAATTAAAATTTTTTTTTTGGTTTTGAGTATGTAAGTTTTTTTAAGAATTTATAGTAAATTTTTAAACAAAAATACATAATTTGAGTCCTATCGGTCACACTATTTGTCATATTGAGGTGCGACTGATTCCTAAAAATCCAAAAGTATCGAAAAAATTCAATCTAACAATGTTACAACAATTTCTATTGTTTTTCCTTTTTAATTTCCAACACATCATATTGATTTTATGTTATTATAATAGAAAGGTATTTAGTATAAGAATATCGAATAAACATACAGTGTTGGATGTTTGTTAATGAATTTAATGTGAAGCCATGGTAACATTGTTATAAAGTAACATGTTATATATCTTTTTTCTTATTATAGATATTTTAATGAAAAATAGGACTTACTAAATGATTGTTGAAAAAAACTAAATAAGTATTCGATAAAAATCATAATGAAATTAACTTAAAAATTGTAGATTAAATGATTTAAAAATTAAGTAAATAATTAGTTAGAATTATAAATTTTATGATGGTTGTATAAATTCTAAACCCATTTCCTAGTTTTAATTATCACATTTATAAACTCTATGTCTAATATATCATGATCATGAGCATCATTGAACAGACTACCCCAAATCGAACAAAGTAATACACCTCTATAAGAAACAAATTATTATGTGAGTAACAAAATAAATAATAAATTAGACATAAATATAAAATAATTACATAATGATATAGATAATTATTTCACTATGAAAAAATTAATATTACCTTTTCGATTGAGTAGTGGCAACATTGATTCTCTTTCTGCAAAGGCATTGGATTGAATATGAAGAAATATTATTAATGAAAACATTTTAAGGGTGAATTTTTTTAAGGGATAATACGTCTATCAATGTTTTATTATAATACGGAAGTAATTTTGTGCATAAATCATAAAAAATAAATGAAATTTATAAGGAAAAATGAAAAATAAATCAACATTTCATTATACAATTTCACCGTAAAATAGAGAAAGTATATCATAACATTACCTTTAAATCTTACCAATGAATTTCCTTCTTCATAGTATGTTCTTACATAGGATTGGTAACATTATAACATATATAAGACATTGTTTTCAAGATCATCCATATATTTAACATAGAATATATAAATATAATAGAGTAAAATTAATATTTTGAGGAAAAACATAGTATACTAATAAGAAATTTTACCGTCATATTGAACTATCTTTTTTTAATGGTTTTAGGGGTTTGGATCTTCTATCAAGAATAAAACCCCCTATTTATGGTACCATATAATATCAAATATATTGAATACATTGGGAATATCATCAACATATTGTGATCTCTGAATGAAATGGGAATACTCAATTTTATTTTCATCTGAACAGATAATTTTTTTAGTCACCTATAGAACAATCGATCAATTCTTGTTTGTTGGATCTGAGACATAAAAAACCTTCAGTAATTATGATTACACTATGAAAAACCTGTTTTTACCCCCCTCCACACTAAAATTCCCCTTCACAAATCCCATTTATTCAAATATCATTTAACCCCAATTTTCATCCCATTTTCAATGGAAAATCAGCAGTTGAAATGTTGCATAATCCAACACATATATTTTTTTGAAAATTAAAAAATATGAAATATTTTCATAAATAGAATTATATCCTTTGAACCAGTTATGTTAATCGCTTTTGTGATAAGAATAACTCCACAAATTTTCATTGTACTTCATTCATCATTTTATTTTTTAGATATTATATATCTATTGATTAAAAAATCATTGTAAAATATAAATTAGAATTTGGTCACTTGGTTGTCCATCAATGTCATTCAATAATTGTATTCATATTTTTAGATAAATCCTTATAATTATGATGTTGGAAGCATCTTATAAAATTTTGATTCTGTGTTTTTGATATCCATGCTTTATCCCATGATAGTTATTTGAATTTCCTTGTGGACATTGAAAAATGGACCACCATCTTTTCTATTATATAAAATAAAAAGTTTTAAGTGGTCTTTATCTATGAATATAATTGTAAAATCATTTCTTATGGAAGTCCATTTACTAATGACATGTCTTTTGTGATGATAATTTTTGATATTGATACTATCAACATCTAATTGGTAATTTGTAAAGAATTCAACAACTTCTTCAACAAATTTTTTATATGCAATAGAAACATTTAGCCGACATCAATTCCTGAAATATTGTTTCAATATATTCATATTAAATTTAATGGGGTGCATCCATATTTAATTTAAAATACCAT
Organism: Viscum album; assembly: GCA_963277665.1. NCBI lineage: Eukaryota > Viridiplantae > Streptophyta > Magnoliopsida > Santalales > Viscaceae > Viscum > Viscum album. Next base: position 1,553,365,856 of record OY728141.1, read on the forward strand.
TTAGTTGAACATCTCTAATGAAGTAAACCATCAGGTGGACAATTATATCAAAGAATGTTGATGGGAAGAAAATATATAATTCACATAACATTTCTCAAACCTCATTATTCATTATTGGAAACCTAATAGGGTCTATAAATTTACATTATATGGATTTGAAAAAAAATCATAGTCTGGTCAAGTTATATCATAAATTTTTAGGCAGAATGAAAATTAAATAAACATGCATGGAATCATGCATCAAAATGTGAAATTCGTGCCATTTTAGTCCTAGTATCTTCAAATTAGTCCCTGTAAAGATATTATTGATATTTTATGAATACTACTCTAGAACTTCTACAAAATTAAGGACAAGATAAAATTCCAAATTTTCCTTACTAGATAGAGTGTATGATACCGGAGGAAGATAATTCTACCCATGACCCTTCGCCAGTGCCATCTCTTCCACTATCTTTTGTTGATCATGTATAACCTAGAATTAATGACATATTTTATTTTTCTAAGAACATGTAGTAATGTTCTAATAACACTATCAAATACATTTTTTTACATTCATGGAATCAATAAAATGTATTATATGCAATCAATTCCAATATGAGAATTAAAGGAAAATTGATCGCTTCGACAAACCATATTTTGGTGGTTTTTTTAAATGGTTTTCCAAAAATTGTTTCAATATATTTTACTTTATATAATAGTTGATCGTGCATTAGGGGATATGATGTTGTACCTTGTTTGATATTACAATCAAATTTGGTCATCTAGAATTTGTATCAATGTTGTTGAGGAAAAACATTTGATGTCCTAATAACATAGACTTTGAGGAATGTGTCAACCGAATTGAGTGTGTTAATTCTTCAAAATTGGGACACCATAACATTCCTTTAATATTATAACCTGTAAATTTTAATAAGTATGATAGTCACTTATCACAACCTAAAACATGGAACTCAATGTGAATTATTCCCCACTATAATAATCTTACATTATAGCACATATACCCCACATCAATTTCAGATCTTTGATCAATGGATCCAAATAGACATCAATATTAATAATGAGTTTCTTTGGTCCAGATACAAGAATACAACATAATGTATTCATGATTAATACATAACCATGCCAACACGATATAATTTACAAACATGGTAAGACATGAATTGTGAGAACTAATTTATACACCAATAGGATTTATTCCATTTTTATATAATGCAAGATGAAAGTTTGTAGGTGAATTTTCTAATTTAGGACACTCGTTATCAATTTTCATCCACTACGGAGAATATTTTGGATGATGTAGGTTCCCATATTTATTTTTTTATATGCATGGCTTGTCAATTGTCTCATAGTTTCCTCATATCCATATAATCTTATAAAATATTTAATTATTGGAATGTACCATAAAGCATTCAAAGTATTTTATTTATTTTTTCAACATCGACCTGCACTAGACATAGGGAATTTTATGAGTGATTCATTGTCCTTGCAGACGAATATGAAATAATTTGGATACGAATTTATTTTTTATAGATCATTCCCATTGAACATGGAATTTTTTTAGAATAATATGTTCTACATGGAAGTACATTTTCTACTGAAAACATATCATTTATAATACCATATTGTTTCATAAAGTTTGTGTCCCTCCATTATTTACCAGCTTTAAAATTATATAACTTCAATATAGTTGAATACGTTTTTTATTTCATACAACTGGAATAATATGGTCTCTTACCATGACTATTTAACTTTTCAAACAACATCTCACATTCAAGAAGGTAAAATTCAATTTCTATTGTCATCTAATCAGTGTTATCTATATAATATTTTGCACTGGTATTTGTATCAAATGATTCATAAACAACAGTATCATCCAAAAAAGTGTGCACGTTTAGTATTTACATATGATTACGCTAACATTTAGATCCTTGAACTATTCCATGAAAAGTAAAATGTTCTTCCAACTCTTCTGGACTAATTTTTATTGAATAAAAAAATGTAAACACTCAAAAAGGATTTAAGAAGGGATGTATGCTTGCACTATAGAAAACATGATGAACTCCATTCCTCCATATTCATACACTTTTATCAAATGATTGACATTAACCGATTTTGGATTCGTTTCCATCCTATCAAGTTGATTAATTATTCATTTTTTAAAATATATAAATAATCACATATAAGATATTCATTATCAAAGGTTGTCATTATAGATGATCCTAATAAAGGGAACTAAAGATTTGATTGTTTCAAATAATTTCAATAAGCTTTGACAGAAATGGTTAATTAAATTTTAGAAAAGAATTAATCCACTATGGTAGGGGTTATCCAATGAAATCATGAAATGGTGAAATTTATAGATAAATACTATCCTCATCAGATTCAACTCTCAAATAGTTGTTATCACATTTTTTTACTTGATAATCATCTTCGAACTCTTGTGTAAATCCACCTATGTTGATTGAACTAATCTAACCAAAATTTATCTCATACAGGGTAATCGTGATAATTTTGGATGACTACTACTCCGAGTAGTTCAAATAACATATAATAAATTCTGGATAAGCCTCAAGTATCAAATTGATATAATAACTATCTATGAGATGATGTTGATGAGGATGAAATGAATCCTTTCTTATATTAAATAATGAGACAACATTTCATTTTTAGAGTTTCTATTCATAAAATAACTATAAATGTGACAAATACAATTAAATATGTTTTTTTCTATGGAAAATAATAATGAAGAATATATAATAATTAACATATAATCTATTTTAATTTTTGAATCTAGAGTTGCATACATTTTTAGGTATAAATTTTATAATTAAATTTATAATGAATATTTTAAAAGTAGACATAGATATTGTGTTTCATAATGTTAAAATATAATGGCAAATAATAAGGAAAATTCTTGAGTTAAGCCTAAATGTTGTACAAGTTCAAGAATTAAAAAATATCCATATTATAAATTCATATATTTCAAATCCATCATTTTTATTATTGATAGAGATCAACACAATAATATTCTGAAAAAATATATTGTGTGTCTAACCATAGATGATGATCTCAAGTTATATAATGAACCATTGACTTCAATATATGTTGTACTGTGAAATCAAACTTTTATAGATTAAATATATTCTATTATGAGAAATAATACATTTAAACTTTCATTTTTTTAAAAAAACTAACATATTGGTTGTAAATGTGTATTTAGAATCATGTATTACACCAATAATAACATTAATGTTTCTAAATTTATATTAATAATAAAAGGTTTAAAAAATTTTAATGAATCTGTTATTATGTTACCTATACTCATCTAGTTCAAATATTAAAAATAAAGATATTATATTTCTTTAAATTAGATAAATCCTTTATGTGTTCAGTAAACAGATGTTAAAAATATATTTTTAATGGAATTTTAAATAAAATAATTTACTTGGAATAATATGAAGATTCTCAAATATATTTTATAAATATCCAAAAAAATCTCCAATGAAATAATCTCTAATATTATTTGAATTTTTAGAAATATTTATAAGGACATCACTAACTATGATAATAAAAATAAATGAATGGATATTTTTTTTAAAATAGTGTATAAATCTATTTTAATCCCTACAAACAAGTGAAAAAACAATGTATTAGTAATTCTAAAAATAAATCACCAATTTTAATTTTTTTAGAGTAAATTTCAAAAAAGGTGATATGTTATGAATAGTCTTGAGGAGATAACTAAGAAATTAAAATAAGAAAAAATTATCAAACATTATCAAATGGAGATTATAGGAAAATGAATTAATGATATTGAACAAATAGTTAGAGAATATAGAGAAATTACTGAAGATAAAATTAGAGAGATATGAATATATCTTATTAAGTCAAAATAAAAATAGATGTTAATAAAAAAAATTATTTATATGGAATTATTTGATATTTATACTAAATTGGAGAATTTTGAATCAATACTGTCTGATTCATTTCAATTACTGAAAATGAATGATCATAACACAAAATATTCCATGGAGGATTCTGATAGTTAGGAACTCTGTCCATGGGAATGAAAAAACCTATTCCATCAAATCATCTAGATATATTTACATCAAAATATAATTATACTATCTATTTTTGATTAAATATTTTGTTCTAAAACGGTTTTCACATGTATTACATGTTTGAATCATAAATTATTGAGTAACTATATGATAAAAAACTTATGAAAGACCATCCACTATATCCAAGGTGTCTAGTAGAATGTATATAACTAGTTTTACCTCAAAAAATAACAACCCACTGAACTAATCACTTCAAAATTGTATGCTTCTAGTTTTGAAAAAACTAGACCCCAAGCTGTTCAAAATAATATACCATAGTTTATGAGTTATTGAATTTTCTATAATAAATTTTTCCATATTTATTTTTATGATTTTTACATTTAATTAAACATAAAATTACTATGAAGGGATTGTTTGGGTGGAAAATTCCATAGATTAAGAAAAATCCATAGACATTTAACACACATATGTTAAATTCAATTAGAGATGAATTGATTAGAAATATATGTGGTATTTGAAATGGCAGCCGTCATTGTGAAGATGAATGCTACAAAAAATAATTCAAGCATGAAATTACTGATGGATGATGAGTAAAAAATGACAATTAACAAACAAATACTAAAAGTTATCTAAAAAATGAGTGAGGAGAAGTATAAAAATTGACATACCATGGATTGAAACTTCAATTCAACCGAGAGAAATAGATATATCGTGCATGAAAACATGGATTAATTATAGCCTTGAATTCTTTCATCATTGATTAATTCAATACTTTTATTCAACTATTGGATTTGTTCAAGACATGATTCACTGTTGCATTTATCAAGGATGAGTAGAAATAAGAGGTGGTGTCCATAGATGGCTTAATAAATCACAAAAGATTCAGTCACAATTAGGGTTATTAAATAAATCAGAGACACATTTATCATCGCTTCAAAAAATCAGTAATAAACATCCCTTTTATAAACACTAAATTAATAATTGATAACAAAAAAATATTTATGAGTTCTCTTTTAGCACCAAAAAAGATAGATATTTATCTGTGCTAAAAAAGTGCTTATAAAATTCATATTTATCAGCGCTAAAAAAGTGTTGGTAAAAGTCATATTTATCTGCGTATAGTTTTAGCGATGATAAAGATTCATTTTATCTGCACTATTTTAGCACTGATAAAACTCTATCTTTATCAATGCTAAAGAAGCACTAATAAAAAGAATATTTATCAGCACAAAAGCATTAACACTAATTAAAATTTTTTAATTATAATTATAATTAACAAAAATTTTAAATATGTTAATATAAATATATATTTATTTATGGTGATTATATAATTAAAGAATTATATAAATATTTATTTATAATTATATAGATTCTTTAAAAAAATAAAATTACATATTTAGAATTATATATATATTTTTATAGCATTACATATATTTATATAATTATATATATATATATATATACATATTTATATAATTATATATATTTATATAATTATATCTATATATATTAAATACAAATAAATATATATATAGATATTAAATATAATCATTTTTTAATTAGATTTATTTCAATTATGCACTTATAAATATATTTATATTATTATATATATATATTTATATAAATATATATTTATTTAATAAACAAATAATATATATATATATGTATAGTAAATATATTAATTATGTAAATCTATTTAATATGTCATAAAATTATTTAAATATATTTATTATAAATTAATAATTATATAAATATATAATTGTATAAATAATTTTTTATAAAATCACTATTTATATATTTAAATAATGATATATATATTATATAAATACATATAAATATAAATATAGTAAATATATTCATTATTTGAATAGGTTTATAGTTATTTTATAAATAATTAAATTTATATAATTATTTATTTATAATATAAAACTAATTTCTTAAAGAATAATATTTGTTTATATATAATTATAGATATATTAAACATATTTCTTATAGATTTATAAATATAATTAAATATAAATAATTAAAAAATATAATGTTAACATTATTAATGAATATAAAATCTAAAATGCATGAATGTTAAAAATGATTGAAATTAAATAAATAAAAATCAGTACACATTAAAGATAATGAAAAAATTGATAAGTTCTATTAATTAGATATAATTATTTCAAATTATTGATATATATTGAAATAAATATAAATACATATCTAAAATATTAAAACATAGTAAATAAATAAATAAATATATAATTGAAAATTATTAAATTCCCATGAAATATAAATAATATGAAATATTGAAAATTAATTAACACCTAACTGTAATAAAATTAAAAATAAATAAATAAAATCTATCGATTGAAGACATAATATATTAAATGTATCATGCTATAATACAATTCTAATATTTATAATAATATTTAAATAGATTACATTAATATTAGGTTTATGTGTTTCTATATACTATTTTATTAATTACATATATATTTGTGTGAATATGCTTTATATAAAAATGAATTAATTATATATATGTATGTGACATCAACATAACACACACTTGATATATGGTAAATTGAAAAATCATACGACATTCAATTATGTGTATTACATGATGTAATTAGTCTGTATATTTAATTCATATTGATTTTGAATTATAAACCAAAGTTCCCAAAATATATTACTTATTTAATATAAAACACATTTTTTTCATATAAATCATTTTTTAGAAATATTTTATACATTCCTATACAAATATATTCAATATATATTATTTATTAATATTTATAATATATATATAGTAAATGTTTTCATTTTTATCAAAAAAAAATTAATTAATATAATGTACAATATTTTTCTAAATTTACACATTTTTAATTTTCATTTGTGTAATGATTTTATTTTATTTGTATATATAGTTTATACATATTTTTTATTAGTATTTAGATCTTATATATAGTTTATTAAATTTTTTTCTTTTTTATCAATAATTTTTTAATTAATAAAATTTTCAATTTTTTTTAATTTACTCATTTTTTACTTTTTATTTTTTTCATTTTATTTGAGACCTTTGATAGTAATAATAAATAACTGATAATGTATCCCTTTATCAGTGCTAAAAATAATGTTCTGATAAAGGTAACATTTATGAGTGCTAAAAATAAATTATTGATAAAGGGTGCCTTTTATAACCACTAAAGAAATGTACTGTCAAAGGTTACCCATTGTCTATTATAAAATATGAACTAATAAAAGGTACCCTTTATAAGGGCTTGTTTTAGCACTGATATAGGGCTCTATTATCTGTTCTTTTTTCTTGCACTGATAAATTCCCACTCTGATAAAGGCTTGTTTTGTAGTTGGGTTTAAGCCAATAATATTCCATTATAAAATACAACCTTTAGATAACATTATAAGAATTACATAATTTGGGTGATGTAAATTAGTATTAAAAATTCACCAATAATGTTCATCAACCATTTAACCACATATTTTATCCATTAATATATAGATTTATGATGGTACATATAGATAAAATTTCCATCTAATCAGTGAAATAGGAGGTCCATGTTGATTATCATAGACCACAATCGTAGATATTGTGAAAGAACTAGTTATATAGTAAGATATTTATGTATTATTTTATTATATTAGATTTCAAACCTCTATGGAATATTATTTTTTAGGATATTTTATTAATAAATGGTGAAATGGTTATGAGAAATATTTATTAGGATCCACTAAGAATATATAAGAGGTATGAAATTTACATCGATTAGTTGGGTACTATTGATAGTTTGTTCTATATGTTCAATGATGACAACTCTTAGAAATACCCTTGATAAAATATTGATATATATTTTTGTAAAAACCACAATTCTATGATATATTCATCATGTTAAGGAAATGATTTACAAGTGCTCCAACGATTAGATCATTTGAGGAGATAGTATAGTATATTTTGTTTTATAAAACATTTGTAATATGTATAGTAGGATCTTAATGACGGATATGATGGTTATTTTATATAGGTATAACATATACAAGACATATAAGAGGGTCTACGTGACCAATGAATTGGAGTTTGTAAAAACAATTTCTCAATTAACAAATTGAGGCATTATTTAATTAATGAATGATTTATTTTCTATAATAACCACAAGAGTCTCATGTATAAATTTTATCATATAAACCTAACTATGATAAAATAGAGATATTATGAGTTATTATTGGATTATGATTTTATGATTTCCTATACCCCTAGGAAATAAAATATTAAGGAAAACATGTTTAGATAGAAATAAAGGGATAAACTATTGAAAGAATTCTCAAATGAGTGGTTGATTGTCAATAATATAGTGGCGATGCACCATGATATAGTGAATGATAGATACTACTTCTTGAATTATAATAATTAAAATGATATATTAATCCTGCATCAAGTAAAAAAAGTCAACTTAAAAAATATCAATTTTAATTTTTTTCTTGATAATCAATTATTATGTGATTCTCTTGATGGATTATTAGAATCTACGAAGCATGAAATAAAATTATTTGATCAAGTACTAGTGTTTGAAAAGATTTAAGAAGTTATTTTGAAGTAGTTTCAAACATCCACTCCAACTACACATCTAGGAGTAATGAATGTTTACCATGATCCTAGACTAAAATATTTTTTTTCAAAGTAAAAAAAAAATTCATCAAATTCATAGCCAAATTCATTATAATTTGTATGATATTATTAAAAATTTGGTCCTAGGAAGTTTGAGTTTGCTATTTGAAATTCTATAGTGGAATTTAGATGATATATTTAGGTTAATCTTATCCAAAATTATATGTTCCGGGAGGGTCCAACATATAATATTTTTTATTTAATATCATGTAGGAAGGGTCTTTTTGTTTCTCACATATTGGGGAAAAGATTCTAGTGGAGAGCCTATAACTCATGTATATTTCCAATATCATTTGATAACATGGTGTAATATTGATCATCATTTTTTATTATCCTATTGTTTTGAGTAGAAAATGTATTGGGGGTCAATTTATTTTAAAAAATGATAAATGAAAATTTTAATTTTAAAAATAAATGAATTTATTATGATGAAATAATAAATCAATAAATTTTTCCTCTATTTAAGATGATATCAATTTTAATTTAGAGATTAATCTTGGTAGAAATTTCAAAATTAAAATATATGAACGTTATGTGTTTCATGATTTGGGTGATATAATGTATAAATATAAATGAAATAGAGGAGGAAATTAGATAAGGATTTTAAAAATAAAACACAAGGTGACAACATGTATACTCCTGTCAATTAGAGGAATATGCCTTATTAAAACCTTCTATTTGTTGCAATGGATATGAAATAACCATATCAAATAGATTTAATGGATACCCAATAATTAATATTGCCTCTGTTTTAATGAAATCACAAGAACCAAAAAAACCCCTTTTATAATGGTAACCCATAAAAAAGTCCATCATTTTCTGGTTGTGAGAAACTTGACAATATGAGGCGAAAAAATAGATTTTCTTAATGCAAACCAATAATAATAATGATATTCTATCCCTCTAAAAATATATATACATTTTTATAGAGATAGAGATAGAGACTTGGGTGATATCCTTTGAAATGGAGAGAAAAGGTTACCTCATTGAGTGGATGTATTTTGATAATTAAAGATATTCAGTTTCATGATTTAGGTGGAGACCTTCATTTAATGTTTATATTAGGATTAAAACCTTCAATTTCCTCTATTTATATCCTTCTCAAGTGTCCAGGTCATCCAAGGTCAATTCAGGTCAGTAATAGCCGAAGGGGAATATTATTTACCATCATTAATGAATCTATGATGATTCTATAATGATGCCAATAGATAGACACTATCTAGATTGTGCATGTGAAAGAAGTGGTTACTTCTCTTCAGCATCCACCAGCATGTTAGTGTGCCTCCGCTAACATGTTGGTGGAATCCTAAAAGCTAAGGGAAATATGTCCACGCCCAAGAAATCTGGTGGCACTAAAATGGGAATTCAGTTAGGGTTGTTACATATCTCTTCATATTGTGGAACAAAAACTTCCTTCCATAGTCCTCATGTTTTCTTTTACCTCTATTTTAAGAACTCAATAATTCAAATTTCACACTTTAAGACATCAAAAAATATCTAAAAAATTATTTTAGAGATATTCATGTTTCATTTAATTCCATCATTTTATTCATTAGTAACATGAATTGGATACCAAAAATTCATAAATGAGAAACAATCAAAGAAAACATTGGAAAAAAAATTATTGATTTGGGTCATTAAAAAATAATGATATAGGGAGAGGTAAAATATCACCCTTTTGATGATCACAATCACTAAACATAAAATGTTTAATTAAATGTATATCAAGATTTTATTTTTAAGATATTAAATATTATTAAAATATTTAAATAAATATATAAAACTAACATGAGGTATTAATATAAATATTTTCAAACATTCTTAAGGTATAAACATACTTCTTCGAAAAACCATGAAATATCTCCCCCATTGTAATTTTTTTTCATCCCCTTCAACCCCGTAAAATAATTTTACCCCTTTGAAACAAAAGACTCTCCCACATTGTGATTATCAAAAAGAAAACAAGGATGGTGAAATATTTGACTTGAGGTAGGATTAAAAAATTATGTCATGAAAAATTATCTCTCCTTAATGATTATATGAAAATGTAATTCTAATATTAGATAATAGGAATAATAAAAAATAATAATATATAAATAAGTATAAAATGTGATATTGATCAAATATAACACACATAAGATTAATTCATATCAATTCAAATGTAAATATAAGAGAAAATATCAAGAATTCATGGAGAAAAAATATTTCGAAAAACAAAATAAATAAATTTTACAAAGGGGAGAAAATATTTTTAAAAAATATACAAGGAATAGAATGTTTGAAAAATAAGTTTATATACCTCTAAAATATGAAATCATAAGTATGAGATGAAAGAGAATTTGAATTATGATTCAAGAGAAAAATAAAACTAAAGATATCGTGAAGAAATTTTCCACATATAGATCTTGGTTGATATCCAAAATTCTTTAGAAATGAATGATATAGGTTGTAAATCAATTTTAGAATTTATAAATGATCCCATGATGTTAAATTACAAATCAATTGCATCAAGAGTTTATTATTTTAAATTTACTTATATTCCACCATTTGATAAATTAAAGATTCTCGATGTTGTAACCCTTCAAGAAATTTAAAACCATGTTCATTTTTGTACATTTGAGGGTATGAAAATATTAATTAATAAATATTGGGATGTTGTAAATTTATGGGTGCACTAATATTGTATAATAACTATTTTTTAAGAAAAAATATTTTAGATATCTGGAGAATATCCTGATAAATATTTATAGTCTCAGGTCTTATATATCTAGTATTTTTTTAATTTTATTTTTCAATTAAATTCCCATATTTTCAAAAATAATTGGAAAACTCATTTTGAGAAAAATATTATACTAAAGTAGTTTTTGTAAAGGACATTATTATTTGAAGAACCTAAAACATAATTATTCTTTATAACACATTGAGATAAAGGATCAATTTATGATTTTTTCACCTTGATTAAATTTTTAATTAGGTACTTTTAGATACAAAATTTTAGTTATAAGAACATCTATATGAATTTGATTAATTAATTAAAAAACCATGACATGTTTTTATTTTGAAATTAGACCATTTTCATCATAACGATGAATTTTCTCCTTAAGAACATTATTATATAATTTTTTGAGTGCTTTGAATAATGAAAAATTTCAAGAAAACCATTTTTTAGTTGATCATGGACATATTATAAATCATTATTAAATAGGGGAATTAAATAAAAATAAGATAAATAATATTATGATTTATGATAGGAGGAAGAGAAATCAGAAGAGTGATAAATAAAAACCTCGCCTAGCCCCATATTATCTATGAGGTTGTTTTTAGTATATTTACATGATGATTATATTGAATGGGAATATTATCCATCACTACAAGTCTAAACTTTTAGCTCTTAATTACCATGATTATTTTTTTCAAATGGAAAATATTGTTCTATATTGATCTTATAAGTTCAACTGATGTGATTCCCAACAAGTTCTTGAATTCTATTATTCATTTTTTCAAGTTAGGATGATGAGTTATTATTCAAATGTTTGTTCACTCTCTTGAAATGTTTTTCAAGTTTACCATAATCATAAAAGTCACATTTAAATGAATCATTAGCATTTATCACATTAAAATCTATATTTTTATTGGTTTCATTGATTTCTTTTTCTTCCTTTACCACTTTTAATTTCATAGTGATTTCAAATATCATGATTGATCCAATGAGATCTTTATAAACCATTTTATTTATGTCATTAGATTCGTATATGCACATCTATTTGGGATATGATGAACTAGATAAACCTAGAGAATTTTGTTCATGAGAATTTCTAGAGATAAATCATTACTATGATATTTTATACCATTGAAAATATTAGTGAAGTGTATAAACGTGATTTTTATTTATTAATTAGGACACATGGATAAATATTTTAAGTGTTTATGATGCATATCGAATATTCATTCATTTAAAATATTTTTTCCTTAATTTGTGACTTATAGAAGTTTAAATATTTAGTGGGTTGATTTGAATGAAGTTATATGATTAAATATATTTTTTTCAATCCCATAATAGATATCTTTCACAGTTTTTCCATTATGTTCAAATGAAGAAATATCTTGAGGATTATAACTTTCATTTGGTTTTTTAGTTCGAATTTATACATGCACAAAATTTTTTCAAATATGATAATTAATTATTATACGAATGGTAGATATGATAATTTTTAAATTGAATAATTATTGGCATCAAATAATGGTGAATGAGTATAAGTGGTTGATTTCATCATTAAATCTCATTAGAATTTGAAACACATTTTGAGATTTGTTTTTTCAGACACTATGAATTTTTATAGAATTATAGTAATATCTTTTGATAAATTGTTTTGGTCTTAGTACAAAATGGAATGATAGGAGTGAACTGACTTTAAAAAATGTGATAAAATACATCAATTTTAAAAGAAAATTAATTTGACATTATTAGATAATAAATAGGAATGTTTGATCTAGAGTTTAGATAATATAAATGTTAATAAGAGAATAAGAATAATAGAAACAGAATAAATAAGTTTTATTAAATTTATATGTATTGATATTAGGATGATGGAATGTATAAATATAAAAAAAAGAAAAGAAAATTTGATATATTTTTCAGAAAAACTAAAGAATGTGACCATATGTTCCCACCCTTAAATTAGATATATTTGTCTGATTAAAACCATATTAGGGTTTTAATGAAAATATAACATCCATATCCACTATATTTAATGAATACCAAAAAACTAATATTCACTTACTTTTACTGAAAACCCCAATAACCAAACATCCCATGGTTTTAATGGAAACCAAATAAAAATGTCCCTCACTTTGTGGTTGTGAGAACCTTAGGATGATAAGATAGGATTATAAAGATTTTATTATTTAAAATCAATTTTAATGTTGGCCTTTTATTTCTCTGTAATAATGGAAGACATTGAGGGAGGGAAATTGAGACAATGGTGAGAGAATTTGAAAACTGATAAATGAACATTGGCTCTTTAAGAGGGGGGATTTAGACAATTCTGGAGATTCAATGTCCTAATTAAAAGGGGTAGATTTAATGAATGTTTTGATAGAGATTCAAAATGCATTCATACTATATTTATAGACTTCTTGGTATCTTCATTCATCCAGTTTTTCATCACGTCACTAAGATCTGAGCAATACTAGTTTTTTCGATCATTAAATTATCTAGAATGATTCTGGAATGACACCACTAACTTTTCACTTGATGAAATAATCTATACATTGTGCATAACAGTATCCAAGGATTCCCAAGGACCACTACTAGCTATATAATGCGCCACCAACACTTATCCAATGGAATCATTCTCATCAATATGAATATTTCAATACCACTAACTATATAGTGGCACTGTATCGGGTAGCGGGTGATTCTTGTTGCATCCCTCTTAATGCCGAGGAACCACCAATTCATTACATGGTCTTAATAGTTATTTCCAATATAATTTCATGAATTTAATAAGAACATTATGGCCTTTTAATAGGCAAAAAAATATCCAACTTGATTCATCAAAACAACTTCAAGATTCCATTATGTTTCACCATTAGATTCATCAAAAACATTAATTAGATTCAAAAAATACATAACTATAAAACACTCATAGAAATAATTAGAAACAAAATTTTTTATTTTTTATCATTTATATATTTTGAGGGAGTGATAGGTAGTGGTACAACACTGAATTTTTAAATCAATTCATTGTTGAGATAGATATTTCTGAGGGATTTTATGATGAAACTGCATATGAGTTTGGATGGATGAAAAATAATGTAGGCTAATCATTAAACATAGGTTACATCGTGATATTTTATAATGGATTTTTATTAAGTATATTTTTATTATTTATCATTAGTGGAGTTCTCAAATAATAAGAACTGCTACTCCATGATATAAATGAAACCACAGATTTATTTTATAGGGGGTTTAGAATTCAAATATCATAAGTAATATTTTTAGTTTGGAGTTTTATAATATATATTCTATGAATTTATATCTGTTTTAATTATTTGTTAAAAATATATATTTTTAAAAAACAAAACATTACATAGAATTAAATTTGTCTTATTTAAATTTTAAATAATATATTTTTAGTAATGACTCTGATTTTGATGATTGGTAAATTTTGATATCTTAATAAATTAATCTGTGGTTTTATTCGGTGTTGGAATGGTGTCACAAATAAAAATAGGACCCAAAATAAATATATTAAAAATATTAAAAATATTAAAATATAGAAATTTTGTTAAATAATGGTTTTGAAATTAATTATATTCTAGGAATGAAATATAAAAATACCATTGAATTTATAATGTGGGGTTTACACTATGCGTGACATATGGATCATTTTAATAAGACCTTTTATCAACGTGCAATTATGGGATAATGTTATTTGTAATAAATTAATTAAATTAATTAATTTTTTTAATTTAATGATTATATTACTAAAAAACTATAAAATAGACACTATGTTGAGTTTAAAGTGTTAATAAAAAAACATCTATTATTAGAGAGTAACCATGTAGGATATCTTGTCGAGTGATCAAGAAGTGATCCACTGATCTATGATTGGATTCGACATAAATTTTCATCAATGATAGAAATCTTTGAGATCCCCAACACTATCACCTAGATATAAACTTTTATTGACAATGAGTTAGGGATTTTAATTTATGTATTTACTTCATGATATTTTTTAATTCAAAAATGGTTTATATATTTGTTGATCTTTTCTATATTATTCTCATTTTTCACATAGCCCTTCATTTTGATTATTTTCTCATGACACAGATTATATTCGTTGCACTTGAATTATTTGATTTTATTATTCATCTCACGATTATGATTGATTTTTGGGTTTTCAATTTGTATTAATTAATTCACTTTATTATTGAACCTTTGTAACCTAATTCTTCTTTTGTTCATCATGGGAGTTTTGATCGATAAAGATTCAGTTTTTAATCCAGTTGCAAACATGGACAAAATCGTATTCACATTGTTTTATGTGAATGATTATGAATATAATAATTTTTAGAAATAATGGGGATCATTGATGGGTTAATAATATATTCATAAATATCATACCTCAAGAATAAATGATATAAATGATAAAAATTTATTATCTAGTGAAAGAATCACACTATTATGGTGAGGGGTTGATAGAATATGGCTACAGGTGCTGATTCCTCTTTTCATAATGAAAATAATTAATATATGGGGGATATTCATAGAAAAAAAATTGAATAATGAAACTATGGGAGGAGAATTTATCTTCATATGAAAAACCCAAATATATGATATGTATTATGGAGTAACACATGCCATGTAGTTTTCATTTTATGCTCGATAATGATTCCAGACCAAGTTAAATATCAAAAGCCATGTGGTGGGGCCCACATGCCATCTTTCATAGATTAAGATACCTATAAATGTATAGGGAGAAAACTCCTAGGACTTTTGGTGGTCCCAAATGTAATTTTTACAATGATACACACCATGTATATGGATTTCCGCAAATTGAATGGAGTAGTGGGACAAGACCGGGCATAGAAATGGGAGTACACCCCATGTATCCCAAGGGTAACACTATATACCCTTATTCGAATGTTCTATATTCTATATCATAATTAGACCCTAAATTATTATATATAGATTATATTTCCATACAGTATTTGGCGTGGTCTTCTACTTCGACATTAAAGATACGATGTAAGGTGGAATCATCAGATCACTCCTTTCTGCACGATTAGATAATGTGGAGACATAAATATTTTATCTAAAGTGACATTAGTGGTTCGAATCCCCTCTAATGAAACATATATTCCAAGGTGTGTAAAAAATTCATATTTTTTGATATATTACTCTATAAATAAATTTATTTTCATTGATCAATTTTTTTTCACTCGACACCATGTTTAAAAAAATGTAATATACTATAGAAATATTTTTACTTTAAATTCAAAATTATAACAAAATAATTGAATTATAAGTTTGAATATAAATGTAAAAATTATTTAAAATATTAATTAAATTATATATATATATATCATAATAAATTAGCACATGGTTTAAAATAAATTCATTCTAGACTTCAAAAATATGTCATGTTTCAGAAATTATTTTAATAGAATTCAGGTACTTGGATACTAAAATGAATATATAATATTTTAAAATTTTTATTTTTTAAACTAATATATATTTTTAAATAATCATATGATTATTAATTTCTGGTAATTTTATTGGAATTTTCTGAAAGAGTTGATATTTGGATTAGTAGTAGAAATCTAAATTTTTTATGAAGACTACCTTCTCTCATAAAATATTTATAATGTGACATTCAATTTTTTATTGGTTTTAAATTTTAATTATAACATTTTTATTAAAAATAATACAATATTTTTTTATAATAAACATTAGAGTATATTTATATTTATAAAAATTGTAATACAAAATAGGTTATTTATAGAAAACCAATTTTTATCATGTTTTGTGGATTTGATTTTAAATTAAATTATGCCACATATGAAAATGGAATGTTTTAAAATTGAATCCTTATTTTGAATAATTTCATTATATTTTTTGAATGAGACACATTTCATTTTCTTCATTATAAATAGTAACACTGGTTAAAATAAATTAGTTAAAATGATAAGAGTTGAAACATGAAAAAAATGGTGTCAAAATGATATGGGGTAAAAAATCTAATATCTTGTCTAAATCATAATTTATGGTCATATTTTTCTATATCTCAAGTAATTTTCTATTATGTGTCATTTGAAATAATTTTTCATGATTAAGAAATTAAAATATTTCAATCATTTGAAAAATTCATTCTGTTACCCCTCCCTCGTTTATAAAAGGACACCGCTCTCATCTCTTATACAAACAACATGTGTCATTTATCTCATCCATTCACTACTAAAAAAATGTCCTAGAATCCCTCCCAAAATCAATTTATCATTTATTCATTTATTTTAACTCTGTATGGTTATGTAAATTTATCTCTCATACATTCACCATAACTTCATTCTCTCACTAAAACCAATCACATTCTCAGAAAAGGAAAATAGATTTAAATGGTTCTATTATAAATTAATGGTTATTCCCTGGTGTGATATGTAACGTTAAAAGATCATACAACCCACAATTGAAAACCAAGAAGCTATAGTTTGTAAGGTTTTTACATAGACTCGAATTACATGTCTCCCAATAATGTATGATGCAACCCACAATTAAAATTATTTAAATGATGAAAAAAGCTTCATTACACAATTAAAATGAAAAAAAATTGTAAATGTGTTAGATATTTATATATATTACCCCAATTCTATAGAAGAAAATTCACCTCTTCTCATTGTATACAATACATTATTTATGAAAACTTATTCTTTTTCACTTACTTTTTTATAAAATATTATTGTATTTATATTGAGATTATTTTCTTATTCTTTACAACAAACAAAACCAAGTTATACACCTACTTATTTTCTAGAAAAAAGCACAAATATTCTTCCTTTAAAAACTGGAATTTATATCTCTCATATATGTAACAATCCCTCTTGGTATTCATTTTTCCTTGAACTATATTTTCACTAGATAATATCATTATTTCCTTATTTTCTTATTCCTCCATGAAATGTATCTACATAGGGTTTTATTATTTCTCTGGTTTCATAGTCACTTAAAATTTTGAATTTGTATAAGGTATGGGTTCTATACTAAATATTTCATCCTTAGGAATTTTTTATATGGTGAATAGATCATTAGATCATATCTATGTTCTCTTCTTTCTCATATATTATAAGTAGATGATTTTATCAAACTTTCACTATCCTGAAATATCTATATTCCATTCACTAGTCTTCCTATGATATCTCATTCATATTTTCCTTCATATTTTTATAATATTTCATTTATTTTGTTCTTATTAAAGTCATATATAATTAACTTACATATATCATGAAGACTAATTCTTTCATATTCCATGTATGCATTAAACCATTATGTTTAGTAATGTCGCTTCTTTTTATATAATGAAAACACTCTACATATCCTATCCTATATCTATCTAATTATAGGATAATGATTTACAATATCACGATTTTTGAATTTTAAAACCCAATATTGAATTTCTGGATTAATGGTTATTCATTTTGAATTTTCACTATCACATAATTCTTGTAAAGTCTCCAGCTCTATTTTTCTAAATATTTTTTATACCCTAGGAAGATCTAGTACATTATGTAATAAACATAACTTTTTATGTTTATACCCTATGATATTATTAAATGATATAATGATCTAGGATTTACCTTAAAAAATTATCAATTACACCCTATAAATCCATTCATCGTTTTTGATCATAAAATTTAATAATCTATGCTCATTTCTATAATTCCTAGTGCGTACATATGCGTATTTAAATTTAATTGGTTTCCAAACAAATAAATTAGTGTTATATATTAAATTCAATACAACGTCATAATAAAATTCATAAATTTTTGGCACCTGAAGTAGGTATTTTCAGGAAGCTAATGAAGGACAGAAGGTCGATAAGAGAAGAATGTGAGAATTAGAGGAAGTTCTTGGTGGCTACGATTTAGATTTGATTTGACTAAGCATCCAAATGGATAGTGGGGAATTTTTATTCTAGATATTTACCAGGTTTCCCTCTCAATATTTTATTATGGGGAACCCCTTTCTCCAGCTCTTATGATACACATGGAAAACCCTTTCCCTCTCTCCCCCACCTTCATAACCACTTGTTTTAGGGGTCTCCCTGATGCATTTTTAGATGATTAATAGTATGAATTTTACTCTTGTTAACTATCATTGACCCCCCTACCTCTAATATATTTTTCTAGTTTTATACATTTGTAATTTGGTTCTAATTAAATTTATATATGGTGGAGTCATCCGAACTCATTAGGGAATCCACCATTCCTATAGATAGGGGTAGAATAATGATTTTTTTTTGTCTCTCAACATTTTGACCAAGGAATGTCTCACTACCAACTTTAGTAAGCTATTTCATTACATTTTAATTAAAATGATTATGTAATTGGAATTTTGTTTAGTTATTTTGAATATTTTGGCATCTAATTTACATTATAGTCATCTTGTTCTTACTTCATTGTGGAATTGATTTAGGTAGGTCATATGATGATATTTCCATTGAATGTTAATAGTTTAAATTAAATAGTTTAATAAAATAAAAATATTTTAATTAGGATTATTTTTATATTTTTTAATGGGTTATTGGCCTCAGGGGGAGAACTTTAAGGATAGGGGTATATATATGGGCTTGTAAAATCATGGTGAGGCTCTACAGTAATAATTGGCTTGTAAAAATAAAAATAATAATTGACATTACTAAGGTAGGTGCTCACTGATAAATACCCAATGGTACTATTAATGTTCTATTTTCATTCATGGTCACATGGGTAGGCTAAAAGGGCATCAAACATATGTGATATCGCTAGGTAATCATGTAATTTAGTTAATAATTCTATTCTTAACTGAAAGATAATTTAACAAATTCCCTTGATTAAATAGAAAAAAAATAAAATGACCTGATGAACCATTGGAACCATATGGTTTTCCTCACTCATTAATAGTTAAATCCTTAAATTTCAGGTTATTATTTATGATTTATATTCCAATAGAAGCATATTCAATATTTTAT
The DNA here is from genome assembly GCA_963277665.1 of Viscum album. Lineage (NCBI taxonomy): Eukaryota > Viridiplantae > Streptophyta > Magnoliopsida > Santalales > Viscaceae > Viscum > Viscum album. The sequence goes on from OY728141.1 coordinate 1,553,386,315, forward strand.
TTATTTAATTTTATATTGGGTCCCTAGTGTAATGTTCCTTAGAGATCCCCCATTAGGGGTAGAGGTTGGATAGTATGGATGACCTAGGTTTTGATCATGTGAGAACCTGTGAGATAAAATAGATCCATTGGGAATGTGAGATAGTTTTTGGGGAATTTTTCATCACCACTAATATGTGACCAATGTTGGTATGGCATGATGAGACATTGGTTTCCCCATTGGGTGGTCGATTTAGTTGAGGACCATAGAAAAGGGTGTTAATATTCTTTACTATAATAGGGATGGGTTCAATGTTAGACTCTGATCAAGGGAATAACCATGGAAGGGAAATAAGTCAATGATTTCTTTATCAAAAAAATTATATTGAACTGATTCATTTGGTTTACACAATGGAGTAGTATCATTATCCCTCAAAACTAACATTTTCTAAAAGATGACAGAGTTTACTACCTCTTATCCTAGAAAGTAACTAATTCATCCCTTTATGAACACGTTAATAATCATAATAATAATTTTATTTGAATAATACACCTAATATAGTTTTTCTCACCTAAATCATCTAATGATGTTCTGTCAAGATGAAACTTCTAGAAATTCCTCTTTATTCCTTGCTCAGTGTCTTCTGATAAAAACATATAGATCCCCACTGAAAAAAATTAATTTTTAGATAATATTTTATATTATCTATTAAATATATTTAATATAATTGAACTTAAATTTTATGGGTTTTCCAGGGGTCCCTATGATTATTGGGACCATAATGTACAATTAAATCAAAATTATGCACCTAGAAATCCGACTAATAACTCCCCTTTATAGTTTATGACTAAAAATACCTACTGACTGAAACAACCAAGATACAATATGGCCTATTATTATATGATATATAATATTATATAATTCTATAGAAACAAAGGGTTTTATAATATATTATGTTGTATCCATCTGTTTTATAGATTTCACTAGGGCGTGGAGTGACACTAAAAAATGGGGAAATATATTTACTAGATCCACAAAAAACCATTAACTCGTCAATTAATCACTGATGATATCTCAATGTAAAATCCTATCACTCCATTACTCAATTAAGATCTTTTGTAATTTACATATCCACTTTGGCATGAATTTATATGACTCTATAACTAAAAACATTGTCGTGACATACTGGTCTTCCATTCAATAAGACTAATGTGTTGTCATTCATATATGGAATGGAAAAATAGAATTTAATGGTCATATTAAAACTCAAAAAAAATAATTTTAAATGCCCATACATCATCGTTCATTTTATTATATCATGGAATAAAAAACATGAATCCCCTATAAGACTATCATTCAGAAAAGTAGATCCATATCATATATCATTCCCGATAATATTTTAAAAATTCTATTTTGGTACAGAATCCAGCCATGAAAACCTCTCTATGGTGGGAAAAAATTTCATTAATTTCATTTAAACTTATTTTCCTCATATGAACATGCCCATTTATAGCCAAATCAGCTATGTGGTGCCTAATCTCAACTACAAACCTATCTAGAAGCAGCTTGGGTGCTAGTGTTGAGAGGTCTTAGACATAAATTTTCATCTATAAATGTTAAATTATAGTGAAAACATCATTATAATTGATTGGAATGTGATTTCATAATACATTAAATGTAATATGAATTCTTTAGGAACACATACTTTTGGAATAGTTTATTGCACATTGGCAGAAATTACCAAAAGGAAACACATTATATAGTGTGGAGTAGGGTCTATTACATAGGGCTTGAATTCTATAATGATCACTTATTTAATATCATTTATGACATAAAATTCATGTTTGGATTTACATGAATCTAGAACAATAATCAAAGAATCACTTAATTCCTTATTTCCATTTTGGTTAATAATTAATTGCACAAACAACCAAAGAGGTTTTGGCTAAAAATATCCACATTTCAGTTTATTTAAAATTCCAAACAATCCAAAAAAACTACTTCACTTCACTTTTATCATGATTAAAATATGTTCATAACCAAATACCCATAAATATATTATTGATCCATATTCTTCAACGAGATCACTAATGATTCATCTATCATAATCGCAATGTTTATGAGAGACAATTCTTAATGTTGAAAATATAAGCAAAATGAAAGAATCCATATATGATAACAAATCATTATATTTCAAGTTTAAATCATCCTTTTATTCCAATATAATCCTCCAACCCATCAAACCTCATAATGATAACCAAATCACACTCTCTATGACTGTTGATTATCCCCATTTTTTAAACATATTTTATCCCCCATTGTAAACATACCGAATGATCAATTATATGTAAATTATAAAAGGATAATTTAAAAAACATAACACGATTAGAGTGAAGAAAACATGCATTTAACTTGGTGAAATTCATATGGGGGAGTGTGGGTCCCTTCACAGATTCCATCTCTAGATATGAATTCATTTGGACTCTAAGATCCAATATATGTCAATTGAAATCAAATTTAAGTAGATCATTTGTCATGATATCAACAACAAGATCTTTTAGTGACACATAAATCATATTGAAAACATTCTTCTTGTTATATCCTTTAATAAATGTTACTTAATTTGGATGTTCTTTATCCAAGAATGTTGAATGTGAGTTTTTTATGATGTTTATAGCATTTTAGTTTTCAAAAATAATCAGAATTAAATATAAAAAATAATTTCTAATGTTTCCATGTTGTTTTACATATATATCAACCAATAAAATACATCTTTTTCTACCACATCTTCCACATCGCATGTAATTAATGATATTTAGACCCGATTCTTGAATTTCTAATAACATTATGAGATTCCAACGTAGAATATGCATCTTAAGGTATATGTTTTTGTTATTCACTAGACCTAACCTATCAGAAACCATATAAGACACCAATTATTACTTTTAATTTCAGTAATACCCCACCTGATTACAAAATGTTGGTTTAATATATCAAAATAACCAACTCATTGATTTCTTGATAATTTACATAAGAATACGATGATAGATTATAGATTTACATGTGTGAAAAGAATGTAGGATGAGTGGATGTTATGTAAATTATGATTGTTATAATATTATAGTTAAGTGTCACATCCACTATCTCAACTTCACCATATTTTGAAAACTTCATTTGGGACTCCATCAAAGTTTCCATTGGGTTGGAATCTTCTATTTCAAATCATTTCAACACCTTCATGTTATGTTTTGTTTTGATGATAAATTTCCCTTCATTATTTTAAATCAACCAGAAACTAATAAGTATGAAAATTCATTAATTAACAATTTTTCAAATTTATAACTTATTAAATATGAAAACTTCTTGCATTGGATTTCATTCGACTAGTATAAATTTATATCTTCAACATATATAAGTACCAACATCAACACTCATTTCTCTTTTTTTTGATTTATCGGTTGTGATCAACCCCATGTATATGAAAACTATTCTTCTCTTGGAACTAATCAATCATTGAGTTCTAATAACATAGTTATTTTTTCAACTAATATAATTCTTTCTTTAACTAGAACATTTTTTTCTGATCAATATCAATAATAGGGTGATTTGGATACATGATATATAATTCAACTTCAAGGAATCCATTTTAAAATTCTTATTTCTTATCCATTTGATATATTTTTTCTAGCAAAAACTCATGTTCATCACTATAAATAATCTAATAGTTTTAATTAAGAAAAAAACTAACAAAAATTATTCAACAATGAACCCTTCATTTTGGGAGAAACCTTTTCATAAGATATGTTCATTATATATCATGACAATTATATATACATTATTTTCTATTTGAAAACCCATTTGGTTCCTAACAAATTTTCATTTTCAATCCATGAGGAAATTACTAAAGTATAATTTTACAAACATGATCATGTTTATCATTCATGGATTTAACCCAACTTGCATTTAGAGAAGAGTCATCAAAATATTTATTTTACACCTAAGATAGAAATACTAGGTTTTGTTTCCATTTATATATAATGTTAAAAAAGGTTCTTTTTATCCACCCACTAAGTTTCTATCAAATATTTTAGCTTTGATGAACATTTTAATTACACAAATTGTACCAGCTATATTATCTTCATCAATAGAGCTATCATGGAATATTTTTTAGAAATTTTAACTCTATGTTATTAGGAAACATAATCCTCACTGTTCACATCAAATTATATAATCACATGGTGAATATTTTAATTATTAGAATTTGAAATATTCATGAAATAATTTAAAATCCTCCGAATTCCATTAATGGTCTATCTGAAATTATACATATTTTACTATTTTTTTATCATTGATATTCAATTATTTTTTATGAATATCCAAGAAATATCCATTCATCTTCACAAAATTCTTTTATTCTCTCTGTCTTCCTGTTCATGTTGGAGTTGGAGCCCCAAAAATAACTACTTCATAATTTACATTACATATAAATTCAGTATGGTAAATATTAATACAAATATCTAACCACATATTATTTTTATTATTATTAAAATTTATTTGCTAATTTACAAGATTATATATCACATTGATAAAGTTTATACTAGTTTACTTCTTTAATAGAAACCTTGAAATTCCATAGAAATATTATTAAATATAGTTACATCATTACATAACATACTATAATATGAAAAATAGAATGTCAACTATCAGTTTTGAGTATCCATAAGTAGATTAGTCCTATTCTCATGATGTTCTTACTTGGTAATCTCAACGAATAGGGATTATGAGAGAATCCACACTAATAGAAATTTTACATTTTTTGGTTTTATTATATATTCCTATCTACGAGTGTGTGTAATGGTCTACAAACATTACACTTATTTTTAATGCATGTTTGGATTTGGACACATAGTCGTATTACATAGAACATGGCATTAAAAATTCATGATGATTTTAGATATGTTGGGTTCATCACAAGTGATGTGTTATTAATTAGAAATTTGAGGAAGGATTTTCCAGTATATATTAATAGATATTGATATGTTTCCACATTGATTGAAATATAGCCATCACATTAAATTATATGGCCATGATGTAATGATTTTTGTTTTATATTGTCAACGAATGATGTATCAAGCATACAAGCTAATTCTACATGTGTGAAACCTACTTGATCATATATTTTGACTAAGGGGTTATATTGAATAAGGAGCATTCCTATTTGGTTGCTAACATTGTGACATTATGTTCTTTTTTTAGATCCTTGACCCATTTCTTAGTTCTAATTGTAGATTTTATGGAAGATCACCTAACAATAGTGATAAGGAATCTTAGAAGGCCACACAATACATGTTTTCTTTTATATTGATTAATCCCTTTTTGAATTTATTTATAGAAGGATATATTATTCTCAATGCCTTGGAATAATTTTATTCATGTTGTATTGATATCTATTACTCACACAGTATTAAAACATAATTTATTTAATAATAAATAATTTATCCAATTATGTGAATATTTAATAAATTTCTTCTTACTGGATTGTGGATTCAAATATAAATTTGTTTATTGACAAATTAATAAATATCTATTCACTATATTATATAGAAAATATTTATTTATAAGTTAAAAATTAAATTAAATATTTATTAATGTTTGGAATAAATGACTAGGAGTTCATTGGAACAAGACTCTATCTGGTGATAAATGTTAATATTCAAGTACGTAATATAATATTTATCATTTTAAAAAATATCACAAACAATAAAAGAATAACAATAACAATAAAAATTTTATATAGAGTAGGTTTTTTTAAATATTATAATATTATTTAAGGGATGAAACATAAATAAATAATATTATAATATAAACCTTAGCTATATAAATATATTATTATGTATATTGTTCACTATCAGTCATGAATTGAGAATCATTGTGGATTAGAGACTTCTCTATCAAATTAATCCTCACACCATCTTAGGAAAGGGAAGAACCCCTTTATGACTGAAGGATGTTGAAGTATTCAATATGACCTACGATAGATGATTTATTCACCATTCTATCACTTGAAAATTAATCGAAAACATTTGATGGTAAATGGAATATGTGTTGATTATTTCAAGATAGATTCCATGATTCAATAATACAATCTCAACAAAGGTGATATGAAAAGTGTTTCCACGATGATAAAAATATACATCAAATAATGTTATTTAAAAAGGTAACAATTTCTTCCATTCAAAAATATATTATTTATAAATTTAATTTTTAAAGATCCCCTTCGGTTATAGGTTTTCCACTAAGTCAATATTTTATTGAATAATGTTACTGATCACATACATTATATTATGAAATATTTATGAATGATTCATCAAATAGAAAAATAATTATGGTTATTTTTCCAACCAAATTTCTTATTTTATTCTAAGAAACATCCACTGTTATTAGAGTAGCAAGACTATATATTTATAATTATTTATTTTATTGTGAACCCCTTCTGCACCTTAGGGGTTATATTTTCATTTCATGATATATTCATTATTTGATATGAATTTAAATTATCATGCATTTCAAAAACTAATTTTATTTTTTATGGTTTAATATATTATAAAATTTCTGTGAATAGTATAAATAATGGATATAGATTCCATAAAAAATTAACGAGAATTTTGTCTTGTAAGACTGTGTTACACATCATGTAGCTGGAGTAAACTCTATGTACCCAAGTGTACTACACATGGTCATACCATGGGATTCATGTAATAAAATTAAGTAATTATATGTGTTCCATTTATTATGAACCATGTACAGTCTAGGATAACCTATAACATGACTATTTTGTTTACATTGTGTATATATATCATACACATCATGTAGTCAACATGGTTTTTACATGAAATTCAAACTAATCATGTAGTCAAATTAACAATTAAAAATCACAAGAGACTCATAGTATGAATAATTAATGAAATACAAAATGTGTGGTTGGAATAAAATACATGTCATTAATTTTTTTATCACATCTATAGTATATTCCTATTTTCTGAAAAGTCAACATGACACACAGTAATAGGAACACATAGTGTGTATTTGGAGTACACTTTGTGTGGTCCCATGTCCAAAGAACATGGAAAGTCTTTTGGAGGGTTAAGGGGTCACAAAGAAAACATGATACACAGAATGTAGCTGGCTAGTACATGACATTTAGAATAGATGGGGTACACACTAAATGCCCATGCATTTATCACAGATACATGAAAATAACTTCAACCATTTGTAGTTTGTAAGTACACACCATGTGGTATCCTAAAAAATTTCAAAATTAAGTTACATTAAACTAATAATTGGGGCATTAAAACCTTACTTCAATGATTGGAACCAGATTGGTTTTACATTTAAAATACATTTTAAAATAATTATTAAATACCCAATTTATTTTTAATTATAGTTTATTCTAATAATTTTCCGTAAAATCATTAATTATGGATGTATTCAATATAATTTGTATGGTAATTAATTCAAAATGTAATTAATTAGTAATTTATTTACTTAATGAACATAAAATTTTTTATCCTAATAATAAGAAATGAATATAAATTAATTCTACCCATTGTACCTTTGGGTAACTATTTCAGGTGTATGGAAATTCATTATCATTACCAAGTGATGTGTATGTTTTAGTTTTATTTAATTTAATTTACTTCATTGATATTGATTTATTAAATAATAAATCAAATATTCTGTCATATAAGTTATCCCTCAATCCTGTAAAATGTCATACCTTCATGTAAAATGATATTTGCATAATTCCCCTCAATAAATTATTTTGGTCCCCCTCACCTACATGTGAGAGATAAATACATGTATGAAACAGAGTGTCCCAAGGCATGTGGAGGCGGTTCAAGATGGAACCGATATGATAATGACCCAGGTGATTTAAAGCTGGACTAATAGAATGGTAGAACTCATATCAGGATAGGTATAAGGATTTATCCCCTAGGTCATAGTTTTTTCTATTATCCACTCATTAAATTAACTTTTAGATGAAATCATGAATGTTACATTTATTTATTAATTTTGTTATATCATATGATATATTTATTTTATGTATGCAACACCTCAATCACATAATTAAATTAAATAATATATAAATATGGAATTTAAATAAAGGGATTGTGAATAAATGTTTTATCAAAACATGGTTAATATTTTATGTAAAATAAGATTAATATTAAGAAGGCATCTGAAGGGTATAAAATAAATCTTAAAGAATAATTTAAAAAAATACTTCATGTTAATATTAAGTCATTAAGCCCTAAATAATCTAAATAATGATGAAACTATAGTTAAAGGTCATTTTGGGGAAAAGCATGGGGAATATTAATTATCAACGACTCATAATTTATAAATTTGGTTGACTTAACAGAAATTTTATTAAGTTTTGTACCCATATACTATTCAATACAGTATTGACCCAACTCCGGTTGACACTACTCATCTCCCAAGCTAATCCTCCACATGGCTCAAAGGGGTTTTCGATCATCATGAGCTATAGAAAAGCATCAAGAATAACCACATATCACTAGGGAATATATTCTCTACTGGTAAACTGGCATAACCCATATATAACATGGGATTGAAACACTAATAACATAATAGTGCACATCATAAGATAAAAAAACTATAATGAATGACATACAGAATATATAAATGTTCCGTAATAACAAAAATACATGGTATCTCAAAATAAACCCAACAAACACTGAATAATGTAAATAATACCAAAAAAGAGTGAAACATACATCCTAAAAGGTAAAAAAATTCAAAAAACAATATCCTTATGATTCCACCCTTGTGAGACCATAAATCCTCCAAAAAACACTAGATATTGGTAATCAAGACGTGACACCATGTAACATGGTTCCATTGACCATACATGTGTCATGAAAAACAATGTCAGAAAATGATCAAAGGCCCAACCATTATGTTAGGAATGAATCCCAATAGTATTCCAAAATAGAATCTTTTTTTTTGGATTTTATCCAAAAACTATAAACTAGTTTGAAAACATTTTAAAAAATAAGACACCTTAAAAAAATTATTTTCAAATAAATTTTTTAAATCTTATAGCTTTCCCATTTCAGAAAAAACAATTTTAACAAGAAATACCATGACATTGATCTAGTAGATAAACATAATTACTAGGAAAAAAGATGATCAATATAATGAAAAGTGGATAAAAAAGGGTGATAATAACATCGACCACAAGACACCACATCAATGGAAATTGATTATAATATAACACATCACATGGAAATGATATTAAAGAAATGCATATACCATATAATCCAATCAGTAATTAGTAATGTGAATCTTGGTCTCTAACCATCAGGATGATTATGTGTGACTAAACATGTATTCCTTCTTGATAAGAAAAATGGAATCTCTCACAGTATAATTCCTGAAAAACTCCAAAATCTATCATGGTCTATCAGTAACCAGCATGGAAACTCTCAGGATATATATACCCAAAGGCCCTTATAATCCTTTTAAATTCATATTAGAGGTTCAACTATTTATACCATTTATTGATCACCTGGAATCTTATAAATACAAAAGTGGAAGCTTACATAGTCTTCCCTCTAAAGGCCCACTTAGTCCCATAAATAATCCTCTCACTCACACCCTGATCAACCCTTGTAGTACTACATAACAATAAAATAACAAACAAGCTTCCATATAAATCAATCCACACCACATTCCATTTCATAAAAATGATTGTTTCATAAAAAATCCTTACCCAAGGTAAACCAATTCTGAACCCTCTTTATAAATCATTTAAAAACCATAAAAACCTCTTTAGTCCATTTTATCAACCACATAGTGTTGAACCAAGCCACACCCATTAGGAAAGCCCTATTTAGAAAACAAAATTGACAATGAAATCTATAAAACACAATAGACATTGACTAAAATCAATAATAAATCATTTAAATTTTAATTAAAACAACATAAACATAAGGTGATAGAATGTTAACTATAATCTCTAGAAAATATACAAAAATAGTGACATATACTAAGGAATTGGTATGAACCTCATTGCTTTAGAGGATATCGACTTATAAGAGGTAGAAGAATGTATGACAAACCATATACACATGAAAAAACCCATTTGTCGAATTACATACCCTATACATGGAAAACAACCCCACTAGGGTTCCCCACCTATAAAAAAAATAAGAATAAGGAATGGTAAGTTTAAAGGAGGAAGAGACCATGATCAAAGGGAATTATCTCAAAGAAAAAGATGTTCTAATTTGAAATAACTACAAAAATATAGGGAGAGATGAACATTCAATGAGAAGGGGATGCACATGATGGGGGAGGGAAATGATCCCTTAAAACATAAAATCCTAATAGTTGTATAATGGTAAAAATACCCTATTATATGAGATGGATAAGGACACATGTTTTGGACACACAATTTGAAACACATGGAATTAACATTGTGGGTCCCATTATACCCTACATTGGTTAACATGGTAACCCTTTGGGAGGTAAAAGGTTTGGATAATAAATCCCAAATCATGAAAATACCACTACTGCAACCTGCAACCCCCCTTGCACGATTAGCTGCCAGGATAAAAAACTATGACTTGACAGTGTGCCCTCAAATCTCTTAAAAAACTCACAGTTTTATCCCCTAACAACCCTGAACTCCATGAAACCTTCATAAGAAAAATAAAACTCAAAATTTGATATATGAGTGACCTGATGGATGTTACATGCTCTGAAACATTCCATTTATTCCCCCTAAATACCTAAGGATTCACTAGAAGAAAACAGATGATTCAACTTATCCTCCACTAAACCTTTCCCCACCCTTATCTAAGGGAAATCACCACTACACATCTAGAGAACATGGAATAAACAAATTGAATTAACATGGATCACCTTGTTCTGAACATCCACTATAGGAATAATCTTCTCTACAATGATGGTATTAGTATCTATCTCCAAGGTATCCATCTTCAACACATGAGATGGTTTTTTATGGCATCACTTTGGCTACAAAATAGGAATGACATCATGTTAAGAGGCTAGTTTCAGTGGGAAATCAACCTAATAGGATACCTTCCAAAAATTATCGACAACATGAAATGGACTTACATAACACAATTATAAATTCCCCTTCATTCCCAAAAAGTGGTGTCCTAGAAAAACTCATTACCAAAAAACACTAAATCATCCTCCTAAAACTACAACTGATGATGGTGAGGATTAGAATACATTTTATGGATACTATGAGTTGTAATTACCCATTTCTAAATAAACTACACTTCATGGTCGTCTCTTGGAAAAGGATCTATTAAAATAAGGAGCGATCTCTTACTACCACAGTGGGTATTGACAAAACAACCCATACAATGCCTCAAATGGGTCATTCATCATTTAGGCATAATAATTTTATTTATAATAAAACTCATACAATAGAAAGTGTCATTCCAAAAATCCCTTGAAATCAATAAAAAATTCATTTAAAATATCCTTTTGTTCTGAGGGTCTTCTTAGAATGAAAATCCATCAATATATGATATGTGGTTATCAACTTCAAATGGGTTCTGAAAGACTCCATTATTTGATTCAAAAATCATGATATTAAATGGGAATCCTAGTTTTACATTATAACTATGGGTATTATGTGATGCTGAAAATCCTCTCAAATATAAATTTGTTTGAGGTTCTCTACTATTACAGACTCCCTCATGGAAAGATTGTGGGATTATTTCATCATATGAACAATAATCACCCATATAAATCTTTTCCACTTAATGTATGAGGTAGTATGATCACAAAATCCATAGAGATAACATCCCACTTCAACAAAAGGCACCAGAAGTGGTTTTGATAACCTGAATACTCTCAAATTTTCAATGTTGATCATATAGTAGATCAGTCACCTAGAAACAACATTCGCTACTAAAAGTTTCATCATGGTAAACCAATGTTTTCCCCTCATTGTAGAAAACTTATTCGATTACCCAGGGTGAAATACCCAACTAGAATGATTCACCTCAAACATTACTTCATGCATCAAGATTGAAGGAACAAATATCCACATCCAAAAGCAGATAGAACACTTAGGAGATAGAGACTAATCCTGTGGAGTCTCCCCACCATTTAAGGTAATTCTAAACAATGGTAACTCAAGTTCAAATATTATCACATTCACAACATGATCGATAAGAGGAGGTGAAACTTGTACCCTATAAAACTACACCGACCCTCTACCCTCCTACTTGTCTATCCTCAAATCCATTAATTATCCCATCAATCCTAAGTCATTCACTAATTCAGGTATAGCATGCTCTCTGATCTTCATACTCAAAGAATCAGTGATTGCATTTACTTTCCCAAGAACACATGTAATATCAAAATAAAAATTCTAGAGATAATCCACCCTAGAACCTCTATCAAGGATCAAGTCCCACTTGTTGAAGATATTATTTAGGATCTTTTGATCCGAATATAATTAAATTCTCCTTGAAGAGGTAATTTTTCCATTTCATTAAATCATGCATCAGAGCTTTCAATCCAATGTTGTGGGTTTCAAAATTAAACCCAAGTGGGAATATATTCTCTGAGATATAGTCTACCACATGGATATTTGGCATCCATATACATTCCAAACCCACACCAAAAGAATCATAAATCAATTCATAATCTCTCCAAGGAACCAATAGAATAAAAAATTAGTGGATATTAAACGGTCCAACAACATCACAAAATAAATATAAACTTATCTACCCACTAAAACATCAACCCTTTATTGGTAAAATCTATCAAGGGAGAAGATTTCAGGGAGACATCCAGAAAACAATTCACCTGTACCCATCCAAGGATAAGAAAATATAGATACCAAACACATTTTTAGGCTCCTTCCAAGACATTAATGCTCAAACTATATCTAGACACTATTAAACCAGTTCCACAAAATATTGTTTCACAAAAATATCTCACAAAAATCTAAAACTAGATCTTGGAAAACATATAATATAGATATTTCTCTCTCAAAACACCCAGAACAACCTCTATATAGTTATAATGCTCCTCCATCATCTTAGAATACATCAATATCTCATCCATATACGTGACCCAAAATTATTCAAAAAAGAGATATAATATATGGTTCATCAATTCCATAATAATGGTGGGAGAATTTTTAAGCCCAAATGGAATAACTAAATACAAAATATTTTTATTAAATATATAAAAGGTGGTATTTAAAAATTGTCTTCTCAAACCCTTAACTAGCGGTTCCCTAATCACATATCGATATTTAAATACCAATGGTCCCCTATGAGATAATAAAAGATATCATAAATTCATGGGAATTGGTAATTAGTATTCAATTTCTCCAAATTAATCTTAAGATAGTCTCTAAAAAGGTGGAGACTCTCATCTTTCTTGTTTGAATGAAACAGAATTGAATCCAATGGTGACCTAATGGGATGGATAAAACCCTTTCCATCAATATCCTCAAACCAAATACACATAAAATTAAACTCGGTTAGATCCATCCAATAAGATGACATCGAAATAGGGTTCATCATAGGGTGTGGATCGATAGTAAACTCAACATGTCTATAAAGAATCAATTTGGAGAAATACACTGAAACCGTGTCTAGGTACTTTTCCAAAACAACTAAGAAGTTCACCCACTAAACCCTTCTCATCATTATGAAGGAAAACCTAGAAATCTATCATGAGATCTGCCTCAAAATTTATTGAACTATCCTTTACATTCTTGTAGAAACATCCCACTCACCCTTGAAGATGTGAGTTGTCTTATCTAATGTTTGGAACTAGACCCTAATGTGAAAAAAATTGAGTTTTTCCATAATGATGATCACCCAATCCATGCCAAAAATAAAGTTGAACATGTATAGGTACAAAATAATGAAGTCATAAATGACCTCAACACCATCTCAAAAAACACGACACTTAGGTAACATGAAACATTATCCTTCTTTTTAATCTTTGGGGTTGAAAATTAAATAATATAATGTATAAAATAAAAATGAATATCTATAGAATCAATCAATTTCAATGAAAGGAATGAATAGTATGTTTCAGTGTCAAATAAAACTAATTCAATAGAAGAAACAATTATAGTCATACCTCTAATGGTAGACAAAATAAAATCAGATTCCTCTAGAATAACCTATGTTACATGGAAATGGGATGCAGTAGAACCTACCTATACATTCTTACCCTGGTGGTATTCTCCCTTATAATAAGGGAAAGATCCTTTACCTCGGGAAGACTCTAACTTGAACTAAGATAAAATCAAAAATTATTTCCTACACTGATCCCCTATGAATCAAATGAATATATACACTATATATTCCATGACTATCCATATCAGTGGCACATCCTTGAGGCCTCTATGTAATTTGTCCTCGTGTGTTCTACCTACCCACATCGATAAAAAATAATTGGCCTATACCCCAAAAAATACATTGTAACTGACCATTAAAATGAACTAAAAACTCTTTCAACTGCCTCTCTAAGACTGATCCCACTTCTTCTTTTTCATAAATGAATACTATGGTAATTTATCACTAAAGGATCCTAACTACAACATGTATTTCCTATCGAATCAACCTAAAACAGATTTTCCATTTCAACAACCTATGAATAGTTCTTTAATCAATGAAAAATGAGAAAATATATAATCTATAGACTCAATCCCATCTATAAACACCAAGCCTTGTGGTAATCATTCGTGTAAAGATCTAGAGTGACATTAAACAATGTATTAAATCTAGTGGCATACTCCATCACTGAATTATCATTATTATCTATCTTTATAGACTCATGTAAATTTTCTACTCACACATTCTCTAGGTAGAAATACTTATTAAAAAACACTTTCTAGGTCATCCATGTGAGACATTCATGACTTCATGAGAAAACCATTGATTCTGACCACTCATTACCTTGCCCATCCCATACATACATAGAAAATAAAACATTAGAGGTATCATGGGTTTTCATGAACTAAATGATAAAATCTATATGATCCAACCACTCCTCGAGATCATTTATTTCCTTATCACCACATAACACCAATGGGTTATGTCTCCAAAACTACTGAGAATGGTCCACTATCTGTGTCAGCTCAAAACCACCCACATGACCCAAGTATTGAATCATAAAAATCACTTAACCCACCAAATATTAATAATAATGAGAGTTCATATATGGGTACCCTCCTACACATATTCCCTATGCATGGATGACTTCCATCTAGGAGGAATTGTCTACAAAACAAAAAACAAAATCTTTACCCATCACAATTAAACCTTTACAAAATAAAATAATCCAATGAAACAATAATCCTAAAATATCCATATACAAGGTCAAAACATAAACATAATCCCATAAAACACATGGAAACTTGAGTTTCGATAAGTATTTGAGTTGGCTAGGAACTCACTCATTCATATCTCTTGAGTCATGAGAGCCATAACAATAGTCTACAACTCACTAAAAAATAAAAACTCAATTTGATTCTATATCATAACAATACATCTTGAGTTGACCCAAATTATCACCCATGTAGGCCAACCATATAACTAGATGTTTATTCTTGATCACCATAGTCTGATGACAAGCATCGAGTGTATCCAACTATCAATTGGGAACAGTTTCACCAAAGGTAAATCCGAATAATTCATCCATAAAATTATAAGATACACCAATAACCCCATATTATAAAACATAAGATATGAATATAAAATAAGAAATTATAGACATCTTATACAAGCATTCCATAACTTAAAAAATACATTGTATCCCAATGAAATACCCTAAAACATAAAAATGGGAAAATTTTAAAAAGGAAAAAAAATATCCCAATGGGAAATAATACCAAAATAACTCCTCATAAGAAATTTCCTTTAGGGAAATATCTCCTTAAAAATGGATGACATTAATCAAGAAGAGATACACTAAAACATGGTTCCCTTTCTTTTACATTTTTCTGAAAAAACAATGTTTTCAAATTCACAATGACCTAAGTAGGGTGTAAGGCCTATAACCTAATAGGATAACACCATTAATCTAAATATGGGTTTTCCAAATGTAAAAACTAAACTAGTGTGAAATAATTTCCAAAAATAAGACACCTATAAATCATAACATTTTCAAATAAACCTTTAAAACCTCATTGGTTTCCCATTCAAACAAAACCAGTTTTTCAAAACCAAACAAAAACATGGATATTATAGATAAATATAAACACAAGACAAATGAATATCAATAGAAAAATAGTTCTTAAAAAGTGTATGTATAATATCAATAACATGTGACCACATCAATGGAAAAACGGATTTATATATCTCATCACATCAAAATTTCACTTTGAAATTGCATATAGCATATATAAAAACTTCATGAGTAATGTGCCCCATGGGATCTAACCATATAGCCTATCATGAGTGAGTAAACACGTTTTCTATCTCGATAGTAAAAAATGTAAGCTATCACAGTCTTCTTTAGGCCCAACTCCAAGATCCCTAATATTCTCTTAGAAGGAAACATGGAATCCCTTATTGCCTTCATACCAAAAGGTCTCATGGTCCATTAGAAGATAAATTAGTGGCTTATACATCCCTCCCTCTGAGGGCATAGACAAACTCTCAAAAAATACAATGTGGAATCTCACATTTTATTCCCTTCGAAGGCTCAAATGGTCTATTAAAAAAATCAAACACTCAATCCTTTATCATTCGATGTTTTAATAGATGGAAAAATAATCTTAAATAAGTGACTATATTAAACATTCCCTATCAAAAGGGATTTTTAGAAAAAAACCATTTAATAAAATCCTTCCACAAGATAAACCATTTCTATCCCATTTTTATAAATCCTTTAAAAAAAGAATCCATATTGATACATTTTATAATACACATGTTGTGAAATCTATCCACACGAATTTTGAAAACACCACTTATACAACCAAATTTCCAAACCAATCCACGAATCACGTCAATCTTGGAATATTCATCAGGAATAGAAAAATTATTTTTGGAATTAAAAGAACAAAAAACATGGCAAAATATTATTTTAAAGACATTCCATTGGAAAATACCTTAAATAGTGAAACCTAGCTCAAATTCGGTCCAAAGCTCATCACCTCTAATAATAACCACCTAAAATATCAACAATAATTCCTCACACACAAAAGGAAAAATTGATAACCCCATTTACCAAATTACATATCATATATTTGGATAACATATCAACTAGGGTTCTAAACCTTCACATAATTGAGAAAGTAAAGATGAGAAGGGGAATGGGAAGAAACTATAAAATAATGGGATTACTGCAATCCAAATCACCAATATTAGAATGAGAAATAATCCCTAAATGAGAGGGAGATCTCCAACACCAAATATAGGGTGATGTGCATTATTGGGGAGGAAACTAAAAAACCGAAACCTAAAAACCTGAAATTAGAAAATTGGAAAACCTAATATTTTTATGTTTTCATGATAGGGCCACACAGTTTTCCCACACATTAAGAAAACCATGTTCTAATTATATGGGTTCTATTGTCCACCACTAATGGACCATACTTCTTAAACTGATGAGATGAATATCTTGAAATAATTTTCTTAATCAATGTGAATCCCTCTATCCCATCCTAAATAATCTCTCTCATGGTAACTTAGTTAAGAAAGCTATTTGATAACTGTGTTCATAGATATTTATTCAAAACAAATCCCAATATTTTCCCTTGACACCAACAATCTCCAAAAACACATAAAGATATTAATAAAACTCAAAAGTAGACATACCAATGACCCAAAGAGTGTATGAAATTAAAATTTGAAGTTATATGTTGAGGTTATCATATTTATGATTTCATGATTTGGGATTTACTCAAACAATAATGTAATGAAGAACCCTAGTTGAAATGTTGACTTATATAAATATAGTATCATTGTTTTCTTGGATAATTTCTAGGTTATGTAGAAGGGAAATATGGATCCATGCAACTAGAATGGATACCATGATTGGAAATTCAAATTCTAATAGTTAATGCCTTTGAGAATTGATAAAATAGTTGTGGACATAATAAAATTAAATTAATTATGGCCCAATTAAATTGTAATCAAGTAATGCAATAGTCGTCTTTTTATATATTTGAATAAAATGAAAATAAAAAAAACAAGCCTATGTAATTATTATTTAAATTTTTGTATTTACTTATAAAAAAACAATTCTGATATATTATAATTGTTTATGTTATTCCTTATTAATAGAAATTTTTTATTGTGTTTTATATTCTTGTATTCCTATTCTTCTACCCCAATAGATGATAAATGTTTATAAGGATACCTAATTAACAAATTTTAATATTCTTACAATATCCATAATATTATATAATCAACTATGTTTGGGGACATGATGATAAAACATAATTATATGGTTCTTACACATTAATATTATTATGCAGAAATAGAAGGAGATAAATTAATTAAACAAGATCGAAACAATGGAACTATAAACTAGAAGAAGGTAATATAACTATTGATCATGCTTTAAAATTATAGGGTATATTAATCAATTATAAAAATTTGGGTTCCATTTGGATATGAAATTATCCATAAATCATATGTTTTTATCTTTACCACTATGATTATACATATTTTTCCATGCTTGGATAGAAAAAGAGGATAACTCACTGAAAAAAAATTTGTTCATACATCACCAAGAAGATAAGGAATATTTAAAACATATTTCTAAAAACCCTTTTGTGAAAAGTTTTAATGAAAATGATATGATCCCATAGATAATTTGAAGTCAAAATATCCTTTAAATCATCCTAAAAAGAATCAAAATTTTAATAGGAAATGGAATTAACAAAATGATATTTAATTTTTTTGGAATGAAAAGACAATGGAAAGGAAAATATTGAGAATTAATGATGTGAGAAGATTGATGCACTTCCTATATGTTCATTATATCTTTATTAACCATATGTGTATTAAATGGAATATGTGTAAAGAATACATGTATTTGAATATATGAAACGAGCATTAATAAAAAGGTTATAGTGTCAATTAAAAATGTGATAAAAGGGGGGGAATCTTACATCAGCCAAGGATAGATCAATACTTATAATATATATATTTAATTTATTCATGTTTTTAATAATTTTTACCAAAACATTTATCTCAGTGTCTATATAAGAAAAAAAGACATTTTATATTTTAGAATAAATTTTGTTATGGTACATTAATATTAAAAAAATAGTTAATTGACTCTATAATTATAAATATCCCTTAAAATTAATGGTGAATATAAAATATAATACTTTAAATTGATTATGGAAATAAAATTAATTTCATATAACACTATATTATCTCGCCTATTTGAACCCATAAAAGTGTTTTGTCTCACATGATATATGATACAGGATATAAAAACAACCTATATATCATGTTTTAGATAAAGAATTGTTTTTAAATAAAGGAATTCCACAAGTATTTTTAGAGTTGGATCAACATAAAAACATGAACTATTCTGAAGCTAATGGAAACTTCATATAATTATTGAGATTCCATTATGAAATTTTATAAATCTGTAGTGAAGTAAATGATTTCTCTTGGTAAATATTTTCTAATCATTGGGAAGGATCAACAAAGAACATTCTATCCAAGTAGTAATTGATCATTTATATAAATTAATGGTTATCCATAAATAAAATTTCTTGTATAAATAAATTTCCTGATAATATTAAAATGATACTCAAATACGAGTCTTGTATGTATTAAAAATATTTAATTACACCATATATGATATTTTTTTCAAATATAAGTGAAGAAAAAAACCATTTTCCAACTATATTATATAATTAACATCATATCAAATATGATATGATAAGAATATATTAAGACACTACCACATGTTTTATAACAACCTCATTCATTTTCATACATTCATACATAATTTAATTACTTAAAATTACACTTAATACAACACAAAAGATCGAGAAGTCTTGTGTATTTGGGAATTATGTACATTAAATATCACTATGAAACATGAAATACAAAATCACTATTGAAAACATCCTATTCATGAGCACAACATTCCTTTGTACTTAATATTGCATGGGATAAACTAAGGATGTACATAAAAAGGGGTGAGGTATAAAGCAAAATAAGGTATAAAATATCATATAACATGGAAATAATAATAAATGTGAGGAAATGAATATTAGTGAGGCATAAAGGAACATGAATCATAAATCGTAATATAACAAGATATTCATAACATGGAAATTTACTAATAACTTAAAACACTGCATCACACATCAAGTCTAAACTACCATGACATCATAGTGGAAAAAGTAATATAAAGGAATAATTTAAACCTCTTTACCAAAATGATGTATCATGATACTAAACATTATCCAATGCACTGGTTCACTATATAAGTTCTAGATCACCCATCACTTTGATTTATTTCTTATGCTTAAGTCTTCCACATAGAATATAAAACACTGATTCATTTATCATTATACTCTATTCCGTAATTAATGAATTTGGAATACATACATGTATGTCCTATATAAAATGGAATATGTGATTATAAGTGAACAGTATTGATATGGAGTGTGTATGGTATTCACTACACAATTGTTTTGGAATGAAATTTCATGGCACAATTTCAGCAGCCTAATGACATGACATAAAAATTAATAAAATGGATTAAAGAGAGAGAAAGGGGTATATCATCAAATAAAAAAGAAATGAAATGTAATAGGGTCATTTAAATACATGTTCCAACATAATTAATTTTTAAATAGATTGTGTAATATAATAAAGAAGCTTGAAAAAAGAGGAGAAATGGAATAACTCTTATGAAATTTCAATATGGTAACTGGTGTACAGGGAAGGTATTAGTGAGAGATAAAGGGGTTTATTATCATTAAAAAATAATACAGAAAGTATTGGGGATGTGGAAAAACATACCCCACAATTTTTAAATGAATTTAAATGGTGTAACAATATATGTAAACTTGGATAAAAATGAGAATGGAAGAAGCCCTTACTTGAGTGTGTGAGTTCCAAATCTTGAAGAGGGGATTATTGGGAGATTTAGGTGACATGGGAGGATTATATATAGGGTAAAAAATAGTAATTATATGATCCAAGTATTTTGTTATAAGATATGTGGTATCATGGGTTGGTTTATATAATAAATGAGAGGGTAATTCTGTAATATTTCACAAACTTAGGTTTTAGAATCTATATAATTAAATATTCAAATAAAACCTTACCATGTTTTTTCCCATGTTTTTCTAACCAAGAGGTGTGGAAAACTTTATTTTATAGGGACATATAATGAATATATTAAAATATTATCCTTGATTATGAGGAGGAGAGTAACATTATTAAAGAAATGAATTTAAAATCATAAAATATGTTATACAATTTGAAGGATTCACTAAGGCTTTATAAAATATGTAAAAAAAATTTAAAATCACATTATTTTAAAGGTAAAACATATATTTGGAGAATTATATCTTTTATAGTGTTTTTAACATCACTATTGGGACATTGTGATTTTATAAAACACCCGATATATTTATATAGTACTTAATTTTTACCCAAAACATTGACTCTTTCAGAAAATCATAAAAAATTCACTGATAGAATATTTTGATGTAATAATTCCAAAAAAAATATTCATTTTATCTAAATAAATTTTTAAATATACGATTTTCAATTTTAAAATGAAAAATGACATTTATTGAAAATTTAATGGTTTTGAAAAAAACTCTTTTCACACGATAATAATGAATATATTTGAGATCATAAAAATTATATGATAATTTATATATAAAAAAGTAATTTAAGGATAAAATTTTATTAAAATATTATTTATTTCCAAAATCCATTCATTCATCAAAATATATTTCTTAATTAAATTTTAATATTAACCAAAGATATATTTTGTGCATTAAAATTCATTTACATAGTAACGGTAATAGAATGAATGTATATTCAATATTATATAATAACAATAATGTACATAATCATAATGATATGTTATTTATACATATCCCTTTATTACAACATCATATTCCCTAAATGTAAGGTGTATGATGGGGGCATTCATGAGGCTATTTAGTGAACATAGTTTGGGTCGTGATCTCGATGAGCTTGAACTTCTCTTCTAAACAGTTCTTCCCATTATTAGGTTGCTAGATATTAGATTAAGATTTGTCTATGGAAAAGCATAGAAATTATAACTCCCCCATATTCTCTTATAAATGGGATTTATAGGGAACGATCCTACTTGTTGAGTCTGTCGCCTCTTTTTTCTATGTTGAAAGGATTTGTTTAAACGCTATATGCATACTAGTAATGTTATCAAAATTAAATAAATATATATTATTGAAGGTAGATATAATTAATGTTCATTCATATATAATTGGATATAATAAAAATAATGGAGTTAATGTGTTTTCTATATCCATTTTACAAAATAAGACACATAATTAAATCAAAATGGAAATTTTACTTATAATAGTTCAGGTCATTACATGTTTTTGTTGAAAACCATTTGTCAAAAGTTAGAATTATTAACAAATAAGCATCTAAAAACTAATATGAATTTTCATTAATGATCCTATATCCATCAAGGATATTAATGAATAGTTGTGATTTACTATATTTTCTAGTAAATTAGGCCTATTCCTTTTAAGATTGTGGGGGAAAACATAAATATTATGGGTTAAGCCTCTAGATTCACCATATATGGCATTGGAATTCCATACTACACTGACCAAAGTGGGATTAGTAGTTTCAAAGTCACATACTACACATGAATTAACAAAAATTGGTCAGTTTTGTTGAGCATGTTTGGTGACACATATATTTCTCTTTTATAATAAATATTAATACAATGATACAATAAATGATAAAATTATAAAGATTAAAATTTTGAATAAATTCATGTGATGGAATATATATATATCAAAATAGATGGATTTTTTTTTATGGATTATATGATAGGATATAGCTAGAGAGTATTCAGGAGGAACTAAACATGGATTGTATAAGAAGGTACTAATAAATCATGATGTAAATATACCCCAATCATCATGAGAATTTTTTTTGAATATACTTGTAACAGAACACTTCTATGATCATTATATTAGGCCATTGATATTATAACCCCCTAATTTGGATGAATCAATACATAATATGTCTACTTTAAATGATGAAAAGGATACCCTATATTATTTTTCTAAACAGAATATCTTTAAAGTCTTGGTGACATTAATAAATGGAAAAATATATAAAGATTACATAAATTAATTGATGAAAATTTATGTATAGTGATTATAGAGTATTTTTTTGGAAATGAATGAGTCATTTTTTTCACTAAATATTTAGTGGAATCTATATAAACTTTCACATTAGTTATTTTGATAATATATAGAAGAGAAATGTTGTGTCTAACAAGCTAGATAAGACTGATGAATGGAATTTCTCAAAGTACGACTTAAAGTAGAAACTGGGTTCTAGAGATAAATATCTAAAATATAGATCCATGGGATTTCAAAATATAATCACAATACATATATTCATAATATAATAAAAAAATTAAAATAATTCAAGTATTTTTTTATTTTCATATAATCCTTTTCTAGACCATGCTTGGGAATAGGAAGGGATCAAGGAGATTAAAATAATTTCATAGGATTATTTTATTAGAATTTATCTAATATTCCATGATATGTATTTAAATTTAATATTAATTATATATAAATCATATTTGGTAAATATAAAATTGTCTCAACCTAACTGCATAGACTTATAGTTAGAACTATCCAACAGTACATAGACAAGTAGAAATAGATGATTTCACAATCACTAGGTTAGTGGGAATAATATTAATAAAAGGGGATTAAAACATTCCTTAATATAGATCAATTTGATATATAATCCTATAAATGTAAATGGTAATATACCAAAAAATCTTATTAAGACTTTTTCTGTAATATATACAATATTAGAGTATGTTGTAGCTTCTGAGTAGCTAAAAGAGTGGTTTAACAATGTCTCATTATAATTTTGGGTTATACCAAAAGAGTGAGTTTTTTCAATATTATGGTAATATTTGAATATGAAGTTAGATAGGATGTCAGTAATTTGACAAGGTAATAAATGATTGACACTTGGTTATATCACTACATGTGGTATTTTCTCAAGGTATTGATTTTGTTGTAAACAGATTCACCACAAAGGCATGTGGATTTAGCAACCCCAGTTATAAAAATGTGATAGTCCTAATAATTGTAGTCGTACTCAATAGAAGTATGTTCCATATTTAATAAGTAACTAGTCACTAGAAGATGGATCTTTTCCAGTGAGATAATTTTGGAATTTGTTCCTTAGAACCAATAACTTTATACATTAAGATACATGTATATTCAATGGAGTGATTACTAATATAAATATCTTATCATATATTTATTTTTAATTTACATAAAATTGATGTGATAATGTACTAATGTATATTTTACATTAAAAAAGGTAATAAAATATCCTCACTATTATGTGAACCTTGAATTTCAATGTTGATAGAGTTAAATATATTTATAAAAATAGTTTATATATTATGATAGGACATATAGAATTTTCACTATCAGGTACGAGTACTCCTAAGTAGATGAGTCTTATTCTCATGATGTTCATTATTAGTAGTCTCCATGAAGGGAGATTATAATAATATAACCACAAATATGAATTATTAATGTTTCAGTGTTATTAGATGTTCTTATATGTGAGTGTTTGTAATAGTTCTTATATGTTTAGATTATTATTATTTTGTGTTATGACTTGTGCACTTAGATATTTTTCATAAACCATTATGATAACAGTTAATGTAGAATTTTGATATATTGGATATTTCTTGAGTGGCATTTTTTAATTAAAAATTTGAGGTAGGATTTTACCCTTCCATATTAATTGAAATTGATATATCAACACTTCGATTAAAATATATACACCATATTAAATTTCTTGTCCTTGGTGAAATCACATTTATCTCTTATAGTCAACAAAAGACACATCAATAACTTATGTTGATGAAATGAGTATGCAACCTTCCTGATGATATAATTTTATAATTTGATTATATTACACACTCATTTTTCATATGTGGTTATTTAATCTATCACATTAATTACTTTATCTTCAGACCTTAATCAATTACTAGATTGTAATCTTCACCAATAGGCAATTCCACCTAATTCCATTGAGAAAGAGACAACAAGGGTAAGACACTAAGTATTCCAGTTGATATTTATTAAATTATATTTAAATTAAATTATTGAAATTATTTTTATTCTCAAGACTGATGAATAATTTTATTCATGTTTTATTTATCAATAATAATAAAAAGGTAATAAATAATTATTAATAAATTAATAATTAATTTTATAAATTATGTGAATATTTAATAAATATTTATTTTATGTATTGTGGATAAAAATATTTAATTTATTTGTTGAATATTCAATTAATTTTTCTTCATTATATTATGGATATAATATTTTTTATGAATGAAATATTTATTAAAATATTTATTCGAGTATTAAATAAAAGTATGAGAGTTCAAGAAGACAAAGGATGTGTCTAGTGAAAAATAATAACTTACAAGCCTATAAAATAATATCTCTCATTGTTTGAATTAGTGAACAAAAAAAATAAAATAAAAATTATTATATGTCATGGGGTATGTTAAGAATTATAATATTATTTAAGGATGATATATAATTAAATAATATCTCAATATAAACCCTATATCTATAATAATATTGTTATTTCTACATTGTCGGGTTAATAATGAATCGAGAGTCATTGCAGATAACAGAATTCTCTCTCAAATTATTCATATAATGTTCTCCTAAAAGAGAATTACTCTTTCAATACCGATGGATCTAGAATGGATCAAGAAAAAAATAAATGATGATTGATTCACCTTGGAAGAACCTTGAAATTAATCAATGTCATTTGAGGGTTAACAAAGTAAATGCAGATCACAACTAGTGGGATTCATCAATCAAATCCCCAATCCGAATGAATATAATTCAAAATGATTTTCTAGGATTATTAACATCGATATTGAATAATTTTTATAAGATGAAGTAACATTTTATCGATGATAAAAAATATTTATAAATTTTACATGTAATTATCCTCTATGGATACAGGTCTTCTTATCATGCCAATATTTAATGTAATAGTTTCATTGGTCATGAGGTTTATAATATGGAAATTTTGTGAATGATCCATCGAATATATAAAACATTTATGGTTTTCTCCCCAAAATCATTTACACTATGCTTAGATCATTCATTTTAGTTTAAAGAACTTACTTCCAAATATATAGAACTATTTCAGTATCTGATTATTTCCATACCACAATTTATATGGATTCTTATCTTTATTTGGGAATAACAATTTCTAATTAGAGATACACACCTGTATTATATTAAAATTCCTTCCAATATTTATCTACTAGTGATTTTCAATGAGCATAGTTTGATCCATATTATCAATGATATATTTATTCATTTAATAACTCTTTTTAAAGAGGTTTTATCATCACTGAAACTTGTTTTAAAATCCATTATTCCTCTATAAAATCTCTTCTAGTGCATTTGTGAATTATTTTCCATTTACAGTGATTTGTTTTTTAAAATTTCACTATAATAATCCTTCCAACTGTTATTAGTTATTTATTGATGAACTTCTACACTTTAGTGTTATAAGTAATCATCATAAACCAATGAATGATAATGAGATATTTAATAAAAACTAACTTTTTATATCAGATTGTTTAGGGTAATGAGCTTGAAATCATCCACATCAACAAGATTCAAAACTCTTAAGTACATTCCATACTTTAGCTTATAAATCTTCAAAATGGTTTCACCTTTTTGACAATAGTGACATATATTTTTTATCACATCATATATTATAAGAATCATATCCTCCCACATTCTTCACCATATTTCTTAATCATATTTTTCTTAAGTTCCTATGTTACTTATTCAATTTCTCTCCTTCATTATATTTAGAAAACAAGAAAATAATTTCTTGAGTAGGTAAATATATAATACTTTTGTTTCATCATCAATAAATGAGAAGTGATCCATAGTGTAATTTAACACTTAAACCATTTTTACTAAATTTAACAACATTTCATGAGTCTCATAACTAACACACACTATGAAAATTATGTCATGTCCTTCTATAAAAAATAAAAATTTCTCCCATATAAACATTCCACCAATATTTTATTTCCCAAAGAAAATAATATTTAGTTTTTCATCATTTTCAAACCAACACATTCCACTTTTTAAATATTTGATAGTGGTAATATAATTTTTATTTACATTCATATGTGAGGTACATTCATAAAACATAACCAAAAAACTACAACCATTTTATTTCCCTTAAAGAAACACTAGATAAAATTCCCATCTAATTAAAATTATTCTTCCTTGACCACTAAGAAAATTCTTCTAAATATTGATACTCTTTTCACTCATTTGTTTCAACAATTTTTATTTCATATTAAAAAACTGAGAATATTATTTTTATTTTCATTTTGTTTTACATGGTTCTCAAGTGATGATTTCCACCTTTCTATGTATGAAGAATATATTATCATTAAGATCCCTTCAAGTCATTATAATATGATATAAAGATTATTTCCTATTTTTTGTATTGTTACTCTATAAAAAAATATATTCTACTGGGAAGATATATATTTGAGGTGACCCAATTTTCCATATCTAAAACACAAAATATTTAGTTTCATTAGCACTTTTAGCACTGCTTGAAATGTATCATATTGACATTCTCCCTAATTGAATTTAATTATAGGATTTATTGAATGTCTCATGGTATGAGACATGATTGTAATATCTACTTAATCATGCTCCATAATAACATTCCATTTGTTTTTATACTACTTCACTTTGGTAATTTGAATATTCTATTCATTTCATACTCACAAGACATCCTTGTCCCTAAGAATGTTATATTACATAAAAAATAGATACCATACAAGATGTAAAAATAAATTTTTTCCTCACACGTTCACTGTCAACCCGTGAATATTCCACAATTATTCTGTTCAATTAACATTTTATTTCACAATATTTGTTAATCCTCAATGATTCGTTCATGTTATTCCACATTTATCTTTATCTAGACTTCCTTTGAAATTTTTTTATTGAAATTAAATATAACCTTTTTGTAATTTCATATATCAATTCTTAATTCTCATCCTCATATTCTGATATATACATATTTGAGTAATGAACAACATAATTTTCCTTCTTGGTTTTATTACTCTATTTATCATGTTATTCATAGAATTTCTCAAGAATAACATTCATACCATTTATCCCTGCAACATCATCATATTCTACATCACTAGAATAAATTTATGATATTTTGATAACAACCAAAAAAACTTTTTATTCTTGCTCATTAGCCTTATTTTGAATATTTTTAAACACTTAACAGTGAGTTGACGTACATTACAACATTGAAAACATGAAATTAGTATAATATTTGTTAATTTTATTTCTCCCGTCCTAAATTTAGAGGATTGAAATTTCATAACACCATTGACCTAATATTAGTTTAGATATACATTATTAGATAGAGTTTTATTGACTTGAATACAACTTCCTGTGAGTTTTCCTTCACTTTGGACTCATTACTGGCATTTCACATTTCATATGAAACATCTGTTCATTGAATGTTATCAAAAAATACATCCTTTATATCAATTAATTCAAGTATATACACCTTAACATTAAAACATGGGGATCATCTCATCAATATTTATTTCATAATCCTTTTTTAATCAATACATTCTGTAATACCTTTCATGTTTTCTATAAGAGAATTCATATGATTGAAAAATGAATCCATGGTTTCAATGAGACTCATATATTATAACTAGAATTTATTACATAATACTTATAGAATTACATATCAAACATTTGGATAACCTTCATAAATATTCCAAATAAATTCCAACATATAATGAGTGGTTTTGTTGGACATTATGTTGGGGTAGATATGGGTTTTCAAGGATCCTCCTTATGCATTGATAATCTTTTCATCTGTATCTAATTTTTTATTGTTAGTTTATGATAAATAAAAACATTCCATATATATTAATCCCATGAATAAATATATTACACACTTCTATTCCCAATAACCTAAATATTCAATGTATCTTATTCTTCAATAACTACAAATTTATGCAATTGATTATTGCTATGCAAATTTGATTAACCACTGTTATGGCTACTGTGATTTTAAAAGAGAAACAATAACCCTAAAACCTACCATTTAATTACATTTATTTTTATATTTTAAATGAAATAATCAATAGAGAGGTGTGGTTGAATTTGGATAACATAAATTTTGACCCCTTATCCCTTTATCATGAACATTTCTCTTGATGAGGGGAACACTATATTCCACTAAGTCACATTTTTTGAGAAGTGATGAAAGAATTAAATGAAACACGTATTATTTGACATGGTTTAGAATCACTATTATAGATAAATATCATAAAATTGATGATATTTTAAAGCACCAATACAATAGATGTCATTTTTTCATTTAGTTTATATATTGTAGTAGTCTCCCTAACCCTCCAAATTCACTATTCAAAAAATATGAAAAAGCTCACTAACTATTGTAATAGAGAGAAAATATATAATACCTCAATGACAAAATTGATATTATTCACTATATTTGTATTTAAATAACAAAATTAACATGGTGTGTCTCTTACACTCCCTCTAATGATGTTCTTGTAAGAGGATACTCTTGGAAATTCCTCCCCCTAAATCTATGTCTTCCAGCAAAAACCTATACATATCCTTTGAAGTAAATTCCTTTTTACAGACTCTAATATATTTTCTATTTAATATTAT
Source organism: Viscum album (assembly GCA_963277665.1). Taxonomy (NCBI): domain Eukaryota; kingdom Viridiplantae; phylum Streptophyta; class Magnoliopsida; order Santalales; family Viscaceae; genus Viscum; species Viscum album. The sequence continues at coordinate 1,553,416,361 of OY728141.1, forward strand.
ATTTTGGATTTGATTTTTTTCAGTTGTTTCAAATTATTAATGAGACTATAATAAATGATTAAATTAAAATTATACACTTGTAGATCCATGCAATAACATCATCTTTTAGTTTCTACCCAAAATTGCTATCCAACTGAAAATTTATGTCCTTATAATGGTATGGTATTCTATGATTTATAATCTTATTTTATACATAAACTATGTCCTAAAATCATATTATTTGGTGAATATTGTGTTTTCTTTTCATCTACTGTTAATTGGTCCAACATAACATGGTGTGGGAACCTAAAGTTGACTAGATTTTCTTATATCACACAATAACCTTTCCATTACTCTCATATAATCTCTCAACATGATCTCCTCTAACTCCTTTACATATCAAAAACAATATATAATTGAGACCACTAATGTGGTGTGACCTCCTATGATACTTTATGACATAAAGAATTGATTTTATGTTCTCATATTCCATTCCATAAGAAGATAGTGTTGTCACATGTCCATGATCTATACATCATGAATTTTTCAATGGAACGAAAACCCCTAAAAAATTATCTAAAAGGTATCTACCCATTGGTTAATTTGATTGTGGCATGTAATGACAACTATATGTCATACATTGGTCTTTCTTTCGTAAAACTAGTTCCATATCAGCTACATATCCCTATCATTATTTGATAATTCTCTCATGGTACAAATTAATTCCATGGAAACTCCACCTCGATGTCACCTGATGTCATGGGCTGCCTTCACTTGACAGTATATATAGAAACATGATTTCACATATGCACACACCCACTTATATCCTTCTATCCTATGTAGGTTATGAGCTTAGAAACTAGGATTTCAAATGGATTGTCAAGTGCTCACCTCAAGTCGGGTTGGATATATGTTTTCATCCTCCAATCTTACATTATAGTGAAACCATCATCACTATGGAATGTGAAATTATTAAATAAGACTTATGAAGTAAAATTAATTCCTTAATAATCCTTACTTACATTGTAGCCACTAAAACTTTGGTGAAGACTACCAAAACATAACCCATAATATGGTGTGGAGAAGGGTCAACAACATGGGGTGTGTCTTCAAAACAGACAACATGTTTAATATTTATCAATAACTCAAACACAATGGTAGATTCAATTAAATACACATCAATCATATTTTCATCACATATACCATTCCTCAAATTTCGACAAAAAAAATAAAAAAATCTTGAGGGGTTTTTTCCATTAGTTTCATATGGGTGCCTAATTTTATTCCATTTTTAGCCCTAGGGTATGTAAATGGAAATATAAAATAGAATTTTTTTATTATCTATATGAAAACCCTTTTGGGGTGTTATGATTATTCACTATAGGGGTGTTATGAACAATACCTATAGGTATGTTCTGAATACATACTTCAATGTGGTCATGAAAACTATTCCAAGGAATGATGGTGACACTGCTGGTGGGTCTGCTGTAGATTTGGAGTCAAAATTATATTTATTTACAGTAGAGGAAGGCATTCATAACCTATGTAAGCTATCTGTGGGTAGTGGGGTCTTCCTTGGGAGTGATCAAGCTTTACAAAATATGGTTTTGGTACAAAGTATTAGCATTTTGTGTATGTGGGGTCTGTAGGGAACCTAGAAAATTCTTTTAGGCCACTAGATCATAGCTTTTAGGACTATTTCAAACAAGGATGGGGCATTCCATGGGTCATGATATCACGATGGAGCTCACCCTACGTCATTGCACAACATATTTTAGTAGATGAGGACACATATCATTATCTATGTATTGGGGTTAAATTATCCTGGGTTTTTATTATGAGTAATAATTATTATTTTGACTTTTATAGAGACACTTTGACCCTTGTCAAAGAAGCTATTGTTGATTGGGGATACAAACATGAGGATAATATATACTTGTTAGTTTTTTTGTAGTTATTGTTTTTCAAAGAACATCACACACATATTTCACTACACTACTGGTATTTAAGGGACTATGTCAGTGGTTCCTTACTAAGTTGTATACTCACACCATACTCAAGCCACCGTTGCAGTTTGTTACCTGAGAAGAATCACACATTATTGAAAGTATAGGTTGGGATAAGGACTCATCTTTGATAATTGAGTATGTGATCTTAAGTTATAGATATTTTAATAAGGTATGGATCGGTGTTAAAATAATCATTTTTATTTTTTGACTTTTGTTTATTATGTATATGTGATCAAATAAGTGAGATATCGAGTGTATATAAATGTATGTATGATTCAATATTCAATTTTTGTTACAATAGGGATGTTTAGTTTACTTTATGTACTAATATAGATTCATAATATTATGATTATTCATGGGTTTTCATTATGTATAATGATTTAGGGGTTATAATATCTTCATTGTACTACTCTAGACATAGGGAACTAGTCCACAACATCTTATGTATGAAGAGGTACACATGATGTCACATGGAACCACTGGTCTAGTTAATGGTCAAATTGAGTCCAAAAATTTTGTTAAAATGTGTTATCATGTCCTTTTTCATTTGTTTTACTTTTATGCTGTTGAAGTGAGGTGATTTATGAATTTTTTATAGCTTGTGATGGATATCGAGCAGTTGCATAATGAACACCTATTATATTTACATATTCAGGTTACTAGGAGGATTTCGATTATTGCTCATAGTATATAGTGTTATGAATATATTATTCCACCTCATGTCTTGGACATTGAATTTTCAATATTTTTACTTATTTTGGAATTTTACTATTATCCCATAGAGGGATGAGGCATCTCAAGAACCATACAAGGAATATTGGATTCACATTCCATCTTAGACTTCTAATGTGAGATTATTCTATAGAAGATATGCATTTTCCCATATTCTTATTTATGAAATTATACTTAGCAGGAATAACATTTATCTATATCCTCTTCTGTTGGTTAGTCATGTGGATCTACAATGAGATGCTAGATGCTCTTAATTCTTATAAATAAGAGGTGTGGAGACCCCAATAGGCTGATGTAGTAATTAGATTTTATATAGATAGAATTGTTGGGGGATAATCCTCTATAGGTGTAGTAATTTAAAGTATTATTAAGAACCTATATGTAATTTAAAAATGTATCACAGAATAAAATTATATATAATAGAACTAGTGACCATGATTCACTAGATATAGAGCACTGTAACATGATCATAATGGTATGAGTATTCTCATATTATACATGAGGAGGCATTCCAATATTTACATGATTGTGAGTGTATGTGTCTTTTTTGGTGGATGGGATGATATTAAATGTTGTTATATATATACAAGATACCATAGAGTTCGTGATTGTAATATTTGTTTCCTCATTCCTTAAGAAAATAATTAGATGATTCCCATGATTTACGATCTAGTGAGACATGGTTTTGGGGATATGTGGGGATATAGTGGTCCAGGTGATGTGACTCAATTTTCTATCGGTTAGTGCCTAGTGGAGACCAATTGTATCTTTGAGAGGGGGTAGTAATTCTGGTTATTTCCATAGAACCATAAAGTAATAGTACAATTCCCAATGTTTGATATCAAACATGATACGGTAGATCATGTTTATTCAAATGGAATGGTTATAGCCTTGGGTAATATTTGAATATCTCCTAGGGTGTTCATTCCTTGGGAATTGATGAACTCATATTGTTGTCGTATATAGATTGGGTTTGATGGGACGGACTATTTGAGTGCTTGAAACTATTGAATTTGAACATTTTTTAAATGTGTAGTGTCATTGTGGGTTGAAAAATCATTTTTAGGATTGTGTAAAATGGTGGATAAGTGTACAGTTAGTGTTGAAGTAGTTTATATTCCTACTTTTTCAAGGGATTTACAAGGGAACTCTAGTTATATAAGACTAACTTTACTTGGATCATGGTTAGTATTTTTTGCATTGATCCCAGTTTGATGACATAAAACTCACAGATTCATGAGAGAGGTTTTTTTAATTGGTAAAATTGGGAGCATGTGACCCCAAGAGTTTTAATTAGACTAATGTAATCCATTTTTTTAATCATGGTACAAATTTAATTTAAAATCAATGTTTTTTATATGTGGGCCAAGGGATGATTTTTTTCGATGTTGTTTATGGGACTCGTAAATAAGAACATAATGAGCCTGAATTAGAAGGTGTAACCCTCATTATTGATTATTTTTTGGTAAATTATGAATGAAAATAATCCTATGTTATTATAATGGGTAGTAAATTGGTGCTTCTTCTTCGTTCTCAGGTTTTAGCAAGATGGGTCAACTAGTCATTATAATCGATAGAAGGAAGAGTCTATGATGTGATGAATGTGAATTTGACTATATAATGATACAATGAGGATACTATTATGGGAGAATGTGATGTGAGCCAAAAAAAGAAAACATTAAAATGAATTTTCTTGATTTTAACCCTAATATTTTATTTAAAACGTTGGTAAATAGTGATTTTTTATAATTGGTGAAATTGGTTCGTTCAATGACAAATATATTTAATATTTATTTTTAGTTATATGTTAATTTTTTGATTTAATTTAGAATCCATTCTTTAATTTAGTAATAATTTAAATCACAATGTTAAATGGATTGAAGATATTATCGTTCATTGTTTATATATTATCTGGAATGAAGACAACATTTTAATTTGGGGATTTTAAACAATGATAATTCAATTTTTAATTTCAAAATGTAATTATAGGAACTAAATTGTAAATAAATAATAATTTTAAAATATATATATGAATTATAATTATGAAATGAAGACGTATCAAAATTTGATGAATTTAATATTTGATATAATCTTGAAATTTAGAATGACTTAATTCAGATGGTGTTTAATTCTTATAAATCAATATAATGGGAAAAGAAAATAGTTTTTTAATTTTATTTATAATGATTAATGTATTTTTTAATTTTTATTGGATATTCAATGAAATTTTAATCAGATTTTTTAATTTTCATATATATAAATGTGTTTTGAATAAATTGATGTTACAGAATAACTCAAGAGACTACAAGGTAGAACCTCTCACAATCAGCACACTAGTCACATGAAGCCCTCCAATTTCTCATAATTTCACACCTATGTGACTGTGAAATATTCAACTGACCATTAATTTATCTACTCAACCAATAATGAGATCATCCATAGACATACCACATGAACAAAACCATGTGAAAATAGAGGACCTCCAACCTACTGTAACTCCTAATACATGTTCAACTTCAAGACTATAACCCAAAAATTATTGGAGAAGATGATCAATCAACCATCTAATTTCTCCCTATGATTACATGGATGTACACAACTCCATTATTATGAAGGAATCTAATCCTGAGAAGATCTTACTTTTGGTCACTTTAATTTATTATATCGCCTTCCATGGGTCACTTCATGGTCTCACCATCTCAACATCTTCACATGAAACAACTAACACCGATCATCTAATGAGATACATGAGACTGAGTAAAATTTCAAGAAAATACAAAAATAATGAGTAATACTCTATGATAATAAGAACCACTCAGAATGGTAATTAAATCAGCTAAAAAATTAAGCATTCCATATTTACAAAATAAAGATAAATAATTATACCAATTAATATGAAATGAATGATGATCTCGATTATAACTTATCAAAGAATATTAAATTAATTAAGAATGATTTTTATCAAAATTTTGATATGAAGGAAATAATTGATGAGTTTTAATAGTTTATAAACATGTAATAGAGATTAAGTTTCTTAATTATCTAACATTTTCTTCCTTGTGCGGGATGTAAGACATATTAGGACTAGGATCACCCCATTACATTAGATGAATGGTTTCGGGAAAATTATCACCATATTCTTGATGAAATTAATATATGAAAATGAGATTTTGAAGAACCTCCCATAAATTAGAGAAAACATAATATTACTTAGGTTGGGTATTATAGGTTGTTATAACAAGAACTCTGAAGAATCCATATTAATTCAAGGAAGTCAGCAATGATACTTAAGTATCCCATGCCCATGATAGTCATTAGTACTAAAATAGTGGATCAAGATTCAAAAAATAGAATTTTTTTAAGGAAAAAATCCTATTACGTAAGAGATATGGAGATCTTTATGAAGAAAAAATGATTAAAAAAAGATCAATATGAAATTCCAGACTGAATAATTGTACATATCGACTACTGTGTGTTCCCGGTATAGGATTTGTTCAAAGTGATGAGGCATCATGTTGCCTCAATTCACTAACTTCATGTATGAATAACATTTCACATAGAGTAAATTATTAAATTCTTCAAGGAATATATATGCATAAACTAATCCATTGTAAATTAATGAATCCAAAACATAAATCCTAGAACCCTACACCAATTCCCTCATGGATTGATCTCATTACCAACGTTATAAGATAGATCACTCTTTCCCATGAATGCAAATCCCAATATAACCTCTATAATTATTTTGAACAAGATCAAACAATTGTTTCACTTATCCTCTGAATATTAACATTGAACATAGTGTGATATTCACTACACTAAGATAAGGACAAATATTTTAACATAGATTCCTCTTGAAAGCATACTAATCTCGATCATGGGTATAGTCTTGTAGATTATCTAAATAGAATAAATATTGATTCTTAACCATTACACATATATATGATACATTGAATAATAAGATAACTTCTCTATATGTAAAATCTTGGTGAAAAATGAAGGATATTTTTCAATACATATAAATTATTACTCTTCCCAATTTTTGATAGCATTTATCTCCCATCAATTTTCATTTAAGAACACTTGAAACTATTTTCTACATCTTGAATTCGAATTATAAATACTTTCTGATCCTTATATATATTAATTTTAATTTCTATTCATCTCATCCCAAAATTATTCATGTATTATCTCCTCTATGAAGACTCAGTGATATCAAACTCTATGATTTTTTATTACCGGCCCATTATTGGTGGTTTGAGGGTAACCATATTAGTGTCCATGAATTTTTTCATTTAATTATAAAATTATATATTTTCTAATTAAATATAAAAAAATAAATATGAATAGTTAATTTGTGACTGTAAATTAATTCTTAATCCCCACATCCATATGCCTCTAATTTTATTTTGTTATATTCTCCCTCTAGTCGAATCAGTATTTATACCAGTTGAGTAGTGTGGTTTGAAATGACTAATTATAAAAAATTACAGCTAGGTGTGTGAGCAACTTAAATCACTTTATTGAAGAATTATCTTTCACATTAACCAAGAAGAAATTTTTTTATCACCCCTCTTCCTAAGAATAATTTATTAGATTAGTGGTCCCATAAAATATGGTCACTATTGAGAGTATGCAGATGAATGATATTGAGTATGTGAGATGAGTTTGGATTTTTAAAATGAATTAAAATAAGTATTGACCCAATTTTAATTAATAGATGAGGATTATAATGTATGATTGCATTTAAATAAGTCAATTTTATTCAAAAAATTTCTTCATACACAACACCAAACATAAGCAGAACAACAATATATTTGGATTATATAATAAATATGATACATGACTATAACACCCCAGGTAAATAAAGAATATTACATTTCATATTTATCCATATTTGTGAATAAAATATTTAAATAACTTTAAAGGGGACGCTATGCTCGATGGCGTACCCAACACGCAACAACGAGTATCTTGGGAATCTTACGTTGCACTCTAATAATAAAATAATATTATTTTAAATGGTAGTTAACATGTAGCCGTTGTAATGGCGGGAATGGATAGAAATAACTAAAATATGATTATATATGTTTTTAAATGTTTTTACATTTATCCAATAAAAGATAATGGCTTAAAATACGGAAAGAATTCAATTTTAGGTGTATATGCCCTAGCTTTCACTAAAGGTTCACTTATCACCTTTTGATGGCGAACCGTCATTAAATATAGTTTTGATCACTCTTATACATTCTTTTGGACCAAATAAAACTCTTATTAAGAATCGGGACATCAAAATTTACTTTCTGTAAATTTTTGGTATCTTTCCAATAAAGTTCATTTTTTTAATGAATAGTGTAAAATGTTGTATTCTAATCTAATTTATTTATATGATTAGATTATATTTTGAATTGGTTTTAAAGTGAAATTAGAAAATATTTTTACCATTAAATCCAATAGTGTTCGTTGGAATCAATTTCACTTTGAAATCAAACTTAAACTAGTGTCAATCTTTTGATACTTATTGTTTCATAAAACACGCTATTTGTCATGACAGCGGGAATTAATTATTAAATTAATTAATGTGACTTATATGTTTTGAATTTTGTAAAACGGACTTCATTTTTGAATTCAGAATATCAAATATAGCTTAGGGTGAATTTTTGGGATTTTTCTGAAAAACTTCAATTTTTGATGAATAGTGAAACCACTAAGTGGTACTTATAAAAACTAATTTTCCGTTTAAATGAAATTTTGACATCATTGTGTTTTGATTTTCAAAAATCCTACATACATGGTTGTCATTAAGAAGTAAAATGTGGTTCAATGAGATTAAAATAATTTTTTGATGAATAGTAACTTATTATGTTTTTAATCGCGATTAGTGGTAATTAGTGTAGTTTAAGGTAAAAATAATGCTTTAATAAAATGATATGAGCTTGAAACATGTATTACCCTCATTGGTTGTATCATGGCAGTCCAATACAAGCCATGGGTCAACTTGGGGACTCCATGGATCCACTTTGGTTGGGAAATGACATAAATAACATTTTATTTAATGTAAAAGTAAAATTGACACAAACATGATATGTTTTAATAAAACAATTTTTAAGTGGGGTTATACAAGTAATATTTTTGATTATAAATATTCATTGGAAATATAAAAATATTTCCTACATCATAGTATTTTTTTTATAATTTTTAGACATTAAATAAATTAAATTATTTATGACATAATAATGATGCAGCGATGACATCATTATTTGACGATTTAAATAAAATGGAAAGATAATGTAAAATCTATGAACTACACATGTCCAAAACTTATTGGATGAGTGGATTTCGAAGCCTTATCACCTTATCCACGAATTATATCAATGTGGGACCTTTTGAAACCGAAACACATTTTCAAATAAAGTGATATTTCTTTACTTTCCAAAAGTGACCCTCCTCTCCTCTTATAAAAGGCCCCCAACTCTACCTCATTTAACACACTCCTCAAGCCTTTGGCTCGGCCAACCCCTGCCCATTTACTCTCTCCACATCCCTCTCCTCATCCTAGAGGATTCCCTTTGGGCAGAATCCTTTCAAAGGAAGCCTTTAGGCTCAAATCAAAAGGAGTTACACTTTTAAAGGTAATTCATTCTCTCATGTTTATTTGTTTTATTTTGCTTCTCCAACCCCCAAAACTCTTTTTATTTACTTCTTTTGTAACAACACCAGTATCTTTAATATACTAGGATGTTTTTATAAGATTTATTCGAGCTACACTCTCACACAACTACATCAAATGGTTAAAGAACATACGGTTTCCGTGGATGGTGAAATTCTGCCTCCCGAAACGATGATTGTTTAATACTCATTTAACACCTTAAAAGGTGGCCATTATGATGTCACTATTTTTATATATGATATATAATATGTTTATGTCTTATTTATGCTTCTGTATTTTTCATTTTTGTCTTACCTTTATGGATTCCATTATGGGTATACGCGATATCTTCATTTAAGGAAGTGCGGACTACCGCCCCCTCAAAGTGATTTGATTCGTTAAATACCATATTTGGGATGTATAAAGGATGGAAATATGATATTATATATGATATTATACTGGAATTATAATATACCTTTATATCATTATTATTCCATTCTATAAAATACGAAATAGAAATGAAAGTAGCATTCATGCGTACGTACGGCTTACCGTCTCCATGAACGGTGCATTTCATTTCTTACCTCTAAATGACTATGTAATGTTATATATGCATGAATGTACTGGATATATATTAAATATATGATATCTACATAATGAATACAATTCTGGATATAATAAACATTTGGCCACACGAACAACATGTAATTGTAAGAAGTCCACTTTCGACTTAAGAACCAAATATCGGCAAAACAAATATTATTAACTTAAATGATTACATAATGGTTATGACATGGTAATAAGTGGTATAAAAGTAATAATGAACTTGAAAAAGGTTCTTAAGGAATTAGAAATAAACTCAAGTTTATTATTCAGGATATTAAAGAACGATCGAGTCAAGTCGGACCCGAGGTAAGGGATCCTACACCTCTCTTTCTTTTTAAGTACACTCTTTTATATCATTCATTTTAAGATTATATTTCTTATGATTGGGATGTTGTTTTATATTAATCCTATTGTACTTATTATGTTCATATGATGAGAGACCCTATTTCCTCTCATCAATCCATTTTGGAAGTTTTGAGTGGCGCCGTTAGGCTGCCGAGTTTTCGTAAGGGATTTTTCATCTCACTTTTATTCCCGTGATATTTATGCTACATTCGCCACAAATTCCATTGAGTGGTGTATGTACTGCCCATTATTCTAATCTTTGTGTAATATAATTTCATTTATGAGTATTTACATCAATGACCTATTGTCTTTCTTTCATGGGGTGTATGTTTTGAAAGATACCCAAGTCGGTAAGGGAACCTTTCACCCTCCTTTTTTTTAAAAGACTTCTTTTATTGGGTCTTTTAATTTACATATTTTTATGTTGGGGTATGTTCTCATACATCCTTATTGATGTAAATTTTATGTCCAAGTGATGAGATACACTTTTTATCTCTCATCAACTCATTTTGATGTGATGCCGTTAGGCTGTCAAGGGAACTTTTTAACCCAATTTCGATTTCTTTGGGTTCAACTTGTAGTCATTGAATATGTCATCCATTGAATATGTGTGAATGACCTTTTATTGTTTTACACTTAATATCCACTTATATTGGGTGTATATATATTTGTCACACATATTTTTGAGATTTATTTGTCCTTAATTTAAGGATACCTTCTTTATAAGGGATTTCATCACATTTGACATTTCTATTGAGGGTTCATTGTTGTTATGCACCAATTTACTCTTATATGGTGTATATACTGTCCTTTGGAGTATTATATCATGAATCCTTTTATTCTCATGATATTATAAAGTTCTGACTAAATGTTATTCCTCGATTATTGTATTCAAGTGTCTCTAATTTTGGTAAAACCCCTTTAACCAAAATATCGTTTTAAAAGTTGTAATTATTTGTTCTTATTAATATCCATGTTTTAAAAATGGTTTTAAGGATTTATTTATATGGATATTAATGGTTTAAAATGTTAAAATCTTCAAGGTGGTATGGGACACTTTGATTCAAAAATCTCTTTATTAAATGTTTTAAATGGTTTCTTTTTGAATGGATTAATTATTTCAGTATACTAAAATGTTATATTGTGATTGAAATGTGGAAATGTTATGTTTCCTTTATGCATGTTTTATGTGATACATTTATGTTATGGTTCTTGGGCATTGTTATGAAAACGGGTGGTTCCGTGATAAACTAAGGGCGGGTGAGCCCGATATAGCTCTCCAATGCATTGGGTAACGCAAAGGAGTGAAACGTTAAGGTTTCTCCGAAGAGATTTAGGGAATATACTGTGATGGGTATTCCAAACGTAACCAAGAGGGTTACTCCCCACGTAAGAATGTTATGAATGCCTCAAGTTACCTTTATGTCTTATGTTTTCTATGATTTATTCATGGTTTGATGAGGTCTGTTAAAGTGCCTATGTTTTATGGGTAAAGTATGATTTCATTCTTATGTATATATGAACTCATGTTTCCTTTCCATATTTTTATAACCCTTACTGAGCTTTTTATGCTCATCCCAAGTTTTTGAAATGTTTTTCACAGGTCAAGGGAAAGGTACATGATGTGATGGTAGTGTCAAGGATGTTTCAAGAAAGAATCCGTGTTATATTTTAAATATGTTTCCATTGATGGGAAGAATGAATACTGTCTTTTATGTAACCACTTTGTTTAAATGTGGAATGTAATGCAAGTTTCATGATCTAATTCTCTAAAACTCTAAACCTAAAAAGATCCTCAATGTGTAATCTTGTAATAACTCAAGATTAAGTAAGGTTTAAGGGTGGGGCCTTATAGTTGGTATCAAAGGCCGGTTTAGATAACTTTAGAGGTTAGGGTATTCTTTAATCATAAGTGACATTACCATAATGGTTAGGATTTCAGAAAGAGTTCTAGTTTTAGATAAAGTGAATGAGTAAGTATATCTTAGTGTTTACCTTCCTCGTTAGTACATGATGGTTTTGTTGATATACTCACACTGACCTTTTTGGTTTTAGTAAATGGTTGGATCTAGCAGGCACCAAAGTGACAATGGGTTTGAAGGAAACTGTGGTGGTTCTCTGATTAAGATACTGGATGGGATGGGGGATTCAATGAGGAATCTCATGGTTTTTCTAAACCAACTATCAAGGAGTCATGATCAAACACTGGAACCTTGGTGAGTTCTCTAATGCATCATGTATGAGATGGCCAACTCGATGTGGAAATTCAGGTAATAATTATTAAGGTAACCATTAGGGTTTATATGATCCTTACTTTTGAGGTAATTATGGGTTATTATATGATATGATGGAAAATGAAGGGCATGAGATAAACTTGAGGTTAAAATATGTTATAATTATTCTTGAAGATTTTATCTCATTTTGGGGAATGTTTTATGAATTATATAGTTTTGGAAAAAGGACAACACGCAGACCGTGTGACATCCCGTCGCATCGGACAAAGCTGCGGGAATCGAACCCACAACCAAAGTGCGACTGGTATTTATCGCCTACCACTGGACTACATGAAGTCCCTGGTTATTTTGACTGATTCTTTATGGTTATATGATTTTATGAATTAAGAGTAAGATGATTTTGGGTTATTTATGAAAATGATTAACCTATCATTGAGGATATGTGATTAGGTTAATTACTTTTCAATACGGGACTTTAGGAGCAACTGATGTTGTTTGGAGATAAATGTTACGATTTAACTTGGAAGACTATGTGACTAAATCCTTAAAATGTTTGGGTTTCAATCTTATATTGGTTTACTTTGAGGAATTTTTGTGGACAAATTTGTTTATCGGATGGTCCTCGTTGAACTTTGGATTTTGTTGGACAAATTTTGGATATTAAGAATAGATTTTCTTTTTATATAGGGTTATCCTTTTCTAGATTATCTGACCTTGTACTAACCTTTTTGGTTTTGGTTATGGTTAAGGTCTAAAGATATGTGATGTATATAGTTCTCTTTTGTGGATTAGGTGATTCTCTAAAAGTTGATTATAGTACTCTTAATTTGAACAAGTCTTCCTAAATACTCGCCTTTTGGAGAAAATATGAGTTTGTGTAAGGAATCTAATAAAATTTGAGAGTCAACATGATAAGTGATTATGTTTCCTTATGAATAAATTCCTCAATAAAAAGTAACTTAAAACAAAAATGTTGTCTATTAACTTTTCCTACTGGGGAATCGAATACCGTTTAACCCATCACAAGTTTGTGATTTTCTCGTGGTTAACTTTCTCTTAAACATGTTTTCTATCACTCTCCATCAGAACATGACCCTTTGTTTGTCCTCCATGTCCATATTTTCATACTTGGAATCCTAGTATGGGTTAACTCGGGTGACCTTTGAACTAATCTTTCTTTATTTTAAAGTGTTTGTTTTACCGACTTTTGTTCCGATGTGGGACTTTCAAGGATGTTTCCAAGCCCAATTTTAAAATTGCGAGGACGCAATTCCCAAAAGGGGGGAAGGATGTAACACCCCAGGTAAATAAAGAATATGACATTTCATATTTATCCATATTTGTGAATAAAATATTTAAATAACTTTAAAGGGGACGCTATGCTCGATGGCGTACCCAACACGCAACAACGAGTTTCTTCGGAATCTTACGTTGCACTCTAATAATAAAATAATATTATTTTAAATGGTAGTTAACATGTAGCCGTTGTAATGGAGGGAATGGATAGAAATAACTAAAATATGATTATATATGTTTTTAAATGTTTTTACATTTATCCAATAAAAGATAATGGCTTAAAATACGGAAAGAATTCAATTTTAGGCGTATATGCCCTAGCTTTCACTAAAGGTTCACTTATCACCTTTTGATGGCGAACCGTCATTAAATATAGTTTTGATCACTCTTATACATTCTTTTTGACCAAATAAAACTCTTATTAAGAATCGGGACATCAAAATTTACTTTGTGTAAATTTTTGGTATCTTTCCAATAAAGTTCATTTTTTTAATGAATAGTGTAAAATGTTGTATTTTAATCTAATTTATTTATATGATTAGATTATATTTTGAATTGGTTTAAAAGTGAAATTAGAAAATATTTTTACCATTAAATCCAATAGTGTTCGTTGGAATCAATTTCACTTTGAAATCAAACTTAAACTAGTGTCAATCTTTTGATACTTATTGTTTCATAAAACACGCTATTTGTCATGACAGCGGGAATTAATTATTAAATTAATTAATGTGACTTATATGTTTTGAATTTTGTAAAACGGACTTCATTTTTGAATTCAGAATATCAAATATAGCTTAGGGTGAATTTTTGGGGTTTTTCTGAAAAACATCAATTTTTGATAAATAGTGAAACCACTAAGTGGTACTTATAAAAACTGATTTTCCGTTTAAATGAAATTTTTCCATCATTGTGTTTTGATTTTCAAAAATCGGACATACATGGTTTTCATTAAGAAGTAAAATGTGGTTCAATGAGATTAAAATAATTTTTTGATGAATAGTAACTTATTATGTTTTTAATCGCGATTAGTGGTAATTAGTGTAGTTTAAGGTACAAATAATGCTTTAATAAAATGATATGAGCTTGACACATGTATTACCCTCATTGGTTGTATCATGGCCGACCAAGACAAGCCATGGGTCAACTTGGGGACCCCATGGATCCACTTTGGTTGGGAAATGACATAAATAGCATTTTATTTAATGTAAACGTAAAATTGACACAAACATGATATGTTTTAATAAAAAAAAATTTAAGTGGGGTTATACAAGTCATATTTTTTATTATAAATATTCATTGGAAAGATAAAAAGATTTCCTGCATCATAGTATTTTGTTTTATAATTTTTAGACATTAAATAAATTAAATTATTTATGAAAAAATAATGATGCAGCGATGACATCATTATTTGACGATTTAAATAAAATGGAATGATAATGTAAAATATCTGAACTACACATGTCCAAAACTTATTGGATGAGTGGATTTAGAAGCCTTGTCACCTTATCCACGAATTATATCAATGTGGAACCTTTTGAAACCGAAACACATTTTCAAATAAAGTGATATTTCTTTACTTTCCAAAAGTGACCCTCCTCTCCTCTTATAAAAGGCCCCCACCTCTACCTCATTTAACACACTCCTCAAGCCTTTGGCTCGGCCAACCCCTGACCATTTACTCTCTCCACATCCCTCTCCTCATCCTAGAGGATTCCTTTTGGGCAGAATCCTTTCAAAGGAAGCCTTTAGGCTCAAATCAAAAGGAGTTACACTTTTAAAGGTAATTCATTCTCTCATGTTTATTTGTTTTATTTTGCTTCTCCAACCCCCTAAACTCTTTTTATTTACTTCTTTTATAACAACACCAGTATCTTCAATATACTAGGATGTTGTTATAAGATTTATTCGAGCTACACTCTCACACAACTACATCAAATGGTTAAAGAACATACAGTTTCCGTGGATGGTGAAATTCTGCCTCCTGAAACGATGATTGTTCAATACTCATTTAACACCTTCAAAGGTGGCCATTATGATGTCACTATTTTTATATATGATATATAATATGTTTATGTCTTATTTATGCTTCTGTATTTTTCATTTTTGTCTTACCTTTATGGCTTCCATTATGGGTATACGCGTTATCTTCATTTAAGGAAGTGCAGACTACTGCCCCCTCAAAGTGATTTGATTCGTTAAATACCATATGTGGGATGTATAAAGGATGGAAATATGATATTATATATGATATTATACTGGAATTATAATATACCTTTATATCATTATTATTCCATTCTATAAAATACGAAATAGAAATGAAAGTAGCATTCATGCGTACGTACGACTTACCGTCTCCATGAACGGTGCATTTCATTTCTTACCTCTAAATGATTATGTAATGTTATATATGCATGCATGTACTGGATATATATTAAATATATGATATCTACATAATGAATAAAATTCTAGATATAATAAACGTTTGGCCACACGAACAACATGTAATTGTAAGAAGTCCACTTTCGACTTAAGAACCAAATATCGGCAAAACAAATATTATTAACTTAAATGATTACATAATGTTTATGACATGGTAATAAGTGGTATAAAAGTAATAATGAACTTGAAAAAGATTCTTAATGAATTAGAAATTAACTCAAGTTTATTATTCAGGAGATTAAAGAACGATCGAGTCAAGTCGGACCCGAGGTAAGGGATCCTACACCTCTCTTTCTTTTTAAGTACACTCTTTTATGTCATTCCTTTTAAGCTCATATTTCTTATGATTGGGATGTTATTTTATATTAATCCTACTGTACTTATTATGTTCATATGATTAGAGACCCTATTTCCTCTCATCAATCCATTTTGGAAGTTTTGAGTGGCGCCGTTAGGCTGCCAAGTTTTCGTAAGGGATTTTTCATCTCACTTTTATTCCTGTGAGATTTATGCCACATTCGCCACAAATTCCATTGAGTGGTGTATGTACTTCCCATTATTCTACTCTTTGTGTAATATAATTTCGTTTATGAGTATTTACATCAATGACCTATTGTCTTTCTTTCATGGGGTGTATGTTTTGAAAGATACCCAAGTCGGTAAGGGAACCTTTCACCCTCCTTTTTTTTAAAAGACTTCTTTTATTGGGTCTTTTAATTTACATATTTTTATGTTGGGGTATGTTCTCATACATCGTTATTTATGTAAATTTTATGTCCAAGTGATGAGATACACTTTTTATCTCTCATCAACTCATTTTTATGTGATGTCGTTAGGCTGTCAAGGGAACTTTTTAACCCAATTTCGATTTCTTTGGGTTCAACTTGTAGTCATTGAATATGTCATACATTGAATATGTGTGAATGACCTTTTATTGTTTTACAATTAATATCCACTTATATTGGGTGTATATATATTTGTCACACATATTTTTGAGATTTATTTGTCCTTACCTTAAGGATACCTTCTTTATAAGGGATTTCATCACATTTGACATTTCTATTGAGGGTTCATTGTTGTTATGCACCAATTCACTCTTATATGGTGTATATACTGTCCTTTGGAGTATTATATCATGAATCCTTTTATTCTCATGGTATTATAAAGTTCTGACTAAATGTTATTCCTCGATTATTGTATTCAAGTGTCTCTAATTTTGGTAAAACCCCTTTAACCAAAATATCGTTTTAAATGTTTTAATTATTTGTTCTTATTAATATCCATGTTTTAAAAATGGTTTTAAGGATTTATTTATATGGATATTAATGGTTTAAAATGTTAAAATCTTCAAGGTGTTATGGGACACTTTGATTCAAAAATCTCTTTATTAAATGTTTTAAATGGTTTTGGAAATGGTTTCTTTTTGAATGGATTCATTATTTCAGTATACTAAAATGTTATATTGTGATTGAAATGTGGAAATGTTATGTTTCCTTTATGCATGTTTTATGTGATACATTTATGTTATGGTTCTTGGGCATTGTTATGAAAACGGGTGGTTCTGTGATAAACTAAGGGCGGGTGAGCCCGATATAGCTCTCCAATGCATTGGGTAACGCGAAGGAGTGAAACGTTAAGGTTTCTCCGAAGAGATTTAGGGAATATACTGTGATGGGTATTCCAAACGTAACCAAGAGGGTTACTCCCCACGTAAGAATGTTATGAATGCCTCAAGTTACCTTTATGTCTTATGTTTTCTATGATTTATTCATGGTTTGATGAGGTATGTTAAAGTGCCTATGTTTTATGGGTAAAGTATGATTTCATTCTTATGTATATATGAACTCATGTTTCCTTTCCATATTTTTATAACCCTTACTGAGCTTTTTATGCTCATCCCAAGTTTTTGAAATGTTTTTCACAGGTCAAGGGAAAGGTACATGATGTGATGGTAGTGTCAAGGATGTTTCAAGAAAGAATCCGTGTTATATTTTAAATATGTTTCCATTGATGGGAAGAATGAATACTGTCTTTTATGTAACCACTTTGTTTAAATGTGGAATGTAATGCAAGTTTCATGATCTAATTCTCTAAAACTCTAAACCTAAAAAGATCCTCAATGTGTAATCTTGTAATAACTCAAGATTAAGTAAGGTTTAAGGCTGGAGCCTTATAATGACCATTATGATTAAACTATTAAATTAGGTGGAATAAATATGAGTATATTTTTTTATAAAATAACTATATAAGGACTATAATGGTTATTTTAATACCTATTAAATTTCTTTTATATAGAAAAAAACTAATACAACAATTTTAATAAAAGAATTATATTTTTCAAAATATTTCCTTTTTATGTTGTATAAATTTATATTTCATGAATGGTATGATTAATGATTAATTTTTTTGATATTAACAATTGATTAAAAATATCTTGTAAATTATATGATATAATAATAGTAACAACTAACATTTGAAAATGTAATATTCAAATAAACTTTTTGTTTAATTATATACATTTATATTTTTCAAAAAATATATATATATTTTACATTTTAAATTTTACAAAATTATCATCATTATGTTTTTCATAATGACAATAGAATCTTAAAAACAATTTTGGGATTTTTCGGAAATAATTTGTTTTGGGATGAATGGTTAATAACAAACTAATATTTTGAAAAAACTAACACTTTTTATTACAGTATCATAAGATAATAATGGCATAAAAATTGGAAAAATTATTCAATACAAAAATATACATTCAAGAAATATAATAATTAATTATAAAATACTATTTTTAAATTTTTAAACACATGTTATACAATTTTGTAAAATTTGTAATATCTTACTCTAAAAACAATTTTTATTTACTAATATTAATAATATCATTTACTATCTTATTGAAATTAAATCTATCAAATGGAATTCATATTTTCTATCAAAATTACTATATAAAGTAATACGTTCAAATTAATTTTTTTAAAAAAAGTATGACTACTAAGATTAATTTTTATAACCATGATAATGTTAAAAATATTATATTTATAGAATTATTTTACTAATATAATTTAATTTTTATAAAATAAACTAAACTAATATTTTTTCAATAGTGACTTTTATATAATTATAAAACCTATATACAAAACTAATTACTTATATATTAAATGTTATAATTCATATGTTTTATATCACTTATATATAAATTGGATATGACTATACAGATCCTATATTTTGATTTTGAATATGAAATTTGGGTTATAAGGGTTGATTTATATTTTTAATAAAATGTAAACTACTAGGAAAAAAAGTTAGCAAGTTAAAAACAGAAATAGTAAAATGAAAAAAGTGTTAAATGAGTTGAAAAATGATTAAATCTTGTGATAAAATAACTTATCGATAAATTATCTAGATTATAACCCCAAAAAATCAAATATTTTTAACATTTGGAGTCTTGAACCCTTCAATATTGTAATGATATGATAGAAATGTAAAGGGGTAACCACAAAAGTGACATTTTCTTCTTCTATAAGAGGTGGAAATTCCACCCCTACATGAAACAATAAATCCATAAAATCACTAATAAAAATATTCCATTTTTATCCTCATAGGTTACTATCTCAATTTAATATTTTATTAGTCTCAGTTAATTTTCAAATTCCCTTCATTTCTAGGGATACTCTTAAGAGAATGTTAAAATTCCCAATGTGAGTGTTAATTAACCTTTTAAATTTTTATTCCTGATATTCCTCTTCCAAACCTATCCTTAATATTTTCATATAAAAACCTAAATTTTATTATTATTATAATATTTTAATATATTATTTGAATAAAATCTACTTATTCATTTCTATTCACTTATAACAACAGAAGATCATTATTCATGCATTATACAGACCATTACCTCTATAGTGTAATAATTTTTTTCGTATTGATTTTATTTATTTATCCAAACCATGTGAAATATGATTAAAAAACATCAAAAAATAATAATTTAATTATTATTACTATATTAGGTTATTACATTCTTCCTTAAGAAAACCTACCCATTAAGATATATCATGTCCACGTTTGGGTCTGTTTAACCTCCTACTTGAACTGTGCTCCAAAAATATACTATAGATGAATGTGGGAACATAAATAATAATATAATATTAACATAGAAAAAAATAATTATTTTTTATGGTTCAATAATTTTTATATTATTTATATAACTTATTTTTAAAATATCATCTCTATTCTCTAAAATTACCCAAATAAGTTGACAGAAATTTAATTTTCATGGAAATATGAGAGAAAACTATATTATAAATTAATTTGATTTGATAATAAATGGAACATATGAAATTTAATATAGAATAATATACTTCCAAATATGGTATATAATAAAATTAATTTTACTACTCAATATATTTGGTGATTGGAAAAAATGAATTCATAGAAAGGTAAGGGTTTCTAGTCTCAAATTTTAACCCCTTGATATATATTTCTTGTTGTAAAATATGTTTTATTTGGAATTTATTATATAATTAAAATTTAATATTTTTTGTCCCTATCTTCTCATTATTAATTCTATTTTATATTTCATGTGAAATCATGTCCTTAATGGTTTTGATTTAATTATTTTTAATGTTGTATGATTTTTCTTGGTCTCAACTAAAATTATTTGAGGCAAAATACATTTTGGGGATTTTTTTTATTTTATTTTTTTATTTACTACCAATTTTTGTTCTTATCACAATATTTAAATAAAATATGATTTTTATAACAAAATATTTTTCCCTTATTTAAGGGGATATTGATTCATTTTTTTCCATGTAGTAATTATTTTTAGTTACCAAACATTCATTCTATGAGTTGTGCTCAATGTTAAGAAAATATATCACATGACATGGTTACATTATACAACAAAAAGAATAATGTCGTATTGAATAAATGTTTTCTATGGATTTTAAACTATACCATATAATTTCATAAGAAGTATTGATTACAATATGAATTTTATTTCACATAAAGAATATTTATCCCAAAAATATCTTATCATTGAGTCATCAAGTTAATTAATAAAAAGTTACTTACATTCTTGGATTCACCCAATATAATATCTTAATATATGTTATCATATAATAAAACTTCATAAAAACAATTTTTTAATTAAATAGGTTTTTATTACACAATTTTTTTATAATATTAATTTTTAAGGTATTAAAATAAATCTTGTCATAATCAAATGATTTATCTTATTATCAAAATTTATTAAAGAAAATTTTATTAAATTTTCAACATTACATTATTTGAGATTATTTTTCATTGAAAAGCCTTTAGAATATTTCAATTCACTTTTTCAAAAGATACCATTGAATGTTACATGTATGATTTTATTTTACATCAATGTTATATTTTTTTATAAAATTATGGGTATGTTTTGGACTCATTTTTCCTTTTCATATTAAAAAGGATTTTTAGTCATGGGATTTATTTTAAATAAATTTTAATATAATAACTATATATAATTTTGGTTATTGAACTTGCGGTATCAAAAAATTCTATTCTTGATCCTTTCTTGTGAGATACTATTTACAATATTCTTATGAAAATATGTTCATCTTATATGTCGACATACTTCAATGCTTACTTTGTTGAAATATGGATATTTCCTTCAGAAACCAACCAATTTCATTCCATGTATATCTTTATAATGTAATTATCCATCAAACATATGATCCATTTCAACCTTAGTGAATATGCAGGAATTTTATTCTAATTCCCTTACTTGTTGAAAACCATATTCTTTATTTAATTTATTGAAGGGTGTTTACCTAGATTACAAAAATATATTGGTTGGGGATGTTTTTAAATTCTCCATATAACCTTTAATATATATGTGTTATCTTGAGTGATTATTATATAGAAATCTATTCCATTTAATGATTTTTCAACTATTGATTATATATATTTATATGTTATTATGATATATGTTTCTATAGATTACATAGGTATGTTTACTCTATATTTTTTAATTATACACCTTTTAATTCATATGGGTTATGATGATGTAATAACGTTTACATACATGGAGGCAATTATTGAAATTATATAAGATATAATTCAAATAGAGTGGATTATTTGAAATATTATTATTAATTGGTTAATAATTTTATGATATGATGAATGAATTTGAATAAAACATTTTATGAATGGATACTTGAAATATATGACCATATATATATATATCGATTGGTCTCATGAGAAAAACATGATTATATATTTGTTATATCCCTACCAAATTTAGTAATATTTGTTTAATATAGACTTGATTAAATTAATTTTGTCTTCAAAGTAGCCTACATGGAATGAATGATGTATTAGATGATGTTTTTAGGGAAACATCATGATTTCAGCATTGTTCATTCCATTACTATGAATTTAATTATTGTTTTCAATGCGATATATTTATTTTAATATCTACCAAGGGATATATTATAATATTATTTTCCATTAATTATGGAATTATCTGGATTATTTACTCTTTCCATAATTTTTGTGAAATGTTTATTCCATGATTTCTTTAGTTTTATGTTCTTTTAAAAATGTATTTGTGTTGACCCATATTATGTTCCCATTTCCCAATGTTATGTAGAAAATTATAATACATGATATTATTAATGGGATATAATTTTTTAAATTTTTTTGGCTGATGTAAAACAATTGTTATGGAATGAGTAATATCATATATAGTGAGAAAATGTATAATATATTAAATAAACATATGATTTATTAGGATATAATTTTTTCCCTAGTTATATAAATGTATAAACCGAAATGTCATGGAAATGTACATAATAATATATTTGTTTTAATTCATGTTAATATTGGATTTTTTTTGGAGTCTTCATTTGGTATCAAATCCCAAATATAAAGTATGTGATTATGGAACCAGGAACTAGAGTGTGTTCTTTTTTAGTACAGTTGGTATCAAAGCACTGTTTAGAATACATTATCAATATAGATGTTTATTTAGGATAATATATTGGTTTATATGTTATGGTTTATCATAATTTGAATTCAACTGATAACCCATTTGGATTGTTAAGGTAATGTGAAATATCATGAAGATTAGGATAAAGGAAATTTAGAGATAACATTAACAATAAGTCCAAGTGACAATTATAAGTTAAGATAACTTATAGTTGTTTTGGTTGAGTATATATTATGTGGTTCTCCAATAAATTAATTCACTATCGGGATACTATTAGCAGATGGAGGGTTTGACAATGTTTTACACAGGGGTAATAACCCCAAAGTAGTATTAGGTATTAATTGGATCGTTTCTTTGTGTACAAAAATGAGGCCTAACTATACAACTAGTTTAACAGTCCTAGGGGATATAATTCTATTAGTCACAATATATTTATATTCAATTACAATATATTTAAGTATGATGTTAACTTATTAATTAATTTAACATTATTAGAAAATGACCTTGCATAACAATGGTTTGTAAAATGGAGTCATAAGTCAAACTAAAAGTATCACATGTTCTAAATAAAGGTTTAATTGGGGATTAAATATTAATACTGATGTTTATTAAAGGAAATTAGTTTTTTATACTGATGTTTTATAATCATATTATTTATATTATCATAACCATAATGATTTTAGTATTTTTTTGGAATGGAATCATGTAAATGAAGAAGATAAAGGTATGAATATAGAAACAATTATGTCTTATAAATAAATAAGGAATCATATTTAAATGGTTGGTATAAGGCCCCAGCTTTAAACATTACTTAATCTTGAGTTATTACAAGATTACACCTAGAGGATCTTTTCAGGTTTAGAGTTTCAGAGAATTAGATCATAAAACATGCATTACATTCCACATATAAACAAAGTGGTTACATAAAGATAGTATTCATTTTTTCCATCAACTGAAACATATTTAAAATTAAACATGGATTCATTCTTGACACTTCCTGGAAACTATCAACATATCATGTACCTTTCCCTTGACCTGTGAAAAATATTTCAAAAAAAACTTGGGATGAGCATAAAAAGCTCAGTAAGGGCTATAAAAATATGGAAAGGAAACATGGGTACATATATACATAAGAATGAAATCATACTTTACCAATAAAACATAAGCTCTTTAACATATCCCATCAAATCATGAATAAATCATAGAAATCATAATACATAAAGGTAACTTGAGGCATTCATAACATTCTTACGTTGGGAGTAACACTCTTGGTTATGTTTAGAATACCCATCATAGTATATTCCCTAAATCTCTTCGGATAAACCTTAACGTTTCACTCCATCGCGTTACCCAATGCATTGGAGAGCTATATCGGGCTCACCAGCCCTTAGACTATCACGGAACCACCCATATTCATAACAATGCCCAAGAATAATATCATAATCTTATCACATAAAACATGCATAAAGGAAACATAACATTTTCACATTTCAACCACAAGATATCAATACAACACATTGATATAAAAACATTATGAAAACTATTTTCAATACGAAAATAAAAGAAAAGTAAAACATGGTATTTATTTTTCTTTTAAAAAGAAGGTATGGCTTGTAGAAGAAGCTGAAACTCAAATAATGGTCACGGCGGCAGAGAAGTCGTTGTCGCCGCATACGTACGACAATAAAAACATTTCCTTTTGTAATTTAGTAAAACTCTTTATATAAAAAAGATTCCTTTTGAATAAGCGTAAAAGTCAAAGTGGTTTATACACCGTATAAAAGATAGTTGTGTATAAAACAAAATGGGAGACTCTTGAATACAAATAATTGCAGAATAACTTTTAATCCGAACTTTATAATATCATGAGAATAAAGGTATTCATGATATAATATTTCAAAGGATATTATACACACCCTATAAGAGTGAATTGGTGGATAACAACAATGAAGTCTCAATGGAGATGTAAATTGAGATGGAATCCATTATAAAGATGGTATCCTTAAATTAAGGATAAATCTATCACATAATTATGTGTGATAAATTCAAATACACCCAATATAAGTGGATATTACGTGTGAAAAAATCAGAGCTAATTAACACATATTCATAGGATGACATGTTCAAGAAGTACAATTTGAACCCAAAGAAATCGAAATTGGGTTAAGATGTTCCCTTGTAAAAATTCGACAGCCTTACGGAGTCAATTCAAAATTCAGAAAATTAGTCGATGAGAGAGTTAATGGTATCTCATCACTTTGACATTAACTTTACCTCAGTAAGGATATATAAGAACATATCCCAACATAATAAGATTTAAATTAAAAGACATAACAAAGGATGTCTTTTAAAAAGAGGAGGGTGAAAGGTCCCCTTACTGAGTTGGGTTACTTTTGAAACGCATACCCCATGGAAGATGGGTCATACAACACTGATGTAAATACTCACAAACGAAAGTATATTAGAAAAATATTAGAATAAATGGTAGTACATATACCAATGAAAGGAAATGGTGGAAAATGTATCATAAATCTCACGGGAATAAAAGTGAGATGAAAAATCCCTTACGAAAACTCAGCAGCCTAACGGCGCCACTTAAGACCTCTAAAAATGGATTTATGAGATCAAATAGGTTCTTTAATAATATGACCATAAAAATTACAGTATGAGGAATATAAAATAACATCCCCAAACCTAATAAAGATGAGCTTAAAAGAAATGACATAAAAGAGAGTACTTAAAAAGAAAGAGAGGCGTAGGATCTCTTACCTCGGGTCTGACTTGACGCGATCGTTCTTTAATGTCATGAATAATAAACTTGAGTTAATTTCTACTTGCATAAGAACATTTTTAAAGTAAATTATTCCTTTTATATCACTTATTACCATGTTTTGAACACTATGTAGTTATTTAAGTTAATAACGGTCGTTTTAACGATCATTGGTACTTGAGTCAAAAATAAACTCTTTATAATTACAAGTTGTTCATCTGGTAAAATATCCATTATATCCAGAATTGTATTCATGATGTAGATATCATATATATAATATATATCCAGTATATTCATGTATTTATAATATTAAATAACATATAGAGTTAAGAAATGAAATGCACCGTTCATAGAGACGGTAAGCCGTATGTACGCATGAACGCTACTTCCATTTCTATTTCATATTTAATGGAATTAAAACATAATTATACATAATAGTTTTTTAATTCCAGTATGGTATAATATATAATATCATTAAATATATCCTTTATACATACCACATATGGTATTAACTAATCAAATCACTTTCAGGGGGTGGTAGTCCGCACTTCCTAAAATGAAGATATCGTGTATACCCATAATGGAAGCCATAAAGGTATGCAATAAATGAAAAATACCGAAGCTTAAGGAAAACATAAACATATTATATATCATATATAAATATAGTGACATCTTAATGGCCACCTTTAAAGGTGTTATATGAGTGTTGAACAATCATCGTTTCGTGAGGCAGAAAATCGCCATCCACAGAAACAGTATGTTCTTTAACCATTAGATGATGGTGTGTGTAAGTGTATCTCGAATACTTTTTATAAAAACATCCTATTATATTGATGATACTGGAGTTTTTACAATAGAAATGAATAAAAAGAGTTTAGGGGGTTGGAGAAGCAAAATAAAACAAAAGAACTCAAGTGAAGACATTACCTTAAAATCAGGTAACTCTTTTAGATTTGAGCTCAAAGGATTCCTTGTGTAGACTTCTGCCAAAAGTGAGGCTTCTAGGAGTAATAGAGGGATGTGGAGAGGCATAATGGGCAGGGTTTGGCCGAGCCAAAGGCTTTAAAGGTGTGGGTAAAGAGGTAGAGGTGAGGGCCATTTATAAGGGGAGAGGAGGGGCACGCTTGGAATGTGATAAAAGGTTACTTTATTTTCAAATGATTTTCGGATTTTAAAGGTCCCAAATTTACGTGTTTCGAGGATTAGTTGATAAGGGTTAGAAATATACCCATCCAATATGTTTTGGACATGTGTAGGTCTTAGATTTTACATTATCCTTCCATTTTATTTAAATCGTTAAATAATGAGGTCATCGCTACATCATCATGATGTCATAAATAATATAAATTATTTAATGTCTAAAAATTATAAAAAACTACTATGATGTAGGAAATAGTTTTAGCTTTCCAATGAAAATTTATAGTCCTAAATATAATTTATTTAGACAAAATTAAAAATATTTTACTTAGGTGATACATTCCTTGTTACATTTGACATTCTTTACAAATAAAAAGATAAAAAGTCATTTTCTCACAAAAGTGATTCCATGGGGCCCCCAAGTTTGGAACAAGGCATCCCATGGTCGGCCATGAGTCAGCCAGTAGATTTATGACACATTTTGTGGTCATTTTTTTATTACTATGATATTATCTTATTTTCATTAACTACCCGATTACTCATTAATCAAGATAATTAAAGATAATTACCGTCATTACTATTCATAATGTCCAAAAACAAAAGAGTCTTAATTACATAATTTTGACCTTATGATTCCAAATATGTAATTAATTTTACCAAATTACAAAAACATAAATGCAATAATTAATTTAAAAAAACTTCTCGTTGTTAAAACAAATAGCGGGTTTTTTGGAAACAATATTTATGAAACATTTGGTACTTGTTTATGCCTAATTACAAAGTGAAATTAATCCAAATGACCATAATTGAATTACATGGTGAAAATATATTCTAATTACACTTTAAAACAAATTAAAAAGATAATATAACAATATAATTAAATTATATGAAAAAGCAGTTTTGATGTAAAATGCAGTATTTTTCACCATTCATTGAAAAATTAACATTGTCAGGAAAATACCAAAAATTAACCCAAGGTAAATTTCAATGTCCCAATCATAAATAATATGATAATTTTGAAAAATAAAGCTTATAAAATTGTCAAAAAGTAGATTTAAAAGTGGTTCACCATCAAAAGGCGGTTAATCGACCTTTTAAAGAATATTAGAATGTTTACGCATAAAAACTGGATTCATTTGCATTTTTAATCCTCTAACATTTATTGTAAAGATTAAAAATATTTGACAAAAATATATAATCATTTTGTAGTTAGTTCTCTTCATTCCCTCCATTACAATGGCTAGGCGTTAACTACCATTTAAAATAATATTATTTTATTATTAGAGAGCAACGTAAGATTCCCAAGAAACTCATTGTTGCGTATTAGGTACGCCATCGAGCATAGCATCCCCTTTAAAGTAATATTAATATTTTATTCACAAATATGGATAAATATAAAGATATCATATTATTTATTTACCTAGGGTGTTATATCCTTCCCCCCTTTTTGGGAATTGCATCCTCGCAATTATAAAATTGGGCTTCGAAACATCCTTGAAAGTCCCACATCGGAACAAGAGTCTGTAAAACAATCACTTTAAAATAAAGAAAGATAAGTACAATGGTCACCCGAGTTAACCCATACTAGGATTCCAAATATGAAAATATGGACATGGAGGAAAAAACAAAGGGTCATGTTCTGATGGAGAGTCATAGTAAATGTAACAGCCCGAGATTTTATGAA
Source organism: Viscum album (assembly GCA_963277665.1). NCBI lineage: Eukaryota > Viridiplantae > Streptophyta > Magnoliopsida > Santalales > Viscaceae > Viscum > Viscum album. The sequence continues at coordinate 1,553,445,220 of OY728141.1, forward strand.
AAATATTCTTTTTTATTTCACTAATGTCTTGTGTTGTACGCTACACCAAAAGGAGCTTGCACAACACGCATCCTTGACTTGCCTTGCATTACACGCAATCACAACCTTCCTCGATAGCGTGTGTGGTACGTAATACTGAGTTTCACGAAACAATGATATGCTATTAAAATATTATTAAAACTAGCCGTTATGAATATTAATAACCACTTTTTAAATTTTAGAAATTTTAACTCTCAAAATGGAGTTCATTTTTGGATTCGGAGTATCGAATTTAGCCTAAGGTGAAATTTTGGTACTTTTCGGATAACTTTCATATTCTGATGAATAGTGAAAATTACTAAATTATAATTAAAAACAACTTTTTTTGAAATAATTAATAGTGATAAATCATTAATTTGAGTGGTTTTAAAGTATATTTAGAATATATTTTTACAATTTAATACAATGATGGTCATTGTATGTAATTTCACATTTAAACTAGACATAAACAAGTGTCAATCTTTTGATAGATATTGTTTCTTAAAAACACGCTATTTGTTTAAACAGCGGGATTTAATTATAAAATTAATTAATGCAACTTTTATGTTATGAATTTGGTAAAATAGACTTCATTTTTGAATTCGGAATATGAAATATAGCTTGGGATGAAATTTTGGCATTGTTCTGAAAAACATCAATTTTTGATGAATAGTGAAACTACTAAGTGGTAGTTAAAAAAACTGAATTTTTCATAAAACTTAATTTTACCGCTTCTGTGAATGGAATTTCAAAAATCCGAGAGACACGGTTGATGTCAGTAAGTAAAATGTGGTTCAATGAGATGAAAATAATTTTTGGTGAATAGTATCTTTTTACTTTTATTTACCACGGTTAAAAGTAAATAGGGTAATTAAGGGTAAAAATGATATTATTATTACCCTAACACATGTCCTAATTCTATTGGACAAGTGTAATTCGACCAAAAACAAGCTTAGGAATAAAATATGACCATTTAGGCCCACTTGGATTAGATTAGGACATTTATTATTATTTAATTCAAAGAAGAGTTAAAAGAGTCAAAATCAAAGTTTATTTACTAAAACATTTTTAATATAGGGTTTTACATAAGATAAATTCGATTGTAAATATTCATTAGAAAGATAAAACGATTTCATACATGATGGTATTTTATTTGTAATTTTTAGACATCAAATAAGTCAATTTATTTATGACACAATGATGATGCAGTAATTATCTTATTAATGAAATATTGACATAATTGATGTTATAAACACCAAACTAAATATAAATTGAGACTTTTTATGAATTCCACCTATTTTCTAGGTTACTATGATATATTAGTGTTGATTTAATCAACTTGGTTCTAACAAATAATTCTGTTATGACTTTCACAAAAAATCATGTATCAAATAGTGTCAAAATTGACACAAAATAGTTTTTAAATCAAATATTATATTATTAATTGTTATTTTATTCCTAAAAATTTAAGGTTCGGCCAAATGACTTAGATAAGGATATATGTATTAATAATATACAATTTGGGGTTCGTTTGGCATGTTATAGTAAGTTTATTAACTATATAATGTAAGAAAACAAAAAGACACGGTAAAAGTTAAATTATTTAACTTAGAGTTAAATCTAATTGATAAGGTTAAAATAATAACCTAAACTTGTCTAAATCTTATTGGTTGATAGGATTTCGATCCATCCCCACTTTAGCTTCGAAATAAGACCCTTTGGAACCATTATAAACCAATTTTGACTTTAATATAAAATAATATTTTGAGATATTCCTAAGGTGCCCCTCTCCTCCCTTATAAAAGGACACCTCCTCCCCCTCCTCCTCACACCAATTTGAGCACTCAAGATCGGCCAACCCCTGCCAAAATCTCTTCTCCATTTCCCTAAAAACATCTTATAGGTTCTGGTCTTCCTCAAAGACCAATTTTAGTTCCCTAAGAGGAGGTCTCAAAGAGGCACTTCAAAGAAGAGGTAATTACCGTTACTAATTCTTTCATCTTTATTTCTTCTTCCACTTCTTCTTCTTAGGTTGTTTCATTATGAAGTAATAAAATCAGTATCACTCATATACTGATATGTTATTATAAGTATGAAACAACCCTATTTCACCATCTATCCATCCTACGGAAAAAGAAATCACCGCGCGTGCGTACGTACGGAATACCGTCTCCACGCCGTGGTGTAATCTATTTTCCACCACCACCTTACATGGATGGGTATAATGGTGTAAAGAATAACTATACATAGTTATTACAACATCATATTGATTCTGATATATTGTATAATCCACTCCAATTCAATTCAATATTTATAGAAATGATATCATCGCTCGTGCGTACGTACGGACTACCGTCTCCACGACGCGATGAGATTCATTCTCCATGTTAACCATTTAAGAATGATTATAATGTATATATAAGAAATAATAATGAAATATATGACATTATAAAGCTACTGGATTTATGTATATATATACATATGTATGTCATCTACTTACTTCCATTTCAAGACAATAAGGAAAGGAAAACAGCGTTAATGCGTACGTACGGACTACCGTCTCCATGAACGGTGTTTTTCATTTTATTTATCTACCTATTATATATATATATATACTGAATATATATGATATATAAATCATATTTTATATTCTGGAAGTGAGTAAATCATGATATAAGTAATAATGATGTCAAGAACAACAAGTCAAAACACCTACGATAAATGAAACGATTTTACCCAAAACGCTTCTTTAACATTGAATTTACAAAAGAACGGGTAATATAATGTCATAAGTGAACCATATATGATATCATAACAATGAATATGATTCTTTAATAAGTCAATAACATGATTTAAATCATTATACAGGAGGTTCGGACACTTACAAAGCAAGTCGGACCTAAGGTAAGGGAAAATATCACAATCTCACTTTCATCCGAGATTGTTTTTACTTTGGTAATTACTGGGGTGTATTTTATCATCCACATACATGTTCCCTCAATATGTAATATTATTTCCATCCTTATACAATAGTTTATATCCAATTTTACCCTTCGTTGAGTTTTTAGTAAAAGATATGAAAGGAATCTTTTGTCGTTTTTTCGTACGAGGTACTTTTTGACTTTTCCGACAAAAGTACGAAGAATGTTTTTTTTAACTTATACGGCATGAATGGATTTTTAAAACATTACTTCAAATAAGCTTCCTTTACAAGTTTTCAAGTTTATTTTTAATCAACTTCTTTTATTTTAAAGTTGTATGACATGTTATGAAAGGAAAAATGTTTTTGAAGAAGAAAGGATATTTTCCTCAAGAATGGAGTTCAAGTGTTTTATCAAAATTATTTTCCATCTAAGATAATAAAGGGTTATATTTTTATCCCTATTATTACATTTATTTGATCATGTTGTGGTGGAATTATTTTTATGAATTCCTTTATCTTATATGAATTGATTTATGATGTCATGATGTTTCAAGAATCCCATTTTTGTTACTTGTGTTATGCGATGATGTATGTTTTATGATTATGTGGCACACATAAGAAAGGATTCATTATAAGATGGGTGGGACCTATATCTCCTTCCAATGCATTGGGTAAAGATTTTATATCTCATGAGATAGACATGGATGAAATGGTAGGTTATACCGGTTCAGTGAAACAGGACTGAAACGAGGGTTACTCGATTCAGAAAGGGACTTTGTCCACTAAGATAGTCTTGGAAATGAGTCATGACTAACAAGAAATGATTTTCTATGATTATGTGTGCATGACAAAAAGTTTCAAGTTTCATGTTATGATTATGGGGATCTCATTTTCACTTCTATGATTTATCCCATGTTATGATATTATGAGCTCTTTTGCAGGTTAAGATTTCCAAAAGCTATGTTATTATGTATATGATGTGATTGATATTTCTTTTGTTTACCCTTACTGAGCATTTGAGCTCACCCTTTTATGTTTTCTTTTCCCCAGGATATAAAGAAAGGTGTTTAGGTAAAAAAAAGAAGATCTTTACGGGAGATATTGAAGATCTTTCACCACGATTAGAAGATTACGTTCCGAGTTTCCAAAGACACTAAACTATTAAGATACTTGTGTGTGTGTTTTTGTTATGTACTAAGTATTCCGCAAAAGTAATGTAATGTCCATGTACGATAAGCTTCGGGTCTCTACAGTTGGTATCAGAGGAAAGGTTTAGTCAACCTTTGGAAACTAGGATGCGAAAACGTTAGTGAGATCCCTAGAGATATTTCTAAGGTATGTCTAGGGATGTCCCTAGGGATAAGTATACGTATAGGTTATAGAAATAGAATTACGCTAACGATCATAGAATTAAACCTAAGATGTTGGATATTTAAGGTACTCCCCCTTTATTATGTTGTTTTTTCCCTAGCATGATTTTTGCCTCTCACACTATTCTTTTTGGGTTTTAGACGATGGATGGAACCCGAAGGAACCGTGTTGATCAATGCAATGGACAATGCAATGATTGCCCTCCTGAACAAACAAATGTTATGGGAGATGGAGTGCAAAATCTTATTGCTATACTTACACAAGCTATGAATCATTCTGGACTTCCAAATGAGCAGAGAAGGGAACAATATTTTATTGAGTCCTTCATGAGGCAACGTCCACCTTCTTTCAGTGGGTCTTCTGATCCACTTGTGGCTGAACAATGGATCAGTACTACTGAAAAGATATTTTCAGTTCTTCAATGTTCTGAACATGATAAAGTCATCTTAGCAGTATATCGTTTGGAAGGTGAAGCTGATCAATGGTGGAATCTTATCAAGAATACGAGGCCAAGAGATGAAATTGAATCCATGGAATGGGACGAGTTTAAGAACTTGTTTTTCAGTAAGTACTTCCCTCGTATTCTTCGGACAAAGATGGAGAAAGAGTTTCTTGAACTGAAGCAAAGGGACGATGAATCTGTTGGTACCTATGAAGCAAATTTTACAAGACTTGCAAGGTATGCTTCTGGAATTATCATCCAACCTGAAAGTAAAGTTGATCGATTTTTCAGTGGCTTAAAACCAAGTCTTCGAAGGGCATTAGCTATAAGAGACTTCAGTAGATATGAAGAAATTGTGCGTTGTGCTATCAAGGTAGAAATGGATGTTGGTGTTACATATCCATCTCATGGTTTTGACAAGAAACGAAAGATGGAGATCAAGGAGAAATCTCAGAATAATGGTGAAAAGAAGATGAATGTTTCCTTATGCACAAAGTGTGGAAAGAAGCATGGTGGAGATTGTCTTAAAGGGACTAGAAAATGTTTTAAGTGTGGAAAAGAAGGTCATCGAGCAGCTGAGTGTCGAAGTAATGGAAAAAGGGTTTCTAATGATGTGAATAAAGCAAACACTGCAGAGAATGCACCGCCAACACTTCAATGCTTCAAGTGCAAGGAAATGGGGCATTATGATAATAATTGCCCTAATCCAAGGGTTAGTGATGATCAACATGAGCAACCACTGAAGGCAAAGGACAAAGGGAAATCACATGCGATCACTATTGGCAATGTTGAATATGACAACGATGTGTTGGAATGATTAAGTGTTTATGTAATGGGATTCCAAAATAATGTTGTATCATTGAGTATTGCAATATTTATTGATGTGGTATTCAAAGTGATTGAGATATTTTTTGGAAATAAGATGATATGCGCATAATGAAGACGAGAAAATGAAATGTTTAATAGTATTCATGAGATCATGATTGATATAAGGACTATGTGATATCATGGTTTGAGTATATAGAATTTTGAGGATTTTGGTATGTGGAAAGTGTTAACTTTTAACTGCACTCATGTTTTCACTAAGGTATTCAAGAGAATACACGATTAAGGACTTTGAATGTTTGGAATGTGACCAACAAGACATATCTTATGATATGTGGGGATCAACGACAATATTAAATCTCTGGTAATCGTTGTCACTATATTATGAGAGTGGACTGCAGTATTATGTATATGCCTAAAGATTAGACTGGATTATGTTGGACATAAGTTAGTATTGTTTAAGAATAGAAGATTTTTGATATTATTGATGGGATGTTATAGTAACGTAGTTTTAGAAAAAGGACAACCTGCAGGATGGGCGACAGCCCATCGCTTCGGACAAGGCTGTAGGAATCGAACCCACAACCGAAGTGCGACTGGCCTTTATCGCCTACCACTGACCTACAGGAAGTCCCTGTTTAGTAGAAACTAGTGTTATTATATTAAGCAGTATGATATATGAAGTATAAGCCCATTTTAGGAACCATATGTGATTAATCCCACTATAGATCGACTTATGTATATAAATTTTGCTAACCTTTTGAGACAGATGGAATGACCCGTCATTCTATCACATGATCTGCTAACACTTCACGAATAACAAATTCAACTTCATTTATTTAAGAGATGAAGTGGAAATTGTTAAAGGCACGAACAACAGTGAGATTGTACCAAAATAAAGTAAGTATTTATTCTAATTCAAATTCTTTAACTTTAGGGAAATGATCTTGAAAACCAAAAATGTTGTCCTAGTTCTCTTATACCTGATGAATCAGATGGTACCTTAGATCGTCACAAATTTATGGATTTGTGATTACTGGCTTTTCCATAGCCATGTTCTCTACCACTCTCCATCAGAACATGATGGTTAGATTTCTCTTCCATATCCATATTTTCACCTATGTGGAAACCCAGTGATTAGTTTATTTGGGTAATCGTTACATTTCATACTTTAGTTTTTAAAGCCAAGTTTTGGTATTCCTTTTTACGATGTGGGTTTCTATTAAAGAAACTTTCGAATAGTAAACCATTTATAACCCTGACGAATTTCGAGGGCGAAATTCATTTTAAGGGGGGTAGAATGTAACAGCCCGAGATTTTATGAAAAATATTCTTTTTTATTTCACTAATGTCTTGTGTTGTACGCTACACCAAAAGGAGCTTGCACAACACGCATCCTTGACTTGCCTTTCATTACACGCAATCGCAACCTTCCTCGATAGCGTGTGTGGTACGTAATACTGAGTTTCACGAAACAATGATATGCTATTAAAATATTATTAAAACTAGCCGTTATGAATAGTAATAACCACTTTTTAAATTTTAGAAATTTTAACTCTCAAAATGGACTTCATTTTTGGATTCGGAGTATCGAATTTAGCCTAAGGTGAAATTTTGGTACTTTTCGGATAACTTTCATATTCTGATGAATAGTGAAAATTACTAAATTATAATTAAAATAACTTTTTTTCGAAATAATTAATAGTGATAAATCATTAATTTGAGTGGTTTTAAAGTATATTTAGAATATATTTTTACAATTTAATACAATGTTGGTCATTGGATGTAATTTCACATTTAAACTAGACATAAACAAGTGTCAATCTTTTGATAGATATTGTTTCTTAAAAACACGCTATTTGTTTAAACAGCGGGATTTAATTATAAAATTAATTAATGCAACTTTTATGTTATGAATTTGGTAAAATAGACTTCATTTTTGAATTCGGAATATGAAATATAGCTTGGGATTAAATTTTGGCATTGTTCTGAAAAACATCAATTTTTGATGAATAGTGAAACTACTAAGTGGTAGTTAAAAAAACTGAATTTTTCATAAAACTTAATTTTACCGCTTCTGTGAATGGAATTTCAAAAATCCGAGAGACACGGTTGATGTCAGTAATTAAAATGTGGTTCAATGAGATTAAAATAATTTTTGGTGAATAGTACCTTTTTACTTTTATTTACCACGGTTAAAAGTAAATATGGTAATTAAGGGTAAAAATGATATTATTATTACCCTAACACATGTCCTAATTCTATTGGACAAGTTTAATTCGACCAAAAACAAGCTTAGGAATAAAATATGACCATTTAGGCCCACTTGGATTAGATTAGGACATTTATTATTATTTAATTCAAAGAAGAGTTAAAAGAGTCAAAATCAAAGTTTATTTACTAAAACATTTTTAATATAGGTTTTTACATAAGATAAATTCGATTGTAAATATTAATTAGAAAGCTAAAACTATTTCCTACATGATGGTATTTTATTTGTAATTTTAGACATCAAATAAGTCAATTTATTTATGACACAAAGATGATGCAGTAATTATCTTATTAATGAAATATTGACATAATTGATGTTATAAACACCAAACTAAATATAATTTGAGACTTTTTATGAATTCCACTAATTTTCTAGGTTACTATGATATATTAGTGTTTATTTAATCAACTTGGTTCTAACAAATAATTCTGTTATGACTTTCACAAAAAATCATGTATCAAATAGTGTCAAAATTGACACAAAATAGTTTTTAAATCAAATATTATATTATTAATTGTTATTTTATTCCTAAAAATCTAAGGTTCGGCCAAATTACTTAGATAAGGATATATGTATTAATAATATACAATTTGGGGTTCGTTTGGCATGTTATAGTAAGTTTATTAACTATATAATGTAAGAAAACAAAAAGACACGGTAAAAGTTAAATTATTTAACTTAGAGTTAAATCTAATTGATAAGGTTACAATAATAACCTAAACTTGTCTAAATCTTATGGGTTGATAGGATTTCGATCCATCCACACTTTAGCTTCGAAATAAGACCCTTTGGAACCATTATAAACCGATTTTGACTTTAATATAAAATAATATTTTGAGATATTCCTAAGGTCCCCCTCTCCTCCCTTATAAAAGGACACCTCCTCCCCCTCCTCCTCACACCAATTTGAGCACTCAAGCTCGGCCAACCCCTGCCAAAATATCTTCTCCACTTCCCTAAAAACATCCTAGAGGTTCTGGTCTTCCTAAAATACCAATTTTAGTGCCCTAAGAGGAGGTCTCAAAGAGGCACTTCAAAGAAGAGGTAATTACTGTTACCAATTCTTACATCTTTATTTCTTCTTCCACTTCTTCTTCTTAGGTTGTTTCATTATTAAGTAATAACATCAGTATCACTCATATACTGATATGTTATTATAAGTATGAAACAACCCTATTTCACCATCTATCCATCCTATGGAAAAAGAAATCACCGCGCGTGCGTACGTACGGAATACCGTCTCCACGCCGTGGTGTAATCTATTTTCCACCACCACCTTAAATGGATGGTTATAATGGTGTAAATAATAACTATACATAGTTATTACAACATCATATTGATTCTGATATATTGTATAATTCACTCCAATTCAATTCAATATTTATAGAAATGATATCATCGCTCGTGCGTACGTACGGACTACCGTCTCCACGACGCGATGAGATTCATTCTCCATGTTAACCATTTAAGAATGATTATAATGTATATATAAGAAATAATAATGAAATATATGACATTATAAAGCTACTGGATTTATGTATATATATACATATGTATGTCATCTACTTACTTCCATTTCAAGACAATAAGGAAAGGAAAACAGCGTTCATGCGTACGTACGGACTACCGTCTCCATGAACGGTGTTTTTCATTTTATTTATTTACCTATTATATATATATATACTGAATATATATGATATATAAATCATATTTTATATTCTGGTAGTGAGTAGATCATGATATAAGTAATAATGATGTCAAGAACAACAAGTCAAAACACCTACGATAAATGAAACAATTTTACCCAAAACGCTTCTTTAACATGGAATTTACAAAAGAACGGGTAATATAATGTCATAAGTGAACCATATATGATATCATAACAATGAATATGATTCTGTAATAAGTCAATAACATGATTTAAATCATTATACAGGAGGTTCGGACACTTACAAATCAAGTCGGACCTAAGGTAAGGGAAAATATCACAATCTCACTTTCATCCGAGATTGTTTTTACTTTGGTAATTACTGGGGTGTATTTTAACATCCACATCCATGTTCCCTCAATATGTAATATTATTTCCATCCTTATACAATAGTTTATATCCAATTTTACCCTTCGTTGAGTTTTTAGTAAAATATATGAAAGGAATCTTTTGTCGTTTTTTCGTACGAGGTACTTTTTGACTTTTCCGACAAAAGTACGAAGAATGTTTTTTTAACTTATACGGCATGAATGGATTTTTAAAACATTACTTCAAAGAAGCTTCCTTTACAAGTTTTCAAGTTTATTTTTAATCAACTTATTTTATTTTAAAGTTGTATGACATGTTATGAAAGGAAAAATGTTTTTGAAGAAGAAAGGATATTTTCCTCAAGAATGGAGTTCAAGTGTTTTATCAAAATTATTTTCCATCTAAGGTAATAAAGGGTTATATTTTTATCCCTATTATTACATTGATTTGATCATGTTGTGGTGGAATTTTTTTTATGAATTCCTTTATCTTATATGAATTGATTTATGATGTCATGATGTTTCAAGAATCCCATTTTTGTTACTTGTGTTATGCGATGATGTATGTTTTATGATTATGTGGCACACATAAGAAAGGATTCATTATAAGATGGGTGGGACCTATATCTCCCTCCAATGCATTGGGTAAAGATTTTATATCTCATGAGATAGACATGGCTGAAATGGTATTTTATACCGGTTCAGTGAAACAGGACTGAAACGAGGGTTACTCGATTCAGAAAGGGACTTTGTCCACTAAGATAGTCTTGGCAATGAGTCATGACTAACAAGAAATGATTTTCTATGATTATGTGTGCATGCCACAAAGTTTCAAGTTTCATGTTATGATTATGGGGATCTCATTTTCACTTCTATGATTTATCCCATGTTATGATATTATGAGCTCTTTTGCAGGTTAAGATTTCCAAAAGCTATGTTCTTATGTATATGATGTGATTGATATTTCTTTTGTTTACCCTTACTGAGCATTTGAGCTCACCCTTTTATGTTTTCTTTTCCCCAGGATATAAAGAAAGGTGTTTAGGTAAAAAAAAAAGAAGATCTTTATGGTAGATATTGAAGATCTTTCACCACGATTAGAAGATTACGTTCCGAGTTTCCAAAGACACTAAACTATTACGATCCTTGTGTGGGTTTTTTTGTTATGTACTAAGTATTCCAAAAAAAGTAATGTAATGTCCATGTACGATAAGCTTCGGGTCTCTACAGTAAACTTGTTTAGGAGAAGGTTATCAATAAGAAAATCACAAACTTGTGATGGGTTAAACGGTATTCGATTCCCTTGTAGGAAAAGTTAACAAACAACATTTTTGTTTTAAGTTACTTTTCATTGAGGATTTTTTTTTAGCTTAACTAAATCATAATGAAACATACTTACTTGTCATGTAGACTTTCAACTTTTACTATAATCCTTAATGAAACTCATATTTTCTCCGAAAGACGAGTTTTTAGTAAGTCTTGTTCACATTAAGAGTACTATAAACAACTTCTAGAGAATCGCCTAATCCACCAAACAGAACGATATACATCACATGTCTTTAGGCTCTAACCAAAACCAAAACCAAAAAGGTTAGTACAATGTCAGATAATCCAGAAAAGGATAACCCTTTAAAAAGAAAATCTATGCTTAATCTCCAAAATTTGTCCAACAAAACCCAAAGTTCAACGAGGACCATTCGATAAACAATTTTTCCATAAAATTCTTCAAAGTAAACCAATCTAAGATTGAAACCCAAATATTTTAATGATTTAGTCACATAGTCTTCCAAGTTAAATTGTAACATTTATCTCCAAACAACATCAGTTTCTCTTAACGTCTCATATTGAAAAGTAATTAACCTAATCACATATCCTCCATGATAGGTTAATATATTTCAATAGATAACCGAAAATCAACTTACTCTTAATTCATAAAATCATCTAACTAAAAATAATTGGTCAAACTAACCAAGGACTTCACGTAGTCCAGTGGTAGGCGATAAATACCAGTTGCACTTTGGTTGTGGGTTTGATTCCCGTAGCTTTGTCTGACGCGACTGGTTGTCACATGGTCTGTTTGTTGTCCTTTTTCCAAAAACTATATAATTCTCAAATCATTCCCAAAAAAAGAGATAAAATCATCAAAAATAACCCAAACATAATTTAACCTCAATTTTATCTCATTCCTTTCACTTCCATCATAACATATAGTAACCCATATTTACCTCAAAAGTAAGGATCATATAAACTCAAATGGTTCTTTATAACTATGTCCACAAAAGAACAGATAACTATTTCTTGAATAAAATTTTCATATATCAAACATCAGTGTTACACATACTATAAAAAGTCTTCTAATGTAACCCCATCATCAAAAGAGACTTAGTACTCTTAAGAATTTCACGATAACTCTTGAACCCATTATATGCTGACTTCTTACTCATTCAACATTCTTCATGATCCATTAACCATTCCTTTACAACTTATTTTGAAATACATCTTTCCTAAAAACAAAATCATGAATCATATCCTAAGATTCCAAAATAAGAAAACAAAAGTTATGAAATAATTCATACCATTGATTGGTCATTGTCAGTTTCTTCATCCTCAATCGGAATGGCATTAGGTATTGGTAAACAAGTATTTGTACGATCTTGGTGATCCCATTCATGAAACTTCTTCATAGGACATGTGTTTGCATAATGACCATACACACCACATTTAAAACACTCAATTTATCCCTCAGAAAGAACTTCTTTTCCTTTCCTCGAGTCAACTAGATTCTTCCTTTTTTCATGGCAGGTTCTTGCTTTATGACCTTCATTTCCACATCTATAGCATATTTCTGTCCCTTTGAAACATTTTCCTAGGTGTTTCATTCCACATCTCTGACACATAAGTTTTTGAAGACACTTACCATTATGATTATTACTCGTAGTTCCGTAGGGATTTGATTCTCGCATATATGATGCCTTATTGAAATCACCAAGGTTTAGGTGGTCAATCATGACTGCAGATAGTTGGTTGAGGATAAACACAAGAGTTCTCATTCCAGCTCCCGTATCATTCAGTTGCTCGCTCAAAAAAACTGTCACAGTTTCCTTCACATCCACTGTTACTTTGGTGCATGCTATATCCAACCATTTACTAAAACCAAAAAGGTCAGTGTGAGTATATCAAGAAAACCATCATGTACTAATGAAGAAGATAAACACTAAGATATACTTACTCATTCACATTATCTAAAACTAGGACTCTTTCTGAAATCCTAACCATTATGGTAATGTCACTTATGCTTAGAGAATTTCCTAACCTTTAAAGTTATCTAAACAGACCTTTGATACCAACTATAAGGCCCCAGCCTTAAACATTACTTAATCTTGAGTTATTACAAGATTACACCTTGAGGATCTTTTCAGGTTTAGAGTTTTAGAGAATTATATCATAAAACATGCATTACATTCCACATATAAACAAAGTGGTTACATAAATATTGTATTCATTTTTCCCATCAACGGAAACATATTTAAAATAAAACATGGATTCCTTCTTGACACTTCCTGGACACTATTATCATATCATGTACCTTTCCCTTGACCTGTGAAAAACATTTAAGAAAAACTTGGGATGAGCATAAAAAGATCAGTAAGGGATATAAAAATATGGAAAGGAAACATGGGTACATATATACATAAGAATGAAATCATACTTTACCCATAAAACATAAGCACTTTAACATACCTCATCAAATCATGAATAAATCATAGAAATCATAAGACATAAAATTAACTAGAGGCATTCATAACATTCTTACATAGGGAGTAACCCTCTTCGTTACGTTTGGAATACCCATCACAGTATATTCCCTAAATCTCTTCGAAGAAACCTTAAAGTTGCACTCCTTCGCGTTACCCAATGCATTGGAGAGCTATATCGGGCTCACCCGCCCTTAGTTTATCATAGAACAACCCGCATTCATAACAATTCCCAAGAACCATAACATAATATTATCACATAAAACATGCATAAAGGAAACATAACATTTCCACCTTTCAATCACAAGATATCAATACAACACATTGATATAAAAACATTATGAAAACCATTTTCAATACCAAAATAAATGAAAAGTAAAACATGGTATTTATTTTTCTTTTAAAAAGAAGGTATGGCTTGTAGAGGAATTCAAAACTCAAATAATGGTCACGGTGGCAGAGAAATCGTTGTCGCTGCATATGTATGACAAGAAAAACATTACCTTTATTTGTTTAGTAAAACGCTTCGTATAAAAAAGATTCCTTTTGAATAAGCATAAAAGTGAAAGGGGGTTTATACACCGTATAAAATAAAGTTGTGTATAAAACAAAATGAGAGACTCTTGAATACAAACAATTGCGGAATAAATTTTAATCTGAACATTATAACATCATGAGAATAAAGGGATTCATGATATAATATTTCAAAGGATAGTATACACACCCTATAAGAGTTAATTGGTGGATAACCACAATGATGTCTCAATGGAAATGTAAATTGAGATGGAATTCATTATAAAGATGGTATCCTTAAATTAAGGATAAATCTATCACGTAATTATGTGTGAGAAATAAAAATACACCCAATATAAGTGGATATTAAGTGTGAAACAATAAGAGGTCATTCACACATATTCATAGGATGACATGTTCAAGAAGTACAATTTGAACCCAAAGAAATCGAAATTGGGTTAAGATGTTCCCTTGTAAAAATTCGACAGCCTTACGGGGTCACTTCAAAATTCAGAAAATTAGTCAATGAGAGAGTTAATGGTTTATCATCACTTTGACATGAACTTTACCTCAGTAAGGATATATAAGAACATATCCCAACATAATAAGATGTAAATTAAAAGACATAAGAAAGGAAGTCTTTTAAAAAGAGGAGGGTGAAAGGTCCCCTTACTGAGTTGGGTAACTTTTGAAATGCATACCCCATAGAAGATGGGTCATTCAGCATTGATGTAAATACTCACAAACGAATGTATATTAAAAATAAAGTAGAATAATGTGTATTAAATATAACACTAAAAGGAAATGGTGGAAAATGTAGCATAAATCTCACGGGAATAAATGTGAGATGAAAAATCCCTTATGAAAACTCAACAGCCTAACGACGCCACTTAAGACCTCCAAAAAAGGATGTATGAGATCAAATAGGTTCTCTCATAATATTACCATAAAAATAACAGTATGAGGAATATAAAATAACATCCCCAAACATAATAAAGATGATCTTAAAAGAAATGACATAAAAGAGAGTACTTAAAAAGAAAGAGAGGCGTAGGATCCCTTACCTCGGGTCCGACTTGACTCGATCGTTCTTTAATGTCCTGAATAATAGACTTGAGTTAATTTGTACTTGATTAAGAACCTTTTTCAAGTTCATTATTCCATTTATATCACTTATTACCTTGTTATTAACACTATGTAATTATTTAAGTTAATAACAGTCGTTTTAACAATCATTGGTACTTGATTCAAAAATAAACTCTTTATAATTACAAGTTGTTCATGTGGTAAAATATCCATTTTATCCAGAATTGTATTCATGATTTAGATATCATATATATCATATGTATCCAGTATATTCATGTATTTATAATATTACATAACATATAGAGTTAAGAAATGAAATGCACCGTTCATGGAGACGGTAAGCCATACGTACGCATGAACGCTACTTCCATTTCTATTTCATATTTAATGGAATTAAAACATAATGATACATGATAGTATTTTAATTACAGTATGGTATCATATATAATATCATTAAATATATCCTTTATTCGTACCACATATGGTATTAACGAATCAAATCACTTTGAGGGGGCGGTAGTCCGCACTTCCTAAAATGAAGATATCACGTATACCCATAATGGAATCCATAAAGGTATGCCATAAATGAAAAATACAAAAGCTTAAGGAAAACATAAACATATTATATATCATATATAAATATAGTGACATCTTAATGTCCACCTTTGAAGGTGTTATATGAGTGTTGAACAATCATCGTTTTGTGAGGCAGAAATTCACCATCCACAGAAACAGTATGTTCTTTAACCATTAGATGATGGTGTGTGTAAGTTTATCTTGAATACATTTTATAAAAAAATACTAGTATATTGAATATACTGTATTTTTTACAAAATAAATGAATAAAAAGAGTTTAGGGGGTTGTAGAATCAAAATAAAACAAAAGAACTCAAGTGAAGACATTACCTTAAAATCGAGTAACTCTTTTTGATTTGAGCTCAAAGGCTTCCTTGGGAATACTTCTGCCCAATGTGAGGCTTCTAGGAGTAAGATAGGGACGTGTAGAGGCAAAATGGGCAAGGTTTGGCTGATCCATAAGCTTTGGAGGTGTGGGTAAAGAGGTAGAGGTTGGGGCCTTTTATAAGGGGAGAGGAGGGGCACTCTTGGAAAGTGATAAAAGGTCACTTTATTTTCAAATTATTTTCGGATTTTAAAGGTCCCAAATTGATGTTTTTCGAGGATAAAGTGATAAGGGTTTGGAATATACCAATCCAATAGGTTTTGGACATGTGTAGGTCTTATATTTTACATTATCTTTCCATTTTATTTAAATCATTAAATAATGAGGTCATCGCTGCATCATCATAATGTCATAAATAATTTAATTTATTTAATGTCTAAAAATTATAAAAAAATAATATGATGTAGGAAATATTTTTAGCTTTCCAATGAAAATTTATAGTCCAAAAGATAATTTATTTAGGAAAAATTAAAAATATTTTACTTTGGTGATACATTCCTTGTTACATTTTACATTCTTTAAAAATAAAAAGATAAAAAGACACTTTCTCACAAAAGTGATTCCATGGGGCCCCCAATTTTGGCACAAGGCATCCCATGGTCGGACATGAGACAACCAGTAGCCTTAGGACACATTTTGTGGTCATTTTTTTATTATTATGATATTATATTATTTTCTTTAACTACCCGATTACTCATTAATCAAGATAATTAAAGATAATTACCGTCGTTACTATTCATAATGTCCAAAAACCAAAGAGTCTTAATTACATAATTTCGACCATCTGATTCCAAATATTTAATTCATTTTACCAAATTACAAACACATAAATTGCAATAATTAATTTAAAAAAACTTCCCATTGTCAAAACAAATAGCGGGTTTTTTGAAACAATATTTATGAAAAGTTTGGTACTTGTTTATGCCTAATTCCAAAGTGAAATTAATCCCAATGACCATCATTGAATTACATGGTAAAAATATATTCTAATTAAAATTTAAAAAAATTAAAAAGATAATATATCCATATAATTAAATTATATGAAAAAGAAGTTTTGATGTAAAATGCAGTATTTTTCACTATTCATTGAAAAATGAACATTGTCAGAAAAATACCAAAAATTAACCCAAGGTAAATTTCAATTTCCCAATCATAAATAATATGTTTATTTTGAAAAATAGAGCTTATAAAATTTTCAAAAAGTAGATTTAAAAGTGGTTCACCATCAAAAGGCGGTTAATCGACCTTTTAAAGAATATAAGAATGTTTACGCTTAAAAACTGGATTCATTTGCATTTTTAATCCTCTAACATTTATTGTAAAGAGTAAAAATATTTGACAAACATATATAACCATTTTGTAGTTATTCTGTTCATTCCCGCCATTACAACGTCTAGGCGTTAACTACCATTTAAAATAATATTATTTTTTTATTAGAGTGCAACGTAAGATTCCCAAGAAACTCGTTGTTGCGTATTGAGTACGCCATCGAGCATAGCACCCCGATTAAAGTAATATTAATATTTTACTCACAAATATGGATAAATATAAAGATGTCATATTCTTTATTTACCTGGGGTGTTACAGCTGGAAATTTTAATAAATGCCTATTATGATGAAAAAATTTTGGTTCATAGTATTACCCAAGGAATTGAGATTAAAATTTTAAGAGAAATTAAATCATGAAACTAATAGATATTTTCATTATTGAGTGATATTTATTGACAATATTCTTGTATATTATAAAATTTATGAGTATTATGTTAAAGATATAAGGATTTTTGTCCATTGGTTCATCTTTAAGGGTATGGAATCGTGTGTAAAATGCTATAAATAAAGATGAAATTTTATTTTATGAAAATGTTATATTTTTTGGATAACCATAAGATAAAACATGATTTGGGGATGGATAACTCCTAGGTTTTAAATATTCATAACTTCTATGTAATAAATGGTTGATGGATTGTGATAAAATTGATTTGAGTAGTATTTATAGTATTGGATATGATTTCTATGTTCATGAAAAAGTGATCCATGATATTGTTTTTAATGTTTATCTCTTTTGTAAAATTATGTTGACTAGTGTGTGACCATATGTTTAAGTGGTTAATAACATCTAAGGATTACATATAGTGTTAGTTTCTATAAGAATATAGGGTTTCACTATTTTTTAATGTGTTGGAGATTATGATGGTTTTTAGAAAATTATACTTTGTAGAATGTGTGATTAGGGTATATACATACATGAATATATTATTATATGAAGTATAAATGTTTTTTGGGGAATGATAAGTAATGTAAAATATTCTATGAAAGTAAGGTATATTTAATTTTAGATATTATATTCCAAATTATAAATATATCTATAAAACCCTCACATACTTCTAGTAGTAAGTAATAATTAATATTCCATGAACAAAATTAATTTAAAAGGGAAAAATCAACACCCAAATATTTTAATATATTAGTAATTATTAATAATATAATGTGTTTGATAGCTTCCGCCACATGAAACTCCAAAAAAAACGGAAGTGCAATGTGTTTAGATAAAAATATAAATATAATGTATGAAAAATAAAACTAATCAATTAAGATAGAGGGAATAAATAGGAGTAAATAATTTATAAAAAAATTATATTGTGGAATATAATGGTTACTTTTAATAGCTATGAGATTCAATTGGTATAGCTAAAACAACTAATATAATAATTTTATTTTATGAAATGTATTTTTCAAGATATTTCCTTTAGATGAGATATGAAATTATTTTTTCAAAAACATATTAATAATGATGATTAACTAATATTTATATTAATATTTTTATAACACCACTTTATTTGGTAAATTCTATGAAGTAAGAATAATAATATTCGACATTTGAAAATGTCATTTTCTGATAAAAACATGTCTTAATTATATATTATGTTTCTAATTAAAATTTGAATTTATAATTTTTTAATTTGAACATTAAAATATTAACTTCATTTTTTGTATTTATAATTATAATATTATATTAATATTAATTTTTGGACTCTTTTTAAATAATTTGATTCCTGTTGAATGGTGGAAAAATACAACTTTTTCTTAAAATTGTAATTTTTATGACATTATATAAACTAAAGAATGACATAAAAGTTTTTGAAACATTTTATATATTATTATATATATTTATAATGTAAATTAAATAATTTTAAAATAAAATTATTAACTTATTAAACCCATTGGTAATGTATTGTAAACATAATTGATATCTTACTCTAAAAACTATTTTTTTGATTGTATTAAAAATTATATTCATAATATATTGAAATTGAATCTTTCAAAATTGATATTATATTTTTGATAAAGGTGATTACATTATTATATAAGTTCAATTTAATTTTTCTTCCTAATAGTATGACTACTATGATTAAATTTAATGATGATGGAAGTAGTAAATTTGTTACTATAAAAATAATTTCAATAATAGTATGTAATTTTTACAAAATTAAATTGATTAAATTATTAAAAAGTTTGGAGTAAATAAAAATTATAAACATATATATATATAATATTATTTTTACTTATTCAATTAGTAACAAATAAAAAAAATATTAATGATAGTTAATGACAAGATTAATATTTTCTACAAATTGTTTTTTCTATATATTATATGTTTTAATTTTAAATTTATTTTTTTGCATATATATGAACTCTATTAGAATATATTGAGCCTATATTTTTTTGAGAATAATTTTTTTTCAAATTTTATCCATATCGGTTTTGTAAAATATAAACTAATACGGAAGAAACTAATAGGAAATGTAAAAAAACGGTAAAATGAAAATTGATATGTTAAAATGGTCCACAAATTTTCTAAAAATGATAAAAAATGAGTTGTGGGGGATTAATGTACCTTATAACACCCCACACTACTTTTTTAAAATTCTTAATAATTTTAAAATTTAATATTTTAATGATATCACTTAATAGTAAATGGATATTCACAAAAGTTCCATTTTTTCACTTACAAAGAGAGGCATATCGAACCATTAACTGCACATGAAGTATATATAATTACATATTGAAAATATTATATTTTTAACCTAATAGAATCATATATCATGTTATAAATCCTCTATTTTCAATTATTTATCCTTATACCTTCATTTATAAGAATATATTCATGGGAGTGTTTAATATTCCAACATGAGTGTTACTTAATCCATAACAAATTCTTATTATTTTGTTTTATAAAAACTTATACTAACCATAACAGTATCATAAAAAAGTTTCATTTTAAAAATGTAATGTTTTTTTACTGAAAAAACATGTATTTACTCATTTACATATACTTAAAAAAATAAATAAGGTTATTCATGTGTTTTATTGACTACCTCCTTTATTAAGTAAGGTATTTTTTTCATCTTGATTATGTTTATTTATCTAAACATCATATAATTTGATTCAAAAAATAATAATAAAAATAATATAATTATTATTATATAATAATTATATTAATAACAACCTTAACCATGATCGCCCATTGAGATACGTCATGCTATTGTTTGGTTGGTTTAAACACCTACATGAAAAATACAATAAAATATTATTGAAAAATACTCTGTGAAATTAAATTATAATATTATTATTAGTTAATAAGTAAATAATTATTTTTTTATTTATATCGAATGGTTGTATAATAAATCTAAAATATTTTTAAAAAATTATTATTGCTCAATAAAATTACAAAAATTTGCTAACATGGGTTAAATTTTAAATAAAAATATATAAAAACAATATATTTTTTATGTAGAATATAATAATATCTATTACATATTAAATTTAATAAATAATATTGAAGATCATAATAAGTAACATAATAATTTTAATATTATTATCTATGAATTTATGCTCATCTATAGAATGATTATGGAACATGTTAAGAGTTTATTTCCTTAGTTTTTCACCCATTAAAACATATTTATTAATATACTCCTGTTTTTTAGAGAGGTTTATCTACCACCATATTAATATTTAGAATCATAATCCTATAATTAATAAATATATCTTATTATAAATTTAAAATCATAACATTCCTTGGGATTTGATTTGATATTTTATAATGTCTTAAGGGTTTTCATGTTCTAAATTCCAATTCATTAAGAATGAATACATTTTATACACCATGTATTCTTTGTACAGTGTATTTAATACCCATTTATCTTATGATGTCATAATATTTAAATTTCATAGTATTTAATTTCCATATCATGTTCCTTTATTGAAGTGTTTATTAATTCAATTGTTTCCCTAATTGTCCAAATTTTTGGTAACTCAACATTCATTCATTGAGTGATGAAAATTTTCTTAAAATTATTTCTTTTAATTTGGTTAAATTTTAACCTTGATCTTTTATTTTGTATTATAATAGTTTTTCTATATATTTACATCCCTACCACATTAATCCTTGTTAAATATTGCTTACCTGGGGGTGTATGTTCCCTGTAAGGAATGTTAAATGCTCAAATATCATTTCATTGTGTTATAAAGTTGTATCATGAACTTTTGTATTTAATTCATGGGTTATCCCACACAAATATGTTATTATATGATATTTTATAATCATAATTGGGGAAAAAATTTAATACCAATGCGGTTTTATATATATTTTTTGTAGTGAGGGTTTTTATATTTCTAAAAATGTTCATTTCAAAATAAAATGTTTTATTTGGGATCCCAAATCCTACAAGAAACATTATATAATTTTAACGGATCCATTATTGGATAATATTCAAATATGTAAATATTTGTAAAAATATTTAACTTCAGCATTTCTAAAATTGATTTTAAAAATTAAATGTTAGAATGTATATTACTTCAATGTTAATTACTTTTTTAAAAGATATTTTATGTTTTCAGATCCATAAAACTTTTCATAAAAAATGATTTAAACTCATGGTATTTCTATTAAACTATTTATTCTATAATATATATAAATATATAATTAAGGGGATTAAAAATATGTTTTAAAAAAATGTATTATTAATCCCGTATTGTGTGATACCATTCGAAGAATTTTTTTCAGGGATTTTTTATCAGCATTAAAATCCTTCTGAGTTTACATTGTTACAATAGGGTTGTTTTGTAATAATATTCCTTCTTTATTTTTATAGACTATATAAATTATTCACTATAAAATATATGATGTATCACTACATTTTTTAATAGTCATAATTTTTCTTCTAATTCATCATTGAATAAATTTTCTTCCATTTTATTTATTTGAAGGTGTTCAGTTGGATTCCATACATCGATTGTGTGATAGAAATTAATAACATAAATTTATATCACATTCTCTATAAAATGTTTTCATGATTTATTCTTATATATAATGTTATTCCACTTTATTGTTGGGAAAATAAAATAATACAAAATTTTTTATAATGATATGGATGTTTCACAATTACTTAAGAAAGATGACACTATATTATTTAACAAGATACCTTATTTATCTAGAAAAGTAATGATAATATACCGATTTTATTGATATGGGGAAAATTATAAACATTTCATATGATGTTATTCATATATAGATGATTATTCATAATGTTGATTTTGTTTAATTAATTAATTTTCTCATATAATTGATGAATTAGACTTAAATAACAGATGGGTGAGATTGATATTATATTTCCACATGATTCATCAATAGGTATTAGGACTCAAAATGTATGTGTATTTTGTGTATTTATGTCGAATTCAAAAATACGTCTTGAATATGGTCATATGATAAGAATAATGTATTCTCTACAACCATGATAGCAAGAATGTTGTTTGGATGAGGCCTTTACGATGTAAAAAAATATGTCTAAAATTATGAATTATATCACCATGAAATCATTTATTTTAATCCATGAAATCAATTTTCTTATTTCAATACATGTATATATTATTCTATTAGTTTTTATTCAATATGGAATTATATTGATTACTTATTTTTATATATTATTTAATCAATGTTTTTCTCATGCTTTCCACAACATTTTTTTTCCATATAGAGACTTTTAAATCACTCATTATTATGTTTACATTACCCTTGGATTTGAGGAAATTTATAGGTCTGAATATAAAAAAAACACAAGATGGTTGGTGAATTGTGTCTTTTAAAAAATCATCCCCAATTCTGAATTTAAACACCCTCTTTTAATTATCATGGATAAGATGTTTTTTTCTTCTGATCAATAAATAATAATTGGAAAAATAGAAATAAAAAGACATGGATTTTAATTGTGGTACGAGGAAAAAATATCCCATAGTCTATTCCACTAGATGATCTCTCTGTGAGTTTGGTGAATTTCATAAGTCCCATCCACTTATCAGAAGAACGAAAATCCAAAAATTGAGTGTAATATGTTGACACATTTATAATTAAGACTAAAAACAAAGTCATATAGTTCTAACCAGAGAATCGATTATCCACATCTTAGTTCAAGAATCTAAAACTTCACTTCAACTGAGTACGAGCAATGAAAACTCAAATAAATCAAAAAGAAGTTTTATTTCTGGAGACATATATTTATTTAGAACTAAAGAAACATGAAATTGATTATAGATAGATATTATTCTTCAGAAATATATTCATCAAGATGAAATACTTCTGAAGATATCTAGTCACATAGGATATCTAAAAAATTTAGGAACAATAAAAACATAGCAGTCAGAAACATACCAGATTAAACACGTATGTCTCCAAATTATAGTTCTCTTCTTGATTCATTAATTTGTTATATAACTGTTTATATAATCACCATAAATATTGAATAATAATGAAAATATTATTCTATATGTATTATCAAAATAAAATAATACCCAAATAATTATATATCGAGCATTCTACTATTTAAAATTCCATATCCACAAAAGACGCTTGATGAACCGTAGAAATTCAAAATTGAATTTTCCATGGGAGTCATATATTCCATTAGGAATAAGAGTAAATTTTTCTATTGAATATGTTTCTTTGAATAAAATAAAACAATCTTAAAAATGTTAAAAAAATAACTTTAATACCACCTATATGTTGGTCAATTCCATTGCAGAAATTATGGAAAATATCATGAAAATAAATCTCCGACGTTGAAATATTAAACCTAGGGTTCCTTCACAATGTGAAAAATTACTGAATGTAGGGTTTAAATACATATAGTTAATCTTTTTAATTTAATTTTGACAACATAGGGTTGATCATAAATTTTTTTTATGATCCATACATTTCTCTTTGGAACATAAGGTCCATTACTTACGTAGGGTTTTTAACCAATACTTTCTTCTCTAGCCAAACGTAAGGTTCATTTACCATAATTTTTTGATAACATAATGTTTATTAACATTACATGTTGATATGAATGTAGAGTTTATGAATCATAATTTCTTATTCTCACATAAGTTTGATGTCTATCGTAGGTATCACAATCCATACACACTATTCAAAACGTTGGGTTGACTCAATTTGTTATGCTAAACCACAAAGGGTATGAAAAGAGTTTCCAGAATGTTTAAAAATATATTCTAAACACTTTTAAAAAATATTTCTAGTGAATTGAAATCTTGAAAAAATATCATAATAAATAACATGAATATTAATTCTGTAAAATACTCTTAATGTAAAATAATTTGTAAAAAACAGTGGTATTTGTGAGAATCAAATTCATTATAATTTTTAGAGTATTATTAACACAATACATGCCCAATAATATCCCCATTTTTGATGATAAAAACCCTTAAATTATTATCATAATTTGTAATTTCTCAAACATTTAAAATAAAATTATTTTATTTGATAAAATTATTTCATTTAACGTAAATGTTGTGTTTATCCAAATTTCTCCCCCATTTTGTGATATCAAAAAGAAGTTATAGAAAATGGATTGAAACACTTTTAATTTTTCACAGAATCATAATTGAATGTTATAATAATATATGTAGATAAATAACATAGGATTTCAAGTAGATGACATAGACATAAAATAATATCAAATAAATCCCAAAAAATATGAATGTATATATTTCACTAATCAAAACCTGTATAAATTCAATATTTAGTTTGATTAAGAACTAGGTTATCCAACTGATGTGGTTAGATTACATGAGTATGGTTAGGGTTTGGACTAGTTTATAGTTCTATTGGATTTTGTGTAGCTTGAAACATTTCATTCAGCACTTCTATCTATTCCCACAACTTCTTCATAAGAATACCTCCAAATTCATAATAAAAAATATGGAATGTTGACTAACATGTATATTTTCCACAGGATTGACTTTTAAAAAGTCATGAAACTTTCTTCATATTGAATAAACTAGACAAACTTATCTATTAATTTGTTGAGTTGAAGCCTGATACTTGGTTCACATTATGTCAATTTCTCAATAAGATATAATTGATTATCTAACAAAACTGATAGTGGAGAACTATTTAACTGAAGGTTTTGAAGATGATAATTCATGTCATTAATAAAAGTTTTGTTTTTTTGAAATATATGAATCATACTTCGAAAGGTAAAAGGAGGAGAGGTAGAAGAACAAGTTTAAAAAATACATCCATTAATGGACTCAAAATGGATTCTTGAATACCACTCCAGGTCTCCAAAACTTGTTTTAGAAACAGATTCAGATTGAATTTTTCAAAACATCAGCTAGAAATTGTCTTTTAATAGCATCAAAATCAATCCTTAACACAAAATTTATTTCAATTCTATAATATGAGTCTGAAAAAGACTCAAACACTATCCTTGGTGTTGAATAATTTTGAAACTCATAAAAATATTTCATTGAGGCCTCTAACTCTTACATAAAAATAGAATTTTCATTTTGATATTTATTAAATTTCATCATGAAATCTTCAACATGATTAGTCAGGGAATCAGATGCCCATTCATCTGGATTTGCTGACTGACCAAAAACAACAATTACTAAAAGATTTGAAGAATACTTCTCCAAAAACTTCTCCACTAGTTTTTCAATTTATTTGTCAGTAGAACAAGATAAATTATCAAGAACCTATGTTTTTTTATATCAAAATATTCTTATCTCTTAATCAATTGATCAAAAAATGAGAAATCATGATTCTCAACAACTTCTATAGCCATATTTTCTAATATTAGAATATATTTATCTTGATAAATAGTTTCTTCTTGGACACCTTCTTCTTGAATAGTTGGATCTTCCTCATGAACAACTAAAATAACAACATGCTACAAATCTCAAAATTAACTCTTATCCTATTGGTATTCCTCATGAATAGGTTATTCCTTATAGAATTCTCTAATAACTTTGTCGGAACCAAAAACTAGTTCTTCAGTATGTGGGTCATCTCATTTCTTTGGTTTCAAAACCAATTAGTCTATAACATCGTCTTCTTCTTCCTTATTAAATGTCAAATTTCTCTGAGAAAATTTGTAAAGTTCCTCGGGATTCTCTAATTCCATCATTTCCAATAGAGAAATATCCCATTGAGAAAATGATCCTAAATTTTTTTGGTTATATGCACCAACTGGAATTAGATTACCTTTCACTATACTGTTCTAAAAACCAAATTTTCCAAGAGTATCAGCATTCAAAACATTACTATAATGAAATTTCACTATTGATAAGAACAAAAAAACCATATTCTTTCTGAACCAAATGAATGGAACCATCTTATCATAAGGATATAAATACATACAAGGATTTTCATAAAAACAATTGCCAAAATATATTAGAATATACCTTGGAAAATTAAACTTGATTTCACTTATGAACAAAAACATATTGTACGTATCTAGATATAAATATTTATCAATTTTAGCTTCTCTTGGAGCAATTTCCATTTAAATAAATTTTACCAAATTTTTTTATCTTCCTCAAGGTCCATAAAAGACATTTTCATGATGTTGTTTGATCCAAATAAAAAAAACATAATGTCCACATAATTATGATATTTATCACCTATATAAAACTGATTAATATGAAAAACACACTTATGGGGTCTTTTCAAAATTAGTTTTATTTCTGAAGAGGAAATAAAAAATTCCTTATCCTATATCATTACAGAAATAGTATCTTCAGTATCATCATAATTGAAATGAACACTATTAAATAAATTCTTAAATTATATATCATATAAAAATTCGATATTTACCACATTAAAAATAAATTCTAGACCATGAAATGTGAGATCTTTATTATGAAACAAACTGGTTTTATACAACCACTTGAAATCTAAAATTTTTCCTTGCAGATTCATTCTTGAAGAAACTGACTAACTCTTCAAGTCACTAGTTTCACCTTCATTAGTTCTCTTCATTTTCCTATTTCCAAAAATTGAAGTCTCTGAGGTAATCAGGTTCTAGGGTTTCAATGTTATATGAAATCATCAGTAGTTGAAACGATGTGGGAAATAAAAAGGAAAGGGAAGACAAATGGTTTCTGTAACACCCCTATATTTTTTAAATTAACATAATATTGAATTCATGAAACATTGATTTTCTAAAAAAACCACTTTCTTATAACCTAGCTAGTAAACATTATTTTTCCAACTTGCAATATAAATTTTGAAAAACTGACATACACAGTTGCGTTCGGTAAGATATTTAGTGTCTGATAAGGGAATTTTTTTTTAAATAGTAACATACCATTATGAATAGTAATATGACCCTTATGAATTGTAAAAGAGTTATTACTTTTTACTATTAAGGTTATATGATAATCAGTTCTTTATTAGTTTTTCACGATGAAATAAAATGAATTATAGTTTTAAAATTGTTATTTTTTGAATAAATTATGATTTTATTTAAATATTTAATTAATAATACATAGAAAATTATTTTCAAAAAAAAAATAAGTTTATTTTTTAATTCTACACATCAAAAAAATGGTTAGTTTTCATTTTTGGGTATTTTCTAAAAAAATGAATTTTGGGTCAATAGTATAATACGATAATTTACGATAAATGCTAAATATATGATTTATTGGGTCATAAGTAATGTAATGATGATGTAATCCCACTAGGTTATAACTAAAATGAATTTATTACTATCATGGGTCACATGAATCAATATAGTTGGTTGTCTGGAGGAGAATAATAAAATAATGAATACGATATTCCCAAATCACCCATCTCCCCACTATACCCCCCCCATACACACACAATCCCTCTTCTCTTAAATCCTATCAATCCATGTACCTGTCTAAATTATAATCAAATATCCTCACATGATCCTTCCCCACATCCATTATCCCTTGGTCTCATAAAAACACCAGAACCCTTCCACTAAATATGCTCTCAAAGAAGAAAACTTCGAGAGGCAGATTCAACTTTTCATTTCCAAGTGCCTTTATTTTCTTTTTCTTTCCTCACCTCTTTTCATAAAAATGTTTTGAAGGCTCCAGTACCATACATGCATAGGAATGTTTTTATGACAATTGACTAATTCTTTATCATCTATCCTTCCCCGTTATTTTATTTAATAAGTTAAAACACCATCTGAGATGTGTTAATTTATCACATTCAAGGATGATGAGTTTTCAATTTCTATTACCATCTTCAATTATGTTCATGAAAGAATTATAATGGTTGGAACAGAATATAATATATTTATTATAACTCCTTTATGGTTCTGGAATCCTTTATTACACATGATATTAATTTATATATCAAAATATGTTCTTGGTGATCAAGAACTGCCAATTAACTCAAACAGTTGTCATTAAAGTTTTATACAATGATTCATATTCAATCCCAATAACCTAACGATTATTATAACCATGTAATATTTATGTTGTTCACGAATAAAATAAAAATTCTACTTTGTAATAATATTCTAATTCTACATTTTTATATGTATATGAATATAAGTAAACTAACTATGAAAACCGAGGAAGAAAACACTTCCAAAAATATTAAATTGGATCTCTTAACCCATCAAAAGTACATAAATGAACATAATAAGGTTATGATAAATAAACTAAATGTATATGAGATTCTGGAATCATTAATTTTTTAACCTATATTTGATTATTCTGATAATTAAGATCACGTGAGGAACACCAACATACTTAATGTAAGGGTTTTCCACCCAAACCTCTCTTTTCATTTGGGTTTCTTTTGTTGTCTACTTACTTCAATGATATTATTATGAATTATTATTTACCCTTCATAAATTATATATGAGTGTTATATAGATATTTACCAACAATCATCCTTCTTTATTTTTGGGGATTTTCATGTTTTAAAAGGATCATTCAAAAATTCTTCCTGACAAATAATATCTTTCACGGGAATTTCTAAAATCCATACATGTTTTCATGGGAACTCGATAATATGTTTTTAGAAAAAAATAACTTTATAAAATCTATAATTTTATTATGAATATACTATTTTTATTTATATCTTTTTTTTAAAAAGATTTTTTCCAAGAAAAACTACTCATTTCAAAGTAAAAGAGTATTTATCTCACGAAATTTTCGATAATTTTATAAGAGTATCTTCTCCTATTTCAACACTCTTTTTGATTATTATGTAATATTGGGATTAATATTTTATTATATCATCTAACAGATTTAATATAATGGTTTATGATTATTTTGACTATGTATGTGCTATCTTAGAACCATTCCCCAATTTACTCCGAATTGGTTGTGTTATGCTTATTGTTGAGGGAATGTTATTTACATTTCATATATATTTTTCAATATGAATATATATGTTTATTATATTTATCCCCGTTCATATTAGTAATGAATTGGTCTTAGTAAGTGATATGTGGGGCCCACTATAACCCCTCGGGGCATCAGTAGGACTCATGTGACAAACTACTATCTTGGCATGAGGACATGACAAAATGGATTTTTATAGTCTTGGAACGAGGCCTTGACTGTATGGTTATGATGTCCCGCATTATGAATTAACTCATTATCAAAATAATTTTGATGGTTCATGTGGTTATTCAACTAGTTGAATACCCATGGTTATGTTTTATTATTGAATTATTAATTCAGGTCTTATTCCTTCTATAATGTAATCAAGTTCATTTTTAAAGTCCTATGTTTTTATGTTATTCACCATGACTAATATTTATACTTGTGATATCTAATGCACTATTTGTTACCCATACTGAGCGTTTGAGCTCATCCATTTCTTATTTTTTATTTCCCATGAAACGAATAGGTATATTAGGAATGGCATGCAGAAATAAACTAGGAATTTTGGATGTTGTCAAATGAGTTTTTATGTTGTATTTATTTTCAAGTTATAATGTTGAACTTATGTCTATTTATTATTTCAAAAGCTTATAAACTACTTGATCCTTTAGGATGCATATTCCTTGTTTATATGACAATGTAATAAAAGAAGGCAGTACCTCCATGAAACTGGGGTTGGGTCGGTATAATTGGCATCAAAGGAAGTTTAATATAAATCCTAGAAATTAGATTAAAAAATGTAGATTAGGGATCAAAACCCTAGTGTAGTCATCGAGGATAATCATACAAGAACATCCAAGAATCTGGGTTAGGAAGAGATTATGTTGATATTTCTATAAAATAAATCCCAGTATGGATACTACCAATGGGCGTGTTTCTGGAACATATGTACCTCAAAGTAAAAATCCAACAAGGAGTTTTGAGTTTTACCTGAGGTATCTTGGTACAAAATAATGGGCCTTACAGTGCACCTGGTTTGACAATATTTTGGGATATTATTAGGATAATTCACATTTTCTTTACAAGCCATTATAAAATATTCAAATGAAAAATTTTCCTCAAACAAACCATGTTTATGATTATGATATTAGCTATGAATATAATTTTAATTTATTCTATATATTTTTTTTATGTTGAGATTATAAATTATGATCCAAAACCTAATATCATATATTCCATTATTTAGAAATGTCGCCTAGTGGAAGGAATGGAAACCTCATGAATGTGCATGTCCTATTTAGGGATTTCCCTCAGATGTAAGATATTGATGTTTTCTCTAGTGTTGTGACTAGTGATGTGAAAATTATAAATATAATTGGATAACTGACTCAGGTTATGAATAATAACCTTACCCGTAAAGAGCATCCAAATCCACAATGTGGGGGAGCTATGTTAGATCGTTTTATGAGAAAATTTTCTCAATTAATCAATGTAACTATGAACCCATTTGTTGTTTAGAAGTGGATATTTTCTCTAGAGAAGATATTTCATACATTGGTATGTAACAAAATTTTGATGGTTTCTATGGAAGTGTATCGTCTATCAAGAGATTCGGATCAGTGGCATTCATTAATCCAAAAAACAAAGGAGGGAGAAGAAATATGAGATATAGAATGAAGGTATTTTAAGGAAATATTCCTAGAAAAATATTTTACCTTTGGACAATGAGTGGATATTGAAATGAAAGTAATGAATCTAAGGTAGAAGGAGGATGAAAATGGTTCCTTGTACGAGGCCAACTTTAAAAGGATGGAAAGGCATGTTGTGGACTACATACTCAATCTAAGGATAAATATTGATCACCTGTATTATGTTTTAAAAGCATTCATCTAAAGGTATCTAGTCTCTGAAAGTTTCTCCTCATGTGAAGATATAGTCTAATGTTTTATCATGTTAGAGAAGGAATTTTCTATGTCTTATGAAATTAAATGAAAATAAAGAGAAGAAGAGGGCTACTGAAAAATCTTGAAAAGGAAATAAGGAAATGGTTAATAAGGCAAGAATTGACCATCCAACCTACTGTAATTGTGGGATGAAACTCGCAGGCACTTGCCTAAAGGGGATGGGATTCTATTACATGTTTGGATAAAGATTTCACATATCTCGAGATTGTAAGGGGAAGAAAAGAACCATCAATGTTAAATGTAAAAATTTCATTGAGATGGGAAATTATTCACATGAGTGTCCTATATGTCAGGGAAACATTCCCCAAAGAAGGCCAAGGGAGAAAGGCCAAGTTCATGCAGTCACAACTGCGAAGGTTGAAGTTCTTAATGATGAGGTGGTAAGAACTTTAATCATTTTTGTGAACTTAAAATATGCTTTATTTGATTCACGTTCATAGGATTCTTTCATGTCTTCCCATTTTGACCAGAAAATTATGTATTTCCAATTTGATTTAATAAGGGAGTTGTCAGTCAAAACTTTTAAGGGATGTATCATTGCAAAAAATTTGTCTCAAGATGTCCCCATTATGGAATATAAATGTTATTTATATATAGGTATTATTATCATACTCATGACTTACTTTGATATAATCCTTGATATGAATTGGATTTTGAACCATGATGAAAACATTTACATCAAGAAGAAGGAAGTAACAATTTTTGAGGACGATGTGGAATCCCTTATCTTTAGTGAAGAAACATCACCATTTCACTCTCATCTAGATCCACCACATGTGGCTCCATTGAATAAAATTATTGGGGAGGAAGGGAACCCAATATCAATGGGTTAGGAAAGGAATATTCAAATGTATTTCTTACCTATTGTGAAAGAATATGTTGATGTGTTTATAGAGGATTTAAGTGTACATCCTTGAGAACAAAAATATGAGTTCTATATTTGTTTAATACATGGTTAAAGACACATATCAAATAATCAATATAGAATAAAAACTATGGAATTATTATAACTAAAAAAGAAATAAGAGGAATTTAGTGATAAAGGATTTATTCTCCAAAGTGCTTCCCAAGGGGGATCCCCTATTCTTTTTGTCAAGATGATAGATGGATCTATGAGGTTGAGCATTAACTAAAGGTAGATCAATTCTATAAAATAAAGAACAAGTATCCCCTACCTCCCATTGGTGATTTATTTGATCAAATTCCTAAAGCCCGATATTTTTCAAAGATTTACCGTCGATCTAGGTATCATCAGTTGCTAGTAAGGAAGGAAGACATTACAAATACTACATTTCAAACAATGTATATGAATTAAAAGTTTACAGTAAGGCCTTTTGGACGGACTAAGGCTCCCTTAGTTTTTATGGATCAAATGAATAGAGTTTTCAAGGAATAGTTTGATGATTTTTTGGTGGTATTTATTTATGATATATTGATATACACCAAAATCTACGAAGATCATGAAAATAAATTATGCACTATCCTAATGTATCTTAGAAGAACTAAATTATATGTGATGTTTAGAAAGTTTGAATTTTAGCCTCAATCATTTTCTTTTATTGACCACATTATCTCTAAAGATGGAATATTTTTTTATCATGTGAATACAAAGGTTGTAAAAGAATTTCGTACTCCAACGAACAAAACCAAGGTACATATATTTATTTATTTAGCATATTATTATCATTGTTTTCTTCATAAAATTGCCCGTTTAATGAACATAATGACCAATTTTACATGTAAATGGGTTAAGTTTGTATGGAAAAATGAATGTGAGTTTTATTTCTAATAATTTAAAAGGATATTAGGGAATTATATGATCCTAACTCTACCATCAGGGAATGATGGGTATGTGATCTATAGTGATGAATCATAGAAAGGGTTTGATTGTATCCTTATAAAAAATGATAGAGTTTTTGCATATGAGTCAAGGAAGTTAAAAAATCACGAAAAAAATATACTACTCATGATCTTGAGTTAGTAGCTGTAATTTTTGATCTAAATATTTGGATACATTATCTCTATGAAGAAAAATTTGAGATATATACAGATAATATGTTTTTGATATATATCTTCTCACTAAAAGAACTCAACGTGAAACAAAGGTAATGGCTTGAACTACTCAATGATTATTATTGTTCCATAAACTACCACCTAAGAAAGTAAAAAAAGGTAACTGATGCATTAATTAGGTAGGATCATGGAGTTATCAACCAAATTAGGATTGATATGGTTACTTTTTACATGGATCTAGTGAGTATGGATATGGGAATTATCAAAGAAGGTGAAGTATCAATATTTTTTGAAATGGTTTACCAATAATATTTATTGGAAATAATTAAAGCATTATAGTATGATGATGTGAATTTTCAAAATAAAATCAATCCTGTGAAAGATGTGAAGTTGGATGACTTCATGTGTGAAGATGGAATTCTAACATTTGGGACGACGCTATGTGTTTCCTTTCTACATGACTTGAAATGGGATTTATTGGATGATGTTAATAGATCAAATTTCTCTATAAATCTTTGTAGAACTATGATATATAGATATTTGAAGGAACATTTCTGGTGGGACAACATGAATATAGAAATTTTGGATTATGTAACAAGATGTTTAGTATGTCTATAAGTGAATTCCTAACAAAAACATCCTAGAAGAGTCATGTCACCTATAACTATTCCTACATTGAAATGGGATGGAATCACCATGGATGTTTCCAATGGTTTACCCAAGACTCCATGAATGAATGATGTTATATGGGTAATTTTTGACTGACTTAAAAAATATTCAGATATATTAGCTACAAGGGAGGTTTTTCAATTAGAGTGTGTAAAATAACTCTATATCAATGAAGATGTGAGACTTGATGGAGAACCTCTCTCAATTTTCTCTGAACATGATATCCGGTTTACATCCGAATTCTATATTAGTCTTTAGAAAACATTGGATACTGGGCTTTTTTGAGTACTTATTATCATCCTCAAACTAATGGGAAATCAGAATGGATGATCCAAACATTAGAGGACATGTTGAGATCATGTTTACTAAACATTCATGGTATGTGGGTTCAATATTTTCCTTTAGTGTAGTTTGTCTAAAATAATAGTTTCCATTATAGTATTCAAATGTCACCATATGAATCATTATATGGAAAGATATGACTTACACCAACATGATAAGATGAAGTTGGTGAAAGGAAGCTTATGGGACCTAATATTGCGGAGGAAACAAAAGTTATGGTGAAGACTATTCAGGGCCTTATCAAATAATCTCAAAGTATGCAACAAGTATATGCTGATAATCGAAGGAAGGATTTGGAGTTTCAAGTATGAGATCATGTTTTCTTAAAATTATCTCCATAGAAGGGTGTTATATAATTTGGGAAGACAGGGAAAATGATCCCTAGGTACATAGTCCCATTAGACATTTTAGATAGAATTGTAGTTATTGCATATCTTTTGGTTATGCCACTTAGCCTGTATAAAGTACAAAATGTGTTCCATGTCTCATTGCTAAGAAAGTACATGCCAATCCCAACACATGTCCTTACTTATGATGGTATAGAATTGGAACCTGACCTATCCAACTATGAATTGCCTATCCAGATTCTATATGCTAAAGAACAAGTGTTGAGGAATTGAATGAATTTATTGGTAAAGATACTTTAGAAAAATCGTAAAATCAAAGAGTCGACATGGGAGCCTGAGGAGTAGATGACGAAGAACTACCCTGTTCTTTTTGTGAGGAAACATTATGGTAATTTTGAGGGCTATATTTTTTATAGGAAGGGGATAATGTATCATCCCAATATTTTTTAAATAAATTTAATATTAAATGCACAAAACACTGAGTATCTATAAAACACCACATTATTATAACCTAGATATAAAACATAATTTTTCTACCTCTCTAATTTGAATTTTGAAAAACGGATATACATTGTTTCATTCAGTAAGATATTTTGAGTATGATAAGGAAAAATTAATTTTTTTTGAATAGTAACATAACCTAATGAATTGTAATATGACCCTTATAAATAGAAAACCAATTATTATTTTATTCTCTTATGGTAATATCATATTGTGTTTTTGACTAATTATTCAATGTTATATAAAACAAATTTTAGTTCTATTTTTTCAAATAAATTATGATTTTATTAAAAAATTAAATTAATAATATTTGGAAAATTATTTTCATAAAATGGAATTAGTTTTTGAATTGTACACATCGAAAAATGTTTAGGTATTATTTATGGGATTATTCTAAAATACTTGAATTTTGGGTGAATTGTAAAAGACGATAATTTATGATAAATGTTAAATACAATATTTATTGGGCCAAAAGTGATGTAAGATTGATGTAAGACCACTAGGTTCTATCTCACATGAATTTATTATTATTATTGTTCACATTAATCAATACTATAGGTTGTCTTGAGGGAAATAATAAAATAATTTATAAGATATTCACAAATCACCCCTCTTCTCAACTATACCCCCTTACTTCCTCTTCTCTTTACTACTCTCAAGAATTGGTCCATGTCTAAATTCTACTCAAATATCCTCCCAAGATCCTCCCCCACATCTATTAGCCATTTTTTTAATAAAAAATCAAAAACCTCTCCCCTAAAGAGGCTCTCAAGGAAGGTAACTTCAACAGAAAAATTCCTCTTTTTATTTCCAAGTTCCATTATTTTCTTTTTCTTTCTTCAACTCCTTTCATACAATTGTTATGATGACTCAAATACCATAAAATATACTGGAATTTTTTTATTATAAAATATTAATTCTTCATCATCTCTCATTTCCCCTTATTTTATACTATAAATGAAAACATAACCTAAGATATGTGTATTTATCAAATTCTAGGACAACGAGTTTTCAATTTCTATTACAATATTTAATTATAGTCATGAAACAATTTTAATGGTCCAAGTAGACTAATATATATGTATTATAATTTATTTAGGGATATTTAATACATTTTTCAAATTATAATAACTTATAAATCAAAATAAGTTTGTTGTGATCAAGAACCACCAATTAACCCAAACATAATCCATTAAAGTGTAATATAATAATTCATCTTCATTCCCAATAACCAAATGATTTTTATAACCATGTAATATAATACTTTTTCACTAAAAACATACAACTTGTTTTCTGGACAACCATTCCCATTCAACATGTTTATCCGTGCATGAATATAAGAAAACTAATCATGAAAACCAAGGAAGAATGCACTCACAAACAATGAAATTAGATCTCGTAACCCATCAAAACTCCATAAATGAACATAATAAGGTTATGATAAAAACATTTATAGGATAATATGGAATAATTAATTTTGGAACTTAAATTTGATTATTCTTATCATTAAGATCAAGTGAGGAAAACCAACGGAATAATGATAAGGGTTTTCCATCCGAACCTCCATTTTCATTCGGGTTACTTTTATTGTCCACTTACCACAATGAAATAATTATTATTTTATTATGTAACCCTAATAGAATATATATTATTGTTATATATATTTTTACCAACCACATTCCTTCTTTAGTTTATGGGGTGCTACACATTTAAAAAGGATGTTTCAAAAAAACCTTCCCGATAAACAATTCTGCTTCAAGGGAATTTCTCATATCCATACCTATTTTCAAGGGAACTATATAATATCTTTCTAAAAGACATTATATTTATAAAATCACTGATTTTATTATTAAACTAATATCTTAGTTCACTTCTAGTTTTACACAAATAATTTTCCAAAAATAAATATTCAATTCAATGTAAAAGAGTATTTATCTCAACAATTACTGGATGATATTATATGAGTATCTTCATATATTTCAAAACTATTGTTTATTATTATGTATTATTCAGATTATATTTTATGATATAATATACCAAATATAATTATGTGGTTTATGATTTGTTTGACTGTGGATGTGATATCTTAAAACCATTCACCAATTTACTCTGAATGGTTAGTGATTATGCTTAATGTTTAGGGAATGTTAATAACATTTCATATATTCGTTTAACTAAGAATATAATTGTTGATTATTTTTATCCCCATTAATATGAGGAATAAAATGGTATTATGAATTATTGTTTGGGGCATACTGTAGCCCCTTAGTGAATCACTAGGTCTCACGAGTCAAGTTATGCTTTTAGCACGAGGCCATAACAAAATGGATTTTTATGGTCTTGGAACGAGGCCTTGACAGAATGGTTATGATGTCCCACAATATTAATTACCTAATTATTAAAATAGTATTAATGTTTCATGTGGTTATTCAACTATTATAATACCCATGATATTGTTTTATTATGGATTTATTAATACAACCCTTATTCCTGCCATAATGTGTTCAAGTTGATTTTTAAAGGCATGTGTTTTTAAGTTATTGACCATGCCTAATGTTTATGTTTATTATATCTTCCATTGTATATATTACCCTTACTGATCTTTTGAGGTCACCCATTTCTTATGTTTCATTTTCTTAGGGCACGAAGAGGTATATTAGGAATGACACTATGAAATAACCTAAGAGTTATGAATGTTGTCAAAGGAGATTTTATGTTGTGTTTTTTTAGTTGTAATGTTGAACTTATGTATGTATATTATTTCCAATGTTGATAAACTACTAGTTCATTTAGAATGAATATTCCTTGTTTATATTCCAATGAAATCAAATTAGGCACCATCTCCTGGAAACTGGGGATGGGTACTTACAGTTTTGGTAGGAGAAAAGTTTCCGACATCACCTTTTTTCCATGACATTACATAAGATAATTATGAATAATTTCGAAAACACTCGACATTATAAAAACATAAAAAAACATTATTTAAGAAAATAAAAAAGTTAAAATAAAAAATGTAAATTAGGGAACAAAATTTAATAGAGATAAATAATCATAAAATTAAAATAATACTTAGTTAAAAATTAAAAAAACCTAACTCCCCCTTAATAAAATTAAAACTATACGTTCGAAGGAGTTTAGTAAAAATATTAGTCATTTGATATTCATAATTAATAAATTCCAAATATATATCCCTTTTATAGACAATAACTCTTAGAAAATGGTGCCTTATATCAATGTTCTTTGACCAGGAATGACTTATAAGATTTTTAAAAAATATTGATTTCACTTGTATTATCACATAAAATGGGAATACTATAAAATTTTAGTCCAAATTATAGTAGTTTATTTTTCATCTATAATACTTGTGTAGAAAAACATCCATCAGACACATATTCTGCAATAAAAAGTGACATATCCACAAAGTGTTGTTTGTTACTAGACCATGAAACTAACTATTTTCCATGAAATTAAAAGGATCCTGAGGAAATTTTTCTATGTAATGTAAATACTCCAAAATCGGCATCTGAATATGAAATTAAATTAAAATCAGATGTTTTAGGGTAAATAATAGATTGAAAAATAATTCCTTTTAAATATCTAGTAATTATTTTAACAACAATATGATGAGATTCTTTTAGATTTGATTGAAATATATCACAAAGACATAATGAATACATAATGTATTGTTTGATAGCATTAAGATAAAATAAACTACCAATCATACCTCTATATAAGTAGTTGTCAACTGGTTTCCAAGCATCATCCAAATCATTTTTTATATTTATACACATGTGAGATGTATATGTATTGCTACTTTCAATCCCAAACCATTTTAATAAATCTATAATATAACTTATTTTATTTAAAACATTTCCATAATCTTTTTGATAAATTTGAAATCATAAAAATAAATTTATTTTCCCATCATACTCATTTCAAATTTTTTTTTTCATAAGATTTGAAAAATCATAACAAATCCTTTTTTTACATGAACGAAAAATAAAATCATCAACATAAATTTGAACTAATAAAATTTTAGGACAATTTTTTTTCTTAAAAAGTGTTGGATCTTCAATACCAACAGTAACACCACATTTCAAAAGAAAAGAACTTAATCGTTCATACCAAACTCTAGGTGCATCATTAAGTCCATAGAGATATTTAGTATGTTTAAATACATATTTGGGTTTTTGGGGATTTTCAAAACAAAGAGGTTTTTAAACATAAACTTATTCTATTAAATAAACATTAAAAATGGTAGACTTAACATCCATCTGATATAATTTTAAACTCCAATGATATGCATAAGCTAGAAAAATTATAATCACTTCTAATCTATATACTAGGAAAATGATATGATCTTAATCTTTACCTTCTTACTGATTGTAACCTTTTGCTACAAATCTATATTTTTTCATTGTGACAATCCCTTGATCATTCAGATTGTTTCTAAAAATGAACTTGGTTTATATGAATGGATAGTTTTTTGGTCTCTCTGCAAGTCCCCAAAAATTATTTCTCTTGAATTAGTTTAAATCTTTATACATAGCTATCATCCAAATAAAATCTTTTAAGGATTATTCAATAGTATTATGTTCTAATTCAGGTAGAAAGGTAGATAATTAAGATAGGTTTTGTACACTTCTTCTAGTTCTTATTACTATGTCTGGGTCTCCTATAATAGTTTCTAATGTACGGTTCTTTAAGATTCTAGACTGTTTAGGCAGAACACTAACAGGTTCAACAGTTTCAAGTTCTTCTGGACTTGACTGAACTTTATTAAAATCAGAATCAAAATCATTTTAAGGGTTTAAAGTAACATGTTATCAAAAGAATCAGTGAATTAATCTGTTTGATATTTTTCTTTAATGAATGGGTAAGTTCCATTAAACGTCTCATGAACTGATTCTTCAACAATATTTTAATTTTTATTATTCATCAGATTTTTTATGAAACTTACCATGAGTATCCTTGGTATTCAAGATTAGCACCTTGAATCAAAAAACATTAAAGCACTTTACTTTAGGATTTTTTTATTCCAAAGTTCGTAAGGTGTATTTTTGAAAAAAGGCTAAATTAAAACATTTTTGATGAAATAGTAGGCTCTGCTTACTACTTTTTACCAAAAATAGGTAGGTAGATTATATTCATTCAGCATAGTTCTAGCCATTACATGAATAATTCAATTTATTTCTTCAACAATTACATTTTATTGAGGTGTTATTGGTATATGGAAGGTATATTTAATACCCATATTTGATAAAAAAGAATTAAATTCCTTATTCTCAAATTCACCACCATGATCACTTTTGAATGAAATTATTTTGAACTCTTTTTCATTATGTACATTTTACAGAAATTTTCAAAAATAGAGAAAGCATTTCTATTAATATTTATAAAATAAGGTGAGGAAAACCTAGAATAATCATCAACTAAAAAATAAATATATAATTTACCATCCAAACATGCTATCTAGGATGATCCAAATAGATTCGTGTGGATAAGTTCTTGATATTTTTATGTAGCAATTCTATTAATAGATTTGAAGGAAGATTTGTGTTACTTTGAAATTTCTTGTGCATCACAAAATCTATCATCGTAAAATTTAAGACTGGGTAAATTATAAAATTATTTTTTATTAGAAAAAAATTTTAAAACAAAAAAATTACAATGAACAGGTATTCTATGCAAGGTCCATGAGCCTCTTGTCTTAGAAGACAAATAGTTCACTTTTTGATTACACAATTTAAGTAATTCCAGATTATAATCATTATCAGTTCTAGGTGTTCTAAACATAGAAAATTTAATTATAAAAACATAGAAAGAATTTTTAGAGAAATCAACATAAACAACATTATCACATAACTAATATATACTTATTCTATCGTTCTTAACTATTTACACACAATATACATTTTTTATTGATATAATATTTGGATCACCTACAATTCCAATTTTAATTATTTTCCATAGGGAATAATCAATAAAGGTAACATGACATACATCCATTTGATTCAATGTATGAAGATTTGATGGATCTCCACTCATATGACTAGCGAATTCATTTTCCATACACTAAATTCTATTTCGATTCTTGTGTCCTTTTACCTACAAATGAATTTAAAAAATGCTTGTTTTTTACCAATATTTTCTTTGGTCCAGCAGTGTTACCTAGAAAAGATCTGGGTATCTAGATCTTCTTTGTTTTTCCAAAACTCATATCATTTTCACTAGATAAACTTTTTGAAATAAAATCCTTTTTAATGCCACTTATTAGAGGATTTTTTAAATAAACATTAATTTTTATATGTTCTTTTGTTCAACCAAATTGACAAGTAACAATTTTTGAGTTGGGAAAAAAATAATTCATATAATGATTAGGTTTCTCACCGTTACCTCCTATAGATAATATTTCTTTATTAATTATATTATTACATAGAATTTCATTCAGAATATTCTCTCATTTTGTAATGTTAATAGAATCAGTTTTATAAGATTCTGCTTCATATTTTAAATCTTTAATCATTTTTCCATGACAAGCATAGTTTTTGGTAGATGAGTTAATTTTTTCAATTAACTCCTGATGTTGTTTAAGTAAGGTATCTTTTTCCACTAAAACAAAATTATGAATATTATTTAATATTGTGTGATTATTTGATAAAGATTCATATTTCACTTATATCATTGTGAAATAGGAAGACAATTTATCATTTGAACAACTATAATCATAGTTAGAATTATAAGAATAATTGGTTTGTACCTTTACTTCTTCAACTATGAAGAACATATATACTTTTGGACATGATTCTTTATTTTATAAATCAAATTTGGATGAGTTTCAAAAGAATTCAAAAATAATACATGTTTCTTTTAATACTCTTCTGATTTTATGTTCATAATCAGTATTTTTATGATATTCCTTTTATATATTTCACTTTTTACCTTTTATATGATGATAATCAGGTCTTATATGAAATAATTTTTTTTACATTCATAGCATCTGACTTCTCTTCATTCTTTCTCATCATTTTCAAATGATTTCTGAATCCTCTATTTTTTATAATATTTTCATTTTGGAAAGCTAGGCCTGTTTCATTTCAGAATCAGATGAATTAGAATTATTTTCTTTTCTGAATTATTACTTTATTCTTCTACTTTTCTTCTGAGATTTTACTTTTAGAGATGTATTGTCATTTTACCCGATAATTTTAAAAATCATAAACATCGAATTACATTTTATATTCATACATCATAAATGTCCCAATTAGTTATTTCAAGATCAGATATTTTAGAGGTGATGATTATTGAATAACAGAAGATATCCCATTACACTTAAAAGGCAGTACTCTCAGTAGTTTCAACACTTGATCATATCGTTTGATAGGTTCACCGAAGGCTGTAATATTATTTATAATTTATGTAATCATTCCATTAATCTGTGTAATACTTTCTCCATAAACATCCTGAATGTTTCAAATTTCATCTTTTCTACTTCATACCTGCTCTATCTAACATTATCTATTCCTTTATAAGAAATTTAAATGGTTTACCACATATCTTAAGTTGTATAAAATTTTGAGACACTATTGAATACATATGGTCCAAGACCGTATATAATTTCATTCATAGATTTTTTGTTCATATCATATTCTACTAAGTTGAAACATCTCATATTTCTGGTTTCTCAGTAAATTTATATGGAGTAGTAGTCTTTGAATAAATTCTAAATCGAGTTTTTTAAAATAAATGATCATCCTTGATTTCCGAAATCAATAATTTTAAACATTGAAATATAGAGCACGAACCATGAACATTCCTTCTTTGGGATCATCCATTTTTATCTTTTAATAAAATTTTAAACTTTTATCTTGTTTTTGTTTTATCAAAATGATATCCTCTAATACCAATTGTTAGGTCTGAATATACAAAACCCAAATGAGGGGTTGAATTGTGTCTTTTCAAAAAATCATCCAAAATTATGAATTTAAATACCCTTTTTTAATTAGAATGGATAAGAATTGAACAAACATAAATTAAATGCATACCTTTTATAGTGGATGGGGCAAAAATATCCCCAAGTTCACTGCACTATATGCTCTATCTACGATCTTGGTGAATTTAACTTGGCTATTCCTCTTATCACATCACTGAAAATCCAACAACTGAGTGCAGGCAGTTTACACCATTACAATTAATATTAAAAATAATTTCTTCTAGTTCTAAATAGAGAATCTGTTATCCATATCATAGATTGAGAGAGTAGTCAAAATTCAAATAAATCCAAAAGATATTTGACTTGTAGAAACATATTAGTGTTAATAGTTTCTGAAGCACACAACTGATTTTAGATAGATCTTTTTCTTCATAAATGCGATATTCATGATGAAATAAGTCTAGAAAGATCTATTTGTACAAGAGAACTATTATTTATAAGAAAAATAATGAAAATAGTGTAGTGACAAACATATAAGATTAAACATGTATGCATCCAATGTGTAGTCCTCTTCCGAAGACGTTCATTAATTGTAGCATTGTGTATATGATCACTAGAAATATTAAATAATAGTCAAAATATTCTTTCCTATCATTTATCATACA
The DNA here is from genome assembly GCA_963277665.1 of Viscum album. Taxonomy (NCBI): domain Eukaryota; kingdom Viridiplantae; phylum Streptophyta; class Magnoliopsida; order Santalales; family Viscaceae; genus Viscum; species Viscum album. The sequence continues at coordinate 1,553,489,495 of OY728141.1, forward strand.
AAAATAACAATTGAAGAATTATATAATGAGCATTCTGATTTTGAAAATTTCAGATCCACAAAAGATGCTCGATTAACGATAGAAATTCAAAATTGAATTTACTAGGGGAGTCATAACGTCCCTTAAGAGTGAGAGTAAATATCTCTATTTAATAAATATCTTTTAATTAAATTTTTTTTTAAAAATTTGAAAAATATCTTGAAAATAGCCTATAACTTGGTATAGTCCATTACATGAATTATAAAAAATATCATCAAAATAAATCTTTTATGTTGAATATTCAAACGTAGGGTTCCTTCACAAAGTGAAAAATTACTAGACATAGGGTTCAACTAAATAGATTACATATTTCAAACATATGTTTGAAAACATATAATTGATCATCAAAGAAATGTTTATGATCCATATGTTTCTCTTTGGAACATAATTTTCATTACTTATATAGGGTTAGTTAACCAAAAATTCTTATCTTTCCAAGTGTAAGGTTCCTTTACCATATTTTTCTTATAACGTATGGTTGACAAACCATATGTACTGATCTGAACATAGGGTATAGAAACCAAACATTCTTCTTCTCATGAAAGGTTGAATACTAACATAGGGATCAAGATCCAAAGGTGTTGAACATAGTGTAGGGTTGATTCCACACATTACACTAAACCATGTAGGTTATGAACTGTGTTTCCAGAATGATCAAAAATATATCCCAAACCACATTAACAAATATTTCTTGTTAATTAAAAGATTGAAAATATTATCAGAATAAATAAAAAAAATATTAATTCCCTAAAATATAGTTAAAGTAAAATAATTAGTAAAACAAAGAAGGGTAATTTTGAGAATCAAAATCATCATAATGTATATATTTTTATTAGGACAATACCTGACCCAAATAAATGTATTACGCAATATATAAATAAAAGGATTTCATTTGATTATAATTTATGGGAGGTTTTGAAGAGTTATTATCGATTATATATTTAATTATTTAGTGAAAAAAATTTATTATTTGTGAATGACATGAGATTTATTAGTTTATGATTTTTCATAATTTTATAAAGTAATAATCCAAAAAGGATATTGGAATATATGAAATGTAATCTTTTTTTTATGTCATGGAATTATGTGATAATTTTTTATGTTAATATATAATTTGTATTAAATTCAATATGTAAAAAATGTGTTTACAACACCAAACTTAGTAGTTTGGGTCTAGGAAATCACAGTGGAATTCAACCCTAGTGTCGTCTAAAATTTTCACACTCATTTTTTGTGAATAAAGTTTTCCATTTACATCAATTATTACTCTAATAAAATCACCAAACTTATTTTCCATCATAAATCCATGATTAGGAAAACTAAAAAAATATAAATAAGTGATTTATACAGGGAAATCATGAAAGAATGAACTCATTGGGAAATGACCTTGGTAAGTCATTAAGAAATGTTATAATTTTATTTTAATTATCTTAGATGAGGCCCCATGATATGACTTTCATTATCATATCATATCACTAACATGAGATATAACCCCATGCGGGAAGGTTCGTGGTTTTTTGAGACAGATCGTTGTATAGTCATTGTAGAAATTAGATTATAAAGAGTAAATGAATTTGAATTCTGAATGTTTACTTAGATAATGGTGAGTATGATTACATATTTCATCTTAGATAGAGTTCGAGTGGAGGCTTCAGGATCATAATTTTTTATAATGTTCTGATCGTGATTTCATTAAATATATGTAAGTGCTTGTCCTGTGGAAATGAATGATAGTGGGTTTCATGTGATTCATGATTAAATCAAGAAATCACGTGGGTAACTTGGTTTTGATTTGATATAGGTTTTAAAAAATCATTGGATTACTTTGGAGACAAATGGATTATGTTTGGGTGGTGGGTCAGTGTGGGTAACCAAGAGTTAATTAGGATGGTCATCCTCAAATGGTTCTAAATGCGTTCTTGGTGGGATTGGGTACTATCAGCTCAAAATCCAACTTGATACAAAAAATTAGACATCATGTCTTTGATTGTGGCATTGGAATGGATTTTAAAGAAAATAAAGGATAAATAAAGCCTAAGTATGGATATTGATGACTTTTTTATATATTAGTTTGGATTTTGGAAATGAGAGTGGAACAAATAGTTAGTTACGCTTCTCATGATCAATGGGATGTGTTATTCTGAAACCATTCCAATATTTGTATAAAAATGTGGGAGAATAATTTTCATTGTAAATTCATTTATTATAATAATAAATATATCAATTTTAACCATTCTGAGATAACTGGTTATTAATTTTTGATAGTGTTATGATGCATCGAGAGTGGAAGGTGTGATCGAGCACCATATTTGTAGATTACTTGTGGTGGAAGGTTGTAGTTAGAAATTATTTTCTATGTTTTTTTGTTTTTAGTTGTGAATTGGATTCTCATTTGGAATTTAGAGTAGGAGCATAATCAGTTTATGGTGTTTTGATGATTGGGGTTATATGGGGTGTTTAGTTGGATAACCACCATGTATCAACCTTATTTTTTTCATCCATAATTAAATATCTTGGTTTATCAATTTCCCCCTTACAAAACACTAGGACCAAAAAAATAAAAATTGTTATAAGGCATCTATAAAATTAGATTGTAAAAACTATAGTATCATTAATATAATTTCTATATAAATAAATACATTTATATAATCAAAACAAAAACAATTAAAACTCACTTTAAATAATCGACACAATTAGTTCAGCTAAGAAACTAATAAATAAATTTCTTATGCTTCATATTTATTTTAGAAAATAGATACTTTTTAGGCATTATATATTAATAATTACCACTAATAATAAAAGAATAATTAATATACACAAATAATAATTTCATATAAACATCATTAATGATGATATATTTTGATTTTGATTTTTTTAATAAAGATAAATTATATAATTAAAATTTTATAAAATTAATATGTTTGTATATTTAGCATAATATTATTATCTTAAAAAAATTATTGATATTTTGAAGAAATAAAAAAATTATTATGAATATTTAAAATAACTATTTTTTTAATGCCTTCAATTTTATGAAATTATTTTAATAAGGAAAAATTAAAAAACCCATATAATAAGAATTAAATAAAATACAAATTATCTATTATTTCTAATAAATCAAACATGGATTAATAGAGTTCAATAAGTCTATTTTTAAATAAATTTTTTAAAATTAAGCTGACACAAACTCATATATTATCGTTGATTCATTCCTCTCATGTTCCTATAGTTAGTAATAATCAAATAAATTTTATTTAACCCCATATTAAGAAACATATTAATATATGTTTCATTTAATATTCAAGGTTTATTATTATATTATTCTAATTTATTATACATTTATAACTTATGTTTTCATGAAAATTTAATCGGTGTATTTTATTTTGATAATTCAACGATCAAATATGATTTTTTAATAATAAGTTAAATAATTTATATGAAATTTATGAAAACATAAATAAATCATTATTTTATTAATATATCATAATAATTTTTTTTATGTTCCCATTTTCCTTTTTAATCGAGTCATATAGAATTGATTATATAGGTGCTTAAACATACCAAAACCTGAAGAAGCTATAATTTATGAATAATTATAATTATAGTTTAATTAGTCATAATGTCATCAATAGGGAAATATAATTACATCAGTTATATTTTATTAGGGTAGTGGGTTATCTTTCATTATAATTGGATTAATAATAAAATACTAGATAAAAAATATGTCACTTTCGTGGAGGCGGTAGTTTGCACGTAATAATGTAGGATGTTTTTATTTATTCATAGAATACGATGAATGTAGTAAATTTTATAAAATTTAAAAAATTAATAATGTCTTAAATATAATTTGAGTTTTTTTATTTCACATTTTGGACTATCCATGTTAGGATATGAAAAAAACAAGGCATGTCATTCATATAGGCGGTGGTCCACACGTACAGATGATGATGTTTTTTATTTTTCAACGAATTTGAGGGATTGATGATGAATATTAAATTTACATTTATTTATCAAAAAATCATATATTACTATATTAATTCATAAATCCAATTCTTTCAACCATCCTTAAACGGTGGTATTGGGAAACGAAAGATGTCTCCATATGGAGGAAGCGGTCCATGAACACGCACTAACGATGCATTTGTTTTTCTTAGTTCATAGAGAGGAATAAATATTGGTTATTCCAATCATATAATAATAAATAAGTATGAAAATTATATATATTGAATTATATTAATATTTATATAATCGTTTAGGAAAAGAAAAATTAAGAAAAAAATGTTATGGATTCAAATATACTTATATTGGTACAATAAAAATTCTCTTGAAAGTATCCTTGGAGGTGAAGGCCATATGATAACGCCCATTGATAAGGGGATTATGAATGAGAAAATAAAATCTATGAGAGTTAATATGTTAATATTTTGATGAATAATTTTAATGGTTTGTATATCCTTAAATTGGTAGAATTGATCACCTTTTATAAGTGAATAAAAGAACACTTTGGATAATTTTCTTGTTATTGTAAATGATATCATTAAACTATTTTTTGTTAAATGACTTATAAAGGTAGAAATAATTAATTTTTTGTTAATTTTTTCTTGATAAATAATCAAAAATTTATTTACACATGTGTTTGAAACATGTTAGATGACTTTTTTTACTATAGTTTTTTTACTTTTACCTTTTTTTACCTTTGCAACTACTTTTTAATCACACAAATCCTATTTTACTAGAATTTAATTATTTCCAAATTTGTGTATGATGAATCTAAATTTAATCTAAATTTAAAATAACTTAATTTCTAATTAATAAAATATTGTCTTTTATATTAAAACATTTAATATATAGAAAAACATTTTTTCTATGAAAATTAAAATTAATCATTATATATTTATACACATTTATAGCATTAATTACCAATTAAATGTGTATTAACATAACTATAATTTTATTTAAAAATAATATTTTTGACATAATCTAAAATATATTAATTTAATTTATTGAAAAAATATTACCAATAATTAATAAAATAATTCTTTGAAAATAATAGTTTTATCATTATCACAGTTGTTAAGAATAATCTTATTAATCATACATTTATTTCCCAAAATAAATTTTCCTAATTAAGTAATATGATATTTTTTAATTAAAGTATGTAATTATTATTTTTTATTTAATTTCTACATGTGATGAAAATTAATTTAGTTTGATATAATCCAATAATTTAATTTTTAATAAAATGTTACCTATATTTCCAAAAATGATATGAAGGGGTTATATAATTTCAAAATATTAATTTCGAATTACTAAATTTACTAGTAACTAACTAAATATTTTATGGAGGGATATTTAAAAAAAATTAAGTCATATTTTTTTTATTATGATAATGTCATAAAATTTATGATTTTAGTAATATCTTTTTTTGTGTACAATTCACCATGAAATAGTTTGTATTATAAAATTCTCAAAAACTAAACATAAACTAATATTGTTGTTATAAATCAAAATATGATGCCAATTTTTTAAGATAGACTTTAAAATTTTTATAATTTAACATTAAAATAAAAAATTATATATATATATATAGAGATAATTAAAACTATTTTAATAGAAACTGATCATGTTAAAACATAGGTTTGATCATAAAATAAATTTTTATGATCCAGACATTTCTCTTTGGAACATAAGGTTCATTACTTATGTAGGGTTTTTCAACCAATACTTTCTTATCTAGCCAAATGTAAGGTTCATTTTCTATACATTTTTGATAAAATAATGTTGATCAACATTACATATTGATCTGAATGTAGAGTTGATAAAACACAATTTCTTCTTCTCACATAAGGTTGAAGTCTATCGTAGGTATCACAATCCATAAAAAATATCCATAACATAGGTTTGACTCAATTTGTTATGCTAAACCTCATATGGTATGAATAGAGTTTCCAGAATGTTCAAAAATATATTCTAAACACTTCTAAAAAATGTTTCTATTGAATTGAAATCTTGAAAAAATATCATAATAAATAACAAGAATATTAATTCCCTAAAATACAAATAACTTAAAATAATTTTTAGAAAAACAGCGCTATTTGTGAGAATCAAATTCATCATAATTTTTAGAGTATTGTTGACACAATACATGCCCAACAGTATCCCTATTTTTTATGACAAAAACCCTAAAATTATTATCATAATTTAGAATTTCTCAAACATTTAACATAAAATAATTTTATTTTATAAAATTATTTCAATAAACATAAATGTTGTGTTTATCCAAATTTCCCCCCTATTTTGTTATATCAAAAATAAATTGTAGAAAATGGATTAAACCAATTTTAATTTTTCGCAGAATCATAATTGGATGTTATAATAATATATGTAGATAAATAACATAGTATTTCATGTAGTATACATAGACATAAAATAATATCAAATAAATCCCATAAAATATGAATAAATATATTTTACTATCAAAAGTATTTATAAATACAATATTCAGTTTGATTGGGAACTAAGTTATCCAACTGATATGGTTAGGGTACAAGACTTTGGTTAGGGTTTGGACTAGTTTATAGTTCTAATTGATTTTGTGTATCTTGAAACATTTCTTTCACCACGGTACAAGACTTTGGTTAGGGTTTGGAGTAGTTTATAGTTCTAATTGATTTTGTGTATCTTGAAACATTTCTTTCACCACGGCTATCTATTCCCACAACTTTTTCATAAGACTATCTCCCAAATTCATAATAAAAAATATGGAACCTTGACTAACATGCCCATTTTCAACAATATTTACTTTTAAAAATTCATAAAAACATTCTTCTTATTGAATAAATTGTTCTAACTTATCTATTAATTTGTTGAGCTAAATCCTGATACATGGTTCACTTTATGTCACTTTTTAAATATGATATCATTGATTATCTAACAAAACTAATAGTGTAGAACTTTTTTACTTAAGGTTATGAAGACAATAATTCATCTCATCCATAAAAGTTGTGATTTTTTGAAATCTATGAATCAGACATCAATAGGTTGAAGGAGTAGAGGTAGAAAAACAATTTTTAAAAATACATCTATTAATGGACTCAAAATTGATTCCTAAATACCACTCCATGTCACCAAAAACAGATTTGGAAACAGATTTAGATTGAATTTTTCAAAACATCAGCTAAAATTTGTCTCTTAATAGCATCAAAATCATTCCTTAACATGAAATTTCTTTCAATTCTATAAGATGAGTCTGAACAGACTCAAACACTATCCTTGGTGTTGAATAATTTTAAAACTCATCAAAATATTTATTTGAGGACTCTAACTCCTACTTAAAAATAGAATTTTATTTTTGAAATTTATTAAAATTCATCATAAAATCTTCAACATGATTAATCAAGGAATCATATGACCATTCATTTGTATTTGGTGATTGACCAACAACATCAATTACTAAATGATTTGAAGAAAAATTCTCCAAAAACTTATCCACTAGTTTTTTAATATTTTTTTAGTAGAATAACATAAATTATCAAGAACCTATTTATTGTCTCTAGAAACTTATTATTATCTCTCAATCAATTGATCAAAAAATTAGAAATCCTGATTCTCAACAATTTCTATAGCCACATTTTCTAATATTAGCATATATTTATCTTGCTAAATAGTTTCTTCTTGGACAACTTCTTCTTGAAGATCTGGATCTTCCTCATGAACAACTAAAATAACAACATTCCAAAAATCTCAAAATTAACTCTTATCCTGTTGGTATTCCTCATGAATAGGTTTTTATTTATGAAATGATCTAGTAGCTTCACCAGAACCAAAAACTTGTTCTTCAATATGTGGGTTTTCTAATTTCATTGGTTTCATAATCAATTCCTCTATAACTTATTCTTCTTCTTATTCTTTATTAAATATCAAAATTATCTGAGAAAATATCGAAAGTCACTCAGGATTCTCTAATTACTTCATTTCCAATAGAGATTTCACCCCTTGAGAAAATGATCCTGATTTTATTGGTCATATGCACCAACTGGAATAAGATTACCTTTCACTATACTCTAGTAAAAACCAAATTTTCTTATATTACAAGCATTCAAAACATTACTTTAATGCAATTTCACTCTTGATATAAACCCAAAAACCAAATTCTTTCTGAACCAAATGAAAGGAACTGTCCTTTCATAAGGATATAATGACATAAAAGCATTTTCATAACAATAATAGCCAAAATATCTCAGAATATACCATGGAAAATTCAACTTGATTTCACTTACGAAAAAAAATGTACGTATCTGGATATAAATATTCATCAATCTTAACTTCTCTTGGAGAAATTTCCATTTAAATACATTTTACAATTTTTTTTATCTTCCTCAAGGTCATTAAAAAACATTTTCATGATGTTGGTTGATCCAAATATAAAAAACATAATGTTCACATAATTGTGATATTTATCACCAATATAACATATATTGATATGAAAAACACCTTCATGGGGATATTTCAAAAAAATCTATTTCTATAGAAAAAATAAAAATTTCCTTGTCCTATATATTTTCAAAAATAGTGTCTTCAGTATTTTAAAAATTTAAATGAACACTATTAAATAAATTCTTCAAGTATATATCATAAACGAATTCTATATTTACAACATTAAAAATAAATTGTAGACCTTGATATGTTATTTCTTTATTACGAAAAAAATATGTTTTATACAACCACTTGAAATCTAAAAATTTTCCTTGTAGAATCATTCTTGTAGAAACTCACTAACTATTCAAGTCACTAGGTTCACCTTCATTAGTTCTCTTATTTTTCCCAATTTTGAAAAATTGAAGGTTTTGAGGTAATCAGGTTCTAGGGTTTCGATGTTATATGAAATCTTCAGTAGTCGAAACGGTGTGGGAAACAAAAAGTATAAGGAAGACAAATGGTTTATGTAAAACCCCAAGATTTTTTAAATTAACATAATATTGAATGCATGAAACATTGAGTATCTAAAGAAACCACTTTGTTATAACCTAGATAGTATATATTATTTTTTTTCACCTTTTCAATATAAATTTTAAAAAACTGACATACACAGTTGCATTCTGTAAGATATTTAGTGTCTGATAATGAAAACTTATTTTTTTGTAAATAGTAACATACCATTATGAATAGTAATTTGAATAGTAATATGACCCTTATGAAATTTCAATTAGTTATTATTTTATATTATCAAGGTTAGATGATAATGAGTTCATGATTAATTTTTTATGGTGATATAAAATGAATTATAATTTTAAAATTGTTATTTTTCGAATAAATTATGATTTTATTGAAATATTAAATTAATAATATTTATAAAATTATTTTAAAAAAACTAAGTTACTTTTTTAATTCTTCACATCAAAAAAATGGTTAGGTTTATTTTTTGGTTATTTTCTAAAATACATGAATTTTGGGTGAATAGTATAATACGATAATTTAAGATAAATGCTAAAGACATGATTTATTGGGACATAAGTTATGTATGGTGGATGTAATCCCACTAGGTTCGAACTCAAATGAATTTATTTCTATCATGGGTCACATGTATTAACAAAATTGGTTGTCTTGAGGAAAATAATAAAATAATGAATAAGATATTCCCAAATCACCCATCTCTCCAATATACCCCCCCCCCACACACAATCCCGCTTCTCTTAAATCCTATCAAGCCTTGTTCCTTTTCAAAATCATACTCAAATATCCTCCCATGCTCCATCCCCACGTCCATTATCCCTTGGTCTCAAAAAACACTAGATCCTCTCCACTAAAGAGGCTCTCAAGGAAGATAACTTCATGAGGAAAACTCCACTTTTCATTTTCATGTGCCTTTATTTTATTTTTCTTTCCACACATCTTTTCATAAAAATGTTTTGAAGGATCTAGTACCATGAATGAATAGGAATTTTTTAATGATAATGGAATAATTCTTTACCATCTCTCCTTTCTCTGTATTTTATATGAGATGTGAAAACACCAACTGAGAGGTGTTAATTTATAACATTCAAGGATGACGAGTTTTCAATTTATATTACCATCTTCAATTATGTTCATGAAACCATTATGATTGTTGGACCAGACTGTAATATATGTATTATAACTCATTTATGGTTATGGAATACTTTTTTACACATAATATTAATTTATAAATCAAAATATGTTCTTTGTGATCAAGAACTGCCAAGTAACCAAAACAATTGTCATTAAAGTTTTATATAATGATTAATATTCAATCCCAACAACCTAATTATTATTATAACAATGTAATATTTAGGGTTTTAAATAATAAAATACAAATTATACACTGAATACCATTCTCATTCTACATTTTTATTTGTATATATAAATATAAGTAAACTGACCATGAAAACCGGGGAAGAAAACACTCCCAAAAAATAAAATTGGATCTCCTAACCCATAAAACGTCAATAAATAAACCTACTAAGGTTATGAAAAATAAATGAAATGTATATGAGATTCGGGAATTATTAATTTTTTTAACCTAAATTATATTATTCCGATTATTAAGAGCAAGCAAGGAACTCCAACATACTTAATGTAAGAGTTTTCCACCCAAACCTCCATTTTCATTTGGGTTACATTTATTGACTCCTTTCCTCAATGATTGTATTATGAATTATTATGTACCCCTCATAGATTCTATATGAGTGTTATATATATGTTTACCAACCATCATCCTTCTTTATTTTTTAGATATTTTCATGTTTTAAAAGGATCATTCAAAAAATTCTTCCCGATAAACAATCTCATTTCAAGGGAATTTCTAAAATACATACCTATTTTCAAGGAAACTCTATAATATTTTTTTAGAAAACAATCTCTTTATAAAATATATAATTTTATAATGAAAATAATATCCTAATTAATTTCTTTTTTTAGAAAATATTTTTCCAAAAAAAACTATTCATTTTAAAGTAAAAGAGTATTTATCTCACGAATTACCCGATGATTTTATAAGAGTATCTTCTTCTATTTCAAAAAAGTTATTGATTATTATGTATTATTGGGAGTAATAATTTATTATATCATCTATCATATTTAATATAATGGTTTATGATTAGTTTGACTATGTAAGTGCTATCTTAGAACCATTCCCCAATTTACTCTGAATGGGTATTGTTTTGCTTATTATTCAGGGATTGTTATTTACATTTCATATATTAGTTTCAATATGAATGTATATGTTGTTTATATTTATCCCCATTCATATTATTAATTCATTGGACATAGTAACTGATAGGCGGGGCCCACTATATACCCTCGGGGCATCGGTAGGTCTCTAGTGAAAAACTACTATCTTGGCACGAGGACATAACAAAATGGATTTTTATGGTATGGGAACGAGGCCTTGACAGTATGGTTATGATGTCCCGTATTATGAATTACTTAATTATTATAATAATTTTTATGGTTCATGTGGTTATTCGACTAGTAGAATACCCATGGTTATGTTTTACTATTGAATTATTAATTAAGGTCTTATTCCTTCCATAATGTGATCAAGTTCATTTTCAAAGGCTTGTTTTTTTATGTTATTCACCATGACAAATATTTATACTTATGATATTTTATGCACTATTTATTTCCCTTACTAAGCGTTTGAGCTCACCCTTTTCTTATCTTTCATTTCCCATGACACAAATAGGTATATTAGGAATGACATGCAGAAATAAACTAGGAGTTCTTGATGTTTTTAAATGAGTTTCCATGTTGTATTTCTTCTCAATTTATAATGTTAAAATTATGTTTGTATCTTATTTAAAAATCTTATAAACTACTCTATCCTTTGGGATGCATATTACTTGTTTATATGACAATGTAATAAAAGAAGGTTGTGACTCCATGAAACTATGGTTGCGTCCTTATAATTGGCATCAAAGGAAGTTTAGTATAAATCCGGGAAATTAGATTTAAAATATGTAGATTAGGGATCAAAACCATAAGGTAATCATTGAGGATAAAAATACAAGAACATCCAGGAATCTTGGTTAGGAAGATATTATGTTGATATTTATGGAAAATAAATCCCGGTACGGATACTACAAGTGGGCATGTTTCTGGAACATATGTACCTCGGAGTGAAAATTTGACAAGGAGTTTCGAGTTTGTCCTGAGGTATCTTGTTAGACAATAATGGGCCTTGCAGTGCACCTATATTGACAATACTAGGGGATATTCTTAAGATAATTCATATTTTCCTTACAAGCCATTATGAAGGATTCAAATGAAAAATTTTCCTCAAATAAACCAAGTTTATGATTATGATATTAGCGATGTATATAAATTCAATATATTCTATGTATTTTTCTATGTTGAGATTATACATTATGATATATAACCTAAACTAGTATATTCCATTATTTAGAAATGTCACCTAGTGGAAGGAATGGAAACCTCATGAATGTTCATGTCCCATTTAGGGATTTCCCTCAGATGTAAGATAACTGTGTTTTCTCTAGTGTTGTGACTGGTGCTGAGAAACATATAACTATCATTGGACAACTGACTCAGGTTATGAATAATAATCATACTCGTATATAGAATCCAGATCCACAATGTGGGGGAGCTGTTTTAGATCTCTTTATGAGACAATTTCATCCATTAATCAATGTAACTACGAAACCATTTGTAGTTTAGAAGAGGATATTTTCTCTAGAGAAGATGTTTCATACTTTGGTATGTAATGAAATAGAGAAGGTTTCCATGGATGATTATCATCTATCCGGAGATTCGGATCAGTGGAATTCAATAATCCAAAACACAAAGGAGGGAGAAGAAATATAATATATGAAATGAAGGTATTTTATAGAAATATTCATAGAAAAACATTTTATCTTTCAACAACGAGCAGATATTGAATCGTAATTCATGAATTTGAGGCAGAAGAAGGATGAAAATGTTTCTAAGTATGAGGCCATCATTAAAAGGGTGCAAATGCATGTTGTGGACTACATACTCAATCCAAGGATAAATATTGATCACCTTTTTGATGTTTTAAAACCATTCATCTGAAGGTATCTAGTCTCCCAATGTTTCTCATCATATGAAGATATTGTCTAATGTTTTATCATGTCAGAGAAGGAATTTTCTAAGTCTTATGAAATTAAAGGAAATCAAGAGAAGAAGAGGGGTACTGAAAAAATGGAAAAGGAAATAAGGAAATGGGAAATTAGGGAAGAGTTGAATTCCATCCTACTGTAATTGTGGGATGAAACTCCGAGGCACTTGCCTAAAGGGGTTGGGATTCTGTTACATTTTCAGAGAAAAATTCCACATATCTCAGGATTTTATGGGGATGAAAGAAACCACCAATTTTCAATGAAAAAATATCATGGATATGGGAAATTGTCCACAAGAGTGTCTTATGTGTCAGGGAAACATACCCCAAAGAAGGCCATGGGAGAAAGACCAACCTTATATAGTCACAACTGTGAAGGTTAATGTTCCTAATGACTAAGTGGTAAGAACTTTAATTGTTTCCACATACATAGAAAATGATTTATTTAATTCATGTTCATAGGATTCTTTCATATCTTCCCATTTTGACATGAAAATTAGGTATTTCTAATTTGATTTAATAAGAGATTTGTCAGTCAAAACTCATAAGGGATGTATCATTGCAACAAAGTTATGTCAAGCAGTTCCCATTATAGAATATAAATTTTTTTTAACTACAGATATTATTATCATACTCATGATTGACATTAATATAATCCTCAATATGGATTGGATTTTGAACTGCGATGAAAAAATTTACATCAATAAGAAAGAGGTAAATTTTTTTGAGGATGATGTGGAATCCCTTTTCTTTAGGGATGAAACATCACCATTTCATTCTCATCTAGATCCACCCCCTGTGGATCTAATGAATTAAATTATTGGGGAGGAAGGGAACCCAATATCTATGGGTTATCAATGGAATATTCAAATGGATTTCTTACCTAATGTGAAAGAATATGGTGTTGTGTTTATAGAGGATTTAAGTGTACATCCCTCAGAATAGAAACATGAGTTCCCTATTATTTTAATTCATGGTTCAAGACATATAACAAATAATCCTTAGAGAATAGACACTATAGAATTAATATAACTAAAAAAAGAAACAAGAGGAATTTAGTGTGAAAGGATTTATTCTCCAAAGTGCTTCCCCAGGGGGATCCCCTATTCTTTTTTTCAAGATAAAAGATGGATCTATGAGGTTGTGCATTAACTACAGGGCGATCAATGCTATAAAATACATAACAAGTATCCCCAACCTCTCATTGATGATTTATTTGATCAAATTCATAAAGCCTAATATTTTTCAAATATTTACCGTGGATATAAATATCCTCATTTTCTATTGAGGAATGTAGACATTCCAAATACAATATTTCGAACAAGGTATAAGCATTAAAAGTTTACAGTAAGGATTTTTGGACAGACTAATGATCCCTTAGTTTTCATGTATCAAATGAATGGAGTTTTCAATGAATATAGTGATGACTTTGTGGTGGTATTTATTTATTATATATTGATATACATAAAATTCTATGAAGATCATGAAAATCAGTTATGAAATATTCAAAAGTATCTTAGAAGAAATGAATTATATGGGATGTTTAGAAAGTTTGAATTTTAGCCTCAATCAGCTTCCTTTATTGGCCACATTGTCTCTAAGGATGGAATATTTGTTGATCCTGTGAATACAATGGATGTGTAAGAATGGCCTACTCTAACGAACATAATAGAGTTACATATTTTTATTTATTTAGAATTTTATTATCGGTGTTTTCTATAGAAAATTTCTCGTTTAGACAACATAATGTCCAATTTTACATGTAAATGGGTTAAGTTTGTATGGACAAATGAATGTGAGGATTATTTCTAATAATTGAAAAGGATATTAGTGAATTATATGATCATAACTCTACCATTAAATAATGATTGGTATGTGATCTATAGTGAAGAATCAAAGAAAGTATTTGGTTGTATCCTTATAAAAATAGATAGAGTTATTACATATGAATCAAGGAAGCTAAAAATTCACGAAAAATAACTATCCTACTCATGATCATGAGTTAGTAGATATAATCATTGTTCTAATGATATGGAAACATTATCTCTATGAAGAAAGTTCTGTGATATATACAGATCATATGTTTTTGATATATATCTTCTCATCAAAATAACTCAACATGATGCAAAGGTAATGGATTGAACTACTCAAATATTATTATTGTTCCATAAACTACCACCCATGAATGTAAAAATAGGTAATTGATGCATTCAGTAGGTTGGATAATGGAGTTCTCAACCAAATTAGGATTGATAAGGGTTATTTTTACATGGATCTAGTGAGGATTGATATGGGAATTATCAAAGAAGGTGAAGCATCACTATTTTTGCAAATGGTTTAACTATAATATTTATTGGAAATAATTAATGCTTCATAGTCTGATGATGTGAATCTTTAAAATAAAATCAATCCTGTGAAAGATGTGATGTTAGATGACTTCATGTGTGAATATGGAATTATAAAATTTGGGAAGACACTATTTGTTTCCTCTATACACGAGTTGAAAAGGGGCTTATTGGATGATGTTCATAGTTCAAATTTCACTATACATCCTGGTAGCACTATGATGTATAGATATTTGAAGGAACATTTTTGGTGGGACAACATGAATATGGAAATTGTGGGTTATGGAACAAGATGTTTTGAATGTCAATAAGTGAAGTCTGAGCGACAACATCCTATAGGAGTCATGAAACCACTACCTATTACTACATTTAAATGTGATGGAATCACCATGGATTTATTCAATGGGTTACCTAAGACTCTGAGAATGAATGATGAAATATGGGTAATTTTTTACTGACTGACAAAATCTTCACATATACTCACTACAAGAGAGGTTTTTCCATTGGAGTGTGTAGAATGAATCTATATCAATAAAGTTGTGAGACTTGATGGAGAACCTCTATCAATTTTTTCTGATCATGATCCCCAATTTACATCCAAATTCTAGATTAATCTTTAGAAAGCATTGGATACTGAGCTTCATTTGAGTACTTCTTATCATCCTCAAACTGATGGGCAATTAGAATGGATGATCCAAACCTTAGAGGACATGTTAAGATCATGTTCACTAAACTTTCAAGGTATTTGGGATCAATATTTACCTTAAGTGGAGTTTCTCTGAAAAAATAGTTTCCATTCCAGTATTCAAATTTCACCATATGAAACATTATATGGAAAGATATGGCTTACACTAACATGTTTGGGTGAAGTTGGTAAAAGGAAGCTTCTGGGGACAAATATTGTGGAGGAAACAAAAGTGATGGTGAGGAATATTCAACGCCTTATCAAATAATCTCAAAGTAGGAAACAAATATATGTTGAGAATCGAAGGAAGGATTTGGAGTTTCTAGTAGGGGATCCTATTTTTTTAAAATTATCTCTATTGAAGGGTATTATATAATTTATGATGTAAGGGAAAATGAGCCCTAGGTACATAGTTCCTTTTGAAATTATGGATAGAAATGAAACTATTGCATATCGTTTGGTTATGCCACCTAGCCTGTCTAAAGTAAAAAATTTGTTCCATGTCTCATTACAGAGAAATTACATGCCAAACCCAACACATGTCCTCACTTATGAAGGTATAGAATTAGAACCCGACCAATCCTACTGTGAATTGTCTATCCAGATTCTAGATTCTAAAGAAAAAGTGTTGAGAAATCGAATGAATTGATTGGTAAAGATACTTTGGAAAAATCATAAAATCAAAGAGTTGACATGGGAGCCTGAAGAGAAGATGATGAAGAACTTCCCAGTTCTTTTTGTGAGGAAACATTTTGGTAATTTCAAGGGCTAAATTTTTTGTAGGGAGGGGACAATGTAACATCCCAATATTTATTAAATAAATTAAATATTAAATGCACAATACACTGAGTATCTATAAAACACCACTTTATTATAACCTAGATAGTAAACATAATTATTCCACCTCTGTAATTTGAATTTTGAAAAACAGATATACATAGTTGTGTTCAGTAAGATATTTTTAGTATGATAAGGAAAAATTAAATTTTCGTGAATAGTAACATACCCTAATGAATAGTAATATGATACTTATAAATAGAAAATCAATTACTATTTTATTGTATTAAGGTAATAACATAATGAGTTTTTGACTAATTTTTCAATGTTAAATAAAACAAATTTTAGGTTTAAAATTTTTAGTTTTCAAATAAATTATGATTTTCTTGAAAAATTAAATTAATAATATTTGGAAAATTATTTTCATAAAATGGAATTCTTTTTTGAATTCTACACGTTGAAAAATGTTTAGGTATTATTTATTGGATTTTTCTAAAATACTTGAATTTTGGGTGAATATTAAAATACGATAATTTACGATAAATGTTAAATAAAATATTTATTGGGCCATAAGTGATGTATGTCAGATGTAATCCCACTAGGTTATAACTCACATGCTTTTATTGATATTATTATTGACCTTAATCAACACTATATGTTGTCTTGAGGGAAATAATAAAATAATTTATAAGATACTCACCAATCACCCTCTCCTCAACAATACCACCCCCCTTACTTCCTCTTCTCTTCACTACTCTCAGGAATTGTTCCATATCTGAATTTTTCTCAATTATCCTCCCAAGATCCTCCCCCACATCTATTAGCCATTTTTTCTCATAAAAAATCCAAAACATCTCTCCTAAAAAGGCTTTAAAGGAAGGTGACTTCAACAGAACAATTCCTCTTTTTTATTTCCATGTTCTGTTATTTTCGTTTCTTTCCTCAAATCATTTCATACAATTGTTGTGATGACTCTAATACCATAAAATTTACTAGAATTGTTTTATGATAAAATAAAAATTCTTCACCATCTCTCATTCCCCCTTATTGTATACTATAAATGAAAACATAACTTGGGATGTGTGAATTTATTACATTCAAGGACAACGAGTTTTCAATTACTATTACCATATTTAATTTTTGTCATGAAACCATTTTTATGGATGAAGCAGACTAATATATATTTATTATAATTTATTTAGGTAAATTTATTAAATTTTTAAAAAAGATATTAATTTATAAATCTAAATAAGTTTATTACGATCAAGAACCACTAATTAACCCAAAGATTTGTCATTAAATTGTTATATAATGATTCATATTCAATCCCAATAACCAAATGATTTGTATAACCATGAAATATAATTGTTTTTCACTAAAAACATACAGCTTTGTTTTGGTACAACCATTCCCATTCAACATGTTTATAGGTACATGAATATAAGTAAACTAATCATGAAAACCAAGGAAGAATGCACTCACAAACAATGAAATTAGATCTCTTAACCCATCAAAAGTCCATAAATGAACCTGATAAGGTTATGATAAAAAAATTAATTGTATAGGATACTCTAGAATCATTAATTTAGGAACATAAATTTGATGATTATTATCATTAATATCATGTGAGGAAAACAAACTGACTAATGGTAAGGGTTTTCTGACCAAACCTCTATTTTTACTCAGGTAACTTTTATTGTACACTTACCTCAATGAAATTATTATGTTTTATTATGTACCCCTAATAAATTATATATTATTGTTATATATATTTTTACCAACCACATTCCTTCTTTAGTTTATGGGGTTCTATACATTTTAAAAGGCTGTTTCAAAAATTCTTTCCCAATAAACAATTCTGCTTCCAGGGAATTTTTCAAATACATACCTATTTTCAAGGGAACTATATAATATCTTTCTAAAAAACATTATATTTAAAAAATAAGTCTTTTTATTTCTTAAATAATATCTTACTTCACTTCTAGTTTTACACAAATAATTTCCAAAAATTACTATTCAATTCAAAGTAAAAGAATATTTTTCTCAAGAATTACTTGATGATTTTATAAGAGTGTATTCATATATTTCAACACTATTTTTTATTATTATGTATTATTCAGATTAATATTTTATGATATCATATAGCATATATAATTTAGTGGTTAATTATTTGTTTGACTGTGGATGTGATATCTTAAAACCATTAACCAATTTACCCTGAATGGTTAGTGATTATGATTAATGTTCGGGGAATGTTAATAAAATATCATATATTAGTTATAGTATGAATATAATTGTTGTTTATTTTTATCCCCATTAATATGAGGAATAAGTTGGTCTTATTAATTGATGTTTGGGGCTTACTGTAGCCCCTTTTTTCATTAGTAGGTCTCATGAGTCTTGTTTTGCTTTTGGCACAAGGCGTTAACAAAATGGATTTTTATGGTCTTTGAATGAGGCCTCGACGGAATGGTTATGATGTCCCACAATATTAATTACCTAATTATTAAAATTTTATTTAAGGTACATGTGGTTATTTGACTATTATAAAACCCAGAATAATGTTTTATTATGGATTTATTAATTCAACCCTTATTCTTGTCATAATGTGTTCATGTTGATTTTTAAAGGCACATGTTTTTTAGTTATTGACCATTAATAATGTTTATTTTTATTATATCTTCCATTGTATTGATTACCCTTACAGATCTTTTGAGATCACCCATTTCTTATGTTTCATTTTCTTATGACACAAAGAGGTATATTAGGAATGACTCACAGAAATAACCTAAGAGTTATGAATTTTGTTAAAGGAGATTTTATGTTGTGTTTTTTTTCAAGTTGTAATGTTGAACTTATGTTTGTATATTATTTTCAATATTAATAAACTAATCAGTCATTTAGGATGAATATTCCTTGTTTATATTCCTTTGAAATCAAATTAGGAACCGGCTCCTAGAAACTGGGGATGGGTACTTACAGTTTCAGTGGGAGAAAATTTTCCCACATCACCTTGTTTTTCATGCCACTACATAAGATAATTATGAATAATTTTGAAAAAACTTGACATTATAAAAACATAAAACAAACATTATTTAAGAAAATAAGAAGTTAATATAAAAAATTTAATGTAGGGAACAAAATTCAATAGAGATAAATAATCATAAAATTAAAAGAATACTTAGTTAAAACATTAAATAAACCTAACTCCACCTTAATATAATCAAAACTATCAGTTGGATGGGGTTTGGTAAAAATATCATCCAATTGATATTCATAATTAATAAATTCAAAATATATATCCCTTTTAAGGACATGAACTCTTAGAAAATGATGCCTTATATCAATGTTCTTTGATTGGGAATGACTTATAGGATTTTTAAAAATTATTTATTTCACTTGTATTATCACATAAAATGGGAATACTATTATAATTTAGTCCAAATTATATTAGTTTGTTTTCTATCTATAATACTTGTGTAGAAAAACTTCCAGAAGACACATATTCTTCAACAACGGTTGACATATTCACAGAGTGTTGTTTGTTACTAAACAATGAAACTGACGATTTTCCATGAAATTGAACGGTTCCTGAGGAAAGTTTTCTCTATAATGTAAGTACTCCAAAATCGGCATCTAAATATGAAATTAAATTAAAATCATATGTTTTTGGGTAAATATTAGAATGAAAAATAATTCCTTTTAAATATCTATAAATTAAATTAACAATAATAAGATGAGATTATTTTATATTTGATTGAAATATATCACAAAGACATAATGAATACATAATGTATTGTTTTTTAGCAGTAAGATAAAATAAACAACCAATCATACCTCTATATAACTTGTTATCAACTGGTTTCCAAGCATCATCCAAATCAAGTTTTATATTTGTACACATGTGAGTTGTATGTATATTTCTACTTTTAATACCATACCCTTTTAATAAATCTATAATATAATTTATTTTATTTAAGAAATTTCCATAATATTTTTGATAAAGTTGAAATCCTAAAAATAAATTTAGTTTCCCATTATACTCATTTCAAATTATTTTTTCATAATATTTGAAAAATAATAACAATTACTATTATTACGTGAACCAATAACAAAATCATCAACATAAATTTGAAATAATAAAATTTTTGGACAAATTTTTTTCTTAAAAAGTGTTGGATCTTCAAAACCAACAGTAACACCACATTTCAAAAGAAAAGAACTAAATCTTTCATACTAAAATCTATGTTCATATTTAAGTCCATAGATATCTTTAATAAGTTTAAATACATATTTGGGTTTTTGGGGATTTTCAAAATAAGGAGGTTTTTAAACATAAACATCTTCCATTAAATAAACATTTAAAATGGTAGACTTACCATCCATCTGATATAATTTAAGACTCATATGATATGCATAACCTAGAACAATTATAATCTCTTCTAATATATATACTAGGGAAGTGGTTTGATCTTAATCTATACATTCTTACTGATTGTAACATTTTTCTATTAATCCTGATTTCTTCACAGTGATGATCCATTGATCAGGTTGATTGTTTCTAAAAACCAACTTGGTTCCTATGACTGGATTTTTTTTGGTCTCTCTACAAGTCCCCGAACATTGTTTCTGTTGAATTATTTTAACTCTTTCTACATAGCTATCATCCAAATTTCATCTTCTAAGGATTCATCAATAGTTTTATGTTCTAATTGAGATAGAAAGGTAGAGAATTAAGATAGGTTTCCTAAAATTATTCTAGTTCTTATTCCTATGTCTGAGTCTCCTTTAACAATTTTTAAAGTGTGGTTCTTTAAAATTCTAGAATATTTATGCAGAACCCCATTAGGTTCAACAGTTTCAAGTTCTTCTCGACTAGTCTGTTCTTTATTAAAATCAAAATCAAATTCATTTTAATTGTTTAAAGTCTCATGTTATCAAAAGTGTCAATTAATTAATATTTTTTATATTTCCTGTTAATGAATGGGTAAGTTTCATTAAACTTCTCATGAACCGACTCTTCAACAATATGTGACTTTTTATTATTCATCATATTTTAGATCAAACTTACCAATATTATACTTGTTTTTCAAGATTAACACCATTAATCCAAAAACATTAAAGTACTTTACATTAAAATATTTTTATTCCAAAGCTCTTAAGGTGTCCTTTTGAAAATAGGGTAAATTAAAACATTATTAATGATATAGTAGGCTCTTGTAACAAATTTTTACAAAAAATAGGTAGGTATATTTTATTCATTTAGTATAGTCCTAGACAAGTTTTGAATAGTTCAATTTATTTATTCAACAATTATATGTTATTGAGGTGTTATTGATATAGAGAAGGTATATTTAATACCCAGATTTGATAAAAAAGAGTTAAATTCCTTATTCTCAAATTCATCACCATGATCACTTCTTAATGAAATTATTTTGAACTCTTTTTCATTATGTACATTTTACAGAAATTTTCAAAAATAGAGAAAAAATTTCTCTTAATATTTATAAAATAAGGCAAGGAAATCCTAGAATAATCATCAACTAGAACATGAATATATAATTTATCATCCAAACATTCTATCTTGGATGGTCCATACATATTCGTGTGGATATGTTCTAGATATTTTTATGTAGAAATTCTATTAACAGATTTGAAGGAAGATTTGTGTTGCTTTCCAATTTCTCATGTATCACAAAATTTATCATCATAAAATTTAAAACTATGTTAATCTTATGTTATTTTTTTATTAGAAATTTTTTTAACGCCAAAATATTACAATGACCAAGTATCCTATTCTAGGTCCTTGAGTCACTCGTCTTAGAAGATAAATAGTTCACTTTTTTATTACCCAATTTATGTAAGTCCAAAGTATAATCATTATCAATTATAGGTGTTCTAAACATAAAAAATTTAATTTTAAAAACATAGAAATAATTTATAGAGAAATCAACATTAACAAAATTATCACATAGCTAAGAAATACTTATTATGTTGTTCTTAAATCCTTACACATAATGTACATTTTTGATTGATATGATCTTTGGATCTCCAAAAGTTCTAATATTAATTATTTCCCCAATGGAATAATCACTAAAGGTAACATGACATCCATCCATTTGAGTCAATGAATGATAATTTGATAGATCTCCACTCATATGACTTGAGAATATATTTTCCATACACTAAATTCTATTTATATTCCTGTGTCCTTTTACCTGCAAAAGAATTTATAAAAATAATTTTTTTGGTACCAATATTTTCTTTGGTCCAGTATTGTTACCTAGATGAGATATGGGAATCTAGATCTGATTTGTTTTTCCATAACTCATATCATTTTCTCTAGATAAACCATTTGAAATAAAATCCTTTTTAAGGCCACTTATTTGAGGATTTTTTAAATAATTGTTCATTTTTATATGCCCTTTTGTTCCACAGAAGTGACAAGTAACAATTTTTGAGTTGAAAACAAAATAATTCTTATAATGATTAGGTTTCTTGACATTACTTCATATAGATTATATCTCCATATTTATTATACTATTACTAAGAATTTCATTCAGAATATTATCTCCTTTTATAATGTTAATAGAATAAATTTTATAAGTTTCTGTTTCATCTTGTAAAGCATTAATCATTTTTCCATGACCAGCACAATTTTTAGTAGATGAGTTAATTTTTTCAATTAACTCCTAATGTTGTTTAAGTAAGGTATCTTTTCCTCCTAAAACAACATTATGAATATTCTTTGACGTTGGGTGATTCTTTTATAAGGATTTATATTTCTCTTATATCATTGTGAAATAGGAAGCCAATTTATCATTTGAACAACTAGAATCCGAGTTAGAATTAGAAGAATAATTGGTTTGTACCTTAACTTCTTCAGCAATGAAGCACATATATCCTTTTGGACATGATTCATTAGTTTTTGAATCATATTTAGATGAGTTTCTAAAGACTTCATAAAAAATACATGTTTCGTTTACAACTCTTCTAATTTTATTTTCATAATCAGTATTTTTATGATACTCCTTATCTATATTTCTCTCTTTACCTTTTATATGAGGATAATCAGGCCTTATATGACACAATTTATTTGTATTCAAATAATCTGACTTCTCTTCAGTATTTCTCAACATTTTTTAATGGATTTATAAATCCTCATTTCTTCTTATAATATTTTCATTTTGGCTAACTGGGCTAGTTTCATTTCAGAATCAGATGAATTAGAATTATTTTCTTTTCTGAATTATTTCTTTATTCTTCTACTTTTCTTCTGAGATTTTACATTCAGAGATGTTTGTCATTTTCCATGATAATTTTATGATCTTAAACTTCGAATTTCTTTTCATATTCATACATCATCAATGTCCCAATTAGTTATTTCATGATCATATATTTTTATAGGTGATTATTATATAATAGCAACAGATATCCCATTACACTTAAAAGGCAGTACTCTCAGTAATTTTAACACTTGATCAGATATTTTGATAGGTTCACCTAAGGCTATAATATTATTTATAATTTATGTAATACTTCCATTAATCTATGTAATAATTTCCCCATAAACATCTTAAATGTTTCAAATTTCATTTTTATACTACATACCGACTCTATCTTACATTATCTATTCCTTTATAGAAAATTAAAATGGTTTACCACATTTCATAAGTAGTATAAAATTTTGAGACACTATTGAAGTCATATGGTCCAAGACTGTAGATAATTTCATTCATAGATTTGGAGTTCATATCATATTCAACTTCAGTTGCAACATCTGATGTTTCTGGTTTCACAGTAATTTTATAGGGATTAGTACTCATTGAATAATCTCTAAATCCAATTTAATAAAATAAATGATCATCCTTGATTTCCAAAAACAATAATTTTAACCATTGAAATATGGAGCATGAACCATAGACATCCCTTCTCTGGGATAATCCATTTACATGTTTTTACAGACTTTTTATCTTTTAGCTTATTTTAGCTTTATCAAAAAATCTCATCTGATACCAATTGTTAGGTCGAAATATACAAAACAAAAAAGATGGGTTGAATCGTGTCTTTTCAAAAAAATCTTCCAAAATCTTGAGTTTAAATACCATCATTTAGTTAGAATTGATGAGCATAGAACAAACATAAATTGAATACATACCTTTTATAGTTGTGGGGGCACAAATATCTCCTAGTCCACTCCACTAGATGCTCTGTCTACGATCTTGGTGAATTTAACTAGTCTATTCCTCTTATCACATGACTTAAAATCCAAAAAATGAGTGTGGGAAGTTGACACCATTACAATTAATACTAAATAAAATTTCTTCTAGTTCTAAACAAGGAATCTATTATCTATAGCTTAGATCGATAGAACAATAAAAATTCAAATAAATCAAAAAGATATTTGATTTGTAGAAAAAAATTAGTCATAATAGTTTCTGAAGAACACAACTAATTGTAGATAGATCTTCTTCTAAATAGATACAATATTCATGATGAAATAAGTCTAGAGAGAACTATTTGTACAAGATAAATTCTATTTTTACGAACAACAATGAAAACAGAGTAGTCACAGACTTATAAGATTAAACATATATGTATCCAATGTGTAGTACTCTTATGGAGTCATTCATTAACTCTAGAACTGTGAATATGATCATAAGAAATATTAAATAATAGTCAAAATATTCTTCCCAATAATTTATCAAACGAAAATACTACTTGATGAATTATATAATGAGCATTCTGATTATGGAAATTCCAGATCCACAAAAGATGCTCGATGAACCGTAGAAATTGAAATTTGAATTTACCGGGGGAGTCATTACTTCCCTTAAGAATGGGAGTAAATATCTCTATTTAATAAGATTATTTGAATTAAAAAAATTAAAAAGCTGTTGAAAAAGATCTTTCAAACAGCCTGTAACTCGGTCTAGTCCATTACATGAATTACAGAAAATATCATCAAAATAAATCTCTAATGTTGAAAAGTCAAACGTAGGGTACCTTCACAAAGTGATAAAATACAGAAAATAGGGTTCAACTAAATATATTTCATCTTTTGAATGTATGATTCAAAAAATAGGTTTTACCCTCAAATTAATGTTTATGATCATTTTGTTTCTCTTTGGAACATAATTTTCATTACTTTTTTTGGGTTTGTTAACCAAACATTATTATCTTTCCAAGTGTAAGGATACTTTAAAATATATTTCTTATAACTTATGGTTGATTAACCATATATACTGATCTGAACATAGGGTAGAGAAACCATAAATTCTTCTTCTCACATAATATTGAATACTAATATAGGTATCCAGATCCAAACGTGTTGTAGATAGAATAGGGTTGATTCCATACATTATGCTAAACTATGTTGGTTATGAACTGTGTTTCTAGAATGTTAGAAAATATATCCTAAACCCCTTTACTAAATATTTCATGTTAATTAAAAGCATGAAAATATAATCAGAATAAATAAAAAAATATTAATTCCATGAAATATAGTTAAAGTAAAATCATTAGTAAAACAAATAAGGGTAATTGTGAGAATCAAAATCACCATAATGTATATATTATTATTGGGACAATAACTATCAAAAATAAAAGTATTACACAATATATAAATAAAAGGATTTCTATTGATTATAATTTATGGGAGTTTTTTAAGAGTTATTATCGATTATATAATTAATTATTTAGTGAAAAAATATTCAATATTTGTGAATGACATGAGATTTATTAGTTTATGATTTTTCCCAATTTTATAAAGTAATAAACCAAAAAGGATATTGGAATATATGAAATGTAATATTTATTTTATATCATGGAATAATGTGACAATTTTTATGTTAATCTATTATTTTTATTAAATTTAGTAAGTAAATAATGTGTTTACAACACCAAACATTGTAGTGTGGGTCTAGGGAATCCCAGTGGAATTCAACCCTAGTGTCATCTAAATATTTTACAGTCATTTTATGTCAATAAATTTTTCCATTTTCATCAATTATTTCTCTAATCAAATCACCAAACATATTTTACAGAATAAATCCATGATTAGGAAAAATAAAAAAATATAAATAAGTGATTTATACAGGGAAAGCTTGAAATAATGAGCTCATTGGGAAATGACCTTGGTAATTTATTAGGAAATGTTATAATTTTATTTTACTTCTCTTAGATGAGGCCACATGATATGAATTTCATCATCATATCATATCTCTAACAATGGATATGACCCCATGCATGAAGGTTCAGGGATTTGTGAGAGAAATAATTGTATAGTCATTTTGGAAATTACATTCTAAAGAGTAAATGAATTTGAATCTTGAATGTGTAATTAGATAATGGTGAGTATGAATTCAGATTTCATCTTAGATAGAGTTCGAGTGGAGGCTTTAGGATTATGATTTTTTAAATTGTTCTGATCATGATTGCAAGAGATATATGTAACTTCTTGTCCTGTGGAAATGAATGATAGTGGGTTTCATGTGATTCATGATTAAATCATGAGATCACGTGGGTAATTTTGTTTTGATTTGATGTAGGTTTTAAAAAATCATTGTATTAATTTGGAGAAAAATGGATCATGATTGGGTGGCGAGTCAGTGTGGGTGACCAAGTGTTATTTAGTATGGTCATTTTTAAAAGGTTCCATATGCGTTCTCAGTGGAATTAGATACTATGAGCTCAAAATCCAACTAGATAAAAAAAATTGGACATCGCGGCTTTTTTTGTGGATTTGGAATGAATTTTAAGGAAAATATAGGATAGGTAATCCCTAGGTATGGATATTGATGACTTTTTTATATCAATTTGGATTTTGGAAATGAGTGTGGACCAAATAGTTGGTTACACTTCTCATGATCAATGGGATGTGCTATTTGAAAACCATTCAAATATTTGTATATGAATGTGGGGGAATAATTTTTATTGTAAAGTCGTTTATTATAATAAGAAATATATCAAATTTAACCCTTGTGAGATAACTGGTTATGAATTTTTGATATTGTTATGATGCATCGAGAGTGGCGAGTGTGATCGAGCACCATATTTTTAGATTACTTGTCATGGAAGGTGGTAGTTAGAAATTATTTTATGTTGTTTTTTTTAGTTGTGAATTGGATGCTCATTTGGCATTTAGAGTAGGATCATAATTATTTTATGGTGTTTTGATGATTGGGGTTGGATAGGGTGTTTAACTGAATTACCACCATGTGTCAACCTTATTTTTTTCATCCATAATTAGATATCTTGTTTGATCAATTTCCCCCTTACAAAACACTAGGATGAAACAAATAAAAATTGTTTTAAGGCAACCATAAAGTAAGATTTTAAAAACAATAGTATCAATTAATATAATTTCTATATAAATAAATACATTTATAAAATCAAAACAAAACCAAGTAAAACTCATTTTAAATAATCGACACAATTATTTTATCTAAGAAACAAATAAAGAAATTTATTATGTCTAATGTTTATTTTATAAAATGGATATTTTAGGTATAATATATTAATAATTAACACTAATATTAAATGAATAATTAATATACGCAAATAATAATTTCATATAAAATTCATTTATGATGATATATTTTGATTTTAATTTTGTTTAATAATTACAAATTATGAAATTATTATTTTATAAAATTAATATGTTTTTTTATTTAGCATAATAGTGTTATCTTAAAACGAATTTATTGTTATTTTCATGAAATAAACAATTTATTGGGAATATTGAAAATAATGATTTTGTTAATGCCATAAATTTTTTGAAATTATTTTGGTTAGGAAAAATTACAAAATCCCATAAAATAAATAGTAAATAAAAAATTATTTATTATTTATAATAAATCAAACATGTATTAATAGAGTTTAATAAGCCTATTTTTAAATAAATTGGTGGAAATTAAGATGACACAAACTCTTATATTATGATTGATTCATTCCTCTCATGTTCCTGTAGTTAGTAATAATCAAATAAATTATATTTTACCCCATATTAAGAAACATATTCATATATATTTCATTTAATATTCAAATTTTATTGTTATATTATACTAATTTATTATACATTTATTTCTTATGTTTTCATTAAAATTTTATCGGTGTATTTTATATATATAATTCAACGATCAAATCTGATTTTTTAATAATAATTAAAATAATTTACATAATATTTATGAAAAAATAATTAATTAATTATTTTATTAATATATCACAAAAATATTTTTCTTTATGTTCCCATTTTCTTTCTTAATAGAGTCATATATCATTGATCATATAGGTTCTTAAACATACAAAAACCTAAACAAGCTATAATTTAAGAATAATTATAATTATAGTTTAATTAGTTAGAATGTCATCAATAATTAAATATAATCACATTAGTTATATTTTATTAGGTTATTGGGTTATATTTCCTTATAATTGGATGAATAATAAAAGACTAGATAAAAAAGAAATACATCACTTTAGTGGAGGTGGTAGTTCATACGTATTAATGTAGGATGTTTTTATTTATTCATAGAATACGATGAATGTAGTCAATTGTTTAAAATTTAAAAAATTAATAATTTTATAAATATAATTTTATTTTTTTTATTACGCATTTTGGACCATCCATTATAGGATATGAACAAAAACAAGGAATGTCATTCATATAGGAGGTGGTCCATAGGTACAGATGATGATGTTTTTTATTTTTCAATGAACATGAGGGATTGATGATGAATTTTAAATTTCCATCTATTTATCAAAAAATATTATATTACTATATTAATTCATAAATCCAATTCTTACAACCATCATTAAACGGGGGTATTGGGAAATGAAAGATGTCTCCTTGTGGAGGAAGCGGACCGTCAACATGCACTAACGACACATTTGTTTTTTTAGTTGATAGAGAGGAATAAATATTGGTTATTCAATTCGTATTATAATAAATAAGTATGATAATTAAATATATTGAATTATATTGGTATTTATATAATCATTTCATAAGAGAAAAACTAAGAAAAAAATGTTATGGATTCAAATATACTTATACTGGGACACTAAAAATTCTCTTGAAAGTATCCATCGAGTGAAGGCCATATGATAACATGTAGTAATTAGGGGATTATGAATGAGAAAATAAAATCTATTAGAGTTAATATTTTATTCTTTTGATGAATATTTTTTATGGTATGTATATCATTAAATTGGTAGAATTGATCCCATTTTATAAGTGAATAAAAGAACAATTTGGATTATTTTCCTTTAATTGTAAATGATATCATTAAACTATTTTTTGTTTAATGACTAAAAAATGTCGAAATAATTAATTTTTGTATACTTTTGTCTTGATAAATAATCACAGTTTTATTTACACATGTTGGATGTCTTTTTTTACTATAGTTTTTCTACTTTTACCTTTTTTTACCTTTGTAACTACTTTTTAATCACACAAATCCTATATTACTAGAATTTCCCTGTTTCCAAATTTGGGTATGATAAATCTAAATTTAATCTTAATTTAAAACAACTTAATTTATAATTATTATAATATTATCTTTTATGTTAAGAAATTTCATATATAGAAAAACATGTTTTTGATGAAAATGAATTTTAATCATTATATATTTATACACATATATAGCATTAGTTTCCAATTAAATGTGTATTAACATAATTATAAATTTATCTAAAACAATATTTTAGAAATTATTTAAAATATATTTATTTAATTTATCGAAAAAATATTACCCATAATTAATAAAACAATTCGTTGAAAATAACAGTTTTGTTATTATCACAGTTTTTAAGAATAATCTTATTAATCATACATTTATTTCCAAAAAATAAATTTTACGAATTAAATAATATGATATTTTTGAACTAAAATATGGAATTATTTATTTATTTATTTAATTTTACATGTGATGAAAATTAATTTAGTTTGATATAATCAAATTATTTAGTTTTTAACAAAATGTTAAATATATTTCTGAAAATGATATACAGGGGTTCTATAATTTGAAAATATTAATTTAGACTTACTAAATTTACTAGTAACTGAATAAATGTTTCATGGATAGATATTAAATAAATAATTCATATTTTTTTATTAGGATAATGTCATAAAATTGATGATTTTAGCAATATCTTTTTTCATGCACTATTCATCATGAAATAGATTGTATTATAAAATTCTCAAAAATTAAACTCAAAAAAATATTAATGTTATAAATCCAAATATGAGGCCAATTTTTTAAGGTAGACTTTAAAATTTTTATAACTTAACATTAAAATAAAAACATATATGTATACATAGATAATAAAACTATTTTAATAAAAACTGAACATGTTAAAATATTAAATATTCTTATTCTTACTTCCTATGAATTTTTAATAAAATTTGTGTTAACATTTCATTAATATATTAATAAATATTTTATCAAAAATATATTTCAAATCATAAATTAATTCACAAGAGATGCATTTTTGAAGGGTTAAATTTTGGTTTTTTGTTTCATGTGGAACAAC
Organism: Viscum album; assembly: GCA_963277665.1. Classification (NCBI taxonomy): domain Eukaryota; kingdom Viridiplantae; phylum Streptophyta; class Magnoliopsida; order Santalales; family Viscaceae; genus Viscum; species Viscum album. Next base: position 1,553,520,987 of record OY728141.1, read on the forward strand.
CTATTAAAAAGATTTAGATTTTAGAAAAATCTAAAATCTAAATTATTAAGGGGTAAAATACCCCTCCCAAATAAATTGCATCCTCGCAATTTTAAATACATCTTCCAAATAAAAATGTTTATTTGTATCTTTAAGATAATAATTACTCGGGATATGTTTTCGAATGAGATGTCTACATTAATATCATAGATATTATATGGAAACACATATTTTACCCATGCCATTTCAATAGATTGATTAATTTTTTTTATTAACTTGTTTCTCCATACCGTTATTTTTTCAAACATAATGAATATTCTCATTTCTTTGAGTCATTTTCTTGGGTATTCCCTCCAACATTTTTTACATGTAAGAAATTTAATAATTATTTATTCATCATATTTGTCACCCATCAAAATGGGAATTCATCCAAATCTTATTCTATGTTCTTCATAAATAAATTATGTTCATGTCACTAATCATAATTCCTAATATCTGGTTTGGTATAATCAAAATGATTCACAAATAAGTTCTTATCCCATGAAGTTGATCATTGTGAAAATCTACACATTTTACATGGAATACACTGTCAACTAGATTCATTTAGTAATCATCAACTACAAAAAACAAAAGGAGTTAATATTTATTTATTAACACCTTAATAAAATATCTATAATATATGAAAAAAAATTACTTATTAAAAATTATAAGAGTATCAGTATTTTCAACCAAAATCACTCTCAGATCAATCTAGTTTTATATCATTCATGTTCTCTCACATTCCTTAAGATAATTCTTTAACCATATAAATTAATCATAATGTAATTTAAATAGAATCTTAATAAAAAAATAATATCCCTAAAGAGTGTCTAACATGGTGTCCAATATTATGCCCACTCATGATGCACCATATAAAATATTGAGATGATACATAATCAATATTTTTCTTCATGATTACCCCAAGGTTTATTTATACAATATAATCCTCTCCATGACAGTATCCAAAGAGTTCTTAAATTTCAAGGTGAACTATAAAATAACTACTTTACCAAATCATTATGATTCAATCATATACAAAGACTTATCCCTATGGTTTTGAGGAAAATTATCTTATCATATCCGAAAAGAATGAAAAATATACAACATTACCTGAAATAACCTAAAGGGTTTTCTAAAACATTAAAATTATTATGAACCCTATCTTATCAAATAATGATAAAATTTATAAAATTGATATTATCCTTAACTGATAAAATCTTAACCCAAAAAATTAATTAATCCTTTGTATAATATCAATTATAGCTGTTTGGACCTGACTATATCATAATTACATGACATATATAAAATATTTTATTATAATGAATTCCCATTATATTTTCTACTTAAATCATTCATGAATTATGAAAAAACATAAACTAATAAATCCTATTCCATTATCAACTAATATAAATTATTCAAATATTAAAGAATATTATAGATTTATAATAAGTCTATTTCATCTCCCATTAACAATCGACACAATATATTCTACTACCCATATCACATTTCCTAATATCCTAAGGAAATTGAAATGTTATAAGTAGTGATTACAAATGGTTATTAATTGTAAACATAAGCAATGAAAACAAAATATTCTATGTGAGCATAATATTATTATAAAAATATGGAAATAATATATAATTAAAATAATGCAATGTTAGAATGAAACACAAATCATAAATTATCTATGCCTAATAATGGAAATAAATAAATAAATATTTTAGTAATAACAAGTTATTTAAAACACACACATATATATATATATAATATAGGACATATAATTCTATTCCATAATCCAAGTAATGATTATCTAAGACATCATGATATTAATGTCCATGCCATGTGTCTAGGAAAAAATTTCTTTCAAGATGACATAAAAAACAACAGACAAGCTTGTTTGTCTCATGAGACCTATCAATGTATCTAGGGTGTATATATAATCTGTACCCAGCCATCACTAATTATTTCTAATGAATTTATTATATGTTAAAATGAATAAAAGATACATTATAAAAATATCCAATAATCGTTTCAATTAGAAAACAGAATATGGAATATCGATGCATTTCTTTATGTTAACAAAATGAATAACATGATCATTACCCATCCAAAGAAAGATAGTGGATGCGTAAAAAATTCATAATAAAATTCTATGATTAGTTAAGAATCATTTGTATTATAATAAAAAATATTCAAATTTTCAATATTTACCCTTTAATAAATACAATAGATTTCTATTAATAAATCCATCAATCTGACACCATATGTAAAAAGTAGTATATTGTTAAGAAAAAAATTTCCTAATCAATAAATATATGAAATCTACGTGAACACCATTCAATCAAGGAATATAAAAATAGTTTGTTCATATAGGATGTTATTTAAAGACATATCATGTTTATAAATATTCAATAACAAGCCCAGAAAAGGATGAGAAGAATCATTTTTGTAATAAAAATGTATGTATCAAAATATATCTAAAGGAATAATATGGATGGTATCATTTTAATTTTATCATTGATCAAGACTAATATATATATCTATGGATATTTGATTTAATGAATCTAGTTTTTATATGTTTTTGAAAAATAACATTGAATATAAGAAATAACCTTGATATTTTGAAATATTTTTTAAATAAATAATTTATAACATAGGTATAAATATCTTTTCTCTTCAAAATCGTGAAATAATTTCGAGTAAACAAAATAAAAAAATAAAAACTTGTTTTCCTATGATATGTTCAAACATAAAACACTAAAAAGAGATTATATTTATCAAAAAAAAACTATTTAGAAATAAATAAATGATTTTGAATTAAAATATTATAAAATAAGTCCAAGTTAGTTTAGAAAATAAATTTTTCAATTTTTTTATTCAATATCGAAATATCCCAAATAATATAGAGTCAATCATTAAAGGAATTCTCTTTTAAAAAATTATTTTGTTGAAAATATCAACACTTTTAAAGATTATAAAACATCTAGTATATGAAATTTAAAAAGAAAAATAATATCTTTGTGGTTAAATAGAAGATAAAGAAATGATTATAATAATAAAAAACAATATAAATTATATATTTGGATTATCATATATGATAGGCCTCAGATTTAAAATTAAGATGGAAATAGATTCCTTATTGTTTTGGGACAATCAATTCAATACCCTTGAAATATTTAGGGATTGAAATTGAACATAAGATATAATTAATAAGGGATAATTCATGTTTTAAATTTTCAAATGGAATTTTTAAAAAACATATAAAATAAATTTGTGTATAATAAAAAGTTTTTCTTAAGAAATGTCAATTGAGACAAAAAACTATTCTATGTGTAATGTCCCAGAAATTTTTAGGAATTTTATTTCTTAAATACTTTGGAATTTTACAAGTCTGTGGATTTTGACGGCACTTGATTTCGAGTCCCGATGTGTCCGAAATCAGTATCTAAAGTTTAGCTCGGGTACATTCAGTATAAGAACGAGTGGGTTTTTCTATCTTTTGAACCAGTGCTCAGAATCGAAATCGGAGGGCACAGATGAACTAGCAGCCCCGGTAATTTCTTAAGGGGACCTTTACCAAAATGGTGTTTTAAGAGGGTTGCGATTTAATTTTTCGAGATTTAGTTTAAAAATAAATAAAATTGGTGGCACAATTTTATTTTTATGGTTGGTGGTTAATTCCTCTCAAAGGGAGTTGAAGGGAATAACTCCTTCTGAACTATTATGAAATGATAACTTGAATAGGGAAACGTCGAACAATTTATTGTGTGCCCGTTTTCTAAGGCAGCAGTGCTTGGGACCCTTCGTGTATCTGTTGAGGAGCCATAGGTTGGGCTTTGTGTAGGTATATATATGTGTAACTGTATGTTTTGTGTTTAGTCACACCCCACCCACGTTGGGAACTTAGTGTCAGACACCCCATTTCCTGGGAAAGGGTGTTTACCCCTAGTTACTCTCCTTCCTGCTCCCTCTTCCCTCGGTTGTGATCGATGGAGGTGACCTTAAACCCATGATTTTTCTGGTAGGTTTCGATCGGTGTGTTGTAATCCCAGGACTCATCGGGCTGGTTGTTTTCCCAATAATAATTGGGATGAGGCCCAGGTGTTTTCGGGCAGGGGTTCTAATTACGGTTTGCTTTTCCCAAGTGTCTTCAGGATGAGGCCCAGGTGTCTGCAGGCAGGGATGGATAGTTGTGAGTCCAAGGTGTGTGTGGGTAGAGATGTGTGGTTGTGAGGCCCAGGTGTGTGTGGGTAGGGATGTGGATGGTTGTGAGGCCCAGGTGTGTGCGGGTAGAAGATCGTGGTAGCACTAGGATGTTTTCCATTAGGGATGAGCAGCTAGCAAGTGGGGGAAATGGGGGTACAATGTGCCCAAATGTTTTTTTCTTACTATTATCTTACTGCTTGTGTTATTTTATAAGTGTGGCCATTGAGGTGGGATGGATAGACTCCTTGATAGATGATGATTCTTCTCCTTCTCGTGGGACTTTAAGATGTCTCCCCACTTGTGCACGAGATCTTTAAGTTTTCCTACTAAGTATACTTTCTGTGCTCACCCTACGTATACTTTCAGGTTTCCAGGAGGGATTCAGAGGCTATGGCGGACCTTACTAGTCTGGACGTTGGAGTTGTTGTTGGTCAGTGTTAGATTCTGCTTTGCCTTTTCCTTTCATGTTGGGTATTGTACTTTAGGGTCCTTGTACTTTTTTCAGTTTTATTATTAAACCATGTATGTAGTATGGCTTTTACCTTGAGTTTTCTACACTTTGTGGTGTTTGTTGTCGACTCATTATTTTTCCCAATCATGGTTAACTAAAAAGTGTAATGCCTCCCATATTGCAAAAATGTTATACCGTTGGTGCTAGTTGCCACTCCGGGGCCTACTAGAGGCGGGAATCAAGGGGGTCATTATCTCTCCTTCAACTTAAAAGAAGGAAGGGTGTGGCAATATGTTGTCCCTTCCCAACTTTCGGTGAAGTCGGTTCGTGACTAAATGGTATTAGAGGGAGGATGAGGGATAGGATGGAGTCTGGAGTTAGGCACAGTTAGGACTGCATGGGATGGTAGGGAAACAATGTTAGGTGATCTTGGTTCATGAAATAGACTCGGGAGGACCGGCTAGGACACAATATTTTAGGGCCCCCCGTGATCCGATGTAAGGACTCTGAGCCTATCAAATGGCCATGTGGACTACATTTATTGTAGGGTAGAGTCTCTAGGGAAGTTACATGCATCATACTGTTTGTGTTTTATTTTTTTTGGGGAACCTTGGTGAGAAAAATTTAATAATAATAATAATAATAATAATTCCCTTACTACTCGGTCTTAGGCATTTTTTGATTACCATACTGCTACGACACTAGGATGTTATCCACGAGAAACTCAGGCAGTTGAGGCCCATCAGATCAAGGTAGTTGACTAGCAGAGGGTTAACTAAGATGAGGAGGACAACTTTTGGTAGAGGACGCTGCTCTCCTTCCCACGACAAACCCTTGAGAAGTATGTGGGAAGCGTTTCTAACTCAATAATGGGGGGATGGCTCAATGGGCTAGCTATCACCTTCTCTTTGATCCTTGCTCTGAGGGAGTACTGGGTTCTGTTGGCTGTCAATCAGCTGAGAGGAGAAGCGCGTCAGTGGTGGACTCTTTTCCTGGGAGAGAATACATAGGCAGAGGTTTCTTGGGTCAATTTTGAGAAGGAATTTCGTGGGGATTTCTTCTCCTCTACGGAAAAGTTTGAGAAGAGATAGGAGTTACTCTCCCTTCAGCAGGGAAGCATGTTAGTGAGGGAGCTGGGGATCAAGTTCAAAGATCTCTTTTGTTTTTTCCTAGATCTCTTTCCAGATTAGGTGTCTCAGGCAAGACGGTTAGAGGAGGAACTCTATCCTTCTCTTTTGTACACTTTAACTCCCTTTACTTTTTTGGCATTCCTAGCAGTACAGAAGAAGGACGAGATAGTAGAGAGGATTCACTCAAAGGGAGGCACACCATGAGAAGGGAACTAGCTGTGTTCATTTAAGGGGAAGGCGGTCAGCAGCAGGCCTCCAGCGACAGGGCCTTCCAGGTTTCGACAAGCAGGGTTTAGGCCTCATCAGTTCCAGTCCCCAGCTTCTGGCCCTCGCCCTTTTATCACAGGGCCAGAACTGAAGTATTTCTATTGCAGAGTCTTCAGGAACATCCAGATAAGGTGTCAGACTCGAGCTCCACATGGTGGAGGTGGGTAGTATCAGCACCCACCTCAGCAGCATTCGTTGCGGGTGAGGACTTTCCAGCAGCAGCAGCAGGCCCATGGACCTCTGAGGGATGACCTTGCGGGAGGAGACCGACACTAGGGTACTCCCTAGGGACCTCGACTAGGTCATGGTCGGGGAGGTGGTCGACAACAGTGAGGCAGAGGAGCTGTGTGTGGATAGCTGCACGTCGTAGTGTTTTTAGCTCTGACGAGGCTAAAGGTTGTTCGAGGTTCGATCATTTTATTTAACACCCTTGTTTCTTCCTTGTTTCATTCGGGAGCATCACACTTCTTTGTTACGCCTGAATTAGCCCATGCTCTGGGTCTGGATGCCGAGATACTTTTGTGCCCCTAGTGTTGAGAACACCAGTTGGGGGTCAGACTATGGTATTTTACTTTTTCCTGGGATGTAGACTAATGTTGGGGTAGCATTAGTCCAATAGAGACCTTCTTTCATTGTAGATGTAGCAATATGATGTCATTCTAGGCATCGACTGATTATTCTCCATGCATTCCATCATCGACTGTTGTAGGAGAAGGACTAAATTATCCAATGAAGAAGGATGGCGTGTGGCTTTTATTGTGGAGTGGAGTTATTAGGTGGGGAGTCGACACGTGGATCCACTCCTTTCTATGCTGGGCAGGGTGTCAGTGGAGTCGGCGGACACATGAATGATGGATGTCCCAGAGGTCGTAAGAGAATTCCCTGATGTGTTTCCCGATGAGTTTGTGACTCTACCCCCTCAACGTGATGTTGAGTTTGGGATAGACTTACAGCCTGGTGCCCCCCCCCCCCCCGATCTTAATGGCTCCTTATCGAATGGTACCTTCTCAGTTGATGGTGTTGCAGATTCAGATGGACGATCTGATGGATAAGGGCTTTGTTCGACCCAGTGTGTCGTCGTGGGGTGCTCCAGTTTTGTTTATAAAGAATGAAGATGGTAGTCTACGAATTTTCATAGACTACTGGAGGTTGAATCATGTGACAGTCAAGAATCGTTACCCCCTCCCGAGGATAGATGATTCTTTCGACCAGCTGAGGGGAGTAGGTTGGTTCTCTAAGATCGATCTATGATCTAGATACCACCAGTTGAGAGTGAATGAAGGTGGTATCCCGAAGATGGCTTTCAGGTGTAGATATGGCCACTTTGAGTTCATGGTCATGCCGTTTGGCATTACGAACGCACCAGCTATGTTCCTGAACCTCATGAATTCTGTCTTTCGAGAGTTTCTGGACTAGTTTGTTGTGGTGTTCATCGACGACATCCTTATCTACTTAAGATCAAAGGAATAGCATGTTGAGTATCTTAGGGTAGTTTTTGGAGCCTTTCAACACAACCATCTTAATGGGAAACTGTCTAAGTGAATGTTCTTAACGTGAGATGTATATTTCCTTGGACATGTAGTGTCTCAGAAGGGAATATCAGTAGACCCGTCGAAGGTCGAGGCAGTAGATTCATGGGCAACACCCAAGAATGTGGCAGAAGTTCGTAGCTTCCTAGGATTGGAAGGTTATTACCAGAGGCTTGTGCCTGACTTCTCTCGAGTTACGGCTCCATTGACTTCTTTGACTAGGAAGGACCAGGCCTTCATGTGCAGCAACTAGTTCCAGACATCTTTTGGATACCTAAAGGAGAAGCTGGTCAGTGCTCCAGTACTCAGATTACCAGAGGAGGGGTGTTGTTTGAGGGTTTCTATGATGATTTTGGCCTTGGGTTGGGATGTGTGCTGATGCAGCAGCGAGGAGGGATCTCATATGAGTCTAGGCAGTAACTTCTTCATGAACGTAACTATACCACCCATGATCTGGAGCTTTCGTCCGTGGTGTTTTCATTGAAGTTGTGGCGACATTATCTCATTAGATAGTGTTTTTTGGTCTTCTCAGATCACAAGTGCTTGCGTTATGTCTTTTTCCAGCAGGATCTGAACTTGCGGCAGCAGAGATTGGTTGAGTTCCTCCAAGACAATGACTTCGAGATCTCTTATACTGAGGGAAGAGAAAATGTTGTGTATGATTCCCTAAGTAGGAAATCATAGAAGGAATTAGTTTGGGATTTTGTAGATACTTCGAGAGCATTGGAAGAGTTAACGTCCTTGCATTTGGGTGCAAGGGTGGAAGGTGGGAGAGGTTTTCTATTTCAGATAACTCTAGTTTCCTCCTTAGTGGTGTAGGTGGAATATTCTCAGTGGCGGGACTCGGAGGTGGAAGTGATGCGGGATCGTGTTTATCTGGGAAATGCTCTTGAGGGATGGTCGGAGGATGGTCATCATTGGATGTTTTTTTGTGGAAGGACTTTTGTTCTAGAGATGATGCGTAAAGGTGTTCTCCGTGAGTTCGAAGGCATGGCTTTAGCGATGCATCTTAGGGTCTCAAATATGTACCAAGGCCTGAGGGGATAGTTTTCGTGGCCCGGGGTAAAGCGGGCGGAGGCAGAGTTTGTGGATAAGTGCCTAATTTGTCATCAAGTGAAGGCTAAACATGGTTTTCCTAGAGGGTTGATACAGGCTTTAGATGTTTCTGAGTGGAAGTGGGATGACATCTCGTTGGACTTCATCACAGGGATACCCAGGAATCTATGAGGATATGATTGCATCTGGGTAGTGATAGATCAGTTGACAAAATAGGCATACTTCATGGAGATTAAGGAGTCGAGCATGGTGGGCACCTTAGCCCAGAAGTATGTCGATGAGGTGGTGTGGTTGCACAGTATTTCGAGATCTATTGTCTTCGATTGAGACACGCGGTTTACCTCACTAGTTTTTAGGGGATTACAACATGCCTTTGGCACCCAACTACGCCTTTGCAATACTTTTCACCCTCGGACAGATGGAAAAATAGAACGAACGATCCAGACATTGTAAGACATGTTGCGGGCATGTGTTCTGTATTTTGGGGGCTCATGGGTATGAAAATTGCCTCTGGTGGAGTTTGATTATAACAAAAGATTCCACTCCACTATTGGCATGACACTGTTTGAGGCCTTGTATGGAAGGTTGTTTCGTTCACCCGTTTGCTGGATAGAGATAGGGGAAGCAGTTGTTCTTAGATCAGAAGTGGTGCAGGGCACCACTAAGAAGGTTCAGCTCGTGCGTGACAGGGTGAAGGAATCCCAGGACCTGCCAAAGTCTTATTCCGATAGTTGTAGGAGGCCCTTAGAGTTCGAGGTTGGAATTCATGTGTTCATGAAGGTTTCCCCTTGACATTGGAAGAGAAGGTTTGGGAAAGAGAGTAAGCTCTTCCCTAGGTTCATCGGACCTTTCGAGGTGCTGGGATGAGTTGGTGAGGTGGGGTATCAGTTGGCGTTGCCACCAAAGTTGGATAAATTTCACAATTTCTTTCACATCTCCCAGCTTCATCGATATCTACACGATGAATCCCATGTCCTCGATTGGGGAGAGTTAGATGTCGAAAACGATGCGACCTTCATAGAGCAACCAATCAATATTGAGGATCATAAAGAGAAAGTGCTTCGTGGAAAAACCATCCCCTTGGCTCATGTGTTGTGGATGTATGGTGGCCTGGAGGAGAGCACTTGGGAGCGGGAGGCCCAGTTATGCATTCAGTACCCAGAGCTGTTTTGACTTCCTTGTTGTTTTGTTCTGAGCTTTGTTGAGATGTTTTACCTTATTCTTTAATATATGAAATGCTTGTTTTTCTTAGCTATGAGATTATCTCTTCTAAGTTCTCTCTATGTGTGTGTGTGTGTCTAAATGCATGATGATGGAAAAACCTGACTGCTAATCATGACACATTAATATGGATGTGATTAAACCCGTGTGTGCGAGTCAGTACCACCAAAAGTGGATAATATCCTGACATGTAGGAGGGGACTCACTAACTCGTTTGTTGGACAGTGTGATCCATGTTCTTGTTGTGGATGTTTGGGGTTGATAACTCTTGGTGGAGTATTCTTGGATGTATGGGGGTTTTGTTCCAGCTTTCGAACAACTCAGGGTTTTACCCTGAGAAGTATCCTTAGAGGGTGGTTGTTTGGACCCCTATTTTCTCCATTCTAGTTTTTTCTCATATTCTTAGGGATGAGAATAGTTTGAGAAGTATCTGATGTAATGCCCCCGGGGTTTTTGGGTCCATTACATTGTGAAAATATGATTTTTGGGGTGTTCTGGGTGGTCTAAAAGGCCATCCCAGCTTCTAGATGAAGCTTAAGGCCTTGGCCTACCGATAGCTCGGCCTACTGGTAGCCTCGGCCTACCAATAGCCTCAGCCTACCGATAGCCTCAACCTACCGATAGCTCGGCCTACAAGTAGCTTGGCCTACTAGTAGCTCGGCCTACTGGTATCTCAGCCTACCGGTAGCTCGGCCTACCGGTAGCTCGGCCTACCGGTAGCTCGGCCTACCGGTAGCTCGGCCTACCTGTAGCTCGGCCTACCGGTAGCCTACGCCTTCCGGTAGCTCAGCCTATTGGTATCTTTCCCTATCGGTAGCTCAACCTACCGATAGCTCGGCCTACAGGTAGCTTGGCCTACCAGTAGCCTCAGCCTACTAGTATCTCGGCCTACTGGTAGCTCATCCTACCAGTAGCTTAGCCTACCGGTGGCCTTGACCTACCAGTAGCTCGGCATACTGGTGGCTCTTGCCTACTGGTGACCTTGGGGTACCAATAACTCCACTGGTTTTCCAGTAGCGCCCCATTGTGCACGAATTGGTTTTTAAGCCTTGTTTGGACCCCATTAAATCTGTTTTAAAGCCCATTAATGTCATTTAATTAAATTATTGGTGAGGTGTGCATCTTTTTTAATCGTTCCAAAGGGCGGGGACCTTTTAAGTTACATGTGGGGTGGCCCAACTGCTTAGTAAACCCACGATCCTGCTTCTTCGGCGGTTTCAAGTTTTTCTCCATATCTTAACCGTGCTGGAGATGCTGTATTTATAACATAAAGTCTTCTCTTCTCCCTAGGTTTCTTGTTTTCTATCACCCTGCCCTCAGAGTACCCTTCCTACCGACGAGTCGTACCCCTATTACCACGTTTTCCTTGATCGCGTTCCATGGAGTTCCTTCTACTCCTGATTTCCAGTTTCCCCATGGGGACATAACGTCGATCCTTGATCAATCAGGTAGGGATTTTCTCCTCCATCTCCTCTTTCCGTGTATCTTGTGGGGTGGGCATGCTTTTGTCTCTGTGGAAATTGATGAACCGATCATAAAGAATATAATGAATGGACCTTTAAAGAAAAAAGGGGGGTGTGATCGATGTTCTGTTGTACTCTTTTATGTTAGATATGTGTTGGGAATTGTACGGGCCTATTCTCACCGAAAATCATGGTCGTTGGTGGTCTTTCTCTGTGATAGATGAACCCCGGTGCTCCTAGATGTTGAAATAACCATAGCATGGAATTTTTTAATTATGTATACCCGGTAAAATACATTGAAAGCACTAGGATCAACCCTTTTATGTGATAACCCTGGTTAAAGCACAGTGGAATTGAAACCATGGAGTGTGTTAAATCTTTTAAATCTGAAAATACCTGTATGGGACTTCCTTGGTTTGGTGGTAGTTGTTTAGTTGTTTTTCCTTCACGGGATGATTTCGGGTGACTTTATGGTTTTCTTGGATGGGGGCTTAGATTTATGGTGTGATATGGGTCGGGATGGGTTCCCCTATTGTTATACTTTCTCTGGTTGTGAATTTGAGGATGTGTAGTTACTCTTCTTATATCACAAATTGGGGTTGAATACTCTATTGTTGATAAACCATTGGCTCCTGGATTTTGGGGATATGGGGCTATGTCTCAAGTTTTGTTTTGTTTTGTTTTGTTTCCAGTACATCAAGGGATCTTGCTTGATCCCTAGTTGTTGTGACTTTACAAGAGAATCGTGTGTGAATTCTTAAATTACCTGATGGTTTTACTTTATTCTTTATTGTTGTTTATTTTGTGATTGTTCCTGTTAGTTTCCCAATAGTGAAGGGAATAACTCATAATGAATTGTTATGAAATGATAACTTGAATAGGGAAATGGGGAACTGTTTTTTGTGTGCCTGTTTTCTGAGGCAGCAGTGCTTGGGAACCTTCTTGTATCTGTTGAGGAGCCATAAGTTGGGATGTGTATTGGTATATATATTGTTAACTGTAGGTTTCGGGTTTAGTCGTACCCCACCCAAGTTGGGAACTTAGTGTCGGACACCCCATTTTATGGGGAAGGGTGTTTCCTCCTAGTTACTCTCCTTCCTGCTCCCTCTTCCCTTAGCTGTGATGGCTAGAGGTGACCTTACACCCAAGATTCTTTGTGTAGGTTTTGATCGGTGTGTTGTTAGACAAGGACTCTTCAGGTAGGTTGTTCTACCAAGAATCTTCGGGATGAGGCCCAGGTGTTTTCAGGCAGGGGTTCTGGTTATGGTTTTATTTCCCAGGTGTCCTCTAGAAGAGGCCTAGGTGTGTCCCGGTAGGGTTGGATAGTTGCGAGGCCCAGGTGTGTGCGGGCAGGGATGTGTGGCCATGAGGCCCAGGTGTGTGCGAGTAGGGATGTGAATGGTTGTGAGGCGCAGGTGTGTGTGGGAAGGAAGATTGTTGTAGAATCAGGACGTTTGTCATTTGGGATGGGCAGGTAGCTAGTGGGGGAAATGGTGGTGCAGGGTACCCAAATGTTTTATTCTTACTATTATCTTACCGCTTGTGTTATTTGGTGAGCATGGCCGGTGAGGTGTGATGGATAGACTCTTTGATAGATGATGTTTCTTCTTCTTCTCACGGGACATTAAGACGTCTCCCCACTTGCGAATGAGAGCATTAGGTTTTCCTAATGAGTATACATTGTATGCTCACCCTACATTTACTTTTAGTTTTCCAGGAAGTCTTCAGAGTCTATGGGGGATCTTACTAGTCTGGATGTTGGAGTTGTTGTTGGTCGCTGTTGGATTCTTCTTAGACTTTTACTTTCCTATTGGGTATTTTACTTTGGGGTCCCTGTACATTGTTCACTTTTATTATTAAACCATGCATGTAGTTTGTCTTTTACCTTGATCTTTCTGTACTTTGTGGTGTTTGGTGTTGAATCATTCATTACCCCAATCATGGTTAACTAAAAAGGTTAACGCCTATCATATTGAGAAAATGATATACCGTTGGTGCTAGTATCCACTCTGGGGCCTACTGGAGGCGGGACTTGAGGGGTCATTATCTCTCCTTCAACATAATGAAGGAAGGGCTTGGCAATCTTCTGTCCCTTCCCTCTATTCGGTGAAAGTAGGTCGTGACACCGCGTCCCGCCGTCTAGGTCACGTTCTCCAGAAGGCCGGCCGGCCTAGTCGGCCGGTTTTGGGAAGGGCGGCACCGCCGGTGCAGACCCCCTCGGAACCGCTCTGCCAGCTGGCCGAGCGAGTCGGGCAGCACGCCCAGCCGGCCGAGCCAGTCGGGCCGCGCGCCCAGCTGGGTCGGGCTGCCCCAGGCCGGGCCACGCCACTTCGGGCCAGGCCACGCCCCTTCGGACTGGGTTGCGTTTTCCTTCAAACCGGTCTGACACCCCTGCCGGGTCGAACCCGTCAAACTGGGTTAACCCGACCCATCATCCCACTAGGCTAAACGGGATGGGCCCGTGATTCACTTGAACGTGAATAACATAAAGACTGCGCGTCTGGTCGACGCGCTGTCTACGACATTGGGAATATTTCGATGAGTTGGTCATTTTGTGTTACTATAAATGAGTTTTGGACAACATTGGTAAACAACTGGGTTTGGAATGAGCATATTTCAAACCAGGCCCCTGGAACGGAAAAAGCCAATATCTCTCAGACCGAGCGTCCGTTTGACGCGCCGTCTGTCACGTTGAGTTACTTTTGACAAGATGGAACTTTGGGATATATGAATTCTAGAATTCATGATATTTTATGTATCAACCCCTTTTACTCGTGGAGCGGACCCTCCTGGAATCGAGTACGCTGTGTTTGGGAACCCTAGAGTTGGATGTGACTACAATGACGATGACGACTGTAATTGGATCCTACATGGGTTCAGTAGCGAGGACGACTGTACATGGATCCTTTGTGGGTTCGGTAGCGATGAATACTGTACATCGATCCTACGTGGGTTCAGCAGCGATGGTTACTGTAGTTGGATCCTACGTGGGTTCGGTAGCAACTACTTCTGTACTTGGATCCTACGTGGGTTCAGTAGAAAAGATGATTCAGAGGCTATATCTAATCATCTCCACCCCTCTTCTTGATTAGTATACCTATCTGAGATGATTCATGAATTTCAATCATTTTCATCGATGTGATTGACTTTCTTTCCTATGTGGACTAGGTTGTGCTTTCCTGTGTGGACTGGGTTGTACTTGGGCTCGTGAGTTGGAGACGAACTGGAATTAATGACTTGGGTATATGTATGGGAATATACCTAAGTAGAGTCAGTTGATACTTCCTGTTTGTATCTTTCCATTGGTTTATCTTGTAGATTTTGGGAGACTTTCAGGGGTCTCGGGGTCCCTACTGAGTATCGTTATGCTCACCCCTGCATGGGCATTGTGCGCACTACATTGTGTTGGTTGCAGATGACAGACATCACTGATCATGGTCAAGGATTGTGGAGATGGACGATATCCAGAGGTGGACCACCTGGTAGGACATACACGGAGCGGACGGACAGACCCAAGGTACCAACAAGAATATCTGTACCCACCCTTCAGGTGGGATTCCTGGAGGACGACTCGGTGGTTGCTGCTTTACTTTTCTGTTGTTGTACTTTCTTTCTCAGTTGTATTGTACTTTCAGTTGGGTATGTATACGGGCCCATTTACTTTCCAGTACTTACTCTTGTACTCAGTTTACTTTGTGTTTACTCTAGTTTTTGTAATCTATTGTGTTTTTTTACTTTTATAAAGGTAATGCCTTCCCTTTTTACAATCATTTATGCCTTTGGTGCTAATCGCTAGCCCCTAGCCTATGGAAGGAGGACTTGGTGTAGTCGCGACACGTGCCCCGAGGACGGGTCGTGACACTATGAAGCAAAATCCTTGAGGTAATTTTCATTTGATAATGACATCATAAGGAACAATTTTAGAGTCCCAAAAAACAATTAGGAAATAAAATAAACAGTATTTATTAGGTTTGACAAATAAAACATGAATGAATAGATTTCAATAGGAACACTTTTTATTCAATAGAAGAAACATTATTTTGCACAATCCATGACTTTGATCCCAATTAGTTTTGCACATGCCCCTATGTTCTTGAATAATCAATTTTTTATTTGTAAATAACTAATTAGGAACATTAGTAATAAATATTTAATTTAAGATGGAATAGTTATTAAAAATTTTGTTCATTAATTATATATATTTTTCTTATATTTTTGTTTCAAAAATCGATATGTGTTTTCTTATTTCAGTAATTTACTAATTAATGATAATTTATTAATAATATGATAAATACCAAATATAAAACTTCTAGACCATAAAAAATTATTAATTTATTTTTAACATAATATAATATTATGTTTCAAGTTACTATAGTCATCTATTGTTGATTTAATTTTTTTTATCCATTTTGGGGATTAAACAACCAAAACATGAACATCCAATAATAAATGGATAATTATTACATGGTGATTTACATATAATTTGGTATTTATATAAATTTATTTAAATTATTTATATGTTTTAATTTTTTTGGATTAGTTTTAAAATAATTTGATAAATAGTAGAAGACTAGAGTGAAATTAAATACAATATTTTCATGGAGGTGATAGTTCGCACGTACACATGTAGGATATTATTCTTTTTTCCCTAAAACACGGTGATGTGATGAAAATTTTTATAATTTCAGAATCATAAAATTTTTCAAATATAATCTATGGTCATATATAAATTTTTTTTACCATCCTTGATAGTGGGTTAATAAAAATAATACAGTTCCATCCAGGAGGCATTAGTCTGCACACACGCATGATGGCATTTTGATTTTTCAATGAAGTTGAGGGATTGACGGTTATTATAAAATTTTCATTTCATAATAAATTTATTATATCGTGGATGAAGGAAAATTTTGTTATGAAATTGGAACCATCATAATATTTGGGTATTGGGAGACCCATTACATATCCCATAGGCCTAAGAAAAATTACCCCGTGAATATGGCTCAAAGGCCTAATGTAGTTTCATACCTGTATCATCCTTCCTACATCACCAGGCCTATATCATTCCGACATCATCACCTTCCTTCATCATTCCTATATCCCAACCTTTAGAATATATGGAATCAAAACCACCTATAATGTAAGTCTTTATAGGTTATTTCTAGGATGCAATCCATTATCTTTTAAAACATAGAATTGTGAATGAGAAGATATACTTCTATCTGGTTGAGGGAGAGAAATTATATAACCCATATGACCAAGGAAAATTTTACTACATCATGCCTATATTACTATCATATTTTTTATTTCATGCATCATTGTATTCAAAAATTATTCTTGTGTTACTACCCCCATTGTCAACAACTATGTCAGTACATGCATCATAAATCACAAAATAGGATTTCAATTATTAAATCCTAGGACTTTTGGATGTAGGATTATGGGAATACCACTTTGTTATGACCAAAATGAATCTCATTTCATATGAGAAAATATAATATTTTTCAGAATATTTATTCATCAGTCAATCATTATTACCAACCATGAATGGTGTTCATGATAAATGGAAGACTTCACGCTGTGGAAGTAGTAGTCTACAGACATGAATGAATGATATTGTTGTTCTACTTAGTGGATAAAGATGAATAAATAATGGTCAATCATATATCACCCCTACTCTAGTAATTCAAAATTTGTGGTATTGTTACTACATTATAAAAATTTATAATTTTTCATATACCAAAGTATAAAATTTATTATTAGTCTTGGGAGACTGGATTCATGTATGATTCTTACATTAAATTTGAATACATGAATTAAAAATCAAAAATTATAGTGTTAATTTTATTAATTATTATATTTAATCATTGAAAACGTTCATAGATCCCATCTTGGAATCCTAGGGAAAACAAAACGACATACATGGAGGTCTTAGAGTCTTCGTAAGTGTAATTATAGAACATAATCTATCATTGATTAAATAAACTATGATTATTATAGATAATAGAAACAATAATCAACTAGGACATATAATTAATTTTATCAAAGAGAAATATATACAATAATGACCTAAAAATACAAATAATCCCATGGATATCAATAAATTGTTTAAAATTTTTATAATTCATATGTTAAACATTGTAATCATACCAACAAGAATTTGTGTCATGAAATCATAAATAATTGGTTAGTAAAACCAAAAATACCAAGGATAATGTTTCCCATGAAACCTATTATTTCTTGAAGGTGATATATAATTCTCCTTTCATCACATACTATATTCATTTTATTCATCATATGACTGAAATTAATAACAATTAAACACATAATCAAAATAAACATTGATACTTAAAAACTAGAAAATGAAATGTTAATATTTTATCTAGTAAATAAATGGAAAAAAATGATCAAATACCACATATAGAAATAAGGTGGATTGTATCATTATATTATGTCCTGAGAAAATAATATGATTCACTAAGACACATTCACATAGATAAAAATACTTTTAAAATATCCCTAGAGGGTTTCTAGGAGAAAATACACTTTTTATATTGAAATAACATATATGAAAATCTAAATATTTCTAGAGTATTAGGAAATAAATTTCCCTTAAAAATATAAATTGAACATTTAAATTGAGTCTTTAATTAAATGAATATTCAAGATTGTGGGAGTATCTATTCATGCGGTATATTTTAAAACAAAGAATATATTCACACATTTGGTAAATAGTACCTCATTCTGAAAAGGAAAAGAGGGATCCTTTAAATATTTTTCTGAAAACCAAAAAGTATAAAAATGACTTTAGAAAATAATTGTATAATGTAAGAAACGTTATAATTTTTTTACAAAAAAATGGATATGGAATAAATTATTATCGACTGACTAAAAAATGATGTCACTATTCCTTAAAAAATTTGTTTCAATACTCCAAGCATATAGAGAGAGTAAAATGAAAGTAAAACATGTAATGTTACGAAATATCCATAGGACAATAATAAAACTATTTTTATAAAAACAAATATAATATAATTCTTAAGATGGAAACATGATCATAAATAGTCCTAAATAAATATGAGATTGTGAAATAAGCCCTAAAACTTAATAAATTTTCAATCAAAACCCCTTGAAAGAGAAAACCTGAATGTAATCATGAAATAACATGAATATAGGGGAATAATAATTTAAATATTTTAAAGGGGTATTATATACACCAAATAAATGGAATTAGGGTTATAATATAACATAACTCCCAATTAAGTTAAATTCAGATGAAAGACCCTTACAATGGTGGTTGAATTGATGTGAGAATTAATAAACGATATTATTATTAATATAAAAATAGAAATATACATAAAAAGTTTAAATATTAAAAAAATATATAATATTTTATCAAAAATAAATTCTTTTCACATCATTGACCATTAATAAGTTATATAACCCAATGAAATGAAATTGAGTTAAGAAACCCATTACCTCATGAATAACTTTCCCTATATGTTCTTTTAAGATAATGTATTATAAATATAAATTTATTATAAATCTCTTCCAAAACCATATTCATTCTTATAATATCATATGGGATCCACTTCAAACATCATTTCATATTTTTTTAATAATTATTAATCAAAATATATTTTTTGTGATAACAATAATATTTTTCATGAATGTTTTTCCATGATAGTTTTAGTCCATTCACATTGATCAAGATTACATCCTCTCTAAAGTTTTAATAATGTCATGTACTTCCTAATATTACATAATATCACAAGTATTAAAAATTAATTTATGAATTATTTCATAAGCATTATGACATAACTAATTTTGGTGTTAAAACCAACCTAAAAAAGAAAATGTAAAAAATAATGAATGGTTAAGAACATGATATGATATAATAGTAATATGAAATTAAAAAAATATTATTCATTTCATATGTATTATATTTTTTCAATATTTACAATTTTAGAACTATTTATACAAGGTGGCCATTTAAAATGAAATATCTCTCTCGTTAAGATGGTAGTCTATACATATGTATAAATTAAACATCCATTTTCAATATAAAAAATTGAAAGAAAAATTAATATTATATAATTCCATAGTAATTATAATACCTCAAAAATAATATATATTCTTTAAATAAATCATTAAATCCACCCATGAATGGAGGTAATGAAAAATGAATCATATTGCTATATTGAGTGGGTATTCCACATGTACCCAAAAGGGATAATTTTCATTCACATTTGATGGAATGAAGGTGATTTTTTTTCACATGATCAAAATATAATCTAATAATATTTAGGATAATATATTAATTATGTTATAATGGATACAATATATATATATATATATTATATTTATAAGATGAAATAAACATTGATCAACTTACTAAAGGCGATTACTTCTTCTTTTAATGACCTCCATTGGATTAAACCGTAAACCTTTACATTATGGTCATTGGAAAATATCTAATTATCATGAATAAATGGAATGAATCATGGAATGTTTTATGGAAGATATTTTTAAAGATATAGTTCTAAATCATTGAGAATAAAGTATAAGGGCATGAACTTTTAGAACTGTGGAAACACACACATGTGGAATTAAATAAAACAATTATATATAATATATATCATAATCATTTCAATTGGAAGGAAATGGAAATTATTTTAGTGTTATGAAATAATTTTTGGGTTATCTCTTCATCCAAAAAAAATTATACATGTTTAAATTTAATTTTAATCATTATCATTTGGTTTGACCCCCTTATTAACACTTTTAAACTGTAAACATGACAACCCATTTTTTAGAAGTTATCGGTCATAATGTTACATTCAAGGTTCTAAGTGTATCACAAGTGGTCCTTGTTTTCCATTATTGAGCACATATAGTCCCACTTGTCCACTTTCCCTATTTTTTGGGATTTTAAGTCATATAGTAAAATGTTTTTTATCAGAAAAGTTCATTCAAATTATTTTAACTAATATTTTTTAATTTGAGATGAATGACATAAAGTATTCAATGGAAGTAAAATATAAACATATTTAAAATAATTTATAACTTAAAATTAACAATTTAAATTCTATAATACCGAAATTCTTAGAAAATATATTAATTTTAATTTTTCTAAATAATATACCTTGATTTTTCTACTACTTGCACAAGCTTTGTATCATTGTTCTGTTACAATTTAAGGTAACTATATCATCACATTAAATTAAAATTAAATTAATATCAAAAAAAATATTTGGTTATATTAAAAAACAATTTATATTAATTAATAGCTTCTATTTTTCACTATGAATACATATAATAGAAATTTAAATCATGAAGTTTACATTTAGTATTTACGCTTCTTTTAAAATTATATATATGTTAAAATGAACGGCTATATTTTCATGTCTACATGGGATTGGGTTGAAAAACACTCATCCAATAGGATTATGTCAAGTTTTAGGTATATTATTAGTCATTATCTCATCATTTAAGTCTTCATTTACTCTTAATGAGTTGAAAAATGTTTACCACAGTTTCAATTCACAGTATGAAAAAATAAAGTGGACCTATTTACTAAATTTGAACCACAAATTAATAATTTTTAATTAGATTTTCTTTATAAAAATTCTTGACAATTATGAAATCAATTGTAATTTATATTCATAAAAATAAATGAAAAAATAGCTTTTGTAATGTTGAATTATGAAGAATAAAAATAAACTTATAGATAAATAAATTATAATGTTGATTCATATGGAATCATTTAGATTATGTTTCATAAAATATATCTTTTTTTACATTGAAACCAAATAATAATTATAATGGTAAACTAAAATTAATTATTTTTAAAATATTTTAAATAATATTTTAATAAAAAATTATATTTTGGCTATTTTAAAAATTGATATTTTATACTATTAATGGGAATAATTTTTTCATTATTTTTAACTATTTTTCATTATTAATGGTAATTGATATTTTAATAGGAATCAATATTTATCCAAATACCGAAATTCATCCAAAGACTATTATAAAAAATGATTTTAAAAAAAATAAACATTTGTAAATTTTTTTTATAAATGTGTAATAAATTATTAATACCTATTCACAAAATGTGATTAATAATAATTTTTTGAAAAATTTATTTGGTTATTCAGGGAATATATTTGAGTGAATACATATAATGGATTTGGATAGGTTTTCATCCTATAAAATATCCATGATTCTAAACTGTTTTTATTGGGATAATTCCCCACCTATTTAACAAAGTGGTGTGGGGAATGTTGAAGTAGATTTATTACCTAGTGAAATATTGAAATTGGCTCACAGAATGGATATGATGTACATGGTGGTAATTATTATTTTTAGTAAATTCATAAAAATAATTTAATTAAAAGCTATTATATATAACAACAACATAATTATATTTGTCTTAATAGATTTTTGGAAAAAATTTATATAATAATATTGATATCATTAAAAGGTATTACCCATAAAAGATTTAATTATTATTATATATGCCTGATACATTTTCTATAGTTGAAAAAAACAGTTAATCCGTGTATAATTATTATAGAAGTATGTTTGTCAAATACAAACTTAGGGAAATTAGACGCAAAATGTGCATCACTTATTTTTAGAGAGAAACACTACCTCAAAGATATAACGTAATTATTGAAGTGTGAATTAGATCTTCATGTAAGAAATAGATGATGTTTTTCTACATTATTGTTTTCTACCTTTGATCTTATTTTATCATGGTGGATTGAACCATGAATTGAATAATTGATAATATGTTCCCTCTATAAACTACAATTTTATATTTATATATTATTTAGATAAGGTGTGATAATCATTAATTACTAAGAGAAAGAGTCATTCTATATATATATATATAAATTAAACTTATTATGCAATGTAAAATTTAAAATTTATTTATGCGGAAAGTCATTTTAAAAAAATCTATTATAATATGGTTAGTTTGATTATAATACCACATACCTTTGGAATTGTTACCCTGGACATATATAAGAGGAATGAATTAAAAGATTACATAAAGAAGGATTATTGGAATAAATAAATTGTGAATCATTTGACATGTTAGAATCGTGTTTATTATGATAGTGGAATGTTCCACCTTTTCCGAGAAATTATGAGTGGGATAGTTGGCTATTGGATATTATACATAGTGATATTTACAGGCCAATGAGTTTACATGAAATTTTTTGTTTTAGGTACTTGGAAATTGTTGTGGATGACATTAGTTTGTATGAGTATGTGTTTCTGATTAAAAATTGTATGAATCTTTTTGATATATCTACATATTTTACAAAATAATATATACTAAACTATGAAATGGTATTAATTAACTCTGATTAGACTAGGGTGGTGAAAACATGAGCTGTCAGTTGGTATCTTATTTGATAGATTGTACAAATATTTCAAAACACCCTCCTCCTAGATCATCACAATTGAACTTTGTCTCTAATAGAATGAATTATACTTTATTAGACAAAGTTCATTCAAAGATGAGTCTATCTGAACATCCATTATCATTATTGGTTAATTATTTTGAGATCACTACATTTATACTAAAATAATTTGAATCTAAATAATTCATGAAGGTATTATATGAGATATAGACTAAAAAACATCCCAATATGAATATCATGATATGTTGAGTTTTCAATGTATACATAAGATGATTGTATTTTGATCAAAATGATCCTAAATATGAAAAATTCATAAATATGGAAAATCTAAAGGAAACTAAGGGATATTATCTCTACCACCCTACTATACCTATATTATTTTTCATAAAAATAATATATTTAATTAGATAAAATATCCATGTTGGCTTTTGGTTTGAGGAAATATTAACATAGATAATTCTAATACTAAAAAACATGAAGTGTTCATGAGATGGTGGATGAGATTGTTTTGGAAAGAGTAATGGAATAAGATCTGAATGAAGCTACAAATGAACTATGATGTTATATTACAATTTATCATATACCTAGGCCATTAATATTTCACAGGACTACTGATGATAAAGTAACATTCATAGGTGATAAAAATTCTTCTTATCAATATGCCACTAATGGTGCTGATTTGATATAAATATTACAACCCAAGGAATATGTGATGCACTATGTGTACCATAATAATTTTTTAAACTTGATGGATTCACCTATGTGTGTGAGACACATAGAGTGAATGTGGGTTACTATAATAAAACTATAAGGGATAGTAAATGGTTTTCCAATAAATCATGCACGGTATATTGGTTTTACTAACCGGGTCATTATATTGAATTTGTAAGGACCATGTCACCTATTTTGATTATAAAGACCATTAATATTTCCATGAAATAAAATATCATTTTAATAATGAGATATATCTACTCGATTGTAAAAAAAAGTCCTTGTATATAATTTAGAATGATATGTTTATATATTATACAACATGTGTGTATTGAAGTTCCATATGAGGCTTCTATAGTTTGTAAACTATAATGGTCTATTTATGGAATAAATAATCTTGTTGTAATTGTAATATCCAATATAATGATGAAATCAAAGAGTTTGGTATCATAAAAATTAGATTATCTATAAGTGTATATATAGGGAAACATGAAGTTTTTTATTATTCAAAAACTACATATATAAAATTCTACTACAGAGAAAAGATGTTTGAAAACTCTATTATATGATTTTGTGTCATGATAAATGTTTCTCATTGAAAGACATTAGTGAAGCATCCAACATACTCAGTATGACATTCTATAGAGATAGATTTATGTGTTTTCTTAGACTAAATCTAAACACATATATTGGTAATGTTATAATGAATTTTAGAAAGTCGAAATCTATTAATATAGAAAACATACTTTAATAACATTACTATTACATAATTTTAAGGATTAAAACATAATAGAAATATAAATGTAGGATAAAAAGGTTTGGTGTCTTGGAAAAATTAGGGTTATATATAAAAGTTTCCCAAAACAACATAAAAATTATTTAATTGCTTCTTCATTTTTTCTTATTGGTCGTTGGGTTCTTATTAGTAAAATTAATTACTTAAGGATATACATCAATGAAAGAGGAGATCTAAAATCATTGTAATATGATGAATAAGGGACATGTATCAATATTACATAAGTGATAATCATCGTCATTATAATATAATTATTGTACTATAATCAACAACAAGATGGATAGAATAGATAAATTCATGTAATGTGGGATATCAAAAAATAAAACATCATCTCTATGTGGTCAAATACAACACATAGTTGTCAAAAAAGTCAGTATCATGTTCATGACAACATATGTTCATGAACATACCAACATAATTGCGAATAAATATAACATCATGTTCAGGAATAATACAGATCATCTCATGAGATAAATCACATTACCCAATAAATTGGAGGGATATATAATTCTAGATCCACCCATCACATCATAACATAAACACAACCATGCAATCCACCTAAAACACATATCAATAAATCCTATAAAGTAAACCAAATAAAGGGCATGATTTTCATAAATACAAAAAAATCATACAATAATGAATAAATTTTTTTGTTCTAAAATAAAAAAGGGGAATTATACTAGGAAATAATACTTCAATATTTATGAGTGGACATGAAGTATTTCAAGAGGAAGAAAATACTATGTTTTGGAAATTGAAGCCACATCGAAAGAACTATGTTCCTTTTAGAAATTTTTTTAACATAGTAGGAACAATTTTATCCCCAAATTAAAAGGTAATGTACATTTGAATAATAGAATATTAATAATTATACAATAGAATAGAGAATATCCCAAATAAAGGAATTGGGTTCAAGAATCCTCGTACCCTAATTAATGGCTTCATTCATATCATTTGTGCCTCCTAAATATTAAACAAATATTTATTAAAAATATTTAACTATAAATAAAATATAATCATTTATATACCTATTTATCAATTATAATTATTTATTATATATTTTAATTCCTGTTAATAAAATTGATTCATTTTGATATAATGTATTTCTTAAAAATTTATGATTTATCTTTTATTTCACACATTTCATAAAAGTAGTTAATAAATTGCAATAATTAATAGAAGAATATTATAATTAATATAATTATATGTTTTCTAAATTATATATAGTTTATTATATCCATCCATGATGATGGTTTTATGTGTTTTCATAGATATGTCTCTATATGTGGTTAACCGACCATTAAGGGGACATTGTTGGTAGTGCACGAAGGAGACATTTAAAATTTATATATATAGTCATACGATACATAGGGTAGGTTACAATATGTAATATATTTTTAAATTACTTCATAATTAATTATTTTAATGTTTTTTTATGAAAGGGTATTTTAAAAAAGAAAAAGAAGAAGATGAATAAATAAAAAAGAGAGGGGTGGATCAGAACATACGTAATCCTTTGTATGGTTTCTCTTGTACGAAACTATAACTCATTGGTGATTGTTTTTGGATTTCTCCAAAATCTCCATAAGTATTATAATATGATTAAGAGGGATTATTACAAAAGACATTTGGTGTTTTAATGAGTGGGAGGAGTGGTTTTTCATAGATAGGGGGAGGGGTTATTTATACATTAGGATAGGGGTATTTTAAGATTGAATTGTTGAATAAAATAATATGTCAAAGGTAAAACATGTATTAGTGATTTTTGGATATTATAAATCAAATATTAAAATTATATAATGTGTTTAAGAATTTAAAACACCTTTATAATTCTAATTCATTAGTTAATTAAAAATTAATCTATAAGAAAAGAAAGATGGTAATTTTGAGTAATAACATTTGACTTTATGTTTTGGAATGATCTTTATAGGTTTGGAAATTTAGTTTATTTAATTTTATTAAACCACGTATTAAATAAAATATATCATGTAATAAACTCATGTTATAGAATATATTATTCCATTTTTACATTATGAATGATGAAATTTAAGATTCACCAGTTATGTGGAGAATGATATATTTTAAATTCCCCTAAAAATTGTTGTATTTTAAAAAATTACCAAAAAATCACCCTTGGATATTTTTGATGTTAGGATTTTAAAAGTGAAATTAAATCCATTGAAATAAATTTATAAAATAGTTAAATTTAATTTTAAATATTTAAATTATGTTTCTTATAAATTAATTTAATATAGAGTTGATTAAAAATGGGCATATATTTTCATTGAGTTTTTTAAACATGATATATATTTTTCAGAATTAATTTTTTTATTTACATAAATTAATTACGATAATTATTATTTATATAAACATTTATAAATTTTAGGTATAATTATTATTCCAATGGTCATATTACTAATCCCAACAATCATGTTATTATTCCCCACATCGAGGTTATTAATCCAATGGTCAAATTACCTCATATTTATACCACTACATTCATTCAATAAATATTTAAATTAATTCCTATAATTGTTTTATATGTCCATGATTTTTCTTCATTTACTAATATTTTTCTTATTCTATACATTTTTGTCATTGGGAGATATTATTATAGTAGATTCCGGTGATCCTTATTTTCCAATTTTGGTTTCTCATGTTTATATTTTTTGTCTAGTTGTAATGTTTGGAATCTTATTTAGTTTAAATGTTGATTAATGTTACAATAATTAGTATTTAAATAAGTTATTTTTTGTTTCTCTATATTTTTTATTTGTACAATATTATATAATTTCATATAACATACATTTATTCAACATACAAATTTTACTGAAACACAAAAACATTATTTCCTCCCCATCCCTTTAAAATTTCATCCCTAAAATATTGTCTCACATTTTCAATTCATAATTGTGGTTGGTACTTCTATTTCTTTGTTTCCACTGGTTGCAAAGTAAATATTCATACTTATGGATACTCCAAAACAATTTGAGATGGTGATTTGATGTAATTCATATAACCTTGTATCTATGGTCCATGACCTTTATCAGTTGTTCCTCGTATGAGAGGATATTGTCCAATTGTATCACCAACAAGTGATGGATCAGGTATCTACATACTCATGAGTGATGTGTGCAACATGTCATGAAATTGAGGAATATTTGGATGAAGTTAAATCTGATAGTTCACTACTCCTTTGCAATTACATATCACAAATGGGAAAATGTCCATTTGGATAATTTTCCATATATTTACCAAATACATGAATCACTTCTTATGTGATAATAAATGGGAGACATTGTCTCCAACATCAGAATCAAAGTACATTCTAAGGGTATAATCATAGCCATTTTTATGACTCTGAATATATTTTATATGCTGTTGGATTGATTAAACCTTTTCTATCTTATCTTGCACAAGGTCAGGTATAATCAACTTTCTTTAACCAAATCCATCCCATAATTGTGGAGTTATACTTCACTTCCCATATAAATGTTCATATACTTGAGTGGAAGTTATTGTGATTTGAAAATTGAACCAATGGGATATGATGATACAATCCTCCATTTAATTACATTGATAAGTCTCTTAGAATGTACTCGAGAATATTAATAGTCCTTTCATACTGAAAATCGGTTTAGTGGTGAAAGGACATGTTGAAAATCAATTATGTACTCAAATAATGTTGGATACATCTATATAATTTAGAAGCGAAACATGGACCATGATAAGAGATGATCAATAGTAGAAACTCATGAAACCTCGCCACATCTTCCAAATATATCTTTGAAATTTGTTCAGGTGTGAAATCTTCTTGAATAGAGATAAAGTGAGAAGTCTTGGTGAGTCAATCGACCACTACCCATATCATGTTGTTTCCTATAGATTTTTTCTAGTGACTAGTGAAAATTTACATAGTGATTCTCTCCCATTTTGATGTGGGTATAGGAAATTTTTACATAATCCATTTGGAATTTTATCTCTCTACACTAACTTGATGAAATACCAAACCCCTGGGGATGTAATCATCAGCCTCCTTCTTCATGTTTTCCAAAAATGGGTCATGATGATCATACTAGAACATGGTTCTTCAAAGATGAATGTAGAAATATGATCTATTTTAATTAACTACTATTTCCCTCTTTATCCCAGGTGACTAAAGCACAAAATCAATGTTCAAAAACAAATCACACTATCATCATCGGTATGTCACTCATGTAGCTTCAATTCCATTACTACATTTACCTTCTTTCTTAGCTCCATATCATCCCTATTTTCCTCCTTTATCGTCTCATGGATGGATGGTATAGAAATAAATTGGAAAATGTTTGATATAATTCTTAAAATTATGATTTCTAGATCCATCATGTTTATTTCAAAGATGAATGGGTCTTTCTAAATCCACAACATAGATTGAGTGGAATGTTATTTTTTGCTAAGATCATCATCTATATGGTTCTTCTTTCTCAAATGGTTATGAGTATAGAATTAATAAACCTTTTTTAGATCTAACTATATTATTTAAAACATTTTTTGGTCATTTTGGGTGAATATATACTTATGCTATTGTGATCAGTATATATGTCAGAGTTATCATGATAGAGGTAGTTCTGATAGTTTTCAATGAATAAATAACAGCTTTAGGATAAAGATAATTCTTTGGGTAGTTATTCTCATGGATCTCTAACTATCATGAGGTGTACGTAATCAATTTATCATTCTTCATGAGTAAACAAAAAAAATCAATTCTTTAAAGCAACACTGTATATCATATAA
Source organism: Viscum album (assembly GCA_963277665.1). Classification (NCBI taxonomy): domain Eukaryota; kingdom Viridiplantae; phylum Streptophyta; class Magnoliopsida; order Santalales; family Viscaceae; genus Viscum; species Viscum album. The sequence continues at coordinate 1,553,550,046 of OY728141.1, forward strand.
CATATTCCACTTCTTGGTAGTGTGAGTGAAGGTGCAGTGATTCGATTCTTCTTGATATCCATGAATAATTCCTCATATTTGTTCATGGAGACTAACTTTAACCCTACATGTGTTAACAAATATAGGGGATAGAGAACCGTGATAAATTTCCCAAGAAAAGATGGTGGTCCGCAACCAATCCAAAAAACTACAAATTTCATTGCAAGTAGTTCTTCTAGGCCATTATTGAGTTTATTTTCTTTGAATGGCCCACAAAAACTTCAACTCATGTGACCTTTTTGTCCATGAATGTGACTTCCTGGATCCAATAGTTACACTTAATTAACTTACTGTACATTATCTCCTTCCTTAATGTCACCAGAATAATCCATATATTCACTTCATCTTCCTCTATTCTCTTGAAGTAAAAGAAAATATCATTAATAAACACTACCCAAAATTTGTCATGGGAGTACCTAAAGTATCATTTCATCAAATACAAGATAAACACAAGGGTATTAGTAAATTTTAAGGTAATAATTATAAACCCGTGGTGACCATACCTTATAAATAAATCTGTCTTCTATGTGTCTTCCTTCCTTCCATTGATATGGTGATATCCATAATGAAGATTAACCTTTGAGAAGTATTGTGCACCTCGTAGTTGATCATTCATGTCCTAAATACATGGAAGATGATAATTGTTCATTATGATTATCTCTGTGAGCTCTATATAATCGATACACAATCGCCTTGATCTATCATTCTTTTTGACAAAGAGCTCTGGTGCACCCCATGGTGATGCACTAGGGAGTATAAAGCAACTATCCAAGTTATCTTGAAGCTAATTACATAACATTCCATGCTCAATTGCGTCCATACGAGAGAAAACGTTTAGATGGGAGTGGATCTGGGTTTATTATATTTTGAAATCTTTACAACATGATCATGGGGAAGTTCAGGTAACTCATTGAGGAATACATCTATGTATTCCCTAAAATCCTGAATTTCCACTAGATTGGTATCGTTCTTTGACTTAGCCCTTTGATAAAGGTATACTTATTCATAAGGTTTCAACACCCAAAATGTTGATATATTTTCTATAAGAGTTTCATGATATTCCTTGAATTTGTAGTGGGGAATTGGATTTTTCATAATAAGAAATGATATTTCCTTTTCTCGAAAGTTAATCTTCCTTCTTTATAATAAGAGCCAATCCATGCCTAGTATAGATTAAAATGCCCAACAAGTAATTATTGTGAGATATTATGGAAGATTCATACCACATATTTCCATTGGAGAATAGTACAAAACATGGGTTTCAATGATTTCACCACATGGTGTTTTTATATATATCTATACTTCAAGGTATTGGAGATTCTATTCAATAGATCTAGAAAACATGTAGGTTATAATGAAATGCATAGAATAAGAATCAAATAAATCATTTACCATTATTATGTGAATATGATATGTACCTTGTATAACGTTTTTATTTCTCTAATATAGCATTAGTGAAGGCATAATCATTCCCTTGATCATTTAGCCTTGGTGACTGATAACAACGATTACCTTCAAGGAGTCAATGTTTAGTTCAAGGGATTTCATAGTTTCCTTTCTCCATATGTTTAAAGCATTGAACTATTGTTTTTGCATTAAGAGGATCCCTCATTTCCTCTATAATATTGGAATGATTTTTTATGTCTCTTTGACATTCATGAGCTTGGTGGAATATTCCTCCGCACTTGGAGCATTTACCCATCCCCTTGAGAAAATTCACATGATGCTTATTTCCACATTTTGGACACATGGGTGGTTGGATCCACTTTTCTCCTTTTTAATTTATCCCACTAACTTAAAACTCCATCCTTATATTCATATCTTCATTACCATTGGTCTATTCTCTGAGCTCCATATCCACATTCACATCACATGGAATCATTTCTTTGAAACCCCCATTGTCTCATATTTCTAGATCCTTCCCAAGGTGTGGTTTTAACGAACTAGACAAAAAATATTTTTTTTTATAATTATAGATAACAAATACCTATGAATATAGTGAAATCCTTCTGATGATTTACCCATTAGAAGTTACGGATTCACCCTCCATTTTTCCCATCTCTATGAATTTACTCTCTATATTTGTTAGAAGATTTTGAGGGAAATTATTGATTAGAAATGTTTTCGTAATGTCTTCCCACTACATCTCTTCAATTTCATCTTTTGTCATGGTGATATTAATAAACTAACACCATTGAATGAATTCACCCTATAAATGATAAATGGTTATAGTTTCCTTTTCATTATTAGAAAAATTTATCACAATAAATATCTTCTCCATTGAGGTAACCCACTAGTCTATGACTTGTGGATAGAAAGCTTCACTAAATGATGATAGACATTTCCAAATAAAATAAACAATTTATAGTTAATCCTTATCATGTAAATGTATATGTTCGATATATATTGGGTTAATCTTCATTGTATGTTAATAAAAGGTGATAATTTTCATGATGATTTAAACTCCAGCCCTTGGCATTGGGGATGTTGCTCAGATAAGAATTCCATTTTCCCTCGTATGGGTTGTTGTCCAAGTTTCTCCTTGGTCCCCTCATTTTCTAAAATATAGAAGGATTGAATAAAATGAATGTCAATAAATAATGAATATATAATTTATTTTTTTCTAAAATTAACTCTGAATTCATATATTATGGTATCCCTATAATTTTAAGGTTTTTAAAATAATTTTTCGTGGATGTTAAAAAATAAATAGATTTATAAAAATGGTTAATTCTAATCTTATCTAATCCAAATTCTAATATTAACTAAACAATGCTTTGATACAAACTATACAGACCCTCCCTTTATTATTTGACTATTAAATAATTTTAATGATAAATAATGTAACAATGTTCTGAATCCAAGATCAAAATGTATAATGTATTGAAAAAACCTAGCCTATTCATAAATTTTACATAATAGAACCTAAAAATAGAATAATTCATTTTTTATATATTCATAGTGGACCTCACATTATTCTTATTAAAATTAATCACCTGAGGATATACATTAGTGATAGGGGAGACCTAAAAGCCTAGTAAGATGATAAATAAGGGACATGAATTAATATCACTTGAGAGAGCATCATCATCACAATAACATAATAATAGGATTATCATCAACATCGGTAGGGTAATAGTGTATAAAGTAGTCCAATTTGGTAATGTATAAAAATAAAACATCATGTCTTATTCGTCAAATACCACACATAGTTGTCAATAAAGCTAATATCATGTTAACACATAACATATGTGCATAACTATGACATCAACATTATGATCCATGTTAGCATCATGTCCATTAAAAATAAAACTCATATCATGAGACACATCACATTATCCAAGTCATTGTAGGGGTACATAATTCCAGGGCCACCTGTCACATCATAACATTTACATAATCATGCATTCCACAGAAAATGTATCTTGATCAAACCTATAATGTAGTCCCAAGTAAGGTAATGGGTTTCATAAGGGTTTAATAAAAAATACATTCCTAAATAAAATTTGGTTCTCAAATGAAAAGGGGAAATCATACTATGACATAATAATTCATTTTTGATTTGTGGATAAGAATTAATTCAAGAAGGGTAAAATACGATGTTTCAGAAATTTAAGTCAATTTGTAAAAAGTGGTTTCTCTTAGAAATCATTTTTCATGGTATGAACATGTATATATCTAAAAGGAAAATGGAATGGAAAATTGAATATCAAAATATTAAAATTCACACTATGGAAGAGATAATAACCCATGGAAAGGAATTTGGTTTGAAAATACCCTTACATTAATTCCTACCTTATTTTGTTTCTTTGGGAATCCGAAGTAATAAATTTGAATTCAATAAAAAATTGATCATAAATTTAATTATATAATTTTATAAAATAATTTATCAATATAAATATTTATATTATATTTCATAATTTTAATTAGTTAAATTGATCTGTTGTCATAGTTTGTTTTTCTTAAAAATTTCCCACTTCTCTTTGATTTCTACATTTTCTTAAAAATGCTTTATAAATTAGTATAATTAATTCCAAAATATAATAATGAATATAATGAAAATTTTATATATTATATATAGTCTATAATATCTATCCATGATGTTGGGTATATGTGTTTTCATGGAAATTTCATTGTAGGTGGTCAACCAACATTTGACTAGATATTATCAGGGGAGTGAGAATGAGATGTTTAAATTTTAAATATATAGTAGTTTGATAATTGTAGTAGGTTGAGATAATTAATGTAATATTAAAATAATTCCTAATTATATTTTTTTATTTGGTTGTAACATGGTTGGTGGAAAAAGAAATATAAGATGTAGAATAAATAAAAAGGAGAGACAAGTCGATTAGAACATTCATTTTCTATGGTGTAGCTTCTCTTGTGTGAAACTATAAATCCTTTATGACTGGAGTTGGATAACTAAAAAATGTCCCTAATTATTCCATGAGGACTAAGAAAGATGATATGATGAAATCATGGGAATGAGAATTAGTTGGATGAGTTTCCTTCCAAGGGGAGTGAGAGAGGTTATATATACATGATGTGAGTGGTATTTTTGAAATAAAATATGAATAAAATATCATATCAATAGTAAAAATGTAATTGTAATTTTTTAAAAATATAAATCAAATTATAATTTAATATTTTTTATGAATTTAAATTCCATTTATAATTCAAATTCATTAGTTTATTAAAAATAAAAGTGAAAATAATGAAAATAATTTATTTTATGGAATTAGATTTGACTTTATGTTTTTTAAGTACTTTTTAGGAGAATAAATTGATTTATCTTCTATTTTAATGATCCATTTAAGAAAAAAATATTATTGCTGATAAAAAAATTATATAAAGGATTATTTTAATATTACATCATGAATTATGTAATTTATGATACATCGGGTTTTTTAAAAAAACTATATTTTTACTATTTACCAGAAAATTGAAGTGTTTTATAAAAATAACAAAAAATCACCCTTATATAATTTAAATGAGATGATTTGAGAAATGATAATAATTTCATGAACTGTCCTAGTGGGGCCCATGCCGCGACTCCCCAAGCCCGCCTCCAATAGTCTAGGGGCTGGTGACTAGCACCAAGTTGGCATATTATAAACATGGGAGGAATTAACTAGTACATGTACCCATGCACACATCTCCAAGCCCACAAATGCTGAAATATAAAAAACCAATAAGGAAAAAAATGCATGCATACAACTAAACCCAACCAATAGAGTACAACAAAATTAAATTGTGGAATGTAAACTAGGCCAGAATACAAGCCCATAAAAAACAAGAGTCTGCAAACTACAAAGTCCAACTTGTAAGAACAAAGAGGTAATGGTACTAATACTCATAGCCGTAGGAAAACCTCGGCTTGTAGGGAAATCAGAATGCTCGTCCCGAAACTGGTCCACCCTAGACTCCATCAAAAGGGCGCTCGTGTGCACAAGACAAAACACGTGTGGGAAAATACCATGTAGGGGTGAGTATAACAATACTCAGAAGAGAACACTGAAAAGTACAAACTAATACACAAAGTAAAGGTAGATCTATATATACACATTATATGTCTAATAAACATATATTATGAGAAACACAAACCAGATATATTCAAAACCCAGTCTCTCAGTCTTGAGACAAGTCACACAACTGTATACTGTCTATAGGGATTCTGTTCTATGGTTCCACGAAGAACTCATTCGGGATAACTCACTCCATGAGTGTGATAGATCTGATGAAATTTGTCTAAGAAGTAATGTCAATCGTGAATTTTCAAGAGAGATAGATACACTCATTCCTGGAGAACAAACTCCTGAGTGTGGGAAATACCATGATACACAGCTGAGGATCACTCCCAGGGCCTTGGAAGATACCACGACTCATCCAGATACACATGCTAAGTATAGGATCATCCACCCTATAATAATAGTCACATCGATACCTAACTCTACCTAGGGTCAAAAAGGGATAGAGGATCTCTCTCCGGGCTTCTCGGAGGGATACATGGCTCTATCTCTGAAAGTCATGCTGAAGGGATAATACTCTTTTCAATGGAAACGATACCTAACCTTCAGAGAAATGAGGAAATGTGGAATTAACCCAAGTGAAACTTGTCCATGGGACGGTGGACAAGAGGATAAAGACATGTTCCAAGATATACACATTGTGTAGAAGTGTTAAACACTGTGTCTCTAGACTCTGGGTACTACCCATGTAAAACGGCCTGAGTCAGAAGAACATGTCGTGTCGAATGGTAAGTATAGGAAATGCAGTATAGACCACATGTCGTGTCTTAGTGACCGGGATTCCCTCCATTTGTGTGGATGTGTCCCATACAAAGTTTCAAACCATGTGGTCCTTCCTGTGTATCCGGTACATGGGGTAACCAGCATAGCCAGCCTGGTCTGGTCGTGTGGTGGAGTACATGGCTGTCTAGTCCACCCCGTGTCCGAGTATCACCTAGGATACATGTCTAGTCCCGCGTAGGACCCACATGACATGTTATTTGGAGAACATTCCATGGAATCACCTCACACACCATGGAACCCTAGACACTACTTAGCCAAACCCATAACTGTTGTTCTTCAAGATACACGCCATGAGTTCTGGAAATTTCTAGAGTCGCGAACCTCCATTGTAACACCTTGGGTGAATCTTCGATCATTGTTTCAACAATATTTTTTCCACAAAAATATGGATTCTGAGTCTCCATAACGTCCCAAAATCATTTCTGTTGTTTTTGGGCCTCCGATCGGCCATGATAACGTGTATCGATCCACCCGTGCGAAGAACGCTTGAAGAATCATCTCTCCCAATCGGATCCAATTCGTCTACCGCCATCTCCGTCACACCTCCATTGAGTCGTCATGATGCCAGATCTTCCAAATGGGATTGTTACATTGTGAAATGGATGCACAAAGATTTTATGTTCATAACCCCGCGAAGAATATGAAGAATGTGGGGTTAATATGTGGAAGAAAAATAAATAAAAAAAGTGGAACTCACCTCCACCTTCGTTCTTCATGATGTCAATCCGCTCTCATTAATAGTTTTAATAGGAAAATCAAAATTAAATTTCATAAATTTTAATAAAATCAATTCCCAAATCAAAAACCCAATAGAAAAGGGAATTTAAACCTTCCTACAAGAACACATGATCCGTGGGTCACCCTGTTTGTGGGTTGATCTACATTTTTCAGTCAATCTAAGAATGGGGAAAATAATAATTGAAATAACAAACCCTACCTCAATTCATTTAAAAACAATTGTCATGCCATGTTCATTGATGTGTTTCATCAAATCTGAGATGCGTCAATCGATTGTGTCATCGTCATCCGCCAATAGATTCTCCTCCAAAGCATCACTCGAAAAATTTGAAATTAAAATTTTTATGCGGCTAACCCTGAGAAAATTCCATAAACATGTATTTAAATGGGAGGAATTAGGTTGTTTCCCAAAAAGAAAACATTTAAAATAAATTAATTTACAATTTGTTTTATTTTCTTTAAAAAATTCCAAAAAAACTATCTTTTTCAGCCGACCCGCGCCGGTCGATGTTAGGCACCGCCTAAGCAAAATTCACTACTCTAAACGCAACAATGTTCTTATATTTATGATTCGGGAACCTTTTTAAAATTTATTCCACTTTTTCTGGATAACCACCCACGTGTTTTTTTAAAGTTTAATTAATTGAAAACATTTATTTCGGGCACTTCGGGCCTCAGAATCGCATTCCATCGAAAAGGCCAATCTCAAAATAATTCTATATTATATTTAAAAAAGAAACACATATAATATGAGACATTACAATCTCCACACCTTGGGGCTTTGCATCCCTAATATGCCAATGTTGGGATACTAAAAAAGATGCGGGTACTAGTCATGGATCTTAGCCTCCCACTCTCTTGTGCTCTCCTAAAGATTTTGATGTTGCCATCAGACGCACACAAAGGGAATAGATCTCCCACAAAGTATCATCTCTTGTAGATATTTGATATCCACCAGGTACTAAACAAAGGTTTCTCCATCATCGATGTCCAGCTCACCCCAGTCGATGATTTCTAATGGGTCCTGCATGTACCACTTCATATGTGACACGTGGAAGACATCATGTACCCAGTGGAACTACAATGGTAGAGTTAGGAGGTATGACACCTCACTAACTCTGTGTAGTATTTTGAATGCTCTGATGAACCTTGAAGATAGATTTCCTCCTCATCCAAATCATTATAACCCTCATTGAGGTGAGACCCTAAGGAAGACATGGCCCCCCTCCTCACACTGTAGAGGTCTCTTTCATCTATCAGCATATGAATTTTTCCAAATTTGTGAATTATCCATCCTCTCTTAGATGATTTACACCTTCTCGGTGGTAGCTCGCACCATCTTTGTACCCATGAGTGCTAACACTCTGGGGTCAGTCCAGCAAAGCGGTGACTAGGAGGGTCTCCCATATAAAGTCTCAAATGGTGTAATACCAATGGTGGGGTGGTAGATTTTGTTTTATGCAAACTCCACCAGTGGAATGTGGTCCTCCCAATTGAGAACAAAGTCCAAGATATAGGCCCACAACATATCATCTAGAACCAGAATGGTCCTCTCTATCTGACCATCTTTGTGCAGATGGAATTTTTTGCTCAAGCATAGCTGAGTCCCAAAGACCTCCAACAATCCCTTCCACAACTGGGATATGAAATGATCATCCGGATATGCTAATATTGTCGAAGGGACTCCATGAAGTCGAACTATCTCTTGTACATAGAGGCATCCCAAACTCTCTATGGAACTCTACTTTATGATAGCTAGGAAGTGGGCCGACATGGTGAATTGGTCAACGATCACCCAGAAGGAATCATGCCCATTGGACATCTATGGTAATCCTGTCATGAAGTCCATCGATATACCATCCAACTACACTCTGAAACTTATAGGGGTGAGCTAATCTTGCTAGAACCTAGTGCTCATCCTTCACCTGTTGGCATGTAAGGCATCAAGAAACAAACTCTGATACTACCTTCTTGATGCCTGACCACCAGAACTATCGTCAGAGATCCTGGTACATATTTTCCACACCAGGGTGTACCACCAATGGGGATTTATGAAACTAACTCATGACCTCCTCCTACAATGCCACTGGCACAATATTGCATCCTATGAAAGCAACTACATGCTCCCCACTTTTTAAATATCCATCAAGAGTGTATCCTATGGATAACTGAGAATGTAAATTCTCATAGTCTACATCCCCTTGAATTAACTCTTTAACTCTATGTAAGAGTGTAGGGGTGAAAACTATTGATTTAAGGTAATTTGTGTCCTCTCAGTCCATGAAGTATAACTAAAATAAGGAAAATTGTTCTGTCACCTCACTCAACAGCTGTGAGCTCGATCTCCTGCTATGAGAATATTCCACCTTGTTCCCCTTCCCAAAAGTTGATATGATCTCAAAATCATATTATTGGAGGAACTCTAGCGTATAAATATATCTTAGATTCATATCCTTCTGCAAGAATCCATACTTGAGGGTCTTGTGGTCAGAGTAGATGATAAATCGCTCGCCCATAAGGTAGTGTCGCCACATCTTCAACGTAAGGACTGCCACTGCCCATTCAAGATAATGGGTTGCATAGTTCGTCTCATGTGGCCTATACTGGCATGAACCATAAACAATCACTGACCATCTCATCATTAGGACACATCCAAGCTCAGTCCCTAATGTGTTGCATTAAGCTACGTACTGAACACCCTCCTCCGGCAATCTCAAAATTGGGGCACTCGTCAAACTCTACCTCAACCGGTCAAAAGCCTACTGAAACATCCCCATCCACCTGATGGGTTTCCCCTTCTTGGTCAAGGCTGTCATCAGTGATGATATCTGAGAGAAATTATAAATGAAACTCTGGTAATATCCTGCCAACCCAACGAAGCTCTGCACCTCTATCATACTCCAAGGTGCCTCCCATGCGTACACGATCTCCACATTGGTCGAGTCCACAACTACTCCATCTGATGAAATTGAATGTCCCATAAATTGAACCTTTTCAATCTATAATTGGAACTTTAAGAGCTTCCCATAATGATGGTTCTCTCAGAGTACATCAAAAACCATCTGTAGGTGTCTCACGTGCTGCTCCTCCGATGCCGAGTACACCAGGATGTCGTCGATGAAGACCACTAAGAACCAGTCTACATATGGCTAAAGGATCCGGTTCATAAGTCCCATGAACACTACAGGGGCATTCGTCATGTTGAAAATCATCCCCAAGTATTTATAGTGATCGTAGCTGCATCTGAAATCCATTTTCGATATATCCTCACCCCGTAATCGTAACTGGTGGTAACCTGATCGAAGGTCAACCTTCGAGAACCACTGTTCCCCTCTAATATGATTGAAGAGGTATTAAATCCTGTAAAGTGGATACTTGTTCTTCCCTGTTATCTAATTCAGGCACCATTAATCCATGAACAACCTCAGACCCCTGTTTGACTTCTTGGAAAACAAAACTGTAGCCACCCAGGTAAAAACACTGGGGATTACAAAACCTTTTCACTACAAATCCTTCAACTACACCCTCATATCGTGAAGCTCAGAGGGAGCCATCAGATATGATGGTGAGGAAATTGGTTCGGTCACATAGTGTAAGTTGATGCATAATTAATTCTCTTGATGGGGAGGTAATCCTATAACATATTCAGGAAATACGTCCTCGTACTCCGCCACTACTTATAAGAACAAGAAGCTCACAACATCTATTTCTATGAGGGTAAGAATATCCATCTCTTTAGTGATCGGCTGCACTCTTCTAAGAAGGAGACCATTTTTTGTTGCATGGGTCTCTATTTCCCCATCAATGAAAAACATTTTCTAATCATTTTGAACAAACCAAAAGTTTCTACTAAAGTATTCAATCTAGGCACAGATTGAAGATAGACAATCCATACTGAGAATAATCTTGTAAGGCCTCAATGCTGCCACCAAGAAGTTCCAACCAAAACTCTCACAGAGAAGGGTATGATCGCATTGTCTACAAAGGTGTGTGATAATCGAGTCCCCTTCTGTTGGTGTATCCATGCGTAAGGGTTGATTCAACAGCTCTACCAGAATCTCAAGGTTTTACCCAAGACATGTGGCAAGGAATGAATGATTGGATCCTTTTTCTACAAGTATGGAAGTTTAGGTAGAGAAGACACAGATCATACCTTGGATCAACCCTGGAGTCCCTGGTTTGTACTCCTTGACCACATGAAGTAGTCATTACCCCTACCCCCCATCTCCTTGAGCCTGGTGTGGACCTCTTGGGGGTGGTGGTGGAAGTATATTAAAGCATATGCCGCCACCTGCAACTCTCCATGCTCCTCTGCCATGTACGCCTCCTGGATGATCTGTTTGCTCCACTCTATGACTCTGACTCACTGGTCCATCCATCGCCTCCCTGTTAGCAGCTATAATGTTTGGACAATCTATAGCAATATGTCTCCAATCGTCGCACGAGTAGCATCATCTCCCCCTAGTATTACTGGATCCCGCCTGAGAGACATGGACGGCCAGACCCCTATCCTGGGTCCTCCTATGAAGTCTCCCATATCTTGTTTCTTGTGCATGATGTCGACTACCTACCACCGAGGTCTCCACACCTATCTGCCTTCTACTAACTTTCGTTGGATATCTCTGCTCCGCCAAGAAGCTCTAGATCACTAGGTCCCACTTGAGAACTCTAGCATAAGTCAAAATACATAGATTCATTACACAAGATCAGATGTCCCATCTTAGACATCACTCAAAGGTCCAAGATCTGATGTACTGATCCCTGAACATAACCATTGAGTACCTAGAGAGGTTTGTGAACCTTGATGAATAGTCATCCACCATCAAAATGCCCTTCTAGAGCTGAATAAGCTATTAGATACATACTGCTCTCATCGTATCTGGAGAGAAATACTCTTTAAATAGTTGTTCAAACTCTATCCAGGAAAGAGTCTCCTCATCGTGGGTCTAAGTGTTCAGACTCCAACATTGTCTCGTTGAACCCAAAAGAAGGCTCGCTCCTAGGATCCCCATCTGGTCTACTGCTGTCCCCACAAGAATGAAAACTCTGTTCAGTGCTTCCAACCAATCCTCAACTTCCTGAGGGTCGGGCTCGCATCAGAAACTTAGGGGTATCAGTCTCTGAAACTCAGAGAGTGCGCTCAGTCTGTGCCCCTCATCTTTAAGTATTGTAGGTACCACGTGCTATGCCACTAGTGGTGGTGTATCAGGTGCACCACCTAGAGGTAACTAATGTGGAAACAGTCCTTGTATTGAAGCCTCATAACTCAGGGGTTCATCCTCGTGATCGCGTTGCTAAATCATAGCGGGTTTCTGTTGCGAAGGAATCCTGTACGGAGCAATATGTAACATGGTTAATGAGTATATATGGATAGTTGACATAATGTACATGTAAAAAAACCCATTCCTATATGATTCATGTACCATTCCCTTATTTCCTTAAAACTAGTGTTTTCAAGTACCGTGTCGAAAAACATGTTAGTAGAGTCCTGGTGTATGGATACGTCGGCCGCCCGCACCAACAGATGAGTCTCTCACCAGAAATCCAAGATTAAAATAATTAACAATGTTTCCCTCCAAACCAATATCACAGAATCCTGGTCCGAAGGTTGAACCGACCACATATGATACCACTCTATCACGAATCATCTTAGTGGGCCCCACGCCACAACTCCCCAAGCCCGCAAACAATAGTCAAGAGGCTGGTGACTAGAACCGAGTAGGCATATTACTAAAATGGGAGGCATTACCTAGAACCCGCACACACACACACACACATCTCCATGACCAAAAATGATGAAATATAAATACCACTAAGGAACAAAATGCATACATACAACTAAACTCAACCAACAGAGTACAAAAAAAGTAATGTGTAGAAAGTAAATTGGGCCAGAACACATGCCCACTAAAAACAAGAGTCTTCAAACTAAAAAGTCCAACCTGTATGAACAAATAGGTATAGGGACTGCTGCTTGTAGCCGTAGGAACACATCGCCCTATAGGGAACTCAGAAATCTCGGTCTGTTACAAGTCTTCCCTTGAATCCTTCAAAAGGGCGCTCATCTGCACAAGAAACGACACATGTGGAAAAATTCCATGAAGGGTTTCATATAACAATACTTTGTAGAGGACCCAAAAAACCACAAAGTAATACAAAAAGTAAAAGTACAAATAGATCTACACAGTATATGTCTACTGAACATATTTCAAGAGAAACGAAAACTAGATAGACTCAAAATCTAGACTTGTGGTCTACATACAAGTCACACAACCACAAACCACCATTAGGGATTCAGCTCGAAGGTTCCATGAAGCACTCATCTTGGAGAACTCACTTTGTGAGTCTGATAGCTCTAATGACCTTTGTTCGAGAAGTACTATCTGTCAGGAAAATTCACAAGGGATAGATAAACTCATTTTCAGATAACACACTCTTGAGTGGGAAAATATCATGATACAATGATGAAGATCACCTCCATGGCCTTGGAGGATACAAAGACTCATCTATATTCAACTACAATGTAGAGGATCGTCACCTTGTGGGAATAATCATGTCGATACCTAACTCTACCATCTATAAAGAATAGATAGAGGATTTCACTCTAGGCCTCTCGGAGGGATACTTGGGTCAATCATGGGAAGTCTTTCTAAAGGGATCATACTCCTATGAATGGAAATGATACCAAACCTTCAAAGGAATGAGGAAAAGGGGAACGAACCTGAGAATAAAATGTACACTGGAGGGTGCAAAAGAGAATCAAACCATGTTCCAAGATTTTCACGACATGTAGAAGGGTTACATTCCATGTCTCTCGACTCTGGGTACTACCCGTGTAAAATGGCCCAAGTCAGAAGAACATGTTTTGTAGAAAGGTAAGTACACGGAATGTCATAAAAACCACACGCCATGTCCTAGTAATCGGGTTTCCCTATCTGTACACATATGTGTGCCCGTACATGGTTTCAAACCATGTGGTCCGTCCTGTGTAACCAATACACGGGGTAACCCATGTAGCAGGCCTGGTCTGGTCATGTGGTGGAGTACACAACCGTGTACTCCAACCCGTGTCTGAGTATCATCTAGGATACATGTCGAGTGCCACTTGAGGACCCACATGTTGTGTTCTTTGGATAACATGCCATGTCATCACCTCACTTACTATGGAACCCTAGCTACCCCTTAGCCGGACCCACATGATCTGTTCTTCGGGATTCATGTCGTGTGTTCTAGAATTTTCCAGAGTCACTATCCTCCATCGTCGTGCCTTGGGTGAAGCTCCAATCGTTGTTTCTATGATCCGTTTTCCTCAAAACTCTAGATTCTAGGTTGTCCCGATGTCCCAATGTTGTCATTGTTGTTTTCAGGCCTCTAATCGGCCATGAAAACGCATATCGATCCACCCATGTGAAGAACACTCAAATAATAATCTCTCCCGATCTGGGCCGATTCATCTTCCACCATCTCTGTCGGACCTCTATTGATTCATCGCGATGTGGGGTCTCTAAAATGGGATTGTTGAATTGTTAAACAAATGTGCAAGGATCTGATGTTCATAACCCCACGAACAATGCGAAGAATGCGGGGTAAAGGGGAGGAAGAAAAATAAATAAACAAAAGAGGAACGCACATCTGCCGTCATTAATAATGGCGTCAATACACTCCCATTAATAGGTTTTACAGGAGAATCAAAATTAAAATTCAAAAATTATCATAAAATCAATTCATGTATCAAAAACCCAATAGAAAATGGAATTTACACCCTCCCACAAGAAATCATGATATGCGGATCACCCTATTTGTTGGTTTATCTATATTCGTCATTTAATCCAAAAATGGGGAAAAGAACAATCAAAATAACAACCCTGGCCTCAATTCAGTTAAAGAAAGATTGTCATGCCGCGTTTATTGGTGTGGTTTGTTGAATATGAGATGTTTCGATCAATTACGCCGTCGTCATCCACTAATGGGTTCTCCTCCAATGCATCACTGGATAAATTCTAAATTCACAGGGTTATGCAGCTTACCCAGTGAACATACCATAAGCATGTACTTAAAGTAAAGGAATTAGGTCATTAGACAAAAAAGGAAACATTTAAAATATATGAATTTCCAATTTATTTTATTTTCTTTAAAAATATCCTAAATCAAACTTTTGCAGCTGACCCATGCTAGTCGATGTTAAGCCCTTCATAAGGTTATGTCGCTGCTCTAAATGAAATAGTGCCCTCATGTTTCTGATCTGGTCACCTATTTAAATTTTATTACACCTTTTTATTAAAATCATCTACACGCACTGTTTAAAAGTTCAATTTATTTCAAACATTCTTTTCTGGGCACTCTGGGCCATAGAATCACACTCCGTCCAAAACCCTGGTCTTGAAATAATTCCATATACTATTTCAAATGATACATAAAAAATCAGATACATTATAATTAATGCCATAAAAAATATAAAACACAAAATTTGAATTTTTAATATTAAAATAATGGTTTTTACAAAACACAATAAGATAGATTTTATTAAAAATGAACTTATATTTTCATTTTGTTTTTTAATCAAGACATTTCTATTTCATAATTATAATTTTTTAACTTAAATTAATCATTTTTAAATATTATATATATCAAAATTTCTTACTGGGAGGTAAAATTATTATTCCAATAGCCATGTTATTATTCCCAACTATTAAGTTACTATTTATGATGGTCATGTTAATATTTTAGGTGTTACATGACCTCCTATTTATACCAGTACTTTCATTCACCCAATATTCAACTCAATTCCTCTAAAGGTTTTGTATTTACATAATGTTTCTTATTTTATTAATATTTTTATTCTTCTCTAAAGTGTTGGTGGTGGGGGAACTGATTCTTGTAGATTGGGTAAATCCA
Source organism: Viscum album (assembly GCA_963277665.1). Taxonomy (NCBI): domain Eukaryota; kingdom Viridiplantae; phylum Streptophyta; class Magnoliopsida; order Santalales; family Viscaceae; genus Viscum; species Viscum album. Next base: position 1,553,566,032 of record OY728141.1, read on the forward strand.
TATTTTCCCATTTTTTGCTTTTTTTGTATTTTTATCCAATTGTAACATTTGGATTTATATTTGTATGATTGTTTTCTAATGTATCAATATTAAGTAATGAAATAAGGTGTTTTTTGGTTTCTTGTATATTGGGTATCTGTATAATATTATATAATATAATACAACACACCTTTATTCCATAATATTTTTACTAAGGACACGGGGTCATTAGAAATAATATGTCATTACCTAGGTGCATGGCCAAAATATTAAGATGATTCGGGATCCTAATAAAGTGTTATAAATTAAAAATAAGATTCTTTATTCATTACCTAATAGATATATCATGTATATGATGTTATGTAATCAACCGTATCTCTCATTTTCTTTTAGGGTGAACATTAAAAACCAATCAAATACTGGTTGTAGTTACTAGATATCAATTACGGGAAACCATAGGTAGTTAAGGAGGAATAAAGATATGAAATTGTTCTTTTATAGGAGATGATGTTCTCTATGAATAATGATACATATATGACAGTTTTGTATAAAACAAATATGTTATCAAATATAAAGGGATATTTTTTTATTTTCATAAATGGTAGAGAAACCAGTTTGATTATTTCTAGTCAATACACAATAGAAAACTCTACAATATAGGTGAAATACTTCAATATATATGATAAAATGAAAGAGTCTATTAGGTTCAAGAAGTTTATTTCTAAACATGGAGTGGTTCCAACCACCAAGGGTGAAATTAATCAATGTTTAAAAAAATGGGGATATTTCTCACACTATGAATCCATTTTATCCTCAAATTAACGTAAAAATTCATTGAAAATACCTTCTTATATGGTATATAATTTATATGGATGATGTAAAGGTAAGTTGGGTTACTACATTAGAGAATGTATAATATTAATTGCCCAAAAAATTACCACTTCTACAACATGAGTGTCTTATGAAATCTTAATAATTAAGAAAAAAATGATATTTTTCTTAATTATTGTAAATATATCAAGTAACAATAATAAATCAATTCTCCAATTATCATTCATTATTTTTAACAGAAATAAAGTTTACATGAACTAAAAAACATTTATACCACCTCAAATATGACTTTGATTTTTCCATAACTGATGAGTAATAATGAATATTATGTTCATATAAAGATATTATAAGGTCATATTAAATATATTCATGTACTCTGTACTAAAAAATTAGTATTTTAGTTTTGAGGAATTGACTCATGATCTAATAAATAGAGAATTATGACTTCTAATCATCCAGAGAATTATATCTCATTTATTATCATATATTTTCTAATATATATATATATAGTTATGTATTATTATTATGAAACATTATTACATTATTTTAGAGAGAAACATATCATGAGAACAATGATACATTGATACCCTGCTTATTCCAGTCTACATGTTAACATAGCTAATATGGGGGTGGTTGGGTCTGTTGATGATCAAATCAATGGTTAAAGAAAAGGAAAGATTGGTTTTGTACACATGAATGATGAGTAATAATTAATGGCATACTATTCAATTAGATTGACTAAATGATTTGAAATTATTAGTTGTTTCATAAAATATATGTTCAAATACATGGAAAATAGGCATATGGTGTACTTATAAAAAAATTAAATTTTATATATTCAATATCTTGGCCATTATTTATTACATAATCAAGAAATAATGATAAGTAAATTATTGATTTATATATTCATTATCCTTCAAAAACTAGATTTCATCAAAAAAGGGATCATATAGGTTTATATATGATTTATATGATACATTTTTATGTGTAAATATGTGTACAATGTTACAAGTATGTTTAATGGAGATCACACCATACACCTTTCTATTTCGAGTAACACTAATGATTTTCTAGTGGTATCAAGTTTATTAAATTTATGAAATACTAATATCATATTTATTTTTAGTGATACTAAGTCTAGTAGAGTCTAAAAGATACACCTTTGGAGATGTATTATTTTTGAAATGATCATTTTTATCATCAAAGGAGTTTAATATAAAATAAAACAAAACATTCTGGATAGATTCACAATGATTTATGAATATTTTCACAAATTCATTATGGATTTTTTTTCATGTGTGATTTTTTTAATTTCACATAAAATTAATGAATAATAAAAATTTTGTATGCATACATGTGATGAATTCAACTTTCACATCCACTGATAAATGTTACTATTATTTATACATATTTTTTTTGATAAAATTTGGTATATGTAATCATTTAAGGAGTTAAATAAATGAACATCAATATAAGGTAAAATTTGAGATACAAAATATGGATGATATTATATTTCAATTATAGATAACTCCCTCCATTCAAAGGTGATAATATAGAAAGGTAATATAAAATGGTGAGATCCTCTCATCTTGTCTGTGTTATAATACTGAGCCACATTAGAAACCCTATTTCATCACATATCCTTTTTATCAGCATTTTCAAAGGAACTAGCATCACCACATGCATATGAGAATCCTCATGATAAAATTAAGAGTCCAATGGCTAGTGTATCACCACATAGGTAGTGTACTTTCTTTCATTTATCTTTTTAATCATTCTCAAATATTCCCTTACGATTGATAAAGAAGAAAGTTGTAATGGATTATTTCTAATTACAATGTTTTTCAGATTATTTACATGTTAGTTTCATGATGAGAGATCTATTTGTTTTTTATGTCTTCTTGTGCTTCCAATTTTCATTTGATGATCATATGAAAATGAAAACACCAATATTTCATTGATAATAAATTGGAAAAATTTCAGATATTTCATTAAAACATATAATTTTTATTCATATAATTTTTTCTCAGTATTCATTCTCACAGTATGATGTCTTCTAATGTTTTCATATATTTCATAAAACAAGACATCAAAAATGTTTCTGATATAGTTCATTGTAATGTTGGATCATTTGCATTGACTTTCAATCAATTTTTTCTCATCTAGAACCCAATGTTAGCATCCTAACAGTGAGTTTTATATTGAGAGTTCAATCATGAGGTTAATATATGTGGGGAATTCCCTTAAATAATCATTGTATATGTGACATAATATTCTAATATATCATAATTTTTTTACCTCTAAAAGGATAATGTGATTTACATTATTAGATTAAACACATTCCATATCCTCCCATATTCTCTATACACATTATTCTTTAAAATTATAATTTTTCACACAACTCATATTACATGAGTGATAACATCATTTGAAATGGTTACCAGATTTATTCAAACATGACACCAAATTCAAGGAATATTTCTTTATATAACACTTTAATTTAATTCTTCTTAATCTTTTATAACACATAATGATTCATTTATAACACTAAATCATTTTTATTCATCTTATGTATATCTAGAAATGTTATCCAATTTAGATATAAAATTAAATTTAAAAAAAATATGATTTAAATTCACAAGTGAATGAAATTATATATTAATGAAACCTTAATTTAAAAATGAAAAATTATTTAATAACAAGAAATACATTAAACAAATAATGAGTGAGATTGACTAATTTGGAGAACACATAAACAACTGGCATAAATAATGATGAACATCCCCACTAATATTTTCCACTCTTTTTGGTAATTACAATCCTTAAATGGCTCATTAAATTCTTATAACATCCTAAAGTAAATTAAATATAGATCATATCACATTAATACTAATAAAACATAAATGAATTTATAATTAGTATCTTCCTGAAGTATAATAAATAATAATATCTTTATATATCAATAAATAAAATCACCTCAAATAAAAAATACCATTAAAGAATAAAAGGCATGAAAAAAATATGGAAAAAATAATCCAAAAAATGAAAGCACAATCCTAAAAATAAAATCCCCAAAAAATCATGCATATAACTATAATAACTATTAGTAAATAAAAGATATATTAAAATGGTAAATTATCCCCCTTATTCCAGGATTCATCATCATCAAATGATATATCAATTAGTTCTCATCATTTGAACATTTATTAATAAAAACATACTATAAATGGATATGATTTTTGTTAATTATATTTATAAAATTATATACATATTTTAAATGAAGTATCTAGTGATAAATAATTATCAAAATTCTAGTAGACTAAATAGGTATATTTTTAATATTTTATCAACAATAAAAATAACTACTCATATAAATGATCGGTCTAGTGTACTAGTTTGATAAATTATAAGGTCATTCAATATTTCTATAATTAAATAAGTCACCTGGGAAATTAGAGTGTTTTATGTACCCCCAGAGTAATCTCATTACCTTTTATAACCCAACTTGAGATAATATTTCAATAATTGGATTTCATCAATGATTTAGAAGTAAATATGTTATTATATCCCAGTAGATATTTAAAATATTTACAAAAACATAATCATATTTCCCTTGATATAAAAATTTAAAACAATTAATAATATATTAACAAACCATTCACTTTATAAAATCATTATTCTTAAAATGAATAGGAAGGCTATGTTTTACTTTTATAAAATCTTACTACGCATTTAACATATCAAAAAAACCTCATTCATTTGTAATGTTCAGAAACTAAATTATTACCCTTTCATTCTCATTGTTAATGACGTGTAATTCATCACCAAAACTGGCCCTAGTTTTAGAGGTAACATTCTTTGTATTTGTTTCATTTTTTTAATTTTTTTTTTGATTTTACACTTTGTGATTCAACACTTAATTATAAATTATCATTTTATTCTTTATCACATTTTTAGAATCCCTATTTAGTTTCATGTATGAATTAACATTTATGAAAAAACTATTATGTAACTCATTATCCATTTGTTCTAGATATTTCATTCATGGATTATTACACCTCGAGTGAAAAATAGAGTAATAATCAACACAAAAATGATAATTAATGACATTATACATGTTTCCATTCAAATTTATTATTCCTTACTTATTTTCATATTTATTCCAATAACCTTAATATCATGAGTGGCATTGTGAAAATGATACCTTACCATATAAATTTGTAAAAAAATGGTTAATAGTTTCTGTCTCACTTCTGCATTCGCTAATAAAAATAAATATTCAGTACTCATCTAAGAATCCATTTAAATTTTCCTTATATTGTTGAACATCATGCCTATAATTTAACTAATTATTATTATTATATCTAGTTTTATATTTCATTATCTTCTTATACTCATATCAAGGAAGATTTTGATTACTCAAATTCATATTTGATTATATTTTTTATTATTAAAATTAATATATCTAAACTTCTAAATATATCATCTATAAATATTTTTATTAATAAATTTTTACAATCCTTTTATTACCATAGTTAGTATATCTTTACAAGTAATTGATGAAACTAAATCATCGATGTAGAAATAATATGAACTAACAAGTGTTTTAACATCGATAACTTTTATATTTTCTTCAAATTTATTATCATTATTTCATAGATCAATCGCATACATGAAATGATTATTGATAAACACATCTAGGTTATATTATATAAAACTATTAAATATATCAATATCTACTTTCTTAAGCTTCCAATTATTTTTTTGTGATATGATAATACTTGAGGTATGATAGTCTATTACAATTTTTATATTATAGATCTCCTTCTATTAACATTACCTGTGATCCTATAGAAGATTAGAATTATAGGATAATTTTTCCCGTATTAAAATATTAATAATTAACACAAAACATCCCACATTAATTCTTATAATTTCATATGATGAATAATGGGGATCATTTAAAATTATCTATAAAAAATGAGAATCTTTACATGTATACACATGACAATAATGTTTTCCCTAATATCTAAATAACAAATATTTATAATCATATTATTATGAATATACATAACTTCATCAATATTTATAAGAGAATATAGCTCAGTCTTAGGAAATTTATATGGTTTTACCATTGAAATTCAATTCTCAATGATAAACATATTAAGGTATCCATAAATTACAGCCTGCAAATAACCATAGTTATTTTCACAAAATATAGGTGCATTCAAGAGTATTCATACAAAAAATTTGTAAAGACCAAGGTATTTATAGAATAATGATTTTACATATCTAATAATATATATTAATTATATATTAATTTTATGTTAAAGAGGAAACATGTTCGATAGTGTACTCAACACACAACAATGGGTTTTGTTGAAATCTTATGTTGCACACAACTTTGAGTTATATAGAAAAATAATACAGTAATATTATTTTTTTAAATGGTTGTTAATGCATAGTCATTGTATTTTTGGGAATGAACATAAATAAATAAATTATGATTATGCATGTTTTTTTAAATGACTTTACATTTATTTAAGAAATGTTAGGGGTTTAAAATAAGAAGGAATCCAATTTTATGCATGATGTACTCTAATATTCTTTAAAAGGTCGATTTACCGCCTTTTGATGGCAACCCCTTTTTAAATATTGTTTTTGTCACTTTTATATATTCTATCTAAGAAAATAAAATTCTTATTTAGATGTGGGACATCAAAGTTTACATTGGGTAAACATTTTTGTATTTTTCAGATAATGTTCAATTTTTAATGAATAATGGAAACGAATGCATTTTAAGTCAAGACTGTGTTTTCATCTAATTTATTTATATCATTTTATTGTCCTTTTAATTGGATTTAATGTGTATTTAGATTATATTTTTATAATTTAATCCAATTTTGGTCATTTTATGTAATTTCACTTTTAAATTGGACATAAACACATGTCAATATTTTGTTTGCTTTTACTTCCTAAAAACACACTTTTTTGGATTTGACAATGAGAATTAATTTTAAATTAATTACTGCAACTTCTGTGTTTTGAATTTAAAAAAATTGATTACATATTTGAAATAACGAGGTCTAAATTTTGTAAATAACAACATTTTAGTTTTAAATATTATGAATAGTAACTTCATTAAATATTTTATTTTCCATGGTTAAAGGGTAAATCGGGTAAATAAGGGTAAAAATAATTTTAAAATAATATTAAACTACCCTAACACATTTTCCAACCCTATTGTATGATATAGGTACAACCATGGGAATCCTTGGGTCGATTTTAGGACCCCATGGATCCACTTGTGCATTAAAATGACATTTAATTACTTTTAATTTAATGTTATGGAAAAAATACCCTAAACATGTATCTTTTACTAAAACTTTTTTTATATGGAGTTATATAAGAAATATCTTTGACTATAAATAATAAATAGATAGATAAACATATTTCCTAAATCATGGTATTTTGTTTATATTTTTTATACATCAAATAACTTAAATTATTTATGACACAATTATGATTTAGTTATTACCTTATTAATGAATGATATAAATAAATGATACTATAAAAATTCTATTAAATTTATTTTGAAATATTTTATGACATACACCAATTTTAGAGAAGATTATGACTTTTTATATTTGAAAGAGTTATGGTTTTTCAAAATAATAAAGTTGTTATGGATTTTTAAAAATTCATTATATGAATAATATAAAAATTAACATAATTGTGTTTTTAGAAACAAAATACTATTTAATTAAATGATATAATAGTCTTAAAAATATATGATTCTTCCAAATGAATTATATAATGTTTAACATGTAATTAACAAACCACCTGAGGTTCTATTGGAATATTATGGTAACTAGTTTAACCATATATTATGAATACACAAGAAAACATGGTAATAGTTAAATTAGTTTACTAACGGTTAAATCAAAATGATAAGGTTAAATTTGAAACTAAAACTTGTATAAAACCCATTGGATGAGATTATTTAGACCCATACTCATCTTATCTTATAAATATATCACTTGTGGGTTATAATAATTTGAAAATCAATTAATAATAACATAATATTTCAAAATATTCCTAAAGTGCCCCTTCTGGAAATTAATTTTTTTTATTAAGATAAGTCCCCATTTAATGGGTAAGGGGAAACCAAATAGACTTAAAAGAAATAAAAACAATAAAGTTCCATAGTCCCATGTAAAAGGCAAAAACAATCAAATTCAGAGCTGCAAATAAGATACCCACCCTAGCATCGAAATCATAAATACAGTCTTCCACCTTTTCATCGTAGCTCGACAAGAAGTCCCTTGTAAGGATACATGGGCATGAAACCGATGGAAAACACCATACACTCTCAAACATTCAAATCCAAAATCCATGACTAGGGAAAGATCCCTTCTCTGCACCTCTTCTGATACCATACCTTATAGTGAACTCGATGAATTGTCCCATAGGAGCATAATACACAAATGAGCACAATAACCATTCCACTGATTCATACATTCAACCAAAACAAGACTCAATCCACTACATTCCAAAAACAGCAATGAAAAATCATCAAATCAAGATCCACCATCCTGAATCCATCAAAATTTACTTCGAATAGACACTGGAACTAAATCCATACCTCCTCAGAGATGGCACCACACACCACCAAGAACATCGCATAATGAGAACCAAAAAAATCAAATTAAAAGATGAAATCCAAACCAGAACTAGGGACCTCCTAGACTGCAAATTCACCAGACAAGCACCCCTATGCAAGCCAAAGAAGAAGATCATATCACCACCTTTATAACCGCACACAAGAGTCAGATCCTAAAATTCCCCTAATGATGTAATGGTATGCAATGGTATCCCCAGATCATAGCATCTGAACCCACATCCTAGACCAACACCGTGACGCTGATAGAAACCCTAACCAGATCGAAGGTTTGGGGGAGGAGATGGCCAGGTAACGAAATGGTTATCTAAATATAAAGATCCCACATGATGCTACCACTGGATGATAACACACTATTAACACACTGATCAATGAACTGAGGAGAGATCTGGATGACCTGAGATGGTGGGGAGGACGGCAGTAGCGAGGGAAGACCTAACAATGTGATAATGTTCCCCTCCTCCCTCTTATAAAAGGACACCAGCTCTAAACCATTACTCACACCACTCAATCACCCATGGATCATCCAATATCTGAAAAAATAATTTCTCAACATCCCTCTCTTCCTCATAAAGGACATGCCTTGGGAATAAGTCAATTCATTAAATCCTTTTAGCTTAAATTAAATGGATTTACCCAATTTGAGGTAATGTCTTCTCTCAAGTTCCATTCAATTTTTATTCTTCTCCTCTCTCTATTATTTTCTTAATATTTGTTTACATAAAAAACTAGAATAATAAAAATACTATTATTTTGTTATGACATGTATTTTAACTAAACTTACACACACCTTTGTCTAATTGGTATAGAACATACTGTTTCTGTGGATGGTGAACTACTAACTCACGAAATGATGATTGTTCAATCTTCTCCTACCACCTCTTATGGTGGCCATTATAATAAAAATATAATAATATATGATATTTATGATATTTATTTTATCTCTACTCTTCTGTAATTATCATTTATGACATACCTATATTCTTTTAATGTTGTATAAATACTATAATTTCTTTTGAGGAAGTACGGACTACCGCCCCCTTAATGTGATATGACTCATTCATGATATACCTAAAACGTGTAAAGGATAATGATAATTAACTTATATAACATATATAATATAGATATTATATTGTAGTTATAAAATACCTATTTATCATTTATTTTTCATTCATTTTAATATGGAAAGAAATGAAAGTAGCGTTCATGCATACGCACGACTTACCGTCTCCATGAATAGTGCTTTTCATTTCATATATCCAAATGCTATGGACTTTTCTAAATACATATATAATTTATATATATGATATATAAATAATTAATATAATTTTTCAGATAATTTAATTTTGACCACACATACAATTTGTAATTATAACAAGTTCATTTTTGAATCATGTACCGTATATCTACAAAATGACTAATAGGAACATGAATAAATATATGATTGTAATAGCATGGTAATAAGTGATATAAAAGGAATAATATACTTGAAAAAGGTTCTGAATCTAGTAAAAATTAAATAAATTTTATTATTTAGGAAGAACAGGGAACATACGTGGGAAATTAGACTCAATGTAAGGGAACCTTTCACCCTCCTATTTTAGTCAAGGACATCTTTAATGTTATGTATTTTAATTACCATATTCTTATAATTATATATGTTAATATATATCCTTATTTTTTTGTGTTTTATGTCAATGTGATGATAGTCCCTTTTCTCTCTCATCAACTCATTTTTAGAATATTTACGTGACACCTTTTGGCGGTATAATTTTCATAAGGGAATTTCTAAACTCAGTTTCCACTCAATGGGTTTTACACATACTTCGTTGATTATATTTTGAAAAGATTATGTGTTGAATCCCTATTTATTTATATATATTGTAATTTCCACTTCCCTTTTTGTGGATATACTTTTTTGACACCTAATACCTCCATTTATAAATTCATATGTCATCTGTACGAAATTTGTAAGGGAAATATTAGCTAAATCTTTATTCATTGAAATAAATATACATGTCATTGGTTTTTTTAAAGTAAATGTGTGAATGAACTATGAATTTTTTACACTTAATATCCACTTATATTGTGAGTATTTATATTTTCTACAAATAATTATGTTATTGATTTATCCATAATCTAATGATATGATCTTTCAGAGGGACTTCATCTCAATCTCATTTAATTGAAGAATATATTGAGGATATGCAACTTTATTAACCTATAATGTGTATATAAAACTTTTTAACTCATTATATCATGAATTTTTATATTCTCATGATATTCATTGTTTTTAATAATTTTATTCCTTAATTATTATTATTAATGTGTTTTCTCAAGTAGTAAGGGACTTTAACTAAAACATCGTTTTAAATATTTTAAAGATTTAATCTTATAAATATTTATCAATAATATAAATGTTTTAATGATGGTTTTAAGGATTAATTTATAAGGAAATTATTGTTTTAAAATACTAATTCCTTTCAATAGTTTCAATGTTTATAAGTAACGATGATCCCAAATTCATATTTTTAAATGTTTTAATTGTGTTCTAAAAATGAATTGATTATGTAAATATCTTGAAATGATATCTTATTATTACAATGTGGAATTGTTATTTTTCCTTTTTGCTTGGTTTAGATATTATGATTATGTAATTGTACTTGTAAAATTTATGGGTGATTAAGTGGTAAACTAAATACGGGTTGTTCCATGATAAACCTAGGGTGGGTGAGCCTTGGATAACCCTCCAATACATTAGGTAACTTGACAGAGGTAAATGTTAATTCTTCTCCTAAGAGATTTAGGTAATATACTATGATGAGTATTCAAAATTAAATTCAATATGTATCTATGAAAGCTACAATGTAAGTATGATATGGATGCCACAAGTTACCTTTATGATATATGATTTCTATGTGTTATTCATAAATCTTATGATTTCCTGAGGTATGTTAAAGATATTATGTTTTATGATTGAGAAGTATTATTTCATTTATTTCTATGTATTGATGGACTAATTTTTCCCTTGTTTTATTACCCTTACTAAGCATTTTATGATTATATAATGTTTTTTAAATGCTTTTCACAGGTTGTTAGGAAGGTTAATTGATAGGAAGTATTCAATAAGATTTATATTAAGAAAGAAACTATTGTTTTATTTAAAAAATTTTCTTATTGTGAATTTTTGGGATAAAGTATAAGCATCTACTTTGTAATTTTTGAGATTTAATTTTTTATTTATGACCAAATTCTATAAAACTCTAAACCTAAAAAGATCCTATATGTGAATTTTTTACTTATCTCAAGATAATGTATTGATTAAGGCTGGGTCCTTATACTTGGTATAAGAGGTTGGTTTAGATAACTTTAGAGGTTATGGTGTTATCTGGGTATAGGTAATGCATCCCATATAACTAAGAGGATTATTATCATATGGAAACTTTTGGAGGGTTATGGTAAAATAGGTTGTTATGATAAAAACCTGAACAATGGAGATATAACAATGTCAATGGATTGGAGTAATTTGAATGTTTTTATGTTATCTTTAACCTATAGAAAATTATTAATTTTTTAAATATAATATTTTGTTTCATATTTAATTTTTGATTCTATTCATAAGATTAAGGATCATTTGTCAATATAGAAGGAAAAAGATCTTACACAACCATCTTATCCCTCCCAGAGGATTTGATCATCACTATTATGGAAAAATCTTATTCGAATGATTTTGACAGCTTCTTGAGTATTCAAAGCACCTATATGAAATTATTTGAGATATCCAAAAACCACTCATATCTAAAACAATTTTATGGGTAATGGTATCTTTTACATATGATTTCATGATATCAACTTTTCTAATTATATCTAAAAGTGAAAATATAGAAGTTGATAGAATGTTTACATTTTGAAAGCATGAAAACGTGCCGAAAGAAAAAGGGAACATCCTTAAGATCATGATATCTGGATTCAAGTAATGATGTATTATGAAATAAGGGGGAAATTAATAGTTAATGGAATATTCAGAGTGCTGAATGAGTAAGAAGTCTGAATATAAAGTATTCAAGAGTTATGGTATGATGTAGGATGAGGAAATCGTTAAAAGTATTTATTCTCTTTGGATCATGGGATTACTTTGGGAAGACCTTTTCTAATATGTGTAACCTTGAAGTTTGATTTTTGAAAATTTTATTAAAGAAAGAATTATATTTTCTTGTGTTGAAATAATGTATAACCTTTGGGGTTCATATAATCTTTTGTTTTTTATGTGACAAATGATTATTAAATTTTTGGATGCAAAATGAAAGGTATTAGATAACCTTTGAGGATAAAAAAGGTTTTGGTTATTTTTGAGGAAATTTTCTTATTTTTGGGAATTTTATAAGAATGATATGGTTTTAGATAAGGAATTCCCATAGGATGGGTGAAAACCATTCTCATCCAGTATGGCCATGGTAATCAAACCCCCAAGCAAAGGGAAAAAAGGGCGTATTGCCTACCATTGTCCTATATGTAGTCCCTGGTTAGTATGACTTATTATTTTTGTTTAAATGACTTATGAATCATGAATAAGTTCATTTTTGAACATATTTTTTATCAAATGGATATGCTTAGTATAGGAAAATTATTTAGAGATTATTTGATAACTTTTATTTTGGAGGATGTTCATTATTTTGGGAACAATATATGCCTAACCAAAAAAGAATAATATGGGATCTAATTTGTGGAGTAATGGTTGAAATATTAATTTTAAAGAAAATAAGTTTTATAGTGGACATATGGATATTTGGGTTATATATAGAAATTATTAACCTATCATAGAGAATATGTGATTAGGTTAATTAATTTTTAGTATGATACTTTAAGAGTAGATGATGTTATTTGGAGATAAATATTAACATTTATCATGGAAGATTATGTGATAAAATCCTTGTGAATTTTGGGTTTCAATATTAGTTAGATTATTCTAAATAATTTTAAGTGCAATTGCGTATTTAATTGTCTTTTTAGTAATTTGGGTATTGATTATTAAATTTTTGAGATTAAGAGTTGTATTTATTTTTATAAAGGATTATCCTTTTTGGGGATTATTTTATCTCATACAAACCATTTTGGTATTGGTTAATGTCCAAAGATAGTGGTAAATATAGGTAATATTTTACGGAATATGTGATTCTATAGAATTTGAATCTAGATCTTCAGATGTGACCAAGTCATCTTGAATACTCGTTATTTGGAGAAAAGATGAGTTTGTGGTAGAAATTTATAAAAGGATAAAAATATACTTGAAAGTAAGTATATTTCATTATGTTCTTAGTCATTATCATAAATAAATTCCCCAACTTTATCAAAAGTAACTTAAAAAAAACTTTTCCCTTTAACTTTTCCTACTGGCCAATCAAAGACCGTTTGACCTATCCCAAGTTTATGGTTTTATGGTTGTTAACTTTCTCATTATCTTGTTTTCTATCACTCTCCATAATAACATGATGGTTATTTTTTCTTCCATATCCATTTTTTCATACATGTAATCCTAGTACTGGTTATCTCGGGTGTCCTTTTTAATTCTCTTTAATTATTTTAATGTGATAGTTTTATTGACTCTTTTTATGATGTGAGGCCTTTAATGATGTTTCTCATCCCAATTTTAAAACTATGATGACACAATTTCCCAAAGGGTGAATGATGTAGTAAACTAGGTATTTATAGAATAATACTTTTACACATCAATTAATATTTATGAATAGGATTTTAATTTTATGTTAAAGAGGACAATTTTTTCTATATGTAATCAACATGAATCAATAGGTTTCTTTAAAATTTTATGGTTCACACAACTTTATGTTATACCAAAAAATAATATAATAATATATTTTTTTTTAAAATTTAGTTAACACATAGCAATTATATTTCTATGAATGAAAATAACTAAGAAAATTATTAGAAAACATGTTTTTTAGAAGTCTTTACATTTATGAAATAAATTTTATATGCTTAAAATAGGAATGAATCTAATTTTAATCATGAAATACTTTAAATTTTTTTAAAAGGTCGATTTACCCCTTTTAATAAATAACCCTTATTAAATCAAGTTTCTTTCACTTTTATACGTTCAATTTGAAAAAAATAAACTTCTTCTTTAGAAGTGGGAAATGAAAATTTACTTTGGGTAATTTTTTTTGTATTTTTCTATTGAAGTTCATTTTTTAATAAATAATGAAAAATACTGCATTTCAAGTAAAAACATTCATTTAATCTAATTTATTTATATTAATAGATTGTAATTTTATTTGGCTTTAAAGGGTAATTAGATTATATTTTTATCATTTAATTCAATTTTGGTCATTTGAGGTAATTTCACTTTGAAATTGGACAAAACACATGCCAATATTTTGGTAGTTTATTCTTCTCATAAACATGATTTTTGGTTCTGACAATAGGAATTAATTTTAAATTAATAACTGCAAATTCTGTGTATTGAATTTGGAAGAATATATTACTAATTTGGAATCAGGAGGTCCAAATTGTGTAAGTAGTTACCTTTTATTTTTAGATATTATGAATAATAACTTCAGTAAATAATTTATCTACCATAGTTTAAGGGTAAATATAGTAAATATGGGTAAACAATTAATATTATAATAATATTAAACTATCCTAACACATGTTATAACCCTATTGAATGAGATTTGTTTGAACATGGTAATTTTTGGGTCAATTTTTGGACCCCACGTAGCCCCTTGTGTGTGAAAATGACATTTAATTACTTTTAATTTAATGTTAAGGAAAAATATACCCAAAACACATATCGTTTACTAATGATATTTTTATATTAGGTTATATAAGTGATATATTGGTCTATAATAATTAAATATAAAGAGAAAAATATTTCCTACATCAAGGTATTTTATTTATAATTATTAGACATCAAAAATATAAATATATTTATGACACAATGATGTTGTATTGATAACCTTATTAATGAATGATTTAAATAAATAATATTATAAAAATTAAAATAAAATTATTTTGAAACGTTTTATGACATCAAATAATTTTAGGGATGAGTATGATTTGTTATATTTTAATTAATAAATAATCATGTTTTTAGGGATTTTTAAAAAGGTCATGATATGAATAGTATTAAAATTGGCATAAATGAGTTTTTTTAATCTATTTTAGTAAATGATATAATAGTACTAAAAATATAATATTCTACCAAATGACTTATATAATTTTTATAATGTTATTAATGAACCACTTTAGGTACTGTTACAACCTGACCCTACCGGTGCCGAGCCGCAACTACCTCAATCCCACCTCCATAGGCCAGAGGCTGGCGACCAGCGCCGAAGGCATAACAATCTCAGGGAGGCCTTCGCCTAAATACCAGTACACAGACACAAACCACCAACTCAATGTATAAGTGTAGAGAAAAAAAGAAAACCAGAGGACAAACATCAATAACCCAACCACAATCATGCATCAGCCACTAAAAAGAGTATGTAATGTGATGAAAGTACTGACAAGTAAACTGAACATTAAAAAGGAAAGAACATGCTCCCAACCAAAAAGGTGCCACACCACGAAAACATATAACAAAAGGATACAACTGGATTGATCCCCACCTGAAAACCCTAGCATAACCACGGCACACAGTCTGAGATCCAGTGACCTCTATGCTCCTCTGTAATCATGATTGACCTGTCCATCGTCTGTAAGGGAACACCAAGTGCGGGCCAAACCCAAGCAGGGGTGAGTATAATTATACTTTGCAAAATACCTGTAATCTTGAGGGAGCAACAAAAGGAGGCACTAAATAGGTGAGCAGTAGGCAGAACCATAATAGTAAAAGAGTATAGTAAGAGAGTGCAGCTCAAACCAATAAGAGGAAGGGAGTAAACTCATCCAAACGCAAGAAGCTAGGAATAGTGAGAAGAAGAACTTCTCACCGAGTAATCGCTACCTATAGTAGGATAGTGGACTCGTATAACTAAGAAGATATAAACACATAAATCACGTGGCATACCCCACACATCTTCATCCCTCCTAGAAGGAGAGTAACAGAACCCAAGTAGTGGGAACTAAAGTCAGGTGTATATCGACATATTCTCAATATGAAACCCGAACGAGTGTGTAAGGGGACCCCCATCTCCCAGCTCAGCCCAAAAAGATTCTCCAATAGTTCCAGGGATATCCAACACTGAACCCAATCATCCATCACGTTAACTAAGGAGGTACAATCAAAGGGGCTCAATCACCGAACCTTGATACTATCAGCTTTGGGCGGCACTGACTTGCCCGCATGACTTTTAGGTCACGTCGCAAGGATGCGTCTCGGTGGGAAAAACGCCCATCATCCTCATCTGTCCAAAGTTCATGTCAACACTATCACATCACCGATCTGTATAACCAGGGATCCCGCTCCGGTAGGCATGGATTAAAAGTCACTGACTATCCTCGTCAAAAGGTCTGAGTCTAAATGAAGTCACAGGGTAACCCACTGCCCAACCTAGTAGGAGGAAAAACCCGTAGAGGTCATCGGGTAACACACTGCCCAGCTGAGTTGGAGGGTAAACCCCTAGAGGTCATTGGGTAACCCACTGCCCAACCCAGCTGAAGGGTAAACCCCTAATAAGTCGATGGGTAACCCACTACTCAACAGTGTTGGAGGGTAAACATTAAAAGTCATCGGTTAACCCACTGCCCAGCTGCGCTAGAGGTTAAACCCTAATATTTTAACGGGTAACCCACTTCCAATCCCCCTAGAGGTTAAACCCCTAATACATTGTTGGGTAACCCACTGCCCAGCCCCACTGGGGGGTAAACCCAGGACTGGTCTGATAGCTCTGCATTGCCTCTGCTATCACTAGGGGTCTCTAACATCGTGACCGTAAGTTGGGTTGGAGTGTGTCAATGAGACCTCTTACCAATGAATTTTTATATTTAACCATTTAATAAGATCATGTAAGAGTCTCCTCTCCCCCTAACAGATTACCTCATTGTATCCTCGTGGAAGAATACGGGAGATAGACTACTTACTCGCTAGAAACGGCCTCCTCACGGAAAAGTTGTTTGCCACTGCTTTAGGCCCGCTCAGTGTCTCATGGGGCCCACTATCAGTCCCAAAATAGGTCTAGTGGACTACACAAATGTGATGGACACAAAAAAACACATCAAATCGACAATTCATCCGCCCCAAATGGGAACTTGACGAAAACATCGCAAAAAGATGGATGACGCTTATAAGACAGCCCGTAGAGACCATGACTCAACTCGAAATTTAGCATCCAAAACCATAATATAAATATCCTCCTAGACTATAGGATTTCAATGCAACTGACAGCACTTAAATCAGACATCAGATGTGTCCACGCCATCCAAAACAAGATCCCCTAGAGAAACACGAATCCACTTAAATATGTGTGTCGCGTCTCCGAGGCCCCCAGATCAGGAATTAAAAATCCCCAAGACCATCCCAAAGATTATTCTCTGGCCTAGAATTTTACTTCTGTAGACGACACACAAAACGGACACTCGTAGAGAAAATTATGGGTGTCCGTTGTCAGAGGGGGAGAACCCCTTAGGTTGGACCGGGCTGGTCCGGCCGGTCCCCCCGGTCAGGGAAGACTCGTAGCTCCGGCCTGTGGCTCAGCGGTGCGGCCCGGATGTGGAATCCAGGTCCACACGGCACTGACTGGCCATGAGGTCCGGTCACGGTCTTGCATGAAGACCCGCCTTCAGCGGGTCTCGGTCCCCTTACGGGGTCGCGCGACGTGACCCCGCCTTGTCGCGCCTGACGCTGACGGCCTCACCCGTGGCATGGAGCTGCTGCCTCGATCCACATGGAGCCACTGCAAGAGGCTACCGCCTGGAGCACCGTTGTGCTGCCTTGGTCGTCCACTGCACCGCCTTATCGAAACCCCACCACTACTGCCAGAAAGCCACCGGACCGCCACACCGACTGTCGGAAAATGAAGAAACGGCCGGAAAACTTCCCAGGGAGTCCCCAGACACCCCGAGACTTGAAAATTTGATCCTAAAGTATCATTGGGAAGATAAAACTAATGCCTACACAACCAGTGGCTTTGCTCGATGATTGTAAATCTATTAAACTTAGGAAACTAAATTTAAAGACAAAACGAAAACCAAAACGAATAACGAAAACCCCCTACCACATTGGGCATAGCCCAAAGCTTCATGATTGGTCCTCTGAAGCTACTGCACCTCGACGGAGTGGTGGAGGAGAGGGTAGGAGCGCATCAATAGGGAAATTATATGGAAGAAGAAAATTGAGGGGAGGAGGAGAAGGGGGAGAGTGTTTAAAAATAAAAACACTTGCCCCCCCCCCCCGCCCGAAGACCCCAGTCCTGAACCATCAGTGGTGTCAAGATTAAGCCTCTCCTAGGGTAAACTCAATGCCCTAATCACAAGGGAGGTTTCTGAATTTTAATACGATCCTACGTTCAAATTTTATAA
Organism: Viscum album; assembly: GCA_963277665.1. Lineage (NCBI taxonomy): Eukaryota > Viridiplantae > Streptophyta > Magnoliopsida > Santalales > Viscaceae > Viscum > Viscum album. The sequence goes on from OY728141.1 coordinate 1,553,585,002, forward strand.
AGCTCACACCTGGGGTATCCAAATTACAAAAATTCCCCTGGTGGTGTTTTTCATAGAAGGGTCCTGCCTTTGAAAGTGATACCCCTCCTAGGTTAGACGACATGTTCTGGACTCAACAGTTCCCTCAGTCTTCTCATATGAGAAAACATTTAGGATTTATTATATTTATTAAGCACTTCCAATGTGAACGTGCATCAAATTTATTTTTGGCCACACCGGGTCTTAGAATCGCACACCGTATGAACATCCTGGTTTGGAAAAACATCAAGAAAAACACAAAGACTTCTAGGTTTAAAAACCAGGTTCTAAAATCATTCCCTGCTTTACATTATTCATCCCTAAAAAAAACTACAAAAAAAACTTCGGATACTGAGGTCGCATCAATATCTCCCGCTCCTAGGTGCTCTCCTACACCCTCTCATGCTGCCACAACACACAAACTAGAGGAATGGCCCCTCTGTATAGAGTCCGCTCCTCTGAGTCCTTAATCGCCACTAGGTGATCTGAAAAGGTGGATCCATCCCCAATTTCTAACTCTCCCCAGTTGATAATGTGCATGGGGTCATGCACATATTTCCTCAGTTGTGACACAAGGAAGACGTCATGCACTCTCTCCAGCTGCGGGGTAGAGCAATATGGTAGGCGACCACACCAACCCTGCGCATGATCTCAAAGGGCCCGATGAACCGCAGAGACAATTTGCCTCCCCGGCCTAACCTCCACATTCCACGATGCGGTGAGACTCTAAAAAAGACATGGTCATCATACTCAAACTCCAAAGGCTTGCGACGTCGGTTTGCATCAGACTTCTATCTTATCTAATCCATCCTCATCCACTCATGAATGACCTGCACCTTCTCTATTGTTTCCTTCACCAACTCTAGGCCCACGAGGAAGGTCTCCCCAACCACTGCCCAACACAATGGTGACATGCAGGGTCTACCATAGGGGGCCTCAAAAGGTGTCATGCCAAAAGAAGAGTGGTAACTATTGTTATATGCAAACTCCACCTAGAGAAGGTGATCCTCCCAAATCCGGCCAAATTCTAACACGCACGCCCTGATCATATCCTACAACACTTGGATAGTGTTCTCGGTCTTCCTATTAGTCTGGGGGTGAAAAGTTTTACCCATCCACAATTGATTCTCGAATGGCTCCTGTAGGCCTCTCCATAATCGCGATGTAAACCACACGTTAGGGTTGGAGAAGATCATTGTGAGTACTCCATGAAGGAGAACGATCTCTCAAACATATAACTTCCCTAGATTCTCTATTGAGATTTACTCCCTAATAGCAAGGAAGTGTACCGACTTCGTGAGTCTGTCCACTATCACCCAAATGGAGTCGTGGCCCTTCGCTGTGCGCGGAAGCCCTGTGACGAAGTCCATAGATATGTCATCACACTTCCACTCTGATAAATAAAGGGGCTTCAACAACCCTGCTTGAACTTAGTCCTCTACCTTCACCTGCTAACAAGTAAGACACTGAGAAACGAACTCATCTACGCTTCGCTTCACGCCAGACCACCAAAACTGCCACTAAAGGTCTCTGTACATCTTCCCTACACTGAGATGTGCAGCGAAGGGAGAAGTGTGGAACTCCCGCATCACCTCCTCCTACATCTCCACTAGTACTATAGCTCTCCCCTGGAATATGATCTCATTATTCCCTCCTTCAGAATACCCATCGGGAGTGTCGCCCGTGGATATCTGATCAGGAAGTACCTCATTGTCAACATACCCCAGTTGCGACTCTCTCACACGCTCAAGGAGTGAAGGGGTCAACACCATTGACTACAGAAAAGGCATTCCCTCCTACTCCACCAAGGTCAGTCATAGGGAAGCCAGCTGCTCTAAAGCTTCCCGCACTAACCAAGCCAGGGACCTCCTGGTGAGAGAATCTACTTCTACGCTGCCCTTCCCTGGAGTGTAGACTTTCTCGAAATCATATCCCTGTAGAAACTCTAGCCAGCACCTCTACCTCAAATTAAAATCCCTCTGAGTGAAGATATACTTGAGGCTCTGTAGGTCTAATTAAACCACAAAACGCTCACCTAAAAGGTAGTGTATCCAAATCCTCAAGGCGAAGACCACCGCTACCAGCTCCAAATCGTGAGTCTCATAATTCTGCTCATAGGGCCTCAACTACCTCAACCCATATGCAATCACTACACGTTGCCGCATCATCACGCACCCGAGCCCAACTCCTGAAGCATCATAATATATGACGAACACAATGCCGTCCTCTGGCAGCCTCAACACTGGAGCACTATTCAGTCTTTACGTCAACTCCTCGAAGGCCTTCTGGCACTGATCAGTCCAGGTAAACTGTCGTCCCTTCCGTGTCAATGTGGTCAAAGGGGAAGTAATCTTGGAGAAGTCCTCCACGAACCTCCTGTATTACCCTACCAAACCAAGGAAACTCCGCACCTCAGGCACATTCTTAGGTGGATCCCAAGCAAGCCCTGCCTCTATCATTTCAGGATCCACTGCCAATCCATGTTTTGTAATGACGTGCCCCAAAAAGAAAAAACCTCATGAATCCATAACTGAAACTTTAAGAGCTTCCTATACAACTATTTCTCTCGAAGTAAGTCTAGAACCATCCTCAAATTTCTTTGCATGTTCCTCCTCTGTCATCAAGTAAATGAGTATGTCATCAGTAAAGACAACCACAAACTGGTCGAAGTACAGATGGAAAATCTGGTTCATCAAAGCCATGAAGATGGCTCGGGCATTTGTCATGCCAAAGTGCATCACCAAAAACTCGTAGTGCCAATATCAATAATGGAAGGCTATCATCAGAATATCAGCCTCACAACCCCACAAGTAATGGTATCCGGATCTATGATCAATCTTGGAGAACCACTTCTCACCTCTCAATTGGGCTAAGAGGTCGTCAATCCTCGACAGAGGGTACATATTCTATATTGTGGCCTGATTTAGGTAGTGATAATCCACACAAAGCCATAGAATCCCATCTTCTTTTTTCACAAACAAAACTGGAGCTGACCTGGGGGACACACTGGTCCTGATGAATCCCTTCTCACGAAGGTTGTCCAGCTGATGTTGTAGATCCTGAAGATTTGTGGGTCTCATTCGATAAGCTTGACATGATATCTGGGTAGTACCCAGCTGTAAGTCAATGCAGAACTTCATATCTCCCCTCAGAGGTAGTCCCAAAACATCCTTGAGAAAAACGTCCATATAGTCCTCTACAATGGTAGTATCCAAGTACATGTATCATCTGCTGCTCCAAGTGCCATGCTTGTCAGCTGGTGAGAAAAAGTTCAGGGTCTCCTACTCAGAGTACCCATATACTCTGCCATGAGGTCTCGTTCACCAAGGATGGTGAACCTCTTCCCGTCAGAAAACACTCTTCTGACTCGTCTGTGATGAGAGTCAATATGAGCCTGAACCATAGAAAGCCAATCCATGCCCAGGATGACGTCGTAAGGTTCCATCGTGATAACGAGTAGGTCTCACATGAAACTCCCTCCTCAGAATGATAATTCACACTGTCTGTAGATAAAGGTCACTAACAAGGCGCTTCCCGTAGGAACCTCGTGGCTATATGCAGGTGTCAACACCTCTATTGGAAGCTACAAATCCAGTACTAATAGAAGTGATATAAAGTATTGGTTGGAGCCTATGTCTACTTGTACTGTTGCAAGTGTGGAGTAGACACAAAGCATACCTTGGACCATCTCGTGATCTAGAGGGTCTCAAACTCCCATGGCCTGAAGCTACCCTTGGCCCCAACCACCAGCTCCCTGAGCCTAGCATGGGAAGCTTGGTGGTGGCGGTGGAGGGATCTCAAAATGTCATCCTCTACCACCTGTTCCTACCGCTCTCCCTACACCACCTCCCTGAGGACCGCCCGATCCCCACCTAGGTGACCCCTGGTCACGGTGCTAGCTCAACCTCTGTGGTGCGCTCGCTACCTACCACGACTGATCTGTACACCTAGTCAGGAAATCTTATGCTTGATGGCCCCGACCATTACAAACTTAACACATGCTCTCTCCCATCTCCCCTGGTGCCCTAAGGCGCCACTAAGGTGTACGACCCTGGTTCTGGGCCTGCTCACGGAAGGGCCTCCTCGGATGAGGCCCAGCTCTTTGTCGTCTGCCTGTTGAGGAATCCACTCTAAAGCGGCCAATACTTGGTCCTTCCATCTGACGCCCCTCGGCTAGGAAGCTCTCTGTCACAAGATCCTACTCCAGTACCCTAGATTAAGTGGGGATGCACAAGGGTACCATACTAGCACAGATCTCCCTGCAAAGTCCCTACTCAAACTTCCACGCATGGAAGTAACTATTGCGGATCATGACCTGTGAGTAGTGTGTAAGATCAATGAACCGGGATGAGTACTAGGACATGGAAATCCCTCTGCTTCAGCTATAGAAGCTCCTAGATCCGAATGGAGCATAAACACGAGGGGGAGTACTCCTACCAGAAAAGCTGATGGAATTCATCCCTTGTGAGGGACAACTCGTCATGGGTCTGCGTCACCAAACCCCACCATCGCCCAGCTATCTTGAGGAAAAAGACTGGTGGCTAGGGTGTCCATTTGGTTTTCTGGGGTTTGAAGTAGATTGAAGAGTCATTCCACTGACTCAAGCTAGTCCTCCACCACCTAGGGATCTGGGTCCCCGTGGAACCTTGACATCCTCTGATGCTGGAAGTCTCGTAGCGCGCTCAGTCTGCGCGCAACCACGACCTGATTTACCAGTACTAACTGCCTCTCTACAGATGGGGGGGCTGCTGCTAAAGTAGTGAGTGGAATGGGATCACATGACGGTCCCTGAACTCGCGCCTCATCACTCTCCTAGTCGACGATATGAACCAGAGAGGGTATCCTGGCGGGCTGCTGTCGTGGCGGCATCCTGAAAATTATCAAAGGATACCGTGAACAGATGAGAATATATATATGAAAGTAATAAAAAAGGGGAGTTAACTCAATAAAATAAATTCAATGACTTAGTCCTACACGATGCATGTTCCAAAGTTCCCAGCAACAATTGTCTCAGCCTGTCGAGTCTACAAGCGGGTTATCAGGGTCCTGATGAATAGATATGTCATCCAACCGTACCATCCCTGGACTCCCCAGCCTGAGATCCACTCTCGAGACATGTCGACATCATTTCCCTAAATCCCAACCAATTCCTTTTTAGCGACGTCAAAACAATAACCCAAGGAACGAACCACCTCCGATACAACTTTGTCACGACTTGACCTTATCGGTCCTGAGCCGCAACTACCTCATGCCCTCTTCTATAGGCCATAGGCTAGCGACCATCACCAAAGGCATAACAATCTCGGGGAGGCCTTCGCCTAAGTACCTATATGCACGCACACACCACCCACTCGATGTAGAAGTGTAGAGTAAAAAAGAAAATCAATGGACAAACATTTATAACCCAACCACAGTCATGCATCGACCACTAAAAGGGCAGGTAAAGTGCTGAAGGTACTGAAAAATAAAATGAACAGTAAAAAGGGAAAAACATGTGCCCAACCACAAAGGTGACACAACCTGGAAACAGGTAACCAAAGGAAACAACTGGATAGATCCGCACCCGAAAACTCTAGCACCACCACGACATGTTGTCTGAGCATCTGTGACCTTTACACTCCTCTGTCATCACGATCGACTTGTCTGTCATCTGCAAGGGAAACCCAGGTGCGGGAAAAGCCCAAGCAGGGGTGAGTATAAAGATACTCAGTAGGACACCCCAAAATCTAGAGGGACCAACAAAGAAAGCACTAAAAAGGTGAGCAGTAGACAGAATCAGAACAGTAAAAGAGTATAGTAAGAGACTGCAGCTCCACCCAACAAGAGGAGGGAGTAAACTCGTCCAAACGCAAGGAGCTAGGAATTGTGAGAAGACAAACTTCTCGCTGAGTCTTCACTACCTATTGTAGGAGAGTGGACTCATCCAACCAGGAGGTGATAAACTTGGAAATCATGTGGCATACCCTGCGCATCTTCACCCCTCCTATAAGGACAGTAACCTAACCCAAGGAGTGGGAACCAAGGTCAGGTGTATATGTATATATGCTCAATAAGGAACCTGAATGTGTGTGTAAGCAGACCCCCATCTCCATGCTCATCCCAGGAAGAGTCGCCAATAGTTCTAAGGATATCCAACACTGGTCTCGACTGTATCGCACGTCACTCTCAGAGGTACAAGTCAAAGGGGATCAATCACCAAACCTTGATATTATCCACTTTGGGTGGCACTGACTCACCCGCATGGCTTTTAGGTCGTGTTGCAAGGACGCATCTTGGTGGGAAAAGTGCCCCTCGTCCTCATATGTCTTAAGGTCACGTCAACATTGTAACATCAACGATACATATATACAAGGATCCCGCTCAGGTAGGTATGGAGATAAAGTCACTGACTAGCCTCATCAAAAGGTATGAGTCTAAAAGAAGTCAGTGGATAACCCACTGCTCAGCCCAGCTGGAGGGTAAAACCCTAGAGGTCATCGGGTAACCCACTGCCCAACCCCACTGGAGGGTAAAACCCTAATAGGTCGATGGGTAACCCACTGCCGATCTGTGCTGGATGGTAAACCCTAAAAGTCATTTGGTTACGCACTGCCCAGCCCCACTGAAGGGTAAACCCTAGTAAGTGAACGGGTAACCCACTACCTAGCTGCCCTGGAGGGTAAACCCTGATAGTTTGATGGGTAACCCACTACCCAGCCTCACTGGAGGGTAAACCCCTAATACGTCATTGGGTAACCCACTGCCCAGCCCAGCTGGAGGGTAAACCCGGAACTAGTCCGATAGCTCTGCACTGCCTGGGCAATCAGTGGGTCTCGCTAACATTGGGGTCGTGAGTTCGGTCGTAGTGCGTCAAAGAGACCTCCAAACAATGCCCTTTTATATTTCTACATTTAATAAAATCACATAAATGGATCCTCTCACTCGAATAGTTTATCCCATTGTAATCTTCGTGAAAAAAACGCAAGATAGACAACTTACTCACTGGAAACGGCCTCCCGATGGAAAAGTTGTTCGCCACTGCTTTAGGCCCACTCGGTGTCTCGTGGGCCCCACAATCAGTCCTGAAAGTGGTCGGGAGGACTGCACCATTATGATGGCCTCAGAAAACACATCAAATTGACTATTCATCCACCCCGAACTGTCGCCTGATGACAATGTCGCAAAAAGATGCATGACACTTACAAGACTGCCTATAGGGCCCACGTCTCAAGTCCGACTTCAATGTCTGAAACCGTAATAGAAATATCTACCTCGAGGCTAGGATCACAACTCCACAGACGCCGATCAAATTGGAAATTGGATGTGTCTACGCCATCCAGAACCAGAACCCCCAAAAAAATGCCAATCAACTTAAATGGGAGTGTCGCACCTCCAAGGCCCCGTTTCAGGAATTAAAAATCCCTGAGACCATCCCAAAGCTCGTCTCGGGATAATAATTGCACTTATGCAGATGAAACACAAAAAAAAACCTATAGCAAAAATTTCAGTTGTCCGGTGTCAGAGGGGGTGAACCCCTTGGGTGGGATCGGCCAGGTCCAGTCGGTCCGGCCGGTCTGGGCCGACCCGTGCCGACCAGCCCAGCTCGCATCGCTGGACCGCAGCTCAGCTGCGCGGCGCAGCCATGGACACTGGGTCTACAGAGCATTGACCGGCTACAAGGGTTGGTCATGGTCTTCCCCAAAGACCCCCTTCGGCAGGTCTCGGTCCCCGCATGGGGTCGCATGCCGCGACTCCACCTCGTCTCACTCAGAAACGACAGCCTCGCCCGCGGCCTGGCGCCACCATCTGGAGCCACTGTTGGAGGCCACCACATAGAGAACCACCATGCTACCTGGGTCCGCCGCCACACTGCCTTGCTAGAACCCCACCACTGCCGCCTGAAAGCCGTCGGACCACCGTGCCGACCACCGAAAAATGATCAATTGGTCAGAAAACTTCCCAAGGCCACCACGGATGCCCCATGACTCGAAAATTCAATCCAAAAGGATCATTGGGAAGATCAAATCAACCCCTACGCAACCAGGGAATTCTCCCAATTATCAGACAAAAATTAAACATAGGAAATTAAATTTAAAGACAAAGCGAAAATCAAAATGTTGAACGAAAACCTCCTACCTCATTGGGCATAGGTCGAAGCCTCACGATTGGTCTGCTAGAGATGTGATGCCTTGCCGGAGTGGTGGAGGAGAGGGGATGAGCTCTTAGAGAGGGAACATCCAGGGATGAAGCAAAGGGAGGGGAGGAGGAGAAGGGGGGGACTGTTTAAATAGAAAAATACTTAACCCCCCCCCCCCCCTGCCCGAAGGCCCCATGCCTGAACCCTTAGCAGGGTCGATATTAAGTCTCCCCTAGGGTAAATGACTTGCCCTGAGTGCAATGGAGGTCCCAGAATTTTAATCCGATCCTTTGTTCAAAAGTTATAGAGCTCACACCCAGGGCCGCCAAATTATTGAAATGCCCCTGGTGGCGTTTTTCACAGAAGGGTCGTGCCCACAAAAGTTATACCCCCTTAGGGTAAACGGCATGTTCCGGACTCAACAGTGCCCTTGGATTTCCCATCTAAGAAATTTTTTAGTAGTTATTATGTTTATTTAGATCATTCATTTTGAACTCACGTCAAATTTAATTCAGCCCACACCGAGGCTCAGAATCGCACACCCTCTGAATGTCTTGCTTTAGATAAACATCAAGAAAAACGTAAAGTCTTATATGTTCAAAAACCAGGTTCTTAAAAGTTATATTGGAATTTTAGGGTAACTATATTTAACATATAGTATGAATATACAAGAAGACATGGTAATAGTTAGATTAGTTAAAAAAAGGTTACAGATAAATGATAAGGTCAAATTTGAAACCACAACATGTCTAAAACCAATATTATGTGATGACTTCAACCCATCCTCATATGCTCTTATAAATATATCACATTGGTGTTATTAAATTTCGAAAATCAATTATTAATAATATAATATTTCAAAATATTCCTAAAGTTCCCCTCCTCCCTCTTATAAAAGGACACCACCTCTAACCCATTTCTCACAACTATCAAGAACCCTTGATCATCCACCCTCTGCCAAAATAATCTTCCCACATCACTATATTTTTTCTAGAATTCTTACCCTGGGTTAATGTAAATTCAAGATGTATTTTTAGCTTAAAGCAAATGGAGTTACCCAATTTCAGGTAATGTCTTCTCTCACATTACTTTAAATTATTTTTACTTCTTCACTCCCTATGCTCTTCTTATTCTTTTTTTACATAACAACATTAGTAACCTCAATATACAAGGTTTTTTATGAGAAGTATTCTAACTACACTTACACACATTTGACTAATTGGTATAGAACACACTATTTCGGTGGACGGTGAACTACTACCTCACGAAATGATGATTGTTCAATCTTCTCCTACCACCTCTTATAGTGTCCATTATGATAAAAATGTAATTAAATATGATGTTTAGGATATTTATTTTATATCTATTATTCTGTAATTTTCATTTAGTATATACCATTATTCTTTTCATCTTACATAAATAAGATAATATTTTTTGAGGAAGTGTGGACTACCGCCCCCTCAATGTGATATGACTCATTCATGCTATACATGGAACGTATAAAGGAAGGAATTAATGTAAATATGTAAGATATATAACATATATTTTATAATTTAGTTATAATATACATATGTATCATTTTTTTCATTCCTTTATTTATGAAAAAGAAATGAAAGTATGTTCAAGTGTACGTATAGATTACTGTCTCCATGAACGGTACATTTCATTTCTTATATCCAAATGTGATGTAAAATTTTAAATACATATATACAGGATTTATATGATATATAAATCATGAATATCATTCTTGATAATGTTTACTTTGGACCACATGGACAATTTGTAATTATAACATGTTCATTTTTTACTCTTGTACCGAACAACGACAAAACGACCGATAAGAACTTGAATAATAATATGATTGTTATAGAAAAGTAATAATACATATAAATGGAATAATAAAAAATAAAAAGGTTATTATGAAAGTAAAAATTAACTTAATATTTTTATTAAGGAAGAACTGGGAACATACATGGTGAATCCGATTCTGGGTAAGGGAACCTTTCACCCTCCTCTTTTAGTCAAAGATATCTTTTATGTTATGTACTTTAATTTCCATATTATTATGTTGGGATATGTTATTATATATCCTTATTTCTGTACATTTTATGTCAAATCTATGAGATACCCTTTTACCAATCATCAACTCATTCCTTGAATTTTTGTGTGAAGTCGTTAGGCTGCCGAATTTTTGTAAGGGAATTTCTAAACTCAATTTCATCTCATTTGGTTTTACACATACTTCGTTGATTATATTATCCCAAGATTATGTGCGGAATAACTTTTTATTTGTTTATATTGTAATTTACACTTCCATTTATTTGGATATACATTTTCAATACATAATCACTCCATTTAATAATTCTTACGTCATTTCTACGAACTTTGTAAGGGAAATCTTAGCTCAGTCTCCATTCACTGGGTTAAATATCTTTGTCAATAGTTTTGTTATTACAAGAATATTTGTGAATTAAATATGAATTTTTTAAACATAATATCCAATTATATTGGGTGTATTTATATTTTTCCCACATAATTATGTCATTGATTTATCCTTAATCTAATGATATGATTTTTGTAAGCGACATTGTCTAAATATCCATTCATTGAGGCATATCTTGAGATTATGTACCTTTAATATCCTATAAAGTGTATTTACGACCATTTAACTCATTATATCATAAATTAGTATATTATCATGATATTTAGAGTTTTTATTAATGTTATTACTTAATTATTTTTATTAAAGTGTTTCTCGAGTTGTAAGTGACTCGTTAACTAAATAAAGTTTTAAATATTTTAATGTTTTAATATTCTAAACATTTATAATTAATTTCAATTTTTTAAAAACGTTTTTAAGGATTTATTTATATGAACATTAATTTTTTAAGATTTTAATTTCATTTCAAAAGTTTCATAGTAATATGAGACAATTTTATCTGAAAAACATCTTTTTAAATGTTTTATTTGTGTTTTACAAATGGAATGATTATGTCAATATCTTGAAATGATATTTTTTTATTACAATTTGGATGTTTTATTTTCCCTTTATAATTGGTTAATGTGTTATGATTATGTAATTTTACTTTGAATTTTGATGGGTGGTTACATGATTAAATAAATACGGGTGGTTCCTTGATAAACCTCGGGCGGGTGAGCCCGAGATATCTATCCAATGCATTGGGTAACATGGCAGAGGTAAACATTAATGTTTCTCCTAGAAGATTTAGGGAATATAAAATGAGGGGTATTCCAAACGTAACTCCTTATGTATCTTTGAAATCTACAATGCAAGTATGATATGGATTCAACAAGTTACATTTCTGATTTATGATTTCTTTGTTTTATTCATAAATCTTATGAGTTTATAAGGTATGTTAAAGAGATATGTTTTATGATTAAAAATTATGATTTAATTGATTTTTATTTATTGATGGAATAATGTATTATTTCTTTATTTTAAAACATTTACTGAGCTTTTTGTTCACATCACATGTTTTCGAAATGTTTTTCCAAGAGAATAAGTAAGGGTAAGAGAAAGGAATTATTCAAGAAGATTTATATCAAAAAAATAACTCTTATTTTATTTAAGGAGTTTTTTTATTGTGAGAAAAATTGGTTAAAGAATTAGTCTATACTTTGTAATTTTTGAGATATAATGTAATTTTTATGTCTTAATTATCCAAAACATTAAACCTAAAAAGATCCTAAATGTTTATTCTTGACCTATCTCAAGATCATGTAATGTTTAAGGCTGGTTCCTTATAAATTAGACCTTGAACAATATTATGAGCTGATGTTTCCCATATGAAATATATACTTTTTTACCATTGATATCCAATTCTCAGTGATTAACTATTTTGGGTTGTATTCCATCCCATCCTTCCTATAACCATAGTAATTTATATAAAAAATATCTACTTCCATAGATTCCATATATGATTTAGACCATTACTTATTATATGAAATAATTTTCCCTTAGATAATTTAATCTAGGAGAAGGTTACAATTAAAATATAATACAAAGGTTTCAAATGATATGATGAAATTTGTATATCCCAAACTACATAATACTAATAAAGGATCAAGGAGTTGAATTGTCAAAAATAAAATAATTTTAGTAATTTGAAAAACATAGTGCAACTTGGTCGTAGTATGAAATATAAAGTTAATGTATAAAATATTATGTGAATTGGGCATTCATAGTGAATATATTTAGGTAATAAGTAATTAATCTATGGAATTTATAGTAGTTATGGAATGAAAATTGTATCTACTATTCACATTATCAAAACTAAGAACAAATAAATCCACAACGAAGTATGTACCTTATAAGGGTGAGTGAAAACAATTAAAATCCTTTATTTTTCAATCCTATAGGAACAACCAAGACACTACCTTTTTTAACAACAATAGATGCAACCAAACTACAACTTGTTGATAAGGAAATGGAATAACATATGCGATATGATTTATTTTGTTTCACCTAACCATAAAACATACATTTTTTAGGCAAATCCTGGTATAATTTGAGTGATTACAACTTGATGAAGACTTTACAATAAACAAACAATAATATTATAATGAATTGAAAAAATATTTTATACAGTGAATGTTGTAGATGATATAATATTATAAAAAATCCTTATTCATATTAGTAATATAGCAATATGATGAAGCATCAGACAATCCAATAATTTATAATTGAACTAAAACATCAATTTTTAGTTCAAGGTCGCATTGGGACATTTAAAAAAATTAGAATTAGTATTCAAATATTGTCTCAGTAAACATTCGATTTAACTTCATTTTATATATGAAACTCTAATGTTTTTTACCTTTATCATAAGAACTATGATATTACCACATAAATGATATATTTATTACATTATGAATGTTTTTTTAATTATCTCAATATCCTATAACAATATTGGTTTCATAAATTATATTTGGAAAGTTAATGACACCCTCACATATGTTTTCCCTAGTATTTAGTCTATCTCATTACCAAATATACATTTTATATTACATTCTCACACTAATATAGTCTATAATAAAATAATTTGATGAATTGTCTCTAACAAAAACTTTTAATAAAATATAAAATGGAATAATTCATACATCATAATCATCAAATTGTCTATAGAATCTATTAATCCATCCAAAATATGACCAAACATCATTCCATGGTAATATGTTAAAAATATATCATATCTTCAATTAACAATTACACCTATATTCCATGTGACATACTGGTAGATTTCATCTTCACATTCCGATTCTTTAAAAAAATTTCATAATCATCAAAAAATAAAACCACTTAAATGAGTAAAAATAGAGATTCACTATGTAGTTTCATTTATATATATAATTAATCTTACATATATCCTCTATATACCATTGGAAGCGTTTTATCCACTAGTTTGTTCTTAATAGGGATTTATTGTGGTAACCACATGTGTAGGATGACATTGAAGATGTGTTGTACATGCATTATAGTATAAAACACTTTTCAAACATTTTTTCTTATAAAATCATAATGTGACATGTAGTAGTAGATTCCAAACTCTCCACAAACAACATTATTCTCCACACATCTTATTGTTATGGAGTTATGTTGTGTGAAACTTATCTTTTATAAGAGGGAGATTCACCTAATGTGGTGAACCGATTGATTTGTTCATGGTATCCGAAATAGAATATCACTCATAATTTATATCTTCAAAATAATTACATGTAATATTATATAATGATTATATATTCATGCATTACAAATGATTTTCATTCATCAATATTATGTTTATATTCCAATCCAATGACACCTAGACCTGTGATTACATATAAGAAAATTATTATTATACAATATAAATGAATAACAATATATATCAAAAGACAAATAAATAAATAATATAAAACTATTAATCACCATAAATAAACTATAAAATAATTAAATAGAATAATAAATTATCAAAACACATAAAATAAATATAATTAAGTGGAATGTAAAGAATGAATAACCCTTTGACTTCTAGAGACCATATTTCATGATTAGACATGATTTTTTTATGGAATCTAGTCCAAAATAGGATTCGTATATGTGAAGTATATTATAATTTAACTATATTTTATACTATTTCATGTTCTTTTAAATTCCACAGAATAAGTGGAATAGTTGTTTTTCAATTATGATGCCTCCACAAATCTTTTCAATGATTTTAATTATTTAATTTATATCAATTTTCCACTCATAATTTGAATACTCAATTAGATTGTTTTACCAATCATTCAGGTTTTGAATATAATATATAATAAATCCCATTACCATTACTAATAACAAAATATACCCATGTTTTAGTAAGCACAATATATAAATTTAATAATTTTAAGGAAATGAGTAACTTTCCCCTTCTATGAAAATCCATACATAATAATTTGAACTAAAAAATAATGAACTAATACAAAACAAGGTACGAATCAATCAATCAATGAATATATATTTTAACATAAATATTAATGAAAAAAATTAGAAATTAGGGAATATATAGCCACTATAAAAAAGAAAAATATAAATTTGTATAAAAAATAATTCAATAAATCCAATATAATTTATTTGACATGTAACTAGTATTTTAGACAAACTCTATAGTTCAATTAATAACATATGGGATCTATCTTGAAAATAAGGAAGAATTTTTACTAAATATTTCATAAAAATAAACATTAGCAATGTTACCATTTTTTTAAATAAAAAAAATATATTTTCATATTATTTTGTTTTATTCATAAAACAAATTGTACATTAAATTATAAAAACATTAAATTTTATTAATAATGGTGTAAATTATATTTCTATTCCATAGTGGGAATGGAATATGAATTTGGTATGTAAAATGACAACTTATTCCTAATTGTATTTTTTATCACAATCCCCTGCAATTTTAAATCCCTATTATCCAAACAGTGATTGTGATAGTGACTCCAAGAGCCTCCTATAATAGGATATGTCATTGAGAGTAGTGATAATGCTTTATCGAATATAAATGGGAGTCAATACACTCATTAAACCATAAAATAATTAAATAAAACCAATAATCAAGTTTGAATAAAATCAAATGAATAATGCCATGACAAATTATTTTTCATATATCAATACATATAATATTCATGTTGAATCATTTAGAACAAGATATTAGGCCTCTTAATTATATTCCAAACACTACATCAGCTATCTAATTAATAACTCCCATAACCGACAATTAATCTATAAAAAATCATAAAAAACTATTAAGGTGTGAGGACTTGTGAGTACCATGTATGATCATCCATCCAAAGAAACTACCATATAATAAAAATAAATATAAAAGAGAAGAAATGTGTGATATAGATTAAAAAAATTAACCACAAATAGATCATAATATGAATGATAAATATAAGTAACCAAATAGTATGTTCCACTTTAACAATGAAATATTCATCTATTTCCTACAAAAAAATCAACTACTTCCCCAATCAATAATCTAAGAAAACTCCCAGTCCCTCGAAGTATTTGAAGTATGATGTAAAATAATGAGAAAATTTGAAATATCATCAACATAATATAAATTATCAATATCAAATAGTTTAAATTTGATGGAAATTTTCCATCACTAATACCTATCTCTATAGATCCATTTCACATCAAATGACTAGTAATATAGT
Organism: Viscum album; assembly: GCA_963277665.1. Taxonomy (NCBI): domain Eukaryota; kingdom Viridiplantae; phylum Streptophyta; class Magnoliopsida; order Santalales; family Viscaceae; genus Viscum; species Viscum album. The sequence continues at coordinate 1,553,600,834 of OY728141.1, forward strand.
AGAACAACCTCTTTATATATAATCAAGAATATAATAATGTGTTAAAAAATATAACTAATAATATTTTCACCACACAACTAACCCACATAAAATATATACACATACTATATCACCCAAGTAATAAACCCTAATCCACCACCATATTCCACCCCACCATATACCCACCAATGAATACCTTATATTAATAAGGTAACATAAAATTGATGGAATTTATCCCTATTACCCCTAATTGAATTGAGTATCCTTTCTGATAAATATCCCATAATAATCAGGACTTCATTATCTCTATAGTATAATTTGAAAATAATGTAAAACATCTTTACACCCTAAATCTACAAATATCCACCACTATTATTAAGATCAAAAAAACATTATAGGAAATAAGGGGATTTTTTTAGGACCTTATTTAGAGTGTTTTGTATGTTAACAGTTTATGGGAGGGAGGTTGAAGGCCTGAAGAAGAGTTTTATAATGATTTTCATATAGAAGACATTTTTTGTTCTATAAATCTCCATGATGCACCACAGGGATTTGTTTTGTGTTTTGGTTATGAACTATGTGAAGTAAGGTGTAATTATGAGTGGTTTTAGAGTTTGGTATCCAAATATGAATATATGGCATGAATGTGGGATGTGATATAAGGCATGAAAGAATGTTTTCTTATAAATACCTTTACAAGGGTCACTAATGTGTAAGTGTAGGCTGTTGTATGCAGTCCTAAATGGTTTCTCTACTATATTAGAAATGTATATGGTGTAACCCATTTGTTTTTTCATAGTCCTAACAATGATATAAGGATAAAAAAGAGATTTATATATAATTTATTTAATGGATAATTTATTATTGAACTTCTACGACATGGTCTCTATTACTATAACAATTATTAGGGGAAAAAATAAGGATTACAATGTTAATAATAAGGTTTCATAATGGTGTTTTTAATTTAATTATTGGTATTGACTCGAACATTACATCAAATTAAAAATAATTTATCATATCTCTTTCAGTACCTACATAACCCGAAGGCTCTTTTATATTTCATTAATCCCCCCATTTATAGGATTTATCCCCCATAAACTTTTGATCATTAAAAGTTATATATGGTGAGTTTTTTCATCTTAGATATGTTATACTCTATCTACTTCTATATTTCAAATAGTGTGGCAATTGGATTTTGTTTTTTATTATAGTGCTTCTTATGTCTAATGAAGGATCCAAAGATAGTTGTTTATATGTATCATGCATTAATTTTGGCAGAGGTCATCAAATACAAGTTCCAATTCACACATTCAGTATTGGAGAATGTTTTATGTATTTAGGTTGATGATTATAGAGTTTAGTTTTGGTATGAGGATGAGTGAAAATATAATGCATCAATTTACTTAGTTGGTCATTGATTTGAACTAATTAAATGAAAAACAAAATTAAATAATTAATTTTATGGATGTTTATAACACTTTTTTGGATGTTTTATTGATGATACTTGTGTAATATTTGTAGATATTGTGATAAATTTGTTGCTAACATAATTTTAATTATTGATCATGATTGATGTTATTGAAATTAGTTAAATACTATAAAACCAATTAATTTAAAATTTGTTATGGAAGTGGAATGTAACTTGATTCATGCACATCAATGTATTATGTTGAATATGAATGTATTTTTTTAAGCATTATAATGGTCAATTTCTATCTTTTTTATTGATTTTTATGAAAGGATTATTATTTCTAAAACCAATGTGTAATGAATTAGTTTTTTAATATGAAGATGAAATGTTTGTTTTATATAGATAATATATTGGGGTCTAAGAGATAACATCCTTGTTTATTAATGTCTTTAATTTATTTTATACATGGCCTTAGATTACCCTTGAGTTTTATTTAGAATATAATCCCATTTTTGTGTGTTTGTTCTCTAGTATTGTAAATAAATAATTTTCATTGATGTGTAGGTTATGGTATGACCATGATATATGGATAAAGTTGAGTGAGGTTCTTATTTATTTACTTTTTTATTTTTTACTGCAGTGGGATATGATTATTAGGTTGGGAGGTAGGATTTCCTAGTATTGGGTGGTTTTTTAGACATGTTGTTGTTTCATATTGAAGATAGGGTATTTCTCTATTTTATTGTATAAATATTTTTTATTTGATGGATGGTTTCTTATGGTGGTTTATTGTGATATCCAACTTCATTTATTAGTGATATTGAGCACTCTAAATGCATCTTCCTATTGGTATATTAGGATAAGTCTTAGAGTACCAGGATTATTGAACAAAAAATCAAATTATATATATTCTCATGGAGTAAGGAGTTATTGGTGGTAATGATATGATTTAATTCAATTATAAAGCATGGGATGAATGTAAATGAATTATATAAGAGAATTTTAATATAATAATTAAATTTAAATGAACATTAAAAACCATGTTGGATTATAGTAGACTAAAATGATTTAACTGGATATTTATATTCAATTTAAATGAATTCATTATAATTAATAATCAATTGCTATATGCGGTCAGCTAGGGTGCTGCAGGTGGGATGGGATTTGGGGCATGTTCAATCAGTGGATTCCCTGATCAAGAATGTTTCTAATAAATTTATTATTGTGTGTTAGATTCCCTTGGTAGTTTTATATAATATAAATATAATTCTTAGTTTCTCTGCAAAAATGATTAATGAAATATAAAAAATGACTAATTTGTGAACATATGAAATCTAGGTTATAAGACGTAGTGGTGAAAATTATGAGTCATGTCATATGATAGTTATACCTGTGTCTAAGGCTAGGTAAGTTCACTTAATATGCGTGTGAATGATATCATTATTATATTTCATGACTTTATACACATCACCAGCCATGTTAGGATGAAACCAGACTCCTTTTTTGTTTTGATCTTGGTTTTTTATCATCATAAAGGATGGTGAGGGAATGGATGTTTGATGTGTGAATATTATATGTTATATTTTCCACTAAATTAAACATTGAAAAGCTCCTTAAAAAAACAAAAAAATAATAAATCATTTTTCTAAGATAAAATTATATATATATATATATATATAATTCGATTGACATAATGTAGCCTCTAATTAGTCATGGTAAATAAAATATTCCAAATTATGCAAGAAATTTTGAAAGAAAATAAATTCCAATTTTTAATACAAATTCATGGAAAAAATCAATTAGTTTAACTAAATAACTAATATGATCATTACATTATTAAAACTTATTTTTCAAATAAATTTCATTAAAAGGGCCTTATATTTTTAATTTAAGAAACACAATTTATTAATTTTTTATATATGATTGAATATATTGTGGATATTAATAGTAGAAGAACACTAGTTTTATTATTAATTGACACAAAGTGTGAATAATAATAGTTAATATTTTAGTAGTAATTTTCCTAAAAAACAAATTTTATTCTATTTTATTTTCTCATATAAAAGATAAAATCATAAATCTATGGATTTTAATTTGAAAAAATGACCTTTATTTTTTGAATCATAATTATTTCAAGATTAGTTTTTCAGATTTTTTAAAAAAAATTGACTCTTAGGTTAATAGTGAAAAGTATCATTATTAAATACATCATTATAATTGTGACACCAATAAGATATTATCCTGAATTAAGAATCAATGAAAAAAAATTATAATAAAAGGTCAACTAAATTCCTAAGATATGAATTGAATGTTATTTTACTTTTAGATACATAGGATTAAATTTTTTTCGTCATTGGTAATATGTTTCTATGACCTATTTCAGCCATAAAACACTTTTTTTTTTGAATTAATTGATATTACTATTAGAAATATAATATTATTATTAAATTTACATATTTGAAACCATAATATTAAAATTCTATAAAAATGTTAATTTTATATATATTAAAAAAAGTTACTGAGGGGAAACAAGATAGCATGGTAAAAATAAATTTTGATAAAAGATAGAACATGGGAGAAATGGTCTGAAATTCAACATCCTTATCTCTATGAAGTGTGTATGAGAATTTTTCTAGAGAAAAACACCTCAAATATACATCATTTCCCACTTTTGAATTAACATTAAATTTAGAAAGGGTAATCCTTACACAATAATTAATGTGAATCTAATAAAATCCCAATCCCACTCACATTTTAAAGGAGAATACATCCATCCACCATACTCTACTATATCGAATTTAATTCCTCTTAAATATATTATCATTATACCTCTTATAAAATAAGATATAACTTTTATAGGACTCTACTAACATTATATTAGCATATATTTTCAATTTCTAAATTATTGTTTGAGAGAAAAATCAAACTCTAAATAAGAATATTAAAAAATTTACAATAATCTTTTCTATTTCATTATCATTCACCCATCTCAACAAATATTCTAACGATATGAATATAATTACATCATTATTAATTCTATATTTATTTTTATTATATGAATTATATAATAATTATCTATAACAATAAATTCATAATCATGATCTCATATAATATAACTCATTTTTTAACATCATTCATTTTATTTTCCTCTTAGGTTGATTTCAGTAAATTTTGTAGGGTTTTAGTTATGTTGTTTATGTTATTTATAAGAATATTTTTTGCTAAATCACTTAATTCATATAATGGAATACCTATAATTTTATTTTTTGTTCTAGAGGAGGCCACACACTTTGGAACATTGTTTGTACAAACCATGCATCATTCTCCTCAAATAGATCCACATATGGAAGAGGCATTTTTCATAGTTTTTCTATGAGTTTTAAAATCATGATTCCAAACCAAGTGGATTTTTTATCATCCAAGTAATTGGTTCACTACAGGTGAATTCTTTATTAGAAATGTCCACCAAATAGTATAATAGTTATTAATTTCTTTGATTTTTTTCTCATGTACATACTCTCATATTTTTTGGTTAATTTTCCATCCAGTGGAATAATCTCAATGCTGATGAGGATCAACCTATTGATTTTTCAAATTACATACCTATATGTTTTAGATTTTAATGGATTGTCATGAATTGGATATTTTTTTTCAAATTTATTTTTCTATTCATCAATTTTATTCACTGTTCTTCTAAATTTGATCATTTATATTAAAATAGAACAATTTATTAGGCACATTGATACTATACCTATGGTTTTTGAAATGATCAAATTGGGTTTCATATTAATACATCATGGATATGGTTTTTTGGGATATTAATTAGTCTTTTTGTGTTTTCTTAGAGTGATTGTTGAAATTTCATTATCTATATAACATTTTTATAAAAATTTCTAATTTGATATTTTTTATGGAAGGTCTTCATTTGAGTACCTTTTTTCATTCCAATGAATGTATTATTGTCAATATCAATTGATTACCTTTATGCTTTATTATTCTATGTATTTAATGCCATCTGGATTCATTATTCACCATTTTTATACAAGCTAAACTTTATAATAATTTAATTAGTCTTTAAATAAACATGAATATCACTTTTTAGGGATTTATCTATGAAATTAATTTGAAATGGTTGTAAAAGTTCCTGAGAATCATATTTGTAATATAGGGTCATTTTTTATAGTTATGAAAATGGATTTACCCCTTGAAATTAGTAATAGTTTTTTTAATAATATTTTATTTCTATGAATTATGATGTTCCCTTTAATGATTATAAATGGTAAACTGAAATGTTATTTTTAATGAAGTTGTGATTCATCCTTAGGGTGAAATAATTACCCCTACACCGGTTCTTCTAAGGTGTTGTGTGCAATAGGTTTCAAATGTTATTTTAATGATCCTTTCTTTGGACCATCGTCTAGAAATTATATCATGTTCTACAAGGGTAATGTGCACACCAAGTTGAAAACTGATCATTATATTATATTATGGATCCTTTTTTTCCAAGAACTATTGATATAATGTTCATGTTTTCCTTAGTGACTACCATTGGAATTACTGATTAGGATGTTTAATAAAATTAATTGGAAACCAATATCATATTTATTTTAAAAATGTTGAAAAGGGGAGATATATCTATGAATATGGTTAAAATATTTAATATTACTTATAATTATTTACTTGATCATAGTTGGTCCATAGTATTTATTCTAGTTATTAAACTCTTTTTGGGATCCTACTGGGATATTTGTTCACACCTTTCACACACCGTTGGGTGTATTTAGACAATGGTTTATCTAATTTTTGTAAGGGAAAGTAATCTTAGAGTGGTCAAGGGATTTTCTGCTTTCAGATTGATATAGTTTGGTATTTAAAAAATAACATCCTTCTAAGAATTAGAAAATTTTATTACATTATTTATGTCATTTATCTTGTAACATTTTATACTAATGTTTATATTTTTTCTAAAAATATTTTTTTGGAATACAATCATTATTCAGTATATTTTCCCAAATTTTTTCTGGTTATTTATTGATAAATCATTACCATTTTTTATTATTCCACAAGAACATATTACTAGCCCATGGGGATTGTGAACACCATTTGTTCCATGTCTAGATACATTTGGGATATAAATATATGATTAATATAATTTTATTCTTGAAAAATAATTATCAGTGGGACTTTTTTAAATTTCTATATAGTGTAAGTAATGAGACCTCATGTATCTCTCTCGTATACTAGAGGCTAATGACTACATCGAGGGTGTTATTAGTATGGTGTGAAGGATATACCACATATTACGGAGAAACATAATAAAAAAATAATAAATATATATAACATAGTTAGAGTAATAAAAATATGGAAACCATATCTCATTCAATTTGGAAATAAAAGGTAGAACAAATAAAACAATAGTAATTAATCATGTAATTACATGTTGAGATCTACCAACATGTCGAACTAAACATAATACAATAATAGAATAGGCATACACAAAGTAAACCTAGATGGATTAGATCTTGAACCCCGTGTCGGTCCCATATAAAAACTCCATCACAAACATAAAAAATCAATATCATTATAAAGTTCCATGCCTTTAACCAAACATCAATCCCTGAAATCTAGTCAGGTACCAAACTAAAGCCTTAATAAGGTGTAATTAAATCTCAGAATATTGATACCACCTTGTATAAACATATCCTTTTTGATAATAAGTGTTTGAAATAAGTGAAAATCATGTTTATTAATTAATGAATTAATAAAATATAACAGAAAACATGATTTAACACTATGCTAGAATTTCTCTGAGCATGTAACATAACCATAGCAACCGTAACCATATATATAAGGAAAGATAAAAATTAAAAAAAATTAGCCATGTGTCATTGGGCATAGCCCAAAACATAATAGTTTCTTTATGAGTCTGTGAATATCCCAGTAAACGATCATTTCAGCTTGTGTCAGGGAATATACCAGTATATAAGAATTTAAAATTGTTTTAGGGAATATCCTGATATATAATATTTCAGAATTTATAATGGAATATCATCTTATATAATCATTTCGACATGTATAATGGCATAGCCCAGTATATAATAATTTCGGAATTTTTCAGGGAATAACCTTGTATAAAATAATTGTATTTTGAATTAAGGAATAGCGTGGTGTATAAGAATTTCATTATGATTACACAACAATTCATAATAATTAGGATATCACTAACTCACATCATAATAAAAAATAGGTAATTATGAAAATTACAATTTATTCATCAAAACCAATTTCATGTATAAATTGATTTGTCAACAACCTTCTCAAATAAAAATTCATACCCAGGTATTATATATCAATAAATCACCAAATGACTCATCTCATTCTAAACAAACATTAAACTATTATCCAATAAATTTTAATAAAGTATTTTCTCAGCTAATACGTATCCAAAAAAATTAATCATAAAAAATTCAATACAAAGGGATACGAACAATACTTAAATCCATTAGTCACTATTTATCAGTGAATAAATTAATTAGCAGAAATATTAGTTTAGAAAAATCAAAATAATTCATATACAGGTAATTAGTGAGACCATAGTGTTAGTAATAGACTCTGTACCTTTAACTGGTGATTAATTCAATGCCTCTGTAACGACCCAAAATTTCATTAATGGAAAATCCCTCTTGATCCAGTTAAATGTTTCTTTATGAAAAAAAATTCTTTTATAAGATGTCAACTTCTTTAGTTTAACGTTAAGATTTGTGACCGTTACTTTTATAGCCGTTGAACAGTGATCATCTGGGTAGTTTAAATATAAGGCTTTAACGAACCAATTTTCTACTCAGACAAAGGAAGCGATGGCCTCATCCAGTAGAATTTCCCCTTACGAAGCCCATTTGTCAGAGCTCGGAAAGGAGGTGGCGTCTTTGGGCTTTGCCCTTGACCAAGCCCAAGATGATCTTCATCAAGTCAAGCTCGAACGTGATCGTCTACGGGAAAAATGGAAGTTGTTAGAGATTACCACTCGAGCGATGTTATCCGAGCAACCCCAAGAGTCTGTCACCATCGCACACCTTACCCTTAGGTCTTATCCGGCTATTTTAAGGGGTTATGTAACAAATAAGTAGCACCATGTTCATGTACATTATTTTTTTATATAATAATGAATATAATTTCTAGTCATTTTTGATACATTGTAATTAGTTTTTAAAGTACAAACGGTGTTTTTAGTTATTATTTAATTAAGAATTATATTTTATTAAATTAAAGGATTTTTGAATTAAATAATATTTTAATAAATTATTATTATTAATATTAAATTAATTTTTATTAAATATAAATGATCTTATAATTTTATGAATGCAATTAAAATTTTTATTAAGGTTTGAAAGCCATTTCTGTCAAAACCCGTGAATTTTTTATAAATGTCGGTTTTTATTTTAAAAGTGAAAATTCACATATTTAGAAAATTATTTAGATAAAATAAATATTAGTTTTGGAATCAGGACGTCGAAATTATCCAACGGTGAATTTTTCATAATTTTCTGAGACAGTCAAATTTTTGGGTAAAAATTAAATACCATTTAAATATATAATGTGTTTTATGACATCATAATGACCCAATGGTGATGTAATAAAATACCATAATCCCTATGTTCGGCCAATATGTGTTTTATAATTAAAATAATGAGGTTTTGGGTTTGTTTGACTCACTTTTCAAATCATTAATGGAGCCCTCAAGACTTATTCAACACTTTGCCTTTTTAAATTAATTTTTATGGGAGTGTGACTCACCTCCACATAAGCAACCCTAATTTTTTAATAAGTTCGGACCTTGGCCTTGTAAAATATTTTTTTCCTCTTTCCTTTTCCAGAAACCATGGGCAAATACCATGGGATGGTTTGTGGTTTGGAATATTTTAATATAAGAGGTCCCAGACCTAAATAATAAAGAATTCTTTCACCTTTCCTATATAAACCCACCCAAGCTCCCACTTCCTCCTCACCCAAATCCCTTGAAGTTCGTCCAACCTCTGCCCTACTCTCTCTAGAATCCTCTCAAGGTGCCCCAAGCTCCCAAGAAGCCTCTCACAGGCCTCTCTCTAGCCTTTGGAAGCACACTTCCAAGTAAGGGTTTTTCTTCCTTTCTAATTTTTGTCAATTTTCTTTAAGTTGTATTTCCCTTTTAATTTCATTTATGAATGTTGGTGTATGGTTTCTCACCTCTCCCATACTGCCCTCTTATTGTTTGAATGATGGGATACCCCTTTCTCTCTCATTAAATGCCTCCCATGTACACTCGTTACTATGCCGAAATTCCGAAAGGAACCTTTTTCTCCTCTTTTATATTCAAGCAATACTTTTGTATCATGAATCTAAATTCCTTTTCAATTGTTGGGACATGTATCTATATGACCTTCTTACTGTACATTACATTTAAATATGATGAGGAACCCCTTTCTCTCTCATCAGCCTTTTTTATGAATTCTTATGTCACGTCGTTACGCTGCCGAAATCACACCGATTTTCTAAGCCAATATCATTGTGTAGTGAATACAATGCCCATTTCTCCATCAAGGGTATTCACCTTTATGCACATTTACTTATTGATTTTAATGTTTCATGTATGAATTCCACATTCCTTTATCGTGGAATAAATGATTATGTTTTATGAATCCATGTTTTATGATCCATGTGGCACACTTATGCATGAAATGAAATGTTTAAGAAGGGTGCGCCCTTTATAGCGCTCCAATGCATTGGGTAAAGTATAGTATCATGATACATCATGTGCAATGAGTGTTTACTCATGCTAATTCAAGTGCAACGAGGGTTTACTCGTGCTTCAAGTGCAATGAGGGTTTACTCATGCTCCATGTGCAATGATCCTTGGCTCATGCTAATTCAATGTTAAGTGTTGTTGCCACATTTCCATGTTATGATTATCATGCTTTATCATGCCTTTATGTTCATGTCTCTCTTATGCTCTATTGATATACCTATTTCCTAACATTTATTGTACTCCTCATGTTATTCATTGTGTACTCCCTTACTGGGCTTTATAGCTCACCCTTTTCTTATGCATGTCCTCAGGTTATCCCATGCAATGCTAAGTACGAAGGAATGTAGTGGTCATCTAAAGGAAGTTTTCAATAAGGATGTTGTATTTCAAGTTTAAAGTTTTTATGTAATGATCCTAAGCCCCAAAGACACTAAACCTCTCGATCTTCTTTGTTGTATCAAGTGAAGTTTTATGTAATAAAGCATGTTTAAGTTGTAATAATAAAACAGGGTTGTCATAGTTGGTATCAGAGGATAGGTTTAGTTATTTTTGGGATTAAGAAACCCTAGTAAAGCCTTAGATACAAGACTAATCATAATAAAAACATCCCTAAGTTTTGGTAAATACTAAGTAAGTGGTTTATCAAACAAATACATCCCTGTCTGGATACGAGCAGGTAGAGGCGGCTCTGGCACAGATGTATCCTAGGGTTAAAACCCGAAAACACCGCTTTGAGATAGACTCGAACGGGAACTGGTGCACGACAAAGGGCCTTGCTGCACTCATGGTTACGACACTCCCGGGGGATATGTTTTGATAAATTCACAATCTTAGTATGAACCCTTATTAAGGGAAAAATGCCCCTAAGGATATATGTTAGAAGGAAGATCATGAAAAGCCTGGATTGAATCCTATAGACTCATTAGTTAAAGATATTAAAGTTTATTTATAAGTCATCAACTTTTGTCTTTGGATTACCCTTTATGTGTTACCCCTAACTTTCCTTTTATTCCAGCCAATAGCCGGTAATAGGAGAACTCGGGCTAACAACCGTTGTGAAGATCAGTGTGATGATTGTACTTATGAGATGCCCAATCCAATGGGAGCGGGAATCACGAACTTTGTCACGCTTCTGTCTCAGCTAACTCAAGTTTTGAATAGAAACACTGGTCAAGAGGAACGTTCAACCCCCCCTAAGAAGGAACAAGTCGCTATAGAAAGCTTCATGATACAAAGGCCTCCTACTTTTAGTGGATCATCTGATCCCACGATTTCTGAACAATGGATCAACTCCATTGAAAAGATATTCTCCATCCTCCAATGCTCTGAAAAAGAGAAGGTTCTCCTGGTGGCTTATCGTATGGAGGGTGAAGCTGATCAATGGTGGACGTTGATCAAAAATACGAAGCCTGAGGAGGAGATCGAGGCTTTGGAATGGAAGGTATTCCGGAAGATGTTTTTCGATAAATATTTTCCACGCACCCTCCATATTAAGATGGAAAGGGACTTCCTTTCCCTCAAGCAGAAAGATGAAGAATCTGTGGGAGCGTACGAGGCAAACTTCACAAGGCTTGCACGATACGCTTCCGGCTTTTTCGTTACCCCCGAATGCAAGGTTGACCGCTTCTTTGGTGGGCTAAAGCCTAGCTTGCGGAAAGCATTAGCGATCCGTGACTTCGACAGCTATGAGGAAATTTTCCGATGTTCCCTCAAGGTTGAAATGGAGATCGGAGAATCACAGGGGTATCATGGGGACAAGAGGCGGAAGGTGGACTTCAATGCTGGTGGTCCGATGGATAAATCCAATGGCGCTAAGAAATTCCAGCACCCCACTTGCCAAAAGTGTGGAAAAAAGCACCCTGGAAATTGCCTTGGGGGGGACAAGAAAATGCTTCAAGTGTGGAAGAGAAGGGAACCTAGCTGTTAACTGTCAGTAAGAAGGACCCGCGGCTGCGACGGAGGGGTGGAACGCTCCGTTCGAACCTCAACGCGTTGTTCAATTCTTTAAATGCAAAGAACCAGGTCATTTTGCGAATCAGTGCCCTAATCCAAGGGTTATCGGAGGCAATCAACAACCTCCAAGACAGCAAGGAAGAGCTGTTGCCATCACTTCTGCCGAAGTGAACCCCGACAACGAAGTGGTGACAGGTACGCTAGTTATTCATTCAAGAATAGCGAACGTAATTTTTGATTCAGGTTCTACGCATTCTTTTATATCTCAAAAGTTTAGTAGAACAATCCCTGCACCACCACAAATCATGGAAGTAAAGATGTCGGTGAGTACGGAAAATGGGGCAATCATTGCATCCCATGAGTATAAGTCCTCCTCTGTTATAATCTGTGGATTGAATTTCTTGGTGAACCTCATCATACTCCCTTTGGTGGAATTTGATGCAATTCTTGGCATGGATTGGCTTTCCTTATATAGAGCCAACATAAATTTTCGGGAGAGGGAAATCACACTCCATATGGAGAATCGACCCCTGATTCTTTACAAGTGTCAGGAGGAAGATGAATCTCCTTTAGCTCCATCATCTCAAGCATGGATATTACTGCCTTATGAGCACGCATATCTGGCTCAGATGATTGAGTCCAAGGAAGAAACCACCCTTGAAGAAATTCCTATTGTGAGGGAATTCGCTGAAGTATTTCCCGAGTAACTTCCGGGTCTTCCTCCAAGAAGAGATGTTGAGTTCTCAATTGAACTTATACCTGGGGCGCTACCAATATCCAAGACTCCATATAGAATGGCTGAGGTTGAGCTTGAAGAAATGAAGAAACAACTACAGGAGAATCTGGATAAAGGGTTTATACGCCCAAGTGCATCACCATGGGGTGCACCAGTCCTCTTCGTCAAGAAGAAGGATGGGTCAATGCGGCTTTGCATCGATTATCGTGAACTTAACAAAATCACGATAAAGAACAAGTATCCTCTCCGAAGAATTGATGACTTGTTTGATCAGCTGCGTGGAGCACAATACTTCTCCAAGGTCGACTTGCGGTCGGAATATTATCAAGGGTGAAGAAGGAAGATATCCCCAAGACTGCTTTTCGTACAAGGTACGGGCATTATGAATTCATAGTAATGCCTTTTGGACTCACCAATGCTCCAGCAATATTCATGGACTTGATGAATAGAGTCTTTAGAGATTACCTATATAAATTTGTGGTAGTCTTTATAGATGATATTCTAATATACTCCAAAACCAAGGAGGACCATGAGGAGCATTTAAGAACTGTACTGGAGACTTTGCGCAAGGAGAAGCTCTATGCCAAGTACAGCAAGTGTGAGTTCTGGTTGAAGGAGGTCTCATTCTTGGGCCATATCATCACAAGCAATGGGATATCTGTGGACCCCTCTAAAACAGATGCAATTGAGGGATGGCTGAGGCCAACATCGGTAACTGATATCCGTAGCTTCTTGGGGTTAGCTGGATATTATCGACGATTTGTGAGAAACTTCTCACGATTGTCCAACCCTCTTACCAAGCTAACTCGAAAGGGAGTAAAGTTTGCTTGGAGTGATGAATGTGAAGAATGCTTCAAGGAGTTGAAAAGGAGGCTTATCACTACACATGTGCTCACTTTACCCACAAGTGGGGAGCTTTTTGTGGTATTCAGTGATGCATCGAAGAAGGGATTAGGATGTGTGCTGATGCAGAATGATAAAGTGATATCCTATGCCTCAAGACAGTTGAAAATCCATGAGCGAAACTATCCAACGCATGATCTGGAGTTGGCGGCGGTGATCTTTGCCTTGAAAATCTGGCGGCATTATCTCTATGGAGAGAAATGTGAGATATATACTGACCACAAGAGTCTTAAATATATATTCACACAGAAATAGCTTAATATGCGCCAGAGAAGATGGATAGAGCTCATAAAGGATTATGACTGTTCAATACATTACCACCCTGGGAAGGCGAACAAGGTGGCGGATGCCCTAAGTAGAAAGGATCCAGCAATTCTATCAATGATTAGAATTGAGAAGGATCCAATCTTCTTAGACTTGATGAAGATGGACGTGGGAATCATAAAGAAGGGAACATCATCAATCCTTTCACAAATGATTGCTCAACCATCTCTTTTGGAAAGGTTAAAGGATGCTCAAAAGGATGATGCGAGAATCCAAGAAAAAGTGGAAGCTATCAAAAAGGGAAAATCCTCAGAGTTTAATGTTAATGAAGAAGGAATTGTGCGGTTTGGGAAAATACTATGTGTCCCATCAAGTTCGGAGCTGAAGAAGGAACTTTTGGATGATGCACATAGTTCAAATTTTTCTATTCACCCAGGGAGCACAAAGATGTATCGAGATCTCCGAGAAAACTTTTGGTGGGATAATATGAAGAAGGAGATCGCCGAATATACATCAAAGTTCCTGGTGTGTCAGTAAGTGAAGGCAGAGAGGCAGAAGTCTAAGGGGATGATGCAACCATTGCCCATACCAGAATGGAAATGGGAGAACATCACCATGGACTTTGTCACTGGACTTCCAAGGACATCCAAAAGCAACAATGCAATCTGGGTTATTGTGGATCATCTTACAAAGACTGCACACTTCATTGCTACTCGAGAGGATTTCTCTTTGGATCAACTGGCACGGATACATATTAGGGAAGTGGTACGGTTGCATGGAGTACCACTATCTATTGTGTCTGACCGAGATCCAAGATTTACCTCTATGTTTTGGAAGAGTCTTCAACATGCTCTGAATACCGAACTGAACTTCAGTACGGCCTATCATCCTCAAACTGATGGCCAATCCGAGCGGACTATCCAAACACTTGAGGATATGTTGAGAGCGTGCTCAATGAACTTTAAAGGAGGATGGGATAAACATCTTCTTCTAGTTGAGTTATCTTATAATAATAGTTTCCTCTTGAGCATCCAAATGGCACCATATGAAGCCTTGTATGGGAAAAGGTGTAGAACACCGGCATGTTGGGATGAGGTCGGTGAACGTAAGCTGCTTGGACCAGAAATGGTCGAAGAAATGGTGGAGAAAGTGAAAACCATTCAGCAGCATATCAAGGCAGCCCAAAGTCGACAGAAGAGTTATGCAGATAATCGTCGACGAGACCTTGAGTTTAAAGTCGGAGACATGGTGTTTTTACGCATATCTCCGTGGAAGAAGGTCATGAGGTTTGGAAAGAAAGGGAAGTTAAGTCCAAGGTACATCGGCCCCTTCGAGATTCTTGATCGTGTTGGGGCTGTGGCCTATCAACTAGCACTTCCACCTACTATGGCCAAGGTGCATGATGTCTTCCATGTATCCCTCTTAAGGAAGTACATACCAGACCCTTCACATGTACTCTCTTCTGAGGTGGTACAATTAGAAGATGATATTTCTTATGAGGAGCAACCGGTGAAGATCTTGGATCGTAGAGAAAAAGTTCTACGAAATAAGACAATGCCCCTCGTCAAGGTGTTGTGGAGAAACCACACGTTTGAAGAAGCAACTTGGGAGTCGGAGGATATGATGAAGCTAAGGTACCCACATTTGTTTTAGTGTGGGAAAAGGAAAATTTCGAGGGCGAAATTTCTTAAGGGGGGGATGTTGTAATGACCCAAAATTTCATTAATGGAAAATCCCTCTTGATCCAGTTAAATGTTTCTTTATGAAAAAAAATGCTTTTATAAGATGTCAACTTCTTTAGTTTAATGTTAAGATTTGTGACCGTTACTTTTATAGTTGTTGAACAGTGATCATCTGGGTAGTTTAAATATAAGGCTTTAACGAACCAATTTTCTACTCAGACAAAGGAAGTGATGGCCTCATCCAGTAGAATTGCCCCTTACGAAGCCCATTTGTCGGAGCTCGTAAAGGAGGTGGCGTCTTTGGGCTTTTCCCTTGACCAAGCCCAAGCTGAGCTTCATCAAGTCAAGCTCGAACGTGATCGTCTACGGGAAAAATGGAAGTTGTTAGAGATTACCACTCGAGCGATGTTATCCGAGCAACCCCAAGAGTCTGTCACCATCGCACACCTTACCCTTAGGTCTTATGCGGCTATTTTAAGGGGTTATGTAACAAATAAGTAGCACCATGTTCATGTACATTATTTTTGTATATAATAATGAATATAATTTCTAGTCATTTTTGATACATTGTAATTAGTTTTTAAAGTACAAACGGTGTTTTTAGTTATTATTTAATTAAGAATTATATTTTATTAAATTAAAGGATTTTTGAATTAAATAATATTTTAATAAAATATTATTATTAATATTAAATTAATTTTTTTAAATATAAATGATCTTATAATTTTATGAATGCAATTAAAATTTTTATTAAGGTTTGAAAGCCATTTCTGTCAAAACCCGTGAATTTTTTATAAATGTCGGTTTTTATTTTAAAAGTGAAAATTCGCATATTTAGAAAATTATTTAGATAAAATAAATATTATTTTTGGAATCAGGACGTCGAAATTATCCAACGGTGAATTTTTCATAATTTTCTGAGATAGTCAAATTTATGGGTAAAAATTAAATACCATATAAATATATAATGTCTTTTATGACATCATAATGACCCAATGATGATGTAATAAAATACAATAATCCTTATGTTCGGCCAATATGTGTTTTATCATTAAAATAATGAGGTTTTGGGTTTGTTTGACTCACTTTTCAAAGCATTAATGGAGCCCTCAAGACTTATTCAACACTTTGCCTTTTTAAATTAATTTCCATGGGAGTGTGACTCACCTCCACATAAGCAACCCTAATTTTTTAATAATTTAGGACCTTGGCCTTGTAAAATATTGTTTTCCTCTTTTCTTTTCCAGAAAACATGGGAAAATACCATGGGATGGTTTGTGGTTTGGAATATTTTAATATAAGGGGTCCCAAACCTAAATAATAAAGAATTCTCTCACCTTTCCTATATAAACCCACCCAAGCTCCCACTTCCTCCTCACCCAAAGCCCTTGAAGTTCGTCCGACCTCTGCCCTACTCTCTCTATAATCCTCTCAAGGTGCCCCAAGCTCCCAAGAAGCCTCTCACAAGCCTCTCTCTAGCCTTTGGAAGCACACTTCCAAGTAAGGGTTTTTCTTCCTTTCTCATTTTTGTGAATTTTCTTTAAGTTGTATTGCCCTTTTAATTTCATTTATGAATGTTGGGGTATGGTTTCGCACCTCTCCCATACTGCCCTCTTATTTTTTGAATTATGGGAGACCCATTTCTCTCTCATTAAATGCCTCCCATGTACACTCGTTACTATGCCGAAATTCCGAAAGGAACCTTTTTCTCCTCTTTTATATTCAAGCAATACTTTTGTATCATGAATCTAAATTCCTTTTCAATCATTGGGACATGTATCTATATGAACTTCTTACTGTCCATTACATGTAAATATGATGAGGAACCCCTTTCTCTCTCATCAGCCTTTTTTATGAATTCTTATGTCACGCCGTTACGCTGCCGAAATCACATCGATTTTCTATGCCAATATCATTGTGTAGTGAATACCATGCCCATTTCTCCATCAAGGGTATTCACTATTATGCACATTTACTTATTGATTGTAAAGTTTTATGTATGAATTCCAAATTCCTTTATCGTGGAATAAATGATTATGTTTTATGAATCCATGTTTTATGATCCATGTGGCACACTTATGCATGAAATGAAATGTTTAAGAAGGGTGTGCCCTTTATAGCGCTCCAATGCATTGGGTATAGTATAGTATCATGATACGTCATGTGCAATGAGTGTTGACTCATGCTAATTCAAGTGCAATGAGGGTTTACTCGTGCTTCAAGTGCAATGAGTTTTTACTCATGCTCCATGTGCAATGAGCCTTGGCTCATGCTAATTCAATGTTAAGTGTTGTTGCCACATTTCCATGTTATGATTATCATGCTTTATCATGCCTTTATGTTCATGTCTCTCTTATGCTCTATTGATATGCCTATTGCCTAACATGTATTGTACTCCTCATGTTATTCATTGTGTACTCCCTTACTGGGCTTTATAGCTCACCCTTTTCTTATGCATGTCCTCAGGTTATCCCATGCAATGCTAAGTACGAAGGAATGTAGTGGTCATGTAAAGGAAGTTTTCAATAAGGATGTTGTATTTCAAGTTTAAAGTTTTTATGTAATGATACTAAGCCCCAAAGACACTAATCCTCTCGATCTTCTTTGTTGTATCAAGTGATGTTTTATGTAATAAAGTATGTTTAAGTTGTAATAAAAAAACAGGTTTGTCATAGCCTCCAAAGGTTAAAAATGTTGGAGAATAATGTATTGATGATTAGAAAAAAGGGATCGATCACACAAATGGGATGTTTGGATGTGAGGAAAGGCTTCTAAAAACACATAAAAAACCATCCTTAGTTGAGAATAGGAAGGATGCAGTGGATTAAAATAAGAAAAAAATGATGAACATCCTAAAAACTCCCCATCTTGTGACTACTAGATGTTACAACCATTTAAAAGTCATTAAATCTTTATTTATATGATAAAAAACCTACCCCCTTATGTTATTATTTAATATTCCCAAACATTACATGACATGAACTATGTTCCGGATCTGTAACCACTTTACTCTATAAACTAGTTCAGAAAATGTGTGTAGGGGAAATTACACATTGATCGATACATTTACACGATACGTAATTTTTCATAGATATATTTTAGCAACAATTTCCTTCAATGGGATCTGAACTACCTCCAACATGTTCTAGTACCTTCGAAAACCCATATAAATCCGTGTAACAAATTTATACCTAGGAATTAATTAATTTTCCCAAAAAGGATCTATATCACCAAACAACCTTCATCCCCCATGTCTTAATGTAGAAGGAAAACACAATGAAAAATGTTTAAAGAAAAAAATTACTGTGGGATATAATTGAAAAAGTTGGATTGCAACATCCCAGATTATAACAGCTCTTACTCCAGCTTCTATAGGCATCACTGTGGGGTTTTATTGATAAATTATGTCTATTTTTTCACATATCAAATTCCCCCTCTAATATATCCTCTTAAACATGCCCATTTTTTGCACTACAGTCAAACCATAGGTATATTACTACCCCAGAGAAACTTCTCATTATAGTCCACAATACGTTTCAAATGCTTATCAAAGGATGCATCAGCACAATACTCAACATCCCTAATGTCCACCACATGAGAATATTCCAGCTAATATCATCGATGTTATGACATGTAAAGCAATGGGATCATGTAACTGTAGCACCATGGAAGGGATAATTGATAAAAACACTAGACCAAACCTATCTGAAATCTATAATGGCATGGAAAACCTTTGTGCTATATTTCCTTATATCATAAAAATACATTTCCCTATTTTAGGAGTCACTTGAGGGAAACCCTGATGAACAACCTCAAACTATAGAGGTCATCACGGATGGTCAACAAAAGGTTTCTTCCTTCTATATAAAGTTAACAAAAACCACCTAATCATATGAAATTTTACAGATGTCTCCTCCATGAGACTAGGACCAATAAGCATTGACTCACCTAAATCTAAATAATAGATATTCTAATGACATGTACTTCCATAAAAAATACTCAAATGTAAGAACATGATGGATTCATGGAATATTTTGTTTTTCAAACTCCATGAGTTACATATTTTTCCCTCATAAACAACTAAAATCCAAAACATAGGCTCATTAGATAACCTCCATAATCTGAGTTGTCCCCTTAGATTGACCATCCGTCTATTGATTTTAGGTTGTTCTCAATAGATCATGCTATCCTAGAGCCTTATGAAGACTCTTCCAGAACCGTGATATGATATGATGATCTCTTTTATAAATAATTCTCCTCTGAACACCACGCTTTTGAACTATCAAGTGCGCACAAATATTCCCCAAATCATTGATGGATATTTCCTTTTTGATGGTAAGGAATAGATTTTCCTTCATCATTCAATCCATGATCACCAATTATACATCATACATATCG
This sequence comes from Viscum album, assembly GCA_963277665.1. Taxonomy (NCBI): domain Eukaryota; kingdom Viridiplantae; phylum Streptophyta; class Magnoliopsida; order Santalales; family Viscaceae; genus Viscum; species Viscum album. The sequence goes on from OY728141.1 coordinate 1,553,620,942, forward strand.
GTTTTCCTAGGATATCATTTCAAAAAATCCCTAGTGACATTGTCCATGTTCCACATCAGAATGGGAAATGAATGAAATATCCTAGGTGGCCTCAGATACTCCGTTATCACCTACTAATAGGTGAAACATCTTACCACAAATCCTAATACATCTTTCTCTATTCCTGACCACCAGTAATGTCTACAGAGATCATGATACAACTTTTTCAAACCAGGATGTAGCACCATTCTAGAAGCAAGGAAATATCTTATCATATCCTCCCACAAGACCATAGGAACACATACACAGCCATATAGTAGATATAATTACCACTTCCAAGAGAGAATCCTGATGGCATCTCCCCACTATATAAGCTACCTCTTAGAACTACTACCTCCATATTAGATAACACATATACCATAGGCCTTAAAAAAATGACGCACATAATAGTTGTTAATGTTAGAGAAACTCATCCTAGAGTCTCCTAAACATCTAGATGCATGTATAAAAATAGTTCCATCATCCTCCACTCATCGTAATACTCCCGATATGCCTCTTTCTAGGTATTTTTACTTGAATCCTCATATATTTTTTCGTAGACTAGTGTATAAGGATACTCAAAGTTATCTTACTTCAGATACTCAATTCACCTCATTTGTTAAAGGCTGAGGTCCATTGAGAGAATATGTAAATGAGGCTCTGGTGGTTTTTGTATACCACAAACCTATCACCCATATGATATTTCTACCAACATAAAAGGGAAATAACCACCAAAACCAATACTAGATCATGAGTATAATAATTCCTCTCTTGTGGTTTTGGATATCTAGAGCCATAAGATCCCACTCGGTCCTCCTACATGAGAACTAATCTCAGTCTACCATTAGATGAATAAAAATAAACTATATATTCTTTAAGTAGAATTCATAATTTTAGGATATGTGTTGATTTCATCAAATATTTAAGCTCATATGAATCTTCTTCTCAAACATATGAGAAAAAAACTTTACTCCCTTCTTTGTAGAACTAGACATCAATTCTACCAGATAGAAGAATTCCTGGATAATGGACCGCTAAAAAGATGATAATCCAAAAAAAATATGAATCTCAAAGACATTATTCGGTCACTACAAAGATATTATGGCTATATACCTCTCTGGGTCCACTGACACTCTGGCCTCTTTGATTAAATGGCCTATGATATGAAATCAATCAATTTATAAACTACATTAGGTTATCTTTATAGATAGCTGAGGCTCTCTCAATGTATGTATTTTGATGTCATGATTTTATGCATGATCGTCTTTATATTGTGAGTAAAATATAATATCATCAAACAACCCACCACAAACTGATCCATAAAAGGTTGAAATATCCGATTCATCAAGGCCATTAATAATTTTGATTCATTTCTCAATCTAGATGACATCACTAAAAACTCATAGAAGACATGCCTACTCCAAAAAAGAGTCTAAATTATGTATGATGGTCTAAACCTCAACTAATGGTATCTTAATCTCAAATGGGTATTGAAAATGATCATAGAACCTCTCAAATAATCGAATAGATCATCAATACATTAAATGATATATCATTTCTTTATAATAATCTGGTTCATTCTCCGATAAGCCAAACATTGGTGCAGTGACGCATTATCCTCATTGGATGAAATAATTAGAGAATTCCATTGAGATTTACTTGGACATATGAAACCATATGTTTCTATATCTTCAATCTAAACTTTGATCTCTCTATGATCCATTGGTTCCATCATGTAATTTGGGATAGAGATTTTATCTTCTCCCAACACTAAATCCATCTTGAACTCAATGTCTCACTAATGTGGTAAACTATATAATCACTGGGAAAGAAATATTGAAAGTTATTTACAAATAAAGGAAAATAATCATACTAAATTAAACCATAATCAGTAGAAATACCATCTATCTAAGCCATGAGACAATCTAATCTGCCCAGAATTGGTCATAAATTACCATCCTGAAGACCCCACACATCCCTATGAGAATAAATGCCTCATTTTAGAGATAGAAAGGTAAATCTCCTGTGATAACTGTTTATATGAGAATAGAATATAACTATAAAATCCATAACAAGAATCATATAGAATCATATTATTTCTAACACATACACTTCCCAAAATAAATGGTGACTAACAATCCCTAGATAACATGCCTTTCATAATTTGATATTTTCTGACCACACTCCCAATAATCTGTTAATAATCAAAACAATATATAACCCTTCCCTGTCAAAGAACAAAAAGTTTTAAAAAATATTAGATAAAAAGGAATTTTATTCTTTTATTTATTAAAAAAAGAAAAAAGGAACGGTAGATGATACAAGAATCATACCTCTAATAGAATATGGTCTTCCATGTATACGAGTCATAGTAGTTTTCACAACATTTATCTTACTCGACCAATTTTACATTACCTCCAATCTAACAACTAATTATTTTTCCCTCTTCCTAGTACTTTAATTACTAAACTGGGGTACCATGTCCCCTTCCTCAACCAAAACGACTTGTGAAAATGAGGTATATATCTTCTAAGGAGTGGATAAGTCGATCCAAGACTCTGATACATGTCCTGGCCCCTATCACATCTTTACTACTGCATTCCCCTACAAAACCTCTATAGGTGGCCCATCCTAATGCATCCTCAACACTCAAATGTTGCTTACTGACAATGAGGAATTTTTTGGACCATTCTACCACACTAGTAGAACATGAATAGAATATGAAACCAAGATGGTTTTCTTCTTCCCTAAAATCTAATCCCATTGTATCCAATGTGAAAACTATCAGAGTGGTGATTATTTCGACTAGATGAAAAGTTATCATTTTTTTCCTTCAAAAATAGCTTGTCCACTACTCTATCCCTCACTCAGATTCCCTTATGTGATGAGTAACTAATTAATGAAAACATAAAAATAGTTCATATAGAAAACATTCACTTGTGATATGATTTCATAGAGAAGACCATCATGAAAATAAATCACTATGGATATATCATCAGGTTTTAATGATAGTGCAAGGCACTGGATTCAGTGAGTATTCTGGAATTTTCCAACACTGACATGTTCTCCTCTGTAAGGTGCATGAAGTGACATGACATATAATCTTTCAACGTATTAGGGTACAAATTTTATTAATGAGTTCATATTGAAGTATATATTAGATAAATACTCTCTCTCTCTATATATCCTTCTCCCAAATTTCCCTACAATTATTGGTTGGTCCCTGAAACATATATGTATCAAGCTTCATCCTATATTCTACGAGCGTCTCAAGATGATTAAAGATCACCTGGACTAGATTTTTCTAGAACTCATCTTCCTGGGGTCCTCCCTCCCTAGTGATCATAGGTGGATGCAACATTTGTGCACTCTCATCATCTCATACATCAAAGGCATTATGTGAAAACTATCATTTCCAGGGATTTCATGACCCTCAAGAATATATCTCAATATTGATCATCCAAATGATCCTCTAGAGATAGAGGAATCTCTAACTTGTCTAATTTCTGAGCATTATGATTCCCACTATCCTAATGGTCAACTCAATGATGACAAGTATGAATTTTTTTCTATAATACAAACAATATCTTTAGATCATTGGATGAATAACACAGTCAACCTCAACAGATGAAAACTATATAGAACTACTGACTCTTGGTCTCTATAAAAATGTATGAAAAGTTTTTTACCAATACATAACATTTAATTTAATTCATTTCTCAGATATAACATTTATCTTATATCATAGTTCATGTAGAGACCCGTACTTGACGTACATGGACATTACATTACTTTTGCAGAATACTAAATACATAAAAAAACCAACACTCAAGGACCGTAATAGTTTAGTGTCTTAGGAAACTCAGAACATAATCATCTAATCATGGCGAAAGATCTTCAACATCTCCCATAAAGATCTTCCCCTTTTATTTTCTTACATAAAACCTTTATTTATATCCTGGGGAAAAGAAAACATATAATAGGTGAGGTAAAATTTTTAGAAAGGGTAAGCATGGAGAAAATAAAACAAACCACGTACATTTGAACTTAAAAACATGAACATAATGTTTAAACATCCAAATCTTGAGCTATGAAATAAAACATCACAGTACGTAAGGCATAGATCATAATGGAACTTCAATCATGAAAAAATAGCATGGGAATAAAACATGTAATTGTGGAAAACCATTAAAAACTTTATATGAATTCCACAGTAGCCAAGGCATTGCTGCCAAGACCATCTTAGTGGATAAAGTCCCTTACTGAATCGAGTTCACTCTTCGTTCTAGTACTGTATAACTGAACCGGATTAACTTTCCGATCTAGCCATGTTTATCTCATGAGACACAAATCATTACCCAATGCATTGGAGGGAGATTTAGGTCCCACCCATCTCATAATTAAATCATTCTTATGTGTTCCACAACCTAAACATAAATCATTCAACATAACCCAAATAATAAAATGGGTTTCATAAGCATCATCCCATTATAACATAATCCATATAAAACAAATTGATATAATTTCATCATAAGAAAAGTGAAACCATGTAAATCATAGTGACATTATACTTGAAACATACACATATGAAATAATGTCATCTTATATGGAAAATGGTTTTGATAAAACACTTTAAATTAATTCTTGAGGAAAATAACCTTTCTTCTTTAAAATCATTTTCTTTTCACAAAATTCCATGAAATTTTAAAAGAAAATGATTTTTTTAAAACATTCATCAAATCTTGTAGAGTAATCTTCATGAAGATAAGGCGTTATCAAACTGTAAAAATTTGTTCATGTCATATAAGTTAAAAAAAATATTCTCCGCATACTTTTGTCGGAAAAGTCCAAAAGTTCCTTATATGGTAAAAAAAGAAATAGTCCTTTCATAATATGTGGTAAAAGTTAAAATTGGGTAAAAAGGACTTTAAGAATACATAAAGACAATTTTAGAAAACATGGACATGGATGATAACAATAACCCCTATAAATACTTACGAATAAAAAATCTCAGATAAGAATGATATTGGAATAATTATCCCTTACCTTAGGTATGATATGCTTTGTACGTATCTGAACCTCGTGTATAATGATTTAAATAATGTCATTGACTTATTACAGAATCATATTCATTGTAATGATATCATACACGGTTCACTTATGACATTATATTAGTTGTTCTTTTCTAAATTCAATGTTTAAGCAGCGCTTTGGGTAAAATCATTTTATTTATATTACGTGTTTGGACTTATTGTTCTTGATATTATTATTACTTATATTAGGATTTAACTACTTCCAGAATTCAAATCATGATTTATATATCATATATATCTAGTATATATATATTATATAGATAAATTAAATGAAATACACTGTTCATGGAGATGGTATGTCGTACGTACGCATGAACGCTGTTTTCTTTTCCTTATTGACGTGAATGGATGTAAGTAGATGAAATATATATATATATATATATATATATATATATATCCAGAAGCTTTATCATATAATATATTTCATTATTATTAATTATATATACTTTATAATCATTCTTGAGTGGTTAACATAGAAAATGAATTTCATCGCGTCTTGGAGACGGTAATCCGTACGTACGCACGAGCAATGATATCATTTCCATAATTATTGAATTGAATTGGAGTGGATGATATAATATCTCAAAATCAGTATGATGTTATAATAACTTTATTTATTTATTATTTACACCATTATACCTATCCAAGTAATGTGGTGGTGGATAAATAGATTACACCACAACGTGGAGATGGTATTCTCTACGTACGCACGCGCGGTGATTTCATTTTTTGTAGGATGGATAGAAGGTAAAATAGGGTTGTTTAATATTTATAATAACATATCAGTATATTATTGATACTTATGTTATTAATTTATGATGAAACAAATAAAGAAGAATAATTTGAAGAAGAAAGAAACATCAAAAATCGGTAGAAGAGATTACATCTTCTTCGACGTACCTATTTTAAGCTTCCTATTAAGGAACTATGGTTCGTATTTTGAGGATACATGAACCTCTATAATTTTTCTAGGGAAGTTGAGAAGGTAAATGGGCAGGGTTTTTCTAATATTTAAAGCATCAAAATTGTGTAAAGAGAAGAGGGAGTAGGTTCCCTTTTATAAGGGAGGAGAGGGGCACCTTCGGAAAAACATAAAATATTATTTTATAATAAAGTAATTTTGTTATATAATAGCTCCAAATTTATCTATTTTGAAGATTAAGTGGAGATGGGTCGCAATCCTCTCAGCCAATAGGTTTTAGACAAGTTTAGGTTACTATATTATCCTTATCATTTATATTTTACTCTAAGTTAAATAATTTAACTTTTACCGTGTCTTCTTGTTTTCTTACACTATATGGTTAATAAACATACTATAACAAGCCAAACGAACAACATGTGGTTCAATATTAATATATATATCTTTATCTATGTCATTTTTCTGAACCATATATTTTTAGGAATAGAATAAAAATTAATAATATAATATTTGTTTTAAAAACTATTTTTTGTCAATTTTGACACTAGTTGGTAATTGATTTTTGTAAAAATTATAACAGAATTATTAGTTAAAAAACAATTAATTATATAAATTATAACTTGTCATATTAACCTAAAAAATTAGTGTAATTTAAAAAAGTCTCAAATTAAATTTATGTGGGTATTTATAACATCAATTATGTTAATATTTCATAAATAAGGTAATTACCGCATCATCATTGTGTCATAAATAAAATAAATTATGTAATGTCTAAAAATTATAAATAAAATAATATTATGTAGGAAATATTTTTAGATTTAAAAATAATATACATAGTTTAATTTATCTTATGTATAACCCTATATTAAAATTGTTTTAGTTATTAAACTTTGATTTTAACTCTTTTAACTCTTCTTTAAATAAAATAATAATAGGTGTCCTAATCTAATCCAAGTGGACCTAAAGGGTAATATTTTATTCTTAAGTTTGTTTTTGGTCCAATTTCACTTATCCAATAGAATTAAGGCCTATGTTAGTGTAATAATAATATCATTTTTACCCTTAATTACCATATTTACTTTTAACCGTGGTAAATAAAAGTAAAAAGTTACTATTCACAAAACAAAATATTTTTATCTTATTAAACAACATTTTACTTCTTGATATTACCAATTTATCTCGAATTTTTGAAATTAAACTCACAGAAGCTGTAAAATTAAGTTTTATGTACAATTACAAATGCTCCTAGGAGGTGGGTAAAGGATGGTGACCAGTTCAATAAAATTTTTATATATCTAAAATTATTATAAAATGACTAAAATGAATTACATTCAACTTATTTAAGTATTATGTATCTATTTTGACATGAAATAAATTTAAATAAAATAAATTATTATTTAAATAAAAATTTGGTTTTAACCAATAACTCAGTATTTTCACTATTCATCAAAAATTGAAAGTTTTCAGAAAAATACCAAAATTTCACCCTAGGCTAATTTTGATATTCTGAATCCAAAAAAGAATCCCATTTTAAAAGATAAAATTCAAAAAAATTCAAAAATTGGGTATTTGTATTCATAATGTCTAGTTTATATAATTTTTTAACAACATATCATTGTTTAGTGAAACTTTGTATTGCGTACAACACACACTATCGTGGAAGGTTGAGATTGCATGTAATGCAAGCAATGTTAGGGTTGTGTGTAGTGTAATATTCTTTTATTGTTGTGTAAAATATAATCCAACCATATTTCATTTATTCATTGAATATATATATACACTCAATGTTGCATAGAGTAACTTTTATCAAATGAACTTGAAATTTTGTATAACACGATCCAAGAATAGTGTTGTGTATACTGCAGGCTAATACAGTGTTGCGTATTGTGAAATATAATCTTGGTGTAGCATACAACACAAGACATCAAATAAATTAAAAATAATACTTCTCATAAAATCTCGGGGTGTAACATTCTGCCCCCCTTAAAATGAATTTCACCCTCGAAATTCATCTGGGTTATAAATGGATTACTACATAAAAGTTTCTTTAATAGAAACCCACATCATAAAAAGGAATACTAAAACATAATTTTCAAAAGTAAAGTAAGAAACATAATGGTTATCCAAATTAACTATTTATTGGGTTTCCACATAAGAGAACATAGGTGAAAATATGGATATGGATGAGAAATATAACCATCAACTGCTAATGAAGAGTGGTTAAAGACATGGCTATGAAAAATCCAACAATCAAAAAGCCATAAATTTGTTATGATATAAGGTACCATCTAATTCATCAGATATAAGGGCTCTAGGACAACATTTTTGGTTTTCAAGATCATTTCCCTAAAGTTGAAGAAATTTGAATTAGAATAAATACTTTCTTGATTTTGGTACAATCTCACCATTGGTAGTTCTGTGGACAATTTTCAATTCATATCTAAAGAAATGAAGTTGAAATTTTCATTCGTGAAGTGTTAGTAGATCATGTGATAGAATGGCGGGTCATTCCATCTATCTCAAACAAAAGGTTAGAAAAAGTTATCAAATATACATAATTCCATCTATAGAGAGATTAATCATATATGGTTCCCAAAATGGACTTATACTTCATATATCATACTACTTAATATAATAAAACAAAATTATACTAACTACGGACTTCATGTAGGCCAATGGTAGGTGATAAAGGCCGGTCACACTTCGGTTGTGGATTCGATTCCAATAGTCTTGTCTAACGTGAAGGGTTGTTGCCCATCCTGTAGGTTGTCCTATTTATAAAACTACATTATTATAACATCCCATCAATAATATCAAAAAAAGATCTATCCTTAAACAATACCAACTTATGTTCAACATAATCCATTCCAATATTTTGGCTTATCTAAAATACTTCTATCCATTCTCAAAGTATAAAGAAAACAATTACTAGAAATGTAATCTATAGAGCATGTGAATACCATCATTTATCCCCCATATATCATATGATATATCTTGTTGGTCGCATTCCAATCATTTGAATACCTTAATCAAGTATTTTTTTTAAACATGAATTACCATAGAACTTTATTGTAAACATGAATGCTGTCAAAAGATAACTATTTCCACATACCAAAATCCCAAAATTTCAATATACTCAAACCATGATATCACTTTGTCTTTATATCAGTCATGAGCTCGTGAAGACTATCAAACAATTCTTTTTCTCCTTATCCCTTCATTATACGCATATCATCTTATTTCCAAAAATATTTCAATCACTTTTCATGGTTACTGGTACCATATAATTATTGAAAACCAATACATAGATATTCCAAAATTCCATGATACCATAAATGAGATTCAATGATACTATTTTGAAGTCCCATTGCATAAACCCTTAATCATTCTACAACATCATTGTCATACTCAAAATCAAAAATAGTGATCGCATGTGACTTCCCTTTATCATTTTCCTCAAGAGGTTGCTCATGTCGATCATCATTAACCCTTGGATTAGGGCATTGATTAGCATAATGCCCCATTTCCATGCACTTGAAGCATTAAAGTGTTGGTGGAGAGTTCTCTGTAGTCTTTTATCTATTCAAATCATTAGATACCTTTTTTCCATTACTTCGACACTCAAATGCTTGATGACCTTCTTTTATACACCTAAAACATTTTCTAGTTCCTTTTAGGCAATCTCCACCATGCTTCTTTCCACACTTTGAGCATAAAGAAACGATCACCTTCTTTTCACCATTGTTCTGAGATTTTTCCTTAAACTCCACTCTTCTTTTCTTGTCAAAACCATGATATGGATATGTAACACCAACTTCTTGTTCTATTGTGATAGCACAACGCACAATTTCTTCATAGGTACTGAAGTCTCTTATAGGTAATTCCCTTGGAAGACTTGGTTTTAAGCCACTGAAGAATCGATCAACATTACTTTCAGGTTGGATGATAAAGCTAGATGTATACCTTGCAAGCCTTGTAAAATTCTCTTCGTATATACCAACATATTCATCATCCTTTTTCTTAAGATCAAGGAAATCCTTTTTCCATCTTTGTTCAAAGAATACGAGGGATGTACTTATTGAAAAATATGTTCTTGAACTCATCCCATTCCATGGATTCAATTTCATCATGGGGCCTCTGATTCTTAATTAGAGTCCACCACTAGTCTGCTTCTCCTTCTAACCGGTAAATAGCCAAAATGACTTTTTCATGTTCTGGGCAGTGAAGTATCGAAAATATCTTTTCAATGGTACTAATCCATTGTTCAAAAACAAGAGGATCAGAAGACCCACTGAAATAATGTGGACATTTCCTCATGAAGGACTCAATAGAATATTGTTCGATTCTCTCCTCATTTGGAAGTCCAGAATGATTCATAGCTTGTGTAAGAATATAAATAACATTTTACACTCCATCTCCCATAATATTGGTTTGTTCAGGAGGCCAATCATTGAATTGTCTATTACATTGATCAACATGGTTCCTTCTGGTTCTAGCCATCATCTAAAACCCAAAAAGAATAGTGTGAGTTGAAAAAATCTTGCTAGGGAAAAACATAATAAATAGGGAGTACTATAAATATCTAAAGTCTCAGGTTTAATTCTAATATCACTACAGTAATTCTAGGAATATAACCTATACTTATACACAACATTAGGGACATCCCTAGACATACCTAAAAAATATATCTAGGGATCTCACTAAAGTTCTCGCATCCTAGTTTCCAAAGGTTGACTAAACCTTTCCTCTGATACAAACTATAGAGACCCGTACTTGACGTACATGGACATTACATTACTTTTTCAGAATACTTAATACATTAAAAAAACCAACACTCAAGGACCGTAATAGTTTAGTGTCTTCGGAAACTCAGAATATAATCATCTAATCATGGTGAATGATCTTCAACATCTCCCATAAAGATCTTCCCCTTTTGTTTTCCTACCTACAACCTTTATTTGTATACTTGGGAAAAGAAAACATATAAAGGTTGAGCTCAAATGCTCAGTATGGGTAAGCATGGAGAAAATAAAACAAACCATATACATTTGAACTTAAAAACATGAACATAATTTTTAAACTTCAAAATATTGACCAATGAAATAAAACATGGTACTACGTAAGGGATAGGTCATAATGTAACATCAATGATGATAAAATAAAATGGGAATAAAAAATGTAATTTTATAAAACCATTAATCACTTGATATGATTTCTACAATAGCCAAGGCATTGCATCCAAGACCATCTTAGTGGAAAAAGTCCCTTACTGAATCAAGTTCACTCCTCATTCCAGTCCTATATCACTGAACCCGATTAATTTTCCATTCCATCCATGTTTATCTCATGAGACATAAATCATTACCCAATTCATTAGAGGGAGATATAGGTCCCACCCTTCTCATAATGAAATAATTCTTACGTGTGCCACAACATAAAAATAAATCATTCAACATAACCCAAATAATAAAATGGGTTTCATAAACATCATCCCATCATATAATAATCCATATAAAAAAATGGATTTCATTTCATCATAAGAAAATTGAAACCATGTAAATCATAGTGACATTATACTTGAAACATACACATATGAAATAAGGTCATCTTATATGGAAAATGGTTTTGATAAAACAGTTGAAATGAATTCTTGAGGAAAATATCCTTTCTTCTTCAAAATCATTCTTTTTTCACAAACTTCCATGAAAGTTAAATGAAAATGATTTTTTTGAAAACATTAATCAAGTATTTTATATTAATCTTCATGAAAATATTTCATTATGAGACCGTAAAATTCCATTCATTCCGTATAAGTTAAAAAAATATTCTGCTCATACTTTTGTTGGAAAATTTAAAAAGTTCCTCGTATGGTAAACAAAAGAAATATCCCTTTCATAATATGTGGTAAAATTAAAAAATGGGTAAAAAGGAATTTAATAATAAATAAAAACACTTTTAGAAAACATGTACATGTAAGATAACAATAGCCCTAGTAAATATTTATGGATAAACAATCTAAGATAAGAATGAGATTGGAATCATTATCCCTTACTTTAAGTTCGATATGCTTCGTACGTATCTGAACCTCCTGTAAAATGATTTAAATAATGTCATTGACTTATTACAGAATAATATTCATTGTTATGATATCATATATGGTTCACTTAAGACTTTATATTAGCCGTTTTTTGTATATTCCATGTTAAAGCAGCATTTTGGGTAAAATTGTCTTATTTGTCATACATGTTTGGACTTATTTCTCTTGGTATTATTATTACTTATATCATGATTTAATTACTTCAAGAATGTAAATAATTATTTATATATCATATATATTCAGTATATATATATATATATAATAAATAGATAAATGAAATGAAATACACTGTTCATGGAGACGGTAGGTCGTACGTATGCATGAACCATGTTATCTTTTCCTTATTGACATGAATGGAAGTAAGTAGTTGAAATATATATATATATATACATAAATCCAGTAGCTTTATCATGTCATATATTTCATTATTATTCATTATTATTCATTATATATTCTTTATAATTATTCTTGATTGGTTGACATGGAGAATGAATCTCATCGCGTCGGGGAGATGGTAATCTGTACGTACGCATTAGCGATGATATCATTCCCATAATAATTTAATTTAATTGGAGAGGCTGATATAATATCTTTGATTCAGTATGATTTTATAATAACTATATATATTTATTCTTTACACCATTATACCCATCCAAGTAAGGTGGTGGTGGAAAAACAGATTACACCACAGCGTGGAGACGATATTCCATACGTACGCACGCGTGGTGATTTTGTTTTTCGTAGGATGGATAGAAAGTGAAATAGGGCTATTTAATATTTATAATAACATATCAGTATATTATTGATACATATGTTGTTAATTTATCATTAAACAAATAAATAAGAAGAAGTTGAAGAAGAAAGAAACATGAATGAATCGGCAGAAGAGATTACCTCTTCTTCAACGCACCTCTTTTAAGCATCCTCTTAAGGCCCTAGAGTTGGTCTTTTGAGGAGACCAGAACCTCTATAATATTTCTAGAGAAGTTGATAAGGTAAATGGGCCGGGGTTGGATGAGCTTGAAAGCATCAAAATTATGTAAATAGAAGAGGGAGGAGGTGCCCTTTTATAAGGAAGGAGAGGGGCACCTTATGAAAAACGTGAAATATTATTTTATAATAAAGTCATATTCGGTTTATAATATCTAAAAATAGATTTATTTCGAAGCTTAAGTGGGGACGGGTCGAAATAATCTCATCCAATAGGTTTTATACAAGTTTAGGTTACTATTTTAACCTTATCATTTATATTTAACTCTAAGTTAAATAATTTAACTTTTACCATGTCTTCTTGTTTTCTTACTCTATATGGTTAATAAACATACTATAACAAGCCAAACAAACCCCAAGTGGTACATTATTAATATATATAACCTTATCTATTTCATTTGGATTATCCTTAGGTTCTTTGGAATAAAATAACAATTAATAATATAATATTTATTTTAAAAACTATTTTACGTCAATTTTGACACTATTTGGTAACTGGTTTTTGTGAAAATTATAACAGCATGATTAGTTAGAAAAAAATTACTTAAATCAATTATAACTTGTCATATTTACCTATAAAACTATTTTAATTCATCAAAAGTCTAAAATTACCTTTATTTGGGTATTTATAACATCAATTATGTCAAAATTTCATTAATAAGGTAATTACAGAATCATCATTGTGTCAAAAATAAATTAACATATTTAATGTCTATAAATTATTAATAAAATACAATTATATAGGAAATATCTTTTGCATTCTAATTAATATTTATATTTGAATTTTTATTATGTATAACCCTATATGAAAAATGTTTTAGTTATTAAACAATTATTTTAACTCTTTTAACTCTTTTTTAAATAAAATAATACTAAGTGTCCTAATCTAATCCAAGTGGACCTAAAGGGTATTATTTTTTTCCAAAGGTTTTTTTGGTCAAATTATACTTATCCAATAGAATTAGGGCATGTTTTAGGGTAATAATAAAATCATTTTTACCCTTAATTACACTATTTACTTTTAACCGTGGTAAATAAAAGTATAATGTTACTATTCACAAAAAATTATTATTATCTTATAAAACTGCATTTTACTCCTTTATTTTAACCGTGTCTCTCATATTTTCGAAATACAACTCACAGAAGTGGTAAAATTAAGTTTTATGTACAATTTCAAATGCTCCTAGGAGGCGGGTAAACGATAGTGAAATGTTCAATAAAATTATTATATATATAAAATTATTATAAAATGACTCCAATGAATTACATTAAACATATATAAGTATTATGTATCTATTTTGACCTAAAATAGATTTAAATAAAATAAATGATTATTTAAATAAAAAGAATGTTTTAACCAATAACTCAGTGTTTTCAATAATCATAAAAAATTTAATGTTTTAAAAAAATACCAAAATTTCACCCTAGGCTAATTTTAATATTTCAAATACAAAAATGAAGTCCATTTTGAAAGATAAAATTTATAAATTTCAAAATGTATATAATACTATTCATAATGGCTAGTTTATATAATATTTTAATAACTTATCATTGTTTAGTGAAACTCTGTATTGCATACAACACACACTATCGTGGAAGGTCACAATTGCGTGTAATGCAGGTCATGTTAGGGTTGCGTGTAGTGCAATATTCCATTGTTGTTGTGTATAATATAATCCAACCATATTTCATTTATTCATTGAATATATATATATACACTCAATGTTCAATAGAGTAACTTCTATCAAACAAACATGAAATTTTGTGTAACACGATCCAAGAATAGTGTTGTGTATACTGCAAGCTAATACGGTGGTGGGTATAGTGCAAGATAATCATGGCGGAACATACAACATAAGACATCAAATAAATTAAAAAACAATACTTCTTATAAAATCTCAGGGTGTAACATACTACCCCCCTAAAAATGAATTTCTCCCTCGAAATTTGTCAGGGTTATAAATTGTTTACAACATGAAAGTTTCTTTAATAGAAACCCACATCATAAAAATGAATACTAAAACATAATTTTAAAAAGTAAATTAAGAAACATAATGGTTACCCAAATTAACTCATTACTAGGTTTCCATATAAGAGAACATAGGTGAAAATATGGATATGGAAGAGAATTATAACCATTAACTTCTGATGAAGAGTGGTAGAGGACATGGCTATGAAAAAGACAATAATCACAAAGCCATAAATTTGTGATGATCGAAGGTACCATATAATTCATTAGATATAAGGGCACTAGGACAACATATTTGGTTTTCAAGATCATTTCCCTAAAGTTAACGAAATTTTAATTAGAAGAAATACTTTCTTGATTTTGGTACAATCTCACCATTGGTCATTCCTTGGAAAATTTTCACATCATCCCTTAAATAAATGATGTTGAATTTTTCATTTGTGAAGTGTTAATAGATCATGTGATAGAATTATGGTTCATTCCATCTGTCTCAAACAAAAGGTTAGCAAAAGTTATCAAATATACATAAGTCTATCTATAGTGATATTAATCATATATGGTTCCTAAAATGGAATTATACTTCATATATCATACTACATAATATAATAAAACTAGTTTCTACTACCTAGGGACTTCTTGTAGGCCAATGGTAGGCAATAAAGGCCTATCTCACTTTGGTTGTGGGTTCGATTCCCACAGCCTTTTCCGACGTGACATGTTGTTACCCGACCTATATGTTGTCTTTTTCTAAAACTATATTATTATAACATACCATCACTAATATCTAAAAAAGTTCTATCTTTAAACAATACTAACTTCTGTCCAACATAATCCATTCTAATATTTAGGCTTATCCAAAATATTTCTCTTCAGACTCTTAGTATAAAGAAAACAATTACTAGAAATGTCATCTATAGAGCATGTGAATACCATTATTTATCCCCCATATATATTAAGATATATCTTATTGGTCACATTCCAAACATGTGAATACCTTATTCATGTATTCTTTTGAAACATGAATTACCATAGAACCTTTTTGAAAACATTAATGCTGTCAAAAGTTAACTCTTTCCATAACCAAAATCCCAAAATTTCTATATACTCAAACCAAGATATCACTTTGTCCATATATCAGTCATGAGCACATGAATACTATCAAACATTTGATTTTCTCCTTATCCCTTCATTATGACCATATGATCTTCATTCCAAAAATATTTCAATCACTTTTCATGGTTACCGATACCATATAATTATTGAAAACCAATACATAGATATTCCAAAATTCCAAAATACCATAAATGAGATTCTATGATACTATTTTGAAATCCCATTACATATGCACTTATCATTGTCATAGTCAACATCAAAAATAGTGGTCGCATGTGACTTCCCTTTACCATTTTCCTTAAGAGGTTTCTCACGTTGATCATCATTAACCCATGGATTAGGGCATTGATTAGCATAATTCCTCATTTCCTTGCACATGAAGCATTGAAGTATTGGTGGAGCGTTCTCTATAGTCTTTTATCTATTCAAAACATTATCTACCTTTTTACCAATACATTGACCCTCAAATTCTTGATGACCTTATTTTCCACACTTAAAACATTTTCTAGTACCTTTTAGGAAATCTCCACCATGCTTCTTTCCACACTTTTAGCATAAAGAAACATTCACCTTCTTTTCACAATTGTTATGAGATTTTTCCTTGAACTCCATCATTCTTTTCTTGTGAAAACCGTGAGATGGATATGTAACACCAACTTCTAGTTCAACCTTTATAGCACAACACACAATTTATTCATAGGTACTGAAGTCTCTTATAGCAAATTCCCTTCGAAGACTTGGTTTTAAGCCACTGAATAATCGATCAACATTACTTTCAGTTTGGATCATAACGCAAGATGCATACATTACAAGCCTTTTAAAATTCGCTTTGTATATACCAACAGATTCATCATCCTTTTTATTTTGCTCAAGGAACTTCTTTTCCATCCTTGATCGAAGAATACGAGGGAAGTACTTATTGAATAATAATTTCTTGAACTCATCCCATTCCATGGATTCAATATCATCTTGGGGCCTTGTATTCCTAATTAGAGTCCAGCACTGGTCTGCTTCACCTTCTAACTAGTAAACAGCCAAAATGACTTTTTCATGTTCTAAACAGCGAAGTATCGAAAATATCTTTTCAATGGTACTAATCCATTGTTCAGCAATAAGTGGATCAGAATACCCACTGAATGAATGCGAATGTTTCCTCATGAAGGATTCAATAGAATATTGTTCCTTTATCTCCTCATTTGGAAGTCTAGAATGATTAATAGATTGTGTATGTATAGAAATTAGATTTTCCAATCCATTCCCCATAACATTGGTTTGTTCAAGGGGAAAATCATTCATTGTCTATTACTTTGTTCAACATGGTTCCTTCGGGTTCCAGCTATCATATAAAGCCCAAAAATAATAGTGTCAGAGGAAAAAATTTTGCTAGGGAAAAAATATAATAAAGGTGGAGTACCTTCAATATCTAATGTCTTCAGTTTAATTCTAATATCATTACCATAATTCTAAGACTATAATCTATACGTATACTTAACATTAGGGACATCCCTAGGAATACCTTAAAAATATCTCTAGAGATCTCACTAAAGTTCTCGCATCCTAGTTTCCAAAGGTTGACTAAACCTTTCCTCCAATACCAACTGCAGAGACCCGTACTTTACGTACATCTACATTACATTACTTTTGTAGAATACTTAATACATAACAAAAAACCAACAATCAAAGACCGTAATAGTTTAGTGTCTTTGGAAACTCGGAACATAATCATCTAATCATGGTGAAAGATCTTCAACATCTCCCATAAAGATTTTCACCTTTTGTTTTCTTACCTAAAACCGTTATTTATATCATGGGGAAAAGAAAACATATAAAGGGTGAGCTCAAATGTTCAGTAAGTGTAATAATGTAGAAAATAGAACAAACCATATACATTTGAACTTAAAAACATGAACATAATGTTTAAACATCAAAATCATGAGCAATGAAATTAAACATGGCGATACATAAGGAATAGATCATAATAGATCATCAATCATGATAAAATAGCATGAGAATAAAATATGTAATTATGGAAAACCATTAAGCACATGGTATTTTTTCCATAGTAGCCAAGGCATTGCTGCCAAGACCATCTTAGTGGACAAATTCTCTTACTGAATCGAGTTTACTCGTCATTCCAGTCATGTATCCCTGAAACAGATTTACTTGTCGTTCCGTCCATGTTTATCTCATGAGTAATAAATCATTACACAATGCATTAGAGGGTGATATTGGTCCCACCCATATCATAATAAAATCATTCTTACGTGTGCCACAACACAAACATAAATCACTCAACATAACCAAAATAATAAAATTGGTTTCATAAACATCATCCCATCATAACATAATCCATATAAAACAAATGAATATCATTACATCATAAGAAAAGTGAAACCATGTAAACCATAGTGACATTATACTTGAAACATACACATATGAAATAATTTCATCTTAGATGTAAAATGGTTTTGATAAAACACTTGAAATTAATTCTTGAGGAAAATATCCTTTCTTCTTAAAAATCATTATCTTTTCACAAAATTCCATGGAATTTTAAAAGAAAAGTATTTTATTGAAAAAATTCATCATATCTTTTAGAGTAATCTCCATGAAAATAAGGCTTTATGAAACTTTAAAAATCTATTCTTTTTTGTATAAGTTAAAAATACATTCTCCTCATACTTTTGTCGGAAAAGTCAAAAAGTTCCTCGTATGGTAATCAAAAGAAATATTCCTTTCATAATATGTGGTAAAAGTAAAAAATGGATAAAAAGGACTTTAAGAATACATAAAAAAAATTTTTGAGAACATGGACATTGATGATAACAATAACCCCAGTAAATACTTACGAATAAACAATCTCGGATAAGAATGAGATTGCAATAATTATCCCTTACCTTAGGTCCTATATGCTTCGTACGAATCCGAAACTATTGTATAATGATTTAAATAATGTCATTGAATTATTAAATAATCATATTCATTGTTATGATATAATATATGGTTCACTTGGGACTTTATATTAGCTGTTATTTTGTAAATTCCATGATAATGAAGCGTTTTGGGTAAAGTCGTTTTATTTATCGTTTGTGGTTGGACTTATTGTTATTGATATTATTATTACTTATATCATGATTTAATTACTTCCAGAATTTAAATCATGATTTATATATTATATATATTCTATATATACATATATAATATATGGATAAATGAAATGAAATACACCGTTCATGGAGACGGTAGGCCGTACGTACGCATGAATGTTGTTATCTATTCCTTATTGACTTGAATGGAAGTAAGTAGATGAAATATATATATATATATATATAGTAGATTTATCATATCATATATTTCATTATTATTCATTATATATACTTTATAATCATTCTTGAGTGGTTAACACGGAGAATGAATCTTATCGCGTTGTGGAGACGGTAATCTGTACGTACACACGAGCGATGATATTGTTCCCATAATTATTAAATTGAATTGGAGTGGATGATATAATATCTAAAAATCAGTGTGATGTTATAAAAACTATATATATTTATTCATTACACCATTATACCCATCCAATTAAGGTGGTGGTGGAAAAACATATTACACCACGACGTGGAGACGGTATTCCATACATACGCACGCGCAGTGATTTAATTTTTCATAGGATAGATAGAAGGTGAAATAGGGTTATTTAATATATATAATAACATATCAGTATATTATTGATAATGATGTTATTAATTTATGATGAAAAAAATAAATAAGAATAAGTTTAAGAAGAAAGAAACTTGAAAGAATCGGTAGAATAGATTACCTCTTCTTCGACGCACCTCTTTTAAGCTTCATCTTAAGGCACTACGGTTGGTCTTTTTAGGATACTAGAACCTCTATAATGTTTCTAGGTATGTTGATAAGGGAAATTGTAAGGTCTTGGACAAGCTTGAAAGCATCAAAATTTTGTAAAGAGAATAGGGAGGAGGTTCCCTTTTATAAGGGAGGAGTTGGGCACCATAGGAAAAGCTTAAAATATTATTTTATAATAAAGTCATATTCAGTTTATGATAGCTCAAAATTGATTTATTTCGATTATTAAGTGGGTATGGGTCGCAATTATTTCAACCAATATGTTTTAGACAAGTTTAGGTTACTATTTTAACCTTATCTTTTAGATTTAACTCTAAGTTAAATAATTTAACTTTTACAGTGTCTTCTTGTTTTTTTAGACTATATGGTTAATAAACTTACTAAAACAACACAAAAGGAGAAAAAGTGGTTCATTATTAATATATATAACCTTATATATGTCATTTTTCCTAACATTATATTTTTAGGAATAAAATAAAAATTAATAATATAATATTTGTTTTAAAAAATATTTTATGTCAAATTTGACACTATTTGGTAATTCATTTTTGTGAAAATCATAATAGAATGATTAGTTCATAAAAAATTAATTAAATCAATACTAACTTGTCGTATTAACCAATAAAATTAGTTTAATTCATAAAATGTATCAAATTACATTAATTTGGGTATTTCTAACATCAATTATGTTAATATTTCATTAATAAGGTAATTACTGCATCATCATTGTGTCATAAATAACATAAATTATTTAATGTCTAAAAATTATAAATAAAACACAATTATGTAGGAAATATTTTTATCTATCTAATTAATATTTATATTTGAATTTATCTTATGTATAACTATATATTAAAAATGTTTTAGTTATTAAACATTGATTTTAACTCTCTTAACTCTTCTTTAAATAAAATAATAATAAGTGTCCAAATCTAATCAAAGTGGATCTAAAGGGTAATATTTTATTTCTAAGGTTGTTGTTTGTCGAATTAAACTTATCTAATTGAATTAGTACATGTGTTAAGGTAATAATAATATCATTTTTACCCTTAATTCCCCTATTTACTTTTAATCGTGGTAAATAAAAGTATAAAGTTACTATTCACCCAAAATTATTTTTATCATAGTGAACCAAATTTTACTCCTTGATATTAACCCTGTCTCTCGGATTTTTGAAAATCAACTCATAGAAGTGGTAAAATTAAGTTTTATGTACAATTGCAAATGCTCCTAGGAGGTGGGTAAAAGATGGTGAAAAGTTCAATAAAATTTTTATATATCTAAAATTATTATTAAATGAATCCAATGAATTACATTCAACTTATATAATTATTATGTATCTCTTTTGACTTAAAATAAATTTAAATAAAATTAATGATTATTTAAACAAAAATTCGGTTTTCACCAATAACTCAGTGTTTTCACCATTCATCAAAAATTGAATGTTTTTAGAAAAATACCAAAATTTCACCCTAGGATAATTTCGATATTCCAAATCAAAAAATGAATTCCATTTTGAATCATAAAATTCAAAATAATTTAAAAAGTGGGTATTAAAATTCATAACGGCTATTTTATAAAATATTTTAATAACATATTGTTGTTTAGTGAATCTCGGTATTGTGTACAGCACACACTATCATTGAAGGTCGTGATTGCATGTAAAGAAATCCCTGTCAGGGTTGCGTGTAGTGCAAGATTACATTGTCATTTTTTATTATAGAATCCAACCATATTTCATTTATACATTGAATATATATATATATATACACAATGTTTCATAGAGTAACTTCTATCAAACAGACTTGAAATTTGGTGTAACATGATCCAAGAATAGTGTTGTGTATACTGCATGCTAATACAGTGTTGCGTATAGCGCAAGACAATATTGGTGTATCGTACAACACAAGACATCAAATAAATTAAAGAGAATACTTCTCATAAAATCTTAGGTTGTAATAGTTCATATAATATATAATATATCAAACCCAACAAATATATCCCTATAATGAACAATGTATGTCAATATATATCCATATGTGCCTATCATGTTTCATTAATACTCACCTCATTCCATATCAGGGCTTGATTTTAAATATAAAGAACTAACAACATCATGAAATAATAACACCACACCTAATGTAAATCACCCAAAGTAAAAATATCACCAACGATAACATGAGAACAATTATCACAACCATCCCATCCTAGGAACTAATATTTTCCCCTATACATAGGTTAAAAAAATGCCATGAATAAGATCATCAACAAGTCTTGATAGATCCTAATATCCTTTCTACCCATCCCAAATAGTATGGAAATAGAAAATAACAACATGCTCTTCTAATATAACAGTCTATCATACCATGATCTATTACTCTCTCACTTGAAAAAGGGGGTTGGATATGAGATCTCAAACACACCTTCACATACACTAAAGAATACATAACAGTAGTGGTGGATGTGATTAGTGTAGTAATGAGACTATACCCCCGAGTATCGAGTTACATAATAGTTGATATAAAAAATTTAAAAAAAATAATTAGAGTAATAGAAAAGAAGAAACCATGTATAATACCATTGGTAAATAAAATGAGGAAAAAATAAACCAATATTAATGAATCATGTAATGATATGATTATATGTATGTAAATTTCAAATAGAAAACAATACAATAAAAGAAATCATAAAAATAGTGAAAACCTAAAAGACTATGTTTTAGATCCCCATGTCAGTTATATCTCCAAACTAAATCCCAACCTACAAGAAATAAAATAATCATCCATGTTTCATTCTCTTGTCAAAACCTAGGTCTTAGAAATATGATCAGGTACTAAATGAATTAATGAATTGTTATTGATTAAAACATAGTTGACACCACAATATATAAAAATAAAAAGTCTGGTAATAAATGTATAATATGAGTGAAAAAATGGTTTATTAATTAATATAATAATGAAGTATTACAATCAACCATCGTTGAATCCATTTCATAATGTTAGTAACCATGTAATGCAACGCTTCCTACCATAACCAAATATCATTGTAAAATAACACAAATCTAATCCATGCCCACTATATAATCCTTATGCATTTGTCACTATGAATAACCCGTTATAAATTAATTTCATCACGTGTTAGGTAATATCCTGTTATATATGCATTTTCATGTGTTTGGGAATTACCTAGTATATAAATATCTCAACTTTTTAAAGGTAATTGTTCAGTATATAATAATTTCATCATGTATGTAGGAGTACCCAAGTACATAACCATTTCCGCATGTTTCTTGGCATACCCCAATATATAAGCATTTTAGATAGTATCAAGAAATATAATAAAATATAATAATTTCATCATGTATCAATGAATATACCTATTTATAATAATTTCATTAGGATAACACAACAAATCATAGTAGAATGTATACTATAGTATCTCATCATAAGACAAACTGGTTGATTATGAAAATTACTTTTTATACTTCAACTACACTATCAACTATATCTTCATTTTTTCAAAATCCATATCAATAACAAATCATTAAGCTATAATTTTCTATCAATAAATCACATAGGGTCTCATTTGAAGATAAAAACACTTTTTTACATTTTCCAATTAAATTTTATTGAAATTTTTACTCACCCAAAAGGTAACCAAAATGCCTGTCAGAAAAGAATTGAATCCCAAGGGATCCAACCAATATCAAAATCCAAAATTCCATATTAATCAATGAATAAATTAATTAGAGAAGACATTAGGTTGGTGAAAGAATAATATTGAATATATATGATGTTAAATATAATATGGTTTTAAGTTCAGAATCACTACATTTTTCTAGTGATTAATGTAGTTTACTCAATAGATAATGCCAATAATGATGTAGGTACAGAAAAGGATAAGAAGAAAAAGGATCTATTTCCAAAAAAAGATGTTTGGAAATGTGGAAATTCCTCTAAAATAACATAGAAAAATATCATCAGTTGAGAGGAGGAAGGTTATAACTAATGAAAATGAGAAATTAAAATTCTTTACATGCTTAAAACATCCCCAATTGATATATATATGACTTGTAAACCATTTATACATTGTGAAATCATTATTTAAGGGATTTGATGAACAAGACATTGCCACTGGTGATTTTTTTAATTTCCTAAACATTACATAACATAAAATGGGTTTATGAAGAGTAACCACTTTATGTAATGAACTAATTCACAATATGTATTTAGTGGAATTTACATATCGTGTAATACATTTAGAAGATGTGTAATTCTTCTATAAACAATTTCAAGTAATTTTAAAAAATAATGATCTAAACCACCTTCAATGTATTATTTTCCATTGTAAAACACTCATAAACACCATTAATATATTTAAACTGAGACCAAAATTCATTTATCCATGATGGATCATGGTTTCTAAAAAATACTCAACCACAACGGTTTAAAGAAAAAAACCCAATAAAATATGTTTACTAAAAAATTTCCAAGAGGGACATGCCAGGAAAAAGATATGATCTTTTAGAAACACTTTAATGGACCTAAATATTAATGATGAATTGGTGCACACGTTCTGAGCACTAAACGAATGTTTGGAACAAACCACTATTCATGCTATATAGGTAGTCATAAATTTATTCCCCAATAAAATTATATTTTCTCAGGATGAATGATCCTCGAGAAGTAGAGGATTGTGAATTCAGGGGGACTCAGGACTCATTAAATTTGAATTGTGAAGTGATCAAGAGACATGTTCTAATTACAATATGGTGGGAACCATTTTTATTGAATATGATTTATAAAGTCTTGGAGTGAAAATAAATTTAGTCAATTTAACCATGAATTTCTAAACATAATCTATGACCAAGTAAAAAAACATTGAATTTCTAAAACATGAGAAAGGTAATATTTCAGTGATGGTTTATGTTAATCATTTCATTGGCCTTGCTATGTTTTCATTTGAGGTTTTTTTTTGTGAATATGAAAGATCAAACGGTTAATATGTATATTTGAGATAGTATCCATTCACAATACTTTATGATAAGATTCCAAATAATTTTATTCTAGTGGATAGGGCCTAGAAGTAGAGTTTTTTCAAGATAATAATCCCTGATTGGTTAGTGTTCCTATGTTATGTGGTTGTTTATCAAAGGTTATATTCAAGATAAAATTTAAATTGAGTGTGTTTCTAAGGGGAAATAGGATTGGGGTTTCTTATTGGTAATTTTTTATTTCGTAATTAATTCCTAGTGAATTTACATGTTATTAGGGTGGCTAAACAACCCATCTGAAATGCATTTTCACTATTCATCTAATGGTTTTTAACACATGTTGATTCTTTGGAAACATATAGATATTTTTTTATGATAGAAAATATTCTCACTCTAGTATTTTATCATCATCAACAATGAGTTTTTTGGTAAAAATGGAATATTAATGGACTAAAGGATTCTAGTATTAGGACTCTGTAACAGTGTAGTTACACATAGTGAATTAGTTTCTAATCGAAGTTCATGTGGGTCTTATGACTATGAGAGGTACCATTTTAATTGAATATACCATAATGAATAATTTACTTGATACCAATTCCTTTCACTAATATGTATCAACTATAACATTATATATTCTAAAACATCTAATGGAACTCATTCCAATCATTATTAAATTCAAAACTCCTCTAGAAAACAAGGAGAAGGGTTTCTGATGAACCTTACTTTTTTCATTATGTGTGTTGTTTATATGGATTTTAATTTCATAGTTCTCTATATAGACAACTAATACATGATTATTAGAATATATAAATTAATCAATAATAAGTATGAAATATATATTTTATCATTATTTGGTCTTCTTCCCTTCTTCTTTTGTGAGATCCCATTAGATCCAGGGAGAACCAGAACTATGGTCAGGTCGAGAAGCATAATTTTTTTTCAAATCATATTACATTTAGTATTTTAATACATTTTAGTTAGATTATAAATATGGCATTGATATCCATCCACTAGTAGTATCATAATTTTATTAAGTTTTGCCGAATTAATTCTTCGGGTTGTATCTTGAGTAGGAATTGGAGTTCTCAATTGATTTTATTGTGTATAATTCGACCAATTTTGATTCCTTTATAACATATAACTCCAAAATAATTGATTTAGGTAATAAGAAAAAGTTTTATTATTGGAGAGACTAAGGATTTATATATACATTATTTCATCAATTGAAATACCATAAAATATTTTCCATCATGTTCAATAGAACCTGTTTTATCCATTAATTATAAGATTTATAATCAAGTAACATTTAGGAAAAAATAACTATAGGATCACTTTGAAGATTGGTTTGAACAATTCATATGGTAAAAGTGTATTTATATGAATGAAAACCAATCTATATATCACTAACTCCGAATCATGGATTCAGATATTTCAATAATAGGATTCATTAGTAGGTGTCGAAATTTTTAGTACCTTGTAATGACTTTTATTGTAACCAATTCTCCCACTATAATAATGGAAATGATGAGTATTATTCTCCACTAATAACATGAAACATTTATCAATGTTTTCAATGATAGAATTATAGTGTAGTCTATGACTGTAGAAGACCACATGTTTCACTTTAGGCTTTTTTTGGGATTTATAAGGGTTCTCCATCA
Organism: Viscum album; assembly: GCA_963277665.1. Lineage (NCBI taxonomy): Eukaryota > Viridiplantae > Streptophyta > Magnoliopsida > Santalales > Viscaceae > Viscum > Viscum album. Next base: position 1,553,647,662 of record OY728141.1, read on the forward strand.
TTATTATAAATTATAAAGGTGAAAATTATTTATTTGAGAATTTAATTCCTCAAGAATTATGATCTCATAAAATTGTATCTCATTTTTCCTAAAAATAGTGATGCATATCTTATCATGGGAGGAACCATGGAATTATTTCCTAATATGAATCCTTATAGGATTATAAATATTATATCAATGGTTTAAAATGTATTTCATGTATATTTATACTTCATTGAACACTATCACCTATAAGGATGTAATGATTTTATGTAATTTTATGTGTTTGAGAAAAATATATGTGTTAAAGGTTATTTTTACTCATAAATAATTCTCACATTACTAGTGGAATGTCATTCCTATGTATTTTACAATGATTCTTTAGGATTAGGATTGGGAAGCAACATGATGCTGGGAGATCAAGAGGTGGACTATGGAACATGTTATCTTCAATAAAAAAAGTGTAATTATCTCAAACCTAATTTATAACTTTTAACATACGTGAATGACTTTAATATTTGGTTTCACTATTTTATTAATTAACTAATAGCCATTTAATCTTACCCCAAATTGTTAGGGTACTTATTTTTAAAAGAAACATTTGAAAATTCGATAGAGATGTTGGGATAAGTAATTATAGTCATTTAATATTAATATTGACTATATTAATGAAACATGTAGTGTAGTGAGTGAAATTTTTAGTAAACATTTACTACATCATGCTATAAAGGAGTTAAAGTTTGAGTGGGACTTGATGAGACTTCATTCACAAATATAGATAGTGGTTAGGGTAGATGACTCTAGTAATGTAGAATTGAGTGTTTAGTAGACCTATTATATCTTTGATACAGTACATCATGATAAATATAATTTTGAAGGATTCTGATATTTTAAGGATTCAAATTATATTATTGAGGCTATCATTGAGTGGTCACTTTCAAAAAAGGTTATTATTTTTATCAGTAGTCATTATTTTGTACCTTCATATTTTAAAAATTCACTGTTGGGTTGTTGGAATTATTCTTTTGGTGTTTTCTTCCCAAAATTTTTTCGATTGTTTGATGTTTTAATATTTGTCTCCTGGTGTGAAATGATACAAAAATTACTCTGTCTCTCGATGATATTCATTCTATCAGATTAAGAATATGCTCAAAAATTTCTATATTTGATTCATTATCTCCCCATGAAAAATAATACATGTAATGGATATTAGTAATGGATTAACTTGAACTCTATAAGGTATGAATTAAATATGGGCTTGATCGATCATTTGAACATATTGTCTCATTTTATTTTCATATAATACACCAATAAAGTGATGGTATTGGTATTTTTGTTTATGAAATATATTTCAACAGTATTTTATAATTTCTAAAACAAAATAATGATATAATAACCCCCTTGTATCCCCATGGTAATAGAAGGTCCTCCATGAGTAAATTTCTAAATAGTTTTTGTTGAAAAAGGAATCATCGTTTGATGAATGGGAGGAATGAAATGGATAACCAGAATCTGGATGATATGATTCACACATATGTCTCTGAATTTGGAGGTACTGGGTATAGAAATTTGGTTATCATTGATGTATAAAATATTAAAAATTGTCATTTTATTATCAAAATATCACCCTCTAAATCATTTTATAGTTTCTATATAACTCTCATATCTATTTTCTGATGTTATAGAAGCATAATTTATTGTAATGAGATTGGATTATTGTAAAATGATAAATATAAAGTTTATTATTAATGAATTGGTGTTGTATAATTTATGTTAAAAATAATATATTGAGAAATATCATATTCCATTAGAGTTTTCCATTGGAGATTAGGTGTTTCTGAAAGTGTCAACTAGGATGGTTCCCCGAAAATATATAAAGTAAGATAAGCTTTGTACTTCTTATGTGATTCCACATATGATCATTTTATAGATTATAAAGTGGGTGTATCACTTCATGCTTCCACCACTATTTTCCATCATCAAAAATATATTTCTTTTGTCTCAACTGAAAAAATTATAATTTAGAAACATCCAATGTTCTGAATTGAGAAATCCTCAACAAAAAACATGGTATATATGTGAATAAGAATCATCTTTGAGTTGTTGATACTATTGTAAAGATTCTATGTGGTATTTAAATAACATTTATTCATGTTATTTGGAAATGATATTTTAATTTTCATGAGAAATTATTGTGGGATACATTGATAAGGAAGTAGTTCCCTCATATATTTGGGGAAAACCCTTATTTTTCATATCTTTATAGAGTTCAAATAAAATATCATAGCGATATTTCCCACATACTAATTTTTTTAGGTAAAGAATTTACATTTTTGACCATATTTGGTTAGGGTATTTTATATGATCATTACTAGTGACATTCAATGGGATTTTATATTTTTCCATGTCTATGAATAATTGTTGCATTTTTAATGAAATGAATGTCAGTCCACCTATTGAATTGTGAATATTTCTTGGGTTTTTAATGAAGGTAACATAGTTAAGCTCATTATTTGTAGGAAAAATGAAGGGTTATCCTCAAAAAATAAAAAAATATGTAGATACATTTCATATGGTTGGTGCTTGGGTTTTTAGACTCTCTGTCCATGCTTTTTTGGATTCCCTGATTTCCTTGAAGAGTGTGACTGGTTGGTTTAACAATGAAACCAAACTATGTGAAAAATATTAATTTCTCTATAATATCTATTAAAAACACAAATCTCAATCATTTCCACTAATTAATAATCAATTGGAGTAATATGTTGACTTAGGATCCACATTGAGTATTTTGTGATTCATTACCTCTTTGGGGTGGAATTTTAGGGATATTTTGATGTGGGATCTATTTTTAAAAGGTATGTTTTCATTTCATTGATAATATTCATGGATATTAAATATATTCTTATCTTTCTACAAAAAACATAGATTAATCTTATTGAAGTGTGATATATAGGTTATGAATTGATATAATTTGGATTCTTATTGACCAATTGTGGAATTGGTTATGATGTTCTTTGTCATAATATATAATTGAGTGTTATCTATGAACCATTTCAGAAAGTGAATTATCTATATATCTCTTTTTTTATATAAATATTAAAATATATATATATATATAATATGAAATTTTATATTTTGAATCCCTTGTCAACATATCAGATCTTTATATTATATTGTCTTATTGTGTATCCATGGACATTGTTTTTTTCATATATTTCTAGGTAGATACTTTTATAAAATATATTTTTCATAGAAACCTTACTTTCTTACTATTTTCATTGGTTTCTTAAATTATTGGGAAAAATAAATATTGTTTTATAATTGAAAAGGCTTTGAAATTATTTTAACAGGTTATCAGTAATGTTTTCATTTTTTTATTTTGGTAGTGGTTATGAATATGGATTTTCCTCCTAATGTTAATAAAACAGATTTTTATCAGTTTGTTTTGTGAGATTTTAATGATGATGTGCCCATTAATGATTATAATTTGGTTACTACAAATGTCATTAGTGATAATACAATGATACATCCTCAAGGATGGACTCTTTCCAATATACCTATTCAACATGGTTGTTTGCATGTACCGGGTAGAATAATTTTTTACAAAAGGCCTCTCTTTGAAGATTAGACTTACCCATTGAACTATTCTTATACAGAAATATTCACACCCCATGGAAAACTAATCATGATATTTTTATAAAGACACTTATTGGCTAGGGAAATTTGAAAAAATGGATTTTTTTTCTTTGGTGATAAATATTGCATTTTTTTAATAGGGTTTTGAAGAAAATCTTTGGAAAATAATTTTGGTTATGTTTTATAAACATGTGAAAAATGGATATTAAGTAATGATATCTGTTAAAAAATATATATTTCCCTTTCCTTATTTCCATGATAATAATATATGTATTTTATAAAGTCTTATTATGAAACACATTATGTCCCCAAACAAGTTTCTTTTTCTCACAACTAGAAAACACTTTTAAGTGTATGTAAACTCTAATTTATCAGATGATGGTAAGTGAATGAATTTTTTTTATTGAAATAAGATTTGTTCATAAGTAGTTTGTGGTATTTAGGTTGTGAAAATATTTCAAATAATGTTGGGACATAGCATTTTTAGAGATATTTTGTTGTTTTTTGTAACATGTAATTTTTTCGTAATCTTTATATATTTCATAATACAAATTTTGAAATATCAACATAATTAAATATATTATATCAACTTTTTATAGGTTCCTTTAGGAAAAATTATTCCAAAAAATATCTTCCTGTTTTCTAGATAAATTTATCAAACATGTGGGGATTGATAATGCGCTTTGGGTTTTTTCAGCACTAGTTCTAGTTATAGGTAGTTGGGCAATCCAGGTTGGCTTGGACAGCTCCCCTTCTATACATTAGAAAAATTAAAACTCTATCTAGTTACATATGAATACTAATATTTCTATTTATATCCCAAAATTATTGATTTAAATAATATTTAAATTCATAGATTTATGAACATACAACACTGATCTATAAGAGAATTGAGATGTATTATAAAACTATTACTATATAAATTTTAACTATAAGAATAATTTTGGGGTATGAATGCGTGTAACCATGAAATGAACTATACATATAATGAAGTAGTACTAAATATGAATCTATTGATTAATTATTAAGAAATATGGACTCAATGTTTTGTATAGTCATTTTATGCTTCAAAATTGCATTTTCATCAAAAAAAATATATAATTTTTTGTTTGAAGATTATAATTAATATAATTCACATTAATAAATTTTATTTTTGGGAAATTAATTTTATCTTTAAAATTATATTGGGATAAATAACGTATAGTTAATTTTGGATAATTTTTTTGAAAATATTTATTTTTTGTTAAATTGTAAAAAAATCATATTTGTATTCAAAATTGTCAATATATTTAATGCATTTTTAAATTTCAATTTTTTAAATATTGTATTAAATTTAACTTTAGTTAATTAATAATATTAATAATCCAATTAAATTCATTGTAATTAATTTTTTTTTGGCATGATAAATTTTTATACACCAGAAAATGTTTTTCTCTAGAAAATTTTCTTCGTTGTATTTTGTGGTTCTAATTTTACATTAAATTATTCCAATTCTATCAATACAATTTATAAAAATAGATGAAATATTTTGAATTATGAGTATTAATTTTGTAAAATTTTCTGATTTATTAATGTCCATTATTAATAGTCTTCTAGGTAAAGTTTTTCCAATACGTTAAGGGTAAAACTGGGATATCATGGTCAAAACATTGAGATAATGTAGTAAATTTTTTCTAAAACACTACATTGTCTGATTGGATGATCAATATTTAGATATAACTATAAAATTTTCACAAATATTGCATTTTGGTCCAATTTATCATTTAATGTGATCATTATATTGTTTTAAAGAAATAATAAATACAAATTTCCACTTTGTTAAAATTAATATCTCTAAAATTTTTAAAAAATGATAAATAAAATATATATTAATTTATAAATGTTTATGTAGAATATGAAATATATTTTTTTCATAATAGTAATTAATTTTTATTTTACTTTGATTTAATAATTAACTTAAATTCTTATTCGATGGATTGGTATTTAAGAAAATGATTTAAAAAATATTTAATGTTAAACTTCTGAGTCCATTATTATGCTCAATGAAATTTAAATATTAGTATATTTTAGTATGATAATATTAAAATTCTATTCATATCATTATTTTTACAATGAAAAATTGTTTTATTAGTTCAAAAAATGAAATTAATAATATTTTATGTTAAATAAATTCTATTAATTTATTTTAAAATAATAATATTATTGAAAAAGAACATATATGATAAAAAATGGATTCAAAATTCATCGGTTTTAAAGATTATGATTCTAATTTTTACCTTATAGTTAAAATATAACACATTAATATTAAAAAAGTCATTGACACATTGAGGAATAAAACTGGTTTTCCACAGAGGTAACCCAAAAGATAACGCTTAAAATGATATCAAATCGAGAAATAATATTATTTAATGATTATATTGATCCCCAAATATAATTATATCCAAATGAATGTCATTTGAGATCAATTTTACTTTGCTTAAACACATATTATACTATAATATTACATGTATTTTGATAATGGAAATTAAATTTATTTCATAATAAAAATATTTATTTTAATCATTTATAATTTATATAAACTGATATTAAAACATGTGAATTAGTTATGGTTTAAAATATAAACCATGGTACATTAATTTTTCAGTTGTCGTTTTTATGGTAACATTCATTACCCTTAGTGAAAAAACATTGATGTTTTCAAAATTTTCAATGGGGGTAATAGGGGTTAAAAAATTAAGGGCGAAAACCTCAAATAAACATGTCCAAATATTATTATATGAGATTATTTGAACACATTGTATCTATATATTATAAATATATCAATTTTTATCCACCATAACCTAAAACATAAGTTATAATAATTTATTAATTTATATAATTAGAATAGTTCTTCTCTCCCAACTTATAAAAGGGGTCCTCTTTAATCTATTACTCACACATATTGGGAATTATTTATTTCCCAAACCTATAAAAATTATAATCTAAAAATACATAAACATGGATTGTAGGTAATGGAATCCTAAAAATTCAATTTCAAGGGTCATTATGAAATGATTTAAAGGAGTTCTACCCAATGATAGGTAACCATCCTACCCACACACTTCCAATTTTTTTATTTTACCTCCACTAAATCAATGGTATTCATCATAAAATAAATAATTATGAATAATAACTATAATAGAATTTTTTTATGTTTTTTTACAACCATTATCCACCCCCTATTTTATCAAATTTGGTGTGAATGTATCCCCCAAACATACATGTGGACTACAATCACAACGTATGAATAAAATTCATCTTCCATTAACAACATACATAAATCTAAATTAAGTTAATTATAATGTTTATAAATTATATTTAGGACATAATTATTAATCTATAATTATACTTTCATATAAACTATATTACATTAGAGTCATTTGTAAAACTATAATGTCACTTTTGTGTCGGTGAGTAATGCCCCATCCACAAATAGTTTTTATTTGTTTTTCAATTTTTATTAAAATTAATTATATCAAGGATTAAAGCGAATATTATATATGATATATATTATACTATAATGATTTATGAAAGGGAATTTTTAGTTTCGTACATTTTATTACATCGTTCAAAAAATTGAAACAATATTCGTGCGTACTTACGACATACTGTCTCAATAAACTATTTAATTTATTTTTCAATATCTATTATATATGGATAAAATTAAATTTTTATTTTTATATATTTAAATATATTATAATTAAATACTTTTTAAAATTATAGATTTTATGTAACCATGATCAATTTTCATGTATTGGGTATACCATTCTGAAATTCTCATTAAAAATGAAATAGTTAGGGTCATGAAATGCCAATTTAAATAAGAAACCATTACTAATTATGTATCAAAATTTTATAAGTGGATTCATAAAGATATAATTACAATTTAATTTAAAATATAATATAGTAATAATATATATATTTCTTTAATACATATAATTTTAGAGTGATATAAATGAAATTTGATCCTGAGGTTAGGGTTTTATGTTACAATCTCATTGCTTATCATGATTTTTTATGACTAAGTTTCTGATGACCATAATTATTAGTATAACAACCAAGAAAATCATTAATTCCTTCTTCAATGACTATTTATATAGATAATGTTTTTTCATTTTATTTTTCTCCCTTTAAAAACACAAGAGGTCGAATGAATTATTTTAAGGAAAATTGAAATTATTTCTCTCTTCATTCAAAAATTTCATTTATAAATATAAATGTATTCTAAAAATATTTTACAGTGTATTATTATATTATCTAATGATTGTTGAAGAAATTTTTATACATTATTTACTTTTTATTTAATTTTTTAAAATTAATCTTAATGGTGTTTTCTAAATGAGACAGTTTTGACTATTTTCCAAAAATGGGAAAGGATTCATTATTAAGTGGTAAATAGAATTAATGCAAATTATAGACATTATGAATGATTTATGATTTGAATATTTATATAAAATATTCCTATAATATTTTCAATGAAAATGTTTTTCGTACAATTTTGGGAATATTTTTATTTTAAATATGAAATTTTTAAATAAAAAGGGAATTCTTCTCAAGAAATATTTAAGGTATATTTTAGAGAAATTCTCAAATAAGATAATATATTTTTATGTTACTTATTCATTAATGAATATATGATTCAATTATTCAATCCAATTTAAATTTTTATATAGATTATACAGATTAGTATTTGTGGATGAATATATTAATACTATTTCATTCTTATGTGATGATAATGTTATGGTGATACCATCAAGAAAAGAATTTATTTTTCATGGGTCAGCATATGATTACAGGATTATTTTTTATGAAACTAAATTCCTTTTAATGGTTTATGCTATGATTTATTTCATATGTTCCTTTGGAATAGATATGTATTATTTTCATTATATTAATGACGTTAAATAATTATATATCCCTCCAATTCATTGTGATAAGATATATATGTCAAGAGATAATAATAACTAGAATGGGGAGAGAAACTAGTTAAATAAGGGAAATAATCCAGAATGTTAGTATTATAAGTGATCATAGACTACAGTTATGATGAATGTGGAGTGAACCCAATCCAATATGATAGTTTTCGGAGTTAACATTATCTACATATAAGATGGAATGATTAGTGAACCAAATACACTATGATAATCTTAGTAGTAAGGATTGACTATGTAAATGATTTTTATATGCTTATGTGTATTACCAAAAATTATGTCTTATGACAATTTTATTCTCTAATGAAACATGTTCATAGATTAAATTATGATTTATGACTTCTGAGTTGAAATAAATTATGAAATGAATCACGGTTAATATAATTGACATAGAGGGTATGGTTTTTAAATTTTTGGATCATTTTCTCATACTCATATTCTCGTGTTATGTTTATGTGATCATTTTCATCTACATGATTTACCTTTACTGAGAACTTAATTGCATCATTTATTATGATTCATTTCCCTATTTATAAATAATGGTTTATTTGTATGAAAAGTTCAAGAAATGTTTTAGTATTGATTAATCTAGTGGGATATTATGTAGAAATATTATGATATTGTCATTTATGATTCCAAAATTTCAATGAATTTAAACCAATATTATTCTGGAATGGATTATAATTTTATTTAATCAAAATTCAACTATTATGATGTAATATCTAGGTATGAGAAGTATGGGTATCTATACTCCATCAGAGACATGTTCTATTTCTCAAACCCCTCTTAAAAAATATGTATCAATTTAGTTATTTAATAAAAAAATATGATATATATAACCTAATTATGATTCTGAAAATATAAACCATTTAATAAATTTATTAAGTAATGTGGGAAATGTAAACATCGTCTATGTGTATGTATAAACTACCACCTTCATAGAGGTACATTATCAATTTATCATCAACACCATAAATTTATAGGTATAAAAAATATTTTATGAAAAATATATGTTATCATGGACTCATATATATCATGACTGTGGTTCTTAAGGTATGAAAAAATATTGGCAATCATTATAATGAAATTTATTGTTATATATAAAGTATCTGAAACAAACTTATAATGGAATTCATTCTCATGATCTATGCTAATAGTTTTAATAAAATGAACATGTTATTCGATAAATAATTTAATAAGAAATTATTTAAAGGCATTATAAAATATTTTAATGATTAATTTCACATCATAGAATGGGGTTAACTACATTTATTATAAAACAAAAAACAAAATAACCAAAATTACTAACATCGAATGCTAAAAATAAACATTATATAACAAATGAACGTATAATGAATGTAAATGGTAATACATATGAATAAATTTCTAAAATATGATATTATTATGGGTTTTTTAATTATACTATAGGATAAAGATATTTTTTTTGGAAACATACAATTAAGGAAATGGTTTCTTCATCTAAATTATCATTCTTTGAGATATGATTTTTATTAGTCAATTATTTTTATTTTTCGTTTATTAAATTCCCATGACTTTTTCTAAATTTACATATCACGAAATTTAAGGAATCCATAAATCCACCATATTCTCTACCATTTATGTTTTTTTTAATTTTAAAGCTAACAATGTTGTAAGGAACTTTCATTCAAATCACATTTTTTGTTTGAGAAATATATTACTAAGTTACAATCATGGAAATTATGTGATATTTATCTCTAAAAACAAAATCATATTTTTATTTTCCAATTTATTATTAATATTCCATGTAATTATACCATATGAATTTCCTCTTTGGTTTATAATTCTCAAATAGTGATTCTATTAAGAAAGACCAATCATAACTCTTCTTTTCAATCTGAATCTTTTTCCTCTATGTATATATTAAATATTTTTTATAGATCTTCCAATATCAACCTATCTAGTCTACTAATGAAATTTTAATATATATTTAATCACTTTATTATTCCATTACAATTATTTTGTAAGGTTATTTTCGATGGGCATTGAATTATTCAAAATTTTGAAAGGAATATTTTTTAAATGTTTTATATATAAATTTATTTTCTCTGCATGTTCTCTATATATATAAAGAAAACTTAATTTTATTTGTTTCAATGTTTTTTAACTAAACATCCATTGCATTATTTTTTTAATTATTTCTCAAATAATATAAAAAATATATTTTACATTTTGTTTTATTTACCCATGTGAATAATGATGCACATATAGATGGGTTTTTTTTATCAATTTACACATCCATTAATTTTTATTATTCTTCAATTAGAATATTTTATAAGGAACCCATCCATCTACATTCTTTGGATATCTTATGAAATTTTTTATAAAAATTTTCACAAAAAAAACCTCATTTCCATGTGTTAGGTTAGTTATGATCAGAATGTGAGTATTTTCATATTCTCTTTATAAACATATGTATGGTAAATATTCTTGTTTTGGGTGGGGAATATATATATTCCTCTAATATATTGGCTAATTTTTGTAATATTTTGATCTAGTTAATGGATGCATGGACATGAATTCCTCATCCAAAATGTTAAGCGAGGCACGAACATGAATTCCCAATATACATTATTATGGGAGATATGCATGTGAATTTTGGAGCCATAATGTTATGGGAAATAGGGATGAGAATTTTGATGCCACTATATATATGAATCACATATGTAAATTCCTAAAAACTATAGTATGATTTCAATGTGTTTTTTAAACTCATTTTCCTTGAAATGTTCCCATATTATAAATACTCATGACTTGAATAATTCCCAGATACGTATACTATTATTTATAATTTATTATCCATGATTATTTGTGGATAGTGTTGTAATGTTATATTCATGATCCTTGAATATGCTCTTATTCTAACATGATTATCTTCTTCCCACATATGATAAACAATTTTCACCAATTATGTTTATCCTTATAAAGAATTTATGCTCTCCCCTTTCATATGAATTCATTCTCTAGGATATGAAAATCAGTATGTAACATTAGAAATCAATAGGGTTCTTAGAGTGGTACATTCATATAGGGATGATCACATGTGCTGTAAATTAATTTCGTTATGTAGATGAGCCGTATAGACAGTAAAACATTTTCTCTTTGAATTGTGACATTATTTTATATATGAAATTTATAACATATATAAATGAATTAATATAAGAATATGATTTTTGGGGTCATATTAGTTTTTAGTAAAGTAGTTCATTGTGTTTTAGATAATTATTTGTATATTTATCACATATTTGGACAAGAGAACATTTGTGATAACTATTTTTAAAACTATACATTTTGGATAAAATCATGTTTTTTGTGAAAGTAGTAAAAGTTTCGTCTCCTGGAAATGTATTCCCTATAAATATATAAACATGTGGATTTGGTCTCTATCTTATATTATCCTAGGGGTAATATAATAAATATTTTAGTTGATTAATATCAAAATCATAACTTGGTAAAGGACTAGTGGACTTCAATGAAAACATAGATTTTCACTCCCAAAGAATATTAATTTTTTAATTTGACTTCTATTTACGAAACATCAGGTGGTAATATGAATATTTCTAGGTTATATAACCAAATTGGATACAACCATGTCTTACTTAGAGTAAACAATGATTAATAATTTATGAGTTACTTTGTCTATGTTTGTAGTTTTATTTTATAAATTTATTAATTGAACTATTTTTTTTGAAAAAGGTTTATTTAATTAGTGATTATATAAAGGATAAATTATGTTAAAATTGGATATGTTATAAAATGTAGATATTTTTCAAATGAGCAGAAAAATGAGATATGAGCTAAAGTAATAAAATCATATGTTTATACCCATCTATCTATCTAGATTTATGGATAACCATTTTATCTAACTTAAACATTTAAACACACTATATAATAGTATAATGTAGTTTCATGGTTGTTCAACATGAAAATATTATGGATTAAAAATATATTCAACTGTATATGTATCAATAATGTGGTAAGAAGATCCTAAGGGAATGTATCAAAGGAAAAAAGATTATATTTTATGGTATGGAATGATTGTACATCTAGAACAAGATTTTCAAAAAAGATAAATAGGTTATTCAATAATATGGATGGTATAATGGTACAAAATAATATATCATTCACACTTATGTTTCAAATGCATTGAGATTAGTAATTATGAAAATAGATTCACTAACCCAATGAATTGTAAAGGTAATATGATTGGGAAACATACATGGGATCAACGCAGAACCTTTGCAATTAATTACACTAAAGGGGAACATGAAAAATAAAGTACGCGTATTATCTACTAAATACTTTAGGATGTTATTTTTATTATAGCTCCATACACATCATTAAAATTTGATTTTTTCATAATAACGTGAAATCACGACCCTATTTATTTGATATTGGATTCCTTAAGAATGTAACAAAGAATAGTTTTTAAATGATACTAATTTTTTGAAATAAAATGGTAATTATTTTATATTATATAGTATTATACACATAAAACACATAGATAAACTAAAAATACATTATTTCAATAATGGAATTCATTATATTTTTTATCAATTAAACCTAGAAAAATTAAAAATATTATCATCGGATTAAAAATTAAAAAATAAAAACTAAAATGGAGAAATATACATCACCTGAATCTTCTATAATCATATCTCTCTTGAATAACACTATGAAAATGAAACAAAATATTATTAAGAAAATTGAAATTTTAAAAAGTGTAAATATTTTACCTTGAGTGAAATTTTGTAGAATAATGAATAATAGAATAAATTAGTATTTATAGGAGGTAATGGGAACATTTGAATTGTAATGTGACCCCTAAAATAGAAAATTTCTAATTGAGAATAGTTATCATACCATTAGGAATAGTAAATTAGTCTTTGGAATAGTAATTTTACCAAAAAATAATGAAATTTAATATAAATAATTTTTATTATGAGTAATTTAAGTAAATATAAATATTATAATTTAATAAAATAAATAACAATATTAAGAATTAAAAGAAAACATAAACATATTTCTAAAAAAATAACTTTATGTATTTTAAAAAACTCCAATTTTTTTTATAAATAACTAAAAATACATAAAGTATAAAATTATTTTGATTAAATAAATACCATTTTTTAATTAAAATAGATCAAATTATGCAAGGTTGTTTTATTGGTAATTTTATAAAATTCATCAATTTTTTGGTGAATGGTATAAAATTAGATTTTTCTATAACTGGTGTATACTAAATTACATCCTTCATGATGTAATAATTATATTGTCTTTAATATAAATTAATACTTGAACAAAAAATATTTAGGATGATTATTGATTCATAAAAAGAAAATAAAAAAATATTTTCAGTCAAAAAATTACATTCCAATGTCTAAAGTGAATAGTATTCCTTAAAAGGTTTTTTAAAAACTTTTCCACCATTATTTTTAATAATCTAGTTTATTAGAATTATAATGGTTTTTATTGTCATAAAAATATTATATTATGTTTTTATATGAATTATAATGTAAAAATTTCAACCAACAAATGGTTTACCATGGATATAGAATTGTATTCAATATTTTATTTTAAAAATACCATTATCCTAAATTATTAATAACCCCTATCACTCCCTTTAGAAAATGAATCCTCACATAATAAAAAATTCAAAATATCTACCAATATAATGTCTCATATTATATTATAAACAAATTGATGTTTTGGATTACACCAAATCACTTCATCAATAATGTCTCTTGTGGTATATGAGAACTGACATCAAGAAAATATTTTGTTTTTATCAAATTTTTTGTCATTTCAATACTCTATTATATTTTCATTAAATTTATTTTTTAAAACTCATCTATGATAAATTTGGAATTATTTTAACATCATATTAATTATTTTTTAAAACTATAAATATTATATTTCTAGGTATTTATATTTTATATATCTATTTCTCCTCTTTTGAACAATGTTCCTGATAATGGTTGATTAATCACCAAAGATGATGTTTCTGACATCATTTGATGTCACCAACCATGTGGATGCTTATAATAAATTACATATGATATATAAAATTTTAAATATATGTATTTTATGCTTCTAGAAATTATTTTTAACAATGTATAAATGACATTGAATACAAACTATTAAATCGAAGCAAACCATGACTTTTTCAAAGAATAAATATTATCATTTCCATTTAAATTTTATAGAGGGGTTTCCGAAATATTTTCCAATGATTGTAGAATATAAATAGTGAAAGGTTGAAATATTGTTCTTCTAATTAGATGTGTTAATAAACCTATTTCTAATAATCATGAGGAATAAAAGTGACAACATTAATCAAGATTTAAGGAAATGGTATTCTCAAACCCAACACCTTTTCTTTGGGTTATCCATATTTGATTATATATTTTTATTGATATACACATAATATTCTATAAAAATATATTCACTTATCTTACATTTTAATTTTGGTCACTTACATGTATTCTGCCTTTCCAATATGATAATTATGTGAAATAAATAGATTGTTCAAAAAAAAATTTCATTCTCAAACACTACTTTGACTCATTTTGATTTGTTTCATATTTTATCATTAATAATGAGGTTTATATGAAATATGTTTTCCATTATTCTCTTGAGAACCCAAATTTTTATTCATGAATGTCTAATTCATAAAATCCTTATGAAATAAACTCCATTTCATTTTTTATTTCAATACTACAGCTGTTATGCATTCAATTTTTCTTACATGATTATGATCATTTATGATGTGAAGGGTGGGGGAACAATTGTATACTCCTTGAAAAAAATGGTTAACGTGATTTATCTCATCATATTATGTGAATTATGGATGAAAATTATGCATTAATAATTCAAAAAGTTGATGTTATTATTTATGAACATATGATATATGTTAATATGAATCTCGATTTGTTAACAACAATGCATGGTATTTTAACATTATTATGCAATGATTAATTTTCTTTCCATATTCAACATTATATGATATTATCAAATGATTACCTCATTAATTTGATAAAGATACCAAGATTTTGAAACGATGACGTAGATTATTCTCAATAATGTACTATAGATTCATCTCTAATAATCCCTACATTGGATTTTTTGTCACCCTTTTATTAGTGTATATCCTTCCATTAATACATGTAATAAGTAGATCATGAATGATTTTGTGGGATATAGAAGATGAATTTAATATATGATTATGTTTTATTTTTTACAATTGATGTATGTGCCCAATTTTACCATAACATTAAACCTTCAGATCCTTGATTATATAGATATTATGTTATTTATCTTAAAAGTTATATCATATTCTTGTAAGGAAATTTTAGGATGCTATAATTAGTAACAATGATACTCCTTAGTTATTTCTTAATTAGGTAAAGATAACTCTATTAAAACCCCTTAGAAGATTTATAATTATAGGTTAACATCCCTGAATAATTATTTTAGAAGAAGGATAAACCAATAGATCCCATAAGATTTGATTATATACATAATTTTCACATATAATAATTTATTTTTTCATGGTTTTTTATGTTTGATTTTGTTCAAAAAAAGTATTTTTGAAAAAATTGTATGGTCCATAAGAGAATAGAATAAAAACCAGTGTGAGGGACAATTCAATTATTATGTGAATGACATTTCCAATGTAATGGGATTTAGAGTTAAAACATTTTAGATATTCTTACCATGATATCTGACTCTATAAACAGTAAACAAAACCATGTGTAACATTTGAATTCACTCAAGGATAAACTTTATATCGCTTCCATTATGAGAAAATGACCTTTGATTCTTAGTGGATATTTTTATATAGTTGTCATGGAACAATGGGATAGATCAATATATATGATTTATTATATTCCCCACTATTCAAAGAGGGAAATGTTTTCTTCTGTTATTTTTTTGTTAGATAGAATAGCTGAACAATGGTGGGTGTTAATAAATAATATGAAGTTGAAGGATGAAATTAATGAAATGGAATGAAAATAATTTATGAATTTATTCATCAAATACTATTTCACACAAACTATTTGAACTAAAATGGAGAGAAAATTCATAGTTCATAAAAAATGGATTTTGAATATGTAACATCTTACAAGGAAAAATTAATTGCACTTCAATGAGGTGAATAACCATTTTTTAACAATAATGATAGGAAAATATATTTTATCTTTAGTGTTTTAAAATAACACCACTGAGAGGATGAATCTATTTGAGACTTTCAGATTAATGAATAAGTAGTTTAATGTACTCTCAATATAAATATAAAGATAATAGAATGGATCCATGGTTGTGGAGGTAAGAAGATAAAAATAGAGTTTCATGATGTTGTATCAAATGGGAGTGTAAAACATTGAATCCAATTACCCATATGTCAAAAAATGGGAAAGACATCTTCGGAGTTTCCTCAATCTGATAGGGAAATGTTTCAATTTTGGGGTAGTATAACACCAATCTCATGAATTTAAAATAAACATGAAGATTCCAACAATCATGATGTATGAATGGAAGGAACCTCGTAATGATAAACCAATGGGTCAATGATTCAACTACAGGTATCAAGGGTGCTATGCATTTCGGTGCACTAAACCACATGTCCATGAGGTTTATCAGTTTCAGAAACCTCTAATTCCAAAGGATAAAGGGAAAGGTTATTCCATCAATACTATTACGGTGGATTATAAAAATGAATTCATATAGTGTATGGTTCTTATTCATTCATGAATGAAAATTTTGTATTCTATTCTAGTTATATGCATTCTATTATATCATGTATGTCTGATAGAATTGTCAAATCCCATACCTGATACCTAGAAGCAGATATATATTTAAAAACACCTAATGGTGGAATAATTTCAATTGACGGGATGTAATTCTATCCAGTTATTGTCTATGGGATGATTCTTTTAGTGAATCTCATAATCCTTCCCATGGTATAATTTCACTCTATAATGGGAATGTATTGAATCTATTTATATAGATCATACAAAAAAATTAAAAAAAATTACTTTCTATATATGTAGAAAAATCACATTCTCCTATAAAAATTCAAGGATGATCATAAATATCCATTAGAAAATCCTTGAATGGTTTGTGTGTTTAAACTCTATGAAGAATCATACCAATCCCGAATGGATGATTCTAATGAATGAATAAACATAAAATAAAATCCCCATAGTGAGGGAATACACTGATGTATCTTCTAAAGTTTCTCCCAGAGTACCACAAGATCATGAGGTATACTTCTAAATTAGAGTATAACCATAACCACTTCCATATCCCAATTCCCCAATAGGATGACCCATACTAAACAAGATTATTTAGTTAAGTATGTTTAAGAGAATTTGGAAGAAAGTTTTATATTACCTAGTACAACAAGTTGGGGTTCATTAGTTTTTTGTTTCAAGAAAACTGATTGATAAATGAGTTCGTGTCATTATTATTAGGAACTCAACAACGTCATCATAGAGAAAAAGTGTTCCATTCCTATAATAGATGACTTGATCTATCAAATATAATGATCTTAATACTTCCCAATGGTGGATTATCATTTTTTATATCATCAACTAATGTTGAATAATGAATAAATTAATATGATTTCATTCCATACATGGTATAGAAACAATGAATCCATAGTGATTCTCTTTGGTCTTACTAATTACCCCGCAATATTTATTAATTTGATGCATAAAGTATTTAGAGAATATCTCAACATATTTTTGGTAGCCTTTATCAATGATATTATTATTTAATCAATTATAATGGTGGAATAGGAAGAGAATCTAATTATAGTGATGGTGATATTAATAAACTAAAATGTGCACACACTAAGTGTGACTTTTTTATTCATCATGTCACATTCTCATGGATGGGATCACAAGTGAAGAAATTTATATGGACATAAAAATAAAAAAAGAATCTAAATAATGGGATATCCCCTCATGTTCCCTAGAAATTATTTGCTTTCCAGGATTATATGGGTACTACTTATGGTTTGTGAGATATTAATCACAATTTCTTAGATTGTTAAAAATCATAACATGGACTAGGTTAAAGTAAATTTGGTTAGAATAATTCAATTAAAACATTATAAAGCATATGAAAATGACAATAAATGATAATATAATAATTCTAAGATCAATTTGTTAAGTTTTTTTATATAGAATGATTCTTAAATGAAAGTATTTCCTTGTCTACTCATGATGAATTATAATGTGATTGAGTATGACTCAAGATAACTAAAGGTCCCTGAGAATAACCAATTGACACATGATCTAGAGATAGAATATATGATCTTCTCATTGTGGAATATGTGGCACACTATCAATAGATTGAGGATTTATATATATATATCGATCATAAGAGTATAATGTATATATTTAAATACAATTAGAACATCATTAGTAATTAAAGATTTTTAGAAATGATTAATTTAACATGTCGACCTGAATGCCACTAAACCTATGCTCCGAGCAAGTTTTCCGCAAGGCCTCATTCATCCCTCCCTATATTCTATAGGCTTTCGACTATAATTGAGGGCCTATGAGGTGATTTTGAGGAGACTATGACCTCATATCAGAGTAAGAAAACACCAAAAATAGCTAGACATCATACACAATGTAATGTAAATAGAGTTCTGAAGCAATAAATTACTGAAAAAAACAATCTGTAATCAAAAAATTATATAAAATCCTAAATAGATATGAAATACAATACAAAAATGGTCACCCACTGGGCTGACCACACAGATACAAGTACAAAAAAACTAAACATAAAATTGCAGGGCTTAAATACTAACTCCAAGCCAACTCATGTACCCAATCTCCAAAAAATGTTGAACTGTGCCAGCTCGATTGGTAGAACCACTCGAGAAAATCCTCTCAATCATAAAATACTGGGCCATATCCCTATCCACCATGAATCTGGTGCTGAACCAAAAAAGAAGACATAAGTTCTACATGTATACCGAGGTACACATGAAGGGGTGAGAAATAATCTTAGTGGGCCACCACAAGAAGCAACACATAACTATTTTTATAGTGTTTATGAAAAAAGAAACATGATCAGCCTATCTAAGACAAAACAAAAATGGTAGTAAAAACCATTTATGAAACCACAGTATAACTTAGGGTCCATAATCCCGATTAACTAGGAATGTTCTACAATGGATTTCCATATATATATATACAAGTATAGTCATATACCTTTACATATATATATATATATATATATATAAACAAGTGTATTTAAATCAAACAACAAGAGGCCACATCTGCAGTCGATCATTGGGTCTGTAGTCCCGATGTCCAGGACATACAGTGAATGGGAATTGAGAAGGGAATCATGCCACTCAAGCCATGTATCATTAAGTCGGTCTCGGGTTCCATAATCCTATCGAAATTTACCTTCTTCAAACATTGCTGAAATTATATTTCTAAGTAAGAAACGTAACTATAGGTGGACTCTCATACTACACCTGGGATCACTCGTACTCACCTCCAATCCCTGAACCAGGATATCGTATACTGATGATGAATCCTGTTAAGAAGGATACCATATACTCATGATCAATCCTATATGAAAGGATATCTTATAATGACTGTCAATCCTGACATATCCGAAAGAGCGTAATCATTCCGATAATATGTTTAGGAGAGTTTAATCATCCCCTCCTATAATGAATGATTCCAAGAAGCACGTTCAGACATCTTTTAAAAGGATACTGAGTCAGTCACCATGCTGCTTAGGCTTATGAATCAGGTCTAATGTCAGATCCATAGGTATCGGTCCATAAGCGGTCACGACATTTGGAACAAGGTTGATATCTAAGGGGTGTACCTTTAGGCGATCTATATAGAGATAACTCTTTGGTGAGCCTCCATGCTACACACTTGGAGTCTCGTAACTAAATGTAAGAGCGGTATCATTTAGATCAAATTTATAGGAGATTGTAATCATACCCGAAACTTAGGAGTTCGCAATCTATCATGATTCTTGGTTCGCCATTCCCGTATAAAGAGAGAAATCTCTGGTGATCCATATTGCTACACCCCTAGTGTCTCGTAACTGATCCTAAAGAGAAAAATCATTCCGTTCAAAGTATGAGGAGAGAGTAATCATACCATTAATATATCAACAAGTAAACATCAACAGTCAGATACTAGTAAACACTTTTGTTCATCCCAGCAAAATATATATATTACAATATATAAAATTAATCTCAAAAGCCATATCTAGATTAGTACCTCTAGGTATACATTAAATATCAGAAAAAACATGGCTTAGAAGCTAGATACACAGAAATCACATACGGAATCCAAATAAGAAAAATGGATCCTAGGAAGACCATTCGGGAATACAAAAAGAAAGGAAGATGACATGAATAAGTCTTAACAACCACATTCCAGGAATCACCTCTGGTAAATAATGATTCACCAACAAAACCAAGTTAGATATAAAAAAAATGGTGACGGAAGCCTGAGTGGCCAACCCAACACTCCAGCCATAGCCTCATGGGATTACTAGTTTGGAACAGGTTCTAGGTGATGCATGAACACCAGATATACCAAAAATTGATGTATAATTCAGGTTCAGTTAAACCACATGCACCATATAGGTTCTTAAAGTAAGACACAAAGAGGTATCCCACTCGAGATCCTCCAAGTAAACATGAGAAAAGTAATCCTACAAGGGATCCTTTTTTAAAATAAGTGGAGGAATCCAACACGGAATCCTCAAACAAAGAACCACTAGAGAATCCTAAAAAGGGGATCCTCTCAAGGGAAAATAGTAGAGAGATTCTAAAAGGGACTCCCTAGGTCAACAAATAAGAAAAGGAATCCTTCAGCAGGTCCTAGGAAGCATTCGGTCTCATGGACTCGTAGGCCAGAAGGCAACATGTCACAAGGGGAACATCCTAAAAAAATAGTTCATGGGAGATAGCACACATCTCATCTTAGATCAAGTCCTCAAATAGGTATTTCATAACACCAAACCTATAATCCATTCCAAGTCTCACTCTCATGTGACAACTGAACTTGATAATTAGAGAAAAACATCTCCATTTATATACAACACCCATAACACCATTCACATGACCTCAAAATGTCAATAGGATTTCACCATTGTGATATACATGAAAAAAATGCTCAGAATGGACTACTCACATGCCCAATTCTATCTTCTAGGGAACAAAATACCCCAAACCTCTAACATGGAAAAAGTGCATGGCATGTACTTTAGAGTACATGGAATGTACTTTTATTCCCCCTGATTGTGTACTTATACATGGAAAGAAAATCATGGGGTCTTCCTGGATTAAAGTACATAGTGTGTACTTCAAAGTACATGGTGTGTACAGTCTAAAAAGAAAAAACCCATGTTCTTTTTTCACACGGACTGACACAAGGCCATGCACCACCACACGACGTGTACTCAGAGTACATAGAGTGTACATAAGGGAAAATATCATCCCCTAAAAAGGAAAAATCCATGGCCTATTATTTTAAAACACATGCTGTGTAACATGAGTTTATCGACATAAAGACACTTGGATCTCTTGAAACTCATGTTTTCTCCCATGAAACAGAATATCAGGCCTCAAGAAAACACAAGAAAAAAATATAAGGCTTTAAGAACATAAATTTTTTTAAAGGGGGTGTAAAACCCCGCCACTAACACGCTGGATTGAGGAGGCGTTGATGGTTACTTGGCTTTAAGATACATTCCCAAGGTGCCAAAGTCTGGAAATAAATGCCGAGGGCATAGAGAAAAAATTGGGGAATGATTTTCCCTTGAGAAGAAAAAAAACCAAACCATCCACTTACAACCACTATATGATGCATGTCAATAAAAATTTCAAGAATGTATTCCCAAAAGACAACTATGTTGATCCACAATACAACCCAAAACCAATACAATCCAACATGATATCAGAGTACTATGCGGAAGACTAAACAAGAGACCCAAAATAAAACATGGTACACTCCATGAATCCACCCCAAGAACCTTACTTCAAGCACCACCACATCTCCCAATCATCACCACAAACCACTAGCAATGAGAAGCCTTACATTTACATATGTCTCTGAATATGACATCTGCAAAAGCACCAATGTTCCAAATTAGGGGGTGAGTAATAATCCTCAGTAGGTTTTCCCCAAATCACTTTCCTACACATGCCACTAGGATAGAACAAATTAGCACAATTTATATAAAACAATTTATATAAATCCCAGAAGAAAATGCAATAATGAACATCAACCCTAATGAATCTTTACCAAAATCAATTTAACCAATTTAGTGAATACCCAAGGAAAACAAACAAACAATTCATTACCCAGTCTCTTTTGCAAGACCACATACAAATCACAATCATACAACCATTATTTCACCCAACCAATACCATTCACTCGATCATGGTGTTACTTTAACGGTGTTATATTCACATCCAACTCATCCCCTTCATGGTTTGGGACTTCATGCCCATCACTGGTGTGGGACTTCACACCTATCACCCTCCCTTTTTTATGATGGTACATTCATGACCATCACGTTGATGATGATACATTCCCAACCACCATCCATCCAACTCATGACAATCAATATTTACCAAAATCCCGAAAACATTTCAATCCACAATAACCAACATCATACCACCCAACAATTTGCAATACCAATTTAACCAATTATTATGAACAGCATACCAACAATAACATGTGAAGTTACCTCAATAAATCATGAATTTATTGAATACACCCTCAAACCATTTTCCATGTCAACCCACATTTAAAAAAAACACATTTATTAAAATCCATCTTTTGTAAACCATTTCTCATAAATCAATCAAGCTACCGATTTTAAAATTTACATTTTAAAATCTAACAATAAAATCCATTTTCATAATATTAACCCATTTCCCAAAAAATCTACAAGTCATCACAAAATGGGTTTCCATTAAGCCGCACACATCATATTCACAGTTAATTTCAAGGGAAAAAATTAATGGACACCAAAGTCACTTGTTCAAACCAAGTGGAGTCGAGAGAGAAGCCACCTACCTTTACGGTTCCCGAGAAATCGACCCACAAGCAACTGCACCCCAATCCAGGAAAAAACTCCATGAAAACTGCTCTAAATATCATTACCTATCATAAACAAGACTTGAAATCAACACCCAAGGCAACAAAAATCCTAGATCTACACAAAATCGGTGAAGATCTAGAAAACTGAAGGAGAGGGAGATGTAGATTTAGAGGAAACCACAAAGAACCATGAGAGGAGACTTTCCTGAGAAGAACCACTTTCAATCCACTAAGAAACCCCTACGATTTTCTTCCAAAACATGTGGGATAGCATCAATAACCTTTGAAAACCCAAAATCTCGAGTGAGGCTCGAGTGGGAGAATGTTTTGAATGAAATGAGGCAACCTTGAGGGATCCCGGATTTAAAAACCTCATTTTTAAGTGGTCGCATGGTTAGGAAAACCATGCGTAGGCCATGCGAAGCCCACTATCTCCCCTTACATGGTTTCCTAGATAACCCACATGGATTCCCTTAACCATTCTCAAACTGTGTGCCCTTAGAAAAAGTCAATAACCTTATTCAAAGACCTTCCAAACTCTTCCAACCTCTTTCTAAATCATCCCAATCACTTAAACACATAAAAAAGCCTAAAAAGGATACATACCTCAAACTAGAGGTACTAAATTCTTCACATCATTGGACATTCCATCCTTGGAAAGTAGTGAACCCACACTTTGTCGAAATAGCTCAGTCCATTGCTCAACCATCTCTTTCTCCCTCTCCAAATTCTCCTCTTGAATCTAACCATGGTTCCACAAAACACAAACTAAACCGATGCTTTTACCATACAAGACATTCTATTTCCTATCAACAATCAGCACTAGCACGTGTTCCAAGGAAGCATCTGGTTCTAGCCTAACATGATCCCAATGAATCACATGGTCGCGGTCCAACTTATACTTTTTCAACTGTGACACATGAAACACATTGTGCACTGCACTAAAACTAGGTGGAAAAGCCAATTGATAATCCACCTCACCAACTTTCTCAAGAATCTAAAAAGGTTCAATATACCTCGGAGATAACTTTCCATGCTTCCCAAACCGATGATGTCCCAACCTAGCAGTGATCCTGAAGAAAACATGCTCACTCACCTTGAACGACAACGGCTGTCAACGATGATTCGCATACGATTTCTGACGACTTTGATCTATCTCCATTCTCTTTATGATTAAATTGACCTTCTCTGTAGTCTCCAGGACAAGGCTTAGTCCAACCATCGATGACTCTCTCGTTTCCACCCAAAATAGTGGAGAACAACATGGATTCCCATGCAACGATTCAAACGGAGCCATATGTATGGATGCCTTATAACTGTTATTGTTTGAGAACTCAAACAATGACTAGTGATCCTCCCACGATCCCCCAAAATCCATGAACCAATCCTAAAACATATCCTCCAAAGTTTTATCGTCTTGTCGTATTGACAATCCGTCTAAGGGTGATACGCCATACTCTTGGTCAACTTAGTTCCCAGGGATTTCTGTATGTATTTTCATAAACGAGATGTAAACATCTGATCTCTATCAGATATGATCGAAACTGGAACACCATGCCTCTTTACAACCTACCAGATATAGAATTTGGATAGATCCTCCACCATATGAGATTCATGAATTGGAATGAAATGGGCCGACTTCATTAGCTGATCCACTATAACCCAAATGGCATTGTGCTTTTTGACCACTCTTGGGAGACCTGTGGAAAAATGCATTGCTATTTTCTCCCACTTCCAAATAGGGATTGGTAAAGACTGCAACATTCCTTGTGGTCACTGATGCTCTTCTTTGACTTGCTAACAAGTCAAGAATCTCGAGACAACTCAGCCACATTCTTTTTCATACCAGCCAATCAAACTGCACTTTCAATTCCTTTTAAATCTTCTAAATTCTAGGATGGACAGCCCACCTAGAATGATAAGAAGTTCTGAGAAGTACCTCTTGACAAGCCACTTCTACCACCATCCGATTCTGAAAACACAATACTGAATTATCATTCAGTTCTCAACTCTAAATGGTCTCCCCACCATTGATTTTTGACCTCATCTCCATACACTCAGAATTATATTCTTGTACTTCTTTAACTAAACTAGCCATGTTTGGAACTAATTAAATGGAAAAGAAGATCACTGTAGAACACCAATCCTCACATTCCAGATGCATGTTGGTGATGACCGACATCAACTACCACTTATCCAATACATGTTTCCCCACTTGAGCGTATTATTTCTTACTTAGTGCATTTACCTCTGAATTTCCCTTACCCGGTGTGTACATTAAGTTGAATTCAAACATCTAGAGATATTTTATCCATCTCCTTTGCCTGAGGTTCAAATATATTTGTGAGAAGATATGATTTAAGCTATTGTGATCGGTAAAAACTATAAATTTCTCCCTGAAGAGATCATAATGCCACATTTTTTATGAATTAACCACTACCTCCAACTCCAAATCATGTGTTGGATAGTTCTTATCATGAAACCTCAACTACCGTGAGCCATATTCAACCACATGATCCTTGTGCGAGAGAACACACCCCAACCCTGATCTCAATGCATCACAATACACTACGTACCCTTTCCGTGGTTCAAGAAAAACCAAGGTTTGTGCTGATGTATGGCGGCCCTTTAACACTTCAAAGAATTTATGACACTGCACATCCTGTTGATATAGAATATTCTTCCTTGCCAATGTTGTCATCAGTGAAGCCAATCGTGAGAAATAAAGAACAAAACGTTGATAATACCCAGCTAGAAAAAGGAAGCTCCGTATCTTGAAAATGTTCTTTGGTTGTTTCCATAAGATAACAACCTCTATCATTTCCATATCAACTGAAACACCCTTATCAGAAATAACATGGTCAAAGAAACGAAACTCTTGTATCCAAAAGTCACACTTCGACGACTTGTCGTACAACCGATGATCTCTCAAGACCCCAACATTATCGCCATGTGATTCTCATGCTCCACCCTTGTCCTTGAATACCTGAGTATATCATCCACAAAACAATCCTGATACCTCTAAAATATCTAATTAATCAATGCCATTAACATCGTTGGTGCATTTGTTATACCAAAGGGCACAACCACATACTTTTAATGGCCATATCTACTTCTGAAAGTTGTTTTTTGGAATATCCTCCTTCCACAGAGGCAATTGATGATACATTGAACTCAATTCAATCATGGAGAAGCACTGCGCTACGCTAAACTATTCAAACAAATAATGAATATGTGGAAGTGGATATCGGTTCTTTATCATATCCTAATTAATTCTACAATAATCAACACAAAGCCGCAAGGTTCCATCTACCTTTTTAACAAACAAAACTGGAACTTCCCACAAAGAAGTGATAGGTCGTATAAACCCTTTTTTAACTCTTCCAACTGAACTTTCAATTCCCGCAATTTAGAAGGTTCCATTAGGTAAGACGGAAGTGAGAAAGGACAGGTCCCTGGAAAGAGATCAATTGCAACCTTCACTTCTCTCACAGGTGGAAACCCTAAGAATTCTTCAGGAAATACATCCATAAACAGATCCACAACTACTGGAAGAACACTCTACCCAACACCTTCCAGCGATGCAAATTAAAAAGCCTCCAACTGATGTGATATCATGCTAACAGCTGGTGCCAACAAATATGTTGCACCTAGCTTTTCATTATTCTCCCTTATAAAGAGATGTTCAACACCACCCACTATTGTAAAACTAATCATTCGTGCATAGAAATCGATTTGGGCATTAAATGTCGCTAATCAATCCATTCCCAGGATTATATCATAATCATCCATCTCAATCACTGATAACTCCCACATTAATTCAATGTTTTCCACGACTAAGAAACAATCATTACATAGGATAGATTGACACTCTCTTTGACCTAGAGGAGTATGATGTTTCAAAAAGAAAGGCATCAAATCTAGAGTTAAACCCTGTAAAATAATAGCATGAGAAGCATGAAAAGAATTGGAAGCATCCATATCAAACAAATATTACATCAACATGGAATTTAAAATAACCATACCTCGCACCACGGATGGTCCCATTTGATCATCCACTACAACTTTCTCATCACCAAATAGATGTTTTCTTTCCATGATCTGCTCTTTGTTACCTAGATGAAACTTCCCTTGCTGAGGAGTGTCACGAACACCTGACCTCAGAGCATTTCGGCAATACCGCTGAAGATGCCCCATCTTCTTATAGTTATGAAATTCTCAAGGTTGTTGCTTACAATCCAATTTTAGGTGGCCTACAAAACCACACTGAAATTATCATGGTATACACTTAGGTCTCAAAGGAATTTTTAACATTCTATTGGTCTAATTTTGATGTACTCTATGTCGATAAGAAAATGTTTACGTCTTATTATTTTTCTCCGTGTTAGGGTTCACACCTCCTCTAGTGAGGACAACCGTGTTTCCATTACATGGATTTACGACCGGGGTAGATATTGTAACAGGTGTATCTAGTTGTAGTCCTGACTGAACTATTTGAAAATATTGAACGATGCTTTGGGCCAACTGCTGGTTCAGCTGGGGCTTCGGTGGAACCAAATTTTCATTAGCTTCCTCCGATTGGTCTCTACGATGTCTACCCAGTTCCATCTCTATTAATACAAAAACAACTATAAATATCACTCCCTTAACAGGAAATGGTTTAAAATTTTAAAATTCGATTACATAACAACTATCACACCCAGTCTTTCCCCATGTTTACATTTCTCATATTATTCTTTTTTTTTTGAAAAAATCAACCATGTTTTGAAAATCAACCCATATTCAGAATACCACGAGTTTCATAGTTTCAAACCCTTCTATTTTGAGACACAATATATATTTTTAAAAATCCACACAATCATACCACACTATAGATCATTATACCATAATGAAATATGGATCCAAATGGGAAGTCATTTCTACCATACATGTCATACTTATCTCATTGGCTACACCCACGACATTGAGAATCCAATGCCTATAGTTGTCTCCAAACACTTATGTACCCAACTCCCTGGTAACTTAATGTTCAACATAAAATGGTTAGCGATGTCATTTTATGCAATACATTCCATGTTCCAACATTCCAATGCCTTGCTACCATCCCGACTCAAGGATTATACCACAATGAATGCCAACTCCAAATCTGAGAATCAACTCCAAAGGACCAAACAAGTTGATACCACTTGTAACACCGAACCCCTACCTCATTTTCTTGAGGAGGTGTTAAGGGTTACATTTCCTTAAGAGATGTTCCCAAGGCGCCAATGGATGAAAATAAATGTATAAGGATTCGAGAACAAATTGGGGAACAATTTGACCTTATGAAAAAACCAACCAAACCGTCCACTTACAGGAACTATATGATGCATGTCAACAAAACATTCAGGCATGTACTCCAAAAAGACAACCAAACTTAACTATAATACAACCCAAAACCAATAAAATAAAATATGATATCAGAGTACTATACAGATGAAAAAAAAGAGACCCAAAAGAAACAATGACACACTCTCTGACTCCGCCACAAGCTCCTTGCTCCAACCACCACCACATCTCCCAAGCATCACCACGAACCACTGGCAATGAGATTCCATACCTTTACCTATGTCTCTGAATACGACATCTGCAAAAGAACCAATGTGACAATGGAAGGGGTGAGTACTAATACTTAGTAGGTTTTCCCCAAATGACTTCTTTGCACACGCCACTAGGATAGAAAACATTATCACAATTTAAATAAAACAATTTATATAAAGCCCATAAACTAATGAAACAATGAACATCAATCCTAACAAATATGTACCCAAATTAATTTACCCAATTTAGTGAATACCCAATGAAAACAATCAAATGAGTCATTACCCATTCCCTTTTAAAAGACCACATACAAATCAAAATCATACACCCATTATTTCACACAACCAATACCATTCACTCAATCATGGAGTTTAACTATGGTACATTGATGGAAAAATTGTCTCCTTCATGGTGTGAGACTTCACACCCATCACTGGTGTGAGACATAGTGCCCATCAACCTCCCTTTTGATGATGGTACATTAATGGTTGTCACATTGATGGTGATACATTCTCGACCACCATCCATCCAAGTCATGACAGTCGATATTTACCAAATCCGCACAACATTTCAATCCACAATTACCAACATCATACCACCCAAAAATTGTCAATACCAATTTAACCAGTTATTCCAAAAAACATTCCAACAATAAAATGTAATGTTACCTCAATAAATCAAGCGTTTATTGAATACACCCTAAAACAATTTTCCAAGTCAACCCACATTTCAATAAAACAACACTTTTATTGAAAACCATCTTTTTTAAACCATTTCCCATAAATCAATCAAGCTACCAATTTTAAAATTTACATTTTAAAATCTGACTACAAAACCCATTTTCACAATATTAACCCATTTCCGCCAAAATTCTAAAAATCATCACAAAATGGATTTCCCCTAAGAATCACACATCATATTCGAAATTAATTTCAAGAAAAACAAATTAATGGAAAAGAAAGTCACTAGTTCTAACCAAGTGGAGTCAAGAGAGAAGCCACCTACATTTATGGTTCTTGAGAAATTGTCCCACAAGAAACCGCACCCCAATCCGAGAAAATTCTCCATGAAAACTGCTCTAAATTTCCTTCCCTATCATAAACAAGCCTTAAAATCAATACCCAAGTCAAAAAAAACCCTATATCTACACACAATGGGTGAAGATCTATAAAACTGAGGGATAGGGAGATGTAGATCTAGGGGAAACCACAAATACCACGAGAGGTGACTTTCCTGAGAAGAACCGCTTTCAATCCACCAAAAAATCCCTTCAATTTGCTTCTAAAACGTGTGGTAGAGCACCTTTAACCTTTGAGAACACAAAATACCAAGTGAGGCTTGGGTGGGAGAATGTTTGGAATGAAATGAGGAAACCCCAAAGGAGCCCAGATTTAAAAACCCCATTTTTAAGAGGTTGCACAGTTAGCCTTCATGGTCTGGAAAATCGTGTGCTAACCCTGCACACACCACTTTCTCGAGAGAAATGGTCTTCATTATTGACTCACACGGTTTGGAAAACCTTGCACAGGCCGTGAAAATCCCACTATCTCCCCTTGCACATTTTCTTGGAGAACCCACATGGTTTCCCTTTACCGTGCTCAAACCGTGAACCCCTAGAAAAAGCTTGTAACCTTATTCAAAACCCTTCTAAACTCTTCCAACCTCTTCCCAACTCATCCCAAGCACTTAAAAACATAAAAAGGCATTAAAATGTCTACATACCTCAAACTGTGGGTACTATAGGGGCTCCATAGTGAAGACATAAATGGTCCTACTTTTGGGTGGAAACCGTCGAAGCTTCGTTTGATTTCACCGTCTCTGGATGTCATACACTAACTCAGTGCTTTTAGGGCTTCTCAACGGTACCAAAGAATCCTTCTCTCTCCCTCATCCTCTCTATTTCCATCTCCAACCATACATCATGGTAAAGGAGGAGCTACACAAGAGTCATGAAAAAGAAGGAGGAAGGGATAGAATAGAAAGAAAAAAAAGAAAAGTAAAGAAAAAAAGGGGTCCAAGCCGGCCCCAGTGCCAGACTCATGTTTTTGTCTCACCTTGGATAAACTACATATTGTAGACTTGACGATAGAGGCAGAATCTCAATTCAATTCTCCATTCAAAATTTTATCACTGACATAACCTAAAAGAATATTTTTAATATTTAATTTAATAAAATTAAATTTAGTTATTCCACTAAAATTTAAAAAATTCATCTTTTTACCAAATTCCTATAGTAGGGTAAAAACCCAATTCCGGGACCAATATAGTGGTCAGAAAAATTATCTGAGATCTTTATGTAGGGTAAAAACACTATTTTACCCCCTTTAAAATCATGTGTAGAAAAAATAAAAATTTCTTTTCCAAACTATGATTTGAAAAAACACGAGACCTTACAAAGTCCCCAACATAAACATTCTCATCCCAGAGAAGATTAGTGAACGGAAAAGTATCCAAGCTCCCAACCTGAGAATTTATACAAACAAGCTATTTGGACTATCCTACAACTAGCTTTATAAAATCAACAATTATCTCTTACACAGAAGATGTTTAACTACAACTGATCTATTACTCCCCACCATAGGGATACCCTTATCATCGTCTCAAAAGAATCTTTTGATACCAATGTCCCATAAAAACATTTCTATTCAATATAAAATGATGGTAACCACCATAAAATAGCCATTAGTGTATCCCCGCCATATGGCTTACCTTACACCTCTCCTCGAGTGCAACCTCAATAAGTTCCCTCTTCCAAAACAAAGAAAATTATTTAGATCTAAAGAAAACAAATTAGATATAGGTGTAGGATTGATGCTCTCTCAGTATACCCAAGATGCATAAATATTGTGAATGATTATATCTTAATGGTAGAAAACTAAGATTGTACAAAAATTCATCTACAGAGATCCCTCAGAGAAACACTCACATCATGTCAAAACCTGACCAGGATTCATCCATAAGTCAACCGTCACATGATAACTCATCATTTGATGATGTCACCTATACCACATAGGGATATTTTAACAAAAAATCTAGTATCCAAACCCATGGAATGTTTTAAAACATTGGTCCTTGGATCATATGAATCCTCCCACCGATTTAGATTCAAATGATACAACACACAAACAGTTTGTATCTTAAACACCTAACCCCTACACACAATGTCTTTCCAGTCAAAATCATCCACCCATTCTATAACTACATTAAAAATAGTGGAAACACTAGACAATGAGGCTAGGAACCCGATCCGTCATACCTATTGAATCTAGTCTTGAAAAACAATCATGTTAGGTGATTAATTAAAAGATAATGGCATTAGCAAGCCTATAATGAAAACTCTAGCACCTACCAGGCCTCAATCACAAAATGAGCATAAAACAAAGCTCCCCGCCAAAAAGGTATTAGAAAATATAGTATAACCCATCTCACAAAGGTTACCATAAAACAAAACAAACATCTACTTATAAGGGTTAAAGTCAAAACCAAGGGTCTATAGGACGTCCACCAATACCTATAGAAAAAGCCTCACAACTGGGTGATAAAGTCTGACCACATTACCCAATGATCCAAAACTCCAAAAAGAAGATCTGATCACAATGACCAATGATGTTAAAAGATAAAAAAATTTCTTAATAGTGCCCTAATCCACTCCGAGCATCCTCGGAAGGAACTACTACATGGAGGTCACAACCAACGTAGAAGAGAAACTAAACTGACACTCTTTGGGTATCTGTATATAGAAACAACCCCCTAGAGGTTCAGTTCAAAATAAAAAGTCTTGGTATATATTGAAATTATACTCAGTAGTCTGACTAGATAACCACAAACTTGAGAAATAACACCCAACAAGGTGTTAAATAAAAGGCATCACATTCCATATTGACCTACTATGTCATTACACTGGAGGTGAATGAGAACTGGGTCATCAGACTCACAAAAAAATTCCCAACGTAGATCCACATAACCTTCTATCAAAGTACAAGAATGTTTAAGCAAGACCAAAGGCCTCAGTGATCAGTAAATTAACACACTATCAGGCTTATATGCTGTGAATCCTATATACCTACTATGATGCATGATATGCCGATTGCCTTTACTGGAAAAGAATCAAAAACCATCCCTATAATCTTACCAATGGCCAAGATCCAGAGATCCGTAGTAAATAGTTATATCCAAAAAACATGTGCATCACTCAAGGAAAAAAATATACAACTATAACATCGAAAATTAGAACAAAAGTCCAAAACCTTGGAAATTAGGACTTCTTACCAAATTAAGTGTTCTTGATGCACTAGTCTGATATCCATCATAGGTTTTGAATAATTACTCATACTATGATCTACCATAACACAAATATTAAGGAAAATGTAAAGATAACTTCTTTGGTAACAATTTGAAATGTCTTGACCTAGAATCCACTAAACTGGTGCTCCGAGCCGGATTGCCATAAGGCCTCAAGCACGCCTCCCTGTACGCCATAGGCTGCTAACTACTAGTGAGGGACTAATAGGTGATAATGGGGAGACTATGAACTAATATAATAGTAATAAAATAGAATGAATATCCAGTAATCATACATAGTAGCAAGTAAACTGAGTGAAGAAGAAATAAACAACTTAAATAGAACAAGTTGTAATAGTAAAATGTTGTAAAAGCCCAAATTGCTATGTAGTACAATACAAAAATGGTCACCCACTGAGCCGACCACATTAATAAAAGTTGAAATAAACTAAAATTAATACTACAGGGAAGAACTACTAACTCTTATCCAAATCATGTGCCTAATATCAAGATAATGTCAAACTACACCAACCCGATTAGTAAAACCCCTCGATCAGCTCTGCTCGATCATGAAACACTGGGCCTCATCCCTATCCACTATGGAACTCCTTCTTAACTAGAAAAGAATACATAAGGTCTATGTGTACACTGATGTGCACTTGCAGGGAGTGATAATGAATCTCAGTAGGCCACCCCACAAGAAACATATAACTGTGATGCTAAAGTGTATGCAAAAGCAACGTGCTCATCCTAGCTAAGACACAACCAAAAAGGTTCTAAAAACCAAATGTGAAACCACAGTCAAACTCAAAGTCCATAATCCCTATCACATGTTAATGTTCCACCATTTATATCCATATCTATATAAGTATACATGTATATTACCGTACCTATACATATATACATAAATATTAATAAACCTGAGTATGTGAATCAAACAACAAGAAACCACATCAGCAGTCGATCTGTGGGTTTGTGATCCCAATCACCTGGACATCCTAGGAAAGGTCATTGGGCTTGATATCATGCCACTCATGTTGTGAATCATTAATTTGGTCTCTGGGTCCATAATCCTATCAGCATATACCAACTTCATCCAATGTTAGAATTATATCACTAAGAAATCTATGTCACCACAGGGGGATTCTCGTCAAACACCTAGGTTCCCTCACACTCACCTTCAATCCCGAAATAAGGATACCGTATACCGACGATCAATCACTTAAATAAGAATACTATATACCAATGGTTAATCCTTTATGAAAGGACATTATATACCGATGGTCAATCTGAATGGATCCGAAAGAGCGTAATCATTACGATCATTGGTTTAGGAGAATATAATCATCCACACCTATAAAGAAGGATTCAAGGAAACATGTCTGGACATCCTGTAAAAGGTTACTAATTCAGTCACCATGATAATCAGGCCTATGAATCAAGTCCAATATCTGATACCTAGGTCTTGGTCCATAGGCGGTCATGACATTTGCAACTATGATGATCCCTAAGGGGTGTACCCGTAGGTGATATATAAATAGAGAACACTCCATTGAGATTCCATGCTACACCCCTAGAGTCTTGTAACTGATTAGAAGTGAGGAATCATTTGATCAAAGTACGAGGATAGTGTAATCATTATCACCACTCAAGAGTGAATAATATATCAAGAGTCTTAGGTCTCCATGCTAGTATAAAGATATAACTCTCTATTGAGTCGTAATGCTACACCCTTGGTGTTTCATAACTGATATGGAATAGTAGAATCGTTTTGCTGAAAGGATGAGGAGAGCATAGTCATCCCAACCATATATCATCAATTAATGCAAAATAGTTGAATACAAAGAAACACTTACGGTAATACCAAAAAAATATAAATTTATATATTGATTACAGTATATAAAACCATGCTCAATATCCATCTCCTAGGTAGTAGCTCTAGGAATATAGTAAATATCAGAAATAACATGGCTCAGAGGCCAGATACTGAGAAATAATTTCTGTAATCCCAATAAGAAAAATGGATCCTAGGAAGAACATATGGGCATACCAATAGAAGGGAATAATCCTTGAATCAAACTCAACATCCACCAACTAATAAGCACCTCTGGTAAACAATGTTGCACCTGGAAAACTATGTCAGATATAAAAAAATGGGCGAGGGTGGCCCGAACACTAAACCCAACACTCCAGACACAACCTTATGGGCTTACCAGTTTAGAACAGGTTCTAGGTGAAACCTGAACACCATATCAACCCAAACCCTATGTACCACTCGGGGTCAGTCAAACTATGGGAACCCACTTGGTCCCTTATGTCAAAGACAAAGAGGCATCCTTCTCATGATCCTCTAGGAAAACACGAGTAAAGGCATCTTACATGGGATCCATAGAAAAAATTAGGGGATAAATCCTAAAAGTAATCCTCAAATGAAGATCAATAAAGGAATCCTACAATAGGGATCCTATCAAGGGAAAAAATGTGAGTGATCTTATAAGGGACTCCCTAGGATAGCACATAATTAGAGGCGTCCCTCAACAGATCCAAGGAATAATACGGTCTCATAGACTCATACGCCAGGAGGGAACACATCACAAGGGGAGAATCCTTAAAATCATAGACCATGGGAGATAGCTCATTGCTCTTCATTGATCAATGATTTCAACTAGGTTGCTCCGAACACCCAACCTATAATCCATGTCATGTATCACTCTCAAGTGACAACTGCACTCGATAACTAGTTGAATAACCTTTAAATTTATATAGAACACCCAAAGAAAATTTATGTTACCTATAAATATCAATGGGATTATACCATTGTGATCTGTGTTGAAAGTAATCTATAATGGACCTCCCACAAACCCAATTCTAACATCTCGGGCACAAAATTCCCCAAACCTCTAAACTGGAAGAAGTACTTGTAATATACTTTATATTACATGACATGTACTATTATTCTTCTTGGATATGTACTTATACATGGAAATAACAACATGGGATATACCTGGGTAAAATTACATGACATGTACATCAGATTTCATAGAGTGTACTGTCTAAAAACCAAAAACCTGTGTTCTTTTTCACACGGCCTGACACACAACCATATACCACCATAGGATGTATACTCAGAGTATATGGAGTGTAATTAAGAAAATTTATTCTTCCTAAAATGGGAATATCACATTATGTGTTCCCCTAGAACATGCACCATGTAATCTAGGTTTCCTAAAAGGAAAATGCTCAGATCGCCCGAAACACCCATTTTCACACCTGAAACAACAGATCGAGCCATCAGAGGCCACAAAAAAGATATATAAGTATTTAATAACAAGAAAATCATGTTTAAAGTGAATTTATGATGAAAACATAAATGGTCCTTCCTTCATGCGAAAACCACTGAAGATTCATTTGATTTTACCATCCATAAATGCCATTTGCAAACTCAGTGTGTTGAGGGCTTCACAGTGGTACCAACCTCTACTTCCCTCTCCCTATTTCATTCCATTCCCTATTCTCCCTTAGGTTATGATGAATGAATATATAGAAATGTGGCATGCACAAGAAGCAAGATGGGGGAAGAGAAACAAAAGAAAAAAGAAAATGAAAGAAAGGAAAAAGGGGATTAGGCCGACCCCGGTGCCGGACTCGAGTTTATGCCTTGCCGAAGATAAAATCCCCATTCCGGACTCAACTAAAAAGATGGAATCTAAATCTTATGCTCTATTAAATTTTTTTCACTAAATTAACATGTCTGAATAAATTATTATTTAATTTAAAAAATTTAAATATTACTTATTCTGCTAAATATGGAATAGTTTATATTTCCACCAAACTCTTTTCCTATTCTAAAAACCCTATTCTAGAAAGAACGAGGTGGTCAGAAAAATTATCCAAAATCATATTCTAGGGTAAAAACACCATTTTACCCATTTAAAAGCATTTGGAAACCAAAAAATTTTTTTTCTCTCCAAACTGTGGTCTGGAAAAACAAGAGTCCTTACAATTATTGAACCTAATTTATATATTTTCTACCATCTAGAAAGAGAATGTAATATATATGATTATCTTACAATATAAGACCATTTTAAACAATCACTGATATAGAATGATAAATACTATATTTTCATATATAAGAAACGAATAAATATGTAAATCATAACATTAGGAAAAACATTATACATTTCATGAATGATTTCCTGACCATCCATCCAAGAGAAGATAAAGGACACACAAAGGGTTGATTTGGAGAATCAAAAAGAGTGAATGTTTTAATGTTAGTTATTCTTGTAGAATTATATATTGATTATTATGTTGTGATTTTGTTTTGAACTACGATTTAGGGGACATCATCAACAGGGATGAAAAATTACATGTTGGATAACTTTCATATATCATCTTTTTCAATCCATTTTGAAAAAACCTTGATATACACAGATCACTGAGATAACATCTAGTGGGATAACATGAAGAAGGATATCCTTAGTAACACCTCAATGTTCTTGGTATGTCTACAAGTTAACTCATTATAAAAAAAATTCCAAAGGAGTTATGCAACCATTTCCTATACCCATATAGAAATGGGAGAACATCGCTATAGACATTGTCACTAGACTCATAGAGATAAATACATGAAAAAATATGATATGGGTAGTGGTGGATTGACATACCAATACTTATAAAATCATCATGATATGGGTAGATTTATCATTGAAACAACATTATATGAGTATATGAAGTAATTGGTGAGGTTTTATGGGGAACCACATTCATTAATCTAAAATAATGGTCTATGGTTTACATATAATTTATGGATAGGTTTTAAAAACTATTTGAATATTAAATTGAATATCATCATGTAATATAACCCACAAATTGAATGTGAATATTAAAGGATAATACATAAACTTAAGGGAATGATATAACTCATATCAATGGAATTTATAGTAGCATGAGACCAATATATCCAATTAGTTTAGTTCTCATTGAAGAAAACATACACACAAGTATTTAAATAGCTCTATATAATGCACCGTAATGGATGTTATGTGGAAATTTTGTTTATTGGTTTTATTTTATTGAACAAAAAACCATATTCTATGTTATGTGTTAGAGTAGATAGTGAAGAATCGATCCATTAATAGAAATATAAACGTTACTAAATGATGGAAAATATCTATACTGACAATTGTCCATGGGATATAGAGTTATAAGTTAGATACAATTTTATCTATAAAATATAACCATGTAAGTCATCCATAATATTTTGAAATAAACTAAATAATATCCCTAGGTAAATTTTCAACTTTCAGTTTTTTTGATCTCATAGGTGCAGAGGCCTATCGATGTTCACATACATCACATATGGCTCATGTTAATGATGTGTTCCACGTATCCCTCCTAATGAAGTACATACATAATCCCCCATATGTACTAAATCCATACATGAAATAACTATATAATTACCGCTTATGTGAGAATAATATAGTGATGTTCATATACTATTGAGATAAACCTCTATGAATCAAGACAACTAACCTTATCAAAGTACTTTGGGGGAATAATAAATATGAAGAAGTGATGTGGGAACTATAGAAAACTATGAAATAAAAGTACCCTTACCTATTATCAATAGAGAATATTATGTGAAATTTTTAGAGTGAAATATATAAATAGAGAAATAATGTGACTACCTAGAGTTTATAAGTGATAATTTTTCAATGAAATAAATGTGTGTTACATTTTATTAAACGGTATTACACACAAAAAAAATACATTCAAAATTAAATAATGCATTGTTTACTTAATTAAATTTATTAAATTTTAAACAATTAATACATTAAAATTAATTAATTTACATGGGGTCAAAAACTGTAGAATATAACTACTACAATGGTAAAACATGGATCACCCCAATCTACTAGAATGATCAATCTCATGAAAGCACTATTGAAATGAAATAAACTATTTGTAAAACAATAGACATATTAGAAATAAAAATATAGAACCATGAGATAAATTTCAATGAATAAATAATGAAGGAATGATATTGTATTTATTAGAGAAAATGTGACCATTGTAATAGTAATGTGACCATCGGTAAAGTAATATATCCATTGAGAATAGTAACATATTTTCTAGGAATGAAAACCTCACCATTGAGATTATAATTTGAAAATAGAATAATAAAATTTAATATAAATAATACTTACCATGTGTAATTTAGGTAAATATAAATTCTATAATTCAATAAAATAAATATCATGATTAAAAAATCAAAAAAAATATAATCATATTTTTAATAAGCTTTATCATAACGTATATATTAATAATCATAATTTTTATATAAAATATTAAAATAACATATGTTATGAAAATATTTTTAAAAAATAAATTACATATTTGAAATAAAAATTTCAATATTTTTCAATTGTGATTGTTTATTTGTTTTCTAAAATACATTAATTTTCATGAAAAAGTAATAATACTATTTTTCCCATTACTAGTGTATCATTAATTGTATCATTGAGTATGAATTTTAATGAAAACATATCTAGAAAATGATGATTATAAAAAATATTTAATTTGAAACTTGATTCATTAATGTAAAAAACATTATCTTCCAAAAAAAAATTACATTCCAAAATAAAATGTAAAAATAATTCCATAAAAAATTCAACTTTTCTCATTTTCAACTTTCTATTTTGATTAATTAGTATTTTAGAATTATAAATTTATTTAAAGACCTAAAACCATTCTATTATATATATATATATATATGATTCATTATGTCAAAAATATCACAATTATATGTTTTACCCCATATATAGAATTTTATTAATTATATAAGACAAAAAACCCTATCATGCTTAATAAATACCCTCTCTCCCTACACTTGGAAAACTACTCATCACACATATACCAAAACACAATATCTATCCAAAACCTTTATCTTAATCACATAAAATACTTTAGAATATTTTCTACAAAACAAAATCCATTCATTAGTGTTTTTTTATGTCATACAAGAGAGACCAGACTCTGAAACAAGTATATTTTTATTAACTCCTCTCTCATTTTCCACCGATCATCGATTTTATTTCATTTGAATTAAAAACCAAAATCAAATATTATTAATTATTAATTACATTATCATTATATCAATAATTATGACATTATTTTAAAATTATATTTATGAATTTATTTATATTTAATACATTTCTTTCTATTTCCATTGGTTGTATATCATTTGGAAGGTGTGGAAGATCAATAAAGAACACTAATCAAGAATATGTGTAAACAATGTGAAATTAACTACATGTAATGGGATGAGTATAAGAACATATTTTTAAATATTTACTTTATAATATTATTTATATGAAAATGGAAAAATAAATCATTGTATTAATGGAGAAGTATAATAAAAATATTGGTACCTTTGGTAAAAAAATTAATAGAATTGATACGTACACTTCTATTATTATCATCTAAGATGAATGTAAGGATGATCTATTAATAGGTCGATTAAAAATCTATTAAGGGAGTTATAAATAAAGTAATTAATTATCTATAATTAAATAGTTCAATGTTTTATAAATGTGGATATGGAAAATGGTGCTACCAATCAATATAAGGGTTTTTTGTAAGAAAGGAAGGATGGAATTCCAAGGAAACCAAAAAAATTAAATTTCATTATTCATCAGAGTGTGGATCAAATCATGTACAAAATTGTTTTACGGGTATTAGTAATGTTCTTAATTATGGAAAGTAAGTTCATCACAAAATCATTTATAAAGTGATAGGAAAAAGTCAGCTTGTGATTTTAAGGGAGATAAATATATACAAAAGTCACCACCAACACTCTATTATTTCCTGGTCCAGAATTATAGGAAATATTCATCCCATATAAATAATATGTAGTTTAATTATAAATATCATCATCATAAAACACTTAAACTAAGAGAAAATGGAAAATATCATGTAATAATTGTTTATAATGTGGGGTTTTTTAACTATGTGGGTAAAGGTAAAATTACCATCAACTGTAGAACTTATAATATATTATTTGAATATAGATCTTCCGAGCATTTTATATCATAAGAATTTTATAATGGTGTCAAAATATCACCCCAATGATTAGATGTTATATTATATGTAAAAACCCAAAATAGTACTTTGATTACACCTCATGTATTTGATTATTCAATAGATTTAGATTGTGGGATTATGATTCCATAAAACCTTGTTATTCTCTCTTTTGTTTAATTTGATTTTTCATTAGGCATGGATTGGATTTATCAATATAAATTAATAATAATTTTCAAAATTGGGGAAGTATTTTTTAGATATTACAAACAAATATATGATCATATATTAGTAAAATGTTAGACATGGGAATCCAAGAGGTGTGACATATATTTTATATGTCCTAATTGTTATTAAAAAAGAATATTCATCTCAAATGGATGGAGAGAATGTCAACATCGATGATATGCCTATTGTGAGGTAGTTTATTGGAGTTTTTCTATAATATCTTCTAATTCATCCCTAGAATTATTATGTTGTGATGTTAGTAGAACTCAATACTAGTGAATCACATATTTCAAATAATCCCTATAGAATGTCCTATATTAGTTGTGAGAATAGAAGAAACTATTCCAGGATAATAATAAAATGGGATTTATTTTACAATGTTTCTCACTTTGGGGTGAACATATAACTTAATTCATGAAGAAAGATTCATCAATTTCACTCTAAATATACTATCAAGTTATGAATAAAATAAAAATCAGGAAAATGATTCCCTTACCACATATATATGAATTTGGGATCAACTTTGTTAATCTCAATATATTTACAAGATTGTACTTAATTTTGGATAATTCCAATTGATAGTTAAAAAGTATGATATAATAAGGAAAACATTCCACAAAAGGTATGTTACCTTTGAATATATAGTAATTATATTTGGTCTTATTAATACCCCAACATGTTCATGTATTTAATGAATATAGTCATTAGATATTACCATTAGCTTTTTGTGGTTATCATTATAGATGATATTCATATCTATTTAAAGAGAAATGAAGTATAGGATCATAATTTGAGGATTGTGTTAACAACCTCGAGGAAAGAGATTTTGTTTCCAAAATTTACCAAGTGTGAATTTTAGCCTAAAATGGTTTCATTTTTTCCATTTATTCTCAATATATGATATATCGGTAAACCCATAAAAGACTAATTTTATTGAACATTAGCTTAGAATAATCTTTATGATTGAGATATATTATTTTATTGGTTTGGATATATATTATTAGAAATTTGTGTATAATTATTCGTGACTATCTAATACTAAAACAACAAAAATATTGATGGGATCCATGTTTCACTGGAGAGATGAATGTGAAGAATATTTTAAAGAGTTAATGAGCTGCTTAGTCTGCTCCCTCATAAATACATTACCCAATTTTTGAAATTTTTTTATAATATATGGTGATGTATCAAAGAAGGTGATGAGATATTCTCATAGAGAAAAAAGGATACATATTAATATTTAGGAAAATTAAAGTTTGATATCAAAAATCACCCATCTCATTATTTTTAGTTTACTGAATAATTTTTTCCTTACTGTTATTGAGGAATTATCTTTATTGAGAAACGTGTGATATGTATACATATCACAATAGTTTGAGTTATATAATCACATAGAAAAAGTTGGAAATTTTCCAGAGAAGATTGTATATGATAATAAAGGATTATGACTTCTCAAAACAATACCATCATGGGAAATTGTAGAGGGTGGTTGATGCCTTTAGTCGAATGCATCATGCTACCTTATTTGTGAAAATGATAAAAAAATGATCCAATATTTCCGGATTTTTAAAATATGGATGTGGAAATCGGGAATTAAGTGGGAAAATATTATCATTATAAAATAAGTGTTCAATAATATATCCTAGTAAATATTTAAGAGGCAACTAAAAAAGATATAGTTTTATAGAATAAGTATAAAATTATAATTGAGATTAATCTTGAATGTGATGGAATGATGAGGATTTTGAACTGTGTATATGTACCATCCTTAATGTATTTTATGTAGGATATTTTAGAGGTTAATTATAGTTTTTCATCCTCTAGACATCATTGATGTTAAAAGATGTATATTTCTTTTAAATA
The DNA here is from genome assembly GCA_963277665.1 of Viscum album. Lineage (NCBI taxonomy): Eukaryota > Viridiplantae > Streptophyta > Magnoliopsida > Santalales > Viscaceae > Viscum > Viscum album. Next base: position 1,553,691,433 of record OY728141.1, read on the forward strand.
TTATATATAGAAGGACAATATGAAGAGAGATGTAATAGAGTTTTCATCTTGGTTGTTTCTTTTTTCAAAATTTAAGGATGGGGAAAAAATATATAAGGGGATGTTATAACCATTATCCATATAAGAATGTATATGGGAAAAATCACCATAGATTTTGTTATTGGACCCCAAAAAATGTATAAAGGGAAAAAATCAATATAAGTTTTAGTCAATCACCAAAGAAAGGTAGAAAAAATTATTCCACTGAAGGAATATTTCTATAAGTATTATATTTATAAGATATAAATTAATTATGTGACATGGATGCATAGAGAACCACATTTTATTATATATGATCAGGAATTGAGGATTGCCTCAATTTTCTAGAAAAGTCTTCATGATTATATGGATATAGAATAAACATTGATTGAATCTTTTAATCCTCATAACCATGGCCTTTTTGAGAGAAAAATTCATAACCTATAGGATTTTATATGATCTCATTCCTTCTATTTTTGTGGTGTTTGGGATAAACACCTACCTATAGTTTATTATTCTTATAATAACATCTATCAATAAATAATTCATATGGATTATTATGAATCCATCAATAGAAATAAAAGTAGAAATCCAATTTTTTATGATGGAGTTTCAAAAAGAAATCAATACGGACCTATTCTTGAAGGGAAATTTTAGAGAAATGAAGAGCCATTCCAAATAATGTTATTGAAGATTATATTCAATAGAAATTTTATTCTGTTAATCAAAAGTTCGTTATAAGTTTTGATGTAGGTGATAAATTTTTCTTTTGAATTTATCTATAGAAGAAGTTAGGAGATTTAGGAGGAATGGATTATTGATCCATAGGTATATTGGCCTATAATAGTTTCTTGATTGGGTGGGGAAGGAATATTTTGGTGTGGAACTTCATATAAACCTCTCTCATGTCCAATATGTGTTTCATTTATCTCCCATATAGAAGAAAATATTTGATCATTCAATTTTACAAAAAAACATAAGTCATACCATTGTATCATGATATCTCTTATAATGTAAAACCAATCAAAATTAATCATTTTATTCAAAATATTCAATGAAATAACAACACTCAATAGGTAAATGATTTATGGGGAAACCAATAATATGAGTAAGTTTCATTGAAACCTAAAGATATGATGAGGTAGAAGTATACTTAGATTTATTTATCAGAGTTAACGATATTTTAGGGAATTAAGTATGTTTAGTGGGTATAATTTTAAACCATAATATTTTATGAAATATTTGTTACAAAATATTTTTTTTGAGACATTAAATTACATAAAACATCATGTTTTAATGAACCAATATATATTATTAAATATATTAATTTTTAAACTTGAATATTATAAACAAGAAATTCACAATTATAGTATGATGAATGATATTTTTTTTAAAATTATTTATTAATTTTTTAAAAAATTAAATCAAATTTATTAATATGTACATAACATTTTTCAATATCTTTATATTCTTAAAAAACAATATTTTTCTCCAAAAATTATTTTCATTACATTTTATAAAAAAATTAAAAATTTCATTTTTCCACATTTAAAAAATTTATTTTTCAAAATAAACATATTTATTAAAATTATCAAGTAAAAATTATAATATAGTGATTTTATATAATTTTCAGGAAACTACTAATTTTTAGATGAATAGTTATTTTTTTATTTTAGTTGATTACTATTTTTTATTTAATGAATTTAAAAAGTCACATGTTTTATGAAAATAGATTAAAAGTTATTTCAAATTAATTCTATTATAATGAATTCAAAATAGATCATTTTAATCAATTTATTATTTTATATTTATAAAAAAACTTTCTATTCTTATAAAAACCTTTTTCTTTTGGAAACCAATTTTTCTGTCGCATATATACATTTAATTTATATGTAATAATTCTACATCTACGAATATAGTTGTTTAAAATAAATAAAAATATTTTAAATAGACTAATTAATATTATATTATATGATAAAAGTTTAATTTGGTCATATTGAAGAGTAAAAATAGAGAAATAAATTAGATCAGTTAAGGTTAAAAAGGTTTTACCAGGTGTTAAACAATTATGATAAGGGTACAAATAACATAAAAAAGATTCCAATTACTATTTTTATGTACATATATTGACCTTATACCATATTTTTTATATAAATATCCATATTGGGCCCTTTGGGATACTTTATATGTGGGTATACCATTTTCTTTTCAAAATCCCCAAGTGTTTTAACTCCCCTAATTAAAAAACAGAATCCCCTATCATCTCGTTTTAACACTTTTAATGACTTTTTTAATTGGCCAGTACCTAAAAAATTACATTTCATACTTATATACCCACATTTTAGATGCCTTATTATGATTAAGAAACCTTCCGATGAATGCTTTTGGTGAAAACCCATAACATTTTTGGAAGAAGTAGTATCATTCGTAACCCATCATTAATATTTTGTTTTTAACCAAATAAATCATATAATTTCAAATTATGATTTTATAATATCATATTTATATACCTCAAATTTATATTTTCTTATTATAATGGTATATCCCATATCTATCTTCTCTTCTATCAAATAAAAAATTAAAATGTTCATCCTATTTAAAACACACTATAGCTTCGTGAACCGATGTAATTTGTTTTTAATCACCTACTTTATTTGATAGATTTAATGATAAATTTAAAATATTTAAATGATATTGATGACATAATTATAATTCTGGAATTAAAATATCACATATACCATTTAACATTAAAATTATATAGAAAATGATCACATCGCTCGTGTATATTTTTTTACTACTAACTCCACAATGCTATGTCAATCTTTTTTCATTTTATTTTTACATGTATCATAATTAGAATGTATTTTGTTAATATTTATGATTTATATGAAATAAAATAAAATTTAGTAAATTTTATATATTATTTAACATTCTATCAGTCCACTTGTTGAGAAAATGGTAATAGGGTTCATGCATACGTCACACATATCGTATCCGTGAATGGTGTATTTCATTTCATATATCTAAATTTAATAGATTAATCTAAATAAATATATATTGAATAAATATTATATTTATATCATTTTTAATTTAATATATATTATTTAACTATGGTCAATCTAATTGTTCCATAAATACCAAACCAAATCGATCCTCAAAAATGAAGTAGTAGTGACCCAAAATGTAATTTTAACAATGAATTTTTAATAAACAGATAGGAAAAGGTGACATGTAAATAATATATGGTATGATATATTTTCTTATGGTTATTTAATATATATATAATAAAAATATATTTTTTATATAGCAGTTTCTAATATCCTTGATGAAATTCGTGACTTGAGGTAATTTATTTTCATATCACTTTTATTTTCATTGTACACATGCCATATTCACCACATGTTTATTTGTTGTATTTTATATTCCACAAATGAATGTGTTTTATTATTATTATTATTAAATATATGGTATATAAATAACTATCTGTTCTTGTTCCTTCGATGGATCTTATGATAAATTATTAGCCAATGTTGTAATGGATTTGTGTTAAAATATCTTTATTTAATGCGGTTAGGTGAGAGTATATATTGGTTGCTGAAATATTAAAATCCATGTCTCAATAAAATCATTAATTTTATTATACTATGCCAATATAGTGAATAAATTTTTTTTTCTTTATTTTACTAATTTTATGTACTAATGGTCTAAAATAATTTTTTGATTAAAAACTAACTATATTTCTCTCCTAGGGTTAAATTTATTTTTCTTCCAAGTCCATGATTTTGAAAATAAGATTTAAATATGTTTTATTTATTATCCAATTATATTTTAAATACATCATTACCCATGTTTGAATTTTGAAAATTTAACTAAATGGAATCTTCTCAACATCATTCAAACAAGTAACTTTTTTATTTTACCAAAAATGTGAATGCAATCATCATTTTAATTTGTGAAAGATGAATTAAATTTACTTCTATCATCAATTATAAAAGATTTAAAGAATTAGTTATATGTTTCCATGATTATTTTATAATAAATTATTTTCAATATATTTTGGAGATTTTTATATTTAAAATATGTGATGCCAAATTGGAATTTTTGTTTTCTCATGAAATGTTCCATGTGATCTTTCAAAATCATTTTACACCTAGGATGTAATAAATTTAAGTTACATAAGATTTATTTGGGATATGTTCTAATGATAACAACCTCTTTAAATCTCTCGAATTTATATATTTATGATTATTATTTTTATGAAATTTGTTACTTTTTGTGGGATATGCTATGATAAATTGATGAAATTATTATGAAACAAATTCTTTTTCCATAGGTTTTTTAAAGATGAAATATTTATTTCGGTAATTTAATTTTATATGTTTGGATATAATGAATGTTTTATAATATTTTCACACAAATATATTGATTATGTCTTTGGTGGGACACATATATCCCACCAAATCATTTGGTAAAAATTAATATCTGAAGAGATAAGTATGACTAGAATCAATAGTGATCCCTCTTAATTATCATACATTGTACACTATGATATAATTGGGAGTTAATATTGACTATATTGATTTTTTGTGGATTATAATTATTCCCCTATGATTGTCTTCGATGTGAGCCTTGACTACTAAGTAAAATACTTTCTATTTTTATGTGTATTAAAAACCCAATGACTTATACCTATATTATGTTCTTGTGGATCATGTTCTTTAATCCCAATATGATTCATCTACTATGAAAAACCAAAATTTATGGCATAAATCAGTTTTATGATCTATGATATGGAGGGTATGGATTACAAATTTTATTCACATATTCTCATAACCTTTTTCCCATCTTATGTTAATATATCCATGTTTTACCTTGACTAAGAATCTGAGATTAGATTTTCTTATGTTTCAATTCCCCATCTAGTAAAGAAATATATAATGTGTTAAATTTATACTGAGGGTTATATTTATAAATAACATAGTGTGAGATAATATAAATCACTTAAGAACTAGTTTTCAATGTATTTGAGTTTTGAAGGACAATAAACGAATATAATTACCTTATAAATTTTTATGATACATAATGGATAATCATGTAATAAGATGTACAATATCTGTATGAAAAGAATGGGTATTAATATAAATTAAATTGAAAATTTTTATTATTCATTACAATGAATTTAAATTATCACTTGAAATCATAAGAATCAATGTGAATCACTATGGATGTTGATGTATGGTGTCATGTGAAACGAATGTCTAAAAACATGGTTGTGGTCAGCATATTATCTCTCTTTGAAATTTAGATTTCAAACTATATTAAAAAATATATGAAAGTATTGTCAAAACTTTAATATAGTGGTTATGCTATAATTAATGGATACATGAGGATTTTTAAAAACCAATGACCTCCTATCCTAGAACTCAACACACCCTAAATTTGATTTGGCACAAATAACTGGAACACTATATATTTATTCTAGGACTTTAAAAACAATGAAAACTGACAACCTCAATCAACAAGGTATAAGAAGGATTGTCAGTCCACGACATCCCTCTTGTGAGATTAACTCAAAGTATTAGGTTATGTTAAAAACTAGATGTCCACATTGTTGTAATAACCCATAAATATCACATCTATAGAAATAAAAAATCAAACCACATCAAATTCATGGATGAAAATACTTTGATTTCCAATAACATACATGATGAATCTAAACAAAACATTCCACAACTATTTATCCAGACCATAATTGAGTGAAAAATAAATACAAATTCGTATTTTCCCTAGAGAAACAAACTGTCCCCATAATACAAATGTCTCTAATTATGTATCCTACCAATCTATAGAAACTACCAATCACTAAGTAACTATTGAAAACAAATCATATATTATTATATAAATATTGGTTCTATTAAACAATGAATGAAAAAATATATAATATAATATACCTCCCCACTTCAACTTGTTTGCAAACTTCCTCTAAAACCCCCAATTGATCCAAAAACATATATTAAAATACTATGAGAACATGTATCATTACATGTTAATATATTACTTGATTGGAAATTTCTTTTATTTTTCTGATTTTAAACTGTTTTATTATTTTATATGGTATTTATGTGTTTTTGGAAAATAAATGATTAATTATTTTTTAATAGTATTTTAGTGTGGTATATTTTCTAGTTTTTATAAATTATTGATTTTTAATAAACTATTTTATGTTTTAAATATGTAAAAAAATTATTAACATTATAAAATATATATATTTTGAAATGAAAGTAAATTATTTTATTTAAAATGAGTTGTATATTTTAAATGTATTTTAACAGAATTTTCATGTTAGTTGTATGTGTTGATTATTTTTTGAAAAATATAATTGACCTAAATATTTAATCAATTACAAGGTGTATTGTTAATTATTGTTTCTCCCAATTATATAAATTCAATCAATTTTTGATTAATGTATTGGATCAAGAATCAATCCTAGTAATATTAATTATATTTGAATAACAAAAAACCGGTTTTCATTGTTTTATATTTTAAAATTTATCTTTGTGTATCTAAATTTTTCCTGGGAGTTAGCTTAATTTTTTTGGGGTTCTAGGAACCCGAAATTAATCTATTAAATATTTTCAATATTTTAAAGAATCTATGAATATTTCTATAATACATTAAATTTATGTTGACATAACCTCAGATGAAAAATATGAGAATTTATTTATTTATAAAACACGGGGTTTACACTAGGTGTTCTATATGTTTTGGTTTCCATAGAGATTCATATGACAATAGGAATTGGTTATTATGTTAAATAAGTTATATGAATAAATTTTTTAATTATATTAATGTGTAAATGTAGATCAACCCTCTATAATTAACCTAATAATGAAGATATATGGAGTTTTATACATAACCCTTGGAGATTATAGAGTAGAAGTAGATCCATGATTTGGAATTAGAAGCTCGAGTTCATGGATCATAATAATAAAAATTGTGGAAATTCATGGAATTAATGATGAAGATAAATAAATATACAATAAAATTTCTAGTGAAACATTTCATAACCAATGATCTTCACATTATTTTGTTATGTAATGTTATTTTGTGTAATTTTCCCTTAAAATTTTTATTCATGAGCATGGATTTCATTTCTGCATAGTTTTCAATGAATCCCATAATCCACCAGACATATAATTGAATCAATGATTGATTTTAGGATGACCTTTCTTCTCCCATTATTCAAATTTATATATTATCGTACGGGTTTATAATATCCAATGATAATTTATCTTTGTTCTTATGCATATTTAAACTATATTCTTCACATTCATATTGTATACCTTATGGGATAATTGATTTGACATTTTAGATCAGTATAAGAATGATCAGACTTGTAGATTAATTTCATTATGAAAATTATAGTCGATTGAAGATTTGATGGTGAATAAAGAGGTAATTATGGATCATAAAAGATTATTTTGGACATTATGATATCCTTTTGGATGTTGGAGGCTTGTCGTACTATGATAATGTGATCAAAATCCACATTTCAAGATAATAGAGACTATATATATATGACTGATGGAATATTCCAATGATTTATGTGAATATATGTGATTCAATGGTGATTATGGTGTTATATTTGGACTATTTGGTAAATTTGTGGAGAATGAGAGACCAGTCAATGATATCTATAATATTCTTGACAACATGATATGCATTTTTGAGGAAATCACTTCATATTTAACATATTATTTTCATGTATAGGGTTTTGGATCTTGTTATGTTTCACAGACCATTTGGATAGACCCACACACTATATGATATAACACTGGTGGTCATGTCATCTTCTTTGAGAAAAAACCCATGGACTTAGGTGATAAAACATGTTGTATCACCATACATATACGTCAGGTAGAAGAACACGACCATCTAGGTTGTGTCTAGATATGAGCATGGCTAGGTCCTTGGGAATTTCCACATTCCATGATCTAAAATTCCATTTTTCATCTACTCCTCCCAAAAATACAATATTATGTATCATCTTATTTGTATCACTAATTTTCGCTAATGTGTATCATATTCTAAGAAGAGTTCAATTTATTCTATTATTTTTCACATATTTTCAAAAAAAATTGATTTTAGGTTATATAAGTTGGATCCATTTATCAATGATGCTTAATAAATTTCATTGATCACGCATGATCATCATTGTGATGTTGGGGTTGGTAATCTCCCAAAATCAATTGGGAAAAGTCCCAAATATCTTATATAAAGTTAGTTTTGGTACCTTATGACATTAAAATGGGTGTTGCTCCTTCCTTATAAATAGTAATAATTCCTTTCATTGAGTTCTGCTAATGAGTGGGTCCTCACATAGTGTAATTTCTCCCCCTATTTTACCTCATTGTGGTGAGTTTTGAGTCCTTCATCATTATTATTGAGATTTTTCATATGGCTCTTAGAATCATAGATATGAAATTTATGGCTATATAAAATCTAATCATTATTATATAAATATGGATCTTGTGATACATCCACTTTTTTTATGGAGTTTTAGTTTGATAATATATAATGTTTTGTTTATTTTTTCCCTTTGAATTATTGATTCATCTTACTACATTATTCTATTGTACCACTATAGGGATTAAACAAATTCTAATGATTTTTTTATAATCACCACTACATTATATTTTGTTTATATTAATTTTATTATATATATTATAGATAGATTGTTATTGACTTTTGTTAACATGGTATTGGTAGTGTATGTCACTATATGACAACACTGATAGTTTTTAGGGGTTCTCCTTAGAGTTTATGAGAAACTCCCTCTTTAGTATTTTATTCTACTACATTTTTTCATGTTTGGACCTCTTTTATCTCTGGGAGGTCATGAAACCCCGTTATAATTTATAATATCTTTAGCACTATAATTCTTTTCATAAAGAATATTTTATGTATTTTTTATTATCTAGAGGATTTATAGTTTTATAATATATTCTCAATATTTCATGAATCTTGGTGTGTGTATGTGTATCGTAAAATTAGGATAATGGATCCCTGTTTTGGGATATTTATACTCAGTGCTTGTTTCAAATACTAGACCTATTAGAGTATGAATCTATGTTTCCCTCATGAATAACTATTATCTCCATTGGTGTCCTACTGAGTGCTGCCAGAGTGTTATTATAGGTGGTTTATACTAAGATCGGTGAATGGAGTTAGTATTTTTGTGGTTTTTGGTTTTAGATGTTAGCTAATTATTTTGATGATTCCTGATATTGTGTCTAAAAACAATAAACCCAATAATGGTATAGTAGTTTTTGTATCATTACACCATGACCCATATAACCTACAGGTTGAATTTCCATATTAAAGCACCCATTACTGAAAAAATGATACATGCATCATATTGGAATGGGTTTATGAAATTCACGTTCATCATGTGTTAGATTCCCGGGTAATATCGTCTAACCATAGTACATCTTTATAACATTGAAAAATCCACTAAAATGAAAATAAGTGTTATATCACCAAACCTAGAATCTCATATATAGTGCTAAAACATATTATTTACATTTCTAATTTTAGTAATGATGATGGTGGACCGACTTTCTCCATCCAAAATGTAAAACTTCTAAAGGAAATATTGAATCACAGATATACCCAAGGAATATTTAGGAGGAGTTTTAGGGAATAAGGAAAAACTAGTACAGATACAACACATATGAATTAAATAAAGTATTATTCCAACTATACCCATATTTTTTATTCCATATTATGTCTTTAACATATCCTAAAATTTTAATCAGTTTAGAAATATTTATAGGCAAAAAAATTTATTCATCATTTTTCATAACCTATAGAATAAGTGACAAAATAAGGGTTATATAAAATTCAATATAAGGGAAAATAAATGGATTGGATAATGAATTTCATCAATGATAATAATAAGTGAATAAAGGTATGATGACATAATCAACATGAATTAGCATAAAAATATAATATCCATGCCCCCAATACAAGGATCTTCTATAACGTTGTATGGAATGTGCCTTTATCATTTGAAATACGTATAAGAATCAACCATCATGAGACATGTTATTTTAATCATGATCACTACAATCAATAAAAAATCATAGAAATGATAAATAAATTATGTTTATTTATTTTTAATACCATCTGCATAAACTATTTTAACCATATTTCCTAGAAAACTATAATGTAATTAAATCTATATGGGAAACCTATGGTAAATACCACATTATTACCATTAAATATATGAACCAATACCATTTTTATTGGAGATATATTTTGGCACACCCATCTTATCAGCTATATCAGGATCCGTCGTCCCAATCCGGGTTCGCCAATCTAAAAAACTATATCAAGCTCACTAGTGAGAAATAATGGGGCTTAACCCTTCATATATTATATAAATGTATGAAATATTCATCGTGAATAATGTCCATATATTTTTCATGATTATAACATTTAGATTCTGTTATGTTTTAATAATATTAATAATAAATGTTCTTTCATATATTTATTATCCCATTTAAATGAATTGGGTTCTATTAAAATCACACAATACATCCATATAAATAATAAGGATTGGATAACTACAATATATCCCCAGCAAAAAATATGTAAAAGCAAGGGTTTTTTAATTTTTTGAATGGAATTACTATAAATAATGATTAATTTAATTCACTAGTAAAATTCTATTTTCAATATGAGTAACATAAAAGGATGTAATCTTATATGGAAAATGATAATGAAAGATCACATGGAATATTTCTTAATGGAAATATTTTCTCAATTATGAAAATAATAATTTAAAATCATAAACATTATCAAACAGTAATGAAAATATGTTCATTGAAAATAAAATTTGAAAATTAAAAATAATTCATTAAATCATATATTTTTTATGTATAATGACCCATCCATGAAAAATATATAAATTACATTACTTTTTCAGAATACTTAATATATTATGCAAACAAAAGCCCAAATATCTTATTACTTTAGTGCATTTTGAATCTTGGTACACATTATTCTAATTTGGTGAAAAATATTCAACATCTCTTATAAGGATCTTCCCCTATAGTACCCTTAAATAAAAATATTTTTTAGAACTTGGGGAAAAGAAAAAAAATGAAAAAGGGTGAGATTAGATGCTTTGTAAGGGTAACAAATGGATCCATGTAGACATAATCGTGAGAATAAGGGTATGATGACGTGATCATGAAAATTAAATATCGTACCCTATATATCCGAGATCAGAAACATTAATCATGGAATAAATATTGTATGTTCATAAAACAAGAATCATGTGGAAATAAAGAGAACAGGTCCTAGAAGATTTAAATAGGTCTAAAGCATGGAATTTTTTTATGCATGTAAGAATATAATAATTATTTTCATAGTATTCAGGTCATTATTTCCAAGTCCATATTGATAGTACGGGTTCGCACCCCATACCATCATGGTAGTCATTATTAACTTCCATAACAATCTTGGTATTCATGGTTCACTTCCATAACCTTCATGGCAGAAAAGTCCTTTCATTTCTATCTCATGAGATATAAATCATTACCAAAATCACTGGAGGGATATATAGGTCCCACACATCTCCTAATGAAATCATACATACATGTTCCACAAGGTCATAAAAAATAATACCATAACCAATGCAATTAAATGTGTGTCATAAACTTGTAATTATTTAACATCCTATGAAAAAGTGATAGGTTTTATAGTCATTCCATCAAAATGAAAATCTATTAAAATAATGTGGTTTCTTAATCATCATTCCATCAAAACATAAACCATTCATATAAATTCTATGAATGGTTTTGTTGAACTATAAAAATGTAGGTCATCATAGGTGGGAAAGGATTTTGAAAGATAAATTGGAACATGGAAATGATAATTTAGAACATAAAACATTTTCAGAACACTTTTCTATGAAACTACATTGAAAACATATAAAGGAATCATGAAAATCATTTAAAACTGTTCATGAAGAAAATATCCTTCCTTTATTGAAATTGTTTTCTTTTAATAAAAAGAGGTGAAAATATAAAATAAATATTTTATTTCAAAATAAAGATCTTATATTATAGGGGAATCTTCAAATTTATAGGTTGTCAAGAAATCATAAATTTTTTATGCAGTATATGTTAAACTATCATTATCCTCTTACTTTTTCCAAAAAAGTAAAAAAGAAGATCGTTTAGAAAATGAAAAAATATTCATTTCAAACTGTGAAGTAAAATAAAATAATTGGTAACAAATAACTTTAAACATTCATAGAAAAATGGTAAATCATTTTATGAAATAATTACTAGAAAACATGGGTTTTTATGATAAATAATACCCAATAGATACTTAAAACAAAACAATCCCAAATATAGAAGAGAATGGGAAATGAAAAGTCATCACTTTATAATCAGTATAATCATATGCCCTATGTAAAAAAAATATAAGAATATGAATATATCATAATATTCTATATAATACTTATATAATAAATTCATGGGCAGTATATATACCACGTTGAATAAAAAAGTATTTTATGAGGCATTTGCCTCATAGAAATAATGGTTAGACAAAACCCCCTTATCGTAGGTCTGAATCCCTCCGTATGTGTTCAAAACTCTTGTATATAGGTTTTGACCATATTATTAACTTATATAAGATTCATATTCATATTTATGATATCATATATTATTTATTTATGACTTTAGATTACCCTTTAATTGACAATTTCATGTTAAAGCAACATTATGGGTAATAATTGCTTTGTTTATTGTACTTGTTTTGAGTTGTTATTTTTGATATTATTATATATATCATGATTTAAATACTTATAGAATGTAAAACATGATTTATATATCATGTATAATCAGAATATAAATTTATATAATTGATAGATATATGAAAGGGAATACACCATTCATGGAGGCGGTAGGTCGTACGTATGCATTAATGTTGTTTCTATTTTCGTATTGTATTGAGTAGAAGAAATTAAATTTAATATATATATATATATTAATGTAGTATAATTATTACATAATATATTTCATGTATATTTATTATATATACTTTATAATCATTCTTTAATGGTTAGAGTGGAGAGTGAATCTCATCGTGTCGTGGAGACGGTGAGCTGTACGTACGCACGAACGATGATAACATTCCCACGATGGTTAAATGGTAAAGAATTGGATGGTATATTATTTATAAAGAATAAATATCATGTAATATTTATTTATAAATCCTCCATATTAATTTTTATACCCATCTAAATAATTTATAGATGAAAACCAATTTACACCACAACATTGAGACGGTAAGCCATATATACGCTCACATGGCGATATTATTTTTCATAGGATGGGTAAAATGATTAATATGGTTGTATCATAATAATAATATAATATCATAATATATTTTATGTATTATTTAATACTTTATTATGGAAAAAACTTAAGAAGAGGAAGTAGAAGAAGAAAAGAACATTGAATGAGTTGGTAAAACAATTACCTTATCTTCAAGTGTCTCCTTTTGATTTTCACTAAATGAATCCCTAGGTTGGCCTTCAGACCAAATTATTTCCTCTAATAATAATTTAGGGAGGTTGGGAGGAGAAATGGATAGGGGTTTCTCGATCCAAAAGGGTTTATATCTGCAAATAAAAGAGAAGGAGAGGTTTACTTTTGTAAGAGTAGGAAGGGGACCTTTAAGAAACTCCAAAACTAATAATTTTTTAAAAATTGGTTTTGTATTTAAAATAGCTCCAATGTGAGTTATTTATGTGATAAGATGAGTATGGGTTGAAATATTCTCATAAAATTAATTTCAAACATTTTTAGGTTAAAAAAAGTAACCTTATATTTTGTCTTTTACAATTAGTTAAAAAATTTAACTCCTATCAACATAACATGTTGTTTTACCCAATATGGTTAATATAGTTACTATAAAATTCCCAAATAACCCCAATGGTATCATTTTGAATATATTTAACATTATCCTAGTCATTTGGTTGACATATATATTATTATGAGTTTCATATCTTTTAATAAAATATTATTAATTTTAAAATCTCATTTATGTCAATTTTGACATTATTTATCCCAAGAATTATTAAAAAATCATAACATCTAGATTCCTTCAAAAAACATAAAATCATCCCTAACATGTAATTATCATCCAATTATTTATTTTATGGCCTAAAATATCTCAAATAATATTTATTTTAATATTATTAATATCATTTATTTTATTCTTCCTTTAATAAATATATGAAAACATCATCATTGTGTAACAGTTAAATTAAATTATTTAAAATATAAAATTTATAAATAAATTATAATGATTTGTATATACATTTTATCATTCTAATTACTATTTCTAGTTGACCATGTCACTTATATGACCTCATATTAAAAATGACATGGTTATTAAAATTTGAATATGACATTTTCGACTCTCCTTTAAATAAATTATAATAAAGGACATAATCTACCATAAGTGGCATAAAAAGGAATATTTTTTTAAATTATGGTGTATATTAGTCTAAAAACACTTATCTAATGAAATTATGTTATGATTTCAGGTAATTTTATATTTTTGTGAAATTATTTTAACCTTTATTTACCATATTTACCTTTACTCGTGGTAAATAAAATTCAAAAGTTACTATTCACAAAAAAATAATTTGGTCCTATATGACAAAATTTTCAATAGTTATTAAAACCATTTATTTACTTTTTTCTAAACTAATATAACAAATGAAGTAAAATTACTTATAATTCTAATCCCGCAAATGTGGTTGGAAGGTGGGTAAACGAGATGTTCAAATGTAAAATAATTTTTTATATCTAATTTTATTATAATAATGATTAAGATGACCTAAATTTGATTGTTATATGTATTATATAATTATTGTGACTTCAAAATCAATTTAAATTAAAATAATTATGAAAATGATAGTTTTTATCAACATTGTAGTCGTTCTCAATATTAAAGAAAAATTGAATCTTTTCATAAAGAATTCCAAAAAATAAACCTATGTTAATTAAATCATTATGAATTCAAAAATAATGTTTATCTTAAAAAAATCCATTTATATGAGTGTCAAAAATTAATTTTATAATTTTTCATATAAGGACATTGAAAACAGTTCATTTTAGATAATATTAGTTTCAAACATATAAATAATTTTCCAAAAACTTTATTTTGCATTATCAAAACCATTATAACTAATATTTAAAAATTAGTTATTAATATTCATATCAAATATTTATTGGACAACTTATAACTATATAATTAAAATTATTATAATAGTAAAGTGTTACTTTGCAAAAACTCAGTTTTGTGTGTAACGCAACCCACGTCGGTGTTGTGTGTAATACATGATTACCTTGGTGTTGTTTATAACTTAATCCAAAAAATTTGGTTTTATAAAATAACCAAAATATATATTTTGTGTATGTGAATGAAAATATCAAAATATTTAATTAATTATAAAAGAATGTATTCCAAAAATATCAGGGTGTTACTTTCTACCCCCCTTGAAAGGAATTTCTCCCTCGAAATTCATTGGGGGTAATCAAAGGGTTAATGTATGAAGGATCCTTTCATAGAAACCCTCATAAAAAATCAATTCTAAAAATTCCTTTTAAAATGGAATAAATGGAAATTTAAAACTAACCAAAGTATCTCATAACAAGGTTTCTACATAAGATAAGATAATTGAAGAGTTGGGAATATAGGGAAAGTGTATATAATCATAGAGATTGATAAAGATAATGAAACACTAGATAGTGTGTCATCCATAAAAATTTAGCAATCATATAACCATGAATTAAAACTATTAAATTTGACAATAATATCCTCAAAAATGATGATAATAGGATACCCTTTTAGATCATGATTCATTACCTATTTTTGTGGAATTTTCGAGATAATATATATTTTATTTCATCACAATATCATTGTTTATCATGCCTTGATCACTTTCTAACTCATATTTTATTCAATAAAATGAAGTTGAATTTTTCATTCCTTAAGGTTTATCAAATCATGTGGTCCTCAAATATAATTATATATCATTCCATATATATTTATCACAATAAAAAATTTATAAAAAGTTATAAAATTTTCATAAGTTCACATATGGTAAGATTAAACTTTATTCTAAAAAACGTCATCTGATGGTTAACATTAACCTTCCATAAGTGGATAGCCTTACAATCCTTCCAAAAACTAAAAATACAAATCCTTAGAACGAGGTGAACTTGATAGACTTAACATTTATCCATCATATATCACAATGTATCTATTGTTGGTCATATTAAAAACATGTGAATTACATTATCATGCATTCTCTTTACTATACATTCATATTAGAAACATTTATGTTTCCTTATTATTATGTCAAAAAAGATGTGGACTTAATACTTGATATCATAAACCATTTTTCAACAATCCTTAACCAGTTATAAGGAAATAATTACCATAAAATTTACTTATTCATATCTAAAATGTCATTTTGAAAATATCATTATCTTGTCATCATGATCATATTATGATTTACCCTTCCCTTAGTCGTGTATTTTCCAAAAACATCAACTTATTACCTTAATCATTGTTTCGGATTACCAGTACCATTCAATATATTCTATTAAATCCTAATGTAAAAAATACATTGTACTATTAAATAGATGTTTCATTCTTCTATAATTCCATAAATGAACTTATACAACATTATTCATGAATTCAAATATATAAACACTCAATCATTTCACAACTTCATTGTCATACTCTACATAACCAATAGTGAGTTCATGTAGTTTTCCTTATATCTTTTCCATAAAATGTTGCTGATGTTGATCATTTTCAATAACCCATGGATTAGGGAATTGGTTAGAATAGAGCCCATTATCCTTACACTTTTAGAACTGATGTGGGGGAGGTTCATTCTATACAGTTTTCACTCCATTTTAATTGTTAGATAACATCTTCCCATCACTTCAGCAACCAAAAGATTGATTACCTTCCTTTAGTCACATAAATTATTTACTTGAACCCTCAAGAATATCTACTCCCTAATTTTTCCCACACAAAGAGCATAATGGACAGCTACTCTTTTTCCTTTCATGGTTTTCAGATTTCCCCTTAATATCCATCTTCATATTCTTATCAAAACAATGTTATTAGTACGTGAATCCATCCTCCATTTCAACATTGATTTCACAATTCTAAATATCATTATAGGTACTATATTATCTTCTGGATAATGAATATTTGAGATTTGAGTTTATGCCAGTAAAGAACTTATAATATTCACTTTCAGGATTGATGATAATCTCAGAAGCATACCTCACATTTCTCGTGAAATTGGAAACATAGGTACCAACAAATTAATTTTCCTTTCCTTTAACATAAGAAACTCATTCTCTATTTTCATATGTAGAATACGAGGAAATTACATATTGGAGAATAAGTTATTGAACATGTCCCAATCCATGGATTCAATATTATATTTCAGCCTTTTATTCTTTATTATAGTCAATAACTAGCCTACTTCTCATTCTAAATGATAAATAGATAGAATGATTTTCTCGTGATCCAAAAAATGGAGAACATAGAATATCTTCTCAGTAGTAGTGATCCATTTCTCAATAACAAGTGTATCAGAAGACCCATTGAAAGATGGTGAACATTGCCTCGTGATGGAATCAGTAGAAATTTATTCCCTCTATTTCATATTTGGAAGTCCATCATGATACATTTATTGAGAATGTTGGTTGATCATATCAAGAAGATTTTTTATTCAAACTCACATTTAATTCATTTTTTCCAAAGGAAAACTATTGAATTGTCTGTTTCAATTACTATAAATGTTGTTGCTTTAGGTTCTATCCATTGAATAAAACTAAATTAATAATTTAAGTAATAATTATAATAATATGGAACCACATAATCATGAATACTCACTTATCAGATGTATAACTTGGGAAACCATCTTTAATATATGACACCATAGGTTTAACCTAGGATATTCATAGCAAATTTTAATTTTAAATCCATCATAATGGTTCATGAATTGTTTTTTAATTTTCAAATCATATCCCTTAGAGTGTCAAACTAGGCGGTCAGCAAGCCACGTAGTCATGTACTAGGTTATAATCAAGTTATGCCTGACACACCATGGTAGGGTTGTCACTCCAAGGTACATCTGTGACTGAGCCACATACACTTATATTATCAAAATAAGGATTTAATGCTATGAAACCCCTTAATCTTTCATTTACCAAATTTACATGACATAGTAATAAACAATAACTCATTCATAGACATATCCTTCGGCACATACCTAGACACATCCTTGGAAATATCTCTAGGGATCTCACAATAGTTTTTGCATCCTAGTTTCTAAAGGTTAACTAAACATTCACTTTGATACCGACTATAATGAATCATCCTTAACATACATGGAAATTACCTAATTTTTTAGAATACTTAATATAGTACAGAAATAGACACCCAAATACCATATTAATTTAAGGCATTTGGAAACATGAAACACATTTTTCTAATGTGGTGAAAGATCTTCAATATCCCCCATAATGAAATTCATCTTTATTAACCCTAACTAAAACATTTCCTTATAACATTAGTAAAATAATCAATAAGAAAAATGGTGAGCTCAATTGATCAGTAAGGGTAAATAGTGGATACATGTAATCATAATCATGATCATAAGTATATCAGAACGTGTTCATTAAAGTAGATGATTATACCCTTCATATAAAAGGTCATAAACATTAATCCTGGAATAAATATAGGTATTTCATTAACTATGAATCATTATGAAATAAATAACCTGATTCATTGAATCATAACATAGGAATAATGAATATAATTGTGGCAAAAACATAAGAATATAATAATTATTTCAATATAATTCATGTCATTTCTACTAAAGACATTTTTTAAGTATGGTTTCACTTTTCATACCATAAGGGTAGTCATGGTTAACTAACATAATCATCATTGTAGTCATGGTTCACTTCCATAACCATCATTATGTACAAGTTCCTTCATGTCTGTTTCATGTAATACAAATTTTTACCCAATGCATTGGAGAGAGATATAGGTCCCACCCATATCATAACGAAATCATACATACATGTTCCAAAAGAGAATAAACAATAATATCATAGCCAATTTAATGGAATGGATGTCAAAAAAACGTAATCAAATAATAACCAATGAAAAATATTTAGGTTTTATAACCATTTTATGAAATGCATAACTTGTGAACATAATGGGGTTTATTAAACATCATTCCATATAAAAATAAAGCTATTCAATGAAATAATATTAATGGTTTTCTTGAATTATAACAAATTATGTCATCATATGTGTTGAAGGATTTTGAATGGTCACTAAGAACATGAAAATCAATTTTTAAAAATAAAAAAATTTCATAACCCTTTTCCTTAATACAGCATTGAAATCATAAAATGTAATCAATAAAATCACTTAAAGTTATCCTTGTGTAAAATATCATTTCATTGTTGAAATAGTATTCTTTTCATAAAAATACACACAATTTTAAAATAAAACATTTTATTTGAAAATAAAATTGTAAAATAATGATTAAATATTCAAGGTAAAAAAGGAATAATGATTGAAAAAAAATTCATTCTTACCGTATAAGCTAAAAAAATCCTCTTGTACTTTTGATGGAAATATAGAAAAATACCTCATTTGGAAGAAAAATATTTCAATCTGTGAAGTAAAAAGGTTAAAAAATGGGTAAAAAATAACTTTAAAATTCAATGGGAGAATATTAAAATATTTATTTTAATATCATGGATGTAGATGATAAATATTACCTAACAGAGGTTTAAAATGAAACAGTCCCAAATATGGACTAGATTTTGAAAACAACACTCATCACATTATAATCAAAAGAATCATATGATCCATGTATAAAATAAAATTAAATGAAAATTTAAATATCGTAATCTTCTATATAGGACAAATAAAATACATTAATGGTCATTATATACACCACATATAAGAAACAAGTACTCTATGAGGCATGTGTCTCATAGAAATAAAGGTGAGACAAAAATCTACCTATCATAGGTTTGATTCCCTTTTTCTGTGTCCAAAAATATTATATAGTGGTTATAAACATATTATTAACATATCAGGGAATCATAATAATAATTATGATATCATATATTATTCATTTATGACATTGAATTACCTGTTTATTGACAATTACATGCCTAACCAATGTCACCAGTAATAATCGATTCATTTATCGTACGTGCTTTGAATTTATATTCTTGATCTTATTACATATATAATTATTTAATTAATTGTAGTATTTAATAAATTGTTTATATATCATGTATATTCATCATATAAATGTATACAACAGAGAGATATATGAACTGGAATAAATTGTTCATGGAGATGGCAGTCCATATGTATACATGAACACTATTTATGTTTTCTTATCGCATTGAATAGAAGCAAGTAAATAACATATATATAATTCTAGTAGAATTATTATGTCATATATTTCATTATTATATATTATATATTCATTATATTAATTCATTAATGGTTAGTGTGGTGAATGAATCTCATCGCGCCGTTGAGACGGTAAGTCGTACGTACGCATGAGTGATGGTATCATTATCCTAATTGTTAAATCGTAAAAACTTTTAAGGTATATTATTTAAAAATAATAATTATCATTTAATATTAATTATTTTAATTCATTATATTTGTATTTATATTAATTTAAATATTTTATAGATGAAACACAGTTTACCCCATGGTGTTGAGACGATAAGCCGTACATACGCACAAATGGTGATATTATTTTTCATAGGATAGTTAGAAAGAGTAATATGGTTGTACCATAATAATAAACACATATAAATATATATTATATTATTTATTTATTAATTTATTATGTAAACATCACAGGACAAGTAAGTTTAAGAAGAAAAGATCTTTGAAATAGTTATTAAATATTCACCTTGTCTTGAAGTGTCTTTTATTGATTTTCTCAAAAGGACTCCTTATATTGGCCATCATCTAAAAGTATGGACTCTCAGATGAAGTTAGGGAAGGTGGGTGGAGAAATAGTTAGGGTTTGGAAGATCCAAGTGGATTTATAACTGTGAATAAAAGAGAAGGATATGTCCCCTTTTATAAGAGGGGAAAGGGGCACCTTGGGAATCTCCAAAACTATTAATTTATTATAAATTTATTTTTGAATTAAAATAGCTCAAAACTGAGTTATTTGTAGGTTAAGATGAAGATGTGTAGAAATATTCTCAACAAATTAATTTTAGACATGTTTAGGTCACAAAATTATACTTATCTTTTGGCATTAACCTTTAGTTAAACAATTTGTGTCATACCATGACTACATGTCTTTTTTACACTATTTAGTTAATATAATTAAAATAAAATGCCAAAATAATCTAAATAGTTTCATTAATGAAATATTTAAAATTATCCTATTTAGGTCAACAATATATATTTTTAATAATTTTATTTCATCTAATATAATATTATTTATTTTAAAATCTTATTTGTGTCAATTTTGACACTATTTATCACATGACTTTTTAAAAACACATAACAACATGATTCATTAAAAAACTACATTAAATCATCCCTAAATTTTCATATTATTCCAATAAATTAATTTATATAATAAAATATCTCAAATGATATTTATTTTAATATTATTACTATCATTTATTTGATTCGTCCTTTAATAAATCTTTTACTACATCATCACTATGTCACAATTAAATTTTATTATATAATGTCTAAAAATTTTAAATAAATTATCATGATGTAGAAAAAAAATTTATATTTCTAACTAATTTTTATAGTCTTCCATAACAATTATATAAAGTCATATTACAAATGATATAGTGATTAAAATTTTTATATGACATCATCAACTCTCTTTTCAGTAAAATATAATAATTGTCCTAATCGACAAAAATTGGCATAAATGATCATTTTTTCTACCTAAAGTTGATTTTGGTAAAAAAAAACTTATCCAATTAAATTGGAACAAGATTTAGGGTAATTTTCTGTTTTTAAGTCATTT
Source organism: Viscum album (assembly GCA_963277665.1). Classification (NCBI taxonomy): domain Eukaryota; kingdom Viridiplantae; phylum Streptophyta; class Magnoliopsida; order Santalales; family Viscaceae; genus Viscum; species Viscum album. The sequence goes on from OY728141.1 coordinate 1,553,713,637, forward strand.
TTTTCTTTTAATTACCATATTGACCATTAAGAGTGATAACGTAAAATTTAAAATTTACTATTCACAAAACTTATTTTGATCCTTTTAGACCAAATTTTTCATTATAATTACACCCATTTATGCCCATTATTAATAATTAAATTAAAAAAGTGTTATAATTATGTATAATGATAATCTAGTAATTGTGGCTAGAACGCAGGTAAAAGAGACCTTCAAAAGTTCAATAATTTTAAATATCTAATTATATAATAAGAATGAATACAATGACCTGAATTTAATTCATATATTTATTATTTATCTATTTTAAATAAGAATCAATTTAAATTAAACTAATTTTGAAAAAATTTGTTTTTAACAACGTTGCAATATTTTTGACTATTCATTAAAATTGAAACTTTTCAGAAAAATACCAAAAATTCACCCTATATTAATCTTGTCTTCATTAATTAAAAAATAATGATCATTATATCAATATAAATTTTACAAGTGTCTAAAATTTATTTTATTCATTTATATAGAAGGAAAATAAAATAAATTCATTTAAGATAGTAGTAGTTTTAAACATATAAATAATTAACCAAAAATATATATTTTTCATTATCCAAACCATCACAAATAATATATAAAAATTAGCAATTAAAATTCATATTACATTTTTAATATCTAGGTTACGACTATCTCATTTAAATTATTATAATATTAATGTTTTTCTTCACAAGAAACCTAGTGTTTTGTGTAATGCTACCCAAGTTGGTGTTGCGTATAGTGAAATATTTCATTGGTGTTGCATATAACATAATACAAACATAGTTATTCTATATAATAAACAAAATCAATATTCAGTGTTTCCTGAAGTGAAATATAAAAAAAATTAAATAAATAAAAATAAATAAATTCCTAAAATCTTGTGGTGTTACATCATTATAGTATAAAACTACATTCATGCTGAGTACTTTATGCCAAAGATTCCGTTATCATTTTTAATAAAATTAAAAAACTTCATTATTTATAAAATGATAGGATGATTTCTTTTAAAAATAAAATTATGGTTAAAAATGAATTTCAACAGTCATTTTAAGACATTTTCGAAAAAAAATTATGAATTAATCTATTTAGAATAAAATGGATTTTTGACATAAGAGAGAGATGAAGTCATTTTAAAAAAATTCTATCAATAATTTTAAGTATTGAATAGTGTAAAATTGTCTTCAAAGATGATATAATTCCTGAATAAATTGAGGAGAAAAAATATATGATGTTCAAGAAAATATTTTAATATTATTTCCTCACATTGATACTTCAACATAAAAATACAAAATATAAAGGTTATTCTACCAAAAATCCTTTTCCACTTTGGTAACACCTCAATGATAAGACTCATGAAATAATAAAATCATTTGAACTACGAATATCACTCAAATAATGAGATTCATGATATAAAAAATCAATTTAGAAGTTGATACCTAACAACCCCAATCCCTCACTCCACAACCTGATGATACCATCATTAACATTACGTTTCATAATTTGACATTGATGATGGTGATCTAATTGTATCTATCCCAAATAAAAAAATCAAAAGGAAAGTATTGTATCACATATATTCTCAAGGACCTATTAGGTTTATAATTATATATAATTATGATGAAAATTTAAACAAACTTTTACCATGTCATTAAATGATCATTTATCCCACTTAAAACAACTTTCCATTGATCCACATTAGGTCATAACAATAAACAATATGAAACCCTTCTAGAAATAATTAATTTTACATCGTTCATGATATCCTATGGAAAAATAAAAAAAATTGTGATCTCAAGTGACCATTAAGAGTAAAAAAAGCATTAAAAATAGAATTTCATGAGTGAGAATAATATGAGAATAAGGGTACGATTACATAATCTTAGTGTATGAGCATAACATAAGAGAAATCATAACCATAAATATATGAATCATCATACATGAAAAGATGGAATAAGGCTTCAAAAAGAAAATATAAATAAAAATAAATAATCATGATCCATATTATATTATTCATGATTAAAGGAATCATTAATAACATGTAAAAGAAAAATTGAATTTTTTTTTGGTATATTGGGACATAATTATAATTGAACACATATAATACCCTTAAAAATGAATAACCATACAAATGACATCCAATATAATTCTCTAGATAACATCATAAATATACAATGTACAAGAGTGATATCTGGGAACCCCTATTATGGAAGAAAAATAGTGCTCACCTGGTACGATCTGGGTGAATATAACAAATAATTTATATGTGGATCACCTGGTACTATCTGGGAACAACCATGGTCAATAATAATTTGAACCTTCTTTTCATGATTTATGTACATAAATTATTACCCTTAAAATAAAATCATCAAAAAAAATATTCTTTTTAGAAAAATATTACCATTTGGAAAATAAATAAGTTCCATGACAATCTCTTTGAAACATGATAAACATGTAGAATAGACATGGGTTTTTTAAAAATATCTTTGGAACAAAAATAAAACATGTAATATAAATAGATATCATAACAATTTCATTGAATCGTTATTATCCCATTAAAAAAATTTGTTCCATAAAAAATCTATTTGAAACATGAGTAACCAGTAGGAATGAAATGAGTTCCATAATAATCTCTTTGAAAAATTATTAACACATGGAAAATAGATGAGTTACATAATAATCAATAAAAAACATGACTAACACATGGGAATGAAAAGGATTCTAAATATATCTATTTGAAAAAATATTAATCCATACAAATAAATAATGAGTATGGTATCACTATAAAATATACCTATTGATTCATAGGTAACAAGAGGAGTTTCTAAACATTATGAATGGAAGTCCAATTAATAGTTAATTAAAAATATTCATGAGTAAAATAACCTTATCACTTTTATAACCACATTTAAAAGTAATAATTGAAAAAATAATATGAAAATAATTTTAAATGAAAACAACCAAAGAAATATACAATGGAATCCTGAATGAAAATAATGTTTAGGAAGATGATAAAAAAATTTCATATTGTAAATGTTAAAAATAATAATCCTTATGAAATTATTTTTGAAAGTATATGAAGAGTTACATATTTAGAAAATATTAATCAATTTACATTAATAATAATTTATTATTATTTAATAGACCATATAAATAAATTAAAAAATAATATATTTTTATGAAGATTTTTTTTAATTTTTTTTAAGAAATCATGGACTTGGTTGATATGTATACCAAATCTATAAGAAAATAAAATACGAGTGTCACTTACAAACATATTTCATGATGTTTAATTAATAAATTATGAAATGAAAATAATTTTTTCAAAAAAATCATAACCAAAGAAGTATAATGATATGTGGTTCAAGAAAATAACATCAAACTACTTTACATAAAATAATAATAAACATTAAAAATCCAGAAAATAATGGTGATTATAATATAAATAATTTTTCACTTTAGAAACCTCTTGAATTATAAGACCCATGAATGAATAAAATCATATGATACTTTTAAATATCATAAAAAACTGTGTTTCCTTATATAAATTATCAAAATGGTTTGTAGATACATCTCATAAAATATGATAAGTGTGTAATATTAAAATATGGCTCAACAAAGGGATATTGAGATGAATTCTCTAATAGATTTGTTAATCACTAGATACAAACCCCATTAAAATGGAGAACCTTAGTTGAATTTTTAAATCCAGATAAAATTAATGAAGGGAGTCTTTATATAAATTCATGTGAAGTATATATACCATAGAATAAAATTAAGTTGTGAATGTGGAATATGTCTCACATAAGTAAAGGAAATATGTGAAAACCCTTACCAAAACACCGTACATTCATTTTATATCATTTAAATCCTAAATACAGAATTTTATATTTTATTGGATTTATTAAGAACTTTTTTTAGGTTTAACACCTTATACATAATTAATTTAATTTATTTCATTTTTTTAATAATTAAATATTAAATTAGGTATCTCCAGATCAGGTGTTTTGAGTATATTCGGTTCATTGTATAAAAATGGATTTGGTGTGTTAGTAGTGGTAAAAATATTCATAATTTTAGAATCTCATGAATAATAATCTTTGAATTTTTTTCATATTTTTGTAACATCCTATAACTATTTTCTAGTATTCTGGGGATGTGCGTGGTTGGTGCATAGTTTTCCTAAACTTTGATTGCACCTAGAGAAAATTATAAAAATCATGGTAGTGGAATTTTCCATTACTGGTGCATGGATTGACAAATTGTGTACCCACATAGTGGTAACCATGGAATTAGAAATACTAGGTGCAGAACTTGGGCGCCAATTTTCTAAACAATGCACCTTTTCCCTGGAAACCATGTGTACTATTTTTTTAATATGAAATTATTATGTAAATTCCCAAAACCCCTCTTTTAAGTCCATAATGGGCCTATATGACCTCAAAATGATTTTATCTACCTTGTAGGCCCCAAGGGATGTTTTGGACCCTTTACACCCCTATGAAAGTGAATAAAAGCTAAAAACATATCATTAGGTGTTCTATTGGTATGTTTCGTCTTTCCATTATATATCCATATATCTCTCATCATTCCTCCCTTGGGTTTTGTAGACAAAATTGTTTATTTTTATATTTAATCCCCACTATTTTTAATCTTACACCAAGGATGTATTCTTGGTTTCCTATTATTGACATTCTATGTTGGTGAATTCTATTTAGGGTGTTTTTCTTTTAGATCATGTGATCCTGATGTAGGTGGTTCTATTTTGATTGGCCAATTTGATTAACCCAAAATTGATTGATTAAATTTCAATTATATTATTTGAATCTAAATACATTAAAATTATTTCTATTCTTTGATTAAAAATAAATTTCCATTGATAAATTATATTGTAATTTTGAAATTCTATATTTGGCATTAAATTAGGAAAACCCCCAATTACCTTGAATTTGGGTATGTTTGTGAAGTTTATGGAAATTGGGGAAATTTAAATTGATAAATTGTTTTTATATAAAACTATGCAATTTAATTTGTTAAATTTAGGTTGGTAAAATTTATTGGATAGAATTATATAAAAATTGTATTTAATGAAAATGGATTAAAATGGATTTGTTAGAAGCCATTGGGTTTTATCTTTGAAAATGTCATTTTATTGATTAATAACTAGTGAGTTGGTTTTTAAATATAAATTGGAATATTAGAAATTTATATTAGGATGTATTTAATTTCAAACTCTTTCAAAATAATTTTCCAATTGTTGACTTTGTAGTAGCGTGCATGGAAGCCTTCGTAGTTTATGAATTATTGCAAAAACAGCCTATGATTTACATTGTTCCAAATAATAAATGTAGAGTCTCACATCACCGATAGAATGGTGATGAATTACACTTGTCCATTTCCATAGGTATATGTCTATACACATATTTTTCTATTATATTGAGTTAGAGGGATTCTCATATCCTTGAACTATGATACATTTTGGCACATGACTGTGTTACTCACTTTCTAATATTTGATATATATTCAATTGATTATGGAAAACTATGTTACATTACTTATGAATTTATATTAACTAATTTTTTATAAGAAAATATGAATCAATTTATTTATATGTTTTCCATCAATTGAAATGTGAATCTTTTGTTTAATGTATTTCAATAATTTCAAATATAAAGTATGACTTTTTAAAATATAGTTTTGAAATTACAAACATTTTTAATTTGAAAATTTAAAACATTATTTAGTTAATTAAATGTGGCATATCTAATGGAATACGTGGTGATTCCCTACAATGATTTTAACTCACACCCTACATAGGCCTTCTCAAGATTATATACTACATCATTTTGTGTTTGAGCTTGGTAAATGCACCATATAGAGGTGGTTATACTTGTTAATATTTGGGTTTGGATATTTGTGTCCACTAGTTCATGGGTTATTTGTTATGTCTCTATTATTTTAGTATTTTACATTTGGTTGATTATACCTATTTGACATCTGGTAAACTTATCCCAGTTAAGTTTCCCTTGTATTCATACTAACATGTTTATCTTACTTCCATGATGTTCATTGAAAATTTGTTCCCACTTGAACTTTTTATGATGCCAGGTGCTAGGTGCAAACCCATGGAGATTGGGAACACCCTTAGGTCTATGTCATAGACTGATCGATAATCTGGTAACAATGTCACCAGATATTTTTCATGAAAAAGTCTCATTAGAGATCCAGGTAAAGTTTTTTTCTTGATGTTAGTATGCAGTTTTTTATATTGTTAGGATATGGGAGGTATTTTTGATTTAGTGTTTTTCTATCTCTCACCACAAGTACCCCAAGAACTCCTCCATATACTAGGGGTGGCAATAAAATCTGAGTGTACAACAACTCAGGGATTAATTTTCCTAAGTACATGTACACACACACATGCACAACCTACTGAATGAAAAAGTGCAGTGGAAAATAGAAAAAGATGAAACCCTTATATAAATATACCAAACTTGAATGGACCACTAAAAACACATGTATAGTAAAATAAACTGAATGTAAAATGGGGAAAACTACATACCCAACCATAAAATAAAAAAACCTAGATGTAACAAAAGTGTAAAATAGCTAAGAGATCCCCTCTTATTGATCTTAAGATACGACCACTATAGGGGTGCATGGATTGAGTACAGTGGTCATAGCTTGAGATCCATTAGTGGATCACTCTCAACTATTTTACATTTTAGTTACTACTATGTTTTGGTACTTTTCTACTTTAGTATGTATTTTTCACCTTTTTCAAATTCATTTTATTTGAACATAATTATACTATTTAGTGGCTTATACCTATTTGGTTTATTTATAGAAGGGTTTCAACTTTTTTTCATTTTCCCTATGAACATTTTCATTGATTTGGTTGTGTGTGTGTCTATACAGGTACATAGGAAAAGACCTCCTTGAGTTGTTGTGCCATCAGTGCTTGGTACCACCCCTATCTTATGGAGGCAGGCATGGTGTAGTTCTAGCTAGATCCCAGATCCCCAAGAAATATTTCCCAAACCACCCCCAGTGACTTAAGAGGTAGCTGTGATTTAGTGTCTATCCAGCTCTCACCGCAATGAACCTTATGTTACTAGGGGTGGTTTTGTAAATATATCATGAGGATTAGTTCTATTATTTTCCCTACTTTTGATTTGGATGTATTGAAATCCAAAACATGTTTTTTCTATATGTTTGGATAAATTTCCCATTTTTATCCTTTTGGTTTTTAATTTTTTGTCTTCAATGCTTTCTATTAAGGGTGCGTAGAATAATTCCTCTACAAAGATGATAAAATGTAATCTAGGTTGAAGCTATTAATGATTATTAGTGAGAAAGACCTATTGTGGATCTCAGTCTATTTAAGGTGAGAGTGCGTACTATCCATGATCTCGGACATGAACCAAAACTAGTACTAGTTGTAACTCTAGTCGTGGAACCTTAGAGGGAGATCATTTGAATTAGTTTTCAAGAGTTACTTCTCCAGAAGACCCCAATGATAAATGTCACACATTATCATCAAGGGTTTAAGGAATGTTTCACTAGGATGGAGTGGTTTTCTGGTTGTTAGAGACACCAGATGAAATAAGTTTGAAGTGTCCCACATTAGTTTTGGAAGGATTAATATAGATATGGTGGTAAAAAATGGTGACATAGAAGAAGCATGAGGTCTTAGAGTTGAAGGACTTCATGGTTCTTTTCACCAACTAGTTCTATATAGATTTGATGATGTGGGACAAGGACACTGAGTTTTTAAAACTTGATTAGTTTAAAGACACCTTGAAAAAATATAAAAAAACCTTTTTTCTAATCCGGTACAGTTTTCAGCTTATATATAATCGAATGAGAAGATAAAGGAAAGTTGGATATGTTAGTACTTCGACTAGATATTTTTTCTCAAGAATTTATACTGATTGTTCCTTTTTAGATTAATGTATTAGATAGATCACTGATTGTTGAAATGGATCTATCTAGAAAGTTATGGTTTTCAGGATTTCTTGTTTCTCCTAGTGGATGTGTGAGTTCCTCTAAGGGGAAGAGAAATAATGACAATAATCATGGTGATTCTGGATAGTAGGGTCATTCCAGTCCTTTTCCAGTTCTTGGGAGAGGCCCATTAGTTTTTTACCAGTGGAAAATGGTAGGTACTTCAGTGAGGGTCTACACTGAGGATCCCAAGGTATGTGGTTCCTATAGATGCTCAGGTCATTTTTAGATGTTTTTTATGTTTATTCCACTAACATTAGTGGCACTATATTTTCAATGACATATAAAACAATGATGAAATAATATTATTCTTGATCAAAGCGGTTCCAGACAAATGCATCTGAAACAATGATTCTTTACACAGTGGAAGATTTTCTTAAGGAAGAAAATATAGGTCCAATGACTAGGTGAGATGCCATTACTATATCTTAATCATTATTGATTGATTTATTTGATATGGGTGAATTTTATTCATTTTTTTCAACCTAAATTTATAATATTTTAATATTCCTACAAATACTTTTTCATAATTGATGGATATTACAATAATCCTTCTTATGAAGAGAGAGCATGTTCTCCATAGCCCTCCTTGGTTTTCTCTCACTCAGATGTTTATCTTTCCTTGAGTTTTCTGGTTCTAGACTTGAAACCAATTTATGTCAAATTCAAGGTGGATTATCTCATTCCAATAAATCCTAGATTAATTATTGTATTTGATGGTTCCCCGTTATTTCATCTGATGGGGTTTTCCTAATCATTTAAGGTGAATGGAACTTGATGTTGAGCAGATCCAGACATTCTTATATAGAGTACAAGAAATTCATATTTGTGTTAGATTTTTACATGGAGTGACAATTTTCTATTGGTGATATTCATCATGTTTTCATCTAGTTTATGGTTGTGTTACCATGTGACTTATATGGTTTCCCACTTGTACGATAGTTAGAGTTTCTTATCGACATAGTGTATGTTACTCAATCTGTGACTATTGCATATTAAAACATGAACCAACTAAAATGAAGGAGTGAGGTATCTGATGGATGATCTTCTAAATGAGTTATTTATTCTCTCAAATGTGTCACCTTGGGTGGAGTTGGTTCCATTTTCAAAGAAAAATGATGGTTCACTAGGGCATTATGTTGATTATCAAAAATGAAAACAATTTTTGATAAATAAAAATTATCTTTTTCCATGTATTGATGATCTATATGTTCACTTGAAATGGAAAATGGTTCTCAAAGGTTTATCTTTGGTCTGGCTACCATCAGTTTAGGATAAAAGAATATGATATTCAGAAAACTATCTTTTGGAGCATGTATGACAACTATGAATTCTTTTTCATTCCATTCGGTGTCATCAATACTCCTATAGTATTTATGGCTTTAAGGAACAAGATTTTCTATGACTATCATGGTACATTTGTGTTAGTATATGTGTATGAAATACCTATTTAATCTATGTCTGAGGAGGTTCATGTTTGTTATACAAGATCAATTCTCTAATTTTTGAGAAACCACATAAATTATTCCATTATTTCCAAATGTGGTTTTTGAATTTGATAAGTGAAGTACATGGGATACATGGTGTCATACCATGGTATCTATGTTGATATATATAAGGTGGAACCTATTGTGACATAGGAGAAAACACTAAATGGCTTTGAGATTTAAAGCTTCTAACGTTCATTTCCTTATAATCATTGATTTGTAAAGTAATTCTTAATGTTGGATTCTCTAATGACCGATCAAAATTTGAAGGGAGAAATTATTTCTTTGGATGATTAATGTTAGAGTTCTATTTTTGATATTAAATTTATTTTTACTAATATTCTATTTTTGACTCTTCCATAGGTCAATCAAGGTTATGTGGTCTTTTCTAATTCATTAGGTTCTGGATTGGGTTTTGTTTATATGTAAAGTGATATTTTCATTTCATATGGATCATAATATCATAGAAAAAATTATAATAACTACCAGACCCATGAACATGAACATTAAATTGTGATGTATGTGCTTAAGAGTTAGAAACATTACATTTATTGGGAATGGTTTATCATGTCTTCAAACCAAAATATCATCAATTATATCTTCTTGATAATATAATTAAATATCCTCTGGAGTATTTGGGTGGAATAACTACAATATTTCAACTTTGACAACACCCTTACCCCATGGAAATGGTATTTATTCACAAATTCTTGGAGAATAAGAATTCCAACCTATAAACTAAAAGAATCATAAGAAGATTGGAATAAAATGGATCTTTTTTAAATGTTTTATGTAGGATTTTGGGAATCAGGTGCCAAGGTTTCCTTGGCTAGTGTCCCATTTACATCCCCCATTCTTGAGATGATTCTTAATTATTGGAATCATGATGACAAGTAACATATAATTTGAGACTGTCTTTATGTTGGGGAGACCGTGTATGATAGGTCATTCTCCACTAAGCGAATTCTATGGTATTATAATCTCTTTGTTGCACCATTAGAGGTAAGAAAACTTAATTTCATAATTCCATGAGGGTTGTTCACCCAATAACCATGAAGATGTTCTATGACATGAAAAAATAGCTCTGGTGTCCAGTTATGATAGGGGGAATTGCTGATTTTTTCTCTTGTCATTACACTTTCCAACAGGTTTTGGCTATGCACGAGAATCCTTTGAGATTCCATCAGCCACTTCCAGTTCTGACATATAAGTGGGTTAAAATCTCTATGGATGAGTTGGTAGGGTTGTTGAATACCCATAGAAGGAAGAATACGATATGGGGTGTTATCGATTGGTTGACTATGCAGGTACACATTATACACATTCATGGTAAAACCAAGGATGAGATGTTAGAAAATCTTAATGTGAACCAGATTATTTTTTTCACAGAGCTTCATCTGCTATAGTATATAATAGGGATCCATAGTTCAATTCTAACAGTTGGAGACGACTTCAAGATGAAATTCGATCTCATGTCCATTTTGGTACGGCATACCATCTCTAGTTTTATAGATAGACAGAAAGAGTTATACGTATTCTTATGGATTTTCTCCATGCCAGGTTCTATGAATTTGGTGGGTATTGGAATGATATCATTGTTCTTGTTCTATTTTTATATAAAAATTTCTTCCATTTCATGATTAGAATGGATCCTTTTTATTCCTTTTATGGCCCACCATTATATATCTATTATGTTGGTTTTAGATTAGTGAAGGTTACTTAGAACGGTGATGGTTCCAGATAAAATAATAATGATTCAGATGATACATCAGAAAATGTTTATAAAAAAGAGTATTTATAAGTATTATGCTAATCATAATCATAGGAGATTGTATTTTTTAATTGGTGACCACTTTTCACGAATGTTTTACCCAATTTTGGTCGTTTTGGACTTGGGAGGAAATAGAAGATTTATCCTCATTTTTTGGGACCTTTTGAGTTTACTTAAGTTATGGGAAATGAGTCTTATCATTCAGTACATTGGACACATCTGGAATCGATACATAACATGTTCTCTATATCATAGCTATGAATGTATCTATCCAATCTATCTCATGTGGTGAGATTGATTAATCTTGATGTTGAACTTGATTTATCCATGACTAAACATCCAATGAGGATAGTTGATTATGAAACCAAGGTTCCTCATGAGAGGACAATATCATTGGTTTAGGTGCTATTGTATCCTGATTATGATTCTTATGAGATGTGGGAGAGGGAGGAACTAATGAGAGAGAAGTGGACTCATCATTTTGGAATGGGATCCTTTTAAGAGTCTTCATAGGGAAAAAACATTTCTATAGTGTGGAGGTTGTATCATCATGTTACTATTTTTATGTGTTTCTAAACCCAACAATTATCATTCATTGGTTGGGGTTTATTTAGGGTGTCTCTGATTTAATACATAGATAATTATGAAAATTCTTAGGTCGTGCAGAGTTTGAATATATTTTTCCAATATCGTGCACCCAACTATAGAAAACTAAGAAAACTAATGTAATGGGATTTTCCACTATTGGAACATGGTTTGAATTACAGTTCACCCACATAGTAGTAACCTTGATCTTAGAAATAAAGGGCACATGAAAATTGAAAATGACTTGTCTAAACCATGTTGATCTTACTAAGAAAATATCGGTATGGGTTTTTGAATCAAAAATTGTGTTTCAAAATCCCAAAACACATCTTTTAAGTCCTCAATAAGCTTCTTAGAACCTATAGAGATTTATTATTTCATAGAGGCTCCTAAGAGAATTTTTGGACCCTCTATACCCCTAATGTTTCAAATTGAATAGAGGATAATGATGTTCAATCATATCCATGTAGTTTCCCTCTTCATGTTCTCTATCTTTCTGTCTCTCCTCTTTAGTCCCCACGGATTTGTAGATTCATGTGTTGATTTTTAAATCTGACTCCCACTATTCTAAATCTAAAACATGTGTCATATTCTAGTTTTCCTATTTTTGACATTCATTATTGGTGATTCCTAATTATGGTGTTGTGATTCTAGAACCCAGGATTTGGCGGTAGGTGGTTCCTTTTTTATGGGACCTTCTAATGAACACTAATTTTCTTAGTTTAATTTCAATTATTTAATTTTAATCTAATTTCTTGTAAGAACCTTTAATTTTTTATTTATAAACTCAATTCTATTAAATTCGTATATCTTATCTATAAAATTTTATTTTTGGTATGATGTTTAGAAAAAACCCCATTTCAATTAAATGGTGGACTCTTTGGAAAATTTATGGAAATTGAGGAAATTTAAATTGAGAAATTTGTTAGATGGAAATTTGTGGAATATAAATTGTTGAAATTAGATTGGTGAAATTGATTTTACGGATTTTATTTCAAAATTTTATTTACTGAAAATGCCTTAAAATGGTTTTGATAGAAGCCATTTGAGTTTATCTTTAAAAAAACATGTTTTTTAATAAAAACCCATGTTTTTGTTTTGGAATAGAAATAGGAATATTTTAAATGGATAATGGGATGAATATAATTTTAAAAATTTTAAAATAAATTGTCCATAAATTATTTTTTACAAGAGAAAATTAAATCCAAGGTAGTTAGTGAGTTTTTGGGATATCAGTTTATAATAAAAAATGTTCCAAAACATAAATGAAACACATCACATTCTTGATAGGACTGTGACGAAGTCCTCCTTCCTACATCCTAATGGATGTGTTTTTACAAATATTATAATGTAACATTTAATGTTAGGTATTCCCATAGCCTTGAACAATTGTACCTTTTGAAACATGACCATGTTACTCACTTTTTTGTATTTGAAATATATACCATTGATCGTTGAAAACTGTTTTACCTTCATTCTAAATTCATATAAAAAAATTTATAAATTATTTTTATTATGATATTTTTATATAAATATTAAATCAATTATAATGTGAATATTTTTTTTTGAATTATTAAAAAAATCTGAATATAAATAATGATTTATTTTAATATTCATTTGAAATACCAAACCATTTTTTTAATATTGAATACATTATTTGGATAATTAAATGTGGAATATATTATTTAATACATGGTAATTTTCCAATGGGATTTTATTTGACACCTTACCTATATATTAATGTATTTTTAGATTATCTCCTTCCAAGTTAAATTAGGGAAAAAATCCCTTGTAAGTGTTCTAGCTAATGATATTTGGTCTTGGAGCACTATGTCTATTGGGACATGAGTTGTACATTCAGTATTATATAATTTGTTTGAGTACATTTGATTTTTATACTTGTTTGAATTATTTTAAACATTTAAATATAGAGTTAATACTGTTTTCATACTAACTTTTTTGCCTTACTTCATCAATTTATGTTGAAAATTAATTCCCACAGTGATTTTTTTTGATCCTATGTGCTAGTTACCAACCCTTGGGGATCTGTAACATTCTTCAAGCCATGTTAGAGATAGATTGGTCATCGGGTTACTAGCATACCCAGGATGGTTCACAACATTTTTACATAAATTATATGTTCACAAAATATTCATTATTAATGTATATTAAAATGAATAATATTACAATCACATACATAGTAGGCTGTATATATGAATAAGTAATGGATCAATATTTCATTGGTAATTATGGATAGATGTGAATTAAAATTTTATCATTAATTAATGGTAGTAATGTTATAAATATAATATTTTTTTTATTTAAATATACTTATATAAATATATATCACACATTTCATTGGGATATGGAAAATTAATCACATCGCATCATAAATTTACTATTCGACACATGTGCAAGAACAACATTGTCATTTTTAGTGTAATAAAAAATGATATATTTATTTAATAATGATAAAAGTAAAATTAATGTTATTATTGTTTCATTTATATCAAATATATTCATCAATACCATCCCCATTTCTTTCTATGTAAAGCATTAGTGAAAAATTAATCGCATCAAATCACGTGGCGATAGTCTGTCATATATTGATATAATATTATTGTATCCCACACAGAATTGAAATTAGAAAGGTATATGTTAACTAATATTTGAAATGGTATAAATATGTTATTAATAATATATATATATAGATTTATATTTAATCCATCATTATATCAATACATGAGAGGAGATGATTGAAAATTGATGACATATGTTTTTGAGGTGATAGTCTGTTGCACATAAGAAAGGTGATTTTGTATCACATTTAGTGGAAAAGAATATAGATTTAGGTATTGAAATTTAAATAATAAAATAAATAAATATTTCATATAATTATGAAATTACATAATCAAAATTTAATATGTTTTTAAGGAAATGGAAGAATAGATAAAATAATAATGCTCGTTTAACAACGATACCTATTATTCTGAAAACCACCTTAGGATAACATGCAACTCCTAAATAAGTTAGATTAATGGTTAAAATAAGGTCTCTAGGATGTGGTTAGGTATTTAAGTATGAAAATTTTTTAGTTAATGGATGGGAAAAATTTATTTAAAGGATTAAAATGAGAGGAGGGGTGGCATTCTTTTATCAGTGAGGTGAGTGGAACACTTGTATTTTTTGAATACAAAAATGTGGACCAACCTTTTTCACAAGACACAAGGCACTAGAATAGAAAATTATAGAAAATTAAAAATTATAAGGTTGATATAATGAAATAAATTTATTTTATCCAACTTATAATTTCATTTTAATTCTTATATTTTTATTTTTCCCTTAAATATATATATTTTTTCCCTTAACTATAAAAATCAGTTATTATTATTTTTAATATTAAATATTTTAAAAAAATTAAGATAAATATTTTAGATAATATAAATTATTAATATTACATGTATTTAATCTATTTTACAAAATATTATTCATATAATTGGAAATTTTTATTTTAAAAATAATCCCGTAGTTGAAATGAAAAAGTTGGTTTTCAATAAGTGTATTCTTTATGAAAAAGATGATTTTATATTGAATATTTTACTTATAATAATCAATGTATGAATAATAAATAATATTTATAAATATATAATATATAAATTTATTTTTAAATAATTCCTTATTAGTGGTTTTTTAATTAACAAAAAATGAGAAACATTATGGACATAAAAACTGCTTTTAGAAATATCTTATTTTTGAAAAAAAAACCAATACTAAAATAAAATATATGTTTGTTAAAAATTAATTAAGTGGACTAAATATAATTAAATATTATTTATTTTACAATAATTAATATTAATAACATAATGGGAATTTTTAATTTCTTAATTCATTTAAAATAAATATCATTTTTAGAAAAATCGTTATTTTTAATTATTCACCGAAAAATAAATATTTTCCTTTAAATCCGAAAATATCACCAAGTTATATTTTAATATTCTTATATCATAAATAATTTTCATTCAATAATTCAATTTTATTATTTAAAAGAAACTAATTTAAATTTTTTTTAATGAAAATAAACAAACATTATTTTTCATGAAAATATATTTTAAAGAAGGAATAAAACTCTATTAAAAATTGATGGATTATTTCATAAAAAAAATCAATGATTTATATCTTTTATTAATATATTAAAGATATATATATATTTATTTAAAAACATATTTATTACATTTCATATCCTCTAATCTAAAGGTTAGTTTATAACATTTATATTTTTTTAGTGGTCATTTAATCGTTGTGTTGCCTTCCGAATATGCTTTAAAACATAGTTTTCTTTCATAAATTTTCATGGTGTTACATCCTCCCCTTAAATTTAATAAATTATTTCTAAATAATTTTATATTTATAAAAATTTTAAAATTTAGATATTTAAAATGAATACTAATTTTGTATACCCACATCGTAAAAAGGGTAGGTAAAAAATCCTCTTAATAAGAGATAAAAAAGTACTAGGGTATTCTTGAATAACACTTAGTAGGATTACAAATAGAAGAATATTGGTGGGAATTGATGAATTTTAAAGGGAATAAAATAATAAATTCTACATAATTATTTATTTGGAAAAAAATCATTGATCACAATAAATAGAATGGTCATTAGAAAATAAACAACCACAAAACTTTAATCCAAAGATGTGTGAAAAGGGTCAATGATATCACCAGAAATGATGGTAATAGGAATTAGTTTTCATGATCCTTTTTTATAGTATAAGAATTACTTTAACACATATACCTTGATCATGAAGAAAATACAATTACTTATTGAGAATAATTTTATAATTTTATCAATTTCTTCCACTATAACTTTATTTAATGAAAAAAAAGAATATTTATTATGAAATTTGCATGTATAAATAACAAAAATCATATTTTATAAGGCCATATAACAATAAAATGTAAAACCACTATATTACACATGTTTTTTTAATTAACCTAAACTAAAGTGGTTATCACTTGGTATCATAATTAAAAAAACACATTCATGTGTTGAAATAATAAATTAATCTATAAAATTCAATAGTAATACTCATAGTTAAAAAAATAATTCACTATATAAATTTCCATATATACCAAATAAACATAATAAACTCATCAATATAGAGTGTTCTATACTCAATGATTGTCTCATACATTTTATATTACTAGCCCAAAAATGCAGTGATCTTCTCATGAAATAATATAAATCACTTAGTCAATAAATCAATTTTCATTCCCATAGTCATCAATATGATAAAACATATGTTACCAAAATTACCTAAATATCTAAGATCATATAAAACAAAATGTATTTAAATACCTAAAAAACTATTTCTGAAAAATTTAATGTAATACTTCAAATTAATTTAGTGATTTTAATATACATTATCCTTATAAAAATCAACCTAATGTTTCATTAATTACTTTAATATCTCATCACTTAAAAACTAAAAAGGGGTGTTTAAGGAATTGCAATTTTTATAAAACATTATATTATAGTCCAATGATTGTATAAAGAATTATTGATATAACATGATGTGAAAACATTCTAATCTCAAAGATAATCTAAATCATTCCTTTGATACAAACTATTACACCCAAGTACCCGCACTCCCAAATTTTGTGCTAAAATCATGTGTTTTACATTTATGAAATTTAATCTAATAGAGTTAAACCAATTTTTAAAATAAATAACATAACATATAATAATCTTCTAAATCATGATGAAATTTAGGTTTATAGGAAATTTTATTTTTCAAGTAATAGATGAACTCATATTAACATTATGACTAAAAAACATCATAATATGAATTTAAATTCCCATATATATATATATCAGTGTTTGTGTAATATATATTAAATTTAAATTATTACTTATGTAGGGTTATTATAAATAATTACTATTGATAAAATTTAAACACATGAAAAAAGATGTCATAAAACTATTCATTTATGGATAAAAATAAAATTTCTGCAAAATCAAAAACTTTATTCATTAGAATGAAATTATATTTATTATTATTAATAAAGATGTTAATATTTCACACTAAGGATGAAATTAATATATAAAGGTAAATTTTAAATTAATTCAATTAATGAATAAAAACGAGAAAACTTAAAAAATCTGTAATTTTTACTATTCACTGAAAATTCATTCATTTTAGAAAAATACCAAAATTTCACCCTATGATATTTTTTATTATTTTTATTTCAAAAAAATATGTTCATTTTAGAAAATAGTATTTTTATATGTTTTATAAATTAATTATAATATTTTTTTAAATAAATCAAGACATATTATTAAAAAACCTTTTTAAAGAATTACATGTCTTCCTTGAAATTTTAGTTCAAATTTAAATATATTTAATAAATAATATTTAATTGATTCATATAATTATTTTTCAATGTATTTAACGTGCTTTATACCACCTTATTTAATATGTTTGTTATAATAATCATTTAAAATAAAAATATTTTATAGTTTGTTTTGGCTTGGTGTTTTGTGTCATATAAACATGAAAACATTGATTTTGAGTTTAAAACAAAATATTGGTGTTATATTATCCCCTTATAATAAATTTAAAACTCTAAATTTTAACATGAACATAGCAATAAATAAGTTGAAATTAGAAAATAACTTTTTTAAAATCAAAAATCTATAAAATGGTTAATGAAAAGGACTCTTAAAAAGTGTGAATATGAAATAATAATGAAATCGCATAACTATGTTTCCATAATGGAGAACATTAGTGGTAATTGAAAAAATGGACATGGTGGAAAATAAAAATTTCCAGTTAAACATGGATTGTGATGGGAACATTTATTACAAGATAGTTAATTATCATAAATAGTATCACAACCACAAAACCATATATAATTGAGTGCTAAAAAACTCCTAAAATTTATGATATGAAATTAATAAGATGACAATTTTATATTTCAATATCCTTTTCTAAGTGTTTAAGAATTATTTTACAACCTATACTATTATTATAAGGCAACATACTTAGTGTAAAAGAATTATTTCATCATTTAATAAATTCCCACGACAAATATCACATTTGTTTCAAACGATTTACATCCAAAATTGATTTTTTTATGACCAGAACTTTAAAATCAGCATCAATTAGTTCAAATAATCCATAAAAGGATTAAAATATATTCCAATGATACTTATACAATACAAAAAAATGGATTAAATGATGTAAGATGATTATGAATGTGAATAATACTTCATGTAATGATATAAAACATTAATCTCTAATGAATCAAACATTACAACCAAAGATTGAACTAGATCATTTTATATATAAATAACATTAAAATTCATCAAAATATTCCCAAATAATATTAAATACCAGTGTTTTTTATCATTTCAACAAATACTAAACCCTGATAAATTATCATTATTCTTCAAATAAAATAAATCACAATTAATGTCTCATAAAAAAATATATATGCCCTTATAATATATGATAATAATTTCTATAAATAATATGAATCACCATAAATCCAAAGGAAAATTATTTATCGTTCAAAAAATTGACACATTCCATAAATGTTTCATTGTTCTTATAACAAAAAACATTGATAAAAATATTTATATAACCTCATTTATAAATCTAAAAACATAAATACATTGATCCTCTCACCTCAATGATTTTTATAACATTAGACCTTACTTAGTCTAGGAAGAAACATAATATCTTCCTAGACAAATTATTATGTTTTTATCCAACACATAGACCAATCACTAAGTTTTTTACAAATGTTCTCTAAACCTAATCCGATTAAATTACTAGAACTCTATCTGATATCGATTATAGTGACCCAAGTATTTTATGCCTATTATTAAATGGGGTTTTACCTAAACACCCACTAATTACAATCAAAATATAGTAAGGCCTTGTGTATTTCTATAACTATGTGCATAATGAATAAAAAATAAAAAAATCCTTATTTATATTCTTCTTAGTAAGGTCCTAAATCACGTTGAGATCCTAAAAATCTATAGGATAACCTAGGAAATACATAATTGAAAGGCTGTAAAATAATTACTAGAATGGGAGTAAACATTATACCAAGGCACAACATGATATCATAAAATAGAAGGTGAATGAATTTTCAAATTGGATCATAATAAAAAGATTATGGTATCATAAGATCACAGAATCATAAAAATGTGGTGGAAATAAAAAATAATTACATTTTCCAAAATCAATGATAACTTCAAAGAAAAAATCACATGGTGTAAAAAGACCCATAATTGATTAGTATTGCTTTTAAATCCCCTGCATAACATCTTATAAGACAAAAACATTACCAAATACATTGTTTCACTATCAGGGTTCACCCATAATAATGTGTTCATGGTTATTTGTTACATTAAATTTGTATTAATTATAATGAATAAAGAAAATAATTACCCATAGAAATGAAAAAGGTTTTAAAACCACTCCACATATCATAATTATTATTTATTTCAAAAATAATAAATTCGATAAATGATTATATATAATGCATTACCTCATTAAATGGTGGAAGAATAATATTTTTATATATTCATGAGACATCTATAAAAAATTTAGAAATAATAAATTAAATAAATTGTTTACGTATTTGAGGAAATTATCTTTAAATGATCTCATTTTATATGTCAAGAAGAAAAAACATTTTTCAATTTGGAATAAACCCTATAATATCTAAAAACATTCAAAAAATATAGAAAAAATTTTCTTTGAAAAATACATAGAAACATATAAGTGGAGGATCAAATAATTGAGATATTATGATTGTATGAAATTATTTCCATGTAGTATATGATATATGAAATGATTATGACTGCACTTTTAAAATAATAACAAAATATTCCACATTCAGAAAATTAAACAAAGCTTCATTTTAAAACATTTTCAGAAAGTCATAAAATGGTAAAATATAATTATTAAATCCTTGAATAATATTGAATACGTTTTTTAAAATAATTTTCAGAAAATATAGGCATAGAGGAAATGTATTCAAAATCTAAAAGAATATATAAGATATGAACTACTTACAAAAAATATCTTTATGTTTCTTTATTCAATAAGGTAGGAAATGTACATACAAAAAGTAAACCACATTCTTGGGAAGAAAAAAATAAAAGGGTTAGCATAAAGTAAAATAAATATATATTCTTTCCCCAAAGGAACCATAAATAGAGACACTAATTAAAAAAGGAAATTATGATATAAATCATTTACCACTTAGGTATCATTAAAATAAATTCCCATTAGAGGAAGTAAAAATAAATAACCGCTAAAAATTAAAAATTTATGCATGATTGATGATATAATATGTAAATGAAGAATTATATACAACATATAAATGAGATTATGTTTATGACATAAAAATATTATTCAGTAAAGTGAACATGAGGTGAAATCACTTATAATTATCACATCATTGGTGTGAGTGGTAATAAATAAAGAAATTATATATGACAAATGCGAATAAAAAACTAGTAGATAAACAATATAATACAATAATATGTAATTTAAAAAATAATTGTATAAAACATTATCAGTTATTTATATATATAACCTAATTAATGGATGTTTAATTAATACACCGATTAGCTCAAGTTCGACTAGTCATGTATGTACAATATCTTCATCTTAATAAGACAACCTCTCTAGATTTTCAAAAAAACCATCATATGACCCTTATACAATCAATTCATGGTCTCTACAAAGTACTAAGGGTATTATTAAATGAAATTGGGTAGGTATCTTATGAATGAAATGGATTTTTATGTTTGAAGAATAAATGAGAGGAGGTTTTAGTTTATAAGTGTGGGAGGGGTAATTTTAGTTATTTTTAATGTATTAATATAATATGAATTAATTTTCATGGAAAAATAGAATAAATTATATAATTTATATATTGGATGATTATTTTCCATGCTCATAACATTCAAAAATTGTTTGACATGTCTATATTAGGTTTTTACACTTTTTTATTTTTTATACCACATTTACCATTTTTGATCATTACCATGAAAACAATTCCTTTATAATTTAGGGGTGAAGAAAGTAACTATAAATGTTAATTTTACCAATAAATGGTCCATTTTTTTAAAATTTAATCCATATACCAATACCCTATTGAAATATATCATTTTTATGAAATTTTCTTCATTTGATAAAAATTATTTAAAAAATGATAAAATTAATTTCATTTTTGGGAATATTCAATTGAATTTACATTAAAAAAATAGGATACTAAATGAATTAAAAGATATTCTATTAAAAACAATACTATATTTTGAGTTTATCTTCAAAATTTATGGAATAAAAATATTATATTATATTATATTATATTTAATATTTTTAATATCATTTGATTTTATTCCTTTTAGTTGATTAAATATTTTATCTGTGCTAAAAAATGAATTAATGTAATGTAATAATTTTTAATATATATATATATATATATATAAATATATATCATAAAAATAATTTCATTATTCTCATCATAATCATTAATGTTATTTCACAACTTTCTTTTGTCCCTATGTGAACACATAAGAGGTGTTTAAAAGAAAGAGAGTGGCATTTTTATCTATTTCATTATATAAAATATTATATTGGAAATTTTAATGTACAATACTTTAATAAACAATTCAATCATGATAATAATTTTATAGGGGTTGAAATACATTATTTCCAAAAATAATTTATTGTAAAAGTGGTTTCCTTGTCAAATTATTTTTAGCTCTACTAAACCTGATTATCATATTACTATGGTGTAAATTTTTTACTATTTATACTATTAATTAAAAAATTTATGTTAGTATTGTTAAATAACATAAAATTTTATAATTCAAAATTTAGAATCCATTTAAAAAAAATTAATCATTATATTTAGTAAAAAATAATTTTATAACAAACATGAAAAGTCAGACAAAGAATTTGTTTTGAGGAAAATGCATTTTTTCAAAAAGGTATAGTTTTACATAAACTGTATGACTAAAAATCATCATTATATGTTTTTAAATTCTTATATATATATATATATATATATTATGTAAATTTAAATTTTATATTTCCTTATTTGGGGTTATTTTAATTAATTTCGATGGATAAACATTATGTATATTAAAATTGTTCTTAGAAAACTGTATTTTTTAGCATAGAGGTAATCTACTAAATAAATATTAAAATTTACTTATTCCAATGAAATTAAATATATAATTCTTCATAAAATTTATTTTATTTCAATTTCTAAAAAATATAATATATACTAGTACTTTTTGATATTTTTATTTCAAAAATTATATTAATTTTTTAAAATAAATTTTATACAACATCTGTAAATTTATTATAATATTTTCTCAGAAAAATATATAAAAATTATTTTTGAAGAAAAACGTCTTTTTTTCAAGAAAAAAATGTCAAAATTAAAAATTGACTTATAATTTCCTATGAACATTTAAATAAATTTATATTGTGTAGTATATATATATATATATATCAAAAAATTGTTAGTTCTATTCATACATACCTATTTAAGAACTATTTTATAATTATTATATTTAAATAATAATATTTCATTGTTTATTTAGGATGGGTGTTCCATGTCTTATACTCTTTTTAACATTGATTTCTCTTTATAAACACTGATTGTTATATATAATGATGTTTGTTGAACAACCATCAATAGATCGGTTAGTTGTTTCAGGATATATGTAACAACTGTTAGTTCTATCTATTTAATGTATTGACATGGTTTGGTTGATAATGATTCTATAGATCCAAGATATGTGGACACCATTATATTAGGGTGAGTTAACACCTCGGTCTACTAAGGATTTAGTACAATCTCTATGTCAATTTTTAAAATTTATATTGACACCACCAGATAAGATAATCTACCTGGTGATAGATTCTTTTGTAGAATGGTGATAATTTGGCGGCTAGTTGTCAACCAAACATTTTATTTATTGACAATCAGTTGATAATTGTTTCAGATATTACATCATAGTAACATCATTACATTTACCAAACCCTCCATGTAGTTTTAGGACCTTTGTATGTATTCCTTAAAAATAGATAGATTCATTGGAATTGATCAATATGCAACAACTGATAGAAGATTTGTTTTTGGAGTAGATTCATCTTTAACACCTAGAAGAAGTTAGTCATTAATATCATGACGCATGACTAATAAAAAAATTATATGTAAAACAAGTTATTTTCCGTGGAGGAATCAGGTGGGTGGCCTAGTCAAAATTGATGTTTTACAAACATCATTTCCTTATTAAATAGCCTTATAACTCGTACATTGGTGATTCTATTCCTATGAAGATAAATGGAATATTTCGTAGGACTACTTGACAATTTTTTCATAGATAGATAATAGATAATAAAGGATCACTGTTTTGAGGCTATAAATCTAGTTTGATAGGTTGAATATATCAATTTATTATTATTTATTTATATTTATCATCATTTTTTTATTTTTTATTTTTCCCTAGTACATGAAAATTAGTTAATACTAGATCATTTATCATAATCATCTAGGCTGGAGAACCCCATTTAGGGAATGATTCCCTCATTTTTCCATTTGGGATGGTAGAATGATATTTCATTCAGTCAAATAACTTCCTCATGGGACATACTTATTATTATGGGGAAATTTTTTAATGATATATTGAGAATGGATAGGTTAACCATAGTGAAACCATTGATAGACATAAATCATATGTGAGTTAGATACGTAAGGGATAATGTGACTAGATTTAACCTTAATGGAAAGGGAGACCTTTTAAGGGAATTATTGGGGTTCGAGAACATGGTGATGTAACAAAGAACTCATTAGTTGGAAATTTTCTTACATTATGAAGCTAGATCATTAAAAATATAGATTTTAGTAGTTTCGAGAGAATATATGGATGTATATCTCAATGATATATTGGGACTACCATCGATGAATTTGATCAACAACTTCATTGTCTCACATCTTGAGATTGTATTGATATATTTTTCTAGTATATTAATATCCCATGATGAGTTCTAGGAGTTACAAAAGTAAACATAAGATCATAGTGATATGTGTTTCACTGATCCTAGTGTGTCACTCGGGGTGGATCAATGAATTTTTTTCTAATGGGGGGATAGGATCATGAGTTGGGGATTTTTTACCATCAACTGAATTAGGTAGAGATCAACAATAGTTGCCCCTTACTAAGGATTAATGGACTCTTTTGATAATTTGAAAGAATCGTGATGGTTCTCAAAGATTGATCTTAGGTTTTTCTAAAATTAAATGAAGGTTCATGAGGATGATATTTTGAAGATGGAATTTTTATGTTCCATAATATGTTGTTATTTCATTGTTTTGTGTTTTTAGTTTGACGAATACACCTTCCATGTTCATGGTCCTTATGAACTAGGACTTCCATCTTTTTGTGGATCAGTTCAAGGTTTTTATTTTTATTCACATTCTCATTCACTCTATGTCCAATGAGGAGTATATAGAGTATTTGAGTATTGTATTATAATTACAATGGGAGAACAATCTATATAATAACCTCTTGAGGGTTTTATATTGTTTTTAAGAGGTTCAACTTATATTGTTAGTAATATCTGAGAAAAGTGTAAAATTAAACCCTCTTAATATTAACGTAGTGATTTCATTACACCCACCATAGAGATAATTGATTTTTTATGTTTCCTTGATTTGGAAGGTTAATATAAGAGGTTCATAGATATTTTTTCATTACTTAATACACTTTGAGTACATTGATGTACAATACAAATTTATTTACATGAAGTGATGAATGTAACAGTTCCAATAAGGATCTTCTATATTTAAGGACCATTTCAACTATATTGATACTTCTAGAGGGAGGATTCATGTGAGTGTTATTCTATAATTTCTTCAAATATAGTAACATATTAATGTTGATGCAGTAACATGAAATGATTTATTTTGTGTCATGGTAGTTAAGATACAATGTGTAGAACTACATTACCCATGAATTTAAATTATCATTGGTAGTTTTCACTATGAAGATGTTGTTGCATTATCTTCTATGTAAGAATTTCCTTGTTTACATAGTACAGTCGGGTTTTAGGTACATTTTTACTTATTAATACCAGAAATAGATATAGATTCAATTGTTTGAGAACATATATGACTATTAATTTGTGATAGACTATAATCTAGGGAAGGTAAACAAGGAAGAAAATACCCATAGTATATTTTCATGTAATATCTATGTTTAGGATGCATCAGAGTAGTTGGTATCATTATTTTTATATATTATACGATGGAGAGGGACAAAATATATTCAGCCAATGGTGGTGAATACACAACATCTTCTTAATTTCAAATAATCATTATAGGGAGATGTGGATTGTGAAGTTTTACACTACTGGATAGCCTTAGGGGATACACCAGAATGAATTCTCAATGGTGCGGATCACATATTCCTTTTCTTGGGATGACCATGAGCACTAGTAGCATTTCATAATGATGTAATATGGGTGATTCCTAAATTCCCCTTAGTGGTATATTCAGTTTTGTAAACGAATTATAGAGACCATAAATGGCTATTTTGGTGAGATTCCATATGGTGGAGTTCTATTGAGTTTTTTTATCAGTGTATCACATGATAGAAGGTAAAGGTTGAATGTTGGGTTCTATAAGGTCTAACTCAATATCTTGAGATTTGATCATTGTAGTGGGATAACATATCAATGTAATTTGTTAGGGGTATTCAATTACTAATGGGATTCCATTATTATAACATGGTGATTTTGAACCAAAATACCAATGTGACACACATCTATACCATCTAGAACTAGTACTGAAAAACAACTTGGGGAGATTTATATTTAGTATACCATCTAAATTTATAATGTACCCATGAAAATATTCTATTAACATTACCATTGTTTCATGAAATGTTTTTTGATAAATGTTTTGGTGGATTTAAGAAATTTTTTATAGATGATTAAAACATTTCTACCCTAGAGGGATGATTAAACTATCAAAGCCTTCTAGTTAGTAGAATAATTTTTTAGATCCTGTGTATTGGACATTAATTAGATCGGGTATGATCAATTATCATTGGTGGATTTTACCAATAATAACTTATACCACACTAATATCATCTTGTAAATGTTTGATTCAATGTATAATAGATCCTATATGACACCCCTATATTGTACTCGGATAAGTGAGACATATATTTTGGTTCTAGAGAGCGCATGTGTGACCAAAGTTAAAAATTAACTGATCTATGAGAATATAACAAAATAATAGAGTTTAATGAAAAAATTATAAGGATCGATGTCATAGAGCATTATATTTTCAATAGGGAGACTATTTCATCGTAATATTATCTCAATGATGAGGGTTATAGAGTTCTTTCATGGAATAAAGCTATCATTGATGTTCATTCGAACCACCCATTTTCAACATAGGTTTGGTAAAATTTCATACAACAAAGATTCGCCCCTTTAGTAGCATCATGTCTATAATATAATCTATGTGTCTTAAATATGGAGATATATGAGTGACCCATATAACATTATTAAATAGGGAAAAACTGATATTAGGATGGAGATTCATTTTTATAGTTCCCATTAGATATCGAGGATCAACATGAGAGGATCCTTCATTGGTGTAAAATTCATCATGTTCAAGTTATTTGGCATCCTAAGAATCTACATGATTTATACTAGTATAATGATATATATACCTGTTATCTATATTATCAGATTTTTGACAGAAAGTTATTTTCTTGTAAAAAATCCTGGAATATGAGGATATTGTAACAACTTCACATTTCATAGTTTTATCCTTTCATATTATTCATATAATGACAGGATATTGAATATTTGATTGTGAATCAAGATTAAATGATGGATTGTAGATATTTATTCTATGGATCGATACATTGTTTTAGTGATTGGAGGCATAGTATATTCTGTTCAAGTGACCAATATCCCAATGTTATGCCATCAATTAGAGGAAATAGATGATTAAGGCTCTCTTAATTGGATATCCAAAAATTTGGGTGAGTTAATAGTGATAATGGATGAAGATTAGTTAGATCATAAAAATATTTGATGGTTGGAAGACAAATTTTAAATGTTTGTAAAAATATCAACTACATGAAGATTATTATGGAGGAACACATGTTGTTTTTCTAAGATTATTATGGAAGATTAGTTTTTTTATATAATTAAAAATCATATTCCATTTAGATAGTTCAAAACCACAAGTCATACTACATGAGTGAGTAATCTATGTACTGATAGAACACCCTTAGATACTAGGTTGCCAAAAAAATTGTGTCCCCATGTGGACATGTCATGTGGAGAAATATAACCATCAAGGCTCGGTTTAGGGAATAAAATACCCAGTCCCTTAGGTAATTCCACATTCTATGATCCTTGAAAAAAATGTTTAATACCCTTCCTACAAATTCTACTTTACTTATATCCATCACAAGATCATAGATTTTATCCAATGTGTATCCCATTTTCTGTATCATTTTATGTGGTAAATAATGGTCATCTATTTCCGATATTAGAGACACAACATGAGTTAATTATAGAGGGATCCTTATATAGATTATTATTAGTCAATGGAAGTATTTTCATGTGATCATTATAGGTTTCTTGAGTTTGAAAATCCCCAAAATCATCAAGAAACTAATCCCCCATATCTTATGTATACAGAGATTCAATACTACCCCGCATTATAGAAGGTGTTTTTCCTCTATCTTCATAGTGGTACTCCAATTAATTGAGATTTAGTGGCAGTTGGGTCCTCTATTGTATTTTGAACTCCCTAAGCTATCTAACATAGTGGAATGGTGAAAAAACTACATCCTTATTCATAAGTGGTTGATGATTGTTCCTACAATTATAGAAATGGACTTTAGAGTTGGAGGAAGAATCATAATTCTTATATTTCTATTAAGACTATTATACATCACCTTTTTCAACTAGGGTTTTATTATGATCATATCCAATGGTGGGTCTCTCAATCCCCTTTGACTTATGGGTTGAGTTGTCGACTTTAATATGTTTTCACTCTCATCGAATATATTCTTTCATAATGAGTATGAATCTAATAACACTTACATAAGATTTTTCCACACATATAATATCTTATAATGATGAAAAATAGATTGTAATAGAATTTTTTAGACCTTTTATAAGTGGATCATAGTTTTACATTGAGGTATTGAACATTTTCATTAGTCACTTTCATATATTTTGATTTTGGAACTCTTCAATATTTTCCTTTTTCAGTTATTTTCATTTTGGGGCCTGCCTTTTCTCTTGATTTTTGTACATTACCCCCCTCATAATTCTTATTACCTTTATACACGTTAATTTTTTCCCTATATGATATTTCATATTTTTTTACTCTCATGAGTATTCATATTTTTTACATATCTTCAATTTTTCATTAAGTTAGGTGACTGTGTGTGTTGTACAAGTAAATTAGTAAAAGAACATAGATTTTACTTATATACATACTAAAGGATTGTATCCATCCATTTTCCAATTATATTAGTTTCTATGGGGAACTCTCAACTTAATTCCAACTCATGAGGTTCTATAGTGGATTGGTTACTGAGAAAATTTAGTATGGGGTTGTCTCTTTAAGATTAATGTGTACATCAACATCTTATAAAAGATTAGATATGTACTTTAAGAATAATTTTTTTAGAAAAACTAAACAAGTTGAACATGTGATTTTCTTATGAATATCATCAATTAATAATTAAACTATCATTGAACCATATTTAACATCATACTATCAACAAATTTAGTGGGTTAAATATGTCAGACATGTCCTTATAAATGATTTCTAATAATTCAAAACACGTGAAACGATATTTTATTTATTTTAAATATGATTCAACAAACAAGTATGAAGATGATATAAAATATATAGAACATTTTATAATTTATGGAAATTGAATGATATTGGTTTATGATGTAGGAGAATTTAAAAAATAAATAAATAAATAAATTATGAACAATGAGATAACATGTCTAATAATGTTCCAGTAATATTGATTTAAAGAACAACAAAGATTGATTCTGATATTTTTATAATGTTATTATTCCACTTGGTTACAACTATTTCAGGTCATCTCCTGTGAACTTTTCTATTGTAATAATTTCAATAATAAATGTACTTGATTATGAGTCAAATATCATTTTTAAGGGAACAAGACGATGAAGTTTTTTTGATTCATGAATCTTTCAATATAGTTACATTACGTTCAAAATAAGGTTTAGAGTAACATATTTCGTTAAATCTTTTAGTGAAAATTATTTATATAAGAATTATTTATAGAATATTTGTTTTTATAGTTCAATGGAAAAAGAGTTGGATTCCCTTTAATGTAAATTTTTGATATGGTTTTTATGAATTTATATTATTCATGAATACATGGTAGGTGTTTAATGAAATTTTGATGTTCAAGTATGTTCCTTTGAACTAATTAATGATATAAAGGATATATGTGATATATTTCAATGAAAATGGATTGATATTGGATTCCAATATACATAGTGTGGTTGTTGATTTATTTTATATAGTATTTTCCATTCCATGGTCATGTTGAGTGAGTATATGGAAAATTATGAGCATTTAGAGGAGGCTAAACACATTAATAACAAAATTTATAAAAATAACAATAAACATATTTTAAGGGGATTTTGATAGAAGTATAAATATTTACTAGATACAAAAATCAATAAATAATAAAAAAAATTGAGTAAAATAGATTATGGAGAGATAGGATTGGAAAAAAATATAATTCTTTTCTATGGTGGTTGAAAATTTGTTATATTTGATGAATTTTTAGGAATATATTATAATAAAATGAGGATGTGAGTTTTTTTAGTGATTAATTCATATAAAAATACAGATATTTATATTATTTTATATTTAATATTTGATTCAATATAAGGATACTTAAAGAAACTATATAGATAATAATATAGAGAAACATTTGAAAAAAAATTCTTGAATATTATAATATATAAATTCTTTTCATTCTACCAAAATCGAAGGCTCTATAATATTCTCTATATTGAATTTAAATTATTGTGTTGTAGAAAATTTTGAATGGGGAATTGGAATAAATGACAATAAAAATAATTAAACCACCCTTAACTCTTTATCATCATGATTGATTATTGTTTTGCCTCCCAATTCTCATTGTTAATTTTTGAATCAATATTTATCAACAAAATGAATGGTTATGATATAAAATAATCTTTTATTTATTTATTAATTTATTAATTCACCATCAATAAATCAATAGAGTGATATTTGGTCAATTAATAGGACAATTGTGTGAATTTACTCCATTTAATTAATATTTTTAGTCTTTTATGATATTATATAATTATAGCTTCATAAAATAACAAGTGATGAGAAGTGTTTTTATTTTCATCAAATATTTTAGTTGGAATTGTTATTTTTGAAGGCCAATCATTATTAATTTTCTATGAATTAACAATTATTTTGTTAATTTTATTTTATAAAAAATCATTACCAGATATGAATAATAGAGCATGATTTGGTTTTCCAAGAGAAGGTGAGTTGATGTCAACAACATCTATTTAACATCTATTGTTATTCCTAATAAATATTTTTTTTATAATATATAAAACTTTATCAAACTAAATTACTATATATATAGTTGTCTCATCAATTGTACATTTTTAATTTTTATACTACTGTTTTCCCCTCTTAGAACACTTTTGTGTTGATTTTTTTAACTTGTAATACATATTCTAACTCTTAACTATTGAGTGATGATACTATTTAATGAGTTTTAGATCAAATTATTTCATTATAAAATTGTAATAAAAATTTATTCATTCTATATAGAAAAGATTATTCTTTTTTATATTAGGTATTGTATTTCAAAATACTATTTTCATAGTAACAACATATCATAATCTTATATCTTTACTATAAATATATATCCAAACGTACGATTTAATAATATATTTTGAAAAAAATAAAATAGCATTAAAAAATATAAAAATACTAAAAACATCTCTATGTGTGTTAGATAGAAAATATGTTCACTAAAAATACGTAGAATCTTTAAAACTATCATCAACATATAATTTTAGCTAAAATAATAAAAAACAGTTAGTGATATTCATGAAAAATATATGTCATTTTATTTCATGTAGTTCTTGAAACCAAAAAAAACATATTTTAGCTCCTCTATAGTTCTTTTATGTAATGATATCTTACTTTTTAGTTTTATATTGTAAAAAAATTCCAATATTATGTAATCTAAAAATGGCTCGCCATAAAACTCCATTAAAATTTATAATTTTTCAAATTTTTTTGCCTCAATAAATTTTGTTTTATATTACATCAATAATTATTTAACAAAAAAATATTTTTCATAAAACAAATTCAAGGTGTTCAAAATTAAATAATTTGGGATATTAATTTCAAATTATTATATTTAATTGAGTGGAATTATTTTTAAGATTAGAAATTATATACATCTTTTTTATGATATATGAATTATCTATTAATTCTATGAGATTATTTTACAATATATATTATAATTTTTAGTGTTCTGATTATTAAAATCACTTATACTAAAATTTCAAGAACACATCTAAAAAATCTTATGATGGTTTTTAAATTTTAGTTACTTAGATCCATATAAAATATATTTTTCATTTTTAAAATTTTATTTCAAATAGAATATTATAAGTATATGTTTTGTAAAACGGTAAATATTTTTTTCAACAATTGATTAGGAATAAAACTAATTATAATCCAAGGAATACAGATAATCAAATATAAATCATTTCATAAAACCCTCTCATATTAGAAACTATTATTTATATAAAATCTATGAGAGAAAATATCCATTCAAATTATTATTTAAATATTTTAATTGTAATATTAATAAGGATAATTATTCCTTAATTTGGAATATTTTTATAGTTATTAAAAAATTTATTCTCCATGGACTGTGTGAGGATACGTTGATAATGAATTAGTTTAACTTTTTCATGAGAATCAATGCAAGGAATTATTTTCATGAACTGGATGAAAATGCATTTTTCATAGGGGATCAATATTATAAATATTTTTTTAAAAAAAAAATTAATCAAAAAATTATTTATAGTAATGTTTATAAGTAAGGAAACAATTTTTATTCATGATGTGGGAGAGTAATTTCATAACAAATGAGATAAATTTAAAAATCGATAATTGTTCTATCCATACCCTTATGTACCTTATCTATTTAATAAGGGTTCATTATATGAGTGAAACATCATATATTTTGAAATCTTAGTTGATGAATATTCTATTAAAAACTTTCCTGATAAAAAACTAGATGAACAGAATAAATTATACTACAAAAATTCCAAAAATTCTTTAGAAAATGTCTCAAAAAAGGAAACAAATCAATTAAAGTGACATTAATATTGGATTAGATATCAAATGAATATTTATCACAATCATTGTCTATAATAGATTCAAACTATAATAACTCAATCAAAGAAACATTTAACTTTTAAAAAAAGAGATGTTATTGATTGTGATCTGAATGTTTTGTGGGATTTATGGGATTTTTATAAACTTTTTCATAACATAGACATCATTTAAAATCCTATTAATAGTGCTTGTACTTTTATTACAGTCAACAATGTGGTATATATGGGACATCTTCTAATAACATCAATCATATTATAAAAATAAATCAATCTATTACATAGAGATCAAGTGGTGATGAAACAAAATTCTTTATTATGGTACTAAAATCAATCATGATATATATTATGATTTATTAATGTCCCTTCTAATTTGGATACTCATTTATAAGGTGTACATAAATATATAATGACTAATGTATATTCTTAAAAATTAACAACTAAATACTTTAATTTTCAGCAAGGTTAAATTGTTATGAAATTATAGAATATATAAGGCATGGATTCCTAGAATAAAAATATAAACTAAAAAATATATTTTCGTTTTTAGTATAAAGATAGTTTTTAAAACTCTAAAAAACAATTATGAATATACTTGGAATTTCCAAATAAATTTTTGTGATAAATATTAAAAAAATATAATAAATAAAATTGTTTTATAATGGATAGAATGGTATAAAAATATATTATAATTTATCCTTAAAAGAAATACATATGGAAAAGTTAATTTAAATGGAAAATAAGTAAGGAAGGAAAAATTTCAAGGGAGGGAAGAGTTACACACATCTACAGGTGATGGGAAATATTTCTACATCCATTGTATTTCATTAATGATTATATCATATGAAAAATAAACTAAATTTCCTCATGTTTCTTGAATGTTTTAATATGATCAATGTGGGAATAGAATTTATTAAAAGTTTATTATAAATTTAATTATATTTTTTTTGGAAATATCACTATAAATAAGTTATTGGAAATTCTTGCTATCATATCATTAACTGAGGAGTGTAGGATCATCCATAAAAAATACTATTAGAATTGAAAGTACCCTGAAGTATTTTTACTTCATAAAAGATATTATTTAGTGTCAAAAGTAAATTCTTGTGTATCCTTATATTTATTTTCAAAATAATTCCATTAACATTTATTATCCATGGGAAATTAGAGTGTATTAATTAAAAAAATCAATTAAATTATATAATAGTTCAATTAATCCACCCACTGTAAATATTGATTACATGTTGGTAAAATTGTGAAACCCTTTTTAACATTTTATATCCTATAATTCAAGAGATATGATTTTATATTGGCTTTTATATCATTCATTGTATGCTTTTATTAACTAATGGAAGGAAATTCATCGATTTTTGAAATTAATAATTGGATACTTATGTTATTATTTATGTAAAGTAATTCAGTAATTTTTTTTCGTAGAAACTATATTCATGTAAGAGGGTATTTGTTTCATGATTTGGATTATGATAATTTTTTATTTCTTATTTTTAATGATAGATTAAATTATTTTGAGGATATCATTTTCGTTATTATTGATAAATTCAACATAACCAAATTCATAGTATCTAAAATTATTACTGAACATGATAGGTTGAGTGAATTTGGAAGTGGATACTATCACAAGAATGAAAAAGAATTTTTATCTGATTAGTGTTAAAAAAATCAACCTTGAAAATATATTAGTTTCTGGGAATGATGTAGTTCAAAGTGAATTTCTCAATTTCTCAATGATCGGCTCTTTTTTCATGTAAGGATTCTAAAATAAATTTATTTTGGATTAAATATATATATTAATGTTTTATTTTACTACTATTCTTGATATTATTTATTTTCATAGGCATCATGATGAAATTTTGATCTAGTTATAGTTAGTAGTATATATATTTATGAGTGTTTTTATTCAACTACGGTGTAATAAAAAATTGAGGAAAATTATTAATTATTAGTTTATTTTTATGGTATTTTTACCAATACTATATTGTATTTTTGATGGATTAGGAAAAAAATAACATTGGATAAATGGTTAGTATAATAAATAATTGTAATTTTTTGTTATATTTAGTAAATTATGGAGCTGGTGAGATAATGTGAAGAAATTATTATATATTATTACAAAATGATAATGGAACGCCTAAAGAATAAACAACATGATTATATTTATTATGGTCATATTTTTTTATGTAGTTTGAATATAGAGACATTAAATCATGTGAATTATTGAGGTAAACCCATAGTTTATATAATTTCTAATATGTTCATTTAGAATTTTAAATAAAATGTATATTTACCCAATTTTTAAGGTCTATCTTCCCACATAACTAACTTGATAGGATCTCTACTAATCATTGATAATGCATCTTCCATATACACTTCCTTGATTTTTTTAATTTACTTGAATGTTGTGATTACCAAGATCCCAATTATACAATTGATGATTCACTGTCATAGCCATCATATTATTGAATGGGTTATATTTTTTCTTATACGAATTATGATGCAATATTTTAAGTATTTTATATCATTTATGTTATTTTGAATAAAAATTGGTTGAATAATAAGGATTAAATTAAGGACATTTTATCAATTAAACTATATATCCTAAAAATTAAATTAATTTCTAATGAAAAGTAGTTTATAAGAGGACATGGAAGTGTATTCTTTTTATGTATTTATATGATATTTATTATATTAATATAATTCATAACATGTTTTTATTATAGTATGAAATCATATATTTAATAATAATAATTATTTAATAGTAATTACTTGAGTGGAAGAAACAATATTTTTAATCTTAGTATAAAATAATTTGATTCCCTCCAGGTCATAAGGCTGTTTCATTTTTTCTTTTTATATCTCTTGTTGTTATAAATTTTTCTTAGAGACAGGGATAGGGAGTCATGAATTTTTGGGAAAAAATATCTTGTGTATTGTTTATTAATGGTTTAAATTAACCAAGCTGTAACTATGTAAAATGTTTTTTTAATATCAAAATGAACGTTTCATAGTTTTTTTAACCATATGAGTCACTAGGAAAATTAAAGTGAAGAAAGGGTTTGGGTCCAGAATCTATCAAATAATTTTTTCTGGGTTTTTATAATGGTGTGACTATTCCTAGGTAATTATTCGCAATGGTTTTCAAGTATTAGTATCTAGAAAATGAAAAGTGCATGATCTGTCTAAAAATTGATCAAACTGTGTGACCTACTTCAGGTTTTCAAAATTTTAATATTACCTAAATTAACATGTTCTATTTTTACTCTAATCTATTATTAATCTATCATAAGCTCGACCCAACCTCTCTTTAATTCTCTAGTGGGTTACCTACTTTTTTTCTTTAGTGTTTCTCATTCATTATTGATGGATATCATTGAGTTGTGTTATATATTTCAACTGATATCTTTCATATTTCTTGAGATCTCCTTGATCCTCCTTCCCCATGTTTTTTAATAATCCAAAAAGGATGTTTTTTCATATCTATAGGGGTTTATATGGAATTGATGAAGTTCATAAAGATATAGATTTTGAAGACCTAGTCTCTCTATTTCCAGTCAATGTTTTCAATGATGACTATGTTTCCAATACATGAGTGATATGTTTCTATAACGAATGATTTTATTTCAATTGAATACCTAAATGTTATTGTAAAATCATCAGCTTTGGAAGATTAGAATTTTATTTTTATTTTTTTAAGGGATAACATGTAATCTATGATTTTTAATCAAATTTTAACCGATGTGGAAAATTATTTAAATGCAGTTATATTTAATAATAGTTTTTAGGAACATTAAGTGAATGATATCATGGATCAAAGATAATTTTAACTAATTTCCTTGAATTATTACTGACATTATTTATTTCTTTGGAACATGGCGGTGACATTTTGATGCATGGTTATGAGGGACCTAAGATTACCTATCCTACCTATAATTATATAGATGTCCTCGTATCATACAAACTCTCTTGTGTCACATTTGTGAATTTTTTATAGACATTACATAGATGTTTCTTTCTTTAAATCACACATTTTTTACTATTAATTGAATACATGTTTAAATATAATTATTAAATAAAACATTTTTAAATTCTATGTCCATACTTCATGATATTTTTATTATTTTATGATGTAATTTCAATAAAAAAATTTAAGAAAAATTGATGTAATATGTAATAATTTATAAATGATATTTTTTAAAATCTAGATGTAATGGTTCTATGGAAAAATAATTATAATATATTATTATTGGTATATTAGTGAGAATTTTAATCATTCTTTACATATCATTTCAGTGGTATTAATATTTGTTTTTTAGGATGCATATAATTAGAATTGAATCATATGGTATACAATATTGATTTGGTTGATATCTCATTTTTAGTGGATTTGATTTTTTTGTCAAATGGTCACCTGGAGACAATCTTTTTTAATTGGGTGTTTATAAGATTAACATTTTGGATTATGTTGTTATGTGTCATGGTAGTGTACCATTCTTTTATGATGTACCCTATTATTAATTAATCATATTATACATAAGACATTCTATTTTGTGTTATATTTTATAGTGAAATAATTCCATGGGTTTTGTGTATTGATACCCCGATTCATGTCACCGGCCAATGGAAATCAAGAACAGAGTTTAAACCTTGTGGTGAGAGAGAAAGGATGATTTTTTGGTAAACCTTAGTTCATTCTTCCCAAATAAGTTTTTAAGGATTACCTATCAAAAAGCGTCATTCAAATTCATAGGTTTGGGACAAGGTTGGGGAGACGTGATATGGGACTTATCTGGTCTCATAGAGTATATTATGAATATTTTGTTGATCACCGCATTTTGTGATGCATCTTGAGCTACCATGGGAAGGGTAAATTTTATATCTATTCGGTGTTTCTCATGTATTATGGTTCCATTTGATGACATGTGATCATCATTGGTATGTACTATTTTATGTGGGGGTTTATATAGATTTTAGTTGGTAAATGTAAATTGGAGTTAAGTCGAAAAGTCAATTTGGATAGCCTCAAAAAACCATGTACTGATCATAAAATTGATTTTGAAAAAATTAGTGGATTGTGTCACACTTTGAACATGTCTCTTAGCCATGTTTTTAGGTCAAGAACAACTACACGATCATTTTTATTTTATTTATTTATAACCCATGATTATGGTATTAAATTATTGACACTCATTGATTAAAAATTAATCAAGGGTGTTCTGGGAATATGTAAATAATAAGAATTATATTGATTGATAGTTATGAAAATATTTTCTTTGTTCAATAGTTGTATAATCAATTTATGTGTGAAAGATGGATTTTGTACGGAATGATTTTTTTGAAATGTGATGATTAAATAATTTATTGTAAAAAAATAATTCATCTCTAGGTCATGTCTTATAAAAAGGGTTTTAACCAAGAAAACCCTGAATTTTTTTTTATAAACTAGATAAAGATATAAATTGAGGAGTTTTAAACCCTTGAAGGATTTCATAATAATTATTGATTGTTTTAATGAAATGGTTGTTTTTAATAAAATTTTCAATGGTTTTTTTATTAAAAATCATGGGTTAGTTATCAATAGGTACAATAGAATAAATAATGGTTTTGAGAGATGAATGTTATATCCAAATAAGGTTAATTTATTAAAAAAATTAAAACATGGATGGATAGTGGAAAATGTTGATTTTTTAATGGTGATTTTATTAAATGAATGTCAATAAAAGATAACATATTTAATAATGAAAATATATAATTTTTAATCTTTTATCATAAATAGTAAGAGGATTAATCTTATAATTGATGAGTTTCGAAATGATTACCTTTTGGATTACTCTAGAGTAATTAAATATAATAACATATGATATTTGTTTTTTGTATTAGTCATTTTCAAATGGTGTTTGGTGGTTTTCTTAAAGATTTTTTTTAAAGAGGATTATTCCTTTTAAGTATATTTGTTTTGAAATCTATCTAAATTTTTTTATTCATTATTGATTTGTATTTCTGGTCTGACGCTTTCTTATGTAGAGAGGTAATTTGAGGACAATTAATGCGCATGAATTCATAGAGTTCCTATATACTTTGGAAATATTATGTCTTATAAAGATTTTATTATTTTATGTGGTGTTCTCTCCTCAAGAGTGGTCTTTTCCACTAATAATTTGTCTTCCCATGTAAAAAAATTGGATTTTTGAGTATCATATTCTCTCTCAAATATATTTTATTTCCTAGTGAATAAATTTTACTGGTTTATTTTCATAGTAGATTCATCAAGAAAATTATTTCATATATTTTTATTATTCCTCAATTACATAAGAATGTTTTTTGAATTCTATGATCTCGGGGACGAACCATCTGAGTTATCTCTCTACAATTCAAAGCGGGTATGGATTTTCGATATCTTTGCTTAAGTGTGATATATGATAAAAAATTGGAATCTTTATTAAGAGTCTTGGAAATACCATGTTTTAGCATTCTTGGTTTCCCAGTTTTATAATTTTAAACTTTATTTCGGGATAACTATTGAGTGAAATATATTCCATTTGTTTTGGAATAAAATTCAAGACATTACTATTCATGGTTTTTTATTGGGTAAATATGTTTGATTTTGTGACTGTAAATCCTAGGGGATCCATCATTTGTATGATTATATGATTTTGGATTGAGATATCCACTGATTTATATTTAATAAAATTGAGATACTGTGAATGTAGTCTCATAACCCATAACTAGAGAAATATCATTTACTAAAGAGGATTGTTTTTGTGTTATTATT
The DNA here is from genome assembly GCA_963277665.1 of Viscum album. Classification (NCBI taxonomy): domain Eukaryota; kingdom Viridiplantae; phylum Streptophyta; class Magnoliopsida; order Santalales; family Viscaceae; genus Viscum; species Viscum album. Next base: position 1,553,753,845 of record OY728141.1, read on the forward strand.
CTCATTGTTATGATACATAAGTTGGATCATTTATTCTGTATTGATCATTTATATTTATAATTTTTTAGTCATACATAATGGACCTTTGAACATTTTATGGGATTGGTTCCTCTTCATAGGGATGATCATGTTTCTCCTTGGTTGTCCCCATATTGTAATATATTTTTGTTTCCCCCAAATAAGGTATTAATATCATGTGGTTTCTTTTAATTGGAATGTGAAATAACATTAATCATTTTGATTCTCTAATATATCAATGTAGATACTCATTTAAAAACTAATACAGATAAAATATAAATTATTGGGACACCTATGATATGTCTATGTTCTCTTTTTACCCTTTTGATGGAACGTTTGGAACCTAGGGCTCTATTGAAATTATGTAAGTGGGTTTAACATAGGATTCATAATTTATTCATGTTAATACTATTTGGATCATGATAATGATACCATGATGTATCACAAATGGAGGTTCAATATGTATCAATGTTAAAAAATGGGTGATGCATTATGGCCTTTTCCATTTGTTCCACCATATAAATAATATTTATTCCATTGTCCTTGAGTAGATAGATGTTGTATATAATCTAATAACATGATGATAGATTCCTCTTGTATAGTATTTTATGATACATCAATAATATTGAATCCCTAAGTATAATTTTACCCAACCTAATATGATCCATTGATAGAAATTTTTGGATAAAAGATTTCAAACCCTTTATTTTGATAATTTCTAGACCCCAAAAAATTAGGTATGGCCACAGAAACTCTAATCAAGTAATTTACCATCCATAATATGATGGAATCATATGTGGATGAATCCTTAATTATATTATCTTTAAAGATGATCATTTTTGGGGATGGATATTTAATAATTCTGAATGTTCATCATGCGATCTAGATTTTTTTCATTGTGCACTCTGAATCATATTAGGTAAGCAGATGATTTTGGATAGAGATGTTTAATTGAAAAAAAATATGGTGGAAAGAATTTGAGATTTTTTTATATAAATGTCGCTTTTCGTTTTAATTAGAAGTCACATATTTTAGTTTACTCAATTCATATATTGATTAGTTTTGAACAGATTCCTTATTTTCCTATGCAGTCTTGGGTTAACAAGATGTTTCATGAAATATTAAATTAGGTTTCATGGCTCAGAATGGTCTTGTTGATTACAAAGATTGTGTTACAATTCAATTCTTACTAGAAAAGTGTAGTGGAATACCACATACTTTATAATTTAATTTTTTACTTAAGAATTTCATTGTGGATTTTGGATGAATGGCCAACATAAATAATAAATTGACTATCAAAGACTCTTAGTAGAAAAGAATATATGATTTTGGTAATCATTATGTAATTCATAAAATCTTATGTTTTTTCCTTCCATAGATATGGTCATAGTATATGCTTATTAAAATTATTATGTTCAAGGGGTTATGAATTTTCTTAGAGTACATATGGTTACCATTTTGTTAGATACATGAGAATTACTATTAAATTGATAAATATATTCATAAATATTATGGATTATCTGATTAAGTTATGATTGAGGTTAAATATTCGGACATATTTTTGGACTAAAGGAATAAACCAATTCTAGAGGATATTTTCTTGGTGTGTCTATAAAATTTCAGTTGATTTTTGGTTTAACATCTTTCCTAGATAAATCATTCCTTTAATAGTAGTTAATGGTATTACTTTAAGGATATGAATATTTAAGTGTAATAAGGGTATCCTTATATATATATTTTATGTTGATAATGGTAATGTGAACAATATCTAGTTCAAATGAGTCTTTTCAGGGGGGATATGACGATGGTGTGACTCTGTTGGTAAAAGGTAGCAGCGGTTATGTTCCACAAAAAATATTATGCATACCATTAATTTAGTAGATTGGTGGTTTCTGTATATGATCATGTTTTAATTTTGACTCATCTTGTTAGGTACATAATTGTTTGATTAAGAATTTTTAGTTGGAACTGATGATTGATTTCCCTTTCTAGATCCTTGAATAACTTAGAAAGAATTATTGTAAGTTGGACTTTCCATCTCAAATGGAATTGATACATGATGTTCTTTATGTATCCCAATTAAGAAGTTTCTAAATATTTTCTTTCAAGTGTGATTAAATTGGTGGATATTGTTATTGATCCTAATACCTTTGTGTTTGACTAATAAGTCTAGGATATGGATGACTAAGATAAGTTGTTATATTAGAAGGTAATTTCCTTGGTATTTTTTTAATGGTATTATGAATGGAATAGCCATTATATGAGGGAGTATAAATCATTGGTGATTATATAGAGGTCTTCACTTTTGGTGAGACATGAATCTTCAGTGATTTCTATATAATTAAGTGTACATGGGGAAACTATATGTTCTTACCCAAAAACATAACGTAGAATTAATTAAAAATATTTTTATGAACCTTTTATGGTGGAACATTCTCTTAAATATTTTATATGTGGAAAAAATGTCAATAGTTTTTATTATATATTTATTTTTATCAATATAAAACTAGAAAAATTAGCAATACAAGACTATATGACATGTACTATAGTACACAGATTGTATTGTCTTCAACCAGTGTCTGTTTCACACACATAAATATTATTCATCACACCTTCTAAAGATGTGGCTGAGGTATATGGGTTTTGGTATAACTTATATGTCTTGTAACCTATTATTTTTACAAAATGGTAATTCCCATTTCATGAATTCAGTATAGGTAATAATGGGACACCCTGTGTTCCCATCCATTTGAAGTATGGGACTACATATCATGTGAAGTGTCTACACAACATATTTTCCATCAATCCCCAAAAAAGACTATCTAGATCTATATGCTGGTCTTATTTAGCCAGATTTACCTAAATTTACCATTATATATGGAAGACAGATCAACGATACATAATGTGTGTATAAGCATTATATGTCATATACTCTGGTTTTTTTAGTCGTAGCATTTGGATCATGAAACCTTTGTTGATCAAATTCTTCTTCAATTATGAACCCTAAAAAATTAATACATATGCTAGTGAAAATAAATAATATAATAGAATAATATGTTCATGTAGTATAACAAATAAAATATAGTAAATGAAAAAGAAAACCATGAAAATTATTGAATAGAAATTTATAATTATAATTTAAACATGTGACCCCTATAATACCACATGTAGGTTTTAGGTGAAGTAGAAGTCTCCATTAATGGTATGAACAACTTGAAATTTTTATTACATTTAATAACCAAATAATCCCACCAATATCATTACAATATTTTCCTCTAGGGCTGATCCCCGACATGAAACAACATTACAAGTTTTTTCATCCATCTTGAACCCTTATATACTAAATCATATCTATAAAAGTCCATTTATTGGGATGGGGATTCATGGGACATATACTCCTTTCCCACAACCATAAAAATCCCAATGTGTGGCTAAATAATATTTTAAACATCATGAAACCCTTTCCTCATTCCATAACATACAATTTCTAGGTAATAGAGTTGTTACTCCCATTTCCTAGGAACCTAGTGAATGAGATGAATTCATGTGGGAAATATAAATACCATAAAATATTTCCCAAGGGGTTGAGGCTATTTATTTATCTTATGGAACTTTATAGTGCCTAGGAAATACATTTTATCATCATAATAGTGTCTTATTTATGTTATTACTAGAACGAAATTTATTTTCAATGCTTTCCACCAAGATCCAACCCTTGGACACTAACCCATGAACAGAAAATTCCATGTTATTGGGAGGGGGCTTCATAGGACTTGTATTCCATGGTAAGCCTCCTCCAATACCAATGTGTGATAATAGTACATGTGTTGTGATAAGATAACATATAGTAAATCCATGACACCTTTCTTCCAAAAAGAAGGGTGGCTAGTACCATGTCATAAACATTTAGTGCATTAGTTTTTAGTTTTTATGGTATCCTTTACCAATATTATTATAATTCTATCGCTGTTATTATTTTTCATCTTCATCTATTCACTTATTTAAGAAATTGCTTTTCCAAATTATTACCATATAGCATGTAATAACTTATTACATCAAATATATTGTATTCTTTTTGAAAAGTTCATTTAAAATTTCTTCTGATAACATTTTCTAGAATCTTCATCTATCCCCCAATGAAAAATTCTATAATTTTTTAGACATAGTTTCTACCATTATATATTCTTCGTCAACTATTATATTACTTATTTCAAAACATCCCTTCTATAATAATTATTTCAGAACATTTTATTTGTATGTATGTATGATTGGTTTTTCTGGGACTATTTTTTCATTACTTCAACAAAATCACCTATAAAATTTATTGTAAACAAAAATTTTTAAAGAATAAATTTTATAGATTATTTTCTTGGATATAAAATAGATACAAATTTTCAATACCCTTTTAATGAAACATGAAATTCAAATTTACTACTCTAAAAAATCCAAGAAATATTCTCAATAGTTCTCAAATGTTATGGAACTCATATTATATTATTCAATGACATTACCCTTATATAAATTTCATTAAAATTTCATCAAGTAAAATTATAATATTGAATCAAAATTTATATAATTATATTTTACATATTAACATAATAATATTCATTACCTGTCCAAACATAACCATTCTAGGACCGTATGGGTTTAGCTTTTTTAGAAAAATGGAAACAAAACCAACCGGTTTAGATAAATCTTCAATATATACCACTTATTCCTTCATAACAAGATCATTTTTCTACATTCCATACTTAATACGTTCCTTCCTATCATGGGGAGAATAAAAAAAGATAAGGGTGAGCTCTGATTCTTTCTAAGGGTAAATAAAGGATATATCAATCATAACATAAGATCAGGGGAATAAAAACATGAGAATAACATGTGAAAGCTATACCATTATATCAAAGAACATAATCATAAGCCATTTAATAAATCATATATGTTAATAATACACAAACCATAAGAAATAATAATCCATAAGGGAATAATAAATGCAAAGTCATGTAATGTGGAATACACGATAGTAATAAAATGATTTTCATTGTAGTTAAGTGTCTTTTCCAAGACTATCATAGTATAATGAGTTCACTATGAAAACTATCACAGTAGTCAAGGATCACTCTCAAGACTATCATGGTGGAAGAATTCCCTTACCAAACTGAGTTATCTTCTAGTTCCAACCATTCCTTACTAAACCGAGTTCACATCCCATTCGAGTCTTGTCTTATTGAATCGAGTTCACCTTCTATTCCAATACTATCTATATAATGAGATATAATATCACTATCCAATTAATTGGAGGTATATATATCTCCCACATGTCACATAATTAAATCCATACCTACGTGTTCAAAAATAACATAAATGATTTTGTCATATTAGAACCCATGATAATAAATGAGTTTCATAAACATTTCATTATAGTAGAACTCATGGAAAAAACATATATTTCAAAAATAAAATTCTTTAATAAACATAAACCAATAATAAAAATAATAAAGATTAATACCTTGAATAAAATCTACAGAAAATCATAAGTAAAATCAAATAATTATAACCTATGTGGAAAATAATTTTGAATGATCCTTCAAAATAATTCTTTAAAAAAATATCCCCTTTTATAAATAATTTATTTTTATACAGCCACAAAATTATAATGGAAAAAAATTTCTTCAAAAACAACTTTACTATATTGTAAAGTAAATATCAAATCACTAATATATCATGATTACATGAAAATATTCTCATTCCATATATTATTATAAAAATAACTTCCATATTTTTATTTGAAAATGTAATAAATAACCTCACTTATAAAATGAAAAAAAGAATCATTTCAAACTATTCTAAAAAGTAAAACATGTGTAAAAACTAATTTAAACAATAAAAAGATTGTAGTAAAAATATTTTTAAAAACAATATTATAAATAGGAGATGTGGATGAAATGTGCAGTTTTAATGGAAACATAAGCAAAAATATATTTTATAGAATGTCCTATATAAATTTCATTTCATTAAAATGATCAATAAGAAAAAAGAATTGATTATGTGTATCAGCTGAAATCCTCATAAATATGTAGAAATAAATTTTAAAATAATCAAAATTTATCAACACATAATCCTAACATTTCATAATAAATGAATTATTTGTTTAACTTAATGAATTGATATTAAGTTAATACAACCCATACCACATTGTAATTAGTTTAATATTATTCCCCTTAAAAGTAATAATTATCCAATGAAATAATGAATAACATTATGAAAATGATTTTCATGATCTTATATATCAAAGGTAATTGTATTATAAACACTCAATAATAATGTTCTATATAGGAAACATATCTGAGAAATGTATAAATGATATGGGAAACCCTTACCTCCTGGATCCCTTTAAAATTGCATGGATTACCATCTTCTTGAATATCACCTCCTCGAAGGACCCCTTAATGAACATGTAATAGTAATTTGTGTGAGGGTAAAAGGAAATGGACATTGGGAGAGTGAATATGACATGATTTGGTAGAAATTTCAAATGTTTCAATGTTTATGGTGATAAATGTGGTGGTGGGGTTGTATTTATACATCAGTAGGGGTAGTTTTATGTGATTAAATAGTGATTATTTTATATTTAAATATCAAAAAAATAATTTTAGTTAATTTCATCTAAATAGGATCATAATTCATGATATAAAGGATGTTTAAGGTCTATAAACACAACATACACCCATTTAATTTTTATATTTTTAGTTATTTTAATGTTTTACCTTTTAACAGTACCTTGCTACATTATTTTATCGATACTATGATAATTTTTTTTACCAAGGTATGATTTTTATGCATACAAATGAGAATGTTCTTATAACATAATTTTGACCTCCTAATTATAAAGATGGAATCATTTTTAAAAACTTCCAATCAGAGAATTTGAAAAATTACATTTAAAATTAAACCAAAAAATGAAAGGAAAAAAAGTTTTTTGGAAAAATTTGTTGTAAACCCAAATATGTAGTTATTCGTGATAAATTATAAAGACTATTTAAATATAACTAAATTTATTATATCTAAAATAGTACGAAAGTTACACTTATAAAAATTTAAAATAATATAATTACTTCTACATATAATAAAAATCAGGGTTTTATAAAAATCTATATTTTTTTAGTATTCACTGATAAATAAAAGTTTTTATAAAATTCTAAAAAAAATCATGATAAGATAACACTAAAATGTTGAATAAAAAATTTGTCTTCATTTTATCATATAAATTTTATAATAGTTTCAAAAATTAGTTACATTTATTCTCTCATAGAAATAAGTAATAATCACTTTTTTAATAACAACTTATATTTGATGAATAAAATGACTTCACTAAAAATTATGTGCATATTATCAATTAGTTTGAAATTTATATATTAAATAAAAAGATTAATACTATTCCATCCAATTTAATTTCTAGGTTATAATTTTCCTGTCAATAGAATATCATTTTAATGTTTTTTTAGGTTTTATTTTCAATGAAATGTAAGCTATAGATGATATAAAATTTCTTTAAAAAAGACATAACCTAAAATAGTGGGGTGATACATTATACCCCCACCCCAAATTAATTAAATCCTAAAAAATTGTTTCTATAATTTAAATTGATGAGGATACCTCTTCTTTATGACATCCCTAGGTCCCCACATAGTTTCTTAAAATTGAAGGTTTCACCATAACTCTTTAACCAGGTGGGTGATCTTGATTAGAAAAAAAATATCTCTACTATACAAAATATCTATCAGTTTTTCTTTATAAGATATATCTTTCTCCATCTATATGACTTCTGAGTTTATTAATTGTAATGGATCATATATGTACTTCCTCCAGACAGATACATGTAACACATCATGAACATTAAAGAGATTGAGTTTATAATCTAATCGATAAGCTCCAACACAATATGATCAAGAATTTTTTTAAAAAATAAACCTCATAATTTTAAATTTATATTTAAAAATATTAAGTTGGTATTGACTTTTTTTGGGAATCCCACATCATAAAATTGGTTAATAAAATTTACTCTTAAAAAGTGGGAAAATAAAAGGGGTGCATACACAAAAAACTAGCATTAAAATTTGGAGAATATTAGAGGAAATTGAAAATATGGATATTGATGATAATTATAAAAATCATGATTTAATAAATAATAATAAAGAACATGGTCATTATATGAATAGTTACCTCAAACCCAAAGAACAAATAGGCTCCAAAAAGTTTATTCATATAATTATAAATGATGATAATATTACAAAATCGTATTTCAATATCATTTTATATTATATACTTACATTAATTCATGTCATATATAGAATCTAATTATTTTGTTGTTAGTTGATCTATTCCCCATTCACTTCTTAATCAAAGTAATGAAGTTGTAAATTCATGTTGAACTGGTGTATTATAAGATCCATACTCAAATGACATTTCATAACTTTAGTCTCTAAATATCATAATAAAAGGGTTAGAATAAATTTTCCAATATGATTAAATATTAATATGGTTATGTAATACATTGATCTATAAAACCTCAACCGAAGTTAAATATAACCAATATCATATATAGTTTCTCTTATGAAACCTCAAAAAATTAAAATTCCAAACTTTCCTTTGAAGATCCCTAAAATTTTTAAATCAAATTATCACTCATATCCAAAATAACATAATGTATCACATAATATTTAGACACCAAACATGAAAAGAAAATTATCTTCTATTCTCTTAAAACATTATAATAACTCTAATTACCATAAAACATATTGAAAACCTAAATGATTTTCAAAATTAACTCTTTGATTATAATATACATTAAAAAAATTCAATAATTAAATATAGAAACCACAATGTCATCCTATTAATAGTTACATCCATGTTCATCAATACTATCTCATTTATTTTATCATGAAAAACCATCACATTATCTCATTATTATCCCATATTCATACACATGTTAATGGTTATCTTTACCTTAAACATGTGATCTCTAAAAATATATCCAAAATAACATTTCATGGTTACCAGTACCATTCAAAAAATACTTTAAAATTATTAAGAAAATACTATAGTGTAATAATCCTGACTTGTTTCTTTATTCCTGAATACATATAGGGTGAGATAATCACATTAAATTTCCCTAAAGGATGGTCAAAAACATTTTCACAGGTGTCACTCTTAAAAATATAGGAATGAAATTACCAAATAATCATGAGAGGATACATGTTCCTTAATTAACAAGATTTATATTTTTGCATTGTGATTTCATAGTCATTTTATTTTTCATTTTGTAGAGGTTATTGTGGTTTATCATATATATTATCACATTGACATGTGAATTTAATCGCAAAATTCCAAAATCCTTGTATTTATATATTTGAAGTATGATTGGGGAATTATATAGAGCTTTATCTATTTTTACATAATTATTTAACTTCTTCATATCACTTCAGAATTAATTTTCGTGATGATCTTTATTTCTATAGTTGAATCATTTACTATTTACCTTAAGAAAATTTCCATCATATTTCTTCTCACATATTGATCATAAATGAATGATAAAATCCATCTCTACATGGTTATTATAATTTCATTGAATTCCATTTTTCATTTATTATCAAAACCAAATAAGTATTGGGAAACTATGATTTCTATAAACACATTAAGAACACATCTTAAAATTTCGTCATATGTAAGGATGTCTCATATAAATAATTCCATTTATAGACATGGATTTAACCCTCTAAATAATTGATAAATTTTAATTTCAACCCTGATATTTAAATCATATACATATGTTTCACAATTTTTAAAATTTTTCTAATATGAACTAGTTGATTTGTCATCATTTTTCTTGAGAGCATGAACTTTATTATACATCCTTGAAGGCGCAATATGAGGGAAATACTTCCAAAGTAATATCCCCATTAACTCAACCCATTCAATCAATTCAATTAATTATTATTGTGTTATTTTAATGATAAGATACCACCATTTATCTAATTATTCTTTCATGAAATAAATAGCTAGAACAAAATTTTAATTTCCTAATCATTGATCAAAATAACATATTTTATCAATGGTGTTTATCTACTACTCAACCAATAGTGGGTGAGATGGTCTACTAAATGGTGGTGGATGTTGACTCAAGAAAGACTGAATGTACTTTTGTTCCCACTTTTTACCATTTTTAATTCCACCATGATTCAAAGCTTTTGTGATCATATAAATAAAATTTTGAACCCCTCCTTCTATAACATTCGTTTTATTAGGAGGAAAATCATTGCATTTACCACCACATTCTTCATTAAAACATTTTTGACATGTTCTATAAATTTAATATAACACCAAAATAAGAGTGTTATCATCAATACATATAATGGGAAAACAACATAATCAAGGAAAATTACTTATAGAATTTCAATATATGATATCTTCTTTTTAACTAATTTTAATCATGATCTTTACCAAAACTCTAGGATTGTAACCTAGAAATACTCATGGGGTTATTAATTTGGTTTCCTCGTCAATTTTTTTGTTTATGTAATCCTTTACTTTGACACCAACAATAAAAACTCTCACATTTATTACAGAGATATTTTTAATAAATACATAAATTTTTAATGCATAATATATAGAAATAATGTCAGGAACGTATGGTTTTTGTGTATTTAGAAACATTGAATCAAAAATAACTAGTTCTTAAAAAGATTATACATCTTCTCCCAATTATTTCTTGATAAATATAACCCTTTTGGACATTTCATACTTAATACCCTCTTTCATATAATTGGAAAATAAATCTATGAAAATGTTGAGCATAGATGCTTATTAAGGATAAAAAATGGATATATCAATCATAACAGTAGAATATGGTAATAATAACATGATTGTAGAATTTGAAAATTATACCCTTCATATCGAAGACCGGACTCATGAGTCATGGAAAAAATAATATATTTTTATAAGACACAAACCATATGATATCATGATACCTGAGAGAATAATAATGGAATAAGATATGGAATGTTTCAAACACATTAGCAGAGAAAATCATTTCATTATTAGTAATGGATCTTTTCAAAGACTATCATAGTGGAATGGTTTCACTCCTCATATCATCGAGTAGTAATGGTCCACTACCAATACTATCATAGTGAAAAAAGTCTCTTAATAAATTGATTTCACTCTCAATTATAGTCTTTTTCATACTGAGATTATTTCAATTCTCATTCCAATCATTTATTAATGAATATAGTTCACTCCCCATTCCATTCTTTTCTATATCACAAGATATAATATCATTATCTAATGACTTAGAGGGAGATATAGGTCCCACACATCCCTTATTGGAAGCCATACACATGTTAGCCACAAGAATGAAAATATTTCCATCATATCATAACTCAAGAAAATAAATGGGTTTCATAATCATTTAGTCATATAATAACTAATAAAAAATATTCATAAATATCATTCCATCAAAACATAAAGAAACCATAAAATGAATGAATAGTTTATAATTTAATAGTATCCCAAAAAATCATAAGTTAAATAAAATAATGTTACCTAAATGAAAAATAATATTGAGACATCAATTGATGGAATTCTTGAAAAAACAATTCCTTTCCCATTTTTTAATAATGTGTTCTAATGGAGCTGCACAATTATAAAGGAAAATGTTTTCCTAAAAAAGTACCTAGTAGTCTTTTAAATTAAACATGAAAATTTTAAGGTATCATTACAGCTAGAAAAACCACGTATTTTATATATGTAAATAAATATTACATCCATATTTGTTTTGTAGAATTCCTAAATAAATCTCTTAGAAAATGATAAAAATAGTCCTCTCAACCCATTTTTAGAAAATTAAATAATGGGAAAAAATTATTTTAAAAAATAATTAGAGAATTGTAAAAATAATAGTATATTTTTTTCAAAAAACATGGACATGTAAGAAATGTTTTTTGTAAGGAATAGTTTTTATAAATATTTTTAAAAGAATGTCCCTTATCAATAAAATATAATTAATTTGAGCATTATTTAAATGAATCAATTATGTACATCATCTGTAAATACACATAAAACAAGTATAAGTAAAACCTAAGATAATAAAAATTCATCCCATAGATAATTTGTAACACCCCAAGATTCTATGGGATGTTTCTCATTGAATAATACAATAGTTTGTGTTTTACGCAACTTCCAGTTCTAGCACACCACGACCAATCAAACTAGTTGTTTAAAAAGCAGTTATGAATAGTAATGAATCCTTTTTAAAATTTTATAAATTTTATATTACAGAACGGCCTTAATTATTGTATTTTTATTATCAAAATTATCTTAGGGTGAATTTTTTCGACTTTTCTGATAACTTTCATATTTTGATAAATAGTGAAAAATACTATATTTTAATTAAAAAACATTTTTAATTGAAATAATTTATAGTGTTAAATTAGAAATTTGAGTGGTTTTAAAGTATCATGAGATTATATATTTATTATTCAATTTTATTTATTTCATTCGATGTAATTTCACTTTAAAATTATACATAACCACATGTCAATCTTTTGATAGTTTTTACTTCTTTAAAACCCGCCTTTTTGGTTTTGAATACGAGAATTAATTTTAAATTTATTTATGAAACTTATGTGTTTTGAATTTGAAAATATGGATTCCATATTTGGAATCATGAGGTCCAAATTGTGTAAATAGGTATATTTTATTTTTAGACAATATGAATAATAACTTCAGTAAATAAAAATTACCATGGTTAATGGGTAAATTTGTTAAATAAGGATAAAAATTAATTTTACAATAATATTAAATTACACTAAAACATGTCCAAACCCTATTGTATAATAAATTTACATCCATGGGTATCTTTGGGTCTATTTTGGGACCCCATGCATCCACTTGTAAGTGAAGATGACACTTTATAAAATTTAATTTAATGTTAAAGAAAATGTAACATAAACATATATCTTTTAGTAAAACAGTTTTTTTATGAGATTATATAAGTGATCTATTATAATATAAATATTAATTTTAAATATAATAATATTTCTTACATCATGATATTTTATTTATAATTTTTAGACATAAAATAAATATATTTATTTTTGACACAATAATGATGGAGTATTTTTCTATTTAATGAAAGAATTAAATAAATGATATTATAAATAATAAAATAAATATAATTTGATTGTCTTTATACCATTAAAGATTTTAATATTTAATATAACATGTTAAGGTTGACTCAATGTATTTTGTTTGACAGAATCAAGTTTTGATACTAAATAGTGTTAAAATTGTCATAAATGAGTTTTTAAAACAAATACTATTTTATTAATTGATATAATATTAATATAAAACTACAATTAAGAAAAAGGACTTATATAAGGTTATATATTTCATTAATTATCTCAATTTAGGTTCTATTTTCATTTTATAGTTATTTTAATAACAATTTTATATAAAAATACAAGAAGACATGGTAAATGTTAAACTATTTAACTAAGAGTTAAATATAAAAGATAAGGTTAATATGGAGACCTAAACTTGTCTAAAACCTATTAGTTGAGTATATTTAGACCCATTACCCTTTTTAGGATCTATATAAATCCATTTAGAGCTATTATAAACAAAATATTATTTTAGAATAAATTAATATTTCAATCTTTTCCTAAAGTTCCCCTAACTTCTCTTATAAAAGGGTACTTCCCCTTCTCTTAAATTAAAATCTTAAAATCCATTTGGATTAGCCATAACCTGCTCAAAAGTCCTCCTAAAAACCCACAATTCAACCTATAGGACATACTAGGATATGAAATCCAACCTAAGGAGCCCTTTTGTTCAAATCAAAAGGAAGAACCTGAAGAAGAGATAATTATTTCATCACCTCTTTCAATGCTCTTTTATTTTCCACTTCTTCTTTCTTGGTTATTTCCATAAAAAAATAATAAATCCAGTAACTTCTAAATACTGAGATGTTATTATAAATATTGTACAAGCAAATTCATTATTCTATCCATCCAATGAATGATAATGTCCCCAAACGTGCGTATGTACGGCTTACCGTCTCCACGTCATGGTGTAGTTTGTTATTCAACACATCATTATTTGGTTGGGTATAATAATGATTATAATTGATTTAAATAATAAATATATCATGTTAATTATTTTGTATGTATAATATACCATCCACGTACTTATGATTTCACCATAAATAGAATGATATTGTCACTCGTGCGTATGTACGGCTTACTTTCTCCATGACACCGTGATATTGCATTCCCCATCGTAACCATTCAAGAAAAATTTTCATTTAAAGATTACAAATAAATTTTATGAACTTAATATCATTCTCTATATGAATCAAATACATTCTATCCATAACAAAGAAGATATATGTAATGAAATATATAAAGGAAAATGAATCAGTTAACACCCAAAATAATAATACTAATGAAATATTATTTACAAATCAATATTAAAGGATCATATATTATATCATATTAATGTATTTTGTTATTTTATATTTTATTAAAAATTATTTTACTATTATAAAGGAGGTTAGTGTACCCTCGACTAAGGAAAACTACAAGTTAAGTGTTAATTTTACAATCTATTTATTATCTGAGGTTGTGTATATGTAACTATCTAATGGGACTTCTTTATCATCCACATCTGTGTCACTTAAAAATGTATTTCAAAACATTTTTACTATTTCCTAAACTATGGGTTAAATTCATTTATACCCTTTTCTGACTATTTATAAAAAAAATTGAATGTAATCTTACCTTTTTTCCAAACAAGGTACTTTATGACCTTTTCGAAAAATTAATGAAAGAATGTTTCTTTAACTTATATAGGTGGTGTGGGGGTTTTCTGCCATTATTACAGCTTTTAAGCATCCCTTACAATCTTATAAATAGATTTTTCAAAATAGATTTTTCTTTTACTTCTAAATGATTTCAAAGTAGAAAGAGATATCTCACTCAAATAGTTTTTGGATAGATTTCATCTATATCAACATCCTTTTTTATATTTTACACTTGTTTGAAGTTGATTTATTATTATACAATCATATATATTGTATTAAAGGGTTTTTGATATGTTTTTTTCTATGGACGTGTTATTTTTATACCATTCATGGTTTATGGTTAAATTATTAATATTTCATATGCAAGTATTAATATGAATGTTTATTTTATATTTCAACCTTTTGATATAACTAATACATTGGATGTAGTATGTGACGGGTGGGGCCTGCTATAGCCCTTCGATGCATCAGTAGGTCTCAGAGAGAAATTAGAGTCTTGGATCAAGGCCTTGAAAAAAAATTTGCAGTCTTTTCATGAGGCCTTGATAGAATTTTTATTTGTAGTCTTGGCATGAGACCTTGACTATCTGGTTATGATGTCCAGCATTATGCATTGCATCATTATTAAATTTTCTATTAATATTAAATGTTATTATTCAACTAGTAGAATATCCATGTGAATAATGAAATGGAATTATTGGATTTATCTTTTCCATATTATGCTAAATTTTATGTTTAAAAGGCTTGTGTTTTAATCATATACATTTACTTAAATGTTTATGCTTATTTATGATAGTTTCCACTATATTTTTTTCCTTACTGAAAAACTAAGATTACCCCTTCTTTATGTTTTATTTTTTCCAGGATGCGAATAACTATGCTATGATTAAATTGTAGGGATAGACTAAGGGATATGAGTCTGCTAAAAGGGTACCTAGTGTTGTTTTTTTCATTTAATAATGTAATTTAAAACTTATGTTTGTATCTAGTACTTCATATGATACTAAACTGATCGGTATTTCAATCGTGATCTCTTATAATCATGAAAATGTTATGTAATAATTCACTGACTCTGGGTAACTATGGTTGAGGTGTTACTGTGGGTATCAGAGGAAGTTTAGTACAAATCATGGAAACTAGATGTAGAAAAACTCTAATTAGATAATATTACCCTAAGATAGACTTTGATAATTAGTATAGAAGAAAATCTAAAAAAATGGTAATATATATTATGTGGGTTTTCTAAGAAATACATCCTTATCTAGATACTATAAGTGGTCGTGGTTCCGGAACAGATATACATAGGAGTGAAAACTCTGACGAGGAGTTTCAGGATTGACCCAGGGTATCCTGGTACACGACAATGGGACATACTGCACACCTGGATCAGGGGATATGCTTAAGATAATTCACATTTTTTTTCAAAAAATTATGATATATTTATGAGTAAATACATATCCAAAGAAAACAGTTCTATGATTAAGGATTATATGCATAAACTGTTCAATGTAAGTTAAGTATTTTACTAGTTTGGAATTATTCATTGTAATTCATAAACTGATATAGTGTATTCCATTGTTTTGAAATGAATCCTAGTGAAAGTAATAGAAACTGTATCAAATAATGTAATCCATGTTGGTATTTCCCTCCTACTCAAGATAATTATAGAGGAGCTGGTGTGGAAACCGGTTTTGAACAACTTATAACCATAATGGGACAACTCACTCAGGATACGAATAATAACCATACATGTATGGATCACCCTGATCCACAACAAAGAGGATTAATGTTAGACCACTTCATGAAAAAACAACCACCAACATTTAATGGGACTAAGAATCCATTTGTAGCTGAGAAATGGATAAGTTCCTTAGAGAAAATATTCTATGCTTTGGGGATTAGTGAAAGGGAAAAAAGCTGTCATGGTATTTTATCTCCTCATAAGAGATGTAGATCGATGGTGACCATTAATTTAAAACACAAAGGTGGATGAAGAAGTATCAAATATGGAATGGAGGGAGTTTAAATATCTTTTCGTAAAAAATACATTCCTTGTTATCATCGAGGAGAAATGGAAAAGGCAATTTCTGAGTCTGAGGAAAAAGGTAGAGGAGAATGTCAAAAAGTATGAGGATAACATTACAAGGATAGAAAGGCATGTTGAAAATTATATACATAACCCAAGAAGTAATATTGATCAATTATTTGATGGGTTAAAACCATTTCTTTTTCAAGAATTAGTCTCACACTCCTTCTCAATGTACGAAGATATAGTCTCATGTGTTATCAAGACAGAAAAGGAATTCACTATGTCTTATGAATTTAAATTGTAGAAAGAGAAGAAGAAATCTTATGAACACTCTGAAAAGGAAAATAAGGGGAAGAAGGGAAAAGTTGAATTTCCACCTTGTAGTAAATTTTGGAATAAACTCCCTTGTACTTTCTTGAAGGTGTGGTAGTTTGTTTCAAGTGTGGAGAAAAAGTCCACTAAGCTCATGATTTCAAGGGAAATAATGAGGCTCTTAATGTTGAATGCTACAATTGTAGAGAAATGGGGCATTATGAAAATAAATGTCTTAAGTGACAATGAAACATACCTCAAAAAAGGCCATGGGAGCAAGTCCAATATTATGCAATCACTATTATTGAGGATGAAGTTTTGAATGATGTGGTGGAAGGTACTTTAATTTTTTATTCAAAATTAGGAAATGATTTATTTGATTATGGATCATCACATTCTATCATATCATCCCAGTGTTCCAAGAAAATTAGATAATTCCAATTTAACTTAAAAAAGAATTTGTCATTCAAAACTAATAAGGGAAGTATCATTGAAACAATGGTTTGTAACTCAGTTACCATTATGTCATATAAATGTGCTTTATCTGT
Source organism: Viscum album (assembly GCA_963277665.1). Lineage (NCBI taxonomy): Eukaryota > Viridiplantae > Streptophyta > Magnoliopsida > Santalales > Viscaceae > Viscum > Viscum album. The sequence goes on from OY728141.1 coordinate 1,553,771,612, forward strand.
TGATCTTATTTTCAGGCCCATGATTGAATTTGATATAATCCTCGATATTGATTTTATTTCAGACCATGATGTGAAAGCTTGTGGTATGTAGAAGGAGGTTCTAATTTTTTATTATTATAAGGAACACCTTATCTTTAGAGTAGAATTATCACCATCTGATTCTCATCTATATCCACCCCAGTAGCTCTACTATTTTCAATTATTGGGGAGGAGGGGTTTGAAATAACTACAGGTGAGGAAAGGAATGTTTAAATAGATGATGTATGTATTGTTCAAGAATATTTTGATGTGTGTCCAAAGGATTTACCTAGACATACTCTAGAACGGGAAATATAATTTTATATTGAGTTTAATCATAGTTTAAGGCCCATATTGATGACCTCTTATAGAATGGCCACTGTGGAATTAGTTGATCAAAAAAAACAACTAAAGGAATTGAGTATTAAAGGATTTATTCACCCTATTGTTTCTCCATGGGGATCCCCCATTCATTTTATTATAAAGAAAAATAGATCTATGAGGTTGTGTATTGACTATAGGGAGATCAATGATATAATAATAATTAACTAATATCCCCTACCTCACAACGATGATTTATTTGATCAACTTCATGGAGCTCAATATTTTTTAATGATTGATCTTTGATCTGGATACCATATTTTTTTTTGTGAAAAAGGAAGACTTTCCAAAGACATCATTTTGAACAATATAATAGAATTATGAGTTTATAGTAATGCCTGTTGGACTTACTAATGCACCCTCTATTTTAATGAATCTAATGAATATAGTTTTCGAGGAATATCTTGATGACTTTTTTGTAGTATTTATTTATGATATTTTGGTATACTCCAAAATCTATGAAGATCATGAAAATCACTTGTACATTATTCTAAAGGATCTTAGAAGAAATGAATTATTTTGGAAGTTTAGCAAGTATGAATTTTGGATTTAGAAGATTTCTTTTCTTGGCCATATTGTCTCAACGAATGAAATCTTTGTTGATCCTTCTAAGACAAGAGAAATCCAAGAATGGAACGCGTTGACGAGTATAACTAAGGTACATAGTTTTATTGGTTTAGCAGGTTATTATCAGCGTTTATTTTATAATTTTACCCAATTGGCTAACCCATTAATGAAGATCACATGTAAAGTGGTTTAATTTATTTGGACAAAAGATTGTAAAGGATTTTTTGAATAACTAAAGGGAAGATTAATCAATTCTCATATCTTGACACTACCATCGGGGAACGACGGATTTGTTATTTATATTGATGCATCAAATAAAGGGCTTGGTTATGTCCTTATATAGAATGATAAAGTTATTTCCTATGCATCACAGGAGCTAAAAATTCAGGAACATAACTATCCTACTCATGATATTGAGTTAACCAATGTAATCATTTCTATAAAGATATGGAGACACTATATCTATAGTGAAAATGTGACATATATACTGATCACAAGAGTTTGAAAAATATTTTATCACAGAAAGAACTCAATATGTGGTAATGATGATGGTTCGAACTACTCGAGTATTGTGATTGAACAATACACTACCACCTAGGAAGGAAAATAATGTGGTAGATGATTTGAGTAGAAAGGATCATGGAGTTCTGAATGTGATGAGAGTTTAAAGGGATCCTATTATCATTGATATAGTAAATATATATATGGGAATAATCATGGAAGGTGAAACATTAAGTATTATGATTGCACAATACACTACCTCCCGGGGAATGCAAATAATGTGGAAGATGCTTTGTGTAGAAAGGATCATGGAGTTATAAAAAAGATAATAGTTTAAATGGATCATATATTCATGGATCTAGTAAATATGGATATGGGAATAATAATGGGAGGTGAAACATCAATACTTTTTCAAATGTTTTCCGAACATATTTACTAGAAAGGATAAAAAGTTAGCAGACTAATGATGAGGAGTATCAAAAGAAAATTAGAGTTGTGAAAGATGGGAGATGGATCGACTTCGTATATGAAGATGGAATTTTTAAAATTGGAAAGAGACTTTGTGTTCCCGATATACCTAATATAAAATGGGAATCGTTAGATGATGATCATATCTCTAATTTCTCTATACACCCTGGTAGCACTAATATGTATAGAGATTTGAAGGAACATTTTTGGCGGGGCAACAAGAAGAGATATATTGCTGATTATGTGTCAAGATGTATCAATTTTCAACACGTGAATGCTATAAGAAAACAGTTGGGAGGATTCATGCAACCTATTCCCATACTTGAGTGGAAATGGGTGATATTATGATGGACTTTGTCATGGGGATACCAAAGGCTCCTAGAATGAATGATGAAATATGGGTCATTGTTGATCATCTTAACATGTCATCACATTTTCTTACTATAAGAGAAGATTTACTACTTGGACATTTAGCAATAATATATATTAATGAAGTTGTAAGACTTCATGGTGTATCCCTATTGATTGTTTCTGATTGTGATCCCCATTTCACATCAACATTCTGAAAAAGTCTTTAGAAATACTTGGATAATAAACTTTATTTTAGTACTTCCTACCACCCTCAAACTGATGGACGATCAGAACTGACTATTAAAATCTTATAAGACATGTTGAGATCATTATCACTTGAATTTCAAGGTATATAGTATCAATATTTACCTCTGGTAGAATTTTCCTATAACAATAGATTCCATTCTATTTTTCAGATGGACCATATAAAGCACTATATGGAAAAAGATGTCACACACCAACTTGTTGTGATGACGTTGGTGAAAGAAAACATCTAGGCCCAAAACATGTTGAGTAAAAAATGGAAAATGTGACGACTATCCAATCCCACATCAAAGCATCTCAAAATAGGAAAAATAGCTATGCCTATAACCAAAGGTAGGATTTGTAATTTCATATAGTATATCATGTTTTCCTCAAGGTATCTCCATGGAAGGGTGTTATATGATTCAGTGAGAATAGTAAATATAGTCACAAGTACATCGAACTATTTAAAATTCTAGAATGAATTGGAGTTGTATCTTACCATTTGGAAATGCCATCAAGTCTCTCCAAAGTTCATGATGTGTTACACGCATCACTATTGATAAAATACATGTCTGGCCCAATGTATATACTCACTTATAATAAAAGAGTACTGGAACCTGATATGTCTTATTGTGAAGAACCTATCAGGATTCTTGATACCATAGAACATGTGTTGAGAAATCGGATGACTCATCTGGTAAAAGTTCTTTAGAGAAACCATAAAATAAAAGAGACAATGTGGGAATCTAAGGAACTTATTATAAAGAACACCCTGAATCATTTTATGTAGTAATATTTTATAAATTTTGAGGATGAAATAAGTTGAATGAGATTAGAATGTATCACCCCAGTCTTCTACGATACATTTTTATTTGAATAATACAATAGTTTATGTTGTACGGAACACCAAGTTCTACCACACCATGACCAATCAAACTAGCCATTTAAAAAAGCAACTATGACAGTAATACTCACTTTTCAAAATTATATAAATTTTATTTTTCAAAATGGAAATCATTTTTGGATTTGACATATCAAAATTATCATAGGGTGAATTTTTGGAACTTTTATGATAACTTTCATATTTGGATGGATAGTGAAAAATTATAAATTTTATTTAAAAAAATTTCATAATAAAAATAATTTATAGTGTCTAATTATACATTACAGTGGTATTAAAGTATCATTATTTATATTTTTATAATTTAATTTAATTTCAGTCATTTGATGTAATTTCACATTTAAATTGTACATAACCACATGTCTATCGTTTAATAGTTTTTACTTTTAAAACCCCAATTTTTGGTTTTGACTACGGGAATTTAATTTAAATTTATTTCTGCCACTTATTTGTTTTGAATTTGGAAATCTGGATACCTTAGTTTGAATCAATAGTTCCAAATTGTGTAAATAGGTAACTTTAATTTTTAGACATTATGAATAGTAACTTCAATAAATATTTTATTTACTGTGGTTAAAGGGTAAATCCGATAAATAAGGGTAAAAATAATATTATAATAATATAAAATTACCCTAACTCATGTTCTAGCCCTATTGGCTGAGAAATTTCCAATCATGGTAATCCTTGGGTCGATTTGGGGACATCTTGATGCAGCTTTTAAGTGAAAATGACACTTTAAAAAAATTAATTTGAAGTTAAGGAAAATGTAACACAAACATATATGTTTTAGTAAAATAATTTTTATATGAGGTTATGTAATTTATATCTTATACTATAACTAGTAATTAGAAAGCTGATAATATTTCCTACATCATGAAATTTTATTTATAATTTTTAGACATAAATAGAATTTATTTATTTATGACACAATAATGATGCAGTATTTTCCATTTTAATGAAAGAATCAAATAAATGATATTATAAATACCAAAATAAATATCAATTGAACGTTTCTATTCCATAAATGAATTTATTATGAGAATATGACATGTTAGGGTTGATTTAATGTATTTTTTTCTAAGTAATCAATTTGTGATACTAAAGAGTGTCAAAATTGACCTAAATGAGTTTTTAAAAAAGTTATTTTATTAAATGATATAATATTCCTAAAAATATAGGATTCTTACAAAATAATTATATAATGTTAGATATATCATTAATGAACCACTTTATGTTCACTTGGAATTTTTTAGTTAGTTTATTAACCTTGTAATATAAATATACAAGAATAAATGGTAAATGTAAAACTATTTAACTAACAGTTAAATCTAAAACATAAGTTTAATATGGTGACCAAAACTTGTCTAAGACCAATTTTCTAGAATATTTCGACCATTACCCACCTTATTATATATATAAAATCATTTGGAGATATTAGAAATTGAAAATTATTTTCGAATAAATTAATATTTCAAGCTTTTCCTAAAGTTCCCCTCACCTCTCTTTTAAAAGGGTACTTCCCATTCTCTTAAATTAAAACCTCCAAAGTCATTTTTCTAAGACAAACCGTACTAAATTCTCCTCCCAACTACCCTAAAATTAACCTAGAGGCCTTACATTGATCAGAAATCCAACCTAGGATCCCTTTTGGTCAAATCAAAAGGAAGAACCTGAAGAAGAGGTAATTATTTCATCTCCTCTTTCAAAGTTCTTTTCTTCTTCCACTTCCTCTTTATTTTTTGATTACATACTAAAATAATAATTCCAGTAAATTCAACATAATTAGATTTTATTTTAAATAAGGTAAAACCATATTAATTATTCTATATATCCTATAAATTAAAAAAAACACCATACATCCATACGTACGGCTTACCATCTCCACGTTGTAGTATAGTTTGTTATTCAACACTTCATTATTTGTATGGTTTTAATAATTAGTATAATTGATCTAAATAATAAATATAACATTTTAATGATTCTATATGTATAATATTCCATCTAACTACATATGATTTTACCATCAATATAATGATATTGTCGCTCAAGAGTAAGTACGGTTTACCATCTCCACGACGTGATGAGATTGTGTTCCTCATCGTAACCATTCAAGAATAATTTTCATTTTAAAATTAAAAATAATTTTTAAGAACATAATATCATTATATATATGAATAAAATACATCCTATCCATAAAAAATAGGACTTATGTAACAAATCATATAAAGGAAAACAAATCGGTTAACGCTCGAAATAATAATACTATTGTAATATTATTAACAAAGCAATATTAATGGATCATATATGATAAAATATTTATGTAGTTTGTTATTTTATAATTTAATAGAATTTATTTATCTATTATAAATGAGGTTAATATACCCTATACAATGGAAAATTACATGTTAAGGGTTAAGTTTACAATATCTTTATTATCTGATGTTGTCTATACGTAAGTATCTACTGGGACTTCTTTATCATCCATATATGTGTTTCCTAAAAAATTTTTTCGAAATAGTTTTACTATTACCTAGACTATGGTTTTAAGTCATTTATACCCTTGTTTGAATTTTTTTTTTAAAAAATTGAATTTAATATTTCTGTCGTTTTCCTAACAAGGTATTTTATGAAATTTTTCAGAAATTAAGGAATGAATGTTTTTTTAACTTATATGGTGGGTGTGGATATTTTCGGCTGTTATAACACCTTCAAAGATTCCCTCACAAACTTATAAGAATATTTTTTAAAATAAATTTTATCTTTACTTTTAAATGATTTCAAATTATAAAGACATATCTCACTCAAATAGTTTTTGTATTGATTTCATCTATATAAACATCTATTGTTGGATTTTACGCTTGTTTGAAGTTGATTTATTATGATAAAATCTTACATATTGTATTCAAGGTTTTGTGATATGGTTGACTATCGATGATATATTTTTATACCATTCACTGTTTATGATTAAAGTATTAACATTTTCTATTATAGTATTAATATGAATGTTTATGTTATGTTTCAACCTTTTCATTTGAGGAATGCATTGGATGTAGTAATTTATTGGCGGGGCCCACTATAGCCCCTCAATGCATCGGTTGGTCTCATGAGACAAATTAGTGTCTTAGAATAAGGAATTGAAAAATTAGTATTATTATTATTGGCATGAGGAAATGGCTATGTGGTTATGATATCCGGCATTATACATTCCATCATTATGAAATTAGTTATTGATATTAGATGTGATTATTCGACCAGTAGAATATCCATGTCAATAAGTAAATGGAATTATTTGATTTAACTTTTCCATATTATGCTGAAGTTTAAGATTAAAAGGCGTGTGATTTAGTCTTAAACATTTCCTTAAATGTTTATGATTATTTATGATACTTTCCACTATATTGTTATCCTTACTGAGCATCTGATTTCACCCCTTCCTTATATTTTATTTTTCCCAGGATGCGAAGATGTATATTATAATTGAACTATATAGATAGACAAAGGTATATGAGTGTGTTCAAAAGGGGCATAATTTTTTTGTTCTCCATTTCATAATGTAATGTAAAACTTATGTATGTATCTAGTACTTCCAAGGCTACTAAACCGATCAGTCTTTCGGACTTGATCTCTTATCATCATGCTAATGTTATGTAATAATGCACCGAAACTAAGTAACTAGGGTCAGGGCATTATATAATCCATTCGTGTAATAATAAATGAATTAAAATTTTATCTCAATGAATGAAAATTGGGTTAATAAATCCCATAACACATTGTAAACATTCAAATCATATGCTCTATAAACGTAATAATTATGAAATGAAATAATGAATAAAATTAAGATAATTTGATTCATGATATTATAAATCAAATGGTACTATATAAACAAAATACAAGAAATAAATTCTGAATAAGGATAATATATCATTGATGAAAAAGTGAGATGATAAATCCATACCACACATTTCTCTATAGATTTATGTATATTATCATCCTCTTTAAAATCACCTCCTCAATGGACCCCTTAACAAAAATGGAATTGGTCATTGTGTAATACCAGTAGAACTTGAACATGTGGTGAGTCGGGAGGAGATGATTATTTAAAGATTATAATTGATACAAGGCCTGTGAGGATAAAGGGATTGGTTATGGGTGATATTTGTACTTTAGTATGGGTGGTATCAACTTAATAAGTAATGATTATTTTATATTTAACCCTAAATAATATTTTTGGAATTAATTTTAATGAATATGGATGATGATTAATGTTTGAAAGGATGTTTCATGTTATGAAACACATCAACCACCAATAATTTTTTTTCTTAGGTATTTAATGCAATTAAATTTTAACTGTAACCCACTACATTATTTTACCAATATCGGGGTTAATCTGTTTTTTTCAATGGTAAAATTTTTAGGCCAAAAATTGAGAAATAAATTATAATCTAAATTGGAACCCCTGAACTTAAATATTAAATTTACATTTATAAATTCCAAACACATAATTTTCACAATAATAGTTTAAAACAATCCTTTATAACAGAACAAAACTGTTTTTTTTAAATTTTTTATTTACGTCCAAAAATAAAATTTTTCCAAAATAATTAAAAATATTATTTAAATGAAATTAATTATATTATATAATACTAAAAATTAAAAAAATGGGATAAATTTTAAATTGTAAAATTACTCTTACAAATAATAAAAATGAGGGTTTAATAAAAATTTGTAATTTTTACTATTCATTGGCAAATAAAACATTTCAAAAAATTATAAAAAAATAATTTAAATTTAATTTTGACATGAGGAATACTAAAATTAATTTAATTTTTTCAAATATATTTTATAAATTTTAGAAATATTCATTATATTTATGTTTTTATATAAATCCAGAAAAATATATTTTTGAAGAAAGCATATATTTGAATGATAAAATGACCTCATGAAAATTTATGGGAATATTATCAAACAATTAACCAATACATTAATAATTAGTTGGAATATTATATATTTAATAATATTTTTAATAATTTTCTCCCCAAATTAAGGTCTTGGATATAATGGCCATGTTAAAATAGTAATATGACGGAGTTATTTTGGGATTTATGTTTTGTGAAAATTAAATTATCGAAGAGAATTTGTTTAATAAAAAAGAGATACCAGAAAATATTTGTGTTTTACAATGATATTACATTATTTTATTTGGAATAACAAAATAATAGAATAGTGTTATTACATTATATATCTTTATCATATATATGTAATGAATTATATAAAAAATGAAACATAAACCACATGTTCATCCAGTAAAACATTATAAAAATTTTTTCTCTAATATAACTTAATTAAATATACATCCATCTTATGTGACTCGGTTCAATGATTATCATCATGAAATTTCAACCATTGCCTTCATATTCACTACTTTATTTGATGATATTTATACAATAAATTTTATATGATCATCTTTTATTATCTTTAACAACAAATCATTTGATATATAGGTCTCATAGAATATGAGAAAAAAAATTTCTCATGTATTTCGTCTCAAAACATTTTATTTTTGTATTTCATTATATTTTTACATAATTTTATAATTAAATCATTGAATTTGGAATTTTTCTAATTCATTTTCATACCATCTCCCCTTTTTCACATTAACAACAACCCATTGATTAAAAAACATTGAAAACTATCAAACCTAAACATCATATTTCTACAGAAATATATAATCTAAAATTTAAAAAAACATTACTCATCCAATTATATTTTCCTATATAAATGTTCTGATGAACTTCTCCCAAAAAATTTAATGGTAATCTTATAAAGAAAAAAAATCTGAAAAATTTCTTATATAGTTTGGGATCATGAGAAAATTGTGACTCATGATGATGTAAAAATTTAAAATAATAAAAAACACTAGATTTTATTTCAACCAAAAACAAAGTTTTATGAAACCAATGAATGTTTCTAGTTAAACATTTCATTCAATTTTATTTTCTTAAAAGAATTTTTTTAAGGATATCACATTCCCTTTTTATTTTTCACAAGATTCTACATCTTATAACCAACATATCATAATATTATCAAAGAAACTAAAATAAATTGTTCTTCAAGATATTCATAAGTAAAAAACATAAAAATACAAGTTCTCAAAATAGTGTTCATTATCTTAATGAATTTTCAGGTAATAATTTTCATTTATTATGTAATTTTTGTATGATCACTTTCAATTTAATAAGGAAATTTCATCTGATAAATTTTTCCATCATATTTTTCTATAATCATACTTTTCAAAGTGATGTGAGTTTTTTAAGATAATAAAGACATCTATTTACATCATACATTCTTTTTCAATAACAAGAAAACCAAACTTATTCAAAATAATTTCTATTAACCTAAAATAAAAAAATTACAAACTTGGTCCCAACATTTAATTTATGAATTTTTATTTCTACACAATATAAAAAAATATTTTCCAAAAATTTCAATGAATTTATAACCAGATAGAACTATCAAATATAGAAGACAAGGATCATCTCATTTAATAAATAATAAATTAAGAGAAGATACATAATTACATAAACATTCAATTCTCTCTTAGTTTGTGATATGGTGGATTAGATATCACTATAATATTATTAAAATATAAGATATGTATATATAATCACTCTAGAGATTATCAATAGGTGTTCCAAAATCTCTAAATGTCGCTGATACTCATGTGTTATCATAGCTGATTCGGATCGCTAATGTTGTTCGTGGGTTCTCATATCTTTATTCATTACGATGGAGGATAAAATCATGATGTTCTCTAGATGGATTGAGAGTGGAAGAAAGAGAGTGTATGTTCTAGATACCTATATATCTCTATAGGGATTGAGAGACTCTCTATATATTCATTTTTTTCCAAAAAGTGTGATTATAGAATATGTTATAATTAGATATTTATTATGTTAGGTTTAGGGTCGGAAAGTTGTAAAGAATAACATTAACAACACTAGTATTCTCAGTTCACATAATGTAAAATAATAATTATATTATTATTTTTATTCACATGACATGTGTAACACATTAGAAATATAAATAAAAATCATTTATACCATTTCCCATTGGAAAAATTAATCTTTGTCTTATTTCATTCATTGACATTTATTGATTCTCAAATAATGAAATTTTCATAAATAATTGGCTCCATATTATTCTTTGATAAATACAATAAATATTATATTCACATAATATAAAAATGTATAATTATTATTTTCATTTAACTCGCTTATTATTTATAATAACTTATGATTATGTTATAATAATTATCCAAACATGAATAAATATTATTTATTCTGACTTGAAAAAGACCATACATGAATTTTAATGAGATTATAGATATACTTAGTTTTTGAGATAAGTGCCTCTTTATCTATTGAAAAGGGAGTAACTCCCTTTTATTCTAGTTTATAATTTAGCAACCCACCAAGATACCCACATAAAATTATGATAATATCATAACAATATTCAGCATTTTATGAATTCGTAACGATAAATATAATATATTTACTGAAATATATCAAATCCACAAGGTTCCCTGCTGGTTTCATCATCACATATGCTAAATTTATCTCTGTTTGGAATTTCATAAATGTACACTCCTACCAAAAATTGTTTCCATTTATTTATATATTCTGATCCATCCCCATCAACAGTCCTGATATACACAATTTCATTATAATACATAAGGGTTAAATAAATTTTGTATTATCAATTAGTGATACATCAATTATGATTCCAACACCATATCCTACCTCTTTTGATAATATTTCCTAATGGTTATCCAAATAATTTAATATACATGAGTCATAAAGTCCATCAACGATTATCTTAATATCTAAGGTCAATACACATGTATGTAAATAGGAACATCAGATTAAACACAGAAATTTGGATTTCCAATTAATGGGTTTGTTCTTATAACCTTTTATATTGAGATTTTCAATGGGTGACACCATAAGATATTATATTAATGTCTTATGATCCTCCTTACCCTGATAGCATGTATTGTAATTTTCATACTTGATAATATCATCCTGCCATACTCACCTTCTTAATGACATAGTCATCGGACCTCCAGGTTCTCATCATATCAAGAAACTTTTACGACCTTTTAGTGTGTCGTATAATTTTAATAAATTATCACAAACATGTTTCATGAAATGTAGTAATGATTACATGATAAGTAACATATATAATATTGGAAAATTATTAATATCATACTAATAATTACTATATAGTGATTCGACTATAACACCAATCACATCTCCTCAGTTAATAATTTTCCTCATTAATATATATATTCATTATATGATTTTATAAATTCAATTATATATATATTCATACTTTATTAGATACATTTTCTAAAATTAATTCCTTTGTTAGATGTGTTTTAATGAAATATCATAACATTTTTAACATGGGTAGTATTTCTCAAAAGTGTGAAAAGATTTTTTTTCTAACATTTTCCGTAGGAATAAACAGATTTATAGCCAATATTATTTATGTTTTGTGATTATTAATTTTTTATATTATTATTCCAAATTATTTTTAAATCATATGAATTTTGAAAAAAATGAAATATTTTTTAATTTTATTAAATTAGATGTTTTATTTTAATAAGGAATCATTTATTTTAAAAATATATTTTAATGCCTTTTATTTTAAATGAGGTATTAATTTTTTATGTCTTCTTAAATAATTTTTTTATGTATTGATAATTTATGGAATTTTGGGTATGAAAATTTTAATTTATTGATAGTCTTTAAAATAATTCATTATGCTCAAATTATTTCATTTAATAGAAATAATTTTAAATGACTTTTCTAGCATGTCTTGAAATTAAATCTTCTTCTTATTATATTATTTAATTTTAAAAATAAACATAAATATGTGTTTCTAATCCTCATAAACATGATTTGATGTTTCTTATATTACACATGATGTATGTTTTCATGATACCATGCTTCATCTTTCTCTACATTTCAAATGGTAATTTTTAGGTTTATTTACATAAATAATTTTCCCCTATGTTATTTATGATAAGTTCAAAGGATGAATCATTTTTCAATCTTATGGAACACTTATATATGTTTCAATGTTGTTTATTATGGGTTTCTAATATCATCCTCTAATGTAATGGTTATGTTTTTCTTTCATTGTGAGATGATGATGAGTTTATATTTCCCATCTAGGGGAGATCATTACACATTAGTGTTTTCTATCATAGTGAGGTGTTGAAATATGAATGTTTTAAATCAAAGTGATATGATGGGTTAATTTTCTCCATCTAAGTGAAATGATGAAGTAATAAATTCATAAATCTCATTGTCATTATGATGAGTTTATATTTATATATTAGTGAGATAATTCAATGTAGACATGGTTGGGGTTTTTTAAAATTTAATGATTTTAGATACTTATTTTTGTTCCATAAATATTATATTTTCAAAAATTCTCTTAATATGACAAATATTTTATTATTTCATTAGTATATTCATACACATTTAATTGCAATTAATGATCCATGTTTTTTAGGTATGATTATTGATTAAATGGTTATGGATCATGATTATGATCTCATACCCACATTCATATTGAATTCCCATTTATGATAATAAATTTTTACCTCTTATATTTATGCTCTCATAGTATCTGAGGTCACTGATTTATTATTTTTACATTCCACGGGTTTTGTAGTTGAAAATATATGAGTAAATTTCAAGAAGCAGATATAATTTGGCGTGGTTATAGAGAAATGTTAATAATAATATTTTTATATGGTTAATCTCCAAAGACACTAAACCTTTATATTATTGTATTTATGAGCCAAAATATTGAAATTTGGATAACATTATGAATCATATAAGCATTTTTATTATATCATATATTTTTTTATCAATTAGTTTGAATAAATAATGTTTTCTTATCACCAAACATGGGATTGGTGGTTTAAAGAATGTCAATCGACTATATATTCTTATAATGTCAATTTAGGTTAGTAATCAAGTTATGAGTCATTTAAATAATATTAAAAATGTGATTCATCTCCCAGAGTAGTATTTAAATATGATATTATTTTTGAATAAATAATTAAATTTTTATATGAATAAACCATAATGAAAATGATATGCATAAGTGATTTTAACATTTATTTCTTCTTAAATAAATTATAGATAGTTTCATTTAAGATCACTCTATAACACACCCATATTTTATTTTGTGTTTTAATTTTATAAAAAAATATGTTAAATAATTGGTAATATATATAATAATAAAATAATATACATCATGCCGATGATGTTGTCTTGGTCAATGGTGTTTTCGGTGTTGTGGGATCTTGTCATTATCTTTGAGATCGGTCTTGCATAGTAGAGGGTAGCCTTGATGGTGACTGGGGGATTTTTTTTCTGGCATCACATCTATGGAATAATGGTGGTGTGATAGTGGCCCAATTTGTGGTGGGATGGTGAAGTCATGCAAATAGCAACGGAGGTGGGCCAGTGTGGCGACGGTCAGTTGGGAGGCGGGTCGATGAAAATTCGGTGGGATGGGGTGGTCATGAGGGATCTTGATGAGTGATGAAAGTTTGGTAGGATGGTGATGGGGGAGAGGTTTCAGAATCCTTCAGAAAAAGGTGGTTGTGCGTCATGCATATCTGCGGCATTCGATGGTGGTTCTGGTTCGGCGTTGGCACGATGGGTTCTGTGGATGAGTAGTGTTTGTGGACAGGTGTTGTAGTGGTGGTTATTAGTGTTTTAATTTCTTGAGTTTTCATGTATTTAGATTTGTGTACATGTGATCTTTTTCCTTTATTCTGCAATGGTTTTAGTCCATATGACCACCCAAGCCATTGAATTTTGAAACTATGTACCTCTAGGCTCACTAGCTTGTAATCGGTTTTCCCTTACCCGGATAAAATGGAGTTTCTTATTTCATTTACTTTTTTTAGAAATGGGATTTCCCCCAAATGTTTCGGTAATTCAATTTTTTTTAAAAACCATGACCGTGTTGAAAATACCAAAACTATTAATCAAAATAGTTATAGGAAATTGATCAACTAAAAAATTATAATATCTATTAATAAGATATTATATATATGTATGGGTAAAAATATTTTGACTAACGACATACATAAATATTGATATTAATGTCTATATTATTATTATGAATAGTAAATATAAATATTTTACACGTTCTTGGAACATGTCCAACCAAGTGGGAAGCCAAGGAATTAGTTTATTATATAGTCTCACTTTTTTAGGATTGTTTACCTTTCAATTTTCATTATGATAATTATATGTTAATACTCTCTTAAAACCCAATAATATTATTCTAATATTTTGGTTTATGTTATTTATATATTATTTAAATTTATCCCATCATTTTAACTAAACATACTATAAGATGTTTTCTAATTAGAACCATTCTTATTTCATATTTGAAGTCGGGAATATTTTTGAACTTGATAATATTTATTAAATTATTTCAAGAAATGTATTATATATATTTAAATTATTTTTTTATGGAATATTAAACTATAAAAATAATTATTTAATTTTTTTAATTTAATATTCTTATTTCATTTTTTATGAGTGATATTTTATAATTTAGAAAAGTTAGAAAATAATTTCTTAATGTTTACATCTCATCCACCATTTAATCATCCAATGGCTGGAAGGCATTCATTTTTATTGATTGATGATAATACACCTATCAAGGGGTGGTTCGGAACCCTAACAAGGAAAATACATGTAAGTACTACATGGAATATAGTCCTTAGATGAATTCATTTCCTATAGGGATCAAACATTACATACAACCCATACTAACTACTTAGAACTTCTCCTCCCCAGCATCTTCATCATGAAATTAGTTCTCCTCCTTTTCATGACTATTTTTCTAGGCTTTACTATGCATACACAGGCTTTTCCCAATGTTAGGGGCCATACCCTCTCATAATTTCAATCCTTTTAGCTTCTTCTATGGTAAAAGCACCATGCTCATCCTTCTTTTGGAGCTTATTCCTTGTATATTATCTACTTTTCAATGTTTAATTGTATTATTAAATTTAATCTATAGTAAATTTTGGGAAAAAGTTATAAATATAAATATATAATAATATTCGAATCATTGGGTGATGAAAATATTGACGGTACACAAAAAATAATGTCCCTTTTAAGAATCAAACAAGTTTTTTCAATGTTACGACATAGATGAACCTATAGGTGACAACCCTGAAAAAGATTTGATGACTATTAAATCATTCTTTACTCATGGAAAAACTAATTTTTCTAAATATATAAAAACTATGATACAGTCATATGATAATCTTTGGATACTTCACATGCTTCATTATGAACATTAATAAATTATTTGAATATAATGATTTTTTATTTTCATTTAGAATCACTCAACATCCCACTTTTGGAAATGATTTTCTCATATATTTCAATATTAATTAGTATTATTGATGTATGTATCATTTTTAAATTTCCTTAAATATACACCATTTATATATATGATATTATTTGAAGAAATGTTATTAATAAATTCATTTTATTCATTAGGGAAAACAGATATTTCATATAATTGGTTCAATATGACTATGGTTGGTTAATAAGGAACATTTATTAGGTATTTCATGGATTATTAAATATATGAATCATTTTTTCATCATATGTAAGTGACCGGAGAGGATCATAATTATATATCCCCTTAATGAATTTTTTTGTTTCGTGATACAAACTATAATGGGAATTTTTTATTTAATGTTGGCCCATTTATGTAAAATTGCATGGCATGATCTGTTGATTCTATGTATATTTACATACATTTAGGACTTCATGTATTGATCATGATTCCTTGTAATGCATCGTTGAGGGTGGAAAAATGATTTATTTGATCAAAATTTACAGTTTCCATCATTACAAATGCAATCATGAAGAAATAATTAATTGTTTTCCTTGTGATTTTTTAACCATGAATATATTCTATTGATCTTTTATTGATTATATAACACATTTATTTATTTTTCAATTTTTATTAAATATTAATCCATGATATCTTCCCTAACACATATTACCTTACTTTTTTTGAGACCAACCAATATTATAATTTCTTATCCCCACAGTACCATGAAAAGTTTATTGAATTATTTCATCATTTTAATAATGTAAATAAGAATATTTTTCTGATTTTGAAAATAAGTACAAGGAATTTACAATGAATTATGGGAATCGTGTTTTCATCTAGTATCTAAAGGAATCTAGGTTGTTTGATCTTTTTGGATGTGATAATTTGTATATTATACCTATTTAATAATGAGAACATAGAATTTGGGTTACTTGATTCATGATTTTTACAATTAATATTAGATCATGTTTATGAAGAGCAAATAAACTATAATTTAAGATAACATATATAAATTGTACATTATGATAATACCCTATTTTGTTCAGGAGAAATTTAGTTATTATTATATTGTGGATAAAATTTTTATAATAATTATATCTGATTATGTATATGTAATTATTATGTGGTGGTGACTACTAAATGGAATGAATATTGATTCAAAAACTATAATCAAATTAATGATTATTATCCAAGGAAAGTAAAAATTAATATCTTTATATCCAAGAAAACTTTGACTATATCAATTTATTTTACTTAGTTTATAACGAACATACTTGATAAATGGGAAGAACTATTACATTAAATCGTGATACCATGATGTTTGACCACTTCTTGTAGAAAACCTTAGTTAATTTATGGAACCAAAAATACATTGAAATCTGAAAAATAGATTAAGTCCCTTAGAATAATTTTTGTGTGTATGAGATGTAATTAAAGGGAAAATTTACTCTTTTAGTGAATTTTTTATAGGTAGAGGGCAGACAATAATAGTCATTTATTTAAAATACATCAAAGCAGGTACACATAAAGATAATATTATAGAAGACAAATAATTTGATATTATTTTAGAAATAGTGTGCTTAGTCGATACAAGAATGTATGGATGGGAAATTTCATAATTTTAGATATAATAAAAATGAATGTGTTATTGAGTACAATGAAAATAATATGAAATTAGCATCACTTGACATAAACTACAAACATAATCCAAAAGGTAATATTGACTATTAAATTGACATAAATAAACCAATACTCTAAAGGGATTTGGTGTAGTTTTTATTTCATCATATGATGATATGGTATAGGTAACCCTCAATATGGATAAATAGTTATACATACCATATATTTTAAATTGGAATCCAGTGATGAAAATTATTTCTAAGAACCATGGTAAATAAAATGTGGTGAAAGAGAATATGAGAAAGAAATAAATTCCCTTATATTATAATTTTTTATCAAACCAACCTTTTCATTTAATATATGGAATGAATATATGCAACATGTTCTGAAATAAGTTTTAACTGGAAAATAAATTCAACAGTAGGAAAGAATTCATCAGTATAAAATGTTTTATCATTAAGGATAGGGGAAACTATTAGAACCAATTCCAAATCTCTAACTCAGTATACCTTATAAGAGGATAATGGAGTTGGTATAATCGTATTAAATAAAAATTATAGAAGTGGAATTACTATATGTTATTAAAAAATATCATTGATCTTTATCTCATGAATCCTTTGATTAATGATCTACACACTCATATATATTTTTCTTGGATGTTTCATCATCCCGTAACAGTCTAAGGATGGAACATTCAAATAAGGCACATAATGGTAATCCAGTTACAAATAGAACATATTGGAATATCTTTGTAATAATGACCACATATTCACAAGTAAAATATATTTATCTGTATATATATATGAATGAAATTGACATAATCCATAGTTTTAGGGGTTTATTAGTTTAAATGATTATGGATTTAGTAGATAATGTATAATTGTTTTTTTTTTGAAGAAGTGGGATTTATTAAAATAATAGAATTAAAGGTATTTTTTCTATGAATATTAATTTTACATATAGTCAGCATTTTACATTTTAGTAAATGGATAATGAAATTAGTAATATATTGGAATTTCTAAATTCTTCATATAATCCACTAAAAGTTGAAATTCATGATTTTGTAATGATAATTTCATCCTGGTTATTCGTTATTTATAATAATAGAAGATGAAAAATAGATAAAATGATTGAAAAACAACCAGAGAACAAAATTGAACTTATACAATACAAATTAATCAAGTAATCATTTCATAAAAAAATTTCTCCCTTGATGGTAAATGAATTCATCAAACAAAAACTAGAAGAATAAATATTTATAATGCATTTTATTGGATATATCTATTAGTTATAATTTTATTCCTCCATATTCTCATAATAATTATGGGACTTATAAATTTATATACATTATTATAGAAAATTTAAATAATGATATTCTAAAATTCTCGATAGTATCCTTTGAATTATTTATAAAAATAAAATCTTCATTTGAAACTATAACTACATCATGAAACATTTATTATGGCCACAAAAAAATGAGCCACATTTTATTTAAAGGATGATAACATAACACCCAAATATTTTTTAATGGGTTTTCCATTTAAATTGGTACTATTTATAATATCTTGTAAACCACAATATGCATAACTTAAAGAAGTATCAACATATTAAAAATTATTACAATATGATTAAATTAAATCATTGTTAGGAATATGAATTGTTAAAAGAAAAACATGTATATTTTTTGTATTTTATTAGTTTGATAATTTTGAAATGATGTAAATTTATTAACTAAAAAATTAATACTGAATTATTTATATATTCAAATAAAATAATATTAAGAAAACATGACATTTAGAAAAAAAAATTATATATAATGTTGTTTTTATTTATATTTATTATTTTGATTTAAAATAGTAATTTATATATTTCATAAATTTTATTTGAGGGAGTGATCATAATTTTTCCATTCATTATGTATAAAATCTCTTATGTTAATTTTTTTTGGGAATTTTAAAAAATGGTTCATTTTTAGTTGAATTTTGAAAAATAAACTTCCTGCATGAATCTTTTTATTTAAGACCTTATCATGATATAAGAAAGAATTAATACATTTCTATATAAAATTCACAAAAAAATATATTAAATGGGTTAAAAAATATTTTTATAAATATTATACTGAATTTGGAAACCCATTTTTGACATTTTAGAACCTTTGTGATTTTTAATAGAATAAGTGAGAAATTATTTATAATTTTATTAAATTAAGAAATTAATATTATAATTTATTGTTTGAATTAGTTTTAAATTTACATAACACCACTTTATTTCTTTATAAACCAATAAATTTAATTTGAATCTAATATTTAAATTATTTTTATACATTTTTTTATCATTGAATATAAATTTTTCTAACAAATTGTTCTTTTTCATTTTGGTATTATAATATTAAAACTAGTTTTCTCCATCCACTTGGAATTGAATAATGTAAAATATATTCTATTTGTTAAATAATAATACTTGAATTCTCTATTGGGGCCTGCATCATTTTTTTCATAATGAATAGTTAACTTTTTGAACATTTTTCCCCATGTTATGTGGTAAAAGAAATAAAGAGGGTGCTAAATTAAGTGATAAGGAATCAAATATCACTAGAACATTTATAAAATTTGTTAGTTGATAGTTTATATAATTTCAGATATCCTATCCAAGAAATTATGGTGAATATAATCCACTAACATTTAAAATAATCTTATTATTTTATAAATTTTTGTGTATATTTACAATATTTACACCCAAATAACATACAAAAGGGGACCTCCTCTCTTAACCCCCCACATAGAAAACAGAAATATTAACCATGATATTTAAAAATCCATCCCTAATTATTTTTTACCAAATATGATGATTTTTTATCCTTAATTTTCCCAAATAATAAGGCTTTTGTTCTTAGCTAGTGAATAATTTCTATGGAATAGGTAATCAACATAACTAACTTCATTCATTTTTATTTTATAATTCTCATCCTACTATAATAATTTTAAGCTAAAAATATTATTACATTGATATCATTACTCAAAAATATATTTCTCTATTTATCTTAAATACAATATTATATACTTTCCATCGATTGATAAATGAAGATTTATACTATATATAAATCCATAATACCACCTCCATGATGAATCATATTATTTCACCACCTCAAAAGAATAGTAATATAGTTGTATTTAGATAATAATGGTTATATTTATTAATTTATTAAGGTTCCTTAAGGTTAAATTAGGTTTTACCATCCATTATTGTTGTTCATCAAAAAATTAATATGGAACCCATGCCTATGTGAAAACTACTACCTATAAGAATGAAAAATTACATTTTTCATAACCATTTTTAATGTATGGTTTGAAAATTTAAATTATTCTATAAATATTATATATAATACAAGATTGATATTAAGTATCGATTAAAACAATGTGTAATGTTCATCGACAAGAAATTCCCAATCAAAACATGGACAACTTAACACATAAATAATTTATTTCAAGGAATAATTATTTGTAAATGTGTAAAAGTGAGTTTAGAATAATTGATATCCAATTATATATAAATTTTCATATATATTATATAAATTAATAATAAAATGATTATTATATACAGTGTAGAAGAACACCTGACAAGGAGGGAATACATGATAAGATAATAAAACCCTCAGTTTGAGACACCTTACTATTTTGTATTATAAATTTAATAAAGTAATGGGATTTGGTTATTTTTTTGGATGCTTCCTGTTGTATTATGTTATTTTGTTGTATTTTTTTAGTATTCTCAATTGGAATGTAGTTTGTGGAAACTATTTTGTTTCCCCAAGTAGTTATGTGATTTAAAAAAGGGATCCTAGGGGAAGTTTTATTGTTATTACATATTATTGGTTACCCATGTAATAATTCCATGTCCACGTGAATTTTAAAAAAGTAAATATCATTGTGGTTGGAATAATGATTTTCAAATATAGTGTGACCAAAACCTACATTATTGGGTGTTGTCTTGTATCATCCTCAAGGTTGGTTTATGATTTTTTAAATTATGTGTAAAAATAATACAAATGAATTAATTTATTAATAAAAATATATTTTTAATCTATTTAAAATCCTAAAATCATTATTATTTATCATTTATTATGGTTATTACATAAATTGTTCATTAGATATTTGTTTTGGATGATCATCATTCTGGTTGATGACTAAAATGGATAGTTTGTCATTGGAATTTGGTGTTGAATGGTAAGGGTTATTTTATCTATATAATTGATGAATGTTTTATCTACACTTGGAAATTACAATAGAATATATAATTTGTGCTCAAATCAATAAAATATCACTAATTTTAATCATATTTACCGATAAATACTAAAATTTAAGGGAAAAATAGTCTTGATCTATGAGATCACAATGTAATTCTTTGAAACAAATATATTAAGGTATGTGGATTCTATGTTACTTAACTTCTCAGTTTTACTAAATTAAATAATTTTTTGAAAACATATTACTGTTATTTCTAAAAAAAATCTCCAATCCCTCCTTTTAGATCTATTAGAAGATATGGTCTATTTTTTTAGGTAAACATGGTTTATTTTATATTCAAAATGAACCAAAAATAAAATGTTAAATTATTTTTAAATATGGATATGGACAATGTAATGGGGTGTTTTAGGTTCATTTTGTATTTGGGAAGGTATATTTCAGCTTATACATGTATGAGAGACCATTTTTTGGCTCATGGGATTTTACTATCAAGTGATGGATTGGGTTCAGAGCTATTGGAATGACCCATGAGTATGACCCATTCAGTGAGCCTATATTTTTAGTACATGTATTCGGTGTGTGAGTTTCAAGGGTGTGTGCTCACATGGGACAAATTCTTGTTTATAAAATCTTTTACTTCTATTGTATGTGAATAATTAAAATGACGGTTTTCCCCTTCTGGTTTTCGTATGCACATATAAATTTTAATATCTTAATTATTATTTTCCAAGTCATTTTAGTGGGAATCC
The DNA here is from genome assembly GCA_963277665.1 of Viscum album. Classification (NCBI taxonomy): domain Eukaryota; kingdom Viridiplantae; phylum Streptophyta; class Magnoliopsida; order Santalales; family Viscaceae; genus Viscum; species Viscum album. The sequence goes on from OY728141.1 coordinate 1,553,794,117, forward strand.
TTAGGTATTGGATATAGGGTTGTATTGATAGTAAATTTATATGAAATTTTGTGTGAATAAAGAAATTTTTTACCATCACAACTGTAAATGGAATATCTCCCACATTCATGGTAGGGTATCCTGATGCAGTAGTCATTTTATTTTAGAGTAATATTATAGAGACTATCCAATAATGGATTCATCATGGTTCCATATTGCTTCCTTAGAGTATGTTATGACCTCAGATATATGAAAATTTATTTAATCAATTTTTCATGTATTTATAATTCAATTTTTCATTCATTGAGATATTTGATGTTTTTATATTATTAATCATGTTTATTTATTCATATTTCATTAGTCTTTTATAGGTTTTATTATGTTTGTATATTCAAATCCTCCAACCATATTTTTATGATAGTCTCATTTTTTTCCAATCATTGGCACCTTTGGGATGCCACCTATGAATAGTGGAATCTTGGTTCTACCTAAGATAATGGGTTATGGTAGGGATGTTATAAATTGTGTTAGTTTTATATGGTTAGGTAGTGAGAAATGAAATATGTTGAGAAAATATGTGTCTATGCATAAAATGGGAGTACGAAAAGTTGACGCTATGTTTTTAATATTGAAATTTTACTACCACGGTTTTTGGGAAGGAACATAATCATCAATAAATAATAATATTACATATATTTTATCATCATGTTATTAGATTATAATGAATACCAATATGATAAATTATTAATGAGACATTCTAATATGATGTTAATAATCCTATGATATTTTATTAATTGATATATAATAAATTTTATGGGATTAATTATTTATATTATGAATGTGTGGTGATTTTTTACGAATTTTATAGGATTACCCAAGTTAACATACATAAGAAATTTAGAGGATAATAAAGGGAATGCGGTTTGAACCAAACCACAGGTGAAGCAATATTTGGTCAGAAGCATCATTGAGTCATTTTGGGAATGAAAAAATATAAATCAATATGGGGATCCATATTAAGTGGAAAACACTTTACAATTAAAATGGATGAACACATAGTTATTTTATTGAGATACATGACATGACAATTTTGAAGTGTAGTGTTGGAGAAGGAATTGAATCCATGATTTCTTGGGAACTATAGTTGAAATAAATGTGAATATTTCCATGTATATTTTCTTGTATAATGTATGCTAATGGAAGGAAAAAGTTTTTCATGCTATGGTTGTCCCAATCCTCCCATGGGATTGATTTTGTGAATTATTTACAAAAAAAATTCTATCCTTTTTTCAGTATAATACAATGAGAAAAATTATTTTTTTAACTAATTAAAGGAATCCACTTGGTTACAAAATAGAGACCTCAATATATATAGTATGTTCATTTTTTCAAGAAGTATCATCTAGTTATTTAGTAAATGATTTGATGTTCAATGTATGACAATGATTAGAAGTTAATTTTCAAGTGTAAATTTCCTACATAAATATAATAGACCAAGAATTTTACACATATTAATACATGATTTTAAGAGTAATTAACCAATAACTACAAATAATGGATCGTAATGTCGGGTGTCTTTGTCTATTTTGGTACATAAAACTAAAATCATAAAACCAAAATGGAAAAAATATCATAAAACTCTATAATGATAACCTATCTCCAATTTAATGTTGACATCCTCAGAGGGTAACCTAGGGAATACATGAAAAGGGGATGATCTAAAATTTATGTAAGGGAATAAACATTTGAATAAATCATAGAACATGGTATAAATGGTATAATAGGATGACATAAATAAATTCATGTCAGATGAGCAAACATATTGAAGCATAACATACAGAAATTGAGATCATATATTTATAGAATATTAGAAATGTAGAAAAAAAACTTGAAAAAATTATGAGTCACGACTAACCACCAATACCATTACACATAAAAGAGCATGAGTCAAGGCCAACCACCAAGACCATTGTAGATGATCAACATGAGTCAAGGATAACAACAAAGACCACTACACATGATATCTCATTGAACTAGAAATTACACAATTCATCATATCACTAAATGTTAACACTCATTATAACAAATTAATGAATATATGTTCCACATGAAGAATCAAACATAAACACATGGGTTACCCTTGGAATGTGATGGGAGTCATAATACTATTATAGAGAATAAAAAACTGGTGAATCATAAGAGTGTCCATAAAAGAATGAATTTAAATAATATATGGACATTCATATCATAAAATAGGCAAATATCATGAAAAATAATTTCAAAATGAATTTAAAACATGTAGAAATAGTGTATTCAAAACATTTGAAATGAAATAATTTGGTGAGATTTAATGAAAATTTTAAAGATCATATATGTCAGAAAAGAAAAAATATTTTATATAAAACAAGAAATAAATCGAGATAGTTTTTTGTGATAACATTTTTTATTTTAGAAAAATATTTTTTTTATAAAATAAAATATGGAGTTCACTTGAAAATGGGAAAGAATTCAAGAAGTTCCCTTTAATTATGCTTTCTTATAGTGAAGAATTGATAGGGGAACCATTTTAAAAAAAAGTATTTCCCTATCAATGTTGGATGTAATGACATGGATACATAAGTTTTGAACATATAAAAATTATGTAGAATAAGTAAACAAAAATAGATAAGAGTTACTATCGCAACCCACCATCTCCAAGATGAGGGAAGGGAAAAAAATTCCAAACCCTTCCTTCCTCAAGTTGAAGGAGAGATAATGACCCCTGAGACCCTCCTTCAATAGGTCTCTAAGTAGAGGCTAACACCAAGGGTATAAAATCACATGAAAAATGGAAGGCATTGCCCTTTTTATTTTATAGGATAGAGAGATAGATAGATATTCCTAAATAACACCAAAAGTAGATGTAAAAGTAAATCCTAAATAATACTTTCCCATATGCATGTTTTAATAAAAGTTCTAGAATTCAAGAAAACTACAAAGGTAAATACCAAAAGAAGAAAAACAGCAATAGAAATTGTCCCAACGTCCAAACTAGTATGGTGTCACGAGGTCCTCAAAGTTCTCTTGGAAACCTGAAAGCAGTTTAATATTTGTAGGTTGAGTATACAGGTATACATAGCAGGGAAAACCAAAAGCTCTCGTGCACAAATAGAGAGGAATTCTAATGCCCCATGAGAAAAGGAGGTAACCAAGCACCTAATAAGGAAAACTATCCACCCAATCCTCACCAAGGCACAATCCCCATATAACGCAAGTCATGTAATTTAATATTAATAACACATCTATGTTTTGGTACCCTGCACCACCTTTCCACTGGTTATTGAAGGCATCCTACGCATTAGACCTCTGCCGCCATTCTCACCGCAGTCCCACTACTATACCCCTCTTGCACCCACCTAGGATACCACAACCACACATATCACCTGAAAATACCTATGCCATATCCACCCATAAATACACCCACATACACTTGGGATAGACCAACTAATGTCATGCCCGAAGACACCTGGGCCTCATCCCTAAGACACTTGGTAAAAAAACTGCCCGTGCACACCTGAGCCAACAACCACAATGTACTCTACTTAATTAATCTTGGGATATAATAGACTTCAGGCAGTCCCTGCCTACCCGAATAGTCTTGGGGTACTCTGTAAAGGGAGCAGAAAAGAAGCTAATAACCAGCCACTCATAGGCGTGTTGGGGAAAACCCTCCTCCCCCATGAAATGGGGGTGTTCAGCACAAATATCCCAACGTGGGTGGGGATAGAATAAGAAACCTAAGAACTAAATTATATATATAGGTAAAGAAGAAATCATCCCAACCCAGGGGTTCCAAAACCATCTTATACATGAATATCCTCGTTACTATTCATTCGAAAAAAGCACAACACCCACATCCAAGTCACAACTCATTTCCAGAAAAAAAAAATCCCCATTAAACCCATTCTTTTTTTCATATTCATGTGAATCCATTTAATTTATTCTTCACTACTAGGAAACAAACATGAATAGCCATAAGCCAAGGAAAAACAGTCAAGTCACAATTTAAGCATTCACACCCGGTTCTCTTGTGAAGTCACAACAACAAAAAAAGATCTGTGAGATCCCTCAAAGTACTGGAACCAAAACATGCCCCAACATATGGCCCCTCACAGCCTCAGGTCCATGAACCAATAATTTTACCATAATAAGGGATCCCATCCCCATCCTTGTCACCCCAAAAAAATGAAGCAGAATAACCCCACATATTACTAAGACAAATCAAGGGAGTTTCCAGATTCTATCACCATTCATTGAGATTCTTCTTTTTGTTTAGTTAGTCATATTGATCACACAAGGATTCTTGTTCACTGGACATTCATTTAATCAACCTAGTTTATGTGATTAACCAATTTCCATGTTATAACCTTTCAATCATCACAGAAGACAAGGGTCCATAAGTACACAAGGAAAGACTAACAAATTCCATAATTTTCAGTGTACACAAGCCCGTACAATTCACAACATATAAAAAATGGTGAATGAGTACAGAATCATCATCAAACACACCCGTTCATTCTTTAAAAGGCTATTTATTATCTTCATTATGGTTTGGTTTCATCCATCCTCATAGAAACATCAAAATCCTTAGCCCACAAGATACACAGTAAAGGTAGACAAAGGAAAAACCCTAATTGGTTGGTCAATGATCGAAGCTTCTCTCCACACACTAATAACTGGGGATGCATGAATTTCAAAGGAGTAACTTCAAGGGCCTCAAAGGTGTGTAAGAAGGGTTCCATCACAAAACACCACTTTCCTTGAGAAGAGAGACTCAAAACGCACCAAGGGGAAGAAGAAAACCAGCCCGGATGAATAAGGAAATAATTCCAGTGCGATAAAATGGAGAGATACTGGAGTTATGGGACATAAAAAACTTGAAACGATTTTAAGGGGATCGTGGTTTCACTATGTGGTTGGGTGGTTTCACATGATGGAATTAATTTTCATTTAATAATTCTCATTGGAGAGGTGTCCATAACAGTTGTGAGTTAAAGGGTTTCCTTAAACTAGTGGAAAAGAATGTGATAGGGTAGGAACTAGAAAGTACTGGAAAAGATGTGACATTGATGAAAATCCAAGTGTTTTGTTAATTCAAGGGTCACCTGGCTCTAGTGAGATTTTAGATATCATTTATGGGATTTAAATGGATTGGAAAGGAGTATTAAAACAATTTTACGTCAAATGATATGTTGCGGAGGTGAAACTGGGAAAAGAAACAAGGCTGGTGCACCATTTGGTGAGACACCGTATGCAGTTCCACGGTCACGGTGCCACCATCACGGTGCCACCCTCATGGTGCCACCACAAGTGGTTCCACTTTTTCGGTGTGCGATTGTGATTCTGTAACCATTACAGTGCCATCATCATGGTGCCACCCTCACGGTGCCACCATCATGGTGCCACCCTCAGTGGTGCCACCGCTTCAGTGTGCAACTATGACAGTGTGACTGTCACGGTCCCACTGTCATTGTGCCACCCTCACAGTGCCACCATCAATGGTGACACAGTTTCGGTGTGAGACCGTGACTGGTGCCACAGTTTCGGTGTGAGACCGTGACTGGTGCCACAGTTTCGGTTGATCCATTTTATGGAACCGAGGTTTTGTCAAACTCTTTAATGAGTCATTTCCTGGGCCATTACATCAGATAAATGCCAATTTATTCTCGCCCTCAAGAGTCAAACTAGACCCGAAGTGAAGATTGGGGTCCAAACAACCTCCTCAAAAGATACATCACAGGATCAAACCTCATTAACATCTATGAACAACCCCTCCCTCAAGTAACCACACCACATATAAAGGTGTCACTATATAGACATATGGATTAGTAAGTCCCTTTCTTCATGTCAAGATACTATCTACTTTGTGCACCACTAACTCACCACACGAGATTAATCGAATCCACACTAATGCATCTTGATTAAGAATCGGGTCCTCCCTTTCCCACAGTTGGTACCCTTCACACACATTCAAAAAACAAGGAAATGACACATTTCATAGTTAACAAGGTTATAAACTACATCACAAAAAAGAAGAACTAAATCAAATAGAACAAAACTAAAAACAGCTCTGGGTAATGGGTGCACATATGTGCCTCCCATTCCCAGGTACTCTCCTAGAGGCAACCATGCCTCCATAACTCTCAAAAAAAGGTAATGGTTTGTCCAATAAGAACCCTCTCCTCATGACATTTTATTATCACTAGTCACTATATGAACGTTGCATCATCCTTGATATCCATCTTTCCCTAATCGAGGATGTTTGAATTATTGTGTAGATACTGACAGATCTAAGACAAATGGAAGACATCATGAACTCTCAGTAGTAGTGGTGGCAGCGCTTATAGCATCCCGCCTTTTTATCACATAAACTTTCATTACATTACACAAAATTGAGGATCTTTAAGGTCTAGTGTCTTGGAAACCAGGAACATAATACATGAAAACAATATAAAACATTCTTCTTAAACACTTGAAAGCCGTCTCCTTAAGTTCATTCTAGGTTCATTACTGCATCTCATAACCTGGGGACATACATCAAAAGAAAGGGTGAGCAGAAGGCCCAGTAAGGGAAACAAGAGGAACATTTTACATGTAAACTTGATATACTTCAATAAGGACATGAAAAGAACTTTAAGGCATGAGAAAGAAATCATGAGGAATTTCATAATGAAAACAAAATTTTTCATAACTTGAAGATGTGGCTACATCATTTAACATAGACAATCATGAACATATCACCAAGGTCCATCCCCAAGGTGTCATTTGAAAATTACCAAGGTTATTCACCAAGGTATCGTGAAAATTGTAATCTCTTGTGGTTACATCATTACCCAATGCATTGGAGCGCTATCAGGGCGCACCCTTAAATTTGCCTTTATTATCATATGATCCACATATATCATCATCAAACATTTCATAAATAACTCATATAGCATAAAGGAAATGGGTTTCATTTCATAATCATAACTTTTTAAAAACTACTTTAAAGACATGATCTTTATATCACTTTAAAACCCACAGGAAAGGAAGGTGGGTCTCATGTATGTAAATCCCAGAATTTAAAATAGAACATTTTGGTATATATGTGAATACCCCTTTAGAAGAAAGAGTTTTGAGTATTCACTTAATAAAATAAAAGGACTTCAGAAAAAGAGATAGACATTTTGAGACAGAAATTCTGCAGCATAACGGCAATGTTCCGAGGTTTTAGAAGACATTAAAAGAGAGGTAAAATGGGTCAAACATTCATAAATGACCCATAAAATAGTACATGGACAGAATAAGAAGGATACATGATCATGGTAATGAGATTTCAAGGACATACCATTTGAAATGAAAAACATGGAAGGAAAAAAAAAATTAGATTTCTCTTATGAAAATTCGGCAGCCTTACGGCGTCGCTTAACTTCAAAAGAAAATGATTTGACAAGATCAAATAGGTTCCCTCATCATATGATCATAAGAGATCAGTATGATAGATATAGAGATAATTCCCCAACATAACAAAAGGAACTTGAAATAATTAACATGAAAGTAGAACTTCAAAACGAGAAGGGTGAAGAACCACTTAAAAATTCGGCAGCCTAACGGCGCCACTAAAAACATCAAAATACTGAATTGAAGAGATCAAATGGGGTCTCTCATCATATGATCATAAAAGATCAGTATGATAATTTAGAGATCATACCCCAACATAATGAAAAGGAACATGAAAGACTTGAATGAAAATAGAACTTGAAAACGAGGAAGGTGAAAGAATCCCTTAAAAATTCGGCAGCCTAACGGCGCCACTTAAACATTCTTAAAACGAATTGATGAGAGAAAGGGGGGTATCCCATCATATGAACATGAAATAGGAAGTAGTATGAATATAAAAGAACATCCTCCAACATAAGAACATGGAGTATAAAAGAAATGACATAAAAGAGATTACTTGAAAAGAAAGAGAGGGGTCGGATCCCTTACCTTAAAATGTAACTCTTAAACCTCAAAGTTTGGGACCTTGAAGGCTTGGGGGCACCTTGGGAGGACTCCTTGGGAGTTAATGAGACCATAAATTTGTTGGGAATGAGTGGGGAGTCGAATGGATGAGAGGAGGGCTTGGTATTTATAGGGAAAGTGAGGGGACAAGGCATTAATGGCAAAGGGACACCTCATTAGTGGTTTTGGCAAAACCATGGGCTTGCCCATGGTATTTGCCCATGGTATTGGCCACTTGGGACACCTCATACCTTATCTAACTATTCATAATTCGAACATATTGATTACAAACTTAATACATCATTTAATGATGTCATTAAACACCCGTAACTTAAAAACTGTATTTTCACTATTCATCGAAAATTCAACTTTCTCAGAATAATCCCAAAATTTCACCTTAACCAAATATCAACGCTCTGATTACAAATATGAACTCCATTTTATAAAAATAATTTTCTAAATATTTTTAATTTAATTTTTAAATAAAAACACTATTCATCGAAAATTCATTTTTTCAGAAAAAACCCCAAAAATTACCATAACATAATATCGATGCTCTGAGTTCAAAAATAAAGTCATTTTTATAAAAATAATGTTCTAATTATTTTTAATAAAATTTTTAATTAAAAAAACACTATTCACCCGAAAAAACTAATACTTGAATAATAATTAATGAAACTGTTATTTACCCATTTTATTGAATCACATTACTTAATCAATGTGCCTAGATTATTTTAAAACTTTCTTTAAGTGAAATTACTAATCCATTTGGTCATATTACTAATCCTAATCATAAAATCACTATTCATAATTTACTATTCATCAAAAATCAAGTTGATCTTATTAGACTCTAAATTTCGTACTGAACATAATTGTAGAAGACCATTTTTCGAAAATCATTACACATTTTTAATTATTTAAGGTTTACACAACCATTTTTAAAATATCCTTTTTCTAAAATTCATCAAAAATATGCATACAATATTTATCCGGTCATTTGAAAATTCATAAACATCATCATAAGAAGAAATCCAAATTTTTATTTAAAACAAGGATTACATAAGGCAGTTACGGTCTCATTACATAGCCCCTTATAATACCAGCATAGGACCTAAGAGTAAGGTGTGCTAGGGTGATAGAATCTTGGGGCGGCTCGGTCAACATCGCACGAGTAGTAATTTCTATCAGTTTGAACTTCTCGCGAAGGCGATCCCGTTCTAGCTTTATACGATGAAGTTCAGCTTGGGTTTGGTCCAGAGCAAAGCCCAGTGGTGCTACCTCCTTCCCAAGTTCTGTTAGATGGGCTTCGATCGGTCCAAGACTACTGGGTGAGGCCATCAAATCTTCTTTCTATATTAATTAACCAAGATTGCTTGTATTTAGAGACAATAGTCAAAATGTTTAGTTTCCAGCGGTCATATTGACCAATGGTCAAATAACAGTCAAAACTCAACAGTCTCATTTTAATTATACTCATGTTACCAAATGAAACATTTTTGTTGAGTATAACAATAACACATAAAATTAAGAAACAAAATTTATTTAAAAAAAATTCGGGTCGTTACAATCTTCCCCCCTTAAAAAATTGCGTCCTCGCAATTTTAAAATTGGGTTTTGAAATTTCATTGAAAGTCCCACATCGGAAAAGGAGTCAGTAAAACTATTACTTTAAAATAAATAAAGGGAAGTTCAAAGGTCACCCGAGTTAACCCACACTAGGGTTCCATGTAGGAAAACATGGACATAGAGGAAAAAACAAAGGGTCAAGTTCTAAGGGAGAGTGATAGAGAACATGGTTAGGAGAAAGTTAACCATGAGAAAATCCCAAACTTATGATGCGTGTAAACGGTCTTTGATTACCTAGTAGGAAACGTGAACCAACAACATTTTTGTTTTACGTTTCTTTTCATAATTTTGAGGATTTCATTTACTACATAGAACAAAAACATAAGAAAATATACCTACCTTCAAGTAGAGTTTCATCCTTTAACAAGTCCCTACCAACACTAATCTTTTCTCCAAATGATGAGAATTCAAAAACACTTGGTCTCATAAAAGCACAAGAATCATCTTCTATAGAATCACATAATCTACAAAAGATTAACTATCTATTTCTTTTATCTTTAAACATTATCCCAAAAACAGAAAGGTTAAGGTAAAACAACTCTTCAAAAAGAAAGAATCCCATAGGAATAGAACCTACTTTTAAATCTTTAAATTTCCATGGTACTACCCAACGTTCATCATAGACCACTCCATAAATAACGGTCCTCAAAATTCCTCAAAATAAACCAAACTAAGATTGAAACCCAAATACAAGAAGGATTTGATAACATAGTCTTCCAAAACAACTTCATTGTTCATCTCCAGACAACATCAACCACTCCTAACATCTTATAACAAAAGTAGCTAACCTAAACATATTTTACCCAAGATAGGTTAATCATTCCCAAAAGTAACCTAAATTACTATAAGTCCACCTTAAATTCATCAATTCTTCAAAATATAAGTCAACCTTACTCCTCAATGAAAATACTATAGTAATCTATTTACCTCGATCATATAGGGTCCCCGAAATAGTGAACGCCTTCCAAAATAATAATCATCTTTTAATCCCCTAATCATCTCTGACATATTAATACGGAAATTGTCGCATTTCCTATCACATTGGTTGTTGGGACACGTTATTCCATTTCCCACCATTAACTAAGAAGATAAAGTATAATTAGAGGCTTAAATACTTAACCAATAATCATGAAAAGGAACTTTAAGCATATAAGGATAACTTGTAGAAGAAAAGTATACCCTAACTTGTGATCCCCTAGGTTCCCATCTAGGTTATCCATGATCATATATTCTTATGTGAATCTTTATTTTATTTTATCTTTGTTCCTTTAATAATGGTTCATACCAAGCTTATGAATTTACCAAAGCATATCCCCCGGGAGTGTCGTAACCAAGAGTGCAACAAGGCCCGTTGTCGTGTACCAGTTCCCGTTTGAGTATAGCTCAAAGCGGTGTTTTCGGGTTTTACCCCTATGTACATCTGTGCCAGAGCCACCTCTACCTGCTCGTATCCAGACAGGGATGTATTTGCTTGGCAACCCCTTACTCAATACTCACCAAAATACCAGGAAGATTTCCTATATTAAACTTTTCTATAGGGTTCCTCCTAGAGTTTTCATATCCTAATTTCCACAAATAACTAAACCATCCTTTGATACCAACTATAGCATCCCGCCTTTTTATCACATAAACCTTCATTACATTACACAAAATTGAGGATCTTTAAGGTCTAGTGTCTTGGAAACCAGGAACATAATACATGAAAACAATATAAAACATTCTTCTTAAACACTTGAAAGCCGTCTCCTTAAGTTCATTCTAGGTTCATTACTGCATCTCATAACCTGGGGACATACATCAAAAGAAAGGGTGAGCAGAAGGCCCAGTAAGGGAAACAAGAGGAACATTTTACATGTAAACTTGATATACTTCAATAAGGACATGAAAAGAACTTTAAGGCATGAGAAAGAAATCATGAAGAATTTCATAATAAAAACAAAATTTTTCATAACATGAAGATGTGGCAACATCATTTAACATAGTCAATCATGAACATATCACCAAGGTCCATCCCCAAGGTGTCATTTGAAAATTACCAAGGTTATTCACCAAGGTATCGTGAAAATAGTAATCTCTTGTGGTTACATCATTACCCAATGCATTGGAGCGCTATCAGGGCGCACCCTTAAATTTGCCTTTATTATCATGTGAGACACATATATCATCATCAAACATTTCATAAATAACTCATATAGCATAAAGGAAATGGGTTTCATTTCATAATCATAACTTTTTAAAAACTGCTTTAAAGACATGATCTTTATATCACTTTAAAACCCACAGGAAAGGAAGGTGGGTCTCATGTATGTAAATCCCAGAATTTAAAATAGAACATTTTGGTATATATGTGAGTACCCCTTTAGAAGAAAGAGTTTTGAGTATTCACTTAATAAAATAAAAGGACTTCAGAAAAAGAGATAGACATTTTGAGACAGAAATTCTGCAGCATAACGGCAATGTTCCGAGGTTTTAGAAGACATTAAAAGAGAGGTAAAATGGGTCAAACATTCATAAATGACCCATAAAATAGTACATGGACAGAATAAGAAGGATACATGATCATGGTAATGAGATTTCAAGGACATACCATTTGAAATGAAAAACATGGAAGGAAAACAAATTAGATTTCTCTTATGAAAATTCGGCAGCCTTACGGCGTCGCTTAACTTCAAAAGAAAATGATTTGACAAGATCAAATAGGTTCCCTCATCATATGATCATAAGAGATCAGTATGATAGATATAGAGATAATTCCCCAACATAACAAAAGGAACTTGAAATAATTGACATGAAAGTAGAACTTCAAAACGAGAAGGGTGAAGAACCACTTAAAAATTCGGCAGCCTAACGGCGCCACTAAAAACATCAAAATACTGAATTGAAGAGATCAAATGGGGTCTCTCATCATATGATCATAAAACATCAGTATGATAATTTAGAGATCATACCCCAACATAATGAAAAGGAACATGAAAGACTTGAATGAAAATAGAACTTGAAAACGAGGAAGGTGAAAGAATCCCTTAAAAATTCGGCAGCCTAACGGCGCCACTTAAACATTCTTAAAACGAATTGATGAGAGCAAGGGGGGTCTCCCATCATATGAACATGAAATAGGCAGTAGGATGAATATAAAAGAACATCCTCCAACATAAGAACATGGAGTATAAAAGAAATGACATAAAAGAGATTACTTGAAAAGAAAGAGAGGGGTCGGATCCCTTACCTTAAAATGTAACTCTTAAACCTCAAAGGTTGGGACCTTGAAGGCTTGGGGGCACCTTGGGAGGACTCCTTGGGAGTTAATGAGACCATAAATTCGTTGGGAATGAGTGGGGAGTCGAATGGATGAGAGGAGGGCTTGGTATTTATAGGGAAAGTGAGGGGACAAGGCATTAATGGCAAAGGGACACCTCATTAGTGGTTTTGGCAAAACCATGGGCTTGCCCATGGTATTTGCCCATGGTATTGGCCACTTGGGACACCTCATACCATATCTCACTATTCATAATTCGAACATATTGATTACAAACTTAATACATCATTTAATGATGTCATTAAACACCCGTAACTTAAAAACTGTATTTTCACTATTCATCGAAAATTCAACTTTCTCAGAATAATCCCAAAATTTCACCTTAACCAAATATCAACGCTCTGATTACAAATATGAACTCCATTTTATAAAAATAATTTTCTAAATATTTTTAATTTAATTTTTAAATAAAAACACTATTCATCGAAAATTCATTTTTTCAGAAAAAACCCCAAAAATTACCATAACATAATATCGATGCTCTGAGTTCAAAAATAAAGTCATTTTTATAAAAATAATTTTCTAATTATTTTTAATAAAATTTTTAATTAAAAAAACACTATTCACCCGAAAAAACTAATACTTGAATAATAATTAATGAAACTGTTATTTACCCATTTTATTGAATCACATTACTTAATCAAGGTGCCTAGATTATTTTAAAACTTTCTTTAAGTGAAATTACTAATCCATTTGGTCATATTACTAATCCTAATCATAAAATCACTATTCATAATTTACTATTCATCAAAAATCAAGTTGATCTTATTAGACTCTAAATTTCGTACTGAACATAATTGTAGAAGACCATTTTTCGAAAATCATTACACATTTTTAATTATTTAAGGTTTACACAACCATTTTTAAAATATCCTTTTTCTAAAATTCATAAAAAATATGCATACAATATTTATCCGGTCATTTGAAAATTCATAAACATCATCATAAGAAGAAATCCAAATTTTTATTTAAAACAAGGATTACATAAGGCAGTTACGGTCTCATTACATAGCCCCTTATAATACCAGCATAGGACCTAAGAGTAAGGTGTGCTAGGGTGATAGAATCTTGGGGCGGCTCGGTCAACATCGCACGAGTAGTAATTTCTATCAGTTTGAACTTCTCGCGAAGGCGATCCCGTTCTAGCTTTATACGATGAAGTTCAGCTTGGGTTTGGTCCAGAGCAAAGCCCAGTGGTGCTACCTCCTTCCCAAGTTCTGTTAGATGGGCTTCGATCGGTCCAAGACTACTGGGTGAGGCCATCAAATATTCTTTCTATATTAATTAACCAAGATTGCTTGTATTTAGAGACAATAGTCAAAATGTTTAGTTTCCAGTTGTCATATTGACCAATGGTCAAATAACAGTCAAAACTCAACAGTCTCATTTTAATTATACTCATGTTACCAAATGAAACATTTTTGTTGAGTATAACAATAACACATAAAATTAAGAAACAAAATTTATTTTAAAAAAATTCGGGTCGTTACAATCTTCCCCCCTTAAGAAATTGCGTCCTCGCAATTTTAAAATTGGGTTTTGAAATTTCATTGAAAGTCCCACATCGGAAAAGGAGTCAGTAAAACTATTACTTTAAAATAACTAAAGGGAAGTTCAAAGGTCACCCGAGTTAACCCACACTAGGGTTCCATGTAGGAAAACATGGACATAGAGGAAAAAACAAAGGGTCAAGTTCTAAGGGAGAGTGATAGAGAACATGGTTAGGAGAAAGTTAACCATGAGAAAATCCCAAACTTATGATGCGTGTAAACGGTCTTTGATTACCTAGTAGGAAACGTGAACCAACAACATTTTTGTTTTACGTTTCTTTTCATAATTTTGAGGATTTCATTTACTACATAGAACAAAAACATAAGAAAATATACCTACCTTCAAGTAGAGTTTCATCCTTTAACAAGTCCCTACCAACACTAATCTTTTCTCCAAATGATGAGAATTCAAAAACACTTGGTCTCATAAAAGCACAAGAATCATCTTCTATAGAATCACATAATCTACAAAAGATTAACTATCTATTTCTTTTATCTTTAAACATTATCCCAAAAACAGAAAGGTTAAGGTAAAACAACTCTTCAAAAAGAAAGAATCCCATAGGAATAGAACCTACTTTTAAATCTTTAAATTTCCATGGTACTACCCAACGTTCATCATAGACCACTCCATAAATAACGGTCCTCAAAATTCCTCAAAATAAACCAAACTAAGATTGAAACCCAAATACAAGAAGGATTTGATAACATAGTCTTCCAAAACAACTTCATTGTTCATCTCCAGACAACATCAACCACTCCTAACATCTTATAACAAAAGTAGCTAACCTAAACATATTTTACCCAAGATAGGTTAATCATTCCCAAAAGTAACCTAAATTACTATAAGTCCACCTTAAATTCATCAATTCTTCAAAATATAAGTCAACCTTACTCCTCAATGAAAATACTATAGTAATCTATTTACCTCGATCATATAGGGTCCCCGAAATAGTGAACGCCTTCCAAAATAATAATCATCTTTTAATCCCCTAATCATCTCTGACATATTAATACGGAAATTGTCGCATTTCCTATCACATTGGTTGTTGGGACACGTTATTCCATTTCCCACCATTAACTAAGAAGATAAAGTATAATTAGAGGCTTAAAAACTTAACCAATAATCATGAAAAGGAACTTTAAGCATATAAGGATAACTTGTAGAAGAAAAGTATACCCTAACTTGTGATCCCCTAGGTTCCCATCTAGGTTATCCATGATCATATATTCTTATGTGAATCTTTATTTTATTTTATCTTTGTTCATTTAATAATGGTTCATACCAAGCTTATGAATTTACCAAAGCATATCCCCCGGGAGTGTCGTAACCAAGAGTACAGCAAGGCCCGTTGTCGTGTACCAGTTCCCGTTCGAGTATAGCTCAAAGCGGTGTTTTCGGGTTTTACCCCTATGTACATCTGTGCCAGAGCCACCTCTACCTGCTCGTATCCAGACAGGGATGTATTTGCTTGGCAACCCCTTACTCAATACTCACCAAAATACCAGGAAGATTTCCTATATTAAACTTTTCTATAGGGTTCCTCCTAGAGTTTTCATATCCTAATTTCCACAAATAACTAAACCATCCTTTGATACCAACTATAGCATCCCGCCTTTTTATCACATAAACTTTCATTACATTACACAAAATTGAGGATCTTTAAGGTCTAGTGTCTTGGAAACCAGGAACATAATACATGAAAACAATATAAAACATTCTTCTTAAACACTTGAAAGCCGTCTCCTTAAGTTCATTCTAGGTTCATTACTGCATCTCATAACCTGGGGACATACATCAAAAGAAAGGGTGAGCAGAAGGCCCAGTAAGGGAAACAAGAGGAACATTTTACATGTAAACTTGATATACTTCAATAAGGACATGAAAAGAACTTTAAGGCATGAGAAAGAAATCATGAAGAATTTCATAATAAAAACAAAATTTTTCATAACTTGAAGATGTGGCTACATCATTTAACATAGACAATCATGAACATATCACCAAGGTCCATCCCCAAGGTGTCATTTGAAAATTACCAAGGTTATTCACCAAGGTATCGTGAAAATAGTAATCTCTTGTGGTTACATCATTACCCAATGCATTGGAGCGCTATCAGGGCGCACCCTTAAATTTGCCTTTATTATCATGTGAGCCACATATATCATCATCAAACATTTCATTAATAACTCATATAGCATAAAGGAAATGGGTTTCATTTCATAATCATAACTTTTTAAAAACTGCTTTAAAGACATGATCTTTATATCACTTTAAAACCCACAGGAAAGGAAGGTGGGTCTCATGTATGTAAATCCCAGAATTTAAAATAGAACATTTTGGTATATATGTGAATACCCCTTTAGAAGAAAGAGTTTTGAGTATTCACTTAATAAAATAAAAGGACTTCAGAAAAAGAGATAGACATTTTGAGACAGAAATTCTGCAGCATAACGGCAATGTTCCGAGGTTTTAGAAGACATTAAAAGAGAGGTAAAATGGGTCAAACATTCATAAATGACCCATAAAATAGTACACGGACAGAATAAGAAGGATACATGATCATGGTAATGAGATTTCAAGGACATACCATTTGAAATGAAAAACATGGAAGGAAAACAAATTAGATTTCTCTTATGAAAATTCGGCAGCCTTACGGCGTCGCTTAACTTCAAAAGAAAATGATTTGACAAGATCAAATAGGTTCCCTCATCATATGATCATAAGAGATCAGTATGATAGATATAGAGATAATTCCCCAACATAACAAAAGGAACTTGAAATAATTGACATGAAAGTAGAACTTCAAAACGAGAAGGGTGAAGAACCACTTAAAAATTCGGCAGCCTAACGGCGCCACTAAAAACATCAAAATACTGAATTGAAGAGATCAAATGGGGTCTCTAATCATATGATCATAAAACATCAGTATGATAATTTAGAGATCATACCCCAACATAATGAAAAGGAACATGAAAGACTTGAATGAAAATAGAACTTGAAAACGAGGAAGGTGAAAGAATCCCTTAAAAATTCGGCAGCCTAACGGCGCCACTTAAACATTCTTAAAACGAATTGATGAGAGCAAGGGGGGTCTCCCATCATATGAACATGAAATAGGCAGTAGGATGAATATAAAAGAACATCCTCCAACATAAGAACATGGAGTATAAAAGAAATGACATAAAAGAGATTACTTGAAAAGAAAGAGAGGGGTCGGATCCCTTACCTTAAAATGTAACTCTTAAACCTCAAAGGTTGGGACCTTGAAGGCTTGGGGGCACCTTGGGAGGACTCCTTGGGAGTTAATGAGACCATAAATTCGTTGGGAATGAGTGGGGAGTCGAATGGATGAGAGGAGGGCTTGGTATTTATAGGGAAAGTGAGGGGACAAGGCATTAATGGCAAAGGGACACCTCATTAGTGGTTTTGGCAAAACCATGGGCTTGCCCATGGTATTTGCCCATGGTATTGGCCACTTGGGACACCTCATACCATATCTCACTATTCATAATTCGAACATATTGATTACAAACTTAATACATCATTTAATGATGTCATTAAACACCCGTAACTTAAAAACTGTATTTTCACTATTCATCGAAAATTCAACTTTCTCAGAATAATCCCAAAATTTCACCTTAACCAAATATCAACGCTCTGATTACAAATATGAACTCCATTTTATAAAAATAATTTTCTAAATATTTTTAATTTAATTTTTAAATAAAAACACTATTCATCGAAAATTCATTTTTTCAGAAAAAACCCCAAAAATTACCATAACATAATATCGATGCTCTGAGTTCAAAAATAA
The DNA here is from genome assembly GCA_963277665.1 of Viscum album. Taxonomy (NCBI): domain Eukaryota; kingdom Viridiplantae; phylum Streptophyta; class Magnoliopsida; order Santalales; family Viscaceae; genus Viscum; species Viscum album. The sequence continues at coordinate 1,553,812,425 of OY728141.1, forward strand.
AGTCATTTTTATAAAAATAATTTTCTAATTATTTTTAATAAAATTTTTAATTAAAAAAACACTATTCACCCGAAAAAACTAATACTTGAATAATAATTAATGAAACTGTTATTTACCCATTTTATTGAATCACATTACTTAATCAAGGTGCCTAGATTATTTTAAAACTTTCTTTAAGTGAAATTACTAATCCATTTGGTCATATTACTAATCCTAATCATAAAATCACTATTCATAATTTACTATTCATCAAAAATCAAGTTGATCTTATTAGACTCTAAATTTCGTACTGAACATAATTGTAGAAGACCATTTTTCGAAAATCATTACACATTTTTAATTATTTAAGGTTTACACAACCATTTTTAAAATATCCTTTTTCTAAAATTCATCAAAAATATGCATACAATATTTATCCGGTCATTTGAAAATTCATAAACATCATCATAAGAAGAAATCCAAATTTTTATTTAAAACAAGGATTACATAAGGCAGTTACGGTCTCATTACATAGCCCCTTATAATACCAGCATAGGACCTAAGAGTAAGGTGTGCTAGGGTGATAGAATCTTGGGGCGGCTCGGTCAACATCGCACGAGTAGTAATTTCTATCAGTTTGAACTTCTCGCGAAGGCGATCCCGTTCTAGCTTTATACGATGAAGTTCAGCTTGGGTTTGGTCCAGAGCAAAGCCCAGTGGTGCTACCTCCTTCCCAAGTTCTGTTAGATGGGCTTCGATCGGTCCAAGACTACTGGGTGAGGCCATCAAATCTTCTTTCTATATTAATTAACCAAGATTGCTTGTATTTAGAGACAATAGTCAAAATGTTTAGTTTCCAGCGGTCATATTGACCAATGGTCAAATAACAGTCAAAACTCAACAGTCTCATTTTAATTATACTCATGTTACCAAATGAAACATTTTTGTTGAGTATAACAATAACACATAAAATTAAGAAACAAAATTTATTTAAAAAAAATTCGGGTCGTTACAATCTTCCCCCCTTAAGAAATTGTGTCCTCGCAATTTTAAAATTGGGTTTTGAAATTTCATTGAAAGTCCCACATCGGAAAAGGAGTCAGTAAAACTATTACTTTAAAATAAATAAAGGGAAGTTCAAAGGTCACCCGAGTTAACCCACACTAGGGTTCCATGTAGGAAAACATGGACATAGAGGAAAAAACAAAGGGTCAAGTTCTAAGGGAGAGTGATAGAGAACATGGTTAGGAGAAAGTTAACCATGAGAAAATCCCAAACTTATGATGCGTGTAAACGGTCTTTGATTACCTAGTAGGAAACGTGAACCAACAACATTTTTGTTTTACGTTTCTTTTCATAATTTTGAGGATTTCATTTACTACATAGAACAAAAACATAAGAAAATATACCTACCTTCAAGTAGAGTTTCATCCTTTAACAAGTCCCTACCAACACTAATCTTTTCTCCAAATGATGAGAATTCAAAAACACTTGGTCTCATAAAAGCACAAGAATCATCTTCTATAGAATCACATAATCTACAAAAGATTAACTATCTATTTCTTTTATCTTTAAACATTATCCCAAAAACAGAAAGGTTAAGGTAAAACAACTCTTCAAAAAGAAAGAATCCCATAGGAATAGAACCTACTTTTAAATCTTTAAATTTCCATGGTACTACCCAACGTTCATCATAGACCACTTCATAAATAACGGTCCTCAAAATTCCTCAAAATAAACCAAACTAAGATTGAAACCCAAATACAAGAAGGATTTGATAACATAGTCTTCCAAAACAACTTCATTGTTCATCTCCAGACAACAACAACCACTCCTAACATCTTATAACAAAAGTAGCTAACCTAAACATATTTTACCCAAGATAGGTTAATCATTCCCAAAAGTAACCTAAATTACTATAAGTCCACCTTAAATTCATCAATTCTTCAAAATATAAGTCAACCTTACTCCTCAATGAAAATACTATAGTAATCTATTTACCTCGATCATATAGGGTCCCCGAAATAGTGAACGCCTTCCAAAATAATAATCATCTTTTAATCCCCTAATCATCTCTGACATATTAATACAGAAATTGTCGCATTTCCTATCACATTGGTTGTTGGGACACGTTATTCCATTTCCCACCATTAACTAAGAAGATAAAGTATAATTAGAGGTTTAAAAACTTAACCAATAATCATGAAAAGGAACTTTAAGCATATAAGGATAACTTGTAGAAGAAAAGTATACCCTAACTTGTGATCCCCTAGGTTCCCATCTAGGTTATCCATGATCATATATTCTTATGTGAATCTTTATTTTATTTTATCTTTGTTCATTTAATAATGGTTCATACCAAGCTTATGAATTTACCAAAGCATATCCCCCGGGAGTGTCGTAACCAAGAGTGCAGCAAGGCCCGTTGTCGTGTACCAGTTCCCGTTCGAGTATAGCTCAAAGCGGTGTTTTCGGGTTTTACCCCTATGTACATCTGTGCCAGAGCCACCTCTACCTGCTCGTATCCAGACAGGGATGTATTTGCTTGGCAACCCCTTACTCAATACTCACCAAAATACCAGGAAGATTTCCTATATTAAACTTTTCTATAGGGTTCCTCCTAGAGTTTTCATATCCTAATTTCCACAAATAACTAAACCATCCTTTGATACCAACTATAGCATCCCGCCTTTTTATCACATAAACTTTCATTACATTACACAAAATTGAGGATCTTTAAGGTCTAGTGTCTTGGAAACCAGGAACATAATACATGTAAACAATATAAAACATTCTTCTTAAACACTTGAAAGTCGTCTCCTTAAGTTCATTCTAGGTTCATTACTGCATCTCATAACCTGGGGACATACATCAAAAGAAAGGGTGAGCAGAAGGCCCAGTAAGGGAAACAAGAGGAACATTTTACATGTAAACTTGATATACTTCAATAAAGACATGAAAAGAACTTTAAGGCATGAGAAAGAAATCATGAAGAATTTCATAATAAAAACAAAATTTTTCATAACTTGAAGATGTGGCTACATCATTTAACATAGACAATCATGAACATATCACCAAGGTCCATCCCCAAGGTGTCATTTGAAAATTACCAAGGTTATTCACCAAGGTATCGTGAAAATAGTAATCTCTTGTGGTTACATCATTACCCAATGCATTGGAGCGCTATCAGGGCGCACCCTTAAATTTGCCTTTATTATCATGTGATCCACATATATCATCATCAAACATTTCATAAATAACTCATATAGCATAAAGGAAATGGGTTTCATTTCATAATCATAACTTTTTAAAAACTGCTTTAAAGACATGATCTTTATATCACTTTAAAACCCACAGGAAAGGAAGGTGGGTCTCATGTATGTAAATCCCAGAATTTAAAATAGAACATTTTGGTATATATGTGAATACCCCTTTAGAAGAAAGAGTTTTGAGTATTCACTTAATAAAATAAAAGGACTTCAGAAAAAGAGATAGACATTTTGAGACAGAAATTCTGCAGCATAACGGCAATGTTCCGAGGTTTTAGAAGACATTAAAAGAGAGGTAAAATGGGTCAAACATTCATAAATGACCCATAAAATAGTACATGGACAGAATAAGAAGGATACATGATCATGGTAATGAGATTTCAAGGACATACCATTTGAAATGAAAAACATGGAAGGAAAACAAATTAGATTTCTCTTATGAAAATTCGGCAGCCTTACGGCGTCGCTTAACTTCAAAAGAAAATGATTTGACAAGATCAAATAGGTTCCCTCATCATATGATCATAAGAGATCAGTATGATAGATATAGAGATAATTCCCCAACATAACAAAAGGAACTTGAAATAATTGACATGAAAGTAGAACTTCAAAACGAGAAGGGTGAAGAACCACTTAAAAATTCGGCAGCCTAACGGCGCCACTAAAAACATCAAAATACTGAATTGAAGAGATCAAATGGGGTCTCTCATCATATGATCATAAAACATCAGTATGATAATTTAGAGATCATACCCCAACATAATGAAAAGGAACATGAAAGACTTGAATGAAAATAGAACTTGAAAACGAGGAAGGTGAAAGAATCCCTTAAAAATTCGGCAGCCTAACGGCGCCACTTAAACATTCTTAAAACGAATTGATGAGAGCAAGGGGGGTATCCCATCATATGAACATGAAATAGGCAGTAGGATGAATATAAAAGAACATCCTCCAACATAAGAACATGGAGTATAAAAGAAATGACATAAAAGAGATTACTTGAAAAGAAAGAGAGGGGTCGGATCCCTTACCTTAAAATGTAACTCTTAAACCTCAAAGGTTGGGACCTTGAAGGCTTGGGGCACCTTGGGAGGACTCCTTGGGAGTTAATGAGACCATAAATTCGTTGGGAATGAGTGGGGAGTCGAATGGATGAGAGGAGGGCTTGGTATTTATAGGGAAAGTGAGGGGACAAGGCATTAATGGCAAAGGGACACCTCATTAGTGGTTTTGGCAAAACCATGGGCTTGCCCATGGTATTTGCCCATGGTATTGGCCACTTGGGACACCTCATACCTTATCTCACTATTCATAATTCGAACATATTGATTACAAACTTAATACATCATTTAATGATGTCATTAAACACCCGTAACTTAAAAACTGTATTTTCACTATTCATCGAAAATTCAACTTTCTCAGAATAATCCCAAAATTTCACCTTAACCAAATATCAACGCTCTGATTACAAATATGAACTCCATTTTATAAAAATAATTTTCTAAATATTTTTAATTTAATTTTTAAATAAAAACACTATTCATCGAAAATTCATTTTTTCAGAAAAAACCCCAAAAATTACCATAACATAATATCGATGCTCTGAGTTCAAAAATAAAGTCATTTTTATAAAAATAATTTTCTAATTATTTTTAATAAAATTTTTAATTAAAAAAACACTATTCACCCGAAAAAACTAATACTTGAATAATAATTAATGAAACTGTTATTTACCCATTTTATTGAATCACATTACTTAATCAAGGTGCCTAGATTATTTTAAAACTTTCTTTAAGTGAAATTACTAATCCATTTGGTCATATTACTAATCCTAATCATAAAATCACTATTCATAATTTACTATTCATCAAAAATCAAGTTGATCTTATTAGACTCTAAATTTCGTACTGAACATAATTGTAGAAGACCATTTTTCGAAAATCATTACACATTTTTAATTATTTAAGGTTTACACAACCATTTTTAAAATATCCTTTTTCTAAAATTCATCAAAAATATGCATACAATATTTATCCGGTCATTTGAAAATTCATAAACATCATCATAAGAAGAAATCCAAATTTTTATTTAAAATAAGGATTACATAAGGCAGTTACGGTCTCATTACATAGCCCCTTATAATACCAGCATAGGACCTAAGAGTAAGGTTTTCTAGGGTGATAGAATCTTGGGGCGGCTCGGTCAACATCGCACGAGTAGTAATTTCTATCAGTTTGAACTTCTCGCGAAGGCGATCCCGTTCTAGCTTTATACGATGAAGTTCAGCTTGGGTTTGGTCCAGAGCAAATCCCAGTGGTGCTACCTCCTTCCCAAGTTCTGTTAGATGGGCTTCGATCGGTCCAAGACTACTGGGTGAGGCCATCAAATCTTCTTTCTATATTAATTAATCAAGATTGCTTGTATTTAGAGACAATAGTCAAAATGTTTAGTTTCCAGCGGTCATATTGACCAATGGTCAAATAACAGTCAAAACTCAACAGTCTCATTTTAATTATACTCATGTTACCAAATGAAACATTTTTGTTGAGTATAACAATAACACATAAAATTAAGAAACAAAATTTATTTAAAAAAAATTCGGGTCGTTACAGCGCTAGTTGATAATCCGCTTCTCCGACCCACCACAACACCTAGAAGGGTCTGCCAAACCTAGGAGAAAGCTTACTCCCCCTTCCGAGCCTTCGTAGTCCACATTGAGGGGATACCTTCAAGAAAACGTAGTCCCCGACCTCAAACTCAAAGGGTCTCCTCCAACTATCAGCATACAACTTATGCCAGTCCTGGGCCACCTTCATCATCTCTTGTACTAGATGAACCTTTTCCGTCGTGCTCTGCACCACTTCTGGTCCAAAAATAGTTTCTTCCCCGACCTCTATCTATCACACGAGTGAGCGACACATCCTCCCAAACAATGCTTTGAAAGAAGCCATTCCAATGGTAGAGTGATATCTATTGTTGTAGGAAAACTCTTCCACAGGAAAGTGTCACACCCACAATCCCCCAAAGTCAAAAATAGATGCCCATAGCATATCCTCCAATGTCTGGATGGTGGACTATGTCTTCCCATTAGTCTGGTGGTGGAAATCAGTGTTGAGGTATAGATGGGTTCCAAAAGCATGTTGCAATCCGTTCCAGACCCATGAGGTAAACCGGTTATCCCGATAGGAGACTATGTACCTTGGAAATCCATGAAACCTCACCACCTCGTCCACATACCATTGTTATAGGAATTCCACCGCACTCGACTCCTTGATTTCCATGAAGTGAGATGATTTCTTCATTCAGTCCACCACTACACAGATAGCATCATAACCACCTCAAACTATCCGTAGTATCATTAAAAAATCCATCGATATGTCATCCCAATTCCACTCAGTTACATATAAAGGGTTTAACAGACCTCCTAGGATATAGGGTTCATCCTTCACCTGCAAACACATGAGGCACCTTTTCACAAACTCTACCACTTCCTGCTTCACCCCAGGCCACCAAAATTGTCCCCTCAATCCCTGTTACATCTCAGAAACACCTGGATGTACTACTACAGGTGAGTTGTGGAACTCACCAAAAAATCTCCCATGCATATTCTCTGGAAAAAAAAACTTCCCTCAGAAAAGAATCTGATTCTCGTCATCCTCTTACCACCCTTTCGGAGCATTAACGTGGTTAGCCTGATTGCACATCACTTCACTCTATGAGTGTCCCAGATGAGACTCCTCTACCTTCCATAACAGAGAGGATTGCATTTTCATCTGAAATAGACAACCTCTACCACCATCCTCCCTTTCATCTATGTGTATGAAAACCAACTCCTCCATCACCTTCCAAGAATATACCGACTCTCAAACTACATCCTCTTACGACCTCCAGCTCAAGGAATCAGCCACCATGTTCCCCTTAACTTTAGTGTAAGAGATTTAAAAGTCATAGTCCTGAGGAAACTCCATCCCCCTCCACTTTCGCACATTCAAGTCCCACTGGGAGAAGAAATTCCTTAATCTCTTATGATCTGTGAAGACAAAGAAGTGCTCCCTGATAAGGTAGTGCTGCCACAACATTAATGCGAACACAACCGATACAGATTCCAGTCATGGGTGGCATAGTTACGCTCATGGGGACAGTACATCATATAACCATAAGAGATCACCCCCTACTACTTCATCAGCACACACACCCCAAGCCTGGTCCTGAAGCATCACAGAACACCTAAAATGTCACCCCTTCTTCTGGAAACCTCAGTACTGGGACACTAACTAGCTTCCCCTTCAAATAACTGAGGGATGTGTGGAACTACTCACTCCATATAAAATCATAGTATTAATTGGTCAAGGATTTCAAAGGTGATGCAACTCAAGAGAAGTTTGGTCCAAATCTCAGATAGTAACCTACTGGACCTAAAAACTATGAACTTTTGCCACATTCATGGGTGCTTCCCAAGAAAAAACCGCTTCAACCTTAAATGGGTCCATTACTATCCCCTACTCGGACACCATGTGTCAAAGGAAGTGCACTTCTCATGTCCAGATGATGCACTTGGACAATTTCCTGTAGATTTGGGGATGTCGGAGGACCTCTAAAACTGTGCTAATATGCTCAACATGATCCTCCTCTAATATTGAGTAGATTATGATGTTGTTATTAATAATGACTACAAACTCGTCTAAATATTCTTGAAATATGGAGTTCATGGGCCCCAAGAACATGACTGGTGCATCTGTATCACCGAACGACATGACTATGAACTCAGAGTGAACATATCTACACCTGAAAGCAGTCTTCATAATGTCACCCACCTTCACACTCTACTAGTGATATCTTGACCGCAGGATGATCATGGAGAACCACCCTTCCCCCTTCAACTTGTCAAAAATGTCATCTATCTTCGAGAGAGGGTAGCGGTTCTTTACCATTACCTAATTCAGTATCTGTTAGTCTATGCACAACCTGCAACCGCCATCTACCTTCTTTGAGAACAATATTGAAGCACCCCATGGTGATGCACTTGTTCGAACAAAATCTTATTCATCAGATCATCAATCTGAATTCGTAACTCCTGCAGCTCAGATGGTTTCATCAGATAGAGAGCCATCAAAAGCAGGCGGGCACCTGGTTGCAAGTCTATCCCGAACTAAATTTCACATTGAGGGTTTATAGTCACCACTTTTTTAGAGAAGATGTCCATGAACTCACTAAAAATCCCTGATAAATCCACCATCTATGTATCTACCGACTCTACTGATATCTCGTCTAATAATAAATGAATGGGATCCACTCAACAGCTATCCTCATGAAAATCCCTCTTGCCAACGACGGTCACACGTTGTCCGCCCACATCTGAAAGCATGATCCATATTTGGAAGTAGTTAATAATGGAATACGTGGAGAACTTCTAGTCGATGCCTAGAAAGAAATCATATGGCTGAATCTATAGAAAAATAAGATCCCCACTGGACTGATGTCAAACCCACATCAGTCTACATATTCGGAAAACACGAGACAAGCTGGTATGAACATCGACTGGTGTACTCAAAACCAGGGGTACAAGGAATCTCTCTGTATCAAGACCCAAATCACGTGCTAGAATCGGTGTCACAAAATAATATTATTCTTCTGAATCAAAAAATTAATAGGAAAGTGTACTGAACAAGCTAATAGTACCTCGAATGACTTCTAGCCCTGCTAGAACTAATTTCTATGTGGCGTGTAACTGCCCACGCACAGATCCTCTGACCCTCAGCTGATGGGTGCCTCCCAAACTATGCCTTGGTCAAGTTCCCTGAGGAGCACCCTAAGGTCAGCCTCCTCCCACAACATCTACTCTCAGAGGAGTGAGAGCTCATTATCCCTGATGCTGCTACTGAAAGGGCCTAGTTGGATACTTCTGCTACTGATGTGGGTGTTGGACTGGCCCACACCAACTATACTGTTCTCGGTCCGAGAACTTATTCCAAAGGATCCCACAGCTTTAATAGACTAATAATCTTTATCCTGGACCCGAAAGGATAGGGCAAGGACTGGGAGATCGAAACTGGAACTGTTGGGGACTACTCCCCACGGGCTGAAACCTAAAAGGCCCTGATGTTTGAGGCCTTCTAATGAAATCCTTCCCCTTAGACAAGACCAACTGGCTCCCCTCTCATGGAACTCCTCCTAGCGTTTTCATCCTTTCAACCTCTTCATACTTCTTCTGGACTTCCAAGTATGTCGGTACAGTGAAGGGAGTAACAGCATACTGAAGAGAAGGTCAGAGTGCCTTTTCTAAATGTATCGTCCGAGAATCCTCATCCAGAAAAGAGGTCTGGATAAAATCAAAGGACATCCTCGAACTTGGTCCACAACTCTCTCACTAACATACCCCCTACTATAGGGAGAGTAGATTCTACCTCTTCTCATCCTTCATCGTGTAAGAGAGGAATTCTTCCCAAAACTCCCTCTCGAAGACAGTCTATATAACCTTATCCTCCGTATTCTCCCCAATGTAAAGAGTCCACCACTGACACACTACTCAGCACATCTGGCATACAGCCATAGAAACCTAGTACACCTTCAGATCCCGGATTAAGATAATAGCTATCACCAAATCCTCATGAAAACTCTTTGTCTAAATATTTGAGATACTTCCCTCACACTTCCCGAGGGTCTACTACTGAAAGGAACGAAGTATCCTCTTCCACTGATCATCCTCCTCTTGGTCATCCCTCTACAGATCAGCCGAATCAACCTCATGGGCCTTGATTTCCCACACTACTCATGGTCGTCGTCTAGGTTCCATAGCTTCAAGGTAAATAAATAATTCATAAGCCCGAGTAGTGTAAAAGATTGCTTTTTAATTTTTTTTCATAGACCTATTATTCATTCTAAATACCCAAAATACCCAAGAAACAGAATAACACAATTCATTATGGTTTATGTACCTTTCCTAGGGTCTCTAACTTTCAATCATTGTAGCCTCACTTGTTCATTTGGTAGGCCAAGAGTACCAGTATCGGATCACGGGGGGCCCTAAAATCTCATGTCCTAGATGGTCTTACATAGCCTATTTCACGAACCAAGATTTCTTAACACTATTTCCATACCTTCCCATGAAATCCTCACTATTCCTAACCTCGAGATCCATCCTATCTCTCAACCACACCTTTCATACCATTCTGTCACGACCCTACAACACCAAGATGAGGGAAGGGATACAAGATTGCCAGACCCTTCCATCCTCGAGTTGAAGGAGATATAATGACCCCTGAGACCTGCCTTTATTAGGTCCTAGAGTGGTAACTAGAACCAAGCGTATAAAATCCCATGGAATATGGAAGGAATTACCCTTTTTATTTCTTAGGATTGAGAGATAAATAGAAAGTACCAAACAACAACAAAAATAGAAGTAAAAGAAAATCCCAAACAATCCTTTCACATATGCATGTTTCAATAAAAGTGCTACAATACAAGAAAACTCCAAAGGTAAATACCAAAGAAAATAAAAAACAGCAACAACAATTGTCCCAACGTCTGAACTAGTATGGTCCCACACGGTCCTCAAAGTTCACCTAGAAACCTGAAATCAGTTTTTTATACATAGGGTGAGCATACATGTATACTCAGAAGGGAAAACCAAAATCTCTCATGCACATGTGGTGAGGCATTCTAATGCCCCATGATAAAATGAGGTATCCTAGCACCTAATAAGGAATACTATTTAACCAAACCTGACCAAGGAACACTCCCCAAATAACTCAAGTTATGTAATGTAATAGTAATAACACTTCGATGTTTGGGTACCTTGCACCACCTTCCCAATGGTTATTAAAGACATCCTACTCATTAGACCTCTCTTGACTTTCTCACCACAGTTGCACTTCTATCCCCCGCCTGCACACACCTGGCCTACCACAACCACACATCTCGCCCGTAAACACATGGGCCACAGCCACCCATAACCATGCCCGCAGCCACCTGGTCCAGAATAACAACCTCCATGCCTGAAGACACCTAGGACTCATCCCAAAGACACTTTAGAAACAACCTTCCCGCACACACCTGGGCCAACCACCACAAAATACCTTACCTGAATACTCATGGGCAATAATGGACCGCAGGCCATCATAGCCTTCCCAAAGTGTCTTGGGATACTCATGAAAGGGATAAGAAAAGAAGAAGATAACCATCCACACATAGGAGTGTGGGGAAATAAACACCCTTCCCCATGAAATGTGTCACGACCCCCTCCCCACAAATTGTACCCCTCCTAGGTCGGCAATGTGAGATGGGAGATAATGACCCTTGAGTCCCACCTCCAGTAGGCCCCAAGTTGGTGACTAGCCCTGAGGGTATAGTAACCACACAGATGGGAGGCATTACCCTCTAAGAGTACACATGAGAAAGAGAGAGATAAGACAGACACCAACCAACTCCAACTCATACTACAATATAATTGAAATCCAAAGTACACTTATGTAATGTCATGAAAAACTACTACAAATGAAAGGGGAAAACTTCCATTACCAAAAAGAATGTAAAAAACAACAGCAACCATGAATCCCAAATTGCTCCTACAACCCCAAGATAGTAGAAACCAGCATGATCTCTAACCTGCTCCATGTGACCTAAAAACAGTATATATATACATAGGGTGAGTATAATAGTATACACAATAGGATCCTCCCTAGATCCTCTCATTCAAAAGTAAATAAATAATGCTAAATCATGGTGAACATCAAGTGAAACTAACTCGTTACCTAAACAGGTATACTGAGTTCCCAACCTCACTATGGCTACTCTTACCAAGTAACACATACAAGAGTATATAATATAATAAAGATTATCAAGGGTACCCTGCTACTACTTCCCCACTAGTTTGTTTCTTTGACCCAACGTAGCACGTCTTAAGCATCTTTTTCCAAAAGGCTATCCCACAGACACCTGAAAGAAGCACCAAAACATGCACCTCATGCAATAAAACCACCACATCCACTTAAGAAAAGTAACTAGGTAGTTTCTAGGAGCCACCACAGATCGCATAACCTATATCATATGTCATGTATTACACATCAATCCATTACAACCTATACACTGAGTAAGGACCCTCAAGCCATCATATCATATACACGTTATAACTGTAGTAGTCCATAAGAAACTATATCCAGAAAATATGTGTGTGAATAATCAAAATCCATTACAGCACTATTCACACATATGTGGGGAAAACTAACAGTTGTGCCTACCTTCACAAGTAACTACCAAGAGAAGAGAGCGAGGCCAAAGGGGGTAGTCATCCATCCATCCTCCCATGGGAATTTTGGGGAAAACACTCCCTTAGGGCTCAGAAAACATAGGGTGTCAGTTTCCCTAACTGACAGGGTAGAGTAGCATATAGAAACACAAAAAAAGTATAGAATATTCTAAATCTCACAACCACACAATGGGAATAACCTAGTCTTAGACACAATAGTTGCTAATTTCTCTCAGACTCTTGGCCGCCACTTCTAAGACTAGGTATCCTATAAGCACACAGCCATTTAAAGTTATAAATTACATTACTTCATTCCATTTTTATTAGTTTCACTTTATGTTAATTAATTCTTTAATCATTAATTAACCATTAACAATTCCACATTAAATTTCATTAGCATCACACCCAAAGTCTGTTGTCCTCAACATTGTGTCCTAGAAAGATCCAACCCCATGGGTTAAAATCATTTATTCAATTATTTAATTAAAACATTACTTTCCCATATTCCCGGTTTTTATAGAAAAAACATTCTATGCTACTAAACATAAGGGGCTCAACATGGTGAGTAGATAAACTACCCATCAAGTCTTTTCTGCCTATAACAAGAGTGTAGACCCGTCCTTCACTGAAAAGATAAAAACAAAAAGCACGTGGCATACCCCGAGCATCTTCACCCCTTTCGAAAGAATGGTAAGAAAGACCAACTACCTTGAGAAATGAGGAATGTAAAAAGGATAAACAACAAAAAATATCAGAAAGTATCCAAACATTCACATCCTACATGACACCCACATGCATAAACTGATGTATCACGCCACTCTAGCCATCAACTTCTACCACAAAAAATAGGCCTCACTACCCCCACATGCATAAACTGATGTATCACGCCACTCTAGCCATCAACTTCTACCACAAAAATAGGCCTCACTACCCCTACATATCACAATAGTCTTCCAGTCTCACATCACAACACAATCAGTAGGAAAACAAACATCATACCAATTGGGCTCTTCACCCTTAAACAAGCAAGAGGGTAACTCAGAACCCTATAAGGAATTATCCTTTATCATACAACCAGTTATGTAATACATCTTGGATTAACGGATTTATTATTCGTAGGTTAAAACTCTAGGAAACCTAAATAGTAAGCAATCACAAATAATTAAACATCCTTAATGTAACAATTTGATTAAAATCAAATTAAAACTAGAAGAATTAGATTCATTTTCATGCCTCTTTATCTTCATCAAAACAATTATCAATTAATTCCAGCTTTATGTAATTTACCAATTTCCATTAATAATGAAAAGCTAAACAAAGAAAGCATATATATCACACTATCTAGGAAAAAAATATGCAATAACATATGATCGATATCAATTTATTTATCTGGTTCAAATATTTATTAAGTTAATTCCATTGTGATCTGGTGGGATAAAACATACTAACTATAAAGTTATACATAATATAAAATAGAAACAATGAATCCCCTACCTCAAACAGTTATTAACATTATTTATATAAGAACCATCCACACAAAAAGTTACAATCTCCTCCCTTGTGAAAAATATATCTACTTGAGGATGCGAAGACACCACCACATTGGCCAACACCCAAGAAAAACTCATTAGGAACATGGGGGAAAATTCCATAAAATGGCACGGAGAAACCAAAGGAGATGAACCAAAAAGAATGATGATAGATCATACCTTATATCAAGGATTGATTGACACTGCTTGTTTTCACCAAAACAGAGTGGAACCAACCCAACGAGGAAAGTTTGATTGAGCAACTCATAAAGGATGAAATAAAAGGTTTGAGAGTCTCAAAGCTAAGAACAAGGAAAATAACCAGGGAGGATGATATATCATCCCTTTGAAGATTTAATGGAGTAGTGGTTTAAGATATGTTGTATTTTCTATTAAAAGTGGATCACATTGATTAATGCGGTTTGACCACGTAAAGGAATCCTAAGCCTTAGGGAAATTAATATTAGAGTTAGGGCCTTTCAATCTGCCTTAGAGTCCTTAAAAAAGGCTTTAAATGCATTTTACGTCAAAGGAAACGTCAAAGGGGTGAAAATTTGGGAAGCTAGAAACACTACTCATGAACTCAAAATCTGGAAAACGAAATAGAGGTTGTAGTTGGAGCCTCAACATTTTAGAAACATTGCGCACCCTAGGTTTCTAGAACCACTGTACACCCTACCATTCTGGAAACACTATAAACCCTACCATTTTGGAAACACTGTACATCCTACCATTTTGGAAACACTGTACACCCTGCCCTTCTAGAAACACTGTACACCCTACCCTTCTGGAAACACTATACACCCTACCATTTTTGAAACACAGTATGTCCTACCGTTCTCAAAACACTATACACCCTATCATTTTGGAAACATTGTACACCCTACACTTCTAGAAAAACTATACACCCTACCGTTCTGGAAGCATTGTACACCCTACCATTCTAGAAACACTATACACCCTTTTGTTCTAGAGACAGTGTAAACCCAACCGTTCTGGATACATTCTACACTCAACTATTCTATAAAATCTATTAATGAACTCAAAATTTGGAAAAGGAAAGAGGTCACCATTGTAACCTCACCACTATGGAAACAATGTTCATGAACTCAAAATTTGGAAATGAAAAGTGGTCACTGTTGGAACCTCAAAATTCTAGAAACACTGTTCATGAACTCAAAATATCGAAAAGGAAAGAGTTCATCATTGGAACCTCTTCGTTTTGGAAACATTGTTCATGAACTCAAAATTTGGGAAAGGAAAAAGTGGTTACCATTGGACCTCACCGTTGGCACTGTTCACATAAGCCTACCGATGACACTGTTTACAAAAGGTTACCATTGCACTCTTCATATAAGGTTACCATTTCACTGTTCACATTAGTCTACCGATGACACAGTTCATATAAGGCTACTGTTTCATTGTTCACCAAATTTTACCATTTCACTTTTAACAGAAGGTTACTGTTGCGCTATTCACATAAGCCTACCGATGAAACTGTTCACATAAGGCCCCATTCCACTATTCATCTAAGATTACCGTTTCACTATTAACCTAAGGCTACCAATGAAACTATTCACCTAAGGCTACTAATGCACTCTTAACAGAACTAGAAATTTGGAAAAGTGTTGGGGATAAGTCACCTTGACCTCTCGGAACAACTCAGAAACTAGATTTTCACAAAGGAATGGACCATAGAGGTCTGGGCCATTACATCATATACCTCTCAAAACATTCTTGTCCTTGAGAATTCAAAACCAAACAAAAAGGGAACAAAAAATAAGTCTGAACAACCACCCATGAAGATACCTCTGAAAAGAGATAAAGCCGCAAGAAGAAATCAAATAAAGTCATCTCATAAACACGAAAGGTCTATAACCAATTTGGGTGCATCATTACATGAAAATAGTTAAATATCAAACAACTATGGGTATTGAGCACGTATATGTGATTCACGTTCCCAGGTACTATCCTCCATGCCATCGTGTTGCCACAAAACATGAACCAAGGGGATATAATTCCCTCGCAACACCTTCTCCTTGTGGTCTTGGATCTCCACAGGTCGCTCCACAAAGGTCGCATCATCATCAACATCGATCACTCCCCAATTAATGATGTGAGAGTCATTAAGAGGATAACGACAGAGCTGTGAAACATGAAAAACATCATTTATCCAAATCATATGTGGGGGTAGTGATACTCGATACGCCATAGCTCTAACATGAGATAACGCCTCGAAAGGCCCAACAAACTAGGGAGAAATATCACTCCCACGACCAAACCTTTGCTACCTATGATGGGGAATCACCATCAGAAACATGTGATCCCCAACATAAAACTCTAAGGGTCCCCTCCATTGATTGGAAAATGATTTATGATGATCCCATACTATCTTTATCCTCTCATGAATCACCTAAACCATCTCTGTTGTATTCTGCACTAGCTTCGGTCTGAGAATTTGTAACTCTCCAACTCCGGTCCAGCACAACAGAGAACAGAAAGGTTAGCTATACAAGGCTTAAAATAGTGCCATACCAATGGTGGAGTGGAAACAATTTTTAAAATCCAACTCCACCAAGGGTAAGTGCCTTATCCCCGAACCTCTTAAATCTAGGGAAAAATAGCGTAACATGTCTTCAAGATTCATGATTGTCCGCTCTATCCGATTGTTCATTTGTGGATGAAAAGAAGTATGAAGGCATAGCTGAGAAACGAAAGCATGTTAAAGACCTCTCCACACCCTGGAGGTCAAACAAGGAACTCGATCAGAAATGATCATTCTTGGGACTCCATGATGTCTCACCACCTCCTCCTGATACTTCCTTGAAAAAACTTCTTCTTAGCTCGACTCCTTGATTGCTATAAAGTGGGATGATTTTGTTAAAAGATCTACTACCACCCAAATATCATCATGTCATCCTTGAGCTCAAGGTAAACCCATAACAATGTCCATTAATATGTCCTCCCACTTCCACTGAGGAACATCAAATGGTTGGAGAAGACCATCAGGAACATGGTGTTCAGCCTTTAACTTCAAGCAGACCAAACATCAAGACACAAACTCTGCAGCCACACACTTCATCCTGGGCCACCAAAACTAGATCCCCAAGGCTTGGTACATCTTGGTCATGCCAGGATTCACCACTAAATGAGAACTATGGAACACTATGAGAACTGTCTCGCACATCTTCAAAGGAACAAATATCCTTATATGATACAACAATCAGCGTTGTTCATCCTTAGACCAACCATTAAGGGCCTCACAATAAACAACTCGGTCTCTACAGACCTCCACCTCTAGATGCCCCAATTGGGACTCTTCCTTCTAATGCACAAGAGATGACTGCACCATCATCTAAAAAAGACAACCTCTACCCCAAAGTTCTCTCATATCGAGATGTAAAGTTTCCAGTTCTTCCTTTACTCTCCATGAATAACTAGAGTCACACACTATGTAACCACGTGACTTCATACTCATTGCATTAGATAAAAAATTCCCCTTTATAGGTGTATACGATATTTCAAATTCGCATTACTGTATGAACTCCTCCAACTGATGATGTCGTAAGTTTAATTCACGCTGGGAGAAAACATACCTCAAACTCTTATGACTGGTGAAAACCAAAAAGTGCTCGCCAATAAGTTAATGTATTCAAAACTTCATAGAAAACACCATGGCTACCAACTCAAGATCATGGGTGGAATAGTTACATTCATTGGGACGCAACTACCGTGACCCATAAGAAACAACTGATCTCTACTACATCAGATCACAACCTAAACCCATTTGTGAAGCATCGTAGAAAATATAAAACTAAACTCCTTCTATTGGAAGAAAAAGAAATCGAGAACATGCTAATATCTTATTCAGATACTCGAAAGCTACCTGACACTGATCAAACCATATAAACACCTGATCCTTCCTGGTTAAAGCTATCAGAGGAGTCATAACATGAGAGAAATCACCTATGAACTTCCTGTAGTAGCTTGTGAGACCAGAGAAACTTCGCACCTCTGACACTGTCTTGGGGGATTCCCAATACACAACCGCTTCTATCTTAGATGGATCCACAGCTAATCCCCGCTGGGACACAACATTCCCCAAGAAACAGAATTCTCGAGCCCAAAACTCAGACTTTGAAAACTTCCCAAACAGCTTATGTTGACAAAGAACTCCCAAAAAGGTGTGTAGATGCTCTCTATGCTCCTCCTCAAATGTGGAATACCCAAGGATGTCGTTGATGAAAACCACGACAAAATGGTCCAAGAACTCACAGAACACAGTGTTCATCAATCCCATGAACACAGCTGGAGAATTTGTCATGCAGAACATCATTAAAATGAACTCATAATGCCAATGACGGCAGCCAAAAGGAGTCTTCAGGATATCCTCATCCTCCACACGCATCTGATGATATCCTGACCATAATTTGATATTTGAGAACCAAATTGAACCCTTTAGTTGATTGAATAAATCAGCAATATGTGGAAGGGGATAGTGATTCTTCACTGTCACTTTGTTTAATAAATAATAATCGACACACAACCGCAAACTGTTGTCAGCCTTTTTCACGAACAAAGCAGGTGCACCCCACGGTGACAGACTCAGCTGAAAACATCTGTACTGTAACCAACCATCAAGCTATATATGTAACTCCCATAACTCAAAAGTGTACATCCTATATGAAGACATAGATATAGGATATTCTATTGGTTGTAGCTCGATCCCAAACTCAATCTCTCATCGAGGGGGTAATGCTATAACATCTTTTAGAAAGACATAATGGTACTCTTCTATGACCCTAGTAAAAGGAATTGTTGATCCTCTGAAGAACTCAACATCAGCTTATCCATCAAGGTTGATAAGGAAGGAACATTCCCATGACCCATCTGAGGGTATTTCTCCCCAACGGACACCACTGGCTCTCCATCTGCATCGAAGAACACAACTATCCTCCTAAATGAATCCAAAATATCTTACACCGAATACAACCAATCTATGCCAAGGATGACATCATATGGTTGTATTCATAAACATAGAAAATCTCCCCAAGAGCAGTGTCGCCCCAGAACTTGGTCACAGTCTCTACATACTTCAAACAAGTCAGCTCGACCTCCAACTGGAATAGTCAATGCCAAAGGAACTGGAAGCCTCTCTACCTCAAGTCCCAAAGCATGGACAAGGGTAGGTGATATGATGGAGCGTGTCTTTCCTAAGTCAAACAAGAAATAATATAAGGTAGAAAACAAGAAAAGGGGACCTCAAACGACCTCTGGCTTGTATGGAGATGGAAATACTAAAGCATGAAGTTGACCACGACCTCCTCCACAGCCTCTCTAACCATGATTAAAACCACCAACATGACCGCAATCTGCTCTTTGAGGACGGGGAGCATCACGGGGTTGTCCTCCGCATACTCCATTTAACCTCTACTGATCTAAAGCTGGTGAAACTCGCTGTTGTTGCCTCGGCTGGAACTACCTTAATGGAGGAACCTGGAGCAGAGCACCTAGTGCAATATGACTACTCTGAAATGTTGCGAACTCTTTCTTATAATGACCATGACCACCATAATAAAAACAAACAAATGATCCCTTGGCATAAGCTTGAGATCCACTGCCTCTAGAGAAATGAGATGTAGTGGGCTGAGACGTACCTCCTGCTGAACGAAAACTCTTCTGCCCTAAAAAATTGGAACCCTGGACCACATATATGCTTCATGAGAAATAGTGAAGACTCCCCTATCGTGATGATCTAGTTCTGGCCAAATTCCACTCGATGACTTCTGCCCTCGCTAGCACCTCAAGATATATCTTCATCAAAAATGGGGTGACCTGGAACTAAATCTCTGAATGAAAAGCCTCCTCTAAATTCCTCTCCCTTTCCTTCTCATTTGGAAATAGGTCCGAAGCATATCATAAAAGGTTCCTAAAATAGAATCCAAAATCTCGCACACTAGAGCTCCCATGTCGAAGGGTGAGATGCTCCTGGTGACTTGATGCCTTTGCGTTTGAAGAAACAAACATGACTCTAAACTTTTATTAGAACTCCTCCCATGAGATCACTGACTCCACACTATCACCACGGAACAATAACCACCATTGCTTCGCTGCTCCGTACAGAATTATCACAACCATGGACACCCATTTCTCCTTCCATGTATGGATCGAACTAAATCCTATATCAACCTCCTATAACCAGTCTTCTGTGACTGCATCTAAAACAGATCACTTGTACTTCTGCACACTCTACCGCTGAAACACTCAGAGTTTCCTCCTCTACGTGTTGTCATCATCAACCCCTACCCGATGGTGATCTGCTGTCACAGCCTGGTGGGCATCTTCTATGTGATCTTGATGATGACATTTACCTGGAGTCATACCTTCAATGTAATAAATAGTTAGAGATCCTAACTGTGAAATAATGAAAATTCTACATTAATTAATTAAATTGTTTTATTTTATTCATTTTATGTTAACCTATCCTATGTTCTACCCATTCAAACACAGGTACAGAGAAGAATGATGCATGACTCCTTCCTAGGTCTCTACCCTATAACTAGTATCACCTTGTTTAGTGGACATTTTAAACTTAAAGTTCCATGCATCAAATCATAGTGGGTCCTAAATTCCTATGTCTCAGTTATTCTCTAGTGTTTACATCACCTGTTAACCATGACTGACATTGTTTCCCTACCAACCCATGAAACCTCACATGTAACTAACTCCAAAATCCATCATATCTCTCAAACAGACCTCAATACCACTCTATCACGACCCCCTCCATGCAATGTTTACCCATCCTAGGTTGGCAATGTGGGAAGTGAGATAAGGACCCCTGAGTCCCACATCTAGTAGGCCCTGGGATGGCGACTAGAATCGAGGGTATAGTAAACAAACATATGATAGGCATTACCCTCTAAGAAAACACATGAGAATGAGAGAGATAAGGTAGACACCAATATACTCCAACTTAGACTACGATATAAATGAAATCCAAAGTTCACATTGGTAATGTCATGAAAAAACTACTACAACTGAAAGGGGAAAACTGCAAGTACCCAAAAGAATGTAAATACAACAACAACCACAAAGCCCAAATAGCTCTTACATACCCAAGCTAGTTGAAACCAGCTAGATTTCCAATCTACTCTAAGTGACCTAAAAAATAGTTTATATAAAAATAGGGTGAGTATAATAGTATATTTTGTAGGATCCTTCCTATAGCCTCTTGTGAAAAGGTAAATAAATCATTCTAAAACACTTTGAACAACAAGTGAAACTAACACATCACCTAAATAGGTATGCTATGTTCCCTGCCTCATCGTGGCTACTCTCGCCAAGTAACGCATACAAGAGTATATAATATAATAAATAATATAAAGGGTACCTAGCTACTACTTCCCTACTAGTTTTCCACTTTTCCCCAATGTCGCACATCCCAAGCATCTCTCTCTAAAAGGATTGCACATAGACACATGGAAAAAGCACCACAACATCCACCTCATGCAATAAAACTACCGCGTCCATGTAATAAAAGTAACTGGGTAGTTTCTAGGATCCACCAAATCCCGTATAATGTGTATCATATGTCGGGTATTATACCTCAATCCATTACAGCCCATACAGCGAGTAAGGATCCTCAAGAAATCACATCCTATACACGTTATAACTACAGTATTCCATAGGAAACTATATCTAGAATATATGTGTGTGAATAACCACAAGCCATTACATCCCTCTACACACATATATAGGAAAAAACTAATCGTTGTTCCTACCAGGACAATTAACTACCAAGATAAGAGAGTGGGGGAAAATGGAGTAGTCATCCATCCATCCTCCCACCGGAATGTTGGGGAAAACAAACCCCCCCCCCCAAGGGCTCAGAATTCCCAAGGTGTCAGTTTCTCTAACTGATGGGGTCGAGTAGCATATAGAAAAACCCAAAAAGTGGAGAATATACTATATCTCACAACCACACTATGGGCATAACCTAATCTTAGACACAACTAAAGCAAACATCTATCGGACTCCCAGCTACCACTTTTAAGACTATATATCCTATAATAATACAACCATTTAAATAGCTCAATTACATTACTTTATTCCCTTTTTATCACTTTCACTTTACATTAATTAATTCTTTAAACATTAATTAAATATTAACAATTTCACATTAAATTTCATTTGCATCACACAAAAAGTCAGTTGTCCATAACATTGCATCCCAACAAGCTCCAAACCCATTGGTTAACATTATTTATTCCATTATTTAATTACATAATTATTTTCCCATTTTCCCAGGCATTCTAGAAAAACATTCTATACTACTAAACACATGGGGGATCAACATGGTGAGTAGATGAACTGCCCGTAAAGTCTTTTCCACCTATAACAAGAGTTTAGACCCATCCTCCCTTGATAAGCTAAAAACAGAAAGAACATGGCATTCCCCACACATCTTTTCCCCTTTTGGAAGAAGGGTAAGCAAGAACAGCTGCATTGAGAAGTGGGGAAAGTAAACCATATAAACAATCAACATGATCAACAAGAATCCAAACATTCACATCCAACCCATTCCATCATCCACAGTGTTCTCCCTAACACACAGATGCATAAAATGATGCATCTTTCCACTCTAGGCATCAACTGCTGCAACAACCAATAGGCCTCCCTACCCCTAGATATCATAGCAGCCTTCCAGGCTCACATCACAACACAAGCAGAAGGAAAACAAACATCATACCAATTGGGCTCTTGTCCCTTAAACAAGAACGAGGGTAACTCAGAACCCTACAAAGAATTATTCTTTATCAAACAACCAGTTCTTTAATAAATCTTGGATTAACCAATTTATTATTTATAGGTTCCATCTTCAGGAAACCTAAAAAGTAATCTATCAAAAATAATTAAACATTCTTTCTTCAATAATTTGATTAACAACAAATTACAACATGAATAACCTGATTCATTTTCATGACACCTTATCTTTATCCAAATAATTATCAATTCATTTCAACTTTACATTCTTTACCAATTTCCATCAAGATTGAAAATCTAAAAAAAAGAAATAATAGATATCACACTATCTATAAAAACAAGTGGCAATAACATACGATTGATATCAATTTATTTATCAGGTTCAAATATTTATTATGTAAATTCAATTTTTATCCAGTGGTATGAAACCTGATAACTATATAGTCGCATATAAAGTAAAATATAAGAAAATAATCTCTTACCTTAATGGTTATTAACTTTCTTTATACTAGAATGAGCCACACAACAGGTTATGAACTCCTCCCCTGTGACAAATGTATCCCCCTGAGGATGCCGAGACACCTCCACATCAGCCAACACCCAAGAAAAGTCCATTAAGAACATGGGGGTAAAATTCCTTTAAATGGAAAGGAAAAACAGAAGGAGATAACCCAAAAGAATGATGATAGACCATACCATATATCGAATATGTATTGATACTACTTGTTTTCATCAAAAAAGAGAGGAACCAATCCAAGGAGGAATGTTTGATTGTGAAACTATTATAGGATGGAATGAAAGGTTAAAGCATCTCATAGATGAGAACAAGGAGGTAGAACTGACGAGGAAGATATATTGTCCCTTTAGAATATTTAATGGAGAAATGGTGTAAGATAGGTTGGATTCACCATTAAAATAGGATCACATTAAACCACACGGTTTGATCGAGTAAAAGTATCTCGAGCCTTAGGGAAATTAATATTGGGGTTTTGGCCATTGAATCGGCCTTAGATTCCTTAAAAAAGGCTTTAAAAGAATTTTTTTTCAAAGGAAACATCAAAGAAGATAAATATAAGAAACTAGAACCATTGTTCATGAACTCGAAATTTGGAAAAGGAAATAGAGGTTATACTTGGAGCCTCGCCGTTCTGGAAACATTGTACACACTACCATTCTGGAAACACTGTACACCCTACCATTATGGAAACACTGTACACCCTACTGTTCTAGAAACATTGTACACCCAACACTTCTGGAAAAATTGTACTTCCAATCGTTCTGGAAACATTATACACCCTATCGTTTTGGAAAAACTATACACCCTACCATTCTGGGAACATTGTACACCATACTGTTTTGGAAACACTGTACACCGTACCATTCTAGAAACACTATACACCCTACAATTCTGGAAACACTGTACACCCTACCATTCTGGAAACATTGTACACCCTACTGTTCTGGAAACACTATATGCCCTACCGTTCTGAAAACACTGTACACCCTACCGTTGTGGAAACACTGTACACCCTACTGTTCTGGAAACACTGTCCATGAACTGAAAATTTGGAGAAGGTAAGAGGTCACCATTAGAACTTCACCATTCTGGAAACACTATTCATGAACTCAAAATTTGGAAAAGGAAAGAGGTCACCGTTGGAACCTCACCGTTCTGAAAACACTGTTCATGAACTCAAAATTTGGAAAAGGAAATAGGTCACCATTGGAACCTCACCATTCTGGAAACACTATTCATGAACTCAAAATTTGGCAAAGGAAAGAGAGGTTCTCGTTGGACCTCACCATTGGCACTGTTCACATAAGCCTACCAATGACACTGTTCACATAAGGTTACCATTACACTATTCACAGAGGGTTACCATTGCATTGTTTACAAAAGCCTGCTGATGACACTATTCACAAAAGGCTACCATTACACTATTCACCTAAGGTTACCATTTCACTGCTCACAGAAGGATACCGTTACACTATTCACATAAGCCTACCGAAGACATTGTACACATAAGGATATTATTTCACTCTTCAACTAAGGAAACCATTGCATTGTTCAACTAAGGCTACTGATGAAACTGTTCAACAAAGGCTACTAATGCACTATTCACAGAACTGGAATCTTGGGAGTGTGTTGGGGAGAAATCCCCATGACCTCCTGGAACACCTCAGACACCATATTTTCACAAAGGAATGAACCAGAGAGGTCCGACCAATTACAAAATAGGGGTGTTAGGCACAAATTACTCAACTTGGTTGGGGAGAGAATATGAATCATAAGAAATAAATTATACATATATGTAAACAATCACTCATCATAACCTAGGGGTTTCCAAACCAGCCTATAAACAAACACCCTCATTACTGTTAATTAATAAAAAGCACAACACCCACGGCTAAGTCAAAACTAATTAACGAAAAACAATTCCCCATTGAACCCATTATTTTTTTCATATTCAATTTAATCCATTTATGTAATTATTCACTACTGGAAAACTAATAGGAATATCCATAATCCAAGGAAAAATAGCCAAGTAGCAATTTAAGCATTCACACGTGGTTCTCTTGTAAAGTCACAACAACAAAAAAGATCCATGAGATCTGTCAAAGTACTTGAACCAAAACAAGCCCCAAAATAAATCCCCTAATGGCCTTAGGTGCACGAACCATCAATTTTACCACAACATGGGATCCCATACCCATCCATGTCACCCCACAAGAATCAAGCAGAACAAACCCACATATTACCAAGACAGAGCAAGGGAGTTTACAGATTCTATCACCATTAATTGAGTTTCTTATTTTCATTTGGTTAGCCGGGGTGATCACATAAGGATTCATGTTCAATGGACATTCATTAAATCAACCAAGTTTATGTGATTAACCAATTTTCACATTATAGGTTTTCAATCATCACAGAAGACAAGGGTCCATTAGTACACAAGGAAAAGCCACCAATGACAATGATTTTTAGTGGACACAAGACCGTATAATTCACAACATATAAGAAAGGGTAAATGAATAAAACAGCATCATCAGACACACCCCCTCATTCATTAAAAGTCTATTTATTATATTCATTATGTTTTGGTTTCATCCATCCCTATAAAAACATCAGAATACCCACTCCGTATGATACACACTAAAGAGAGACAAAGGAAAACCCCTACTTGTATGATCAATGACCGAATCTTCTCTCCACACGCCAAGAACTTTGGATGCACGACATGAAATGTAGGAACTATGGGTGCTCAAAGAGTGGGATGGAAGGGATCTTGAACAGGCACACCACTTGCCTCAGGAAGAGGGACTCCAAACACACCAAGGGGAAGAAGGAAACCAGCCAAGAAGAAAAAGGAAAGAATTCTAGTGAGATAAAAAGGTGAGATCCTGGTGTTATGGGACATCAAAATATTGAATTTATTTTAAGGTGGGTCATGGTTTCACCATGCCATTTGGTGGTTACAAACGATATAATTAATTTTCATTTAAAAATTCTCATCAGAGATGTGGCCATAACGGCTGCGAGGTAAAGGATTCCCTTTAACCAGAGGAAACGCGCATGATAGGGGCAGGATTGGAAAGTATGGGAAAAGGTGTGACACTGAGAAAACTCCATATATTTTGGTATGTCAAGGATCTCCCGACTATTGTTGTATTTTAGATATCATTTATGGGATTTAAATGGCTTTGATAGGGGTATTAAAACCCTTTTACATCAAAAGATACGTTGTGGGGGAAAAACTGTGAAAAGAAACAAGGGTGGGACAACTTTTGGTGAGACACAATCACCGGTGCCACGGTCATGGTTCCACCCTCATGGTTCCTCCTCTTTCATGCTCAACCATGATGGTGTGACTATCACGGTGTCACCGTCACAATGCTGCCCTCATGGTGTCACCGTAAGTGGTTCCACCTTCAATGGTGCCACCATTTCGGTGAGAGACCGTAACCTATACCACCATTTTAGTGGAACTATTTGATGGAACCATGTTTTTGGAAAACTCATTAATGAGTAATTTCCCATGCCATTACTGTTACATTGTTGTGAGAGGAGAGGAAGCATGACTTGATGGAATAATGGAGGATTGGAATGAATCCCTTAACTTATGTCTGAAAGTGTTCTGAAAATGATCTTAATGTCCACAAAAATAAAATTAAATCAATTATTTACATAATTATAAACCTTTTAAAAATTTATTTACTTTTTTATTATTTTATTAAGTTCAGTAATGGACTTTTTGGTGAGTTATAAGACAAAATTTTATCATTCAGGATCAATTTTTCTTTAGTTTCGTGATAATATTACTTCCATATATTTATGGAAATTATTGTAAATTGAGAATAGTTTTCCATAATTTAAATTATATTTTATTAATGAACATAAAAATATTAAATGATCTGATATATCATTTTGTTTCCATATTTGAGAATTATTCATTAGATAAAACTTTAATGACAACCCATTAAAATATTTTGGTGTTTTTTCCATCACAAAATAGTTTTGTTTTATAAATTAATAGTAGTATATATAATTTTTATAGATAATAAAATATTATTTAGTAAATATATTATTCTTTTGATCATAAATTTCATTTATGACTATCCTTGAAGGCGGTAATGAAAAATGAAAAGTCATCATCCTTGAATGTGATAAATCGGCCCATTATGGAAGTTGTTTTTAATTTTAATTCAAATGGAGAGTGGAAGTTAAATGATGATTGGTTATTATATTTACACAATAAAATTATATTATATAAATGATACTATAGTTATAATTTCACTTGTATAAATGAAGGTTGTGGAAGAATAATAAATTTAAATAAGGAAAAGAAATTGAGAATAAAAAGGAAGAGGTTTTAATCTCTTGAATTCCTCTGCTTGAGAACATCCATGTGGAACATGATTTTGGAATTTTATTGAGACCAAAGGACACTGGATGTGGGGTCGATAAATGAGAATAATATTGGGTAGAATTTGTACATGTTTTATTATATTGAGGTGTGAGGTTAAGAGTTGGTGTAAGGTGGAATATATAGTGAAGGAGAGGGGTGATTTTTATTATTTTACTCATTTGTTTATTATTTTACTCATTTGATTATTATTTTACTCATTTTTTATTATTTTGGATCATTAATATGAATAGTGTGGATTCATGTGACTATGTACTATATTTTTTGAATATTTGTTTTTAAAAATTATTTTTCAACATCTAAACATCATCCACGACTCAGTAATTCATGCATTTTTTATATACTGTATATTATCGTATTTCACTCACTATTAGAAAATAAGGCTATAGCCACAGTTTTAAATCGTCGCTATAGGACCAAAAATAGTGGATATAGGTTATAGCCATGTTTTACTCAACTTTGGATGGTATTGATGTGGATATAGGGTAACCCCTATAGCCACAGTTCCAAATGTGGATAAAACACTATCACCACGGTTTGAAAATTGTGGCATAAGCCAAAATCACTCATTATCTACAGCCACCGTTTTGGACCGTGGATATAGGTATTCATATTTCCTAATAAAACAACATTGTATATATGGTGTTGAACCCTTGAACCCCTAGAACCTCCCCTTCATAGCCCCCCCTTGCATACCCCTTAACCCCCCCCCCCCCCCTCACACCCTCTTGTCAACTTGGACACACCCCCTTTCAACCCATCACACCCCTTGAACCACCCCTACTAAACACCCCCACTGCACCCCCCCCCCCTCCTAGACACCCCCTGGACAAACCCCCCTCCCTCCAGGCATCATCCCCTCCATGAAAAACACCCCCCCCCCCCCTCTTGGACACCCCTGGATAGAACCCCCTCCCCCCTCTAGACAGACACCCACCTAAATAGCTGCCCCCATGCACAACCCCCCCCCCTTGCACCCCCCTACACATCCCTTTCACCCCCCCCCCCCCAACTGCCTTGTACCCCCCACCCCACCCTATGCACCCCTGGTCCCCTTGCACCACCCCTGTTGGATACCCCCCCCCTCACACCCCACCCTCTAGATAGACCCCCCTGGATAGCACCCCCACCCCCTGGACAGATCCCCCCTGCACACTCATTCCCCCTTGTACCACCCTGAACCCCCAACAAAACCCCCCTAGCACCCCCAGTCCCCTTGTACACACACCACTCACACATACACACCTCTACTGGACACCCCTTAAACCACCCCTACTGGACATCCCTTACACCACCCCTGTTGGACCCATTTACACAACCCATTCTTGAAACCCCTTGAACCACCCCTATTGACCCCCCCCCCCCCCCCCCCCCGCACACCTTCAAACCTCTGCTAGAACCCCCTTTCACCACCCCTGCAGGAAACCCCTTGCAGCACCCCTACTGGACCCCCATGCACCTCCCCTTGCACCACCCCCGCTAGACACCCCCTGCACAGCCCCCCTTACACCCCCTATCTCCTTGCACACACACCCCCTGCAAACCTACACACCCCTGGTGGACACCCCTTGCACCACCCCTATTGGACACCCCTTTCACCACCCCTATTGGACACCCCTTTCACATCCCCCCTTTCACCCCACTACATAGCCCCCATTTCACCCACTAAACATCCCTTGAACCCCCTACACACACATTTCCCCTTGCACCCACCCCCTTGAACACCCACCTACACCACCCCTACTAGACCCCCTTGCACCACCGCAAATTGACTCCCCCACTGCACACCGCTGTCCCCTTGCACACACCCCCTTGAACCACCCCTATGGGACCCCCTTGCACCAACCCTACCAGACAACCCACTACACCCCCCCCACTCTTGGACAGACCCCCTCCCCCCTAGACAGACCCCTTTCCCTAGTAGATTTAGGCTCTCATCCATATAGTGTTGGAGGAGAATTAAAGGTGGCATAATTGCCACAATAGTTGGAGTAGTTATCTAGTCACACAATAGATGAAATAAACACAATAATAATCCATTCAAAAATGGTGTCTAGTGTGCGGTTAGACTTGATTGGAAGAATAGTGGAAATTTTCTCAAATGTAAAAATACAAGAAATGATAAGTTTTTTTTATGGAAGAATTAATTATTCATGGAATGTCTTGGGTTAGTTATTTATTTTTTGAACTGAAATGGAATGGGCCTACCAAGATTCACATTAAAATAGTGTCGATTAAGATATTTGGCAGTGTAGTGGTGGAATAATTAGAGGCTATGACTAGTCAAACAAAAGAAGAACTTAAAACAACTGAGGAAACTTAAACTATAGGTGCATGGGGAATTTAGAGCCTTTACAGATGATGTTAATAGAGTAGAAAGTTGGTTTTTAACTAGCACATGATCCTACTAAACTGTGTAGTCACAAAGATATATTTTTTCATCAATAATAAAGTCCAAGATGAAAAATGGAGAGCAATAGTTGATGAATATAGCTACATCAATGCAGGTTACTGCTATTTTTTCTTATAATCATGCACATATTGTATTATTTCTATGTGTTTTTGGGTGAACAAGGCTTTCATTTCAAGTATGACATTTCAACAGGCTCCTGTGGAGTTTCAATTACAATGAAAAACATCTGAATTTAAGAAACTTATTGAGTAGAAGAGAAAAACTATGTTAAATATATATGTATATAAATATATCAATGTGCTGGAGGGATGTAGGGAGGGATGTGAATCATAAAAGGATACAATAAGGTTATTTAAATGGTTTTGTGTTGAGAATGAAAAGGCTTTGGACTGAAGGGAATGTATTGAGGATTAAGACCAATGCACTGAAAAGAGTTTCATCATATTTGTAAATTATTTTATATAGAATATTTGTTTTTTCATTGTACTATAGTTTTTTAGTAGATTAAAAAATCATTTAAATCTCTATGTAAATATGTATAATTTTGTTTACTATTGGTTCTAGTATAATTTAGACACAAATTGCAGATTTCTTTAGCTAATATGACTACATTTGAGGTTTTGTTGTGTGGTAGTATCTACTATGAGAATCCAAATATAAATTTGTTTTATTATAGTGGTGATTTCAAAAATAAACACAAGAATGTTAACATCCTTTAGAAACATATGGTAGTTAAGGGAAGTGATTCAGAATAGGTCAGTCTAGTTTTTTAGCTTTGAGAAACCACTATTCCAAACCACAGAGCCAGTAAGAAAGCTAGAAAGTTCCAAATAGAATATGTATCATTGGGAGTTCTATTTGGAAGAATAACATTGCACATACATATTCGAAATCTCTAATAGTTTAAGAGATAACTCTCTCTATGAATAAAATAAGAGAGATATTCTATTAAGATCACTTTAGTGGCCTATAAGTGGAATCTTTTTAGAATGAATATGCAATTATTGATGAGGAAAATGTAAAATTTAAATATAAATGTTATCATTTATCTAGGAATTTTAGATATAATACCTTATAATGTTTCTAATCTTTTTCTCTATATCAAATACCGAATCTGATTGAATTGTCTATTTGCTTTAGTTTTTTATCATAAAACAATCAGAGGTGCATGTTTGGTTATTGGACTTGTTCAGATGTCGAGGGGAAATTTGAAATGAAATATAAATGGAGGATTATTGTGGAACAGGTTGATGTTTTAGAATCTATTTGATGAGTAATTCAATTATAATAATATACGGGATCCTCTAAAATTTGTGATTAAGAACAACACTTCCAACATTAAGTTTCAATAGGTATGAAAAAACATTTCTTAAAATTCAGATTCTCATTGAGTAATTTTTCCTCTATCTTGGAATGAAATTTGAAGAGGAATACCATAATGTTGAAATATCAACATAAAAAATAAATAGAGGAAGTCAGGTTTTGTGATGTTCTAAAATGGAAGATGGAACTGTATCAAAAAATTTATAATCTATGACAAGGTGGTAGTTCTATTTGCATTATTTAGTCTTTCCACCTTGAGTAAAAGTTGAAATTTCAAGAGAGTGGTGATGATGGGAACATGGTATTTGGTAGTAGATTTAGAGAATATTGTGTGGTGGTTTTGGGATGGGGGTAGGTTAGAGTCAAATAACTGTTAAGAAATTATTGTAAATGGTATTTGAATGTTGTTTTCCAACCAGATGAGAGTGGTTTTGGGATGATTATGTGTCTCTATTGGAACTAATGAATTCTATATTCTTTAGCATCCAATAATTTAATTGGCCATATCTTAAATTTTTTTGACACAACTAATCTCTCAATGAACACACAAATGGCGATAGAATTGTCGGTCAAAAATAGTTTCCAAGAAGCTTTTAATTTCAATTTTTAAAAACATGAAATTGATTTCATGATTTATGTATGTAAAATCTGTTAAAAAAACTAAAAAAATTTCTCAAGAAAAATAAAGGGAGATTATAGAAGAAGATGATAACTCTCAAGGCCGTATATCGGGATCCTTATCAACTGCAACTAGCATTGGGTGGTGAATGAGGAACACAATGCTAGTACAAAGTGGTTCTGTAATGGGGAAATAAGAACCTAGTGAGAGGTGGAACTAATTAGTAATCATGAACTAGTGGTTTTGGTATAGGTTAGTACCACATGACTTCAAAGGTGGTATATGTATCATATTTAGTGATGAAATAGTGGATGGATTCACTATAGTCTAATGTGGGACTCAGAAATATAGTGTCAACAAAGAAGTGGGTGCGACCCAGGATCAGAAATGCACCTTTCCAAACATAATTATAAAACATAAAGTTATTATTTTTATAATATGTTATACTGACATAATTTCATCTTTATGCCTAAAATTTGGGAATAGACTTTTCACACTTGTCATGCACACCCCCTCCCCATTCCCCCTCTCATGCACACCTACCCTGTCCCTTGCCACCCCCTTGCACCCCCCCCCCCCACACACACACACACCCTCTGCCCACCCCATAGACCCACTCCACAACCCCAGCACACCCCTACCCTACCCCCATCACACCCCCTTCCCTAGCCAATGCAAATCCCCCTGCCCACCCCCTTCATACCCCACACCCCTACCCTCCCCATTCACATTCCACTTCTACCACTTAAAGCAAGGCGAACCATAGAAAATCACTCTATGAAATTTCACTTAATAAAAAAATAACTATTAATTTTATTCAAACAAGGTCCTCTAAATTTAGATACTCAAGGAATGTATTTACATTATTAAAAGTCATTTCATCCAAATCATGTTATTCACTTAGTGGTAACATGGTCATTACAGTAAATTCTTACTTGGTAAATTCTATCTTAAAAGTAAAACATCACTTAATGGGTGTTTTGGGGAAAACAATTGTTTTAGTAAAAAGAGGGAACCCTCCCCCTGTCCAAGAAAAAGAACCCAACACACCAGTGGAGGAATTAGAACCTATGTGGAAGGTTCTCTGCATGTTGTTTCAAACCAATACATCCAAAATAGTATAAGATATGGATAAATTCCTTTTTCAGGATATGTTTGTGCTATATGTTCTGATTAATAATATGAATTTCAACCTTCCAAGGTAAATGATTTGTTTCATGGATCATTGCTTTAAAGGGAAATATAATCTGAATTATAATCTTTATAGTAGATTGATCTCACTAGTTTTAATGAATATGGAAGTTGATTTGAAAGAGGGAGAGGCAGTGAGATTCCATAAGAGTAATACCCTATCAGAAAGCCTTTTTAATACCATTGGGTACTTCTATGATACCAACTCAAATTCCATGAAGATAGTTAGTTGGGAAGGAGTGGCTAAAAATTTAATTATGCATCATTACAGATTTAGTCCTTATAGTGTGATATGTTCACACTATTCAATATGGAATATTTCAAGAGGAATATTATGTGTCAGGTCCATGATACCAGAGAATATATAAGGAAGCTTGGTATGGGAACTAAAAGATCCTTAAATTAACAATTGGTCATTTATGATGAATTTACTGGGAAGTTGAATGAGATCATGAATGTCTCTAAGGATGATCAATGTATGGTTTTTATATCCCTTTTTTTAGTATCTTGAAACTACTTGAATTTTATAACCTCTTTGAACAATATATATAATTATGTTCAAGGGATATATTCTTTTTCTTCCTTGAAAAATCTAGTGGTTATTAGAAAACCATTTAAAAAAAAGAAATTATAGAAAAAAAATTAAAACAATTTGGAAATTATAGAATTAAAATTAAAGGTTTAGGCAGAGGTAACCTACCTTAACCTCAAGACGTGTTTCTTTTGATGAAGACAAATCAAATCTTCTATTTTTCCTGCTTTCACGCATATGAAAATTCACACATATATATACCTATAAGGACACCTAGACCATATATACATATTTTCATGGCCAAATATGCACACAGGGGTCCTTAGATATTTGTTTATACTTGCATATAACCCTTTACACTTACACATGTATGCATTTTTCATATCTATATATAACCACACCTAGCCCCAATATATATATATATATATATATATATTCATACTACCATGAGTGAATATATATATATATATATAAAAGGTAAAGTTATATATGTATATGCCTACTTATGCATACATATGTAAGCCTTCATCAACAGCAACTCAAATCAACCTAAACAAAATCCAAAAAACACTAAAAAATATAACAAGCCCAAAAATAAAAAAAATCCCTAATTAAAATTGGGATAAAGAATAAAAACGGAATAAACCTTACCCAAATCTGATGTAGAAGTCACTGTCTTCGATGGAAATGAATAGAACCAGCCTCATCTTAAGAAACCACCTATAAGAAAATTGTGGAAAATGAAATGAGATATAACGACTTCTTTTATATTTGTGATAAGTGTGTTAATTATACATGATAAATGATACTTGAATCCATAAACAACAATAAACAGATAATATTCAGATTGATATGTACATACCAATACTAAATAACATGATCATTAATAAAGCTATTTAGTTTTCAAACATCACCTAAAATTGCCTATTTAGAAATCAAAAATCACCAAAATATGGGAATATATTAAACTTCCATCAGCACTTAAAAGTGATAAATAGGGATTAAACATTGTTCTTAACCTAGAAAATCCATTCCTTGAATGTATAAAATACCTAAAATATTTATTCCTATGTCCTTCTTAATTTTATATACTGAAACTTCATTTTTTATCATGTTCAAATTCTATAATTCACCTTTATTCTTATTTTATATAGGTTTATAAATTTTATAAATTATAAAATTTTCTATCTTTTATGCTTACTCAATCAGCATGGATTTTTCAAACTAGTTTGCTAATATGATTAGACAATATTTTGGGGAATGATTTTCCATCTTATTGATTGTATATTCCTTCTCTGTAAAACGATTTTCAAAAAATGAAATCATTGTTTCTTTCCTTTTAGCTTTCAACAATTATTATTTTTATGGAATCTATGACATAAATTCTTAACAATTTGAACTACTTTCTTTCCCTTACACACACACTTTTAACATCCTTTAGAGTACCCAATTTAGGCTCTCTTTCAAACTCAACTCTAGAATTTGCATGTGTTATCCCACTACAATATCAAATATTGAAACATAACCCAACACATTGATCTAAATTAAATATTATAAATACATATGCTCTAAAGATCATATTTACAAATATAAAATCTTTATAATTAACTGAACACACTAACTATACCAACCGCTATAGGTAAATAATTAATTTTGGTGTGGTTTGGGAACCGAATATGGTTCATAGAATATCCATCTCTAGACACTAAATTCATCAATTTACAATCTAGGTTCATACATTTCACAACCATGATAATGATCACTGTCCTTTGATATGGACTTCACTCAAGAAACATGAGTATGAATCTCTCCACTGTTGTATTATCGATACCATCATCAATCCTACATACACATATCTAGTGCATCATATCACATTATGATCACTATAGAAGAACCTAGCCCAATAATCTCAACAAACATTCATCATTTAAAAACTATCATCTTTAAAATAAAAATTATATACAACAAAAATAATACATTAAAAGATATTAGATAGATAAATCCAAATTATAGAAAAAAATAACTTTATTAATACCTCAAAATGTATGGTAATAAAATCCCCTTCACCTAGGATTGTTTATCACATTAGAATAATATCTATATAAACCCAAATCATGACACATAAATGAAACCAATTTTTCCTATCAGAATACTAATGGAATGCATGCACATTCTTGATACATGATAAATAGACCAATGTTCATTTATTTTTTTAATATTGAGATTATATATTACTCATTCAATTTACTCTGTCACCCCCATACTGAGGTTCACCAACCAACAATAATTCCAACCTAGTTTCCATCCTTATCTATTCACCTTCCCATGAAATGGATGCATCTACATAGATATCTCAGCCTTTCTTGAATATCTGTGAGTAGGTGTCCAGATAAAAGTAATCTACCCATACCCATAATGAGTACATAAGACCATTTAAAAATTATAAGTCATTTATGAATAAATTTAATTTGAATTATGACATGAAATCAACAAAACATTCAAATTTAGTGGAATACTCCATTACTAATTCCCATAATTATATTGCTCCATGAATTCCCAAAACATTCTTCAATTCTGTAAATATATCATAGCCTCTCATAGAATAGGGACTGAAACTCGATCTATAAAACCACCTCATTCTTTATTTTATGATCAAATGTCTTTATCCATTGTGATTCATATCTTTTGAATTTAGAAACATCTAATTTCACCCATATATCCTCCAGAGTTCTAATCATTTCAAATAGAAACTAAACATTATTCAATATATTCTCAACATCTATGATCCCATGTCACCATGGGAAATTAGATACTGCTACTCCTAGAACTCATTGATAACATAGAAAAACCATTGCTTTTCCTTTTTGAAGGCCTTGGCCAATGGATAAAAGTAGTTTTAACATAATATAATGGAAAAAACAACATGATCATATTTCCTATGAGAACACAATTCCATCCTAATTAGATTCTTTGTTGATGAATTTTGACTGAACATAATCTGGTAATAACAATATTACTAATTAGAATCCCATCGTGCCACAATACTAAGCAATAATTATTACCACAAAATCATGAAACTACCTTTAATACTTATATCATAAAAAAAATTCATTTCCAAAACACCATACCTTAAGGTTTATCATAATAATATATGGGTTACTCTCTTACACACCAAGCATAACAACCAAAATCCACACATTTTTCCTTGATAATAAAAAACCATACTCCCCCTTACCTGATCTAACAAGAAAAATTATTAACAAAAATACACAATAAAATCACCTATAAATCACCAAAATTCCATATATTGAGAGTTTCACATCAAAACTTCAAGAAAAAACACAACAAGATCCACCAACTTGAAGTATTAACACCAACCTAAACCCCCAAAGACAAATCGATAACATACCCAATACATAGCCATCATACTCCAAACTACTAAGAATTTAATATCCTAACAAATCAACTAATGGTTTTCATCTACCATATAAACATGATTAAGATATCACAAATCAAACAAAAACACATGAAAACCACTATTTTAGATTTGGTTAGTTAATACACCATCAATAGGTTATTCTAGAAAACACCAATTCTTATATTATAGATGTTTTAATCAATAAAAACCACTTTCAAATCAATTTTCCAAAAACATGGCCAGAAATATTACTATCTCCAACCCACTTTCTAAACACACATTTCTTTTTGGAAACCATTTTTCATAGACAACAAGTCATGAACATGTAGAGAAATACCTATATTTCAAGTTCGATTCATGAACTAGGATTCTATTTCCACCCCATGCCAAGAGTCAAACAAAAATTAATAGTCTCAACCAAAAAATAATACTTAAATAAATATCTCAATGATAACAGTGTAAATATATAATGTAAAACCACTCTTGGTGAGTTGGGTTTCCACCGTACAGGTGTTCTTGATGCCTACAAAAGGTGTATATCCTAATATCAAACAAATTCAAAATTTATATACTAAATCCCCCAAAGAGTAAAAAAACAAAATATATTTTGATAAAATTTTTTAAATACTTGGAAAGGTCTTTTCCAAAATGTGGTCATATCGAATATGCTATAATACCTATGGTGTACCTCTCCATAGGGCAGAGGATTTCAACTATTGGTGAGAGCACATAATCAGCATTGTGAGACTATAATCTCTGTATGATCACACATAAAAAAATGTATAAATAACTAAATAATCATACAAAATTATAGTAAGTTTAAGGAATTACTATAATGGTAAACCAATAATAAAACAATACATATTTAATTTAGAAACAAAATGGTCTCATATCAAAACATATATACATACATCAAGAGGACCGCAAACTAGGTTGATCAAGTACAAAATAGACAAAATAAAAAATATCAAGTGTAGATATGGCCAAAAAAACAAGTCCCTCCTTGGTCTGGTCTCCCAATACTCATCCTTCACCTTCAACCAGGTCTCTAATATGGCATGTTACCAAAAATACAATCATAAAATCTACACCCACACCATGGTTCCCATACAGGGTATAAGGAAAATATATCATTTTGGAAATTTCATTTGGGTTCCTCATATACATCATAATATTTCATATGATCATGCATTAAAAATAAAAAAATAGTACAAAAAATATACAAGAAATCACATCGTTCCATCAAGTGATAACTATGCCACCTTAACACCTGAACTCACCTGATTTGAATAAAAAAAAGTATCTGCATTTCATCCATCATTCGATATTGTAAACCACCTAAAATCCCGTAAAAATATAAATTCCAGCTGTTGAATAAAATACACTTGAGTGATATTTGAGGGGTTAAAACCCTAAATACCTTCAATGGGTAATCAGAAGGTCTAACTGGCTGAGGAGGAGGATTATCCTTGAAGGTGGCGTAGCCACGTCAGAGGTGCGCCGAAGGAGAAGGTGGGGCGGTTCTCTTAGGGCAGCATTGGTGGGGTGGCAGCGTTGGGTGGCAGCCTCGGGGGAGGACTCCACAATGAGGAGGCCACCGTGAACAGCTTGAGAGAGGTCAAAGTTTCTAATAGGATGGTTGTGGTGAGAGATGAGGATGGTGGTGTGATAGAGGGATTTGATTGGACGCATCGGGAGGAGGGCACCACGGTGAAAGATATAGATGGAGAGGATAAGAAGGTTGTGGATCGGGGATGGAGGAGAGGTGATCTCGATGTATATTGCAAAAAAATGTAGATGTTTATCCCCAGATGTTTAATTAAATCGTGGCAATAAACAACCTATATCCATGGACCTATAAAACCGTGGTTACAAGTCTGTGGCTATAGCTTTAATTTCTAGCAGTGTCTATTCAAAAGAAGTCAACTATTTTATAAAAATACCTAACAACCACCCTGAATATATTTTAATGTGTAAAATTAAAAACTTGACTCTATTATATGAAAGTAATTTTCAAAATATGAGACATTAATTTTTTATTAAAATAATCATTTATTCCAAAAATAAATATTTTAAAATTATAACTTATTTTATAACACATTGAAAATTAATTAATTTCTCATAAAATTATATTATAATCATAATAAAACAAAATATAAATTTATTATTATATTTTATCAAAATAAATTGTCTTTTAAATCATTATATATAATAATAAAACTGAAAATAAATATTTATGACTTATAAAAATACTAATGCATAATGTATCAATTTCAAAGCATTTATTTATTTATACCATGATAGAATTATTTCATATTTTCATTTATAATATGACTAAATTTTATTTATACATTAATTGGTGATTTTACTATACTATTGGTCAGTTGACTATTCCTAAGGGTCATATTACTATTCTCATGGTCATGTTACTATTGCATCGATATAGTTCCCTTAATTTTTGAAAATACTCTGATATCATTCATTATTCATTTATAAACATTTTTTGTGTTATTTATCAAATTCTATGTTATTTATTCTATATGAAATAATTTTATGAAGGGAAACATCATTGATAGAATTGTAGTTTTTAAATTCTACCCTATTTTGAAATTTCACCCTCAAAATTTTGTTTTATATACTATGTTTAAAAGAGGTGCGGGTACATCTCGTTCATCACATCCTCCAGTTCTCTTATTTTCCTTTTTTAACTATGGTTCCACCATAGTACATTAACCAGGTGAGTAGTCATGTTGGGTAGAACATTATCTCTATTTGTTGTGATCTTCATTGGATGCTCCTCATTAAAGAAATCACTTTCCAACTATACCACCTCTAAATTCATCCCATGTGAGGGATCTTATATGTACTTCCTCAATAAGGATATGTAGAATACATCATGTAAATGATACATGGTATGTAAATGTGATAGTATATAGGAAAAACTTAGACATGATAAAAAATATCAAAATGGTTGAGGTACCTAAAATTTAGATTTCCTTTATTCCCAAATAACATGATCCACTTCCAGGGAGATAGGATGAGCAATACCATGTCTCTAACCTTAAACTATATGTACCATCGACAATTATCTACATATCTCTTCTATAAACTTTATGTGGACTTGATGTGTTGTTTAATGGTTTTCACCATTTACACCATTTCACCAACCATTTATGGTCCTAGAAGGTT
This sequence comes from Viscum album, assembly GCA_963277665.1. Lineage (NCBI taxonomy): Eukaryota > Viridiplantae > Streptophyta > Magnoliopsida > Santalales > Viscaceae > Viscum > Viscum album. The sequence continues at coordinate 1,553,852,819 of OY728141.1, forward strand.
ACGAGCACTGACTTCATCCCATTTTTCTGGTGTTCTGCATCTTTTCCCATAATGGGATTCATATGGTGCCATTTTGATTCTTATGTTGAAACTATGGTTGAAAGAAAACTCAATGAGAGGATTTTGTTGGTCCCATATTCCTTTTAAGTCCATAGAGAATGATATTAATAGGTCTTATAGTGTCTGAATAGTTCGTTTAGATTAGCCATCATTTTGAGGGTGATATTCCATAATGAAGTTTATCCTATTGTTTAGATCATGTTAAAAACTTTTCAAAACATTTAGGTTATTCTTGAATATCTATTGGATAAAATTGATAGTTGTAATCCATGAAGACTTACCACTTCATTTATTTATATTCATGTAAGTTGTTCCAGTGATAATTTCTCTAGAATTTTGATAAAGTGTTCTATCGTTGTAATATAATCCACAACCCGTATAAATTTTTTTTCCTATGGTTTTTTTGGAAGTCCAATTACAAAGGTTGTGGTGAGGTTTTATCATTTACTTGTTGGTATGGGTATTGGCTTCATCATCAGCTTCTAATTTTTCATTTAGAACATCACTTACTGGCATAAAAATCAAATTGATGTATATTCAGTGATCTACTTCTTCATATTGTCCCACCAATGGTTCTCTAGAAGATCTCCATACATCTTTTTTCTCCCCGGGTGAATTGAGAAGGTCAAGTTATATGTGTCATTCTTACTCTTGTTATTTATATCTATATTTTATGATACACATAATTGTGACCAAAATATTGATTTTCCATCTTCCTCAATTTTTAACACTATGGATTTTCCCTTTATGCTGGCTTCCACCATTTTAATTTTTTTGTCATCATTTATCTTGGAATCCATTATTTCCCCATAAGGTATGGTTAAAAAATAATTTGGGAATGGATTGATGATGTTCCTTCCTTAATGATTTCCATGTCAATCCTTTTTAGGTCTATGAAGATTTTATCCATCTCAATTCTCAACATTGATAAATATGTAGGATCCTTTCTACTTAGGTCATCCTTCACCTTATTTTCTTTACCAGGTTGGTAGTGTATTTAGTAGTCATAATATTTTATGAGATATATAAATCATCATTTATGTATTTTAAGTACCTTTAGTTTGAATATATATTTGAGGACCTTGTGATCACTATATATCTCACACTTCTCCCCATAGAGATAATTCCTCTAGATTTTTTACACAAAGGTCACATATTCCAACTCTAGACCATATGTGGGAGAGTTTTTTTCATGAATTACCAATATCCTTGAGGAATAGGATATCACATTATCATTTTAATTCTGTATAAATCCAAATAACTTCTTTAAAGCATCATTTTATACCACAAATAGTTCACTAGTTATTGAAAACATGAGTACTAGTGCATTGATAATCCTATTTTCAACTCATGAAGTAGTCATCACATTCTCTAGTGAGATAAACATTAATTTCTTTTGAGTTTTTATTGTTAGTGGGTTTTAAAATCATGAATAATTTATCACAAATCAACAGTAATGCCTAGATGAACTGAGGAATCTATAGATCTATATTACTGATGATGGTTTGGGACACTCTTCGATTGCCTTTGTCATAAAAGGGTCTATCGATATTGATTTTTTGGTGATAAAATTACCCAATAATTATACTTAATACATATTGAACTAAATTTTAATGCACAATGCAAATAGTTTCTCTATTGTCAAATTAATCAAATGCTCCATGTGTTCCTCCTTGCTCATGGAGTTTTCCAGAAGTTTGTCAATAAAGAATACAAAAAATATGTTGATGTACTCTCTAATGACTATAATAATTAAATCAATGAATAATAATAGAGAATTAGTGAGTCCAAAGTTTGTCACTATGAACCCCTAATATATGAACCTTAATTAAAAGGTAGTTTTGGGAATATCTTCTGATCTAAACATTAATTGGTGATATACTAACTGAAGGTTCACCTTAGAGAAATACCTGGACCCATGTACTTGATAAAACATTTCATCTATTTGTGGTAGGGGATATTAGTCCTCTATCGTTATTTTATTGAACACGTGATAATCAATGCAAGGTATCATTGATCCACACTTCTTCTTGAAAAATAGGATTGGTGAATCTTATGGTGAAGCACTCAGGTGTACAAAACTCTTTTCCAGATTCTCCTGTAACTACTTCGCCAGTTCCTCTATCTCCATAGTATCTATTCTATATCATGTCTTTGATATAATTAGATATAGTTGAATAATTTAAATTGATTATTTAACTGCTCAATCATGAGGAATTTCATTCTACTCTTTTGGGGAAACATCAGTGTAGTAACTCACAATGGCCATTTCATCAAGCATTATCCTATACTTTGTTTCAACAATTTGAGCATGATATAACTTCCCATAGGGAAATAATATACACAATTTAGTAAATGATTTTGATGGAGATCCATCTTTTTCAGTACACTTTTATGGAATTATAAGAACCTTTATTATATAAAAAGGGATATTCTATTCTCAACTGTTGATGTTTTCTTTGAATAAAGAAACCATTCCATTCCCAATATAGACTCAAAATCCATCGAAGAAAGTAAGTTGAAATTTAATGGGAGGTTTAGTCCACAAACCTTGTCCAATTAGGATTTATATACATAGGATGAAATAGTTGTCGCCTATACTATTCTCATAGATACGTAACCTCTATATTTAGATGTTTTTTTGAATAATTATACCAAACATGATTGATAAGAAATAATGCATAGAACTAGAATCATATAGTATGTTCACTATTATTGAATTAATTTCTAGCATACCTGTCACCACATCAATTTCATGATTCGCATCAGCTGTAGAGATAGAATATTCCTTTCATTCCATAGAGGTTATTATTGTTCATTGCCTCAAATGACCCTTGGTTTATGGAAATGGTTCACACAATTCCCATGTTTATTATCATTGAAACAATACACTAGTGGTGAGTGTTAAACTGACCCTTCCCTTATTCTTCTCTAGTAGTGGGATTATTTATATACCTTTAGTAGTTATTATCCATATTCCCCATTATTCAAAAATTGAATCATATCTCAATTGTTTTATAAAATTTCAAGGACGTTTCTTCTCACAACATTTTCAAAAAGATTGTTGGATTTTCTTTCCATAATGGTATTTAACTATTCAACCTCCCATATTAAACTCTATTTTCTTGTTTTTTATCTTGGGCTGATGATTCCACTGAGAGTCTCTGATTTAGATTTCTAAATTAAGACCATAATGTAAAATCTCCACATATTAATCAATCTCTAAAATCTCTAATTTTTTTATAGACTCATGTTTAGTCTGCTAAAGAATCATTCCATCCTTTATTAGGTGATCATGAAAAAGCTGGTGGCATATCTTGCATTCCTTGTGGTGTTTTCATCAGACACCATGATAGACTCATCGTTAGTTTGAATCAGTCCAAAAGACTCACTTTCTATCCTAATATGGAGGATTTATGGAAACAATTATTGAAAAAAATATTTTTTTGAAAAATTTTAATTCCATAGAATCGATCTTCTCCTTGGACTTTGTGTTCATGATCAGTGTCCACAATTGATCAGATTCCCATGAAATGATGTACTTCCAAAAAATATTTCTCGTCTTCTAAGAACTCAAGTATAGAGAATATATTCACAATTAATTCAATCCTTATTTATGTGAGGATGGGATTAGAAGATTAACTAAACATGGTATTCCTTTGTCACATAATGGATTCAACTATAAATTTCTCTTTATTAGGAGAAGATGGGTGTTACATGTGATTTAAATTATTATTTCTAATATGAGATGGTTTATAAAGTACAATAATGAATTTTTAGCACCCATTCCAATCATAGTTATCATATCATTTGGAAAATCATCACATTTCCTATCACAATGATTGTTGGTATGCATTCTTCAATTTCCATACATTAACTATAATAATGAAATTACAAATATGGGGATTTAATACATAGCTATTAATAATAATAATAATAAAAGTAATATATGAACAAACAGGGATAAATCATAAAATAGAAATTATATCCTATCTTGTTACTCGCTATGATTCAATCTAGGTTGTCCATAATGCTAGAATTTTACCAAGGTTACATAATAATGTTTAATAGTCCCAATCACCAAATATTGCTAGAATATTTTTTGACACGAACTATAATGGAAATAAACTTTTACACATGTTATTACATTATTTTAATCATAATTAATCTTTAAATAAATACCAAGGTTCATAATTTCTAGTGTATTTGGAGAATTAGGTACATAAAACTGAAAACATGTAACCAAAATGAAATAAAAATTTATTTAAAATTTATAATGATCCCTTAACTCCAATTGGGTTTTAACATCTGAATAGGGTAACATGGGGAATAAATGAATAATGTGATGATCTAAAATCATAGTTATGTAATAAAAATAGAAATAAATCATAGAGCATAGCTTAGAAGGGAGAACAGGATGATAGAAAAAAAGTCAAGGAATATGAATAAAAATATAGAAGCATATCATTTAGAACATGGGATAATGTAATAAGGGAATCATAAAAATTTGTAATAAAAAACATGAAATTAGAATGAGTAAATAAAAACCACCAAGACAGTTGAAATTATAGGAATATGATTCAAGGATAACCACCGATGCCACTTTAAATGATTTTCTTGAGTCAAGGAAAAACACCAAGAAAATTTTACATGACGCCTCATGAGAATAAATATTACCAAATAAATTAGAGTATTATATGGGAACATCCATAATAACATGTTTAGGAATTTTTTTATACATGAAGATTCAAAAATAAAAATGATTGTTGCCAAGCGAATAAGATAGGTATCATAATTATGTTATAGAGTATAAAATGAGTGTATAATAAAAGTGTCCATGAAAGAATGTATTTAAATAATAAATGTTAATTAATATAAGAAAAATCATACATCATGGTAATGTTTTTTCATGTAATTTAGAATTGTCTAAATACAGTGTTTAAGAATCATTAGTAATGAAACATTTTAGTTTGGTTTAAGGAAAATATTACAGGGCATTTCAATCAGAAGAGGAAAATTATTTTATATAAAATAAGAAATGAGACAAGATTGATTTTCCTAATAAATTGAGTGAATTTATAAAACAAATAGTTTCGTAAAAAATATTTTAATGTTCACTTGAATATGGATATAAAATTCAGAAGTTCCATTTAATTAGGCTTACTTAACAGGAATAATTGATAAGGGGACATTTTAAAAAAGTGAATTTACCAATAAGAGATGGATTTAATGATCTAGATAGATGTATTTGGAAAATATACACATAATTTAGAAGAAGTATATAGAAATAAATTATCGGTATATTGGGGCAGGGGAGATAAATCATAACCTGAAGGGAAAAACGGAGGATTGGAATGAATCCATTACATTATGCCATAAAGTGTTCTACACTTGATCTAAATGCAATAGATTTAGAAACTAAGTATATTCATTACAAACCATTTCTACATGTATATGATTTATTTTAATTTTATTATGTTCATTTATGGCCTTTTTGATGATTTATATGATATAATTTTATCATTTGGGTTCATTCATTTCATTGGTTTTCATGATCAGTTTACTTTTATGCATCTAAGGAAAATCATGTAAAATGAGAATAGTTTACCAGAATTTATATTATATGTTATTAATGAAATTATAAAATATTAAAAGGTCTTGTATATAATTTTTAACTTATTTGAGGATGATTAATTGGATAAAATTGTAAGTACAAGTATTCATATTATTTTGGCATTTTTTATCATCACAAACTGGTTTGGTTTTCTTAATTAATATTTTTTTTATATTATGGTTTCATAAATTTTCATAAGCTATAAAACATATATTATAATCTATATTTTCCACACAAAAAAATTTTCTGACCATCCATGAAGGTGGCAATGAAAATTGAAATCTTATCATCCTTGAATTTGAAAAATCAACACATCATGAATAGTGTTTTCATTTTCAGTTCAAAAAGAGATGCGAATAGTATTGATGGTGGGTTATTACATTAAAAAATTGACATTGGATTATATAAATGATAATGGTGTTATCATTACACTTGGATAAGGTCTTGTGAAGAGAGAATAATAAATGAAAAGACAAGAAGATAAATTGAAAATAACATGGAAGAGGATTTTACCTCTTTAATTCTTCTCCTTAAGAACCTCCTTAAAGAAAAATTTTATTATAAAATCAATGTGAAAAAATGATCCTATAAGTGGGTGAGATAATTGGGATGATAATTGGGTTGAAATTTGAAAATATTTATGGATTTTGAAGAGTTTGGAGAAGAGGTGTTGAGGGATGGTAATTATAGTGGCGGAGGGGGTGTATTTTGATTATTTTACACGTTTGTTTATTATTTTAGCTAAATACTATGAATAGTGTTGATTCATGTTACTATTTGTTTTAAATATAGAATTTTAGATCAAACCAAATGTTCTTATATCAAACAAACATCATCCTTGATTCTATAATTATGTATTTAGCTTCTATCATCCATTATAGTAGTTCAATATTGAAAAAATTAACCTATTTTAGAAAAAGCAAAATAAAAATCATCCTAACCATTTTTCAAAATGTATAATTCCAAAATGGACTCAATTTTATGGAAATGATTTAAAAATATGAAAATATTCATTTTTAATTAAAATCTCCATTTATTCAAAAAATAACAATTTTAAAATTATAACGGGATTTATAAAACTTCAAAAGTTATTGAAGGGCACAGAAAATTATTTAATAATAATAAGAAAAAATATATACATTTATTATTAAATTTTATGTAATAAAATTTTAATTTAAGTCATTTTATTTATTATAAAATTGTAAATAAACATTTATGATTCACAAACACACCAATACTTAATTTATTATTTAAAAAACATTAATTTACTTATACCATGATATAATTGTATAATATTTTCATTTATAAGATTACAATTTTCCTTATACTTTATTTTGTTGCTCCCACTCACTTGTTTTATGCGGATGATATTATTCTTTTCACTAAAGGGAATAAGAGGAATATTAAAAATATTAAGCGTGCCCTTTTGCATTATGAAAAAGTCTCTGGGAAAGAGATTAGCAGGGACAAGTCCTTTGTTTATTTTGGAAGGAATTTTCCTATTTCTAGGAAGAATGGCATTATTAGGGATTTGGGAATTCATGAAGGTGTTTTTCCCTTTACGTATTTAGGTGTTCCTATGTTTTGGGGGAGGCCTAAAGCTTGTTATTTTTCTGATATTGTATGTAAAATCAGACGTCATCTTGCTACATGGAAGGGTAAGTCCGTTTCCTTGGCTGGTCGGGTTTGTTTGGTTAGAGCTGTTATCATATCTAAGTTTGTTTATTCTTTCATGATTTATAAGTGGCCGATCTCTCTTATCAAGAGCATTAACGTTTCTATTAAAAATTTTATTTGGAGTGGCAATATTTCAGAGAGGAAATTAGTTACTGTTTCTTGGAATAATTGTTGTAAACCTTATGATGATGGGGGTCTTGGTATTAAAAATCTTGAGGTGTTTAATGATTCTTTATTGGCCTCGTTCTTTTGGAGGCTTATCAATGATAAATCTCAGTCTCTGGACTTTCTCCGCTATAAATTTCGGGATAGGCTCAGGAATGGAGTTTTTAATTATCTGGATTCTTCTGTTTGGCCTGCTTTTAAATACATCTTTTCTTCTATTGACTCTCATGTCAGATGGATTGTTTCAAGGAACTCGTCTTTATCCTTTTGGAAGGCCAATTGGACCGGATGTCCTTTAGCTGACTCCTTGTTGGATGATGATTTTAATGTTGATATGGATGCTACGATTAAGGATCAGCTTGATAATATGGGGGGTCTCCCTAATCATATTGTTACTATTATCAATAGTTACTGTTTCTCTAACAGAGAGGATTTTTGGGCTTGGGAACCTGCTTTTAATGGCCTGTTGACTTCTAAAAATTTTTATTGTCATTCTTTATCTTGCAATATAGGGTGTAAATGGATGAGGGATCTTCATATGAACTTTATTAGGCCCTCTCGGTCTTCTTTTACCTGGAGATTGGCTCATGGGAAACTTCCTACTGATTGTTTCCTTCAGAAATGTGGCATCTCTCTCTGCTCTTCGTGTGTGTTTTGTTATCAACATAGGGAAGATATTGATCATTTGTTTATTAGTTGTGTCAATGCCTCTTCAATGTGGAAGGCTGTTTTTGATATCTTTGAAATTCCCATGCCTAATATGTCTTCAATTCATCATTTCCTTCAAAGCTGGAATTCTATTTCGCTCTCTCCCCAATTGTTGGATCTTTTTAGAGTCGCTGCTTCTGAACTCCTTCATTTTATTTGGTTTGCTCGAAATAAGATGATTCATGATAAATTTTCCTTCTCGGTTAGTGGGGTTTTATCCGCTATTCTTGGTGCTATGCGTAATGTTGTTATTCTAAGGAAGCATTTTTGCTTTAACTCGGTTCATGATTTGTCCGTTCTGAACAGGATAGGTGTTAAGGGTAATTTCAAGCCTCCGCGTGGTACTTTAGAAGTTCTATGGAAGGAACCTTTTTTTGGTTGGATAAAAGTAAATTCAGATGGTGCTTCTAGGGGCAATCCGGGGCATTCTGGTTATGGTGCTGTTTTCAGGAATCATAAAGGGGATGTCCTTGGTTGTTTTCATGGTTCTTGTGGCTTTGCCTCTTCACTTGAGGCCGAAATGCTTGGCATTATTGTTGCTGTTGATCAAGTTGTGCAGCGTGGTTGGGATAATTTATGGTTTGAGAGTGATTCTTCTGTTGTTGTTTCTGCAATTAGGATGGGTTTTTATCACTTGTCCCGGAAGCTTACTAATCGCTGGATTAATTGTTTGGAGACTCTTTTTTCTTTGAATCATATTATCACTCACGTTTATAGGGAAGCCAATTCTGTTGCTGATGGTCTGGCTAATAAAGGTGTTAATGGTGTTGATTTTGTTTGGTATGATCAAATTCCTGATGATCTCCTTATTGTTATTAATAGGGACCATGACAAATCCCCCATTTTTAGACTTTTGTAAGTTTCTTTTGGGGCCTGTTTGTTTTTGGAGTGGCTTGTTTCTTTTTCTTCAGGTTGGCAGTAGAGCTTTGCTGTGTCGAGTTGCTGTGGTTTCCCAAATTCTGGGATTTAGTGTGCTGATCTGGAGCAGGCTGGAGTCTGCAGAGTAGCTGGCTTCATTTGGTTTCCCAAATTCTGGGAATCACTGTGCTGTTTGGAGCGGGCTGGAGGCTTAGTTGCTGGCTTCTTTTGGTGGAAGGATGGCTTTTTTGTTGCTGTTTTTGGCTAATAAAGGCTAGGGCTGATGGAGATTCTTCTGTCCTGGAGATATCTTTCTTGATCCGGCTTTGATCTTTTTTGGCGGCATTGGTGGCCTCATCCCATAGCCCACCCTTAACCATTGGGTGTTTGTCGGCTTTGGTTTCTTTCTTTTTCACCTTAACCATTTTTTATGGTTTTGGTGTTTTTTGTTTGTATTTTTCTTGTTCTGTTTTCTTTTTTCTTTAATAAATTTCCATTAATTACTATTAAAAAGTTCAACTTACTATTACCTTGTTATTTGTTCCATAATTTTTGGGAGATCCTCTTATTTAATTCATTTTCTATTTATAATGTTTTTTTGTGTTAAATATTTTATTTTATGTCATTTATACTATATGACATAATTATAGGATGTGAAGTTTCATTAATATAATTCTAATTTGATACAATCAATATTTCGACTAATATTATATTCAAGTCTATGGTGGTGTAGAAACAAATTCATGGGATCATATGTTGAATGAACAAATGTATTCTCCCCAACACATATCTGAACTATTATATATAGAATAAGTGAAAATGGGAATTATAATCCCACAGATGTAAATACCCATAGAATCAATAATCTATATTTTTTTCATTCCACCAAGTTATAGTAACAACATATTTTAATTCCATTTTTTCATTAGATCACATGAACAATGAATTCATGACACCAACTCAGAACTTCATTATCTAATTTAAAAAATATAATATCATGTTATATATCAAATATATCCATATAAAAAATATTTGTGAGGGTTATACTATTTTTATAGCCTTTATTTAAAAATAATAATACTCTTGTGACCTCAGTTATTTCTCCCAAAATCAATGTATCCATGGTGATTATAGAAACTCCTCGGCACCATGTCAGTCAAAAAACCAATATAGGGTATAAATCATTTTAGGGATGTGGACTTCCAACTCATTGGAGTTGAGAGGACTATTAAAATCAATGATATAGTTCCCTATATAGTGAAATGTACCACACTTCTTCATTCTACCATAGAATGTGTTTTATTTTTAACATTTGGGTCCATTAATATATTTATTCTTAGGTAGTAAAACAATAAGGCTTTCCTAAAAAAAATTCCTCCAATTATGATAATAAAGACACATCTATGAATTTGGGATTGTGTAGGATTAAATGTTCAATATTTTTCATCACCATTGAATATATCTAGTTTTTTGTGGGTGTTTAATCTTCAAGTGATGGAAATATTAAACATCATCTTGAAAATGGATCATATTTTAGTTTCTGAGTTTCACATTGAAAAATACACCCAATGAGTGACTTTTACATCTCCTAGAAGATTTTTTAGTCACTTAATAGGGAAATTGATATTAATTCATTGATAGAATAAAATTCTAGGTTAGTTTTTTAAAATCTCTCATATCAGTTTGTATTGATCACCATAGAGCCTATTGATATTAGTGAATATATTGATTTTTATGGAATTTTATATCATTATAGTGGCATATCCTTAGGAAACATATCTTCTCTACCATATAAAAGGGATGTGTAATTTATATCGAATTATTTCAAGGAATTACTCCTATTTAAACTCCATAATAATGAATAAAACTTACAAAATTACATGATTTTATAGTCCAATCAGAAGAATAATAATATAAGGATTTTATATGACCATGTACACATGATTTGGATTATTTAGTTTTAATTTTTAATGTGGATGTAAAACTATAATTTTGGTATGATTGTCATAATATGAATCATGTTTTAATAATAAAATAACATTTACTTCCTAGAATTTGTGACATGATTGATTAGTTGAAGTGATCCAAGGGGTTATCTAAAACTTATCTCCTAATAGTGTAATAAAAACTCTTAGTCAATAAATAGTATTTCCAAAATAATTTTTTTAGAGTCTATTATGACGAAAATGTTTATTTGGTCATTACCTCAGTTCTCACTAATACAGTAGATGTCTTAATGGAATATAGGAACTATATCATCCACTGATACCTATATTGCATTTTCATTGTTTTTTTAATGACATCAAATTGTATTCAAATATTAAATATTATCGTGATAGCCACATGGAGATAGAATTGAGTACATTATAACACCAATATCATTATTATAAATTTACAAAGTGGGATGTATTAATATAATAATTTCACTTATTTGGTAATTTAATCACATTATAATCCATGTTGGTCAATAAGATTATATTTAAAGTACTAATTTCATTGTAATAAACCTTCAATGTGTTAAGGATACAATGATATCTTGGTTTATGAGGATATTATTAATGAAACATTTTTGAATTCTCACATAATTATTCTCATATGAAAATTTTTACAAGGAGGAATATTCCATTATGTTTGATGGATTATTAATAGAATTTATTTGTGGAAACTAGGTAACATATCATGTTTAAATCTATATATATTCTTTAATATATATTTTGAATATAATAAAAAAAATATTTTATTGAATCATTGATGGGTTGTGTTTATATACAAGAGGATCGTATCCTGTCATATGACTCAATAATATTGACGACACATGGGATGGACTATCCAACCCATGATATGTAACTAAAATTAGTGTTTTTTACCCTGAAAATATATAACTACCATCCCTTTGGTGAATGGTTGACTATGTTCATAGATCAATAAACATTGAACCATATCTTCTCACTATAAGACTTGAGGATGAGAAAATGACACTAGATAGAATATATTAGAATGTTTTACCGTATACGTGTTCATACACCTTGGAAGTAAAATTCAACATTTTATATGTTATGTTAAATTTCATGCACCCTATTTTTTAGGGATGTATGAGGGTAGTGACATATGATGATGGTGATTACTAATATTCACATGTAATGTCTTGAGTAAAATGATGTTTTAGGCTTCTATCTAATTAAACTAGTTCCTAAGACAATGTAGAAATTTATAAAGGCTCAAAGTTAGTATATAATTATATAATTGTTAGGTTGAACACATTTTTTATGGATAAGATTAATCTTTTGATTAAATAGAAAAATTCAATATGTTACTTTAATTATTAGATTAAAATTTCACTATATATCCAAGAAAATTACATTATTATTACATTTTATTTAATGTTGGATATCCATATTGGAATTCATAAAATTTAATGAAAATTTAATGAAAATGGTTCTTCTATGGTAGAAAATTTAAGGTTCTTAGATATGTTATATTTTTCCCACCTTTAAATAGTATATGGATAAATATATACGACTTGAATACATTTTACCTTAATTTAACCTAATTTCATATAAATGGTTTGAGATTTCAATATACATTATTATGGGATTAGTTAGAAAATTTTTGAATCATAAATCTTTACACGTGATTATGAACCAACTCAAGAAGTCATCATACATATTTCTTATTCAAGATATAAATACTATTGATGGTTTTATAATATTTTATAGAAATAAATTTTAGAAAATTCTTGGAGTAGCTATTTATATTGTATATAAATGAAACCATAAATTTACCAAATGGTTTTCACAGAACTAGAAACCTTCCATTAGAAATATGTTTTCCACAATGACAACATATCATCCAAAAATGGAAAGATAGTTAAAGAATATGATTCGTATTTTTTGGGATATACATTGAGATTGTGTGTTGAAATTTAGAGGTTCATGGTAAGATAATTATTATATTTTTTATTTTCCAGTTATAATAGTTTCCAAGAAATGATTCGTTTGCACCCATATGAGGAACTATGTATTCAATCATCATGATCTCCAAATTTTTGGGTAGAGATATCATACTCATTTCCAATTATAATAATCCTCATGTGTGAGACTACTATGAATATAAATATAATGGGTACGTGAATATAATAAACTAAAATGAATCAAAAATAATATTGATATCATCATAATTAATTCAAATAATTAAAGTGGTTGATCATGTTATCCTTAATGTTTTTCCATGATTTTGAAATTGTCATATGGGAAAATTATAGATGTCTTCTCATTGATATGTAAGAGAATTCATTATTATTGAATAAATTGGTGAGATTTAAAATCAGTAAAATTTACTACTAATTTTCAGATATGTTAATAATGTATTCCATGTCCCTCAATTAAATAATTATTCATCCATAACTACCCATGTGATTAGATGGAACTTATTACTCTATATTTGGATGTGAATTTTAAACACACCGTGATACATATTATTGATAGAAAAGAAAATTCCTTGCGTGGATGAAATATGTCCTTTGGGTTATTATAGTGGAAACACTATTAGATATAGGAATATAATTAATAATATTATAACGGTTTGATATTGTAGTGACTGGAGATTTTGTATCATGCATAAAAATGATGCTCTCTAAAGATGGATGGTGTAATTACGAGGAGAATGTAACAACACATATTGTAGTTAATTATATTTTTTATTATATATTTTTAATTAATAGAAGTTATTGGGTGGATATTTTTTATTTATAATGATATTTTAAAAGTTTAGAGGGGATTTGGAGGGTACAGAGTTGTCTCATTGTTATGGAAAACTATTTAGTTTTCTGAGGAAACCATGTGTCTTTGAAATGAATCCTTGGAAGAGGAACATTATTTTGACACAGTTAGGGTAATAAATTTGGAAATAGTGAAAAATAATTAATTATTCAATATATAATATCTTTATATTTAGAACATAATATAACAAATAATGTGATCAAACCTTGTAAACCCCATTGATTTATTCTCAAACAAAACGTTTGTTTATTCTTTTAAAAACCATGAAGAAAAACCTTGTGATGTAAATGATTATGATTTAAAATTATATTCATAATATATTTTAATCCCCAATTCTATCATCCAATCTCATGTTATTAGGGAACATAAAATCCAAGGTATATTTTCCGGATTTTGGGGTTTCACTTTAACAAATATTCTTATTTATGTTGATCGTTAGGTGCATCCACTTAGAAATAAAATTCAATGATTATGTTTCCCTTATTTCTTTGGAATGTTAATTATATAAAATTTAAGGATCCATTCAATAAGGATTATATTAAAGGATATATGATTTATGTTGGAATTTAATAGTATTAAATTTTGATTTGTGAAAGGTAAGGAAAATATAGTCTAGATCATTGAGATGTGAAAGTGATTCCTTGAAACTGTGGTGTTATGGTATGTCACTTTTCTATCACTCAATGTCTACATAGATCTCAATGGATTTAATTTTGGAAAACATATTCTCTTTATTATAGATGAATATTATTGAAATTATCTTTGTCGATCTAATTTGATATTTGATATACTTTTTTTAATGAATTGATGGTTTTTTGTTGATTTATATTAAATATTAAATTTAAATACATGTGTTTGGTAAATTTTGATATGGCCATTCTCATGGGGTGGTTTGGGTGAATATTTTATAAATAAACATATTCATTGTTTTAGACTCAATAACATTTAAAATATTGGGTAAATGGATTTTAATATAACACGATGACTTGTTTTTTGAGTAATGCATACTAATAATAAGTATATTATGTTATGTGTTCCACCTTTTTCATGATGTGAATTGGGTGTTTTATTTTCATGGGTTTGTGTTCCTGAAAAGAGGGATCTTCATTTTAGAAATATCATTAACTATATCTTTATTTAATTTTTCACTGTCCCTATTATCCCATTATGGGTTTTTATATCAATATAAATGTTATGAGAAATTTTTTTATTATCTTAGTAGAGTTTGTTTAAAGACAAGGTGATTTACTTCTAGGTCATATATTCAACCCTTGTATATGCACATTTTCTTCTATGAAGAAATTAATTATTATTATATATGTATGAGAATATTATCAAACTATTAATTATGAGAATTATGTTTTTAGCCATGTATTTCAAGAGTTGTATCCTAGAGAGTGGCATATAGTGCATTTATCATATTGACACATTTGTTTCGTAGAGTCTTTTATGGAATGATATTTTTAGTAACTAATGTAATATATTTTTTATATCAGTTAGATGTTGTTTTTTATTATATCATGTATCATGTTTACTTAGCCTTATTGTTTCTATCTATTGTTTATTTTTTTATGAATTTATAGGGAAAAAATACCACATGGAATGGTATTTCCAAGGATTGTAGTTCCAAATTTTGGTTAATATTGTATGTCAACTAAAATTTGTGTCATCTCAGTCCAACCCAAGCTACTGGGTTAGGGTTGAGATGTTTTCAATGGTTTATTTTACATTCTCACCTTATAAAAATATAGATTTATTTTAAAAATATATTGATGGAATTATATGTTTTTACTCTCCTAAATCCAATATAATTTAATATAAAATTTTTAATTATCTCATTTTCTTGTATTCTATATTATTATTTTATCTTTGGTACATAAAAATAATAATATAATTTTTATATGAAAAACATTCATTATTTTTTATTGTAGGACATGAATATTTTTCTCCATTACCATAATAATTAAAAAATTTCTCTAATAGTCATATATATTTTTTAGTGGATATTTAATTTATTTTTAAACTATCATACACCATCATGATATTTGTTTAATTTTAATCCTATGAATGTGTTACTTTTGGATCCCATAATTATTTTTCTAAAATTTAATAAAACATTTAACCATTACGCCTTGGCCACATTTTCTTGAAACAATATATATTCCTTATTTTAAAGAAGCCTTTAAATGTTCTCTTGTAATACAATGAAAATAATATTATCCTAATTATGTTAATAATTTATTCTTTTTACATAAAATGAAAATGGATGTTATTTTTTATATTTTCATAAAAGGTATTCTACATCACTTATGTATTTTTCTTCCACTCCACATTTCATATAATTAAATTTATTTCCATTAAATTACTAATTGTATTTTTGAATTATGAATATAATTATTTTTTGAAATCCATATAGATACATATTATTATAGGTGAACATCATGTGAATTATGAAAAGTAATTAGTGATGGTTTCCTATAATATCTATACTTTTTTGGATAAAAAACGAATGATTGAGCATTTGAAATAGATAGACCTCAAGAAAATAACACTAACAAAGGTTGGATGGGTATTAACACAATCATAAATTAGTGGTAAATTATTTTTCATCATTACACACATATTTTTTCAAACTAGGGGGATGTTCCTTGGAATCTACACATGGTTATTTATGAACCATTATGATGTATTTGAATATACTGATTTTATATAATGGTTCTCCAAAACTATTCAACACCCTTTCAAAATATGTTTTTACCACCATGTATTTGTTCCATGGTATCAATGATATATTTATAATTTTAATATTTCCTTACCATTACACCATATACCATTTCAATAATGAAGCATACTATTAATGTTATTCTATTCATTACAAAAATTTAACATCCTGTATACTTTTTTAAATATGGATAGTGGTTATAAAATGAGAAATTTTTATTATGTATTTTATTGATTATTTAAAATTTATTAAATTCATTTAAAATTGTCTTCTGAGCAGTGTGTTCTAAAATTATATTTATCAATGGTTCATTTTTATGTTTCAATAGAATATAATGAATATTTTTTCTTGGTCTTTGTAAGATAATATTTGTCTGATTTCATGGTATGAGTCTGTGACAGTATGTATGATGAATTTAAATGAGGCCATACTGGTATGATATTTATGTTCAGACATGAAAAATAAAATGGTAGAAATTATGTTTTCCATCATTATGAAATCAATTACTATTTTACATGTTATTCAATTACTAATGAAAAATTGTTGTGGTCATTTTTTTATTATGTGGAACATTTATTGAACAATCACATTTCTATATTTATTACACATTATACATCCAAGATATCTTCTATTGGATACAATAAATTGTAGAGAATCTAAGATATAAAATTGTTATATTTTACTTTCCCATGTGTACTCAGAATAGATCTTTGAATGATTTCAAGGGTGTTGCAATTTATATTAGATTGTTTTTTATGATTTTTAATTAGAAGGATATTTGTTTTCATAATATTTTGTTAATTATGTTTGCATAAATTCTCCCATTGTAACTAAAATAGTAGATCCATTGGGATATTACATAATTTATCTTATACCAATCTAATAATTTAAACATCTTTTATGGGTTATTTAATTCAGGTATTTTACAAGTTCATTGGGTAATAAATCCAGTAACCAGAATAGATATATCAAAAAATCCCCACCAAATGATCATCCATTAATTTAAGCATGATTGATAAATATTTTATTTCAATATAATGATATTTCAAATATAAATACCAAACTAATGAATTTGAACCTATAGTGTACGCGTAACAAAGGAGAAATAATAATTTTTGGTGGTAATTAAGAAGGATTCTTGAATAATTAAACGATGAAATTGAGAAAAATGGGGTAATGATTCATTCATAGTTCTACTAATATAGATGTTCTGTTGTATATATCATCATTTTTGGATTAATTTTGAAGACTTTATTCTATTGTATTAAAACTAATTAATGTTTCCTCTTGGTTATAGTTTTTCTTTTTGAAATTTATGATATTAATTGATTCATTCATAGTGATGTTTTTTTATTGATTTCCAATGTGTTTTAAGAAGGTTTATGTTAAAAATTTGTTTATATGATAGTGTGGAATTGAATATACTTTTGGAATAGTTGTTTTCTTTATACATTTCAATAATGAATTTAGATTCAAACAATTATCTTTAATTTCAAATTGATAAAAGTCAAATGAAAAAATGATTTTTATTTATGAATGTAAATTTTTGATTTATTTATTAGTTTTTAAAGAATGTTCATGACTAGATGGAAATGGTTTGATGCATGTTTGTTTATAAATTAAATTCCAGATTTTTGTGTACTGATATTAATTTTTATTGGGATGGTGTTTAATTATAGTGGTTCAAGATTGAATTTTATTGTTTATAGGGTGTACATCAAGGAAAAATTGTTATTTTATTTTGTCCCAAAATGAAATGAAATTTTTCTGAAGAAGGTGAGAGGTATGGGAGTCAATGTGAAATGGTGTTTCTCAACTAGTCTAGGAGGTAAGAGAGTAATTAATTTTGGTGGTATCATTGATAAATATTAGTGATTATGGTGAATCGTAATATTCTAAAAATTGATAAAAATAATAATAAATTTAAAATAATGGGTTTATATATGGATATTAATTTTCTATTAAATATAAATTAATTAAAAAAAATAAATGAAAATTTAAAAACTACTTGTGTGAAATAGATGAAAATGGGGATTTTTTTAAATAGGTGGTAGAAACCATGTTCCTAAAGTTGAATTTTGTTCATTCAATTATGAAAAATTATAATGATGATACATTTAATATATGATTAAATAATATAAAAATAGAGAGATTATGTTTATTGTAGATTTACAAAAAAAAACTGTATATAAAGTTTCTTATTGAAAATGATATAGATAAGAATTAATATAAACTATTGGAAGAGAAAATTCATCATACTCCCAATTCTATTCTTATTAAATTTCAAAATATTTTATATAGGATTTGATATAATCAATTATTAATTTTAAATTATTGATAATAATATATTTTCTTCTAGAAATTTGAATGATTTAGATTATATAAAATTAAATTTTCTTTATTTTATATCCTCATAATTGAATATTATTATATATATTATTTATCTATATGTATTTTTTCATATTTTTTATCAATGAAATGATTGGTGGGGATAATAACTAAAAGATGAGGATGGGAGAATTTGTGATATTGAGAGTGAAAAAACCCTATGATGATGAAGACTCTCACTTATGAGTTCTAGATCTACTATGGATTCCTTCGATCTAGAGTGGGAATGATCTTTCTCTGCTCCTAAGAATGGTTGTAGATTTTGTGGTGACTCCTGCACCCTCCCACTCAAAGCAATTTCAATTATGGAGGCTCTCGTGGGATATCCCAGTACTTCATTAGAATCTACTAAATCTTCTTTGCTTATTCCCTCATGGGATGGCTCGCTCACATTGACTACAAATCTAGAAGCACTCAAACAATGGATGGACATTTTTAGGCTTGGTTTAATGGTTGAATATCATATGAAACAGGAATAAAACCTTGGTCTTATGTAGATTTAAAACGGGATTTTTCATTACTAAATATTTTTGAAATGAAGACTAATCTAGATTGAAAAAGAAAGATTTAACATTATCCTAGAGAGGCAGGAGTATTTTGATATGGAATGGAAGGTTGGAAACCTGAATCTAATGCCATGTTACTTTAGACACTCTGATTGGGATCCCAATTTCAATTCATTCAGTCAAATGCACTCTCTTAATCATGTTTGGACAAGAATTCATGGGATTAAATGGGATTATTATTATCTAAAAATTCTTAGTGATTTAGATTTTGGAATTTTTCCCAACTGAACATTGATCAACATACCATAACTGGAGATCTTGGATTATTTTAAATATTTTTAATTGAAATCGATATGGAAGTGCCTCTATCTGGGAGGGTCTACCTGGTTTCTAATGATCTTTATATGGAGATAAAATATTAATTTGAGAATATGCCTCAATTATGCAAAAATTTCAACATGGTAGGCCATTCATTTAAAAAAATTTGAGTATTGAAAGAGTTAGTTAAGCTGGGTCATAGCACAAATTTATGTATGGAGGCCCCAAGAGGAAAGAACAATAACCTAATGAAAAATGGATAGAATTCCTCTGATCCAATGAGGGGTATGATCAATAAAAAATTGGCTACCACATGCTCCTCTAGGTTTTCCCTAGTAGTTCAGGAGGAGAATAAAATTAATGCTGAAATTCCAACATGCTAAACTAAGTGTATTGAGAAGAGAAAAAATATAGTTGAACCTGAGGATCATCCCTTTTCCATCATATAGTATGTATTCTCAACTTATTTTTCCATGGAATATAAACATTTTATCCTAGGTCTCATTGATTTTTATATAGATACAACCATATGTTTGGATCTTTATATAGATGCATAGAAGTCAAACCTATCAATTGGAAAGAGGAATTGCATGAAAAATGTTGGCAACATAGGGGAACTCTAAGTTAGTGCTCATTATTCTGTAAGGGGAATCAACTGGGAACCCATCATTTGGAAAGGATCTAGGGGAACATGTATAAGTCATAGTTGAGTATAAGATTAGGAATAATACCACCCAAAATGATTAGTAGAGGAATGTCTAGAATATCATTTAGGCGCAACCTGAGGGTACAAAAAAATGAGAATCAATCTAAGGACTCTACATCAACATTAGAGACTTTAATAAAATTTCAAATATTGGATATAAAATAGAAGGGGGAATCACCCCCAAACCAAAATGATAATGTAAATTTACTTTTTGAATTGTAATGGCAAGCTAATCCTGACACATAAGGTTCCATTAGGCTTCCTACAGCTAGGTACAAACATGAAATCTTAGGTATCGATGAGGCAAAGATTAATTCTCTAAATAAGGTTACTCTTTTCAGCAGTAAAGGTTACTCTATCCTGGGTACCAACCGAGCCATTTCCATTCTTTACAGAATCTAGCTTCTAATAAATAAATTTTTGGACAACCCAATTACTGAATATAAGGATAACGAGATTATAAACTGTAGATTCATGGAGGTTGGCTAAAAAATGTTCTGTTCGATTTTTGATGAACATGATAATTATATGGACCTCAGGCTCTTATAGGAATGAATTCAAAAGATGTCCAATACAATCAGATAACCATGGATCATATCAAGGGATTTTAATTTCATTCTACATGAATATTAAAATATTGGACCTATGGTAAATTCTACCTCTATAAAAGAATTTATAGAATGTATAAAGGAGGAAACTCTAACTAAAATCAAGATTATTGGTGAAAAAATCAGATGGTATAAGAGGAATCTTAATGGAATGAGGTCTATCATAATTGATAGTTATTTTTTCAATGGGGCCTCTCCTGGTGTTTGGAAATCTATTTCACGTTTCAATTTGTCCATGCATAACATTGTTCATCATCCCATTATAGTTATCCTTCTTAATAAAGAGAATAAATAACCAATTACCCTTACATTCAACAATTAATGGGATTATCTTCTAGAGTGTTCATTTATAGTTTAAAAAACATAGGGATTGAAGAATTTCAATCCCAATACACTTTTCTGTATTTAAAAGCTCAAAATGATCAAAATAAAGATGAAAGAATGTATTATGGCCATGTTTAGTTCAATGGATACTGAAATTGATTGTATGGAATGTTTATTTCATGAAATTCAGGAAGAAATCAATGAAGGAAACACCATAGGAAACTGGAAACAATAAGATAAAATTTCATGCAAGATTAAGATTCCTATCAAATTCTAAGAAGACATCATAAAAATCAATTGGCTCTTTGATGGGGACAGAAGCACCAAATTCTTCGATGCACTACAAAGGGTTTGAAGGGAAAATATGCATATTGACTTACTGAAGGATGGATATCAAATCATAGAAGAAATATATGATCTTTATAATTATATTTTATATTTTTATATGGTTTTCTGTAATCCCCCCTCAAAGAGTGAAAGACTAAAGGACAACATCATTCCAAATATGATTACATAAGAAGACAATAATTCCCTAACCTCAATGCCAGGGGACTTGAAATTTAATAGGATGCCTTTGGACTCAATAATTAATGATCTCCAGGATAGGATGGGATCACCAATCAGTTATTTCAAACCTATTGGGATGTAATTTAGAATTTGGTATGCCGTCTTGTGCAGTTCTTTTTCAAGGGTAAGACATTTACACAAGGATTCAATGATCAGTTTATTTCCCTCATTCTAAATGTTAAGAATTCTAGTGATATTAGTCAATTCAGTTCAGTTTCTCTTGTCAATAGAATTCACAAAGTGATTACCAAAAGCCTTTCCAACAGACATAATCGGGTCATGGAGATAAATAATATCATGGAATCAATTATTGTTTGTGAAGGAATGAATATTTAGAATTGTTTTCTCACTACTTCTAAGAGTGTTAACCTATGTAGAAAAGTTACCCGAGGAGGAAACATATCTTTAAAACTTTACATTACAGAATCCTCTGACACCGTGGAATGGGGTTTCACGGTCAGGGTGATCCACATCTTTGGATTTAATACAAAATTTATCCACACAACCAGGGTTATACATCAGTCTACCGACATCTCCATCCTTATCAATGGGTCCCCAAAATAATACTTCACATGTTCTAGGGAGTTGAGTTAGGGGGATCTCTTATCACCAATTATCTTTTCCATTATATATGATTATCTAAGAATAATTTACCTTGACATTGTGACCAAGGGTGATTTAATAACCATCAGAGCATATCAAGGTATCTCTCCTCCATATCACTTAATTTTTACTAATGATATTGTCATTATTACCTAGGGTATTGGAGGAACATTAAAAATATAAAAAATTTACATCATCATTATGAAAATGTCTCTGTCTAATCAATTAAATAGGGAAAATTATTTATATATTTTGGATATAACATGTCAACCTCATGGAAGATTCATCTCACCAATGATTTGGGAATAAAGGAGGCACCACTAATTTTTTTGTACTTGGTGTTTCAATGTTTTTGGTAAAACCTCATCCATCTCACTTTTCAAATGAAATGGACCACATCAGAAGAACAGTTGCCTCATAGAAAGGAAAGTCTCTCTCAATGGAATGTTTCATTTACCTTGTCAAGCATGTGGTGAAATCAAATCTTGTATACTTATTTATGGTGTATCATTGGATTGCCTCTATAATTAAAAATATTAACATAATGATGAAAATAAATTGGTCGAGTGTAAGTATTATACAGAGTAGATTAATCATTGACCTTTGGAAAAAATTGTTTCTTTTTATACAAACATTGATGTATTGGAATCAAGTACTCGATGTTATTTAACAAATCATTGGAGCACATATTCGAGTGAAAACTAATAAACCACAAATATGATACCATATAATTTCTATGAACAAAATTTATGTCAAGGATATTATCAAGAAAAATAGTTTACCTGGAATCATTTATTTGTCCTGGTCTGGAGTTCATATTTCATAAAATTACAACACACTCTCAATGGATAGTTAACCAGATTTCATCCATATGCTTTTGGAATGATAATTGGATAGGTTCCCCACTCATTGATAGGGTTAACATTAAGTATCATGACATTTATTATAACATCAAGATTATGGAATAGTTGGAAAATATGTAATAATCTTCAAACGGCATTGCTTATATAGTTTCTAGCTATGACATTGTTAATTTGTAGGACCTTCTAATCTAAAATGGGTCATCGAATGGTCTTCTCAACTCGAAGGGTTTACACAGGCACATGACTCAGGGTAATCATCAGTGGATTGGTGACATAAATATGAAATAGGTGATAGCCTCTAGGTTTACACTACTATGGAGGTTTTCACTCAACAATCTTCCAGTGGATGGTAGTCTTCAAAGAGTTGGAATATCATTCTCCTCCAAATTTGCCTTATTCCACCATCATAGAGAGGACATGAATCACTTGTTTATGAACTGAAAGACTACCTCTTCATTATTTAAGGTTGTAATGATTATTTTTAAGACTCACATTCCACAAACATATTTTGTTTTCACTTTTATTGATTCTATTTATGATGTTCATATCTCATCGCAACTCAAAGCCCTCTTCAAGGTGGCTTGTGATGAGCTTCTACACTCCATTTGGTGAGACATGATCAATGATATACACATCCAAATGTGTTTTAGTGCTGAACTATCAATAGAGACCATTCTTTCTATAGTGAAATCTGTAAATAACCTGCATAAATAAATGTGCAGCAACAAAATTTGGGAATTCAAGATCCTTAGAAGGCTTAATATTATTGGTAATTTCCATATTCCTCAATGAATATTGGATGTTTGTTAGATTACCCCCTTTGTTTAATGGATAATGTGAAATAAATATGGGGCTTCTTGGGGTTGCCTAGTTCCGTCAGGATATAGTTATATTTTCAGTAACCATAATTGGGATGTTGTAGAGTGCATGTATGTTCATTGTGGCCATATCACTACACTGAAATAGGAGATGATGGCTCCAATCATGTCAATCGATCTTTCTCATCAATGAGAATGGAGTTGTATCTAGTTTTAAAGAGACTACACTACTCTTGTGAAATCTATAAGAGTGTTTCAAATTTACCTTTCATGGAGGCTGAGAGATAAGTGGGAAAAATTCATCAACAGTCTATCTTCCATTAACTACAGTATCACCCACACAATTTCAGAAGAAAACTATGTTGTTATTTGTCTAGAAAATAAATGACTCAATGCCTAAGGATGTATGTAATCGACAAATTTTCCTGATGACATGGTTTCACTTCTCCATCAAGAAAAATGTAAAATACATTTTTTTCACCTCTTGAATTCTTAAATTTCTTTAGTTTAAAAATGGATTATTTTTATTAAGAAAAGCGATTGGTGATGATTAATAATAAATATAATTTCTGAAATAAATTAATTATATTAACTTTAATAAATTGATCGATTAAGATGATTGTTATTTTTATTACAAAAAAATATAATGTGTCTATAATTTATTATAATTTTGATACTTTATTGAGTTAAACTTATCAATTAATCATTAACTCGTATGTGAGAAGAAATTATTTATTTTTCTATAATAAAATTGGATGAAATCTTTACTGTTGAACACCAATCAATAATCATATTTCATGAAATGGAAATGTTTATATTGAAAAATTAATTACAAATTATTATTTTATAAGATTAACGGAACATGTGTTGAGTATCTAAGATATATTAGAGTGATTTTAAAAATACTTTTTCACATTAATTGTTAGGTATGATAAATATTTTTATAGAAATAAAAAAATTATAATCCTTATTAAATATAAACACACAAAGGTGTTTAATTGCTAATTTGATTTTTTTGAATTTTTTTTTTCTATCAAAAATAATTTTTTTATTTCTATTTTTTATAATTTATTTTTCCCACAATCATTTTTCATTGTAATATTTATATTTTATTATTATAATTACTTTTAAATAAATCATAATTATACTTCCATGCTTCAATATGGATATAAATATCTAATAATATACTAGGTTTTTTTATGGTAAATTTTTTTTTTATATTAAATATATATAAAAATTATGCACTCTTAGTGAGGAAATATAACATTAGAACTAGTATTTTTTTAAAAATAAAAATATTAAAAAAATTAAAACAATATTAAAGGAACTAAGTAACCACCTCCATATTTGTTACTTATGAAAATATATTCACTAGTATCACATAAATTAATTTAAAACCATCCATCATTTGTCATTTGAGAAAAAATCCTTGAAAATACTATTTTGTAACATGAAGTATATCTATTTTTGTGGTTTTACTAACTTCTAGGAACAAAAAAAGGTACATTGATAGCTGATTTTTAGAGTGTTTCAAGAAAAAAAATTTATCAATTGAATGATTAAGTCTATAAAAAATGAAATATTTCATAATAATGATTTCTATAAAATAAAAACCAATTTATATTTATAAAATTACTAATGTTTCAATCTCAGTGTATTTATAAATTAGTGTAATAAGTTAAATATTCATAAGGTAAATTTAAAATATAGATATATTATTATAAAAAATATGTTTTGGTGTTGAAAATTAAAAAATATTTATTATGAATTTCACCAAATTGATTTTATTTAGTCATATTAATTTTGAAATTAGAAGTTTTATTGGTTTTTCAATGAGTGTTATGAATTATATGAGACATCTAATATATTGGAAATTTTGTTCCAAATTTTTTCTAATATAATTTTGCAAAATTTTAATACTAATTTAACTAAAATTACCACCATAATTGGAAAATGAATCTATTATATTTAATTTTTTTCTGATATTGTTTAAATAAATAATTCACCATCACCAAATTTGAGAGTAAAATATAGAATATTTATGTGAGTTCTTCTAAAAATAACACTGGAAAAATTATTGGGAAAAATTTTAAGAATGAAAATTTTGATATATAAGAACTCAATAAAAAATACATATTTTTGTAATTTTAAACAAGAATATATTTTTTGTCATTAATTATGATCATTTTGGTTTAGAGTTTTAGAGAATTAGGTGACCACCCATAACTAAATAAATATTAAACTACAAAATGGATTCATCCACATAGTCTCTTTTTTCCTAAACATGTATTAAATTTTGAAATAAAAATGTTTTCATAACATGAAATATCATTAAAATTTTGATCATGAACATATACTTGTCCTTAATAATCCTAAAACACAAGTTTTAAGTACTTTCAAAAATGGTATGAGTAAGAAAAATCATAGATAGGCACAAAAGAATGAAACCCATTTCTCCATTTAAAAAATGAGATCATAAAAAGATCCTTCCTTTACAATTTGAACATATAAAAATTGTATTTAATGCCAATTTTTTTAAAAGATAATTTACTAGAAAAAATGAGTAAATTATCATAACCATGATGATTTCATAAAAAAAATATAAACCATAGAAAACATTTTTTTAAACTATACCTCATTTTGAACAAAATGGTATAATTATTACAATAAAATAAATATTTTTTAGATTTCTATTCGTAATGAGTGGTTTAAGAGAAAACTCATATGAAAAAATAGAAAATTAATGTAGGTTCCTTGGTACATCATCATCATAGACCATGTAAATAACCCATAAAATTGATATAACTATATAGTTGATATCTGACATAATTATCTGGAGAACATAATGATTGCCTAATGCATTGGAGAGTTATAATGAGACCCAATAATTGCATCATGAGCTTAAATGGGGTTGATCCCATTATATCATGAGATATAATGGTTCTCAACCCATCATTCCATTAATAGTGTCTATGGACAATATCAAGAATAAAACATCTTAACATGGCACCTTTTCATCATAAACCCCTTGATAACTCTTTTGAACCCATATATAAATCATTTTTTTAATCGAAATACCCTTTAATTTTAAAACCACTTTTAAAAATATATATATTAAACAAAATAAGCAATGACACTTTTTCATTAAATAAACCATGAATTATTGAATGTAATTGAAAAATGAAACAGAATTATGTCAGAGATGAAAGTATTTTTCACCGTATATGATAAAATAGAATATTCCATTCGACTTTTATACCAGATTTATGTATATTACCTAAAAATATTATTTTGGATAACAGTTGAATGAAAATTAAATTGAATATAAAATTCCATTCAATAATATATTCTATCTATATAATATAAATAATATGATATTTTTTAACAAAAATACAGTTATTGTCAAAATCGAGTTGGAAGGTAAACATTATTATACGTTTTTTAAAAGAAAGTCACGTACATTGATTCCAAGTCATAATGTACAATATTTATCATTAATAATAATAAACTTGTTTTAATTATTTAATTTCATGGGAATATTTTTCAAAAAAAATTATACCTTTATTCACACTCATTCCATGTTATATTTAATTACAAAATAATATGTTTTCACATCAGATTCTTTGGAGATATTAATTTTATATGTCGAATTGACATAGGTTGGTTGAATTTTTTCAATGAGTTATTTATTGACTCTTCTCTATAATAATAATCATGTATAATTATTTTTTGTATGAATTAATTTTTATTTTAAAATAAATCATTAATGATGGTTATAAGAAATGATATAGGTTACGATCATTGGGACTGTAGGATGTACGTATTCATGAGTAATATCTCTATTTTCAATGATACATATGGAAAAAATTTTATTATAATTTTATTTTTAATTAACAATATTTATATTTTAAATTTAAAATTATTTATTTAAATAAAAATTTATATAATCTATGTTATAAGGTGAATAAAAAAGACACATCACTTCATGAAGGGGGTAGTCCAAAAATACACACAAACAACATTATCATTTTTTAGTGAATAAAAATTTAAGTAATTAAAATATATTTTCTATTTTATAATGATGTAAATTTAATTGATATAATATATTAACATTAAATAAATCATTATTATCTTCTCTTAGAGGTGGGATAGAAAACAATACATCATTCTCCAAGGCGGTAGTGAACCATTAAAGCAAATGATGGATTCTATTGTCATTTCATAGTGTTTGGATATGGATGTAGGTTATGAAATTAACATAATCAAATATCATTATATTTACAATTTCGGTTTTATTAATTATTCATTGTTCAATAATATTTAATTGAAGTGGAATAACAAATAAACAAAAACACACAGTTTAGTACTACACCTCTTCTTTAGAAAACCTAGTAAATATTACACCAAAATCCTTACTAGGTCTATTTTATGATCAAACCAAGACCTATAGGATATGAGGTGAGATTTAGGGAGAATATATTTTTTATTTATATTCCAAATAGAAAGGCTTCAGATGTGTGAAAAAATGATAATAATAGGTTTTAATTGATAATAGAGAGGAGGGTTACTCTTGGAATTTTATAAAATATTAAATTATAATAAATAATTTTTGAGGTATATATGGATAAAAATGATAATTTTGTAAGATAAGATAAGGATAATTTGGAATAACCTCATAAAATTAAATTATGGAATTTTCATATTGTGAAAAAAAACATTTCAATTTATTTCACATTAATACATGACTTATTACATTACCTGAATGGCCTGAAGGTATTTTTTTATTTTATTATGGATAATCCCCCTTTTAAGAGTTAAAGGGGAACCCTTACATTACCCGTAGGCCCAAGGCACAATGCCCAACACGACTCGAAGGGAAATTACATGACCTGATGGCCTAGAGGCATACATGCTGATAACATGACCCATAGGCTCAACCCACTCTAACTACCCCACCCCAACTTGTGCATCACTAAGAAATTAGCTCCACACCTAACATTGCTGATTGGCTATCATTTTCCAAGGAATAGTTGCACGGTTTTTGGTCTCGATCATGGTTCTCATACCCTCTCATTCTTTTAATCTAGCTAGGTCTACTTTGGTGGCTGCTAATCTTGCTTTAATCCTCTTCTGGGGCCTTTTTTGTGTGAACCGGGTTACTCCATACTCTGAATGGCCCAAATGCGTTCTGGCCTTCTGGCTTTTGATGACCGAAAGGCCCTGAGACCTGTAGGCCCAAACCAATGGCCCGAAGGCCCAAATTGGGTGAATAGTTTTCGATACTATTGTAATGAATAGTTCCTACTATAGTGCTACTACAGAACCCAGGAAATCTACCTCCACCCGGTTTTGAACCCGGGTCTCTTGGATGCCAAGCAGGAGCCCTTACCTCTCGATTACGGGCTCATTAGATTGATTTATTACATTAGATTTCACTATATTCAACCAAGAATATCAAGAAGTATAGTGTATTTGGGAATTAGATACATATCATATTATCTTCAACATGGGATACTACAAAAGTATTAAAAACTTCCTTAACAAGCTTCTAAGATTCTGTGGCTTTTAAAACAGCACAAGATAACATGGGGAAAAACATAAGAAATGGGTTATTTATAAATCACAGTAAGGTAATATACATTTAATAAGGTTGAACATTATGGAAATAGTAATATGAATGCGGAATAAAAATAAAATTAATCATAAACATGAACAATGAGACAAGATAAAACATGATAAACATAACATTGGAAATGTGGAAACATCATAAAACAGTACATCATAAACATGGGTCAACTATAAATTTACAAGACACCATTGTGGAAAAAGTACCATAATGGAAGTAGGTACACTCTCTATACTAATATTATGTAACATGAGACTAAACGTTACCCAATGCATTGGAGGTCTATATCATTCTATATGCACCTTTCACTTTCATTTTATTCTAATGCTTATGTTTGCCACAAAGATCATACAACATGGATTAATTCATCATCATATTTTATTCCATGGTCATGGAGTGTGTAATAAATAAATGAATTTACAATGTAAAATATGTTTAATTATATTAATTTGAACACCCTTGATTGGAAATGGGTATTGTATTCACTACAAAAAATTTTTAGCATTAAAAATCAAGGTAAAATATTAGCAGCATAATGAGATCACATAAAAACTCATAAAATGGATTGTAGGTAGAGAAACAGTTTTCTTATAATTTTATAATAAAATAGGTAGTAATAAGTAATTTTAAATACATATCCCAACATATTTAATTATAAATATAATGATTTTGATTATAAATAAAGATGAATAAAGAAGAGATGTTGGGGATCCCTTACTTGAGTGAGTGACTCAAAATTCTCAAGAGGGGATTCATGGTAGATTGGTGGAACCTTGGGATGACTCCAGAGTGTGTAGGTAAGAGTATTTACATGATCCAAGAAGTTATAGTGTAGTAAAATTGGATGTTGGGTGGGTTTATATAGGAAATTGGGAGATTTCTTTATTGTTTAGGTTTGGGTATCTACAAAATAAAATAACCAAAAACACAAACTATGCCATTATTTTTTACCGTGATTTCTCAAAAATGAGAGTGTTTCTTATTATTTTATATTTCCAAGGGACGAAATTAATAAAATAATTTACTTACATATATTGAGGTGAGTCAGACTCTTAAATAAACAATTTTAAAAAACCTATAATATATTAATGGGTTTGGAGGACTCATAATGGCCCTATAAAATTAATAAAATAAAATAAAAATCTAATTATTTTAATTATAAAAAATATATTTTCAATTGAACATATTTTATAGTATTTATTACATCACTTTTTGGTCATTATGATGACATAATACACATGGTATATTTATACGGTATTTAATTTTTACCTGAAAAATCTATTGTCTCTAAATATTTTTAAACATTCACCATCGGATAATTTCAAGGTTATAATTAAAAAATGAAATTCATTTCTTCTAATTAATTTTATAAATATGTTCATTTTTTCTTCTAAAATAATAATCTATATTTATTGAGGAATGATGGTTTTATTGACAATAACAGTATTTGAATCCCTATAAAAATTATATTTTAAATCATAAAAATTATATGAGCATTTATATTTAAATAAAATCATTTTATAATAATATTTTATTAAAATATTTTTTATTTCAAAAAACCATTAATTCTTCAAAATAAATTCCTTAATTGAATTTGATTATTACTGAAAAGTACCATTTGTGCTTTATTATATTGAAATAAAAAACCTTTATGATGTATCCACAATAGTATGAAAATAAATTCATGATTCTATAAAAAATAATTTAAATACTCATAATGCTAGGGGATTGATATATATCCCTTTTATAAAATATAAAATTCCCTAAGAGTAAGGTTTATGACTTTGAGACTTTCATGGGGTGGTTCGGTGTACATGGTTAGGGCCATGATCTCGATGAGATTGAACTTCTCCAGTAAATAGTTTCAATCATGTGTATTTTGTTAAATAAAAAATTCTACTTGGTCAAGGGGAAATCATAATTATGATATATCCATGAAAATCTCTGATGAATGGGATTCATAGGGTATGATCCTACTAGTTGAGTCCATCACATCATTTTTCATTGTAAATTGGACTTGTTAAAAACCTTTATTTATACTAATCATGTGATCAATGTTAAATGGATATATTATTAGTGATAATGTTACATAATACTCTTTTTAAATCCATGTTTATGTCATAAAACTAAATATGATACTTTTTCCAGTAATTATATTACATAATAACATATTTGATTAAAAATGTGAATTCTATTAATAAAAGTTTGGGTCGTTAAAATTGTCCACACTAAAGAATATTTTCCCTCATAATTTTTATTTTTAACAATAAAATAGATTATGTTACCTTGATTTCATGACTTTATCTAGACCCAACATTGCTTTATTATAATTGTGGTTTCTCCACAACAATTTGACTTGCTGTGATGTCTAATTTCATAGAACATTTTCTCTATGATCTATTATCATTAGCACCTGCTCCAAAAATGAGAGATAATTATCCAATGTTACCACCTCTAGACTGATCACATATGAGGGGTTTGGTATGTACTTTCATAATAAGGATATATGCATTACATCATGTACTTTAGATAGGTTCATTCAGAGTTCTAGTCGATTGGCCACCTCCCCAGTTCGATCACGAATCTCAAATTAGATGATGTACCTAGAAATAATCATTCCCTTTTTCCAAAATCTCATATTTTCATCCATGGATATAATTTTAATAATACCATATCTCCAACATCAAACTATAAGTTTTTTCAGATATTTTCATTATATATCTTCTGTTAACTTTGATCAGCCTTGATGTGCTACTGAATGGCCCTAGCCTTTTCCACCATTTCCTCATCAATTTCAAGAACTAGTAGTTTTTGTTGAAAAAAAATTAACACAAAATATATGTGATCTACACCTCTTCCCACAAATGGATTCTTTAAGGGGCCATTTGGATTCTTGAGTGGAAAATTATATTGTATGATATCTTGACCAAAGGAATATGTTGATCGCATAATACTTTGATGTCAATTAAGGATGTTTTCAACATTCCCTCAAGTGTCTAGATAGTCTATTAAAATTAGACATTATTTTGAGGGTGATAAGTCATTCTGAAGTTCACCTCAGTGTTTATAGTATGTTGGAGAATATTCCAGAACATGGATGTGAATCTTGAATCTCAACCAGATGCTATTGATATTGGTTCTACATGTATCCTCACAACTTCCGTGATGTATATCCAAGAAAGTTAATCCAATTAAAAATCTTCTTGAATTGAAATGAAGTGTGGAGTCTTTGTTAGATGATCCACCAGAACCCATATTTCATTATTCCATCTTGATTTATTCAAAAATACAATTGTCCATGTCCATGTTTATGTTTTCCCATTTCTATTCAGGAATGGGTAATGGTTGTATAATCCCCTTGGATTTTTTACTTTCTACATTCACTTACTGACATACAAGACATCTTGAGGTATATTCAGCAACCTCCTTCATCAATTTCCTCAAACTAATAGTACACTCCAAGATCTCGATACATCATCATCCTACCTGGGTTTATAGAGAAGGTTTAGCTATGTGTGTTATCAAATATATCCTTCATTGGCTCAGGATTGAAAGTAATACATGGTTATAACCCAAATCATACAACTCCTTATTGATTAACATTGAACTAAAAGGATTTATATTTGGGTATAGTTTCCTATTCCTACTGAATTCCCACATAATCCCATTGATCATCCTTTATCTTCTCCAAAAGTAATGGTTGAGAAATCATTTTAGAAAGGATTGATGATGTTCCTTTCTTTATGACTTCCATATCCATCCTCATCAAGTATAAGATAATTAGATCCCCATCAGTTCTCATCAATTATAAAATTTTTGGATTCCTTATTCTTAGTGCATCTTCTACTTTTTTCTATTTCCATGTATTATTGTTAATTGAGTTTTCATAGTCCTTGATCATCTCAAACCATATTTATTCCATATTCATATCTTTCCATGTTATTATATACCTGTGGATTTTTTCAACCGAATATATTTCACACATCTCCCCAATGAAATTATGACACCATATTTTTAGAAATAATACCATTTCATCGAAATAGATAACATTAATTGGTTAGTTTTTTCATGTAATTTGAACTTTATGGAAGCATAGTCAATGACATTGACATTATTCATTAACACATACCCTAGTCCCTACTTTGAATCATAATAGAATACCATAAAAAGTTCTCCAATTATTGGTAGTTTGAGAATATATGGATTGATAAGCCTCTTTTTCAACTACATGAATCACCTTTCACATTCATCATTCCATTGAAAATAGACTCCCTTACAAGTTATATTGGTAAGAGGGTTTCAAAAATGTACTTTTTTCTCACATATCGAAGATAATACCCAGTTAACCTAAAGAAAATATGGTTATCTATCAATGTTGATGGCCTAGACCATCATTCAGTTTCATCTGTCATTGAAGGATCTAATGATATCACATTGTTTCTGATGATATTCCCCATTAATGAGACATCATTCAACTAGAACTCACATAGGTTATACCTCATATAGATTTTATCATTCTGTAAGATCTTTAGAACAATTCTTAGGTACTCCTCATTCTCTTCCTCGATTTGGAATATATTATAATATCATCTGTAAAGGCTTCCAAAAATTTTTTGAGGTAATTTCTAAAGACTCTATTAATTTTTTCCATTATGATTTCTTGAGAATTAGTTATTCTAGAAGGAATTATTAAGAAATCATAGTGCCCATACCTTATTTTAAATTTACTCTTGGGGTTATATTCCTTCTTCACCCTTACTATGTAATATCCAGATGAAAGATCAACCTTTGAAAAGTATTTTTTATCCAAATCATAGATCAAAAAATCCATCAATACATGGAATATGATGCATTTTATCTATCATGATCTTGTGGATATAATGATAATCAATGAAAAGGAACATTGTCCCATCCTTCTTCTTGGTGAAGAGACCTAGTCTGCCACATGGTGAAGCACTTGAGAATATGATTCCATTATCTAGATTATTCTGTAGTTATTTCTTAATCTCTTCAAGTTAGACAAAATTGAATCTATATACAGATGTTCATAACAGTAATGCCCCAGGTATAATTTATATTGAAAATTCTACCTGTCAGCTATGAGGAAGACCAAGAAATTCATCAGCAAACACATCAGTGTATTACCTTATAATGTTCATGTATTCAATGATAATCTTTTCTATAGACTCAATAATTTACTCTTGATATTATTTCTCATATATAAAAAATATAAATTCTTGAGATTTTAGTGGTAAAAAATATTCATCTTCATACTTAACAAGTATAGAATCATAGGTTGATACACAATACATAGAGTGATTTCCATATTATGGAAATTTATTTTGGATCTATATATATAAATCTAAACCATTTCGATAAATTCCTAAAATTACACCAAATTGAGTATGAAAAGTTCTCATGGAGAGTATTCACATAGATGGGATGCAATAAATTTCCAATTTTCTAGTTTTCACCACATACTCAACTTACATGCTTTGTGGTGGATTTTGAATAGTTCAACTAATCATCCATGGTTTTAAGGAATGCATCAAACTATAATCAAAAAGTATATTCTCTGTTGTTTAATTGATAACTACCATACCTATCACCACATCATTGTTCAAATCCAAATGAGTAGTTGTGATGGAAAAAGTTTTACCTTTATACCCTGTAGGTTTTTGTTTGTCTCTGAAAACCCTTGTCTTAGTGCATTTATTCTCAAAGTTTCATAGTCCATTGACATTGAATCAATGAAATGTTCACTGGCTGTTGAATGGAGCATTACTTTACTATAAAACATTATTTTGTTTCTAAAGATGGTAATTTCTATGTAGGTTCCCTTCCTTCCCAAACCTGAAGAATTTCCTCATCCCATATAAGAAATTTTTGGGGTTATTCTCTCTGTACCTTTGACGAGTTGAATATTAAAAATTATTAGAACCATTAGATTTCTCTATTAGAACATCATTATTATACTCCACTTCACACTTTTTACCCTCATGGTACCCTTTAGATGATCTAATCACAATTTTCAAATTGATGGAGCATCAGATAATTTACTCATAGCTATAAAAGTCGCATATCACTAATAATTTCATAGAATTGGTTTCTTACCATCAAATAAGTTATCAACCTTGAATTTGGGAGTAATGACAATGCTAGAGGCATATCATCAATTTCTTTTGATGTTTGAATCATACAGATTGATAGATTCATCATATTTTTTCTTGAGGAGAAGGTAATAGAATTCCATTATAAGATTGAGAGAGTGAGGAAAATATTTATCTAACAAAAATTATAGAATTCATTCCATCCCATGTCTTCAATATCTTCCTCAAATTCATATTCTTGATCAATGAACACAACTGATAAACTTATTCCTCCATATGATAAAAATCTAGTAGAACATTATATTTCTCTAAATAATGAAGGTTATAGAATATGTTCTCAATGAAGATGATCCATTGTTCCATGATTAAGGTATCATATGAGCTATTTAATATTGGATACCTTTGTCACATAATGTTCTCAATCGAATTTGGATCCCTCTAAGGGGGATTTCATTAACCTCCTACTCTAGGTTTCTATTCAAAACCTTATATAGCTAATATAGTATCATCATGAAGTTTGTTATTCCTACAACCATTTGGTTGTGAATCAAGTTGTGTAGTCATCACATTTCCCTTCACATTGATTGTTTACTCGATACCTGTAATTTTCAGCCATTTCCTACAATAAAAAAATAGAGATGATTATTTTTAACTAATAAATAGATAATTGGGAATTAAATTAAATTAAATGGATAACTAATAAATTATATTTATTTTTTTAACTTATAAATTTCTAGGCATTAATCGTTGTTATTCGATGATCTATTTCATAACATATATTGTTTTTGGAATTTTATGTTCCCTTAATAATAGTTGGTAATTTGATTATGAATTTACCAAACCATATTCTACCAAGATTGTCAAATTAGGTGTGCAATAAGGCCCTTGGTCATATACCAGGTTACACTGAGTCAGTCCCGACACAGATTTTCGATGTTGTTATCCCTAGGTATGTTTATGCTAGAATAGCAACCACCTGTAGTATCGAGACATGGATGTTTTTTTATGATAAACCACTTACTATATAATTATAAAACATTAGGGATAGATTCTTATAATTAATATTATCCCTAAGGACTTTGCTAGAGTTTTATAACCCTAATCCAATAAATAACTAATTTTTTCCATTGATACCAATTATAACAACCTTTCTCTATATTTGATATTAAAAAATTATTTTTTATATATTATTTAACATAATTAAACCTTGAATATAGAGAAGTATTGTGTATTTTGGAATTAGTATATATAATAACATCTTTAATATGGAATACAACAACATTATTGAGAACCTACTTAACATGCTTATAAAGTTCCATGGCTTTTAAAACTGCATGGAATAACCTTTGAAAAAACATAAGAATTTGGTGATCTATAAGGACCTTTTAGGAATAAACATTGAATATGTTGATACAATTTAGATAATAGTCATATCAATGGGGAATAAAAATTATAGTAATCATAAAACTAAATAATGAGGCATGTTATTAAATGATAATAATAACATGGGAAATGTGGAAATATCTTGAAACAATGCATCATAAACAAATGTTAATGAAAACGCTCCAATAAATCGGGGTGTAAAAAGTACCATAAAGGAATCATGTAAATTATCTGTCCTAAAATGATGTCTCATTAGAATAAACATTACCCAATTCATTGGATTGGTATATAATTATAGGCACACCCATCACTTTCATTTTATTCACATGCTTAAGTGGGCCACATAGATCTTACAACATGGATTCATTCAACATCATATTTTATTCCATTGTAAATGAGTTTGGAATTCATACATATTTTTTCCATTTCAAATAAGTATATGTGTATATAAGTGAACACCCTGGATTTGATATGGGAATGTTATTAACTGCACGATTATTTTGGAATGGAAAATCAGGGGGAATATTGATAGTATAAAGGCGTCACATATAAATTCATAAAATGGGTTAATGAGAGTTAAAGAGTTATATAATAATTTTTATATAAAATGGGATTTAATAGGGTCATTACAAGACTTATTTAAAAATTAGTTATTAGAGATAAAAGGGATCAGATAACAAAGAAACATGAAGAATGGTGAGAAGTTGACCATCCCTTACACGAGTGTGTGACTCCAAATGCTTGGGATGGGCTTCTTGAGATACTAGTGGAACCTTTTAAGGACTATAAATAGTGAAGGTATGATTATGTACATGATACAATTAGTTTTAGTTAAGATAAATGGGATCTTGTGTAGAATTTATATATAAAATGAGGGGAATTCCTTTATTATTTAGGTCACAGAATCTACAAAATAAAATAACCAAAACCACATATAATCCCATGGTTTTTGACAATGGATTATTGAAAATAATATTGGTTATCATTATTTTACATATAAAAGGGATGGATATAATAAAATAAGTACCTTTCATAGGTGGAGGTGAGACACACTCTTAAAGAAATGATTCTAAAACCATAAATTATATAATGGTTTTGAAGGATTCACAATAGATTCATAAAATTAAGAAAATAAAGTAAAAAAATATTTATTTTAAATATAAAAAATATATATGGTTTAGGATACCTTTTATGGTGTTTATTACATCACTTTTCGGTTATTATGTTGTCATAACACATAATCTATATTTATATGGTATTTAATTTTTACGAAAAAAATTGACTATGTCAGATAATTATAAAAAATTCACCATTTGAAACTTTAAATGTTATGATCAAAAAAATAAAATTCATTTTATTTGAAATATTTTCTAAAAATTTGAATTTTCACTTTTCATATAGTAATTGACATTTATTGGGAAAATGATTGGTTTTTAACAATAATAGTTTTTTTAACCCTTATAAAAATTACATTTGACTTTATCAAAATTATATTATCATTTATATTAAATAAAAAACATTTAAAAATAATATATTTTTCAAAAAAATTATTTCAAACTTTCATTATTTCAGTAAAATGAATTCTTTAATTGATTTTTTAATATCAACCAAAAATACCATTTTTGTTTTATTATATCGAAATAAAAATAATTTATAAAGTATCCACAATAGGATGAAATAATATTCATCATTATATACAAAATAATGTGAATTCTCATAATTATATGGTCTTGATACATATCCCTTTATTACACTAGAAAAATCTCTAGATTATGATGCATGGCAATGATACTTTCATGGGGAGGTTCAACGTATATTGTTTGGGTCGTGATCTCTATGATCTTAAACTTCTCTTGTTAACGGTTTCACTCACACTTATATTTTTGGATCTCATCTTGGGATAGTTCAAGAAAAAATCCCATTGATTATATCTCCATTAGAAGCTCTGATAAGTGGGATTCATTAGCTATGATCCTGTTGTTTGAATCCATCACATTCTTTATCGGTGTTAATGAGATTAATTAAAATCCATTATTTATATAAATCATGTGATCACTATTAAATAGATATATTATAAATGGTAATGATATTTAAAGGTATTTTAATAATCATTTGGATATCATAAAACAAAATATGTTCATTTTCATCTATAACGATATTACATAATAAGATATTTAATTAAACAAAAAATGTGATTTTATTTATAACAGTTAGGATCGTTACATTATGTATTCATCATTATTTTTTTTGTTTTAACCATTCATTAACAATTTTTAAAATTATGGTGATATAAATAATATTTACACTTAAGGGTTAAATTATGGTATAATAAAAGGAAAAAACCAAAAATTTAAAATCGTTGATATTTTCAACGTTATCTGAATCACATTGTTACTAATAGTATTTTATGAAATTTAATATAATTTAATAAAATATTATTTCTTATAAAATAACAGTAACATTAATTTTGGAACTATTCATTTAAATTGATTTTTAAAACTATAAAAAAAATAATTAAATTGCAATAAAATTCATCTAAAACTCTCAAATATCATATATTTATCTAAAAAAATGTTTTGAAGAAAAATGGGACCTAATTTTTTAGCAATATCAAATTCTTTTTTTCTGCTTTCTCAAGAACTATTTTTAGGTTACATTAGCATTTAATCAAAATTTATATACACTAAAAGTTAAAAATAGATCACAATGATGAAAAATATTTATTATAAATAAAATGAATGATTTGAATTTAACATATCCTTT
Organism: Viscum album; assembly: GCA_963277665.1. Lineage (NCBI taxonomy): Eukaryota > Viridiplantae > Streptophyta > Magnoliopsida > Santalales > Viscaceae > Viscum > Viscum album. Next base: position 1,553,892,984 of record OY728141.1, read on the forward strand.
ATTTGTCACTATTTTGAATATATAATAGTGATTAAAAGAACTAGTGCATAATTTTTGGCGTTATATTAACTTAAATATTTAATGGTAAAAAACATGTACAAATTGAATAAATTATATATATTATAATATTTCATGATTATAGATGATATATACTCCTCCAATAAAATTATGAAATGGGATAATGTCATTTTTTAATCCTTATCACTTTATTCATATCATTATTTACTTTATTTATCCTTTATTTTGATTACAGAAACTAATAAGTTTACTATAAATAATTTACAAAAATATAAGTGATATATTTTCCAAAATTTGACCTCATTATTCCAAATATTGAATCCATTTTTCACGTTGCAATAAAATTTTCATTATTTATTTTTTTATTAAACTAAAAAACCCTCATGTAAAGATATTTTTTAGATATATTCATTTTTCAATTATAACATGTTTCCATACTAAATTTTTTTTTAAAAAAATAATTGTATATTATTTAATTAATATGAAAATTTAATAATAAAAAATATAATTTTATATACTAAATAATTAAAATAAAATAAAAATCTCAATTATATTCATTGTTTCTTAATATTCATTAAAAAATAAATAAGTTCTTAAAAATAAAAAAATAACATTAATATATTTTAGATTTTATCAAAAAATAATAATTTAATTTACAGAAACTAAAATTATAATAATTTTAAGTTAATATATTTAACTAAACCATATAATACATGAAAATATAATTTGGTATAAAATATATCTTTTTTATTTTGACTAAAAAGTAACTAATATTTTTATAATTAATATAACTCTATAAATTATAATTAATTGTTAATAGAAAATGTATTATTTATCTTCACATAACATGGGATGGTAAATAATTAACCCTCTTTTAAATTGATTCATTGCAATTTTTTCACTTATTAAACAATTAGGGATATCTTTCAGTTCTTGAATTTCCATATTCCCAAGATTCTTTTGAAACAATAAGGGGTTTTTCACCAAACCATAATTTGGAGATTATTTTAATTTCAAAACACATTATCACTAATTTTAATAATTTTAATTGGTTGTTCATTATAATAAATATTATCTTCCATATGAACTATATGGGTTTTCCACACCATAGATGAATTTAGAAATTACATTCTTAACATCGAAACATGAAATAAATTATCTACCTTGAATAAACCTATCCATTGAATAGGAAAATCATCCATCACTCTCTATATTTCCATATGGTCCAACAAAGCATGTACTTATCATCACCCGCTTTTCAAAATGAATAACTATTTTCCAGGGAGACATATAATATAACCATAATAACCTACAACAAAAGAATTATCCTTTACCATGTTATCTACCTATATTGACTTCTAAATTTGATCCATCCTCATGTAATTTTAAATTTTCAACACCATATCATCTATATCATCTAACAAATATGGTCCAAAAAATTATATTCTCCTATATTATGCCAAAAATTTACGAGTCTGATACAACATTCCATAAATTCCTCAAAAGGTTCCATCTGTATATCATCATAAAAACAATTATTATAAGAATACTCATCCTATGAATGATAATGATTAAAAATTACAAATTAATATGTTAATCATTCATGAATCATGTCTTCTATGGCTAGAATCATTCAACCAATATATCCATCAGATTGAGGATGAAAAAGTGTTTTAAAATTTAACTCAGTTTCCAATGACTTCAGATGTCCTTTATAAAATATAGAAGTGAATATTAGACCATAGTCAGATACAATTGAGAGAGGATCTTTATGTATCCTTACAATCACCTTGTGGTATAGTGATGATATATTTTCAAAATACATAGTTTCTTGAATCAGATGGAAATTGAGATATTTTTTAAGTCAATCAGTAATAACTCAAATTGCATTATTACCTTTAGTAACATATAGTAATCCCACTATAATATCTATAGATATATTTTAACATTTCCAATCTGGTACTAGAAAATGAAAATAAATCCCCTTTGATAATTTTCATTCATTGTTAATATGTATAAAATATAAAACTATCATGGTAAATATTAAAAACATAGTTTTTTATTACATCACGTCAGAAATACTCTAAATTGTCTTTGTACATCATAGTGATACCATGATGAATAGAAAACAAGGAAATAAGAGTAACAATAAATAATTATATGTTCAACTAAGAATCATATAACCCACATAATTTCTTTCCTTATACCGAAATACTTTTTTTATAGAAATTGAATTCATTAGACATAAACTTTATAACAAATTATACTTTTTCCTATTATGCACTACCAACCTTATGAGATAAATTAATTAATTTTGATACAGAAAAATATTCCTACATCTACAACAAAACCAATTATGTTCTAATATTCCAATTTTTAATTCAAAAAATCTTCAATTCACTAACCAAAGGGTACTGTAACAAATTTAATATGGTCAAGGTTTCATGATCATTATGACTTAAAGTAGGTGCTACTTGTTATTTTTATTTTTCAGGATGATAAAGGATCATTAAATATAATCTTTGATTATTTTTATCCATCATCTGAGATACCTATCAAATTCATTCTATGTGAATGTGTACTGCTTAATTTTCTGATATTTTTATATTTCACACTATACTCCCACAAAATATTTCAGCTAAATTTCTTAAGAAAGAAGCACAACATATAATTCAAGATCATGTGTATGATAAATTGGCTCATGAGGTTTCTTTTAAAATGAAGAATAATCAATTAAATTATCATTCTATATCATAAACCAACTATGAACCATGAAATAATCATTGTTTTAGCTGAAAAAATACCCATTTCTATAATAAAAGTCCCAAAATGGACCATTCACCAATATTCAATTGAATTCCTAAATAAATAATAACATTATTTCAAATAGATAATTTAACACATTTTAAAGTTATCATTTTTAATTGGTTGATAGTTGAGGAATGTTATTTATAAACCTCATGTAGTAACTAGAGAAACAATGAAATATAAAACTACTAATAAATTTTTTCATCTTGGAAGTTCTACAAAAACCTTAGTATATAGAAGGATGACTATTATTCCATCTTTATATACAAAATTCCAAATGAAAGAATTTTTTTTAACACTTACTAAATTTTCTATATAGTTTTTTTTATGCTTATTAAAAACATTTTTACGTCTCATTTAGGATCCTAATGAATGTTATAGTTTACAATATACCTTCAATAAATGCAACCATATAATTTTGTAAATAGACATGAAAAGCACTTTTAAAAAGTCTTATACATACATATAGTGCATTTGAAAACTCAAAAATAATGAATAAAAACTCATAATACCCATATCTATTATTAAATATAGTTTTTGAGATATATTTCTTTTTCCCCTTCAATATATGACACACCAATTTGAGATCAATAATTGATAAATACTATTCTCTATAGATATGAACAAAAAAGTTACCCATTTGATGAAAAATGATACATGTTTCAATATTTATGTCATATCAAGATTTGTAATCAATAAAAATTATCAGTGATATATCTTTTGTTTTTATGAATCGAAATAGAATAACCACATGGATAACATCTAGTTATAATGAACCCTTTACAAAGAAAATCATATTACTTTTTAGTTCTAAAAGATCCACCTGAGCCACTTGTTATGGGGGTTTTGAAGTACATTTCACATCAATAACTAACCAAAAATTTAATTCAACCTCTAAAATAGGAACAAAAATAGTAAATTAACTAGGTGAAACATCCATATTTTCAGTAACTTATAGTAAATCACTAATATGAATAGATTCGTTCATTTCAAAAACATTATATTAGTAAAATTCACTATCATCTCTAATCGGTTTATCATCTTATTAATATTTTAACTAAGGTATCAAATCATTGAATAAATAAAATATTATCTCTAGAATCTATTATAACATGACACGCTAAAGAAAAATCCAACACATAATAAATTAAACACTATAATGGGTAGTTAAATAAGATTATATATATCACTGGACTAATAATAATTGTATAAATATTCTTATAAATCATTGTTTCTTTATTATTTCCACTCATATATTCACTCTATGTTCTATAAAATCTTCATGATGTGATATTTTTATTTTTCAAAAACATTTCTTAGAAAAGAAGGTATGTGATTATCAAATGTAAAATTTAGTATGGTAATAATTAGAATAAAAATGTAATATTATTTTCACCACTTCATTTGATGATTCAACAACAACTATAGTAGTATACGATTATTTTAACACTTTTTTGTTTTTAATTCTTATGATTTTGATCCTATTTAACTATAATTGAAAATCACCCAACTAATTAATATTAAATGTTTTTTCAATTAGATTCACATTATTTATATGATCACATTTCTTATACTCACCAGCCACATGTCAAATAATTCACATTGATTAAAATTCCCATAATTTACCATAAATTTCCTAGGTTAATTTTAGCACAATTATTTGATTGTTGGAATAATATTTTCTTACCTACAGATTTCATTGATGAATTCATACCTATTTCCTTCTATCCGGTCTTTTTTTCTTCTTTTCATGGAATACATGATCATTGAAAAATCTATTTCTATATTCTCAGTAAACTGGAAAATTTTCTCAGTGTATTTGAATTCATTGGATGCTAATTCTCACAAAAATATTTTTTTCCAAAACCTGACTAAAACAAATTCATCATACAATCAATATCCCTAATAAAGTGTGTTAAATAAATGGTAAAACTTGTAAAATTTGGCCCATATAAAACTAATAAATATTTAAATTTTTTATCTACTTCCATGAATTGTTTTACATTCATTAATTAGAAACATTAGGTAAATAAATCTATATAAAAATAATCATAAATGTATCCCATACCATGGAATCAACAGTGTCACATTATCTAGTATTCATAATGAAAGGATTGCATCTATTAGAATAAACATCAAAATTATAAGTTTTATGGGTTGCCATTTGGATTTCTGAAATCCTTGTAAATTCAAAAATATTTTCTATAGAATTGATACATCCTTCATGTACCACTAGGTTTGGATATCAATTTAATTCTCTTGGTTGTTGTATCATACAATAATATACTATCATCATTTTCCTCTATGGTATATATGGATTCTCCCTAGCATGAATACCCCACCATTTATTTATTTCATCAACTGATCCATTACTATACAAATAATGAGCAGTTCAAGTTCCATGAATTCAATGATGATTATTTTGAATGATAATTTTTTCTCAATTCCTTCCTACTAAAATTTCTCCAATTTTTACTAGAAATATATTGTGGAAAAAAATTATTTTAAAAAAGCAGCATGTTAATCTATAAATTATATGTCATTTTAATGGAACCATAAGTTATAATCCATTAGGGTTATTCTATTAACATTATCCTAATATATAATGTTAATAAAAAATATATGATACAAAATATAAGGTATCGGTGTTAAAAATAACTTTCTAGTCACTTTATAAAAAAATTTATTTTCTTTTATTCTAGAATATCATTTATTTTTGTTTTCTAGAGAATTAGATCATCACCATTACACAAATGTTTATAACATTGCAAGGTAAATACTTTTACATAGTATGCATTTTTTCCATTAAATAATACACTAAAAAATAAATTATATTACTTTACATGATCTATCATCACAAATTTGATCTTTCCTCATTATTTTACCTACAAATCATTAAAAAATTATTAAAAACATTTTCAAAAGTTGTATGAGAATAATAATCCGAGTAATAGACATATAAGGATAAATATTGAAACATATTACTCAATTTTAAAACCATTGTATCATTAAATGTGTTTTCTTATAAATGTTGGACTCAATGAAATGAGCTTTAATTCCCAATGTTTTTCAAAAAATAGTTTATAAGAATAAACTAGGAAATTTCATAACCATGATCATTTCGTAGAAAACATGATAACCACTGAAAAAATTATCATCAAATATAACATTTTTACCCAAAAGTGTATAATAATATCTTTAAAACAAATGATATTTCGTATACCATTTAAAATTAATGGCTTCCATGAAAAATACTAAACAATACTAAAAAATCATGTATTTTAATTGGGGAATCATCTTTATATAACTAATCTAAAACCCTTATAATTGGAATTACCATATTGTTGACATGAAAAATAATTATATATAGAATATAGGCATTTCTTAATGCATCAGAGAGCTATAACGGGGATTCCCATTTTATCATGATCTATAATAGGGATCCACACATAATATAGTGAGTTATAATGGGGATAAACCATTCACATAATAAAAACATCCAAGGACCATATTATAAATAAAAATATCTAATTTTTCACTATTTTACCATAAAACCATTGAAAACTCTTTCGAATCCATATAAAAAAATATTTTAAATTAATGAAATACACATTCCATTTAGTATTTAATTATTAAAACATAAATAACCAAGAAAAGGGAAATAAGGTTTTCTCATCAAGGAATATAAAAAATCATTTAAAGGATAGAAAATAAAATAATTTTTATGGAAGTGGGAAATCCATTTTCATTGTATATGTTAAACTGTAACATTTATTTTGTCCTTTTGTCAAGTGTTCCATATATATCATTTCAAAATATTGTATTTTAAAACACATGAAATAATTTTAAAAGGAATAAAAAATTCTTTGAAAATATTTTATGTCAATATATAGGTTTTAATATGATATTTTTTTAAAAACATGGACATGGGAAAAAATCACTGAGAGGGAAAAGTTAGTATTGAATTTTAAAATAAAGACTAACCTTGAGTCTAACTCATTAATTATGTTAGTTATCATCCAAAAAGATAAAAAATATGTTAATTAATTACTTTTGTAAGAACGTTTTTCTATTTTATTATTCCTTATATTTAATCTCTTACCATAATATATTCAATAACTAAGTCATATACATTAACTTCATATATTTTCATGATATTTAGCTCATACATATAACATTACATGGGTAGGATAACTATGGTTGAAGAGGATATTATTCCATAATTAAAAATAATAATAATAGGGGAATAATTAACATTTTTATAGATTAATTATACTTTAATAAACAATAATGAATGGTTATTATGAAAAATAAACTATGTTAAAATCATGCAGACGGTAGCCCAACCGTATGCATGAGTACCATATTTATTTTTCACTAATCCTTATGTAAAGAAGGTATATATTATTTTAATTTTCATAATGTTAATGATATCAAAAATATTTTATCATTTATCTAAATGAACTTATTTATATAGTCCATGTGATGTGGTGATAAAAAATCAATCACATCACTTTTAGAGGTGGTAGTCCACACTTAAACACAAATAATGTTACCATTTTTCAGTGAATGGAAATTTGAGAATGTAAATGAAATATTAAATTTTAATAAATATAAATATGTAATTAATATGAAATTATGTAACTTAAATAAATCATTACAACCAGTTGTGATAGATGCTGATATAAAAAGAATTACATCAGTTCACGAGGTGTTACTTTATTGTACACAAGAACAACGGATTTCGTTGACATTTTATGGAGGTTTGAGAATCATGTGGGTTATTTCATTATAGTAATAAAATATCTATATATGGGAAATACTTATGTTATTATTTCATCGTGGATGAATAATATTTTATGGTGGGGAAGATGATATTAAACAAAAATTCTCAGTTAAGAACTAGAAAACTTTTTCAAAAAAACTCTATGTTGTACCAAAAAAATTAAACAAGGATTCTTTTAATCAAAATTAATCCTATTGGGGTTGAGTAGATAATTATGGAATATATTTTTGATTTTATTGTATAAAACAAGTTGATATTTACAATTGGTGAAATGAGAAAATTTGGTTCCCTTTTATAAGAGTGGGAATGGTCACTCATGGAATTTCTTAAAATATAAAATTTTTGTAAAGTTACAGTGATGAAAAAATGGATCCAAATTGATAATATATTATGATAATATGAGGACTGGTTGAAATATGATCATAAAATAATATTTGGACTAGTATGTATTATATTTTTACCATTGTAATTTTTTTTAAATCTTCTTTAACACTTATGAAAATTATAGTGATATTAAAATCTTTGAATCATTAGTGGTTAATATTGTTAGTATGAATGGAAAAAGGGAAATAATTTTAAAATGAATTATATTTTAAATCTTATCCCAATTAAATGGATGGTAAAATTATATTTATTAATTTAATTCTATTTAATAAAATAGCTTTTATTATAAAAACAACATTAAACTAAATTTTAGAACGATTTATTCAATTTGAAATTTTAAACCAAAATAAAACAATATAATTCAAATAATATTTATCCAAAAAACTCCAATTTTTATTGTTTTTTAATAAAAATTACGGAATACCAAAATCTCAGAAAATGATAACTTTTTTGACTATTTATAATTTTCTTATATATTTCTTTTCTTCATGAATAAGAACTGTTTCAATGTTTTAAAATAATTTAAGGCAATTATTTTTTCTGTAAAAAATAATTCACCATGATAAAAACAAATAATTTATATTTTAATGAATATTTTTAACTAAACAATTCCATTATTTATCAATTAAGTTCCACTATCTCGGTTCCCCACAACTCCTCAAGAACATCTCCACAAATTGTAGAGGATAAAAACTAGTAATAAGGGCATAGGGTGTGTCCATGGGAAGACTATGCCCTCACTTTCAATAGTGAAGCACAATGGATAAATATAATGAAAAAGGAAAATTGAGGAATAAATTTAATAATGAATGGAACAATATAAGAAGACCGAGTAATAAACAATTGAAGAAATTTATAATCTTATACAAAACCTAATGATGATATGTGTCATGTTTCTATAAAGATAAAAAAATATGGATACAAAGAAGTAGATAATACATGTTATACAAAAGTAAAAAAAATTATTCAAAAATTCCATTCATCCTAAGATCTATCTCAGTTATCTTCTACCCAGCTCTATCTTGATGCAAGCTAGCAATTAAGTGTTTAATGTGTAATTCTTACTTTTTTCAAAACCTATATACATTTAATTTACCCATGTACCAAGAGAGGCATGGATAGGGAGTGAGAAAAATATCAATAGGGAACTACTAATGGTGTCTATAAAATCTATTCCATTTAATATTAACTAAAATTATGTACAATGTAAAAAAGTAAAGCAGTACACAAATGTAAATACCCTAGTACTTGCTCCATTGCTTGGATTGTGTTTGAACATGTAACTAGATCATTTATTAATTAAACTATAGTTTACATTATTATTTCATGTGAGGTATAACCAGAAATAAATTCATGATGTGAGAATGATAATAATATGGAAGTATCCAAGATGTTACAAGAAACCAATGATGACAAACATAATGAAGAGGCACCCGGGTAATAATGATGGTATTCTTGACTTTAAGTATAGTGACAATGCTTCTCCATATATTTCTATTATATAATTTTAATGATAAGAATCAAAAAAAAACATTACATGACCAGGATACAGATATTTAGTGGCCAGGGAAAATTAGGGCCATACATAACATTTACAAATTATAACATTAATATTTATTTAATTCCTTCTTCTCAAGCTTCCTAGAGGTTTTCAAATTCTCTTTAGTTTAGATAATCATCTGAGAATATACATCAAAAAGAGTGATATTAAATACCCTTAAGAGGATATATAAGAACAAGAAATAATATAACATGGGGTGAAAAATCATTATCATCATAACATAGTAACTAGATCATAATCATGAAAGGAATAATTAATAAAAGTCTTGGAATTTTAATATGCATAAAAATAAAACATCATGTCTTAGTGGTAAACTACTAAACATAGATGTGAAAAAATATAGCATCATATTCTTGAATCATTCCCTTTTCTTATGAGATACATCACATTACCCAATTAATTGGAGTGCTATATAAATTCAGGCACACCATTCATATCATAACATATGCATTACGCTATATAATTCTATGTTCTCCCCTCACATTAAAACATTTACATTATCATGCATGCCACTTAGAACATATAATAATATTGGGAATTAAATTACCCATGGGAAGGAATGGATTTAATTTCATAAAGAATACATTAATAAACTTGGGGCTTCCAAATAAAAGAGGGAATATCATACATGATATAAGAATCATCAACCTTGAGTAAAGAAGAAACAATCTTGGGAAGTAAAATGTGTGTTTTTTTAAGAAGAGTTTTTTTGGAAAGCATGAACTCAATTATAAAACATTTAAATTCTATAAAATGTAATATTCTGATGAATAAATGATATTAAAGTAATATAAATACTGAAAATTGGGTGAAAGAGGGAAACCCCAATGAAATATTGTCGGGTTTGAGAATTCTCTTTAACATATGTCTAAATTATTTATTCTATTTATTATCATATATAATCACATTTGATTATATAATTGACTATAACAGAAATATTTATACATGAATTTCATTAATTATGGTTTTATTATTTTCATTTATATTCTTTGTGAATATTTATAGAATTTAATTTCATCGTTTGGGAGAATTTGTTTTCAAGGTTTTCATGACCGGTTCACTTGTATACATGAATGGAAGTTGGTGAAAAATGAAGATATGTAACACCACAAAATTTTATAAAAAATATTCTTTTTAATTTTATTAATGTCTTGTGTTGTACGCTACACCAAAAAGAGTTTTCACAACACTCATCCTTGACTTTCCTTGCATTACACGCAATCGCGACCTTCCTTGATAACGTGTGTAGTACGCAATACCGAGTCTCACTAAACAACGATATGCTATTATTAAAACTAGTCGTTATGAATAGTAATAACCACTTTTGGAAATTTTGTAAATTTTATTTTTCAAAATGGACGTCATTTTTGGATTCGGAATATCGAAATTGGCTTAGGGTAAAATTTTGGTAATTTTCGGATAACTTTCATTTTCTGATGAATAGTTAAAATTACTAAATTTTATTTAAAAACAACCTTTTTAATAGAAATAAGTAATAGTGATAAATTATTAATTTGAGTGGTTTTAAATTATATTTAGATTATATTTTTTCAATTTAATACAATTTTGGTCATTGGATGTAATTTCACATTTAAACCAGACATAAACAAGTGTCAATCTTTTGATAGTTATTATCTCTTAAGAACACACTATTTGTTTTGACGATGGGAATTAATTTTTAAATTAATTAATGGAACATATATGTTTTGAATTTGGTAAAATAGACATCATTTTTGAGTTCATAATATCAAATATACATTAGGCCTAATTTATGGTATTTTTCTAGAAACTTTCATTTTTTGATGAATAGTGAAACCACTAAGTGGTAGTTAAAAAAATGAATTTTTTATAAAAATTAATTTTACCGCTTCTGTGAGTAGAATTTTAAAAATCCGAGAAACACGGTTGATTTCAGTAAGTAAAATGTGGTTCAATGAGATGAAAATATTTTTTGGTGAATAGTAACTTTTTACATTTTTTTACCACGGTTAAAAGTAAATAGGGTAATTAATGGTAAAATTGATATTATTATTACCCTATCACATGTCCTAATTCTATTGGATAAGTGTGATTCGACCAAAAACAACCTGAGGAATAAAATATGACCATTTAGGCCCACTTGGATTAGATTAGGACATTTATTCTTAATTTATTTAAAGAAGGGTTAAAATAGTTAACTTCAAAGTTTAATAAGTAGATAATTTTTAATATAGGGTTATACATAAAATAAATTCGACTATAAATATTAATTAGAAATCGAAAAATATTTCCTATATAATGGTATTTTATTTGTAATTTTTAGACATTAAATAATTTAATTTATTTATGACACAACGATGATGCAGTAATTATCTTATTAATAAAATATTGACATAATTGATGATATAAATACACAAATAAATGTAATTTGATACTTTTAATAAATTAAAATAATTTTCTAGGTTAATATGACATGTTATTATTGATTTAATTATCTTGGTTCTAACTACTCATTCTATTATAATTTTTACAAAAATCAATTACCAAATAGTGTCAAAATTGACATAAAATAGTTTTTAAAACAAATATTATATTATTAATTGATATTTTATTCTTAAAAATATATGGTTCGGCCAAATGACTTAGATAAGGCTATATATATTAATAATAAAGAACTTGGGGTTCGTTTGGCTTGTTATAGTAAGTTTGTTAACCTTATAGTGTAAGAAAACAAAAAGACAAGGTAAAAGTAAAATTATTTAACTTAAAGTTAAATCTAAATGATAAGGTTAAAATAGAAATATAAACTTGTATGAATTCTATTTGATGAGAGTATTTAGACCCATACCCACCTTAGCTTCGAAATATATCAATTTGGAGCTATTTAAAACCAAATATGACTTTATAATAAAATAATATTTTTAGTTTTTCCAAAGGTGCCCCTCTCCTCCCTTATAAAAGGGAACCACCTTCCGCTATTCCTCACACCACTTTGAGAATTCAGGCTCGGCCAAACCCTACCAAATTCTCTTCTACATTTCCCTAGCAACATCCTAGAGGTCCTGGTCTAATTCAAAGACCAATATTAGTGCCCTAAGAGGAGGTTTCAAAGAGGCGTATCGAAGAAGAGGTAATTTCTTCTATTGATTGTTTCAAACTTCTTTCTTCTTCAACTTCTTCTTATTTAGTTGTTTCATTATAAAGTAATAACATCAGTATCACTAATATACTTATATGTTATTATAAATATTAATAAACCACATTTCACCTTCTATCCATCCTACGGAAAACAAAATCACCGCGCGTGTGTACGTACGGAATATCGTCTCCACGTCGTGGTGTAATCTGTTTTTCCACCAACACCTTACATGGATGGGTATTATGGTGTAAAGAATAACTATACATAGTTATAATAACATCATAATGATTCTGATATATTGTATCATCCACTCCAATTCATTTCAATAATTATGGAAATGATATCATCGCTCGTGCGTACGTACGGACTACCGTCACCACGACGCGATGAGATTCATTCTCCATGTTAACCATTTAAGAATGATTATAAAGTATATATAAGAAATAATAATGAAATATATGACATTATAAATCTACTGTATTTATGTATATATATATATATGTATTTCATCTACTTAATTCCATTCAACTCAATAAGGAAACGAAAACAGTGTTCATGCGTACGTACGGCCTACCGTCTCTATGAACAGTGTATTTCATTCCTTTTATCGATCTATAATATATATGTATATGATGAATATATATTACATATAAATAATTTTTTACATTCTGGAATTAATTAAATCAGGTTATAAATAATAATATCAAGGACAACAAGTCCAAACATGTACGATAAATAAAACGATTTTACCCAAAACGCTCTTTAACATGGAATTTTCAAAAGAACGGGTAATATAAAGTCATAAGTGAACCATATATGATATCATAACAATTAATATGATTCTATAATATGTAAATGACATTATTTAAATCATCATACAAAATGTTAGGATACGTACGAAGCATATCGGATGTAAGTTAAGGAAAAGTCTTGCAATCTCATTTTTATCCGAGATTGTTTATACTTCATAATTTACTGGGGAATAGTTATCATCAACATCCATGTTGCCTCAATATGTAATATTTATCTCCTTATACAATTGTTTAAATCCAATTTTACTCTTCGGTGAGTTTTTAGTAAAATATATGAGAAGAATCTTTTGTCGTTTTTTGTACGAGGTACTTTTTGACTTTTCTGACAAAAGTACGAGAAGAATGTTTTTTTAACTTATACGGTAGGAACAGATTTTCATAGTTTTATAAAGCCTTATTTTCATGAATCTTATTCCAAAAGATTTCATGACTATTTTCAACAAAATCTCTTTCTTTTAAAATTTCATGACATTTTGTGAAAATAAAATGATTTTGAAGAAGAAAGGATATTTTCCTCAAGAATTCATTTCAAGTGTTTTTATCAAAACCATTTTCCATCTAAGATGACATTATTTCATATGTGTATGGTTCAAGTATAAAGTCTCTATGATTTACATGGTTTCGCTTTTCTTATTATGAAATGATATCCATTTATTTTATATGGATTATGTTATGAAGGGATGATGTTTATGAAAACCATTCTATTCGTTGGGTTATGATGAATGTTATAAGTTTATTTTGTGGCACAAGTAAGAATGATTTCATTATGAGATGGGTGGGACCTATATATCCCTCCAATGCATTGGGTAATGATTTATATCTCATAAGATAGACATGGTTGGAATGGTAAGTTAATCCAGTTCAGTGTTACAGGACTGAAACGCGGAGTGAACTCGATTCAGAAAGGGACTTTGTCCACTAAGATGGTCTTGGCAGCAATGCCTTGGCTACTATGGAAATCATGACATGTGATGAATGGTTTCCACAATTACATGTTTTATTCCCATTCTATTTTATCATGGTTGATGTTCCATTATGATATATTCCTTATGTACTTTCACGATTTGTGTCTTTGCTCAAGATTTTGATGTTTAAATTTCATGTTCATGTTTTTTCTTTCAAATGATTATGGATTGTTTTATGTTCTCTATGTTTGCCCTTACTAAGCATTTGAGCTCACCCTTTTTATGTTTTCCTTTCCCTTAGGATTAAAGGAAATATTTTAGGTAAGGAAACAAAAAGTGGAAGATCTTTATGGGAGATGTTGAAGATCATTTACCACGATTAGAAGATTACGTTCCGAGTTTCCAAAGACACTAAACTATTATGGTCCTTGTGTGTGTGTTTTTGTTATGTACTAAGTATTCCGCAAAAGTAATGTAATGTCAATGTATGTCAAGATTAGGTTCTCTACAAGATAAATATCCATAATCATTATTATATGATTTTAATGATCATCCATATGTTCCAATGATCATACAATGAATATGGTTATATGTAATGAGTATGAATAATTATATATGAGTTAATGATGATTGTTTTAGGTTAATTTTGGTGGTTTTTCGATCACGATGGTTTTGTATTATTTTATCATTTATTATTATCTATATAATTTAGTTTTATAACATAAATATGGTTTAAAATATTTTTTAAAATATTTTTAAATAATTAAAATTGTTTCATTAACATCTATGAAGGTTTTAATATAAAATTAAAGGGCATCACCCATGATGTCGGTAAATGGACACATCACGGGTGGCGATTTAATTCTTAGTGTAAAAGATAGAGAGGATGGAATTTCATAATGGATATTACATTAACATGATATAATAAAAGTATATAAATAATAATAGATTTATCATTCCATTTAGATGAAGTAATGTTAGGATGAGAGAAGAAAAAAAATTAAAAGAAAAGGAAAGAGGATTTTACCTCTTAAATATCCCATCCTTGAGAGCCTCCTTAGGGAAAAGGTTTTGTACAGTTTGTGAGACCAATATCTCATGGACATGGGATAGAAGCTTGGGTAGACGTTTGTGATGAATTTGGACAATGTTCAAATCATTAGAGGTGTGAGGAGAAGAGTGGGTGATGGGTGGTATTTATAGTGGAGGATAAGGGTGTTTTCTCATTATTTAATTCAATAGTTTTTTTATTTTATTTTTCAAGAGAAGAAATAGTATTTAATATTGAGGATAAATAAAGTAATTCCAACATCTGAGTTTTAACCAATGGTCATTACATTAGCGATGACCCAATGAATAGTGTATTTAATTTTAAATGTACATATACAGTAAATTATCCAATTTTACTAGTCACCAAAAAATCAAGTATTTTAGAAAAATCCCAAAAATTCACCATAATGTTTTTTTGTATAGAATTAATTAATTAACTTTATTTTATGGAATTAATTATCTAAAGATGAGTAATTTAATTTTTAATTAAAAACATCATTTACTTGAAAAATACTGATTTTAAAATTATAACTAATTTTAAAACACATTAAAAATTACTTAAGTTATCATTAAATTATATTATAATCATAAGACATAAAAATATTTATTTACAGATAAATTTTAAGAAAATCAACTTTCTTTTAAATTATTAAATTAAACATAATATTTTACTTATATATTTATGAATTAAAAAATATGAACACTTAATTAATAAATTTTACAATATATATTTACTTATAATATGATATAATTATATAATATTGTAACTTATAGGATGGATAATCTGTATTTATAAATTAATTGGTGAGGTTATTATTTAATTGTTTGGTTTACTATTCATAAGGGTCACATTATTATTCGAATGGTCAAATTGATATTTCATCTGTATAGGTTCTTTAGCCACTAAAAATACCAATTATTTAGTTCATTAATGTTTTATTATGATTATATTGTGTTAGTAATGTGATTTTATTGGATTATATTATGTGTCGTAATTATCATAAGGGAGATATTATATTGATTAAATTTAGTTCGTTACATTATTCCCCTTTTAAAATTTTACACTCAAAATTTCATTTTACATAAACAGGTGAGGGTAATTCTCCTTCATCATCTCCTATGATTCCAAAGTTTCCTCTTCATACTTATGGTTCATCTAAAAAACATTGACAAGGTAGGTTGTCTTGTTTTGTAGATCCTTATCTCTATGTTCCTGAATCTTTAGTGGGTTATCCTTGTAAAATAGATCATCTTCAAACTATACCACCTCTAAGTTCAATACATGTGAGGGATTTGGTATGTACTACCTCATAAGTGATACATGGAACACATCATGAAACTAAGCCAGGTTTGGTGTAAGTAAAAAATGATTGGCCACCACTCCAATGTGATCAAAGATCTCAGAGGGCACAATGATCATTGGGCATAGCTTCCCTTTCATTCCAAACTGCATTACTATCTTCCATGGTGATATTTGATGGAAGAATTTATCTCAACAATCAAACTCTTGGTCCCTTAGATAGTTTTCAACATAGATATTTTTATGAACCTAAGAATCTTTGATATGTTTTTGGATAGCTTGAACCATCTACGACATCTCTTACTCAAGATCATGTTCACGTAAATTTCATTCTCCAAATTTATCCAAATAGGATGGAGTTCTACATTACTTTCCATATAGAGCTTCATATATAGCCAACTGAATACTCAAGTGGAATATATTTCGTAATGAGGACTCAACCAATGGGTGATTCTGATCCCATCAACCTTTGAATACTAAAGAGCGTACTCTTCACTTATATTCGAGCATTTAAAAAGTTCATTCAGATTATCCATCTATTTGGGGGTGATAGGTTGTGTTGATATTTAATTGGGTACTAAAATCCTATAGAAGACTCCTCCTGATTTTTTATGTGAACATTGGATCATGATCAGAGACAATTAAGAGTGGAACCCCCATATTCTCACTACTTCATTCACATATATCGTTTAATGTTTTTCAAGAAAGATGTCTTTTGGAAAAGAGATAAAGTGGGCATCATTTGTGAGTTGGTCCACCACAACCAATATCCCATTATTTCGTTTGGATGTTTTTTGAAGACCCGTGAAAAATTCCGTATTGTCATTCTCCCTTTTCCACATGGGTTTACGAAATGGTTACATCATCAATTTTTACTTTATCGCTCGACTTTAACTTTTTGACATATCATGCACCTTGAGATATACTCCGCAATTTCGTTCTTCATGTCATCCCACCAAAAGTGTTCTCAATGATCACGATACATATTGGCACACCTGAGATGGATAGAGAATGTTGATCTATGTTCATTATCCAATAGAACAATCTTTATCCCGTGTGATGAAGGCACACAAAGTCATTATCCAAAATGAATCACACTATCATCATTGATATGGAACTCTTGAATTTTACCTTTCATTACTACATTTACATTCTTTGTGAACTCCAAATAATCCATTTGTACCTCCAAAATATTATCTTGGATAGATGGTTATGCCACCATTTGGGAAAGGTAGGATGTATTCCCCACCATTATGATTTCCAATACCATCTCTTTCATGTCTTAAAAGATAGGGTGTCTCACAATCCTCAACACGAAAAGAGTAGATGGTTCTTTAATGCTAAGAGCATCATCTACCTTGTTTTCCTTGACAAGATGATAGTGAATAGAGAAATCATAGACATTGATTATCTCTAACCATATCCTTTAATGAATGTTGAGATCCTTTTGTGTGAATATATACTTTAATCTCTTTTGATCATTATATATAGAACACGTCTCACCATAGAGTTAGTGTCACTAGATTTTCAAGGTAAAAATCACATTTCCTTACTTCAGATCATGTGTGGTGTAGTTAATCTCATGGATCATAAATTGCTGTGATGCATAGGCTATCAAAATATCGTTTTTCATGAGTACACCACCCAATAATTTCATTGAAGCATTGCAAAAAAACACGAAACATTATCCAAATATTGGCAGTCTTAGTACAAGTGTGGTGATCAGACTCTTATTTAGTTCCTTGAATCCTTCCTCACATTCTTCCATCCAAACACAATTTACCCCTATCCTTGTTAACATAGTTATAAGGCTTTACAATTGTGATAAAGTTTTCCCAAAAATGTCAATATTACACTGCTAACCAATGAAAACTATGGAATTATGTGACACTAGAGGGTCATGGCCATTCCACAATTTCCTTTTTTTAAGGTTCCACAAGATTTCCCCCACTTGTGATCACATGTCCCATGAATGTGACTTTAAGCATAAAAAATTCACATTTTCTAGATATGTTGTATAGCTTATCCTTATTGTTTCCACCACATGCCCTAGTTGTTCTTCATGTTACTCCATTCTCTTGGATTATATGAAAATATCTATAATAAACACTAAAAAATATTATGGTAATGTCTAAAGACAATATTCATCAAATACATGATGATTTTAGGGGTATTAGTAAGTTTTAAGGTCATCAATTGAAACTTATGGATCCCATAACATATATAGAAGGTGGTATTCTGAATATCTATCTTCTTCACTATTAGTAGATGACATCCAAAATTAAGATCTTCCACTGAGATGTAATTATCTCCTCACAGTAGGTCTAAAAAGTAATCAATCATTGGAAGCAGATACTTGATCTTTATGGTGATCTTTTTGAGTTCCAGATAAATGATGCACAACTGTGTTGATCATTCCTTCTTCATGATAAGGGGAACTATATTACGCCATGGTGATTCACTAGGTCATGCAAACCCTTTATCCAAATGGTTGTAAAGATACCTCTTTAACTCCTATAGTTCTATATGAGACATCCTATAGGGACACTCTGAGATATATGTATCTCCATGTATGAGTTCTATTCATAACTCTACCTTGTGATCTGGGGGATGTTTCGGTAACACTTCAGAAAATACATCACTATTTTTCTTCATGATAGGAATCCCCCCTTGGTTGATAACTTCCTTTAATGCAACCATTTGAGCGAGGTATTCTTCTTTATATGGACCCAACACCCACACCATTGATAGATTTTAAAATGTATGTTCATGCTTTTATATTAATTTTATAGGAGCATGGGATGGTTCAAAATATCAAAAAAGATTTCCTTTTTCTAACAGTTACTAAGTGATTTATATAATGAGATCAATCCTGCCACAGTATAGTGTCTAATTCTAGTAGAGGATGTATTAATAGATTAATTGGAATAATATTCCCAAATATATCAATAAGAGAAGATTCAAAAACTTTGGTTGCAATTATTTCACCCCTAGGTGTTTTTATGAATATATTTAGATCGTGGTTTTTGGGCATCAATTCAATAGTTCTATAAAACATGCAACATATAAAATAATTCCTTAAAGCAAAATCAAATAGAAAAATTTCCATTATTGAGTGAATAAGAAGTTTACCTTGTATGGATTCTTTTTTATTTCTACCATTTATTAGTATTGATGACATAAGAATTTCTTTTCTCCTTCAGCTATGGGGCATACTAATGACAATTACCCTTTCTGACTCGATGTTTTCTGAACTAGATTTCATAGTTCCCTTGATCCCTAAATTTGTATAATTGGACCATGGGTGGTTCACTCCATTCCACCACCACATTGTCCTTCTTGGTGGCCTTTTATCCCATAGTGTATGCATTTCCATATCCATTTGAGGCAGTTCCTATGATTCTTCATCCCATATTTATAACATAGGGTTCGTTTATTTTTTATTCCACCACTATCATGATATCCTTAATCAGGATACTACACTTTCATTTCTTGTCACCATAACCATGGGACCATTCTCCAAACTTCATATCCACATTAAGAGCATGTCGAATAATTTATTCATAACTCAAAATGTCTCTAATTTGTAGATCCTTTAGATGGTGTGGTTTTAAACCATTAATGAATCTATTTATTTTCTATCATTTTTGACAGCAGACCTAAAGTGTACCTTGAAGGACTTCTGAAGTTTTCTTTATAGGACTTGATAGATTCTCCTATGTTTTCTTCATCTCTATGAATTATTTCTCTATCTTTGTACAAAGATATCCTAGGAAATAATTCTTAAGAAATATTTTCTTAAATTCTTCCCACTCCATCTATTCAATTTCACCCTTCATCGTCGTGTCTTTGGTCAAAGCCCAACAATGACCGACCACTAAATATAGATGATAAACAGTGTAATTAACCTTCTCCCTGTCAGAATAGTGATGAACAGAAATGATCATATCCATTGAGTTGACCCACTATTCAATAACTAGTGGATCAGAATATCCACCATGCTTCGGTTATAGTTTCAACATAAAACACTTTATAGCATGTTTCTCTCTCTTAGGTAAAGGTAGATGTTCCACATTATTCAGGTTATTGTTCATTAAATGAGACAGATTGGTAAGCATCTCAATAAAATTTAGAACTCCAATACCCTAGGAATTGGGTATTTTATTTAGCCAATCAATTAACTATCCCTCATACAGGTTGTTGACTTGGTTTCTCCTAATTCCTACCATTTTCTAAAATATAAAATATTAGAAAAAACACATGTCAACAATTCATGAATAAATAATTTATTCCTTTGTGAAAGTAAGTCTAGAGACATGTCATTATGGATCCATATGATTAAGGTTTTCTAAAACCAGTCTTCTTTGGTTAATATATATACTTAGTCACATAATATAGGTTTTAATTAAGGTTCTCAAATCCTAATTCCCAAATTAACCAAACCATGCCTTGATACAAACTATAGAAACCCTGATTTTTCTTACATTAAAATAACATAATTTTAATTATAAAAAACATAAAAATATTATATGAAAAATATCAAAAGTTCAAGTGTATTTTTAAAATTAATATAATACATAACATTTAAAAAAATATAACATAAACATTTATTTAATTCCTTCTTATCTATAATCTTAGAGGTATTCTCATTCTCCGTGGTACAAATAATAAACTGTGGATACAAACCAAAAAGGGTTGACATAAAATCACATTATAACAATATATAAGAACATAAAACAATAAAAAATGGTGTGAGAATAATCATTATCATCATAACAGAGTCATAGGATCATAATAATGATTATAAAAATTAAGAAAAAGGCTTAGAATGTGGAAATAAATAAAAACAAAACATTGTGTATTAGTATACAGATACTACCCATAGTTGTGAAAAAATATAGAATCATGTTCACATATATCACTTTTCTCATGACATACATCACACTAACCAATGAATTGGATTGATATGTAATTTTGGGAAAACCAGTCCCATAATAAAAATTTAATTTCACTATATAAGTCTCAGTATACTCATTACATCATAACATTTACTTTATCATGAATGGCACAATAATGTATATTAATCCTGCACAAAAATTAACCCATGGAATGGAATGATTTAAATTTCATAAAGAATATATTAATAAAAATTGGATTCCCAAATGAATGAGGGAATAACATACTTGATATAAGAATCATCTTCTTTGAGTGAAGAAGAAACAATCTTGAGAAGTAAAAGGTTTATTTTTTCAAAAAGTGTTCTTCATGAAAATATAAGCACATTAATAAAAAATTTATATCCTATAAAATGTAAGATAATTAGGAATAAATTATATTTAAGAAATTTATATAATAAAAATGGGGTGAAATAAGGAAACCTAAAAAATAGTGTTGGGTTCGAGAATTCCCCTTACCTTATGCGTAAATGATTTTTTCTCTTTAATATCCTTCATAATCAAATAATAAAAGTCAATTATCAAATCAAGATCCTTTTTTAGATTAATGTTATTCATTATTGTTTTATTAGGTTCTTATATGTGCGTTTTGATGAGTTATAGTGTTTAATTTCATTATTTGGGTGCATTTGTTTTCATGGTTTTCTGATCGGTTCACTTATATACATGAA
The DNA here is from genome assembly GCA_963277665.1 of Viscum album. NCBI lineage: Eukaryota > Viridiplantae > Streptophyta > Magnoliopsida > Santalales > Viscaceae > Viscum > Viscum album. The sequence goes on from OY728141.1 coordinate 1,553,915,352, forward strand.
TTGATGTTTTTTTTAATTGTGGATAAATATATTAAATTGTTATTATATTAAATAATGATCTTATTAATGTTTAAATTATATTATAATTGATTTGGATTTATGGAATGAGGATGAATCACTAGATACATGTTAAAGATTGTCGTTTAAGGTTAATTTTGGTTTTTTTCGATCACAATGAATTTGTTTTGTTTTATCGTTTATTATTAAGTGTATAAGTTAGTTACATAAAATAAATATGTTTGTAAAATAATTTTAACAATATGTTTCAACCATTATAATTGTTTCATTTATATCCTTTAATGCGTTAAAGGAACATGAAAGTGCATTTCCCATGACGTCAGTAAATTAAAACATCACGGGTGAAAATTTCATTTTTATTGCAAAATACAGAAAGGAATGAGTATTATTATGGATATTCCAATTAAAAGATATAATATAATTAAATAAAACATACTGTTGTTATCATTCCATCTAGATAAGAGTAGGTTTTTAGAAGATAAGAGAAGACAAGAAATTAAAAATAAATTAAAAGAAAATGGAAGAGGATTTTAACCTATTAAATCAATCATACTAGAGAACCTCCATAGGAAAAGGTTTTGGTATTTTGATGAGTCCAAGAGCTCATGTATGAGGGAGAGGGTCATGGTGAGAGGTTTGGTAAGAATTTATACAAGTCTTAAAGCTTGATAGATGTTAGGATAAGAGGGTTGAGGGGTGGTATATATAGTGTAGGAGAGGGTTGTTTTCTCATTATTTAATTCATTAGTTTATTATTTTTATCATGATAATAAATTTTTCTTATTTAAGAGACTAAATACCATAAGTAGATAATTTCAGTTTTAACCAATGGTCCTTACATTAGTGATCACTAAAGGAATATTTTATTTAATTTATAATGTATTTATACCACAAATTATCATATTATACTATTCGAAAAAATAAAGTATTATATAAAAATTTAAGATATTCACCCTAACTATTTTTCAAAGTGTAGAATTAAAAAATGAAAACCATATTTTGAAAATAATTTCATAAATTGGAGTAATTTAGTCATTAATTAAAATCATTATTTACTTGGGAAATACCAATTTTAAAATTATAATGATTTTATAAGACTTTGGAAAAATACATAAAGTCTCATAAAATTATATTAAAATCATATGTAATCAAAATATCTATTTATGGATACAATTTGTAAAAATATATTTCATTTAAATTATTAACTTAATCATAAAAATGTAATTTAAGATTTATGACTTACAAAAATATGAACACTTAATAAATAATTTTTAAAATATTTATTTACTTATACTATGATATAATTATATCATATTTTCATTTATAATATGGATATATTGTATTTATAATATCAGTAGTGTGGTTACTATTCAATTTTCCAATTTAATATTCATTTGGGTCTTATTAAAATTTTATTTTCTAAGTTACTAATTCATTGGTATAGGTTCCTTAACTTATATAAATACATTTTGTTTCAATCAATCATTATTTATAAAGATTTTATTGTGTTCATAATGTCATTTTATCTAATTATGTTTTATAAAATAATTATAAGGTGGGAGAATTACATTGATAATATTTTGGGTCATTACATCAGGGTTTAAGCCAAATCAGTAATAATATGTAGCATGGATAAATGAGTAATAGTGTAATACATGGTAGAATCAGCCAAGACATTCCATTATAATGATTCTAATTAAGTCTAAGTAAGTCATCCAAGGTAAAACAGAAAAGAAATGGCTACTCCCAAAGATTTATCCAAGGTGCCTCATGGTTTTAGAAGCCATGATGGATCCAAGGAGTGTATCCAATTAATCATATAGTAATAATGGATGGATCCTATGGTGTTATAGTATTCATCCACCAGTTGACAAAGATCTACTTCCAAGGTGGGTCTCACCATTGGAAAATGACATCTCAGAATTGGATTACCATCCATTAGTGCTCATGGAATTCCCTTGAGAGTCCAAGGTGATCTAGAATATGACCAATACCATTATAATGAATTGGTCCATAATATAAGGCTTATTTAATTTAATTCATTCAATGATTAATTCCATGTAATCATTATGCCTCTTGTTAATCCATTTGGTTCATTCAATACCTTTCATTAGTGTGACAAGGCTATGGAGAATGCAACCATTTATTAATTCATATAATTCATAATCAATTTTTTATGGAAAACTACACTACATTCCATTAGACATGAAAAGAAGTTCAATAGATGTGAAACCAAACCATTCAATTACATTCAATAAGGTGAATTCATATATATATACAGAATATACATTCCATTTCTATTTAAGATTCATTTATTAAATAGGTGAAATTGCCTTGGGAGGGAAAGTGATATGAATAAATAGTACAATCCATTTAACAATTCATAAATCATATCATTATATTATATTACTAAAATTATGGTCAAGAAACACACCTGAACGGTGGAGAAGATGATCATGTGAATGAAAAAAAGCCCAATTATAGAAAACATCCTACATGGGTGGTCATAGTTGATGTCACAATCTCTAAGAATGGATATCATACATAATTAGAGTCTCGGAATCCGGTCATAAGGAATATAATTAAGACTCATTAATTAAACAGGGGATTATTTTAGAAATCTACACACACATACAATAATTTATATAATGATGAATCGCATGGGATGAGTTATAAACCACTTACCTCATACTCATATGAAACTCCTCTTCCATTATTATCCTCTAGTTTATCTTGGATTGGAAGATATCAGATGAATAGATCAATACGTTAAATATAATTAATATGATCGTGTATCTAAATATCATCATCGATAGAAAGTGGAATGGAAATGGATAAATGGAATTAAGATATTGCTGACACAGATCCAATGAGGTTAACAATGCTCAAATTGGACTCCAGATAGACGATTGAGATTGAAGAATATGAAAGATGAAAAGGCATGATCAAAGGGGTATAAATAGTGTTTTCTACACACTATTAACCAAAAAGGTGGAAGGGTTAATAAAAATATTCATTTTATAGGAATTTACATATAATTAATGTAAAATGCTCATCATATGGAAAGGTTAAATGATTGGACAAATGATGTGCCAATAATGAATCATCTGTCGTACCATGGGGGGCCTGCACAGTTTTAGAACATAGTTAGAGAAAGTGTGCACCAACCATGATAAACACCTCCATAAAATTATATGTATTTTTTCACATCCACACGCCCCCCATGCACATATTTAAGGGGATACATGCGCTCTACACATGCCCACTGTCCAGCATTTCACAATTATAAGAGATCATACGGCCTGTCTATTTCTCCAAAAAGCATTGTTATAGGATGTAAACCTACTTCAAACAACCCCAAGACACCAATGAACATAATATCCATACATATTATGTCCAAAATAATGAATTATACAAAATTTAAAATGAATCCATACATTAGTGAATTAATGGGTTCATAGATTCATCTCCCCATAAAGGAACTCATCCCCAAGTTCACCTTTCAAGGGCTGTAAGAAACTATTTGAGAATAAATCTAGACACTAGGAACGTGCTTTAACTTCCATTTTGAAGAATCATTCTACACATGGATATACTTACATAATAACCATACAAAAGGGACAGACCGACCTCCATGAATATTTGTGATATGGTCAATGATGCATATCAAAACTCCCCAAACAAAGCATCAACATCATACTAAACTACCATAGGATTAAACGTATGACATGGGTTTTTCATAATAACAATTAATATATAAAATTTGGAATATTTGAATCATGTAATGGTACCTAATCTACTGGAATAATTCTCTCAAGAATTTTATATGGCCCTACCTGACTAGGTGAGAGCTCCCCTTTCCTCTAAATTTGTCTGTATACTAACTGGGGTAATACCCACAAGAAAACATGTTCCATGACCTCAATCACTAGAGGTCATTGAGGAAAATCAAAATACTATTTCTATTTGAAATTTTTAGTAGAAATAATCTTCTTGGTCATGGTAACATTCCCTAATGTCTCTTTAATGAGGTTATGACCTAGTAGGGATGCATCTCCTACCTCTACCTAGCACATGGGTGAATGACATGTGCTACCATACAAGGCCTCAAAAGGATCCATATAAATTTTTACTTGAATGATATTATTATATGAAATCCTAATGAGAGGAATATTATTCTCCCATAAACTATTGAAATCAAGGATTCATCCTAGGAGAATATCTTCTTAAACATGTATTATATGTTCTGACTTTCCATAAATTGAATGGTGAAAAGCATTGCTCTGAACAAACAGTGTACCCATATATTAATATAACCCCTATCAAAATATTGTTGGGATACAAGAATCCCTATATCAAATGACAGTATGAGGGACCTAATGTAGTTAAATTATCAGTCATATATAGAGTATTTTGAGATCATCAACTAAGAGTGTCTTCTAGATAAGAAGTGTCCTACCTTTATCAATCTATCAATGAAAACCCATACAATGTCACATTATCAAGTATAAATCTTTAATATGAATACATAGTCCATGTAAATTTATATCCATTTTCATTATGGGAATAGATGAAGGTGTAATAAGATAATATCTCTCTAATTATCTACCTTCACATACTAACTCATGGAACACCTAGAGATAGAGCCTACTACCGGATTTTTTATCCTAGTTCACCAATATTGGCATCACATGTCTCAATAAATATAGGAGATTCATGGATAAAATTACAACTGATAAGAATGTTAATATATCAATATTTCATATCTCTTATCTATCAGGATGTAGACACATACGTGTATATATAGGATGTCACCTCTATCGAGATACTAATCTGAAGGTAGTTCATCTTTAGAAATTCCTTCATGGAGGACCATGCCTTTAGGATTTTAATATTTCATACTCTTCACCTTATCAAGGAGGGAAGATGTAAATTTCAAGGCTGAGAGATAGGAATTCTTGTTACATTAAATAAACTCAAGATATATCACATAAAATTGGGCCATTAATTTCCATTCATCAATAGATTCTCTTACGAGATGTTCCTGTGTTTTTTAACTAAGTTGATCTACTACTAAATTTCCCATTTGAAGCATATAGGTAAGGTGGAAATAAATGTATTGAAGATATTAAACACATATTCACTATATTAGATTCATGAAACATTTTTTAAAGATATATTCATGTTTCTTATGGTCTTCATTCACCAAAAAGTTCTCACCCATCAAAGACTGTATCTAGAAATGTAAAGCATTGAGAGCTGCTACTAACTCATGGTTTTAAATTGGGTAATATATATCATGAGGACACAAATTCCATGTTCCATACACAATGAATATATCCTCCTAATTTATAACTTCTTCTAGCCCTATTTCTTATGCATCACATTACATACTATAACTACTTCCATGCTCTAGTTATATCTGAATCAGTGTTGAGAAAAGCCTTCCTTTCAATTACTAAAATGATTTATTACACTCTTCTATACATTGGAAAATAACAACCATATTTTAATACCAATAATTAGTGTATAATGGAATGATATTTCTTGTATTAAATGAATGTAATTTCCTTCCATCCCCAAGAAACTGCATAAATCATACACGCTCTTAGTCTTCTCCGTAGAGAAAACAACACTCATTATCTGTGGGTCAACAGATACTCTTGATTCCAAGATAATATGAATGGAGATCTAAAAATTTTCAATTGAGTTGTGGAACATATAAATCATGGAATAAAGATGATTCTCTCTCACTATTATCCGAATGATCTCATGGTTCTTACCATGGTCACTATATGTGTCAGAATACACCAAGATATCTTCTGCAAGGACCACAATAAAAGAATCTATATAGAGGTGGAACTCTATATATGAAATCTTAAGGCGTGTTTAGAATAACAACAATAAAAAGGAACTCATTTATACCATACATACAATAGAAATCTATTGTAGGTATGTATGATGGGATAGCATGAACCTGATGATATCCTGGTCTTAGGTCAATCATAGAAAACACCCTAGCTCCTCATAGCTAGTTAGGGAGATTATATATTTGTGGTAGTCGATACTAGTTCCTGACCACAAGATAATACAACCATCTATAATCGATTCATAGATGAAGGGTCTCATCTACCTTCTTAGAAAGTAACATGGGTCAACCCCAAGAGGAATTTATAGGACATATAAAACCATTGGGCTCTCAATACTGAAATTGTATCTTGAGATTGTAGAGATCAGTAGGTATCATCATGTATAGAGGAATGGAAATAACATTTTCTCCTCTTATGAACTCAATATTATACTTTACCTATCTCTCAAGAGGAAAAACATAAAAATATTATAAAAATAAATCCATAAAATGATCTAACACTAGAAGTAATTTAACCTAAGGTAAACCCTGATCCTTAAAAAATATATTGGAAATCAAGGTGGTTACTCTAGATATACCATGATTATCTAATCCAAATATTCTATCCTAGACATCCTAGCCACTCTGGTATAGATTAATATTTTCATATGGTGATATTAATGAAATGATGTTGTAATAGAAGTATAAAAATGTGTGAAAAACTAACAACCAATCTATCTTGAGAATAAAATCAATGCATTTCATCTCAAGAACAAAGAGGTCCCATAAGAATGGGCAACTACCTACCTAAATAGGGATGTACCTACATTGGGATATTCCCTATGACCATACTCCCTACCATGAATCTGGGTTCCTTACTCCACAATAATATTGTACTTCCAACTTGATGCCTTCCATGATATACATAGAGGTAAAAGAGTGTGGGGGAACTATATTAAATGAAGTTGATACTATAGTGGAGGATACTAGAATAATGTATCATATTATTGATAGTAATGGAACTTAATACTTAAGAATCAACATTGTAGCATACATCTGACATAATCCACGACCCTATGCTACTGTTGTACTACCACAGTCAAGACCGCTCTACTAGTTCTACTAATAAATTGAAGTATGGATAATGAGATAATTAACTCATCCTCATCATGTCTTGTTAATGCTACTCCATGTCCCCACCTAATGAGAAGTAAATGAACCTTGAATCAAAGGCAGTACTGGTACGAAGCCATTTCCTCTAGAAGCTGATAGAAAAGACCGATAGAATATCTAAAGGTGAAACATATAGACATAAGCCAATTACTCTAGAGTGTCTCTATCACAATGACTATTAGTATTCCACTATCATCCACACTAATGGAACACCACAGATCTACTATATTTTTTACTCTTAGTACCACTTTGTTGAAAAGAAACCTTAATGGATATCTTTTTTCTATTATAAGAATTACTATTCTACCTCAGCACCGATCCTCTATTCCCAATACTATTTCCTTCCCTTAGGTATTTTTCATGGATAAGAGCTTGATAAAATATTTTATAAATGGTCAGTCGAATAAATTCATTATTCAGATTAGTGATGTTATACTGGAGCACATCCTCAAAGCATCTAGCATGTGAATTCTCATCACTGGATAGAAGTGGTGCAAAGAACTGTATCTCATTGAAATGCTCTGAATTACTCATCACATACATTGCAACCTCGTCTAGATGGATAAAATCTCTCGCTCAGTAATCTATAAACATATGAGGAAAGCAGTTGTCCTATTGAATTTTCCAAAATCATCTCATACCATGCCTTGATGGTGACCAGTCAGGGTAATTAAATCCCACCAATACTTGTCTAAATTACGTAGTATATAAGTAGAAAGATTGACCCTCAACTCTATAGGAGTTTCCATAAGCTCAAATATAAAGAGGGTGGCCTCTATCCAAGAATCAAAAGTAGGTGGACTACCATCCCCTAATAAAGTATGATAACACTTCTACTAGAACATAGGAGTCCGATCAACCATAATATGTTCTTTTCATAAAAAATATTGAATGAATTGCATCTGGCATAAAAATATATCACGATGTTTATAATAAGTTCCTAGATCAAGTGCAATAGGTGATCCCCAAAGTGTCACTCATAGTGTTAAGACTGGTGACTCATATCCCACTATGCTTGGAGCATGGTTGTTTCCACATTAGTAGCACACGTCATGGGGATATCCTGGCCCCATTAGTCTACAAATCTCAAGAACAAACCTTTGAATAATATTTGTGTAGAATGATTGAAACAATAGTAGATGAATGTATTAAATGTATAACCAACCATAGTATAATACCCTAACTACCTATTATGATGTCTAGGTATTGGTACGTTATCAAGTATAAATTATAAGGGTTCTAGTATGTGATGGGTAAATAGATGTATGCCTCATCATTTACTGGAAACCATCTCATTTTATATTACACATTTAACTTTTAAAATTTATATTTTATTATTTTCCTATATCAGGATTCATTTAAAATTGATCATCAGTCCCAGGGAATTCAGACCCATAATACTTATCACTGAAATTAACACACATTTAATTCCATTATAGTTGTCTTACTCGGTGAGTTACCCATCCCAACACATGAGGCCCATAATACTCATGTATTGAAAATATAAATCAATCAATCATATCCATATATAAGAACATATATATATATACTTGTTCCACTCAAAAATCATAGGAATATCAAGAAATTGAAAGCTGGTAATTGCACCTATATGGAAAGTAAATATTAATGTCATGTGAATTCTAGGGTCCTATAATGATGAATGTAACATTGATCCTTTCCCTAATATTAATGTTCCAAGGATAAAATGAATTCATCAATCAAAATAATAAAAAAAACAAAAAAATCATCTATGTCACCCAATGGTGAAATTAAATGACTTGTAATAGTAAAAACTAAACAACACTAATTATTCAAGAAAATCATAATTTACCACAAAAATGGGCTAGATACACCCAAAAATAGATTATAACCAACATAAAAGGTGTTCTAAATATATTTTCTATTGTCTCCAAATAATAAAGAAATAAAGGAAACCACTCTGACACCACTCTGTGATGTCCCAGATCTGGGTTCCACTCAGAAGTTACCTAGGCCCGATAGGCAACATAGACTCAAAGGAATCTCCCATGAAACTAGAGGTTGGAAACTATTAGAGAGGGAATAGGGTGTTATTATAGGGAGACTATGACCTAATCTACCAAAATGCAACATATATGATAAATATATTAACATATATAAATAGAGGATGCAATATAAAAACATATGGCACAAAATAAGAATAATTAATAATTAAAAACGGATGAAACAAATAATCATATACAAAAGTTAATGATTATATATGTTTTGTATCCATAAATATAGAAAATATGGATACAATTTTTATGACAATACATGAAATAAAAAATTTATAAAAAGGAATCCAAAATCTACCCAAGCACCCTAAGCTCCATCTCAGTCATCTACAACCCAACTCCATCTGAATGCAAGCAAGAAATTATGTGTCTGAAGATATATGCTTCCCTTTGTCAACACCTACATACATATAATCTTCTCAGGTACCATTGGCATCCCAGATAGGGTGTGACATAAATCTCTGAATTCCTCCACCAATAGTGTCTATAATATCATGTTTGTGTAATAAAAACTAAAACAGTGTGAAAGCATGAATATATTAAAGTAAATCAGAAAATAAATGTAAATATCCAAGTACATTCTTCATCCCTTGGTCAGTGTCTAAACATGTAACCAATTAATTTAGTAATTAAATTATATTTTACCGCAATAATTTATATGGTGTTCAACCAGCACTGACATCATGATGCGATAATGGTAGTGATAGTGAATGATCTATGATATAACAAGGAACCCATGATAATAATTGTAATGAAGTGGTTCTAAGGTAAGAACCCATGAAGCCTTGTCCTTAGGGGTCGATCCAACTCTAAAATAATTTGTAGCATGGATAAAGGGTCATAGTTTAATCCAAGGGGGAGTCTCTGAATCCATTCCTCATTAATAATTCGAACCAATTCCTAGGAAAAAATAAAAATTAATACAAGATATGAAATGGCTAAGGCCAGGAATGTATATATGATGCCTCACATCCATTGAATCCATATTGGATAAATGTAGTGAATCCATGGAATCTTATAACATAAATTTATAGATCCTAGAATTCCATACCAGGTATCTACTGAAAGATAATGATTGGGTTCCAAGGTGGGTCTCACCCTTGGTAACCGACATCTCCGAATCAGAATGGTTTCCAATAGTGCTCAAGGAAATATATCGAGAATCTAAGGTGAGCATGAGTTTGAACACTCATATTATAATTATTATTTCCATATATATTAGACACCTATTATGTAATTCATTTATATAGTTATGGCCATGTAATCAATATGCATCTTGTTAAGATAATTAGTTGATTCTATATCATTCATTTGTGTGAAAAGGTGAAGGTATGTGTATCCATTTAATAATTCATTTAAGTCATAATTATTTTTTAAGTTTCACTCCAATACTTTCCATTAGATATAAAAAGGGGTGATACATTTGTTCAACGAACACATTCAAATACATTCAATAAGTCCAAGTCATATATATATATATATACAATATAATTTCCAATTCAATTTAATTTTGATTTATTAAATTTAATCACATAGATCAGGAGGTCAATTTATAATCTTATATGGTACTAGACATATACTAATTATTAAGTCATATAGTTATTTGTTCTTACCATTTGCTGGGTTAATCTACACATCTAAACAGAGGAGAATATGAACATGTCAAAGCAATATAATCAAAATTATAGAAAACACCCTAGATTGGTGGTTTTTGGTGATGTCACAATTTCCATCAATAGATAACATACATAAATAGTGTCTCTTAATATGGTTATGTAGACTATAATAATGATAAATTAATAAAACAAGTGATGACCGATGAAATCAGTGTGCACAGACATGGAAATTTATAAAATGATGATTCTAGAGGGATGAGTTATCGACCACCTACCTCATATTTGTAAGACTCTCCTCTTCTAGTATTATCCTATAGTTTATCCTTGATTGGAAAATATTTAAAGAATAAATTATTACCTAAAACAGGTCATATAAAACTACATAAATATACCTAATTCCATATAAATAATAATTACAAATAGCTAAAAAATAATTTTTATTTTACCAGTGCAGATCCAATGAGAAAAACTATGATCGAATTGGAATCCAGGCAGATGATCAAGATAAAATTCTATGAAAGTGGAAAAAAGGAGATTAAAAGGGAGGAAATATGGTTTTATTTACACTATAAAAGAAATAATAGGAAGGGTTAATAAAATATAATCATTTAACTGAATTTTTGTAAAATCACCAAAAAATGGGCATCACATGGTTTTGCCTAACAGTTATCCAAACTGTGCATCAACCATGATCTATCTACACTACCAAGGAAGGAACCCTCATGGTTAGACATCATGGTTAGAGACATCATTCACCAAATAATCCAAACACCTTCGTAACATTGTCTGTAGTTTTTTGGCAATTTTGTGGCCCCTATTTGATGGCTAGGGAAAACCATGCACTCTACACCAGCACACTATCCAATATAACATGGTTAGAAGAGACCATTCAGATAACCTATTTCTCTGAAAAAGCTATTATTCGGGCTTAGAACCATCCCCAAACACCACTGATAAACATTTCAAAATATTTTTCATATGTATTGGGACAAAAATAAATAATTAGAAAAAATTTAATAGTATCCATAATCGAGTAAAAAATATAGTTCTTATAATATGATTGAATTTTTGAAGAATATTGATAAATAATAATATAAAATTCTAACTCAATTCATCTAGAAAATCCACCTGAGTTGGTCTATCACATTTGGTTACCACAAAGAAAATATAATAGGACTAGAATATCATGAAAGAAAACAAATAACTATAGTAAATACTGGAAGAAAAACATTCAACAAGATCCAAAAAACAATATCATACTAGCTAAACCAAAAATTAATAATTAAACAAGGCCAACAAGTACCCGGGTTATCAAACATCACCAATAAACAACCTCAATATTAAGGAAAAGATGAATGGAGAAGACGACATGATACATGATTCCCATTACATTACCTGTATCATGAAATAAAACATTTAAAACCACCTAATGGAAAATGTATGGGGTGATCACAAATCCCCATAGGATATAACCACCAGGTTGATAAAATATCTAATATCAACAATGAAATAGTTTTAGGTTTTAAAAAAAATTAAATAATTTATCATAAAATCCAAACCAATTTTCATGTCATGTTCCATATTTTTTCATAAAATTATTTTATATTTCCAAACTAGAAAGATGAGAATTATAAGTAATATAATATGAAAAAATATCCATACATCATATGGTGTGTAATTAAAACATATCCATGAAATTCCATAGTGTGATTACATATGATACAATCTCATATAAGTATATGTGAGCAAAATTCAATGATTATAATCATCATGAAATAAAAATAAAAATAAATGACCAAGAAATATATCCTCTGTGCGCTAAAATATGGAAAAATTACATAATATAAATTAAAAAACCAAAAACTAGGACAATAAATGGATCCAACAGATATTGATTCCTTCTACAGTATGTCGATATCAACTAACCAACCACTAGTGGGGCCACACACACTAAAGTTGCATCTACCTCTTTCCAGAAGCACCCTTGGTTAAAAAACCTCCAATATTGACAAAGTATATTTTTAATATATTATAAAAATTTATAAAACATAATTTAAAGGTAATAATAAAAAAATCGGTTTTTAAATACCATTTTTCAAATCACAACCAATAAATTTTTAAAGAAAAAACTTTAAAAAAATTATGCATCAAAGAAATCATTCCAAAAAAATCACTTCAAATCATTGAAAAAACCCAAAACAATTCATCAAGAATAATAATCAATTCATAAAATTAACTAATTCATATAAACATCTACCTAAAAACTAAATCAACTTATCTGCCCTTGAAAATGATGATTGGAAACCAATCGATCAACCTTATAAAGGCAAGGTGTAGTAAGAAACATCAATGTATTTATATAAAATTCTATTCAATCACAAATCTAAAACATTTAAATATCCAAAATAGTTTCCATTGACAATGTAAGTGTGAAATTAAAGTAATACATTCCCAAAGTGGTTCACTAAACAACCTTGATGATCGATCTCTGAATAATTTTTTTGGATGGTTCATGGATATCCAAAATCACCGACATTGAGCACTAGGTTGAGAGAGGGAGGGTTCCAGAGTAATTAATGAATAAAAATTCAAAAAATTACATTAATACCAATTCCATGTAATTTACATTGAGATAAATCCCATTACTCGACATGAATATTATGATAGATGAAAATGATGAAAAACAAGTCTCTTTTTTACAAAAACCATATTTTATCCTTTAATTATGAAAACTCCAAATATATTTCACGAAAAATTAATTCCATTTTCCAAATTCACATATTCCTCTCAGCAAACATTGAATGGAACAAAATCCCATTACAAGCTAAGGAATCACCTAAATGACAACAAATAGTCTTGTTCTCAGAAGAAAAATACCTATGTAACTGGGATATACTCTGAATATGGGGATAAATATGATAATCCATTAAAAATTTATTAACAAACTACATTAATTCATAAAATATAGATCCCATAAATTTTTTTCATTTCCCATAAAAATATTACCACCGTCCTAAAGAAAACAAAAAAAAGAACACAAATAAGGACATTAAAGAAATCATGAACAGGGGATTACCTGAAAAGCGTAACAGGGTGATAAAATCTCAACACTATAAGAAATTTCATCCCTTAGAATTCTCCCAGATTCAAGGACTCATAAAAAGTGAATTACACTACTACCTCATCAAAAAATTTCTCTACCATGTCTCATGGCCTTCTCATCCACACTTATATAGTACCTGGTATAGCGGTATCATTTTACCACATAATAACTTATATTGGAGATCAATACTCTGAACTGGTTTCTCAACCATAGTAGTTTTGGCATCGAGATAAAAATCCTCACATATAATCAAATGGTATTGATCTATTATATAACTAATTAGTTGTGACACATGGAATAAGTCATGGATACAAAGTAATTCAAAATGAAAATTTCATCTTATAGGTCACCATCCCAAGTCATTCAATGATCACAAAGGGGGACATTAACCATGCTTCCATCATATCCTACTAACCTAAATGATGATGTCCCAAGTGAGATGAAACTGTAAGAAAAACCTTACCTCTAACATCAAACTCTATCAGCATACGATGATCATTCAAAAAGTATTTATGATGACTCTATGCCTTAATGAATCTCTTCAGGATCAACTCCACCCTCTCTATCATCTCCAGAAAAATACATGTCCCAAACAAGGACTAATCTCTCAACTTTACTAAGAACAATTTAGATCAATATATCCTCCCATAAAAACCCTCTATGTTAACCATATTGGTTATGGAATTATAACAATTTTTATTAGAAAACTTGACAAGAATTTTTTTCCCAATATCCTCCAAAATCAAGAAAACAACCTCAATAAATATCTATAAGAACCTTTATAGCCCTCTCTATTTGTACATCCATATAGTGATAATAATCCATGCTCAATATAATCTAGGAATCCATCACCTCCTACAATACATTCCATGACATGAATGTGAACCATGGGTCCCTATCAAATATAAAAATATTGGGAACCTCATGAAGTCTCACAAACTGTTTTACAAACTAGTTCGCATGATTTTCACCCATCACAATCTCCATGATAGGGAAGAGATGTGCTGATTTCATGATTTGATCAATGATCACCCAAATTTCATCCCTCCCACTATGAGTCCATGGAAATTTACTAACGAAATCCAAGGAAATATCATCCCGCATTAATAATAAATCAGTCATCGGATATAAAAAACATTCAAGTCTCTGGTTTTCTACTCTAATTCCCTGAAAATTCAGACACCAATAAATAATGACATAAATCAATTGTCCCACCCTACCACAAATCCCAATGTCTCTAATCATTAAACATAATGGTATTTCTGTGATTAATTTAACAATATGAATGATGTACACTATAAATTAATTCCAACCTAAGGGTAAATGGAATAACCAACCAATAACAGAAGCACGAAGCCTCATTAAGAGAATCTGACCACTCGCCCAAGGTCTCCCCCCCATAAAGGATTTTACACAAGAAATGGAACTCAGTGGATATCACCTATTGGATTCAAAACATCACATAAAAATGATTGATCTTTTATTGAGGAAAATCAAACCAATCCACTAACCAATTCTACTCTCCAGATCATCTCAACAAAAAAATCATCAGAGCCACTCCTCAATTGTCCCTTCATGGCTTGTGTCAATAATTTTATTATCAATGTATCGGAAACTAAATTTATTTTTTAGGGGTATAAAAATCTAAAAATAAAAAGTATAATGATACTTCTCTCAATGACTCTAATACATGTTCATATCCTTCTGAGTAAACATATATTTTCGAGTCTTACAAGAAGAATACATAGAAAATTTATCAATAACATGATAGTGCTGACACATTTTGAGTTCCTTCATAAACAATTAAAACTAATGATCTTGGTCGGGGTAGTTATACTAATGAGTTAATTTTTGTGTGATCCATAAGCCAAAACCTATTTCCCCTACATCAAGAAACATCCCAAACTCATACCAGAAGAATAAAAAAACACCATTACCCAAACCAGGTTCCATAATAACCAAAATTGGTGTTGAAGTCAATGTCACCTTCAGACCATCAAATAATCATCGAAAATTGTTATTACATTCAAAAATAACATCCTTATAGGTTAATGTAATTATCAAATATTAAAGGTTGTAGATGTCCTAAACAAACATCCTATACTAACTAGCCAAACCAAATATGTTTTGGATCTCAAAAATATTTTTACACCACTCCCAGGACATGAAAACCTGTATATTTTTATGATCCACTGAGATTCCCCTCTTAGATGTCATGTTCCACATAAATTTTACTACATGGAACCAAAATTAAAATTTATAAAGCTTATCATATAGATTTTGTTCATTTAATTTTCTAATAATGGTATCCAAATGGTCATTGTACTCCTCCTTTGACTATAAGTGAACCCAAATTTTGTTCATGAATAGAATGAAAAATAGTCTCAGACATAATGAAATGTATAGACAATAAATTCTCTAAATACAATTGGAGATTTAGTAAGACCAAATAGAGTAACCAGAAACCCAAAATTTCCCTATCGACTCCTAAATATTGTATTTTTAATATAAACTTCTCATACCCTCAACTGGTGGTACCCTAGTCAAAGTTCAATAATTAAAATTGAACATTCCCCTCTAAACTAGTAAAAAATACAATCTATCATAGGTAAATGATGTCTTTTCATAATATTCAACCTATTTAAAAATCTATAGCCAATGAATACTCTAATAATACCAACTGAATTTTAGGGCAATAAGACAAGAGAATCCCATGGTGAGATGCTAAGAACAATAAATACCTTTTGATCAAGGTTCTCAAGACGTACCTTATGATCCTATAACTCAATATGTTTCATTATATATAAAAATATATATACAATCATCGTACTAGAGAGAATTCATTAGTAATCTCGACCTATCTCTATGGTAGTGAATTATAAGAATAATCAAAAAAGAAAACAGGGTACACAAACCACATTAGGAAGTCAACTACCAAAATAATGGTTCACTACATCATGAAACATCTTTGGAAACTGGAATGAGTTTACCCCATCATATAGAACAACATTCCCTTCCCTTCCCATTCTAGAGTCGCACTAACCCTGAAAAATATAAATGACCCCATTGATAGATAGTAACTACACCCAATTGAGATAACATGCTATATGTGACTTATATATAACTATTTAGTCCTTGAAGATAATCAATTCAAAGATTTCATGATTTATAACCAAGAATACCACGTATAGATCAAATCTAGTTATCATCATCAAACACATATGAGACACAATTCCTTATTATTCTCTCTTTCCCAAAGGTGTGGAAAGATCTGAAATATATGGAATAATTTTTGAACACATGAAAAACATATAAAATAACCTTGAATATATTATTGAAAAAGTAACACCTATATAAAATTAATATATCACTATATAAGATGAAATAAAACACCATACCTCAAATTATAGATGTAACTACATTAGATTTCATTGTTGAAAACTCCAGTACATAAAGTCAAATGGTCTTAGATCCTCTATGAGAATTCAAATCCACAGGAACATTCCCATATGCCCGAGGATAAGTCCCCCCATCCTTATAAGCATCAACACAAACCTTTGAGAAAATGTTGAATGTTAATCCTCCCTTATTTCCCTTGGATATCCTATCACAAAAGTGTTTTAGATGGTAATAAATTCGATAATGATTTCAAGTCAGGGGTTCCTCAACATAATTCAATTTAATATCAACAGGATTCTATCATAGATATCATAAAATCTTCTATTAATCAGTATAATCCAATGAAACTTTTACAAAAAAAAATTCTACCTTTTTAATTATTTATAGGGAAAATACATATCCTATATAATAACTACACCAACTAAAACTCCCCCTAAACTTGACATTGAAGTTGTACCTTCCTCATCCAAAGTTATTTTTTAACCTACATCCTTAAGGTTTTGAAGAAAAATGATACTAAATATTAACATAATATGTTTCCTTAGTCCCAATGCCAAACTCCATATCATTAGGTATTCATAAGTGGAAATATCTAGTTCTAGATATACCAACTCATCAAAATGGATAGAATACTTGAGGACATTATTCTCCCCCTTCTCCAATGTGAGAAACACCCAGTTCATGGATACATGTAATGTGTCGAGGTAAAACTAATTATTGATGATTTCTAAATATGGTAAGGTAACATCCTCATGTGACATAGAATGAAAAATATAGTATCATAATGTACTTAATCATCCCTCGAGAATATATGTGGAAGAACCCACCATAGATTCTTCAAGATTCTTCAAGAATTTAGGACCCTCTCAATCAGCTCAAGCCATTCCTCAAATTATCATGTTACATTATCAAAATAGAAGATGGGTGAATTCTTCTTACTAAACTCAGAGAAATTATTTAACCTCACAACCTGCGTTCCTAACATCTACCTGACCTAGAGCCCGAATAGTTTATATTACATATTTAACCATTAAAGGGCCCACTAAAAGATTCTCCAACAGATACTGTATCACAACTTCATCTCTTGAATTTTTAATATATCTTATCATATGTATTATCTAATAAACAAAATACCAATACTAATTAGATCATTAGAAAATTTATAAATCATAAGACATCATTCATAATTGAAATCAATGATTAAAAAATTTGAATTCAATGAAATTATGAATTCTTCCTAGAATATGTTTTTCTTAGAATGGATTAGACCAATTTAAATAAAAATCCCATACAGTTCATTAAAATGACCACAAACCCCTTATCTCAAACCTGCTAAACTTCCCTAAACAAAACTGATTACATGGGTTCAATCATGGAAGTTATCTTGATAGGTCTCATTTTTTGACTTACTGTCAAAATTCCAATGGTCCTAACTCCACTCTATTCAATACATGGATCCATAATAATTCATTATTAAAAAATGTTAGGATAGACATCCCTTTAATACAAAATTATAGCAAAACAACCTTGGATAACAAGATAAGTCACCTGAATCATCCTCTCATGGTGAGGTATAACTGATGCAATATGACAAGTATTGAATATAACAAAACCAAACATACAACTATAGTAGAAACTAAAAGAAAAGATATAACTATATCCTTAATAAACCTAGACATGTTGGATAATCCAATGATAATGAATTATATATGACCCATAAGTATCCATGTGACAAACAGTCACCAATAAACCACATAGCTACATAGGCCCCAATGAATGGGGAAGGAGAAATTATACAAGTTTTCCATACCTTTACCTATATCCTATGACATAACATCCATAACTACCCAATGATATAAATCTGATGTGATAAATAATCCTAATGGGATACCACCACCAAATCTATACATGTTTTAATATCAGGAATGAAATAGTTCAATATATTAAAAAAATATTTTTGAATATTTTTTTATAAAATCCAATCTCATTTGCAAATAAGTTTCCGATTGGTTTTTCAAAAAGTCCTTCAATATTGTTAAGAAAATTATTTTAGGTAGAAATTATATTATATTAAATCTTATACATTCATCATAAGGTATTTTTGTAAAGACATATCCATGAAATACCATCATTCGCTTCCATTTTATACATCCTGAAATAAAAAAAATGTGAGCAATAATCCATGATAAAAAACATCATGTGGTAAAAATCCATAAATGACCAAGCACACAATCACTTCAGCTGTATACAATGGGAATGATATTTACTAGACATAAAAAAGACGAAACCATGAAATATGTTTGATACCACTGATATCAAGTCCTACTTCAGTGATTAAATATCAATAAAATAACTACTAGGGGTGCCTCACACACTAAGGTTGCTTATGCATATTTCCAGATGCACCCAAGGTTCTCAATGTTCTATTCTTTAAAAATTACAATTCAAAACATTTCTCACAACTTATAAAATATTTCTCAATTTCAATATAAAATTATTTTCAATTAAAAAACCATTTTCTAAATAAGAGAAAATCTATTATTAATGATCACCCCTTTAATAATATTTATCATTCCAAGATATGCCTAAAAAATAACATATATTTAATGAACAAACTAAAGTAATTTATTAATAATAAAAATAATTTCATCAAATTAATCAATTTTATACAAATACCTACCTCAAATGGTGTAAACCTAGCCTCTATTAAAAATGGTTATAGGAAATTAAGAGATCAAACTTCGAATGTCATAATGTGACAAAAAACTGTAATGGGTAAATCCAAATAAATAACTAATCATGTATATGAAATGTAAACACATCCAACGCAGTTTGCATTGAGAATAGAATATAAAACCAAAATTAATGATTAACTAGAGAGGTTAACCATAACATCTATGATGATCGATCCCAAAGAAAATGATTCAAAAGGAGAAGTGATCTCTAAAATAACGTTATGGTGAGTTCTAGGATGAGTGAGAGAGGAACTAAGTGGAATGAAAAAAAATTAATGCACCTGAGGAGTTCTATAATGTCACGACCCGTCCTCGGGGCCCGTGCCGTGACTACCCCAAGCCCGCCTTCCATAGGCCAGGGGCTGGTGACTAGCACCAAAGGCGTAAATCCCGATAACTGGGAAGGCATTGCCTTTATAAAGGTAAACAAACACACATAGTACAAGTGGAAAAAGTAAACACTAAGTAAAAACTGAGTAGAACAGTAAGTGAGGAAAGTAAAAGGGGCCGAAAATATAAGCCCAACTGTAAAGTACAACTGAAAGGAAAAATAGCAACTGAAAGTAAAACTGCAGCCTCGAGATGTCCACTGGAAGTCCCTCCTGAAGGGTGAGTATAGATAGCCTCCGCAGCTCCTCGGGTCCTGTTGTCTACTCCGAGTACGTCCGCCCAGTGGTCCAACTCCGGGTACCGACCTCCTCCGTAAGCCTCAACTGTGATCAGCGTTGTCCATCGTCTGCAACCAACACAACGAAGTGCGGGCATATCCCGTGCAGGGGTGAGTGTAAGTTACTCAGTAGGGACCCCGAGACCCCTGAAGGTCTCCCATAATCCACAAAGGATAAACCACAAAGGAAAGATAAAATCACGAAGTAACATCCGACACTACTTAAGTATATGCCCGTACATATACCTAAGTCATCATTTACAGTATGCTCCAACCTTTGAGCCCAAGTACAACCCAGTCCACACAGGAAAGCAAAACGTATTCCACACAGAAAAGCAAAACGTAATCCACACAGGATAGCACAACACAATCCACAAAGGAGAATAACACAGGATTCAGCTCACACAGGTATACTTCTTCGGATGACGATAGAGATGATCACTGATCCATCTAAGTCATCGGACCCACAATGGATTGATAGGTACTAACCCCCGCAAAGACCCACACAGGATCGGTAGGAAACTAACCCCCGCAATGACCCACACAGGATCGGACCGACATTGGATCTGTAGGCGCTGGCTCACACAGAACCGCTGAGCGCTGACCCACACAGGATCGGTAGCACTGATCCACGTAGGATCGCTGAGTGTTGTAGTCATCATCGACGAATCCACTGAGGATCTCTGCACAGTCGTCGTCGCAGTCACGGTAGCAAACACATCCAGCTCTAGGGTTCCCGCACAAAGCAAGCTCGCTCGGGAGGGTCCGCTCCACGAGCCGAGAGGCTGATACATCAACTATCACATAGTCCAGAGTTGATGTATCCAAAAGTTCTGTATCGTCAACAGGAACTCAACGCAACAGACGACGCGTCAATCGGACGCCCGGTCTGAGAGTTATTGGCTTTTTCGTTCCAGGGGCCCGGTTCGTTTTTAAGGAAAAACCAACCCGACCGTACTCTGCCTGTGTCCAAACCTCGGGCGGAGTATGCCAAAATATCTGTCTCACTAAGAGGATCTCAACCAAGTCGACGACATGTCAAACGGGCGTCCGGAGCTCAAGATATGAGTGTTTCCGTTCCAAGGGCCCGATTGGTTTCGTGTACGAACCAACCCGGCCAAACTCAAAGTATTTCGAAACCCTGAGTGCGATATATCGAAATGACCGTCTCATTCTAAGGATCGTTTCTCCGCTGACGGTGTGTCGATCGAAGGTCTGTATCCCGGGTTATGGGCAGTTGAACCCAAACAATCCAAAAATGGGGGTTTCGGGCCCGGACCGACCCGGCCCGAGACCCCCTGGGTCGGCCTGAACCGGGTCGACCCAACCCGGCCCAGCCCGGCCGGCTCGGAGCCAGCTATCTCGGTCATTTGACCGAGCCGATGCAGCTCGCAGGGGGGGCGCTGCCCCACCCGATTTTGTAACTGCGGCCCCTTAATTGGGGCCGCATGATGTCCGGCCGGGGAATTAATTCCCCCGGATCCTCCTTGCCCGGCCGGCCCGACCTGGCCGGCCGGTTCCTGCTCAACGGGACCGGCGATGGCCGGTCCCCTTCAGGCTGCATCACTGACGGCCCGGTACCGGCCGCCGGTCACCCTGCTCCGCCGCGGCCCGGAACCGGCCGCGGCCCTTGTCGTCCGGCGTGGTGCGACGGCATCGTGCCCTTCCACCACTGCCCTGCTCCGGCCACGGTGTCTTCGGTTTTCTTCAACGCGGCGCGACGGTGTCGCGTCCTCGTTCAACTCCTCGGCGCGGCGCTACGGAGTCGCGTAATACTTGCCGTGTGATTCCCGCGTTGTGCAACGGCACCATGCCATTCCGTTCCATCCAAAAGAAATCAAACATGAATAAAGGAGGGGGTTCGGCCGTGTTTGTGCGGTCCAGCCCTCTCTCGTTAAACGATAAAATTTAGTCGAATATCCCCAAAGATCAAAAAACTAGAATCATGAACGGAAATAATTAAATAAAATAATCTCCTACCTTGGTTTCAGGAACGGTGTACGTCAAAGAGCCATAGAAGACGAGCGTCGCAGAAGTCGGGCGTCGCGGAAAATGAACGTCGATTCTGTTTTCGTCGAGGTGTGTTTGAAGAGGAAATGTCGTTGGAAGAAGACGTCGCGTCGCAGGTCGGTATTTCAGAAGTTGATCTCCGAGGGCTCGACACTCCACGTCGGAGATCGTTCATTCTCCGTGTTCTTCGTCGAGGCTGATGAAGAAGAAGAAGACTTCACGCTTCTCAAACCTCTCAAAGTGGCAAAAATTCTAACAATATTAAAATAAGACCAAGTCTTAATTTATTAACACAACCTAACCATTTGAATTTCAAGAGTTTAAAATTAAATCAACTCCCACTTAACTAACTTAAACTTACCACATTAATTCCATAAGTTTAATAAACTTAAGTTATCAACATTTTATGGGAGTTGTGAGGGGTTAGAGGATATGAAGGGGTGGGATTTGTGTGGGCCCCACCACCCTCATAACCTCCCTAGGGAGTTTGGGTGGTTACCCAACTTCCATCAGGAACAAAACACTTAGAGTAAAAATAATAAAAATTGTAGAATAATTCTAAAATAAACATCCACAATTTTTATCATCAACTCTCGTGAGAACACAACTCTGGAACAGGTGTTCCTAAGCAATTACCGGTGCTCCGGTTCCATTGGTGCCCTCGGAATTCGATTCCGAGCTCTAGTTCAAAAGTTAGAAATTCCCGCTTTTTCGTTCACTGAACGTACCTGAGCCAAACTTCGGAAATTGATTCCGGGCACACCGGGCCTCAGAATTAGGTGCCGTCAGAAATCGCGTTCATGTAAAAATCCAAAGAAAATTAAGAAAAAATTTCCCTTGACTTTTACAGGTTTTACATTACTCCCACCTCAGGACTTTACATCCCCGTAAAGATACATCAAAACTAGGGAAACAAATGAGGGTACTGAGCATGCATCTGAGCCTCCCGCTCCCAATTGCTCTCCTGGAGGTTCTCGTGCTGCCATCTGATGCGCACTAGAGGAATCGACCATCCACGTAGGACCCGCTCCTGTTGATCCTCGATCTCAACTGGAACCTCCGTAAAAGTCGCCCCATCGTCAACATCAAGCTCCCCATGGTCAATGACATGCGTCGGGTCATGCACATATCTCCTCATCTAAGACACGTGGAAGATGTCGTGCACCCGGTGGAACTGAGGTGGTAGAGCCAGGCGATAAGCCACCTCGCCAATCCTACTAAGGACCTGGAAGAGTCTGATGAAGCACGGAGATAACTTTCCATCTCGGCCATATCTCCGTAATCCACATCGAGGTGAGACACGTAAGAAGACGTGGTCGCCATCCTCAAACTCTAGTGGCCTCTGCCTCCTATCAGCGTATGACTTCTACCGACTCTGAGCTATCCTCATCCGCTCCTGGATGACCTGGACCTTCTCCGTCGTGGCCTGGACCATCTCCGGTCCCACAAGTGCTGACTCCCCAGGGTCTGTCCAGCATAAATGAGATCTGCAAGGTCGGCCGTACAACGCCTTGTATGGTGCCCTCCCGATGGTGGAGTGGTAGCTGTTGTTGTAGGTGAACTCCACCAAGGGTAGGTGGTCCTCCCAACTGCGACCAAAGTCGAGGACGCATGCACGGAGCATATCATCGAGAGTCTGAATGGTCCTCTCCGTCTGACCATCCGTCTGAGGGTGAAAGGCGGTGCTCAGACTTATCTACGTCTGGAACGCCTCCTACAACCCCTTCCAAAGCCGGGAAGTAAAGCATGCATCTCGATCGGAGACGATACATGATGGCACACCGTGAAGCCATACAATCTCCTGAACATAGAGACATCCCAAGCTCTCTACTGAACCCTGCTCTCTGATGGGTAAGAAGTGTGCTGACTTGGTGAGTCGGTTGACAATCACCCAAATAGAATTGTGTCCTCTGGAAGTGTGTGGAAGTCCAGTAACGAAGCCCATAGATATCCCGTCTCACTTCCACTCCGGGACCTCCAAGGGTTGTACCAAGCCTGTTGGTACCTGGTGCTCAGCCTTCACCTACTAACAGGTGATACATCAAGAAACGAACTTCGCCACAACCTTCTTTATACCCGGCCACCAATGCTGTCGTCTGAGATCCTGGTACATCTTCGCCACTCCAGGATGTACCGCCAAAGGGGAAGTGTGAAACTCTCTCAGCACCTCCTCTTGTAAAGAAACTGTCACCAAGGTACATCCTCTAAAAAGGACATCGTGCTCTGCTCCAAAAGAGAAACCATCAGGTGAATGTCCTGTGGATATATGTGCAAGTCATGTCACACAATCAGTGTCCCCACGCTAGGCCTCTCTGACCCGCTGCAATAGTGGAGGAGTGACTGTGAGAGACTGAAGGAAGGCTGCTCCATCTCTATCCATGAAGTATATCTGCAAAGCGGCTAGCTGCT
Organism: Viscum album; assembly: GCA_963277665.1. NCBI lineage: Eukaryota > Viridiplantae > Streptophyta > Magnoliopsida > Santalales > Viscaceae > Viscum > Viscum album. The sequence continues at coordinate 1,553,940,363 of OY728141.1, forward strand.
CTATCACCTCCTCAAGTAGCTGAATGCCCGACCTCCTACTGAGGGCATCGGCTACCACTTTCCCCTTCCCAGGAGTATAGACTATCTCAAAGTCAAAGTCCTGGAGGAACTCGAGCCATCGCCGCTGTCTCAGATTCAGATCCTTCTGAGAGAAGTTGTACCTGAGACTCTGATGGTCAGAATAGACTGTAAAGTGCTCGCCCATCAGATAGTGTCGCCATGTCTTTAGAGCGAAGACCACTGCTGCTAACTCCAGGTCATGGGTGACGTATTTCTTCTCATGCGGCCTCAACTTTCGTGATCCATATGCGATCAATTTCCTCTCCTGCATCAGGACACATCCGAGTCCGGTCCCTGATGCATCGCAGTAGACTACATACCCTACTCCCTCCTCAGGAAACCTCAAGATAGGTGCACTGGTCAATATCTGTCTCAGCTCCTGGAAGCTCTGCTGACATCCTTCTGCCCACACAAATGGTTTCCCCGTCTTTGTCAAAGCTGAGAGTGGTGCTGCAACTCTGGAGAATTCTGGCACGAATCTCCAATAGTATCCAGCTAGTCCCAAGAAACTCCGCACCTTCGTCACGCTCCTGGGTGGCTCCCAAGCTAACACTGCCTCGATCTTCCCAGGATCTGTAACGCCCCGACCCCAGCTACCCAGAGTCGGTGCATTACTTCGTAACATTGGCATGATCACAAAAGATCAAGTCTCGAAAGACCGATTAGTTTAGTAGCCTTGGAAACACTAGATACATTCGTAAACGTTACATTACATCATAAAGTGAAAAACTACAAAAACAAAGTCTTCATAGTCCACACTAATATCCTCTTCTGACTATCCCTACAGGTCATTCATAAAATACTTCTTCACATCCTGGAAAAAATATTAAAACATTGAAAGGGGTGAGCTCAGATGCTCAGTAAGGATAACAATATTGCGGAAGCTTTCCTAAATAAACATAAAAATTTAAGGCAATGTATAACTAAAACAAAAGCCTTTTAAACTTGAACATCAACATAATATGGCAAAAGTAAAATGAGATAATTCCATTCACTTCTTCACATGGATATCCTACTGGTCGAATAATCACATGAAATATCAATAACCAATTTCATAATGAGGGAATGTATAATGCCGGACATTCTGAAACATTTTGTCAAGGCCTCGGCCAAGACGTCTAAAATGATTAAGGCCTCTGCCAAAACCATAAATCAAATTAGGAAAGTGCATCGGCCAATTCCACGTCTAGTTGTCTCATGAGACCTACCGATGCATCGAGGAGCTATAGCGGGCTCCACCCGTCACTTATTAAGTCCAATACATTCCTCATATGAACAGGTTTAAACATCTCATAAACCATAACATAATCGTATCACATAAAACATGCATAAAGGAAACATAACATTTCCACATTTCAATCACAAGATATCAATACAACACATTGATATAATAAAAACGCCTTCAAAACCATTTTCAATACCAAAATAAAAGAAAAGTATAACATGGTATTTATTCTTCAAAAAAAAGGGTATGGCTTATAGAGGAAGCCGAAACTCAAATAGTGGTCACGGCGGCAGAGAAGTCATTGTCGCCGCATACGTACGACAAAAACATTGCCTTTTTTTGTTTAGTAAACGCTTCGTATAAAAAAGATTCTTTTTGAATTAACGTAAAAGTCAAAGTGGTTTATACACCGTATAAAAGAAATTTGTGTATAAAACCAAATATTCCTCAATGAAAGGAGATTGAGACGAAGTCCTTACAAAGATCATTTTTAAAATAAAATAGATATATTACATGTATTCACTATAGGTACACATAAAGAATACAAAATAAGACATAATAATATCATGACATAATTTGAAAGTAGGAGATTAACCCAAAGAATGGAAGTTGGGTTAAGAAGTTCCCTTACCTCATGTCCGACTTGACTCAACCGTTATTTAACCTCCTGAATAATAAACTAGAGTTAATATCTACCTTATTAAGAACCATTTTCAATTTCATTGTCATTTTTATATCACTTATTACAATGTTATTAACGTTATGTAATTATTTAAGTGAATAACGGTCGTTTTGTCGATCTTTGGTACTTGAGTCAACAATAAACTTCTTATAATTACAATTTGTTTATGTGGTAGAATATCCATTATCTCCAGAATTATATTCATGATTTAGATTTCATATATATCTTATATATCCAGTATATACATTCATTTATAATATTACGTAACATTTAGAGGTAATAAATGGAATACACCGTTCATGGAGACGGTAAGCCGTACGTACGCATGAACGCTACTTTCATTTCAATTTCATATTTAATGGAACAAAATAATAATGATATAAATGTATAATATAATTACAGTATAATATAGTGTATAATACCATTTACTCCATCCTTTATACATCCCACATATGGCATTAACGATTCAAATCACTTTGAGGGGGCGGTAGTCCGCACTTCCTAAAATGAGATTATCGCGTTTTACCCATAATGGAAATCATAAAGTATGCCATAAATGAGAAATACAGAAGAATAAGTAAAACATAAATATATTATATATCATATATAAAAATAGTGACATCTTAATGGCCACCTTTGAAGGTGTTATATGAGTGTTGAACAATCATCGTTTCGTGAGGCAGAAATTCGCCATCCACAGAAACCGTATGTTCATTAACCATTAGATGTATCTGTGTGTAAGTGTAGCTCTAATACTTCTTATAAAAACATCCTAGTATATTGAGGATACTGGTGTTGTTACAAAAGAAATGAATAAAAAGAGTTTAGGGGGTTGGAGAAGAAAAATAAAACAAAACAACATTAGAGAAGACATTACCTCAAAATCGGGTAACTCTTTTTGATTTGATCCAAAGGCTTCCTTGGGAAGGGTTATTCCCAAAGTGAGGCTTCTAGGAGTAAGAGGGGGAAGTTTGGAGAGTATTTGGGCAGAGTTTGGCCGAGCCAAATGGCTTGAAAGTGTGAATAAGGTGGGAGAGGTGGGGGCCTTTTATAAGTGGAGAGGAGGGGCACTTTTGGAAATATCGAAATGTTACATTATTTCACAATGCTTTTCGGATTCTAAAGGTCCCACACTTATATAATTCGAGTCTAAGGTGATAAGGTTTCGAAATCTCCTCATACAATTGGCTTTGGACAAGTGTAAGCCTTGGATTTTTCATTATCTTCCCATTTTATTTAAATCGTTAAATAATGAGGTCATCGCTGCATCATCATGATGTCATAAATAATTTAATTTATTTAATGTCTAAAAATTATAAAAAAATTATTATGATGTAGGAAATCTTTTTAGCTTTCTAATGAATATTTATAATCAAAATATGGACTTGTGTAACCCCACATAAAAACTGTTTTAGTAAAACAACTCATGTTTGTGTCAATTTAATTTTAACATTAAATAAATATATATTAATGTCATTTTCCAACTAAAGTGGCTCCATGGGGTCCCCAAGTTTACCCATTGGTTGTCTTGGTCGTCCATGACTCTTCCAATAGGATTAGGACAAGTTTCATGCTCATCTAATATTATTATAACATTATTTGTACCTTAAACTACACTAATTACCTCTAATCGCGATTAAGAACTTAAAAGTTACTATTCACCAAAAAATTATTTTAATCTCAATGAACCACATTTTACTTCTTAATGACAACCATGTATGTAGGATTTTTGAAAATCAAATCACAGAAGTGGTAATATTTCATTTAAATGAAAAAATCATTTATTTAACTACCACTTAGTGGTTTCACTATTCATCAAAAATTGAAGTTTTTCAGAACAATGCCAAAATTTCACCCTAAGCTATAATTGATATTCCGAATTCAAAAATGATGTCTATTTTACAAAATTCCAATCATATAAGTTCCATTAATTAATTCTATAATTAATTCCCGCTGTCACAACAAATAGCGTGTTTTAAGAAACAATTTATATCAAAAGATTGACAATTGTTTATGTCCAATTTCAATGTTAAATTAATTCTAACGACCACCATTGGATAAAATGGTAAAAATATATTCTAATTATACATTAAAACCACTAAATATTATAATTTATCACTATAAATTATTTTGATTAAAAAAGTTGTTTTAAGTATTTTTCACAATTCATAAAAAATTAGAAATTCTCAGAAAAATACCAAAAATTCAACATAGGCTAATTTCGATTTTACGAATACGAAAATGAAGTCCATTTTGAAATATAAAATTTCTATAATTTTAAAAAGTGGTTATTACTATTCATAACGGCTACTTTGATTAGTTGCGGTGTTTTAGAACTCGAAGTTGCGTACAATGCAAGCTATTACATTATTGAATGAGAAGCGTATCATGGAAGTTCGGGGTGTTACATTCTCCCCTCCTTCAATAAATTGTGTCCTCGCAATTTGAAATTTTTCTTGGAAAATAAATGGTTGAAAATAGAAAATACCTTTGTAGAAAACCCACATCGGAAATAAGGTTAATAAAAATATAACTTTAAAAGAAAGAAAGATAAGTACAAAGGTCACCCAAGATAGCCCATACTAGGATTCTATGAAAATATGGATATGGAAGAAAAACAAACCATCAAGGTCTGATGGAGAGTTGTAGAAAACTTGATTAGGAGAAAGTTTAACCACAAGAAAATCACAAACTTGTGATTGGTTAAATGGTCATTGAATCCCCAGTTGGAAAAGTTAACCGACAACATTTTTGTTTTAAGTTACCTTTTATAATGTTGAGGAATTTATTTGGGAGATTTACTAAGAACGTAAGGGAATATACATACTTGTTATGTATACTTTTATTCGTTAATAAATTTTTACCACAAACCCAACTTTTACTCCAAATGGTTACAGAACTCAAAAATATTCTATTTATCCTAATTGTATAAGGTTCTAAATATTAACACATAATATTTAGATTAGAAAAACTATTTTGTAATAACCAGGGACTTCCTGTAGGATAGTGGTAGGAAATAAAGGCTTTTCGCACTATGGTTGTGGGTTCGATTCCTGCAGCTTTGTCCGACGCGACGGGTTATGCCCCACCCTGTAGGTTGTCCTTTTCCTAAAACTATAGTATTATAATATTACAAAAATAATCTTCATAAATGCTTTAGCATTAAACAATACTATCCATGGTTCAACTTAATCCATTCCAACTTTAATAGTTATCCAAAATACCTCCGTCCAGACTTTCTCTAAAAGGTCTCTAAATTCCAAAATCAATTGTAACATCAGATTCCCCAAACAAAGAAATGTTTCTCTTATTGTCACATACCAAAAATATGATTACCTTAATCATATTACCTTAATCAAAAAGTACTGCAGTACAATCCTTATATACTTCATAATTATTATAACTAGTACATCATTGATACAACACTCAAATTACAAAATTCATTAATAACAACATAAGAACTCTAATCATTCCCCCTCATCTGTGGTAGTATCATAACTTGATTATTATCCAATAACATCATTTGAGACATACTCTGATGATTTGAACATTGGTTTGCGTAGTGTCCCCACTCCTTGCAGATGAAGCATTGTACATTTGAAACCTTTTTCTTACCCTTGCAGTCACGCACTCGGTGTCCTTTTTCTCCACACTTATAACAAACTCCCATTCCCTTCAGGCAAATTCCAAGGTGTTTCTTCCCACAGTTATCACATATTGGAAAATTCTTCTTTTCCCTCGTCCCCTTATCCATCATTCTCTCTTCCATCCTTTTCTTCTCTTTCATCCCTTCAAATCCATAAGACTCAGAGAATTCTCTAATTATCTTATTAACACATGATACTATTTTTCATATGTTGATAACACATGGGAGAATATTTCCCTTCTAAATGTTGGCGTAATACCATGAAAGATATGATCCTTCTTACTCTTTGGATCATACATATTGATGGAGTTCACCTTCCTTCTACTGGGCGCCATTTCTATACAATGGCATAAACTAGATCAGTTTATGAATCAAAATACATAATCCCATACTTATAAAACACTTAACATAAATTGAACTATTTATGGATATAATCCATAATCATAAAAAGGTTTTTTTAAGGAAGTATATACTCATAACCGTTCATAGTGGTTTGTAAAGAAAATGAGAATTATCCAAAGCATATCCCCCGGGAGTGTCGTAACCAAGAGTGCAGCAAGGCCCGTTGTCGTGCACTAGTTCCCGTTCGATTCTAGCTCAAAGCGGTGTTTTCGGGTTTTACCCCTAGGTACATCTGTGCCAGAGCCGCCTCTACATGCTCGTATCCAGACATGGATGTATTTCTCGGAAAACTCATAACATCTCTATAATACCAAAATTCTAGGAAGTTCTTCTATACTAATCCTCAAAGTCTATCTTTGGGCTATGTGCTCTAATCAGAGTTTATCTACATCTAGCTTCCAAGGTTAGTACTAAACTGCCTCTGATACCAACTATAACGCCCCGACCCCAGCTACCCAGAGTCGGTGCATTACTTCGTAACATTGGCATGATCACAAAAGATCAAGTCTCGAAAGACCGATTAGTTTAGTAGCCTTGGAAACACTAGATACATTCGTAAACGTTACATTACATCATAAAGTGAAAAACTACAATAACAAAGTCTTCATAGTCCACACTAATATCCTCTTTTGACTATCCCTGCAGTTCATTCATAAAATACTTCTTCACATCCTGGAAAAAATATTAAAACATTGAAAGGGGTGATCTCAGATGCTCAGTAAGGATAACAATATTGTGGTAGCTTTCATAAATAAACATAAAAATTTAAGGCAATGTATAACTAAAACAAAAGCCTTTTAAACTTGAACATCAACATAATATGGAAAAAGTAAAATTAGATAATTCCATTCACTTCTTCACATGGATATCCTACTGGTCGAATAATCACATGAAATATCAATAACCAATTTCATAATGAGGGAATGTATAATGCCGGACATTCTGAAACATTTTGTCAAGGCCTCGGCCAAGACATCTAAAATGATTAAGGCCTCGGCCAAAACCATAAATCAAATTGGGAAAGGGCCTCGGCCAATTCCACGTCTAGTTGTCTCATGAGACCTACCGATGCATCGAGGAGCTATAGCGGGCTCCACCCGTCACTTATTAAGTCCAATACATTCCTCATATGAACAGGTTTAAACATCTCATAAACCATAACATAATCGTATCACATAAAACATGCATAAAGGAAACATAACATTTCCACATTTCAATCACAAGATATCAATACAACACATTGATATAATAAAAACGCTTTCAAAACCATTTTCAATACCAAAATAAAAGAAAAGTATAACATGGTATTTATTCTTCAAAAAAAAGGGTATGGCTTGTAGAGGAAGCCGAAACTCAAATAGTGGTCACGGCGGCAGAGAAGTCATTGTCACCGCATACGTATGACAAAAACATTCCCTTTTGTCGTTTAGTAAACGCTTCGTATAAAAAAGATTCTTTTTGAATAAACATAAAAGTCAAAGTGGTTTATACACCGTATAAAAGAAATTTGTGTATAAAACCAAATATGCCTCAATGAAAGGAGATTGAGACGAAGTCCTTACAAAGATCATTTTTAAAATAAAATAGATATATTACGTGTATTCACTATAGGTACACATAAAGAATACAAAATAAGACATAATAATATCATGACATAATTTGAAAGTAGGAGATTAACCCAAAGAATGGAAGTTGGGTTAAGAAGTTCCCTTACCTCATGTCCGACTTGACTCAACCGTTCTTTAACCTCCTGAAAACTAGAGTTAATATCTACCTTATTAAGAACCATTTTCAATTTCATTATCATTTTTATATCACTTATTACAATGTTATTAACGTTATGTAATTATTTAAGTGAATAACGGTCGTTTTGTCGATCTTTGGTACTTGAGTCAACAATAAACTTCTTATAATTACAATTTGTTTATGTGGTAGAATATCCATTATCTCCAGAATTATATTCATGATTTAGATGTCATATATATCTTATATATCCAGTATATACATTCATTTATAATATTACGTAACATTTAGAGGTAATAAATGAAATGCACCGTTCATGGAGACGGTAAGCCGTACGTACGCATGAACGCTACTTTCATTTCAATTTCATATTTAATGGAACAAAATCATAATGATATAAATGTATAATATAATTACAGTATAATATAGTGTATAATACCATTTACTCCATCCTTTATACATCCCACATATGGCATTAACGATTCAAATCACTTTGAGGGGGCGGTAGTCCGCACTTCCTAAAATGAGATTATCGTGTTTTACCCATAATGGAAATCATAAAGTATGCCATAAATGAGAAATACAGAAGAATAAGTAAAACATAAATATATTATATATAATATATAAAAATAGTGACATCTTAATGGCCACCTTTGAAGGTGTTATATGAGTGTTGAACAATCATCGTTTCGTGAGGCAGAAATTCGCCATCCACAGAAACCGTATGTTCATTAACCATTAGATGTATGTCTGTGTAAGTGTAGCTCGAATCCTTCTTATAAAAACATCCTAGTATATTGAGGATACTGGTTTTGTTACAAAAAAAATGAATAAAAATATTTTAGGGGGTTGGAGAAGAAAAATAAAACAAAACAACATTAGAGAAGACATTACCTCAAAATCGGGTAACTCTTTTTGATTTGAGCCAAAGGATTCCTTGGGAAGGGTTCTGCCCAAAGTGAGGCTTCTAGGAGTAAGAGGGGGAAGTTGGGAGAGTATTTGGGTAGAGTTTGGCCGAGCCAAATGTCTTGAAAGTGTGAATAAGGTGGGAGAGGTGGGGGCCTTTTATAAGTGGAGAGGAGGGGCACTTTTGGAAAGATTGAAATGTTACATTATTTCACAATGCTTTTCGGATTCTAAAGGTCACACACTTATATAATTAGAGGCTAAGGTGATAAGGTTTCGAAATCTCCTCATCCAATTGGCTTTGAACAAGTGTAATCCTTGGAGTTTGCATTATCTTCCCATTTTATTTAAATCGTTAAATAATGAGGTCATCGCTGCATCATCATAATGTCATAAATAATTTAATTTATTTAATGTCTAAAAATTGAAAAAAAAAATTATTATGATGTAGGAAATCTTTTTATCTTTCTAATGAATATTTATAATCAAAATTTGGACTTGTGTAACCCCACATAAAAACTGTTTTAGTAAAAGAACTCATGTTTGTGTCAATTTAATTTTAACATTAAATAAATATATATTAATGTCATTTTCCAACTAAAGTGGCTCCATGGGGTCCCCAAGTTGACACATGGGTTGTATTGGTCGGCCATGACTCATCCAATAGTAGTAGGACAAGTTTCATGCTCATCTCATATTATTATAACATTATTTGTACCTTAAACTACACTAATTACCTCTAATCGCGATTAAGAACTTAAAAGTTACTATTCACCAAAAAATTATTTTAATCTCATTGAACCACATTTTACTTCCTAATGACAACCATGTATGTCGGATTTTTGAAAATCAAATCACAGAAGTGGTAATATTTCATTTAAACGAAAAAATCAGTTATTTAACTACCACTTAGTCGTTTCACTATTCATCAAAAATTGAAGTTTTTCAGAACGATGCCAAAATTTCACCCTAAGCTATAATTGATATTCCGAATTCAAAAATGATGTCTATTTTACAAAATTCCAATCATATAAGTTTCATTAATTAATTCTATAATTAATTCCCGCTGTCACAACAAATAGCGTGTTTTAAGAAACAATTTATATCAAAAGATTGACAATTGTTTATGTCCAATTTCAATGTTAAATTAATTCTAATGACCACCATTGGATAAAATGGTAAAAATATATTCTAATTATACATTAAAACCACTAAATAGTATAATTTATCACTATAAATTATTTTGATTAAAAAAGTTGTTTTAAGTATTTTTCACAATTCATAAAAAATTAGAAGTTCTCAGAAAAATACCAAAAATTCAACATAGGCTAATTTCGATATTACGAATACAAAAATGAAGTCCATTTTGAAATATAAAATTTCTATAATTTTAAAAATTGGTTATTACTATTCATAACGGCTACTTTGATTAGTCGCGGTGTTTTAGAACTCGAAGTTGCGTACAATGCAAGCTATTACATTATTGAATGAGAAGCGTATCATGGAAGCTCGGGGTGTTACAGGATCCACTGCAAATCCCGCCTCAGAGATGACGTGTCTTAAGAAGTGGACCTCACGTAACCAGAACTGACACTTAGAGAGCTTACCATAAAGCCGGTGCTCTCGGAGTGTGTCTAGCACAACCCGCAAATGGTAGGTGTGCTCCTCCTCAGTTTTCGAGTAGATCAAAATGTCATTGATGAAGACCACGACAAATCGATCATGGTATGGATAAAAGATCCTATTCATGAGGTACATGAACACTACTGGAGCATTGGTTACACCGAAGGGCATAACCAAGAACTCATAGTGGCCATACCGACATCTGAAGGCCATCTTCTGCACCTCCTCATCTCGAACTTTGATATGATGATAGCCAGACCTGAGGTCTATCTTCAAGAACCACCATGTTCCCTTGAGCTGATTGAAGAGGTCGTCAATCCTCGGTAGTGGATACTTGTTCCTCATTGTCACCCGGTTCAGGCGACGATAGTCGACACAAAGTCACAAGCTCTGGTCCGCCGTCTTGGCGAACAAAATCAGAGAAGCCCAGGGTGAAACACTGGGTCGGATGAAACCATTGCCCTGCAAGTCCTCCAACTGTACCCATAACTCTCGAAGCTCAGCGAGGGCCATCCGATATGTTGGGGTGGATATCAGGTCTGTCCCGGGGTACAGGTCAATGTAAAAGTCTACCTCTCTGCGGGGAGGTATCCCTGGAATGTCGTCAGGGAAAATGTCCGCATACTGATCCACCACTGCAGGAAAACCAGGACTCCACACGTCAACTACTCCTAGGATGAGACTAGCCAACTGATGAGTGATGGGCTGTCCTCTCCTCTACGAGAGTCCATTCTGTGTTGCGAAGGCTCCCTTCTCACCGGTGATGGTGAACCTGCTCCCGTCGGTGCGTACACATCGCACCTTGCGCCTAATATAGTCGATCTGGGCATGAACCGTAGATAACAAATACATGCCCAAGATGATGTCGTAAGGCCTCAACACCGCTACAAGAAGATCCCAGCCAAATCTCTCGCCTCCTAGAGTAATCTCACACTGTCGGCACCGGTGTGTAATCATCATGTCTGCTCCTGTAGGAGTCTATATCCATAATGATCGAGCCAACGGCTCTATCGGAATCTCCGAGCTCTGAACAAGGGTAGCGGCTATGAAAGAGTGACTCGCTCATGTGTCTATAAGTACTGCAGCAAAGTTGGAATAGACACAGATAGTACCTCGAATCACCTCGGGCGTGCCGTGGTTGTAGGCCTCTACTGCCTGGAGCTGTGGTTGTCTCTGCCCGCTAGCTCCCTATGGTCGAGGTGGACCTCCTGGTGGTAGTGGTGGTAGAGCCTCAAAGCGTCGCCCACCACCTACTCCTCGGCCTGCTCCTCTACCTTGTCCACCTACTCCCTGCGGACCGCCACGGTCGACCCTCTGCCTCTGCCTCGGTGGTCCCTTAATCATCTGTTACTCCTCTACACGGCGGTTCGGGCAATCATGAGCCATATGGCCCTGCCCTCCGCATGAGTAGCACTGCCTACCTCTCAAAAGACTGGCTACGCGATGTGTACCCCGCACTACTGATCCAGTGTCCTGAGGTCGTCTGCCTGAGGGTCTGGTCTGCCTGGACCCATGTGTCATCCGTCGACTGCCTGCTGCAGAAGACTCTGCCACGTGCCGTCCTGCGGTGGGTCTCGGTGTTGGTGTAGACTCAGCAAGAAAACTCTCGATCAAGAGGGATCGCTCCAGTACTCATGTCTGAGTTGGAATGCTGAGGGAGATCAGCGATCCCCGGATCTCGTGTCTCAATCCCTGCTCAAAGGTATGGGCCCGGAAGAATGGGTCTCGTACCATGTCTGTAGATTAGTGTGAGAGATCGGTAAATCTCACCGAGTACTGGCCGACCATCATGCTGCCCTGCTGCAGTAGAAGAAGCTCCTGGATGCGCACCGCACGGAGGGTGGCTGGGACGAACTCTGAGCGGAAGAGGCTCTCAAAGTATGTCCAAAGTAGAGATTCCTCATCGTTCACCTGGAGCTTCAAGCTCCACCATCGGCCCACTGCTGCGGGCAGTAGGCTCGCTGTGAGGATCACCATGAGGTCTGCTGGTGTCCTCACTAACCGAAACACTCGTACCACTACCTCCAGCCAGTCCTCGGATGCCTGGGTGTCCGTCTCCCCACGGAACCTGGGTGGTCACTGGTGCTGGAACTCTTGCAGTGCACTGAGGCGACGTGCATCGTCAGCAGCTGGTGCTGGAAGCATCGGTGGCTCGGCGGGTAGAGCTACCGCTGGTGCCACTGCCGACAAAGGGCCCTGCACCAAGGCCCCATCGCTCGGTGGGCTGTCGTCACGCTCAACTCTCGGAACCCTAGCTGGCTGCCGTCGTGGGGCCATCATGAAAATGAAATAGGTGCGCCATGGTCAAGCAGTATACCTGGTGAGCTGACACAAAATAATCACAAAGAAAACTTGAAACACACATGCAATCAATGTTTTCGTGCATTAAGTCAGAAACAGAAGTCAGGGTCCTGGTGTACGGATACGTCGGCCGCCACACCAACACTGCACTCCCTGGACTGATAACCACAACCAATACGCTAAACACCATTGCTTCACATAGAAGAATGATCAGAGCTCCGAGTTCTGTGGTAGAACCGAACTCCTCTGATACCAATTTGTCACGACCCGTCCTCGGGGCCCGTGCTGTGACTACCCCAAGCCCGCCTTCCATAGGCCAGGGGCTGGCGACTAGCACCAAAGGCGTAAATCCCGATAAATGTGAAGGAATTACCTTTATAAAAGTAAACAAACACACAGAGTACAAGCGGAAGAAGTAAAACCTAAGTAAAAACTGAGTACAACAGTAAGTGCGAAAAGTAAAAGGGGCCGGAAATACAAGCACAACTATAAAGTACAACTGAAAGGAAAAATAGCAAATGAAAGTAAAACTGCATCCTCGAGATGTCCACTGGAAGTCCCACCTGATGGGTGAGTATAGATAGCCTCCGTAGCTCCTCAGGTCCTGCCGTCTACTCCGAGTACGTCCGCCAAGTGGTCCACCTCCAGGTACCGACCTCCTCCGTAAGCCTCAACCGCGATCAGCGCTGTCCGTCGTCTGCAACCAACACAATGAAGTGCGGGCATAGCATGTGCAAGGGTGAGTATAAGCTACTCAGTAGGGACCCCGAGACCCCCGAAGGTCTCCCAAAATCCAAAAATGATAAACCACAAAGGAAAGATACAATCACGAAGTAACATCCGAGACTACTTAAGTATATGCCCATACATATACCTAAGTCATCATTTCCCGTATGCTCCAACCTCTATACCCAAGTACAACCCAGTCCACACAGGAAAGAAAAACGTATTCCACATAGGAAAGCAAAAAGTAATCCACACAGGATAGAACAACACAATCCACAAAGGATAATAACATAGGATTCAGCTCACACAGGTATACTTCTTCGGATGATGATAGAGATGATCACTGATCCATCTAAGTCATCAGACCCACAAAGGATCGATAGGTTCTAACCCCCGTAAAGACCCACACAGGATTGGTAGGAAACTAACCCCCACAATGACCCACACAGGATCGGACCCACACAGGATCTGTAGGCACTAGCTCACACAGAACTGCTGAGCACTGACCCACACAGGATCAGACCCACAAAGGATTGGTAGCACTGATCCACGTAGGATCGCTGAGTGTTGTAGTCGTCGTCGTCGAATCCACAGAGGATCTCTGCACAGTCGTCGTCGCAGTCCCAGTAGCAAACACAGCCAGCTCTAGGGTTCCCGCACACAGCAAGCTCGCTCGGGAGGGTCCTCTCCAAGAGCCGAGAGGCTGATACATCAACTGTCACATAGTCCAGAGTTGATGTATCCAAAAGTTCCCTATCGTCAACAGGAACTCAACCCAACAGACGGCGCGTCAATCGGACGCCCGGTCTGAGAGTTATTGGCTTTTTCGTTCCAGGGTCCCGGTTGGTTTTTAAGGCAAAACCAACCCGACCATACTCCGCCTGCATCCAAACCTCAGGTGGAATATGTCAAAATATCTGTCTCACTAAGAGGAAATCATCCAAGTCGATGGCATTTCAAACAGACGTCCGGAGCTCAAGATATGAGTGTTTCCGCTCCGAGAGCCCGGTTGGTTTCGTGTACGAACCAACCCGGCCGAAATCAAAGTATTCTGAAACCCTGAGTGCGATATTCTGAAACGACCATCTCGTTCCAAGGATCATGTCGCCGCTGACGGCGCGTCGATCTGAGGTCCGTAGCCCGAGCTATGGGCAGTTGAACCCAAACAATCCGAAAACGGGGGTTTCGGGACCGGACCGACCCGGGTCCAGGTTTGCCCGACCTGGCCCGGCGCCAGCTGGCTCAGACGTTTGGCTGAGCCGATGCGGCTCGCAGGGGGGGGGGGGTTGCCCCTATCGATTTTCTAACCGCGACCCCTTAATTGGGGCCGCTTGAAGTCCAGCCGGGGGAATTAATTCCCCCGGCTCCTCCTTGCCCGGCCGGCCCGACCTGGCCGGCCGGTTCCTGCTCAACGGGACCGGCGATGGCCGGTCCCCTTCCAGCTCCATCGCTGGTGGCCCGGTACCGGCCACTGGTCACCCTGCTCCGCCGCGGCCCGGAACCGGCAGCGGCCCTTGTCGTCCGGCGCGGTGCGACGACACCGCGCCCTTCCACCGCGGCCCCACTCCAGCCGTAGTGTCTTCGGTTTTCTTTGACGCGGCGCGACAGCATCGCGTCCTCATTCAACTCCTTGGCGTGGCGCGGCGACGTTTCGTAATACTTTCCGTTTGATTCCCGCATGGTGCGACGACACCACGCCATTCCATTCCATCCAAAAGGAATCAAACATGAATAAAGGAGGGGGTTCGGCTGTGTTTGTGCGGTCCATCCCCCTCTCGTTAAACGATAACATTTAGTCGAATATCCACGAAGATCGACAAACTAGAATCATGAACGGAAATAATTAAATAAAATAATCCCCTACCTCGGTTTCAGGAACGGTGTACGTCAACGAGCCGTGGAAGACAAGCATCGCGGAAGTCAGGCGTTGCGGAAAACGAACGTCGATTCCATTGTCGTCGAAGTGCGTTCGAAAAGGAAATGTCATTAGAAGAAGACGTCGCGTCGCTGGTCGGTGTCGCGGAAGTCGATCTCTGAGGGCTCGGTGCTCCACGTCGGAGATCGTTCATTCTTCGTGTTCTTCATCGAGGTTGAAGAAGAAGAAGAAGACTTTACACTTCTCAAACCTCTCAAAGTGGCAAAAACACTAACAATAATAAAATAAGACCAAGTATTAATTTATTAACACAACCTAACCATTTGAATTTCAAGAGTTTGAAATTAAATCAACGCACACTTAACTCACTTAAACTTACCACATTAATTCCATAAGTTTAATAAACTTAAGTTATTAACATTTAATGGGTGTTGTGAGGGGTTAGAGGGTATGAAGGGGTGGGGTTCATGTGGGCCCCACCACCCTCATAACCTCCCAATGGAGTTTGGGTGGTTACCCAACTTCCATCATGAACTAAACACTTAGAGTAAAAATAATAAAAATTGTAGATTAATTATAAAGTAAACTTCCACAATTTTTATCGTCAACTCTCGTGAGAACGCAACTCCGGAACAGGTTTTCCTAAGCAATTACCGGCGTTGCGGTTCCATCGGTGCCCTCGGAATTTGAT
This sequence comes from Viscum album, assembly GCA_963277665.1. Lineage (NCBI taxonomy): Eukaryota > Viridiplantae > Streptophyta > Magnoliopsida > Santalales > Viscaceae > Viscum > Viscum album. The sequence continues at coordinate 1,553,956,244 of OY728141.1, forward strand.
TCTGAACTCCAGTTCAAAAGTTTGAAATTCCCGCTCGTTCCTTCACTGAACGTACCCTAGCCAAACTTTAGAAATTGATTCCGGGCACACCGGGCCTCAGAATCAGGTTCCGTCAGAAACCACGATCTTGTAAAAATCCAAAGAAAATTAAGAAAACATTTCCCTTGAATTTTACGGGTCTTTACATATAAACATGGGGAGAATCCCTAAAATCCATTTACACATTTTTACACAAAAATACATTAATTCATACAAACATTCATCCTTGATCTTTAAGTTATTTAAACCATCAAAGGATATCAATCCTTGAAAATCGTGACAATTCAGCCAAATGAAGATGACAAAAAAATCATAAACAAGGGAGAACCTAAAATGCATAAGTATGAGTTATATATACTTATCCAATAAAATTAATTCATGTTTTATGGTAATTTTTAGCCATTATCATTATATTTTTAACCTTATTTACCGGATGTACCCTTTATTGTGATAACAAAAAATCCATTGATTACTATTTATAATGTTCAAAAATATTCATATTTACGAAAATTGAACCTCTTCCTTCCAAATAAAAATCCCTTTTTCATGATTCCAAATAGAGAAGTTGGATAATTTAACATAAAATTAAACCATAAAAATTGATGATAAATGATTTTTCAGAAAAAATTATTTTCTGAGTATAAAATGATTTTATATTAAATTAAATTATAAAATTAAGTTAAAACCCATAATTAGATTATTTTATTCAAAAATAACTATTAAATAAAAAAAGTATGTTTATAAAATTAAAATAATTGAAAATAAAATACAATTTTATATAAATATCATTAAGTTTCATCATTCATTATAAAATAAATATTTTCAGAAAATACCAAAATTTTATCCTATTTAATTTTGATATGATAATGAAAAAGATTATTTATTTTTTCAAATTAATAATCAATACATTATAATTGATTGTTTTAAATTATACCATATATTTCTTCAAACCCCAATCAGGTTAAAAATATGGATTTATACTTTTGAATGATAAATTACATAATATGTAATGAATTATGTACTTTATATGATATTTTGTTCCAAAATAAATGATTTTTACATATTATATAATATTATACATATAGAAACTTTTTAAAAACAAAAACAATTAATCTCATTAATAATAATTATTACATTGATCATCTATGAAACAAATTAAAATGGAACACATTATAGGTGGACCAAAAATATAAAATAGAACAGTTAAAATTGGAAAATATGGACTTCCCAAATCTATTAGAGTAATACCCTCCATGATCAACACTATATAAATGAAATATATATTATTGAACTAATCAAAATCATATTAAATTAAAATATATCCTTATGAGGAATTTTAGTGAATTTTGATAGAAAGAATAATGTGGTATATATAGGTTATAATGGGAAATGTTACCATTGGGATTAGACTGTTATATAACTATTAGTCAAATATTATTATTGTTCAATATATAGATTATTCAATTTCATCATTGGAAACTATACTCATGGGTGATAATTTTATTGTTATAATTAGTGTTTATAAGTATCAATGACATAGGACGGTTGATGAAGAAAGGAGAAAGGATGGTCTAAACTAATAGAGTCATGCTGTTTGAATCCCACTTTTCAAAGCTTGATGGGGAGGCATAAGAAATTATGTTTTCTATCAACCAAGACCAAGAAATGTATCAAAAATTTAATCCTAAAATAAATCATGTACAATAGATGTTAATGTTAGTTGATATTACCACTTAGTCAATGCCAACTGAGCCACCCCATGAAACTACCTCCATCGAACACCTTACCCTTAGAGTGTTAGTGGGTGTTATAATGGGTTAAAAGTCCAAAATTTTGTTACAAAAATCGAAATTAATTTTTGGAAATTAAATTTGTATTTCATCAATTCTATTTTAATAATAATTATTTATAATAAAATATATGTTTCATTGAGATTAATATGATAAATTTATTTCTAGAAATAGAAAATATATATTTTGTGTTTTTAAAAAAATTTATAAATATTTATAATAAACTGTGGTATTTTGAATATGTTTTTATATAATTAAAAATTATTTTATAATAGTCTTATTTATAAATAAATGATAAAATAATATTATATTGTCCTAGGAAATAGGTGTTAAAATATTTACTATGCATTAAAAACTTCTATTTCTCAACAAATAAAGAATAATATATTTAAAAGTTAAAATTATAATATTGAGAAATTAATTCCAATAAAATATAAATTATATCTAAAATTAGAATGTCAAAATTTGGTTATATTTATTTTATGATAATTTTCTAAAATACATTATTTTTTAGTGAATTGTAAAAGTACAATTTAGGGTTTTTGATGTGTTTTATGAAAACATATTAATTTCATAATTATGTAATAATTAATTAAAGAGAATCCATGACCTAAAATAAGTTATTTTTTTAATATCATGTATTTTAATGTGTTTTAATCAATTTCTGATCATATAGGGGAATTTCCAAATTCTATTATGGAAAATTTGTTTTTAAAAGAAATATTTCATGGAAAATATAACTTTTCATGCCCAAAGGTGTGTTAATATATTTTATACATCTGTAATGGATTAAAACATCATATAATTTGACTCAAAATCATAATAAATTATAAAAAAACATATAACAGCTCGTGTTGTTTTCATTCTTTATAATATTTATTTTTAAGAACTATATTTTTGAAATTATAAAAAAAATCATCAGATTTTTCTATAAATAGGTAGCCATTTCACCATTTACCTTCACTCCCTACCCATAATAAATTAATTACCTATGATGTTTTCTCCCATGTAGTCCCTCAATAATTCCTCAAACTCCAAATGATTCATCCTCATGTTTTAGAAATAAATATTTAATGTTAGAAAATACCCACTTCGCTTTTCAATTCAAGTTATCTTTTTGTGGGGTGTCTTCTATTTTCAAAAAAAATAATTTTTCCACTTTATATTATACAATTAAATTATGAGTAGAAAATTTTGAAATAGATAAAATTTTTCCCTCCCATTTTCCCTTTCCTTATTCCATGTTGTTATAATTGTTATGCAATCAAATTTATCTCCCTTTTACTTGAGAAATTGTAATTTATTTTCTTTTTGTGAATACCCAAACCTATTCTATATCCGTGGGGATTATCCTAGATGTAAAATGATTTATTGATTCTAGTATTTACATATCTAAATATAGAATTACCTTTTCATGTGTTCATAATGATGTAATAATCATTCACTTAAGAAATTTCCTATTCCATGATTCTGATAAGAAACCATTCTTTATTTTCAATGGATTATTAATGAAATGAATTATTATAATATATGTTGATCAAATAAAATTAAGATACAAAAAGTTGAACCCATATATCACTCAAATGAATTGTGTAAATAATTTAGTCTTTATATATGACATTTTTTTGGATACCATGGTTAATAACAATTATAACTTTCATTTATGAATCCTCCATGATAAAAAATGATAATAATCTTATAAATGCCTCAATTTTTAAATTTTATCTAATTTTTTATTTTTTGGTTCATGTTCATGTTATTATTATTTCATTATTATTAATTATTTATTATTATTCCTTATGATATTATGGTTATGATTTAGGACCACAAGTTATATGTATCTCTTTCTTATTCCCTTATTAGGATTCATGCTCACCAATTTCCTTTGATATATATCATCACGATATGTGATGTTGTAAGAGTAACATCAATTGATCTCTTGAATATTTATTTCAATTGTATTAGAATTTTGTTTGATCTTTAATATTTTATATAACTAATTTATAGAAATTAAACATTAAAATGTCCTTTATTTTGTTATATGTAGTGAAATGTTTATTTAATACAAGTCATGATACCTTAGTTGGAATCATAACAGTACTTGTTTAGCTATGGATATTATAATTTGAATTCATTATTATGAAGCTTAGGGACAAGTCTAAATATAGGAAAACATAGTTGTATTTTTTTTAGTATTAATTAAGTGGTTTCCAATAAAATATATCCATTTCAGAATATTATAAGTGGATGTGGATCTAATACATATATACCAAATGGTATCACAAAAATAACCACATTGAGCTAAACTTGATCAGGAATTGGTGATTGAAAATAAGTCTTGTTGCACACCTTGTATACTCCCAAAGAATATGTTTGGTCAATCACAGAATTTTTATCAACCACTCTAAAAGATATATATATATAATGTAATTTTGTTAAAAAAATATTTAATCGTGATTTTTTAAGGCATAAAGTACAATTTAAATTATAAGATTCCAAAAAGTTACACATTTCTCACTATGGTTTTCATAAATTGTAAAATTGGTAGGAAAAGGTGGATCCATGTTAATGAAGAGTCAAATGGATGAAGAATTTACAACCATCTAATGAAATTCAGAATATAAAAATTAAAAAGGATAATGAATAAATTATATTCAGTTACGAATTGTAACTCGAATCAAGTTGACATACTAGAATCACCTCGAAGGGAACAAATTTCCATTGAATCCTTTATGTCTCAAAATCCATATTCTATTATAGGATATATCATAACATTGATTACAACCCAATGGATTACCATTATAGAAACACTATTTTATGTACACCATTTTTTGGAGCTACATTATGTCACCCTTTTAGTATACCACTTAGAACGAGAAACATTTTAATGGTGTAAATTTATTAAAAAGGTGTATCAAATAAGGGAGACTAATTCTATGTAATGGTTAGAGTTCATAGGAGTATATTTCAATAAATATTTTTCGTGATCTTTGAGAAAAAAAATATGAAAGGAATTATTATACCTATGTATGATTCAAAATGAATTAGTGGGAAGTTATGAGATGAAGATTACATGAATTACTCAATACACCACAAGTATTTTTTTTGGTTCTTAATGGAATTATTCATATATCCTTTTTGTGGACTGAGACCCAATATTCAGAAAAATTTTAAAAATATATAATAAAAAATCTAGGAAGAAATGGTTTGAAGTTATATGAATGTTGAATTGATGTTTTAAGAGACTCAATGTGTCAGTGGTTGAATGAGAAGAATGGGAAAATGGGGGGGAAATAAGGGGATAATTTTGATCACATAAGAGTATAAAAGAAAGTGAAAATTACGATGTGAAACAAATGTGGGAAGAATCATATGTGGATCTACATTTATTAGATTATAAATTTATATAAATTTGAAAGAGATGGTAATATATCTTGGAACAATCATGGTGAGGTGAAGCAACAACTTCTCAACACTAAAGAAAAGTAATATGTTGGAGGCGCAGATGGAGGATCATTGCTTCAAGTATAGAATGATTGGGAACGTTTACAATCAATGTCCAAATCATAAGGTAATGGAGGGAAACCACCATTATCCTCAGAATAGGCCTGGGGATAAATGTTGGTAATTTTTATATCAAGGTAGGTAAAGTAGTGGGTCAAAATGATATGGTGGAAGGTAAAATAATTATTCTATCAAAGATAGCAAGTACATTATTTGTTTTTGTTTCTTTGAATTCATTTATTTAATATATGTTTGAAAATATTATAGAATAAGTCCCTAAAATTATAAAAGTAGAGTTCTAAATCAATACTCTTGAAGGGATTATCTTAGAATCAATAGTATATATACGCTATGTTTTTAACATTGGAGAGTTTAATATCAACAAAAATCCAGTATTCATTCCCAAGGTGCAATTTGAAACTATACTAGGGTTGGATATGATCTTTATGTATAATTCTAAGATAAACTATAAAAGTAATGAAATTTAGTATCCTTTAATGGAAAATCTATAGTTATTTTCTATGGAGATATATTCTGACCTGAGATTTGTCTAGAAGAGCCTCTCATAGACTTCGTTATGGAGATGGTTGGTGAAGAGGGATATGGTAATCAAAGAATAAGGATCAATAATTTCTCAATAATTTGGGAAAACATTAATGTATTTCTTGAATAGTTACCTAGAAAACCTTTATGAAGGGAGTTATATTTCTCCACATAACTCATACCTGGATCCTAGTAGATATCAATTACCCTATGTAGATTGGAAAATTTGGAGTTATAGGATTTAATGAAAATAAATCAAGTTCATTTGGAAAGGTGATTATCTGACCAAGTGTTTCCCCTGGGGGAGAAAATTTTCTCATTATAATGAAGAAGGACACTTCCACGTGGCTATTAATTGATTATAGGGTAAATAATAGGATCATAGTGAGGAACAAGTTACCTCTTGAAATGATAGATCATTTATTTAACAAAGATATTAGGTCTCAATTATTTTCCATGATTTAACTCTTATCATGGTATCATCAATTGTTAATGAAGATATAATATATTCCAATGACTGCATTCCTAACATGTTATGGGAATTATAAGTTTGTTTTTATTCCTTTTTTTTACTAATGATCCAATTTATTTACGTGTTTCGTGAATAGAGTCTTTAAGGATTTAATTTATAAATTCATGGTAGTTTTTATTTATGGTATTTTGATATATTCTAAAATTTATGAGGATCAAGATGATAATTTAAGGGTCCTATTAAAAACTATAATGTTAGAGAATCTATTTTGAAAATTCATTAAATGTGAATTTCTAGTTACAACCTATTTGATTCATGGGAAAAATTATAACCAATTAATGAATCTCATTTGACACTTCCAAGACAATGGTTATAGAGGAGTGGAATCATCCTACATTAGTAATTATGATTTATATATTCATTTGTTTATCCTGATATAATATATGTTTTGTTAAAAAAATTCATGAAATTATAATAAAAAAAGTTATCTCTAGAAGGAACTATGTTTATCATGGTATTTGAGTGAAAATAATTTTTATAATAACTGATGAATATTTTGTTTATTGAACCTTTTTGAACTATAATAAATGTCTTATAATGATTTTTTTAGAGTGATCCATCTATGAAATAGATTGGATGTGTCCGCGTGAAAAATTAAATTGTGATCAATTATGAAACTAGAAAATTAATGCCTCATGAGGAGAATTATGATATTCATGATATGGACATAGTTGTCATTATTTTTCTTTCAAAATATAGAGGAACTATCTTTATGGGGAGAAATGTGATATATACAAAAAACACCAATGTTTTATGTATATTATAACATAAAAGGGATCCAAAATGATACAAATGAGAAGTTTGAATCATCATAAAGACTTTATGTGTTCAATTAATTATTTTAAATTATGTTTAAGAAAAATAACTAATGCATTAAGTAGTAAAGACACTGTTGATCACGAAATGATGAGGATTCATATAGATCCATTGACCATGGACTTACTATGGTTTAAAGTGGAAATAATTAGGGGAGAGACATAATCAATCATTTTCCCAAATTATTTATCAAAAAACATTACTCAAGATTATCCATAGATATCAAATAAAAAATCCTTTAATAAAAATGCAAATATAGTATATGAAGAATAGTAAGATTCATGAGTTCAATATTGATCAAGAAGGTGTAATGATTTTTTAAACAAGAATATTTGTGCCATATACCATAGAGATAAAAAAATATATGAGGTATGAATATCATATCTCTGAATTCTATATAAATTCTACAATCACTAAAATTCATCGGGACCTTTATGATCATTATTAGTGGGATAATAAGAAAAATAAGATATTTGACTACACTGCAAGTTACTTGGTGTGTCTTCAAGTAAAGGTATGGATACAACTTCCTAAAGGTGTATTTAAACCACTACCCATACCAACATAGAAGTGGAAAAATTCCACAATGGATTTTTTTTTCATTTTTCTCCCATAATAATATAAGGGAAACAATGTGATATGCGTTATAGTGTGTTGACCCATTAAGAATTCCAATTTCATCTATATTTGAGAAAATCATTCTCTTTACCAACCCGCTATGATATAAGCAACAGAAGTGGTGAGGATGCATGGGAAACCAATTTCTATAATTTTCTTTCATGATCTAAAATTAATTTATATATTTTAGATAAGTCTTTAACAAACCTTAAATACTAAATTGAGTTTTAATAAATCATATCATCTCAAAATTGATGTCCAATCTGAAAGAAGTATTTAAACACTTGATGACATTTTGAGAAAATTTTATATTGAATTTTAAGGTTTATTGGATGAAAAAACCTCATTATTTTATTTCCTATACAGTATTAGCATCAAAAAAATTCATTAAAATGAAACCCTGTTACTATCTATATTGGATGTGATGTATAACTCATTCTTATTGGGATATAATTATTGAGAGAAAGATACTTGGACTTGATATTGTACAAGAGATAAAATAAAAGTTCTATTCCATTAAATAACATCTAATTCCTAGACAAATTTATCAGAAGATCTATACCAACAACTGTTAATGGAATATAGTGTTTTATGTTGAAGAAAAAAAATTCTTTCAAACATCACGACAGAATAGAGTCACATGGTTTTGGAAAAAATAGAATATTATCCCTAGGTACATTGGCCCATTTGAAATATATTATCACATATGAGTAGTGTCCTATCAGCTAGAACATCCAAAAAAATATTATAAGTACATTATCTATTCTAAGTCTCTCTCTTGAGAATGTACATAAAGGATCTATCAAATGTACATAATTTGGATGTAGTACAACTGGAATATGACCTCTATAATGAGGAGAATTTGGATGAGATATTAGACCATATATATAATGTTTTATATATAATGATTTAAAACCATTTCATTGTATTGGTAATTAATAATAAATATGAATAAGTTACATGAGAATTGGTAAAGAAAATGAGATAAAAGTACCCTCTCCTTCTCAAAACATAGATATTGTGTTGAGATTTTAGGGAATAATTATTTTAAGGCAGGGAGAATGTAATGACTAAGGCATTTAAAATTATACATATTTCAGGAATAAATGATTGTTATATATTATATAATATTTTACATTGAAAAATTATATAGAAAATAAAAAAATATTATCTCAATGATAATTATCATTAAATTAGTCAGTTATGAAACCAATTAAAATTATAAACATTAAAGCTTGAAAAAAATATAAAATAGAAATGATAAAATATGAGAATATGTATTTCCCCAATATAATAGAATCATCACCCCCACTACTAACATAATTGAATTGAACAGAATATTACTAAACCTATCAATATATTTAGAGATGAGATTATAACATTAGAAGGAATTTTAGTTAATATAAAGTGAATGGATGATGTAGTATATATAGGTTTTAAAGGGAAATTTTACCATTGGGTTTTGACCATTAAATTACTTTTTATAAAATATGAACATTGGACAATATAATCACTTTCCAATTAGGATATTTAAAACTATATCCATGTGTGATAATTTTTCTGTTATAATTAGTTTTCTTAATTAGTAATGAAAACGGATAATAAATGGTGAATGAAGAAATAATGGACTCAACCTATAGATTTAGGCCATTTTAAGTCCATTTGTAAGAGATTGGGAGGGAGGTAGTGTCACTACGTTTCATCCATGAAAAAATCCAAGAAAAGATTAAAAATTGAATATTTAATGAAATGTCATATCAGGGAAGTTCATATTATTAGAGAATACAACTCAGTTAATGGTAGTCAATCCACCGCAAGAAACTACCACCATCACATGTCATTCCCTTAGAGAATATGAGGGTGTTATAATGGGTAACATAACTAATAATTAGTTATAAGAAGTATAATTATGTTCTTTAAATAATATATTTATTCCATTAATTTCATTTTGATAAATATTTTTAAAATAAAATAAGTCATTATTAATTAAATATATTTTAATGAAATTTTATTATAATATTTTATTTTAAAATATAAACGATAATATAATTTTATAAGGTCCTAATAAATTTTTATAAATGCCAAAAATTTGATCATTCCTTAAAAGATCTTATTTTTCACTGAATAATGATTTTTAAAATTAAATGTAAAAATTAAAATATTTGGAGAATTATTCTAATAAAATTGAAATTATATTTTAAATCAGTGCATTGAAATATGGATTGAGTGAATTTATGAGAATTTTCAATAATAATTTTTTTTTCTTTTGAATAGTAAAAAATATAGTTCTTGGTTTTTGTTATATTTTTTGATATAATATTTATTTCATAATTATGTAATAATTAATTAAACATAAAAATTAACCTAATTTTTTAAATTTTATTAATATTTTTTATTTTCATGTATTTAAAAAAAATAAACATATATTTACTTTCCAAATTCTAAAATAGAAAATTTATTTTTAAAGCAATAATTTTGTTTAAAATTTAACATTATATTTCCATAGGTTTATGAAAAAAGGGTGTTTAGTAATAATGGATTAAAATATCATAAAATGTGACACCAATGTACAAACCCATTAGAAATAACCATTGTCGTCCATTATTAATTTATTTTACATAACCTAAATTTCCAAGACCTATATATAGAAATTGTTAAACAACTCCTCCACTTTTGTTATAAACACCCACTAATGTAACCATTCCCCTTCAGTCCTAGTCGCTACTAAATTATTTTATGTTTTTATTTTTTCCTAAGAATCCTCTAATATTCCATTAATCACTGATGGTCACATACCCATGTTTTGTTAATAACTCTTTATGGTAAATGAATTCTCTACTTCTCTTTCAATTTAAGTTCTGTTTAATGTTATGTCATATTTTTCCCAATGTATTTTATTTGTTTCCATTTTTATTATTCCATTATATTTTTAATCGTAATTTATTAAATGGAAACCCGTGTCTCCATTAATTTCCTATTTCCTTAATCTATGTTATATACCCATCATGTTGCATAATTTATTTTACTCTTTTACTTAAAAATTTATCATTTATTCTATTTTAATTAATCCCCAAACCTATATCTTTTCAACCAGTATTCAACTACATTTAAAATAATATATTGATTTTATTTTTAACATATATTTCACCTATATTATCTTTTTTTTTGGATAACAATTATCTAATGGTCATGCCTTTATGATGTTTTCAATTCCATGATTTTGATAAGAAGGTCATACATTATTTTCCATGATTTATTAATGAAATGGTTTATTATTATCTATCTGGATCACATGAAATTAATAAATTCTATGCTTTTTTCCCTTATAGAGGGCCATTTAATTTGGTAAATATTTTAATTTCTAGAGATTACATGTTTTATGACAACTTGGTGAATAACCATGTTAATTTTCATATATGAAACATTATTGATATACAATACTGATATGTTTATGAATTCCTCAATTTCATTTTTTATCCAATTTTCAATGTTATGATTCATATTATTATTATTATGATATTCTACTTTTTAATGAATAATTTTTATTCATCATATTTTTATTTATATGACTCATGATGAAATGTAATATTCCCTCTTTATTATTTCCTTTTTGACCATTATTCTAACCCATTTCCATTTATTTATATCCCTAGGATATGAGATGATGTAAAATAAACATGGTGTAAACCAATGAAGACATATTTAAATTTTATTAAATTATTAATTGATGTTTCTATGTATTATGTACCTAATTTCCAAGAAACTAAACCTTAAAAGATAACAAAACTCGTTTTATGTAAGGAAAATTTTATATAATAAAAAGGAGGAATGCCACATAATATTTTTTTAATGAATATTTCCCTATAAAATCTATATTGTGTATATTAACAAGAAATAAAAATTATTATATAATGACAACACCTGGATTGTTACTTGTTATGATTACACATATAAAGTATCAAATACAAAATCCATTCATATAATCCATACAATATAAGGCAATCATTTATATCTAGATAAACATTACTCAAATAATCATATGTGTTGTTATTTTGATATTCTAATTATTTTATATTTAAGGATACTTGTTCACTCGTTATGATATTTTATTGAGTGGGTTATAAATTTCATCTTAAAGTATATTTTTGGGATTAGTTGAGGATGATGTAATTTACATTTTTAATGGAATTTAATTCTAATGAATGGTTCCATCAAATAAATGATAATAAATTTGACACAAGGGTTCAAGCTTATAATTAATTTGGAATTATATGTTATAACAAAAAAATAATGGGAGTGTTTATATGTAAAATCAGATTATCTATTTATTAATTGGGAATGTTATTTTAATGATACTTGGGATAATATTAAAATTATATATTGGTGGTTCCCACGCCACACCATACCTTCTTAATTTCCACTTGATTCATTCTATGTGAAAAACTTATAGTATTCTTAAAAAATCACTAAAAAATATTATATTGGAATCTGTAATGAGAAGATGAATGAATAACTAAAATAATATAGACACACACATTCCAAAAACAAACAGAAAAAATATTCTACAAGGATAAATTTCAACATATGTGAGACAAATGGGTTATGAAATAACCTGTATCCTTAGGGAACCTAAATTAGTTAATAACTCAATTTAGAATAACTTCCATTACATACTCATATAATGATTTGAAATGAATTCTTTTTTATATTATATATTGAGTGTAATCGAAATAATAAATCATTCATAACATGTATGTTCATCATGTTTATTTCAATTTAATTATTTATATAATAGACAGCTATATAAATACTATACAAATGAAAATAAATCTAGATGAAAATATTATGTTTTTTATTACTCAAATTTTTTTAAATATCATGGATATTTTGGTGAATAATTTAAGAATAACAAAAATATGGCCAATGATGAATATGAAAAGTCAAAATAAAGATAATAAAAAATATAAAAAATTTGAGAAAAAGGTCTCATTTTTATTTATTATTCACCATTAAATAAAAATATCACAGAGAATAAACATAAATATAATTTAAAAAAATATGGATTAAGAGAATATTTTGAGAAATTCCCATGAAATGGGAACTTTTTCTCCATCAATTCCATTTCAATGAAGATTGAACGTAATAAATGATAACATGAACAATATTATTTTTATTATTATTTTTTAAAATATCAATATGAACATCTAATTAAATTGTAATTTCATTATCTACCATTATATTTAATTGTTTAGACAAATTTCCCCCATATCCATGACCATGTATTATATTCATTCCCTTTAAAAAAATCCTTGTAAGAATTGAATAAACAAAATAGATTATTCATTAATTTAAATATAAATTTTTCTGGTCAATAAATATTCTTATGGAACCTTGGTTTAAGAGTCAGCATGACTCCATGTAAATTTTCAATAGGTATTTTATGTATAAAAATCATCCACTTATGAATTTTAATTATATGATACATTAATTAACCATATAATTTATATCATAGATTATCTTTTGGTAAAAGTGTTAAATATTTTTCTCACTACATAAATTTTGATTTTTTATATAGTGTTAGAACCCAATTAATGATAAGATAAATCATTTTCATGTATTATTACTCATTAAATATATTTTATAGAGTTATATCCAATACAATAATATTTGGTTATTTTTTTACCAAATGGAGAAGCTTAATTTCATTCCAAATTGAGGTGTCATGTATTATATATTTTAATTTAAAATATTGATTTTAAAATTAAAGAATTTTTATTTGAAAAAGTGAAATTAAATTTATAATTAATATCTCATAATTATATTATAGTGAATTTAGGTAATTTTTCTAGAAGTATTATTTTCTATGAATATTGATTAATATTTATTTTTATTATAAATTTTATTTTATTTTCATGTATTGACACTGAAAATTTTCATTATGGATTAGCTTTAAAATTTAATTGGTTATTCTTTATTGTAAATAATACTATATACATGTTATTTTAATCAAAAATATAGTCTAATTTGGTATAAAAACATTTTTATACAAAAAAATCATTTATCTATAATAACATTTTTCATCTCCTTCTATAGGTTTAATTTAAAAAAAATTATTCCCCATCTATGAATCCAATTTGATAAAATTAATTAGATATTTTTATTTAGAATAAATATATAAATTTAATAAGTTCAAAAAAAATTCATAATTAATAGTAAAATTACTAAATATCTTTTACCATAGTTTATGTTTATACAGGTTTACCATGGGATAAATTAGTGATATAAGAGAGAAAGTGACCAAAAGACATTTTAAATCCAATTAGATATCAATATTTATACCTTATATATTATTATATTATTGAGATTATCTATTTTACATTTATTTTGATTCAGTAATACATTTATAGATTTTATTGTTTTTCAAAATTCAATGTTTTTATTCTCCTCTATATATAAAGGGAACCCACCCTCCTTACTTGTCTAGAATTAAAAATCCTTTTGGTTTAGAGAATACATACCCAAATACCTTCGTATCATCCTTCATCAAGTCCTAGATTCTTTGGTTTTATCATAAAACCATCATAGGAAGGATTTAAGTATAACCCTAATGTAGATGTGTGAAGAAGAGCTATAGTTCTTAACTAAGAATATGTGTCTTAATTATTCTTATGCCTCCCCATAATCATAATGAAAAATTATGAAATACTAATATTTGTATCCTATTTATAATATGATGTTATTAATTTTATTTATTATCATATATATATATATATCCTCTTCCATAAAATGGGAAATGAAACCATAATTTTTGTGTATGATGGACTACCACCTCATAAATTGATGTAATACATTCTCCACGACCTCCTATCATGGATAGATATAATGTTGTTTTTATTATATAAATATAATACAAATAGAATAATAATTAATCTATAATTATAATATATATTCTATATTCTAAAATTTTTACCCATTGAAAACTAATAAAAATATTTTTTGTATGTGGATTACAACCTCCAAGAAGCGATATGATTTGTTCCTCACCATCACATCACAAGGATGGTACGTATAAGTTTATTTAATGATATAATATGAAGTTAATGATATAAAAAATATAACGGAATGATAAAATGAAACAAGCATTCAATCCCTCATGATCATTAAAGAATGAATACACTGCTCATTGGTATATATGTAATTTCCTCGTTGTGATTGTGACATGATTAATTTTTTATAACCATCATTCTGGATTTTTTTAAATAACAAAAAATGTATAAAAATTATAATTATGAAATTATTTTTATTCTATAGATTATGGGTTTAATTTCCTCTTTGAAAATACACATCATATTGACGAAATTTTGGACCCATGAGTTGAATATCATGAAAACACACGACATGTAATTAAATGATTATGTAATTACATCTTTCCGTAAAATAAATAAAATAAAGGGATTAATAATAAGTTATAAAATGTTTAAAATTTTCTAATGTGGTTAAATAATAGATAAATTTATAATATGTGAGTGAAAGATATCATACATGATGATTCAAAATCAAGGTAAGGGGTATTGT
Source organism: Viscum album (assembly GCA_963277665.1). Lineage (NCBI taxonomy): Eukaryota > Viridiplantae > Streptophyta > Magnoliopsida > Santalales > Viscaceae > Viscum > Viscum album. The sequence goes on from OY728141.1 coordinate 1,553,971,661, forward strand.
AACTAAAAACATATTTTTACAGGTTTTAACGATTTAGTTTAAAAAAATTATTCCTTTTACATATAAATAAAAATATTTTATTGATGTGTTTATATGGATAGATAATAATTATAAAAAACATTTTATATAATTTTTTTTCTTTATAGTGGTTTTCAATATGATTCTTTTTACATATTTTATATTAATTTTTTTTCAAAAAGGAAAAAAGAATGTTTAATTTTAATGTATACGAAATCAATGGGTTTTCCTACCTCTATAAATATTAATTGATGATTTACATCAATTCAAAGCTTTAAAATTTTCATCAATTAAAACACTACCATCATAGGGAACTGGGTATTTTCAAAATGGGTATTGAATGGAATTGACCTTCTTTTACAAATTAATTATTTTCTTACATGTGTAAGGAATATTTTTATGAGTTTAATGATTAAAATTAAATCACTAATTTTTAGGATTATTTTTTTGTTCATTATAATATTTATAACGCTGAATGAACTAAATAAATCTCGTGATTATGGTCGATCCTGATATATAACTTGATGATTGGTTATCCCAATAAATCTCTCTCATGTATGATGTAAAGGGATATAGATAAGAGTTTAGGATTCTCATGATATTTTTTAGGATTTACTTTGTTAATTCTTTAATTTATAAGAGTGAATTTATGCATGATATTAAAATTATTTCCCAATTTAACTATATGATTTCTCTATTCTTTATATGTGTTTATTTTATAGATGGCATCCTAATTCTCAGTGTAAGCTAATGAACTTCGATTTAATGGTTTGCTTATGAAACTTCTTAATTCTGAATATTATAACATTGTGAAAAGGAATTCATGGGTTTTTTTATGAATGTAATAATTTTTTTTAATATATTTATTTTCACTTTTAGATTCCATATGCAATGTTTTTTGAAAATCTTTTTTTAGAGTGGTATATTTTTTAGGTATGAAATAATTTTTTTAACTAAATTATTATTTTGATAAAAGATAATATTAATTAGTATTCATGGAATAATGATTTTCAAAAATAATTATTCTATGTCTTTTACAAATATTTTTATATTCATTCCACATTTTAAAATGGGTTTCTTAGAGAATTTATGGTGGATAGTGAAAACAAAGTGGTCAAGTTGAAATTTTTTAAATATATTTGAAAATAGAACTTGTCATGTCATGAAATAATTTATATTGTGGAAAAAAAATAGTGAGTGGAAGTTACTACTTCTAGAGGTATTTTTTCTTTTTTTAATGTTGAATAAATAACTATAAAACTATATAAACATAATAAATATCATCAAATGTAATAAAATTAATTCTTTTCTAATGAAAAAATTTTATAAATTTATTAATAATGGGTTCTTATAGAGGGTATCTGATGGTGTTTTAGAAAAGTATAGATATTATAATAATGTATGTATATACCATTATGGGATTATAAGTTATGTTTATGATGATATATCATTTTAATTTTACCACATTTATCTATTTATATTATGTATGTTTAGAATAGTTTTTCATATAGGAAACTGGGAACTGAAGTAAGAAGGAATCATGGTGATAGTATTCTTCAAAATAAAAACATGGAATGGTAAAAATTGAACATAAAAATTATATATCTTGATGTCTTATTTAAATCTAGATATAATATTTTTTATCCATTTGAGGGAGAAACCAAATCTACCATAGAGGAATATGTTGACATTGGTGAATTTTTTATAACAACACCCTCCAATAATCATAAGATATTGTAAAGCATTGGTAGGTGAGAGAAGGATTAATTCAAATAAATTGATATTCAATGTCAAGGGTTTATTGGATTATAAAATGATAAATCTAGTTATATATTATTTTTAAAATAAATATGATCAATTATGGTAAATGGTTAATAATTAAAGGTAAATATATATGATTAATCCCATTTAATAAGATTAATTAAAGAATATTTTCTTTGAGAAGTATTTTAAAAAAGGTTTCTTTAAATATGATTGAAAATAAATTTAAGTAAATAAGGAAAAATTATGATGATTCACTAAATATGTATGAATAAATCTTCATGAAATTATAAGGTAATACATTTTTTTACTAGATCTTGATAGTAAAATTAGTAGGATCTAAATAAGATGAAAGTGAATGTACAAAAAAAGAATTATCCTTTGACAAATTTTAATGTTACGAGAAACCTTTTCAATATGATGTTATTGTTATAATTTAGTTTTCAATGATCATGTGTTCTATGAAAACAAGAAGATAAACTAGTTTAGGTAGAAATTAAATGGGAAGAATACACTGATGAAATATGAAGGTAACAATCATTGTTTTATTTTATTTATAGATGTGGTAAAAAGATCCATTGTACGTGGATTCAAAAATCTAGTAAATCCTTATGATTTGTATGTTTGTTTATACATATTTTTAGTGAAAAAATGTAGTATAAGAAAGATAAATATTGATAATAATGTAGTATGATGTTAAAATGTAATGATATTGGTAATTATATAGACGTGTATCTGAAGAAGAGCTTGTATGATGGGTAGGATAAAGAAAATAAGTACAAAGATGTGATGAAATACTTTTAGGGTTAAATAGGTAATGTTGGGCTATCAAATTAAATAATAACATTTACATTACTTTTTTATTCTGATTATGCTAATGTTCAGTTTTATTCGGGGTCTACACATTCTTTTAATTATGAAAAACTGGATTCTAAATTGAAAATTTAATGTTAGGGAATTAATTCAATAGATTTGGTAAAAATGTTGGGGTTTATCAAGGAAATTTTAATTTAGAAATATATTCCTATTATATTATTTGGTAGGGTTTTTCCAAAAAAAACATTCTATATTTCCTATTTTATATTTAGATGTAATTCTTGGAATGTATTAAAATCTTCTTTATAATGCTAATATGGGTTTCATATTCAAAGATTTTATTTTCTGTGTTTATTTTTATATTTTATATAGTAATTAATCTATTCGTTTTATAACATATTAAGAATATAATAAAATGATTAAATATGATAATGAAAGTTATCTTGATCATATTGTTTGAAATAACGGAACTCTTCAAATTAATGACGTGTTGGGAGTAATATATAATATAGAAGTTTCTTAAAGAGTTTACTTGCATTATAACTAATTTAGATATGGAATTTACTATTTAAATAATGCTTGACACTATGAAAATGTAAAATCATAATTAACGAATGATTCATAAGGTTATTATAGAATTGAAAAACAAGTTAAAAGAATTTCTTTATAATGTTTTAATTCAACCAATCACTTTTTCATGGGGTCAAATAATTTTAAAGTAAAAAATAGTTACTTTCCCATGATTATTTTCATTAATTATCATATATTAATATATATTATTATTAATAATATTTATTATTTTCCATATGTGTGTGTGTGTGTGTTTTAATCAGATCCTTAGAGAATAGTATCTTTATAGGGTTGATATTTAGATCTGGGTACTATCATTTGCAGTTAAAAGAGGATAACATCCCTTAGATATATTTTTATACTTGGTATGAGTAATAATAATTTTATTTTTTCCCATTTATGATGATGAATAATCTAGTATAATTTTTTTTATTATAAATAGAGTTTTCTATGAATACTTTGAATAGTTTGTGAATCTATTTATTGATGATATATTAATTTATTCTAAATGTTATGAATATCACAAAATTTAACTATAGATTATACATAAACTATTAAAAGTGATGATTTTATGAATAAATTTTTGAAAATGTCTTTTTTGGTTTCATAAAATTTCATTCCCATGACATATCTTAAATAAATATGGCATAACTAATTATGAAACTAAATATAATGTGGTTGATGAATATATATGACCAAAAAAATGTTACTAATATTCACAGTCTTCTTTTATTTCCATGAAATAATTCGTGATTTACTGAAATCATTTTATGGTTATATATAATACAATCCAAAATTGACACTAAAATAACTTATCATTATCTGGACAATGGAATGTGATGACCATTTTAAGGAATTCAAAATAATATTATTTAATGGTCTAGTTTTTGAAATTTTATCTAGAAAGGGTAACTTCATTATCTATATTAGTGGTACATTGAAGTGAGTGGGTTGTGTATTATTATAGAATTATTGTGTGATTTTCTTGTATTCACCTTAATTAAAAACCCTTGAGAAAGTTTATCCTACACATGACCATAAATAGGAAGTTATTGTGTTTGAATTAAAAATTTTAAGACATATTTTAAATATATTAATGTATAAAATATATAAGAATAATAATGTATTTATTTATATATTAACTCATAAATAATTTAAGTGAGACATAAGATATAGATGAAATTTTAAAAACATTACATCTACACATTTCATTACTATCAAAGAAACGAAAACAAAGTGGCTAGCTCATTAACTTAGAAAGATAATGCATCATTAACAATTCCATATCCAACACATGATCCTATAGATAATGATTTAATGAATCTTTTCCTAGAAATTATGAATGAAAGAACATACTACGTTTTGTTTTAGGTTTCATTATAGACATATTTTTTATACATGATTAATATTTCTCAGAAAGAAAACATTGTTTTATATGAAAATTTTCAATTATAAATGAATGGTAAGAATAAAATATAAATATTGTCAAATAAGGTGTTTTGAGATTTATAAATATGTTAGGTTTTTATGTATCCCCCAATGAATGAAAAAACTATTGAATGAGGCTCATATGTCTCCATATTCAATTAATAATTGTAGTACAAAAATTTATAGATACATATGGGAAAAATATTATTTGGAAGAAAATTGAAAAATATATTATTTATTTTCGTTTGAAATGATTGAAATTTCAACTTGTTCCAACCAAAAATAGTTAAAAATGGTATGCTTCATCCATTTCTAGTGAAAAAATGGAAATGGGTGAATATATCCATGGATTTAATGGTGAGATTACTAAGTACTTATTGATCTAATAATGGAATTTAGGTAATTATTGATCGATTAACCAAATATTATAATTGTTTTTATATTAGATAATATACCCTTGAAATAAATTTCTAGACACAACGTTGAAGGAAAAATCATATTAAATATAATACTTATTTCTATTATATCTAATCATGGTCACTAATTCACCCATAATTGTTAGAACGATATTTAGAAGACTTTGAGAAATGAATTAAATTACATTATCACCTTTCATCCTCAATATAATGTACAATCACAATGAATGATTCAAAGTTTTCTGTATAAAATATTATCATCATAAATTAATTATCAGTTAATTTGGAATCAATAACTGGATTTGGTTGAGTTTTAATATAATAAAAAAAATTATTCCTATATGTAGATGCTTCCTTTGGAAGAAATATATGGACAGTGGTGTTGGAATCCAACTTATTGTTTTACAATCCTTCAAAAAAGTAATTAAATAAATGTGTTTTAGATTAAATGGTTGATAAAGAGATTATTATTCAGATTAAAATAGGTATGTATCAGAGTATGTAGAACTTTAATGTAAATAATTTAAGGAATTATCTCTCAATCAATGTAGTTTGTCATGTTTTCATGAAGTATATCCTTGGAAAAGTGTTATGAATTTTGTTTTGAATAGAAAGGTAAGTCCATGATTCGTTATGCCATAGTAAATTCTAAAAATTATTGGATCGTTTTCTTAACTATTGGAATACCCTCTTATTTATTCATTATCACATGACATATTTCATGTTTCATTATTATGAAAATATGTGATAGATACATCCCTTTTTTACCCATGCCATTGTTTATTTTGAAAAGAATAAATCATATGATTAATAGCCTATTCATATTCATGATCATATAGTATAGGTATTAAGTAATAAAGATATTCAGTAGGTTAAGGTATTGTGGAATACCCATACGATTGAATAAGAAACATGGGAGTCTAAAGGACCATTGAATGAATAATATCCCATCCAGTTTAAATAGTAAATAAAATTGTATAGATGAAATTTCACAAAGGGGTGACTAATTTAACATCCTAGGTATTGATAAGATAAATCCTTTACATGTATTATTTATATTCATTAATTATATTTTATATATAAAAATTCATTATAGAATTATTGGGTAATTTTTTAGTCAAAATGAAAATTCTTTATTTCTAAACAAATTAGGGTTTCAATCATTATTTGGTATTATTTAAAACATTAGATCCAAATTAAATAATTTTGAATTCCAAAAATGAACATAATATTTGAATTTATATGAAAAAAATTATTTATTAATGTTTTTTTAATAATTTTCTTATATGTCAGATTTTTAATTGAATTTCAAAATATAGTCATATTTTTGAAAAAATGTCCTTTATTTCCAGGTATTTATAAAGCCACACTCTATTTTGGATTACATTTAAAATTTAATTATTTAAATTTAATTAAATTTATCCAATACATATTATTATAATGATCATTATAAATGATTTTTGAACAAAAAATATATATTTATAAATGATTTTTTTAATACGATTATTTATCATGTTTTTGGAGTTTAATTTTAAATTAAATTAAATAAATTATTTGAATTTAATTTACTAATTTTTTATCCATATTTTTTATTATAATAATTAATATTATTTAATAAGGTAAACACAATTTTATTCATAATGAATATTATTATCCAAAAAACTATCATGTCATGGTTGAGGTTAAAATAGGTTTACCAGAGGCATAATTAAGGAGATAAGCGATAAAAGGAACTAAAACCTTGTCTAAATCCTAATTTTTATCCATATATTTACCCGATATCATAATATATATTGAAATTATCCATTTTAGATCTACATTACTTTATTTATACATTAATATATTTCAACAATTCTTAAAAAACCATTTCTGTTCTCTCCCATGCTTATAAAAGATCACCACCAATCCTCTTACCTCCACACGTCAATAAAACTTTTTTACTCAAAAACTAACTAAAATACCTTCTTAGAACTCCCTCCATGTTTAAAAGGTGCATGTGCGATAAGAAAACCATCTTAGGTAGGATTTAGGTATAATCCTAAAATGGTTTCCTGAGAAAGAGGTATATTTCGGAACAAAACATTTTCATTACATTTCTTCTCATAATTCATTAAAATATTATTGAATCATGGTGAAATAATTAAATAACTATCATAGATATTTTTATATGATAATTATTTAATTTCATAACATTTATCCATATCCTCTTTCATCATATTGGAAAATAATTCATCATTCATGTGTATGAAAAGCTATCGTCTCACGGAGAAATGTATTTTATGTTCCATCACCTCCTCTCATGGTCAGTTTATATGATGGATTTAATATATAAATATTATATACATGACATAATTATAATTATTTAAATTTAATATATAATATATTTTCTTAGATATCTCTTTAGGGATAAATAATAATGTTATTCCCATGTATATGTAGATTACCACCTCCACGAAGCAATGTGATTTTTCTTTCATCACCACATAACATGGATGGTACATATAGATGTATTTATAGTTATAAAATAATATTTATGATATAAAAATATTTATTAAAGGATAAGATTATACTTACATTCATTATCAGAGGATCATTGAAAAATGAAAATGTTACTCATGCATATGTACGATGTATTATCTCCATGATTGTATCATAATTTATTTTTCATACCTGTAGTTTATTTTAAGTTTTAATATAGATTACACATTTACAAATTATAATTATTTTCCCATTATTATTAATATACTATATAATAATGATCTCCTTTATCATAGTCAACCTATTAAAGTATTTCTGGACCTATGAGTTGAACATAATAAAAACAGATAATGAGGAATTAACTGATTAAATTATAAAATTTTTCATTAAAAAATGAAAAAATAGAATATTGATAACAAGTTAAACCAAGATAAATTGCATAAGAAAAAAATTATAATATTTGATTATATAGGAGAAAAATAATGTATTTGACAAGTGAGACTAAATGTAATCTACACTATACCTTAAAATCCATGTTCAAAATATTTTAATGATTTACATTATAATTATTCTTCATACATATCCATATTCTTAAAATTATTTTAAGGAATAATTTTTTTATTCATAAATAAATAATAAAATAAATTTTAGGTTACACGATAATTTTTTTAATGTTTCTCAAAATAAATCAATTCACATATTTCATGTGAAACATTTTTTAAAAAAGGAAAAAATACCTATTTTTTATTCTATTTAATCAAAAGTATTTCTTGATTCTGTAACTGTTACATAAATATTTGATTTCATTAAATGATTTCATGATTTATCCTATGAAAATCTCTCATTCCCTTTCTTTAGGGAATTTTAAAAATGAATTCTAAATTGAATGGTTATTTCGATCTCAATAAAAAAATTTCATGAAATAATAAAATATTTTATTGTGTATAATGATAGATATGAAAGCGTTAATGACTTAAGATTATTTTATGGTAATAGGAATTGTTTATAAATATGGTTGAGGCCAATATTTCTCATGGTTATAAGTTATCTAAATATATCTCTACAATACAGTGGGAAACGGGACAAAGCTAACTGGTTGGGATTCTTATAAGATAACATTATAATTTTCCTAGTATTGTTTTTAAATTGTAAGTCTAATTATAAGAGTTATATTAACATGATATCCAAGGTGACCTATATTATATATTTATTATTTATACTAAATTTTTATGGAAATATGTTTATTTCTAATGAAATATAAAAAAGAATAATTTTAAATGGATGTTTTTTCTACTTCTTAAGTGTAAAATACATTACCTTGTCAAAATGTATTCATGTGTTTTTCAGGATTATAGAAAAAATTGAATGAGTATTATTTAATTCCTTTAATTCATTATATGAAATTATTTATGAAAATAATTTGGTAGAAAATTTGATTTCATTGGTAATAAAAAATTTATTTATGGATAAATGTTTATTTTGAAAAAATAAAATTTTTAGTAGTTTTTATAGACTAGAATATTTATTTCTTTTTGTTACATGTCCCTGACTAGGATTTATTTCCTCATCCAAAATTTTATAATGATTTTTAATATGTTCTCATATAAGAGTGGGTATAATGATGATGAAATGTTGAAATTTAATTTGAATCTCATGAAAATATTACTTTTTTATTTCATAAATGTATTTTATTATGGATAAAATTTATAATCGTTTAAAGTTACCAATTTATGTTATAATATTTATTTTTATAATTTTGGATGTGTAATTATCAAAAAAAACTAATCATTATTGATCTCTATGAATGAAAAATTAAAATTTATTCATAAAGAATCAATTTTTTAATTTTTTTAGGGTCAAGTAATTATAAATATTTCTATATGGATTTTAATATCATAATTGGAATTTAATTATTATATACTAGATTAACATTCATTGATGATTCAAACAAAAAAATTGTATTTCTATATTTTTTTAGAGGTATGTCATTTAATTATATTAATTTTTTATAAAAATTTACTTGAAGGTATGTTATTCTGTTTTGATGTGGTTTCATGATAGTTCATATGTGATATGTGAAAATTCACTGATAAATATATTAATTATATCATTCATGGTTTTTTTGGAAAAATTTAAATGATTTAATTTAATGGAAGTTATTTATACGTTTGAACATTGTACGTTGATCATGTAGTAGACTATATGTTATATTATGATAGTTAAAAATGAATTATTTATTCAATAAAAATGTATTTTCATCTTTAAAAATGTACCACTCATAATTATGATCATATTAAATGTGACTTTCACTCTTTTATAAAGGTTCAGTTCAATTGTTTTAGTAGATAAATCTAAAATGTACAACTTGCATCTTGAAATTAATGTCTCCAGTGGTATTGTACTTCCCTTCTTGATATTAATTATTTTTTTTAGAATATTCAATATAATGTAAGTTATTCCCAATAGCCATTGTACATCATTAATTGTACTTTTATTCTAGTATAGTGGTTTAAATATATTAGTATTATTATTATCATTTGGAATGTTTTTCAATGTTATTTATAACTCCTAAAGGTGATAGTTTTATTTATTTAGGTTTAAAAATGAAGGTGTAAAAAAGGTTAGTTGTAAAATCAATATAAAATTTTGGATATTCAAGGGAGATGCTGGAGTTGGGGAGATTTTGAGAAATATTTGACGTATTTTTATTCAAAATATAAAAGGAACACCTAAAAAGTGAAAAATTGTTATTATTTATCATGGTTTAATATTTATTTGTATAGTCTAATAATAGTGGTTTTTCAAGTCAATTTGGGGATCCATCACATTATTTCAATACGTTTTTCCCATTTATAAAATAGTTGAAAAAAATTATCATTCCCTTAATTTTTAGGGTAATACACGCAATTCAATTTCTATATAGGATTTATACCAATTATCTATAACGGAATTTCAATATTTTTTCAATATTTTATGGAATTTTTGTGAAGATTTTAGTTACACAAATAACCAAGTATTGATTAAAGATTCAGTACCACACCCATAAAACTCTAATTTTTTTATTTTCATTAAATTTCAAATGATTCAATATAATATGAAATTTTTAAAATATGAAGGTTCTTATTTAATTTAATAGGTTAACTATAAATGATGAGAAAAAAATGATTTTTTTGGCTTCTACTAGATGTCCCACCTGACCACTTACTCCATTTTAAATGATTAATATATAGTTTATATGATTATTTGGAGAGTAATGATTTTATTGGCCTCTAGTTTCTTCATTTAATTTATAGAATTCGGAAACTTTTTGTTTTTTCTTAAGCATCAATGTTGTGATTTAATAAATAATTAATTAAAGACTTATATTCGCTTAAGTGATATGAAACCTAGTTGAAACTTGACCTGAAAATTAAGTAGTTCCTCTTATTATCAAATAAATATAATAAATTCATTTTTTTCTCATTCTCAATAAATTTTGATAATTTTTTCATTTTAATTAAACATTAATAATTTTATTTGAATGTTTAAGTCTAGTTTACATATTTGGTTTTTACAATAACAATTTGGTTGGTCTTATAAGGCCCCAGCCTTAAACCTTACTTAATCTTGAGTTATTACAAAATTACACATTGAGGATCTTTTCAGGTTTAGAGTTTTAGAGAATTAGATCATGAAACTCGCATTACATTCCACATTTAGACAAAGTGGTTACATAAAAGACAGTATTCATTCTTCCCATCAACGGAAACATATTTAAAATAAAACATGGATTCTTTCTTGACACATCCTTGACACTATCATCACATCATGTACCCTTCCCTTGACCTGTGAAAAACATTTCAAAAACTTGGGATGAGCATAAAAATCTCAGTAAGGGATATAAAAATATGGAAAGGAAACATGAGTATATGTATACATAAGAATGAAATCATACTTTACCCATAAAACATAGGCATATCAAATCATGAATAAATCATAGAAATCATAAGACATAAAAGGTAACTTGAGGCATTCATAACATTCTTACGTAGGGAGTAACCCTCTTGGTTACTTTTTGGAATACCCGTCACAGTATATTCCCTAAATCTCTTCGGGGAAACCTTAACGTTTCACTCCTTCGCGTTACCCAATGCATTGGAGAGCTATATCGGTCTCAACCTCCCTTTGTTTATCACGGAACCACCCATTTTCATAACAATTCCCAAGAACCATAACATAAATGTATCACATAAAACATTCATTAAAGGAAACATAACATTTCCACATTTCAATCACAATATAACATTTTAGTATATTGAAATAATGAATCCATTCAAAAAGAAACCATTTCCAAAACCATTTAAAACATTTAATAAAGAGATTTTTGAATCAAAGTGTCCCATACCACCTTGAAGCTTAAAATTATAAACCATTAATATCCATATAAATAAATCCTTAAAACCATTTTGAAAACATGGATATTAATAAGAACAAATAATTAAAACATTTAAAACGATATTTTGGTTAAAGGGGTTTTACCAAAATTAAGACACTTGAATACAATAATTGAAGAATAAAATTTAGTCAGAACTTTATAATATCATGACAATAAATGGATTCATGATATAATACTCCAAAGGACAGTATATACACCATATAAGAGTGAATTGGTGCATAACAACAATGAACCCTCAATACAAATGTCAAATGTGATGAAATCCCTTATAAAGAAGGTATCCTTAAATTAAGGAAAAATCAATCTCAAAAATATGTGTGAAAAATATAAATACACCCAATATAAGTGGATATTAAGTGTAAAACAATAAAATTTCATTCACACATATTCAATGGATGACACAATCAATGACTACATGTTGAACCCAAAGAAATCGAAATTGGGTTAAAAAGTTCCCTTGACAGCCTAACGGCATCACATCAAAATGAGTTGATGAGAGATAAAAAGTGTATCTCATCACTTGGACATAAAATTTACATCAATAAGGATATATGAGAACATATCCCAACATAACAATATGTAAATTAAAATACCCAACAAAAGAAGTTTTTAAAAAAAGAGGGTGAAAGGTTCCTTTACCGACTTGGGTATCTTTCAAAACATACACCCCATGAAAGAAGGACAATATATCATTGATGTAAATACTCCTAAACGAAAGTATATTAAAAAAAGAGTAGAATAATGGGCAGTACATACACCACTCAATGGAATTTGTCGCAAATGTAGCATAAATCTCACGGGAATAAAAGTGAGATGAAAAATCCCTTACGAAAACTCGACAGCCTAACGGTGCGACATAAAACTTCCGAATATGGATTGATGAGATCAAATAGTGTATCTCATCACATTACAATAAAATTTACAGCAAGAGGAATATAAAATAACATCCCCCAACATTACAAATAGGATCTTAAAAGAAGTGAAATAAAGGAGAGTACTTAAAAAGAAAGAGAGAGGTTAGATCTCTTACGAAAGTTCGGCAGCCTAACGGCGCCACTCAAAACTCCCAAAATGGATTGATGAGAGAGAATGGGGTCTCTCATCACATGAACATAAAAATTACAATATGTTTAATATAAAAGAACATCCCAATAACAATAAAGATGAGCTTTAAAAGGAATGACATAAAAGAGTGTACTTAAAAAGAAAGAGAGGAGTAGGATCCCTTACCTCGGGTCCGACTTTACTCGATCATTCTTTAACGTCCTGAATAGTAAACATGAGTTAATTTCTACTTCCTTAAGAACATTTTTCAAGTTCATTATTCCTTTTATATCACTTATTACCATTTCATAAATATTATGTAATCATTTAAGTTAATAATATTCGTTTTGCCGATATTTGGTTCTTAAGTCGAAAGTGGACTTCTTACAATTACATGTTGTTCGTGTGGCCAAATGTTTATTATATCCAGAATTGTATTCATGATGTAGATATCATATATGTCATATATATCCAGTACATTCATGCATTTATAACATTACATAATCATTTATAGGTAAGAAATGAAATGCACCGTTCATGGAGACAGTAAGCCGTACGTACGCATGAACGCTACTTTCATTTCTATTTAATATTTTATAGAATGGAATCATAATGATATAAAGATATATTATAATTCCAGTATAATATCATATATAATATCATAGTTACATCCTTTATACGTCCCACATATGGTATTTAACGAATCAAATCACTTTGAGGGGGCGGTAGTCCGCACTTCCTTAAATGAAGATATCGCGTTTACCCATAATGGAAACCATAAAGGTATGCCCAAAATGAAAAAAACAGAAGCTTAAGGAAAACATAAACATATTATATATCATATATAAAAATACTGACATCATAATGGCCACCTTTGAAGGTGTTAAATGAGTATTGAACAATCATCGTTTCGGGAGGCAGAATTTCACCATCCACGGAAACCGTATGTTCTATAACCATTTGATGTAGTTGTGTGAGAGTGTAGCTCTAATAAATCTTATAACAACATCCTAGTATATTGAAGATACTGTTGTTGTTACAAAAGAAGTAAATAAAAAGAGTTTAGGGGTTTGGAGAAGAAAAATAAAACAAATGAACATGAGAGAATGAATTACCTTTAAAAGTGTAACTCCTTTTGATTTGATCCTAAAGGCTTCCTTTGAAAGGATTCTGCCCAAAGGGAATACTCTAGGATGAGGAGAGGGATTTGTAGAGATTAAATGGGCAGGGGTTGAACGAGCCAAAGGCTTGAGGAGTGTGTGAAATGAGGTAGAGTTGGGGGCCCTTTTATAAGAGGAGAGGAGGGGCACTTTTGGAAAGTAAGAAATATTACTTTATTTGAAAATGGGTTTCGGTTTCAAAAGGTCCCACATTGATATAATTCGTGGATAAGGTGATAAGGGTTCTAAATCCACCCATACAATAAGTTTTGGACATGTTTAGGTCAAAGAGTTTACATTATCTTCACATTTTATTTAAATCGTCAGATAATGATGTCATCACTGCATCATTATGATGTCATATATAATTTAATTTATTTAATGTCTAAAAATTATAAAAAAAATACTATGATGTAGGAAATCGTTTTATATTTCCAATTACTATTTATAATAAAAACTCTGACTTGTATAACCCCACTTAAAAATTGTTTTAGTAAACCATATCATTCTTGTGTCATTTTTACTTTTTTACATTAATTAAAAAGTTATTTATGTCATTTCCCAACCAAAGTGGCTCCATGGGGTCCCCAAGTTGACACATGGCTTGTCTTGGTCGGCCATTACACATCCAATGAGGTTAGGACATGTTTCAAGTTCATTTCATATTATTAAATCATTATTTTTACCTTAAACTACACTAATTACCTCTAATCGCGATTAAAAACTTAACAAGTTACTATTCACCAAAAAATTATTTTTATCTCGTTGAACCACATTTAACATCTTAATGAAAACCATTTATGTCGGATTTTTGAAATTCAAAACACAAAGATGGCAAAATTTCATTTAAACGGAAAAATCAGTTTTTATAAGTACCACTTAGTGGTGTCACTATTCATCAAAAATTGATATTTTTCAGAAAAATCCCAAAAATTCACCCTAAGCTATATCTGATATTCCGAATTCACAAATGAATTCTATTTTACAAAATTCAAAACATATAAGTCACATTAATTAATTTAATAATTAATTCCCGCTGTCAGAGCAAAGAGCATGTTTTTATGAAACAATGTGTATCAAAAGATTGACACTGGTTTAAGTCTGATTTCAAAGTAAAATTAATTCCAACGACCACTATTGGATTTAATGGTAAAAATATATTCTAATTTCACTTTAAAACCAATTCAAAAGATAACTTAATAATATAAATAAATTAGATTAAAAAGAGGTTTTGAATTAAAATACAACATTTTACACTATTCATTAAAAAAATGAACTTTATCGGAAAGATACCAAAAATTTACACAAAGTAAATTTTGATGTCCCTATTCTTAATAAGAGTTTTATTTGGTCCAAAAGAATGTTTAATAGTGAACAAAACTATATTTAATGATGGTTCAACATCAAAAGGTGATAAGTGAACCTTTAGTGAAAACTAGGGCATATACGCCTAAAATTGAGTTCTTTCCGTATTTTAAGCCTCTATCCATTATTGGATAAATGTAAAAACATTTAAAAACATGTATAATAATGTTTTAGTTATTTCTATCCATTCCCGTCAATACAACGGCTACATGTTAACTACCATTTAAAATAATATTATTTTATTATCAAAGTGCAACGTAAGATTCCCAAGATACTCATTGTTGCGTGTTGGGTACGCCATCGAGCATAGCATCCCCTTTAAAGTCATATTAATACTTTATTCACAAATATGGATAAATATGAAAATGTCATATTCTTTATTTACCTGGGGTGTTACATCCTTCGCCCCTTTTGGGAATTGCATCCTCGCAATTTTTAAAATTGAGCTTGGAAACATCCTTGAACGTCCCACATCAGAACAAGAGTCGGTAAAACAATCACTTTAAAATAAATGAAGATAAGTACAGAGGTCACCCGAGTTAACACATACTAGGATTCCATGTAGAAAAACATGGACATGGAAGAAAAAGCAAAGGGTCATGTTCTTGAGGGAGAGTGATAGTAAACATGTCTAGGAGAAAGTTAACAATGAGAAAATCACAAACTTGTGATGGGTTAAACGGTATTCGATTCCCCAGTAGGAAAAGCTAATAGACAACATTTCCATTTTAAGTTACTTTTTATTGAGGAATTTATTCATAAGGAAACATAATCACTTATCATGTTGACTCTCAACCTTTATTAGATTCAAACTCATATTTTCTCGAAAAGACGAGTATTTAGGGTGACTTGTTTCCATTAAGAGTACTATAATCAATTTCTAGAGAATAACCTAATCCACAAAAGAGAACTATACAATTCCCATGACTTTAGACTTTAACCAAAACCAAAACCAAAAAGGCCAGTACAAGATCAGATAATACATAAAAGGATAACCCTTCATAAAAAGAAAATCTATTCTTAATCTCCAAAATTTGTCCAACAAAACCCAAAGTTCAACGAGGACCATCCGATAAACAATTTTTCCATAAAATCCTTCAAAGTAAACCAATCTAATATTGAAACCCAAATATTTTAAGGATTTAGTCATATAGTCTTCCAAGTTAAATCGTAACATTTATCTCCAAACAACATCGTTGCTCCTGAAGTCTCGTATTGAAAAGTAATTAACCTAATCGCATATCCTCCATGATAGGTTTATCATTTTCATAAATAACCCAAAATCAACTTACTATTAATTCATAAAATCATATAACTAAAAAGAATCATTCAAACTAACCAAGGACTTCACGTAGTCCAGTGGTAAGCGATAAATACCAGTCGCACTTTGGTTGTGGGTTCGATTCCCGCAGCTTTGTCCGACGCGACGGGATGTCACACAGTCTGTGTGTTGTCCTTTTTCCAAAACTATATAATTCTTAAAAAATTCCCCAAAATGAGATAAAATCTTCAAAAATAATCATAACATATTTTAACGTCAATTTTATCGCATTCCTTTCATTTTCCATCATATCATAGAGTAACCCATAATTACCTAAAAAGTAAGGATCATATAAAACCTAATGGTTACCTTTTTTATTATTACCTGAACTTCCACATCGATTGGTCATCTCGTACATGATGCATTATAGAATATACCAAGGTTCAAGTGGTTGATCATGACTCCTTGATATTTGGTTTAGAACAACCACGAGTTTCCTCATTGAGTACCCCATTTCATCAAGTCTCTTAATCAGAGAACCACCACAGTTTCCTTCAAACCAATTGTCACTTTGGTGCCTGCGAGATCCATCCATTCACTAAAAACAGAAATGTCAGTGTGAGTATATCAACAAAACCATCATGTGCTAATGAGGAAGGTAAACACTAAGATATACTTACTCATTCACTTTATCTAAAACTAGGACTCTTTCAGAAATCCTAACCATTATGGTAATGTCACTTATTCTTAGAGAATACCCTAACCTCTAAAGTTATCTAAACCGACCTTTGATACCAACTATAAGGCCCTAGCCTTAAACCTTACTTAATATTGAGTTATTACAAGATTACACATTGAGGATATTTTCAGGTTTAGAGTTTTAGAGAATTAGATCATGAAACTCGCATTACATTCCACATTTAGACAAAGTGGTTACATAAAAGACAGTATTCATTCTTCCCATCAACGGAAAAATATTTAAAATAAAACATGGATTCTTTCTTGACACGTCCTTGACACTATCATCACATCATGTACCCTTCCCTTGCCCTGTGAAAAACATTTCAAAAACTTGGGATGAGCATAAAAAGCACAGAAAGGGATATAAAAATATGGAAAGGAAACATGAGTACATGTATACATAATAATGAAATCATACTTTACCCATAAAACATAGGCATATCAAATCATGAATAAATCATAGAAATCATAAGAAATAAAAGGTAACTTGGGCCATTCATAACATTCTTACGTAGGGAGTAACCCTCTTGGTTACGTTTTGGAATACCCATCATAGTATATTCCCTAAATCTCTTCATAGAAACCTTAACGTTTCACTCCTTCGCGTTACCCAATGCATTGGAGAGCTATATCGGGCTCACCCGCCCTTAGTTTATCACAGAACCACCCGTTTTCATAACAATCCCCAAGAACCATAACATAAATGTATCACATAAAACATGCATTAAAGGAAACATAACATTTCCACATTTCAATCACAATATAACATTTTAGTATATTGAAATAATGAATCCATTCAAAAAGAAACCATTTCCAAAACCATTTAAAACATTTAATAAAGATATTCTTGAATCAAAGTGGCTCATACCACCTTGAAGCTTAAAATTTTAAACCATTAATATCCATATAAATAAATCCTTAAAACCATTTTGAAAACATGGATATTAATAAGAACAAATAATTAAAACATTTAAAATGATATTTTGGTTAAAGGGGTTTTACCAAAATTAGAGACACTTGAATACAATAATTGAGGAATAACATTTAGTCAGAACTTTATAATATCATGAGAATAAATGGATTCATGATATAATACTCCAAAGGACAGTATATACACCATATAAGAGTGAATTGGTGCATAACAACAATGAACCCTCAATAGAAATGTCAAATGTGATGAAATCCCTTATAAAGAAGGTATCCTTAAATTAAGGACAAATAAATCTCAAAAATATGTGTGACAAATATAAATACACCCAATATAAGTGGATATTAAGTGTAAAACAATAAAAGTTCATTCACACATATTCAATGGATGACACATTCAATGACTACATGTTGAACCCAAAGAAATCGAAATTGGGTTAAAAAGTTCCCTTGACAGCCTAACGGCATCACATCAAAATGAGTTGATGAGAGATAAAAAGTGTATCTCATCACTTGGACATAAAATTTACATCAATAAAGATATATGAGAACATATCCCAATATAACAATATGTAAATTAAAATACCCAACAAAAGAAGTCTTTTAAAAAAAAGAGGGTGAAAGGTTCCCTTACCGACTTGGGTATCTTTCAAAACATACACCCCATGAAAGAAGGACAATAGATCATTGATGTAAATACTCATAAACGAAAGTATATTACAAAAAGAGTAGAATAATGGGCAGTACATACACCACTGAATGGAAGTTGTGGCAAATGTAGCATAAATCTCACGGGAATAAAAGTGAGATGAAAAATCCCTTACGATAACTCGGCAGCCTAACGGCGCCACATAAAACTTCCGAATATGGATTGATGAAATAAAATAATGTATCTCATCACATTACAATAAAATGTACAGAAAGAGGAATATAAAATAACATCCCCCAATATTACAAAGATGATCTTAAAAGAAGTGACATAAAGGAGAGTACTTAAAAAGAAAGAGAGAGGTTAGATCTCTTACGAAAGTTCGGCAGCCTAACGGCGCCACTCAAAACTCCAAAAATGGATTGATGAGAGAGAATAGGGTCTCTCATCACATGAACATAAAAATTACAGTAAGTGTAATATAAAATAACATCCCAATAACAATAAAGATGAGCTTTAAAAGGAATGACATAAAAGAGTGTACTTAAAAAGAAAGAGAGGAGTAGGATCCCTTACCTCGGGTCCGACTTGACGCGATCATTCTTTAACGTCCTGAATAGTAAACATGAGTTAATTTCTACTTCCTTAAGAACATTTTTCAAGTTCATTATTCCTTTTATATCACTTATTACCATGTCATAAAAATTATGTAATCATTTAAGTTAATAATATTCGTTTTGCTGATATTTGGTTCTTAAGTCGAAAGTTGACTTCTTACAATTACATGTTGTTCGTGTGGCCAAATTTTTTTTATATACAGAATTGTATTCATGATGTAGATATCATATATGTCATATATATACATTACATGCATGCATTTATAACATTACATAATCATTTATAGGTAAGAAATGAAATGCACCGTTCATGGAGACGGTAAGCCGTACGTACGCATGAACGCTAGTTTCATTTCTATTTCGTATTTTATAGAATGGAATCATAATTATATAAAGTTATATAATAATTCCAGTATAATATCATATATAATATCATAGTTCCATCCTTTATACATCCCACATATGGTGTTTAACGAATCAAATCACTTTGAGGGGGCGGTAGTCCGCACTTCCTTAAATGAAGATATCGCGTTTACCCATAATGGAAACCATAAAGGTATGCCCAAAATGAAAAAAAACAGAAGCTTAAAGAAAACATAAACATATTATATATCATATATAAAAATAGTGACATCATAATGGCCACCTTTGAAGGTGTTAAATGAGTATTGAAGAATCATCGTTTCGGGAGGCAGAATTTCACCATCCACTGAAACCGTATGTTCTTTAACCATTTGATGTAGTTTTGTGAGAGTTTAGCTCGAATAAATCTTATAAAAACATCCTAGTATATTGAAGATACTGTTGTTGTTACAAAATAAGTAAATAAAAAGAGTTTAGGGGTTTGGAGAAGCAAAATAAAACAAATGAACATTAGAGAATGAATTACCTTTAAAAGTGTAACTCCTTTTGATTTGAGCCTAAAGGCTTCCTTTGAAAGGATTATTCCCAAAGGGAATCCTCTAGGATGAGGAGAGGGATGTGGAGAGAGTAAATGGGCAGGTGTTGGCCGAGTCAAAGGCTTGAGCAGTGTGTGAAATGAGTTAGAGGTGGGGGCCCTTTTATAAGAGGAGAGGAGGGGCACTTTTGGGAAGTAAGAAATATTACTTTATTTGAAAATGTGTTTCGGTTTTAAAAGGTCCCACATTGATATAATTCGTGGATAAGGTGATACGGGTTCTAAATCCACCCATACAATAAGTTTTGGACATGTGTAGGTCATAGAGTTTACATTATCTTCTCGTGTTATTTAAATCGTCAGATAATGATGTCATCGCTGCATCATTATGATGTCATATATAATTTATTTTATTTAATGTCTAAAAATTATAAAAAAATACTATGATGTAGGAAATATTTTTACCTTTCCAATGACTATTTATAATAAAAACTCTGACTTGTATAACCCCACTTAAAAATTGTTTTAGTAAAACATATCATGCTTGTGTCATTTTTACTTTTACATTAAATAAAAATTTATTTATGTCATTTCCCAACCAAAGTGGCTCCATGGGGTCCCCAAGTTTACCCATGGATTTTCTTGGTCGGCCATTACACATCCAATGAGGTTAGGACATGTGTCATGTTCATTTCATATTATTAAAACATTATTTTTACCTTAAACTACAGTAATTACCTCTAATCGCGATTAAAAACATAACAAGTTACTATTCACCAAAAAATTATTTTTATCCCATTGAACCACATTTTACTTCTTAATGAAAACCATGTATGTCGGATTTTTGAAATTCAAAACACAAATATTGAAAAATTTCATTTAAATGGAGAAATCAGTTTTTATAAGTACCACTTAGTGGTGTCACTATTCATCAAAAATTGATGTTTTTCAGAAAAATCCCAAAAATTCACCCTAAGCTATATTTGATATTCAGAATTCACAAATGAAGTCTATTTTACAAAATTCAAAACATATAAGTCACATTAATTAATTTAATAATTAATTCCCGCTGTCAGAGCAAATAGTGTGTTTTTATGAAACAATAAGTATCAAAAGATTGACACTGGTTTAAGTCTGATTTCAAAGTGAAATTAATTCCAACGACCACTATTGGATTTAATGGTAAAAATATATTCTAATTTCACTTTAAAACCAATTCAAAAGATAAATTAATTATATAAATAAATTAGATTAAAAAGAGGTTTTGAATTAAAATACAACATCTTACACTATTCATTAAAAAAATGAACTTTATCGGAAAGATACCAAAAATTTACACAAAGTAAATTTTGATGTCCTGATTCTTAATAAGAGTTTTATTTGGTCCAAAAGAATGTTTAAGAGTGAACAAAACTATATTTAATGATGGTTCAACATCAAAAGGTGATAAGTGAACCTTTAGTGAAAACTAGGCCATATACGCCTAAAATTGAGTTCTTTCCATATTTTAAGCCTCTATCCTTTATTGGATAAATTTAAAAACATTTAAAAACATGTATAATCATATTTTAGTTATTTCTATCCATTCCCGCCAACACAACGGCTACATGTTAACTACCATTTAAAATAATATTATTGTATTATCAGAGTGCAACGTAAGATTCCCATGAAACTCGTTGTTGCGTGCTGGGTACGCCATCGAGCATAGCATCCCCTTTAAAGTCATATTAATACTTTATTCACAAATATGGATAAATATGAAAATGTCATATTCTTTATTTACCTGGGGTGTTACATCCTTCCCCCCTTTTGGGAATTGCGGCCTCGCAATTTTTAAAATTGATCTTGGAAAGATCCTTGACCGTCCCACATCAGAACAAGAGTCGGTAAAACAATCACTTTAAAATAAAGGAAGATAAGTACAGAGGTCACCCAAGTTAACCCATACTAGGATTCCATGTAAAAAAACATGGACATGGAAGAAAAAGCAAAGGGTCGTGTTCTTGAGGGAGAGTGATAGAAAACATGTCTAGGAGAAAGTTAACAATGAGAAAATCACAAACTTGTGATGGGTTAAACGGTATTCGATTCCCCAGCAGGAAAATCTAATAGACAACATTTCCATTTTAAGTTACTTTTTATTGAGGAATTTATTCATAAGGAAACATAATCACTTATCATGTTGACTCTCAACCTTTATTAGATTCAAACTCATATTTTCTCCAAAAGACGAGTATTTAGGGAGACTTGTTTGCATTAAGAGTACTATAGTCAATTTCTAGAGAATAACCTAATCCACAAAAGAGAACTATACAATTCCCATGACTTTAGACTTTAATCAAAACCAAAACCAGAAAGGCTAGTACAAGATCAGATAATCCATAAAAGGATAACCCTTCATAAAAAGTAAATCTATTCTTAATCTCCAAAATTTGTCCAAAAAAACCCAAAGTTCAACGAGGACCATCCGATAAACAATTTGTCCATAAAATCCTTCAAAGTAAACCAATCTAAGATTGAAACCCAAATATTTTAAGGATTTAGTCACATAGTCTTCCAAGTTAAATCGCAACATTTATCTCCAAACAACATCGTTGCTCCTAAAGTCTCGTATTGAAATGTAATTAACCTAATCACATATCCTCCATGATAGGTTAATCATTTTCATAAATAACCCAAAATCAATTTACTATTAATTCATAAAATCATATAACTAAAAAGAATCAGTCAAACTAACCAGGGACTTCACGTAGTCCAGTGGTAGGCAATAAATACCAGTCGCACTTTGGTTGTGGGTTCGATTCCCGCAGCTTTGTCCGACGCGACGGGATGTCACATGGTCTGCGTGTTGTCCTTTTTCCAAAACTATATAATTATTAAAACATTCCCCAAAATGAGATAAAATCTTCAAAAATAATCATAACATATTTTAACCTCAAGTTTATCTCATTCCTTTCATTTTCCATCATATCATAGAGTAACCCATAATTACCTAAAAAGTAAGGATCATATAAACCCTAATGGTTACCTTTTTTATTATTACCTGAACTTCCACATCGATTGGTCATCTCGTACATGATTCATTATAGAACATACCAAGGTTAAAGTGGTTGATCATGACTCATTGATATTTGGTTTAGAAGAACCACGAGTTTCCTCATTGAGTACCCCATTTCATCGAGTCTCTTAATCAGAGAACCACCACAGTTTCCTTGAAACCAATTGTCACTTTGGTTCCTGCGAGATCCAGCCATTCACTAAAAACAGAAATGTCAGTGTGAGTATATCAACAAAACCATCATGTGCTAATGAAGAAGGTAAACACTAAGATATACTTACTCATTCACTTTATCTAAAACTATGACTCTTTCTGAAATCCTAACCATTATGGTAATGTCACTTATGCTTAGAGAATACCCTAACCTCTAAAGTTATCTAAACCGACCTTTGATACCAACTATAAGGCCCCACCCTTAAACCATACTTAATCTTGTGTTATTACAAGATTAAACATTGAGGATCTTTTCAGGTTTAGAGTTTTAGAGAATTAGATCATGAAACTCCCATTACATTCCACATTTAGACAAAGTGGTTACATAAAAGACAGTATTCATTCTTCCCATCAACGGAAACATATTTAAAATAAAACATGGATTCTTTCTTGACACGTCCTCGACACTATCATCACATCATGTACCTTTCCCTTGACCTGTGAAAAACATTTCAAAAACTTGGGATGAGCATAAAAAGCTCAGTAAGGGATATAAAAATATGGAAAGGAAACATGAGTACATGTATACATAAGAATTAAATCATACATTACCCATAAAACATAGGCATATCAAATCATAAATAAATCATAGAAATCATAAGACATAAAAGGTAACTTGAGGCATTCATAACATTATTACGTAGGGAGTAACCCTCTTGGTTACGTTTTGGAATACCCATCACAGTATATTCCCTAAATCTCTTCAGAGAAACCTTAACGTTTCACTCCTTCGCATTACCCAATGCATTAGAGAGCTATATCAGGCTCACCCGCCATTAGTTTATCACGGAACCACCCATTTTCATAACAATGCCCAAGAACCATAACATAAATGTATCACATAAAACATGCATTAAAGGAAACATAACATTTCCACATTTCAATCACAATATAACATTTTAGTATATTGAAATAATGAATCCATTCAAAAAGAAACCATTTCCAAAACCATTTAAAACATTTAATAAAGAGATTTTTGAATCAAAGTGTCCCATACCACCTTGATGATTAATATTTTAAACCATTAATATCCATATAAATAAATCCTTAAAACCATTTTGAAAACATGGATATTAATAAGAACAAATAATTAAAACATTTAAAACGATATTTTGGTTAAAGGTGTTTTACCAATATTAGAGAAACTTGAATACAATAATTGAGGAATAACATTTAGTCAGAACTTTATAATATCATGAGAATAAATGGATTCATGATATAATACTCCAAAGGACAGTATATACACCATATAAGAGTGATTTGGTGCATAACAACAATGAACCCTCAAAAGAAATGTCAAATGTGATGAAATCCCTTATAAAGAAGGTATCCTTAAATTAAGGACAAATAAATCTCAAAAATATGTGTGAAAAATATAAATACACCCAATATAAGTGGGTATTAAGTGTAAAACAATAAAAGTTCATTCACACATATTCAATGGATGACACATTCAATGACTACATGTTGAACCCAAAGAAATCGAAATTGGGTTAAAAAGTTCCCTTGACAGCCTAACGGCATCACATCAAAATGAGTTGATGAGAGATAAAAAGTGTATCTCATCACTTGGACATAAAATTTACATCAATAAGGATATATGAGAACATATCCAAACATAACAATATGTAAATTAAAAGGCCCAACAAAAGAAGTCTTTTAAAAAAAAGAGGGTGAAAGGTTCCCTTACCGACTTGGGTATCTTTCAAAACATACACCCCATGAAAGAAGAACAATAGATCATTGATGTAAATACTCATAAACGAAATTATATTACACAAAGAGTAGAATAATGGGCATTACATACACCACTAAATGGAATTTGTGGCAAATGTAGCATAAATCTCACGGGAATAAAAGTGAGATGAAAAATCCCTTACGAAAACTCGGCAGCCTAACGACGCCACATAAAACTTCCGAATATGGATTGATGAGATCAAATACGGTATCTCATAACATTACAATAAAATTTACAGCAAGAGGAATATAAAATAACATCCCCCAACATTACAAAGAGGATCTTAAAAGAAGTGACATAAAGGAGAGTACTTAAAAAGAAAGAGAGAGGTTAGATCTCTTACAAAAGTTCGGCAGCCTAACGGCACCACTCAAAACTCCCAAAATGGATTGATGAGAGAGAATAGGGTCTCTCATCACATTAACATAAAAATTACAGTAATTGTAATATAAAATAACATCCCAATAACAATAAATATGATCTTTAAAAAGAATGACATAAAAGAGTGTACTTAAAAAGAAATAGAGGAGTAGGATCCCTTACCTCGGGTCCGACTTGACTCGATCATTCTTTAACGTCCTGAATAGTAAACATGAGTTAATTTCTACTTCCTTAAGAACATTTTTCAAGTTAATTATTCATTTTATATCACTTATTACCATGTCATAAACATTATGTAATCATTTAAGTTAATAATATTCGTTTTGCCGATATTTGGTTCTTAAGTCAAAAGTGGACTTCTTACAATTACATGTTGTTCGTGTGGCCAAATTTTTATTATATCCAGAATTTTATTCATGATGTAGATATCATATATGTCATATATATACAGTAAATGCATGCATTTATAACATTACATAATCATTTATAGGTAAGAAATGAAATGCACCGTTCATGGAGACGGTAAGCCGTACGTACGCATAAACGCTACTTTCATTTATATTTAGTATTTTATAGAATATAATCATAATTATATAAAGGTATATTATAATTCCAGTATAATATCATATATAATATCATAGTTCCATCCTTTATACGTCCCACATATGGTATTTAACGAATCAAATCACTTTGAGGGGGCGGTAGTCCGCACTTCCTTAAATGAAGATATCGCGTTTACCCATAATGGAAACCATAAAGGTATGCCCAAAATGAAAAAAAATAAGCTTAAGGAAAACATAAACATATTATATATCATATATAAAAATAGTGACATCATAATGGCCACCTTTGAAGGTGTTAAATGAGTATTGAACAATCATCGTTTCGGGAGGCAGAATTTCTCCATCCACGGAAACCGTATGTTCTTTAACCATTTGATGTAGTTGTGTGAGAGTGTATCTCGAATAAATATTATAACAACATCCTAGTATATTAAAGATACTGGTGTTGTTACAAAATAAGTAAATAAAAAGAGTTTAAGGGTTTGGAGAAGCAAAATAAAACAAATGAACATGAGAGAATGAATTACCTTTAAAAGTGTAACTCCTTTTGATTTGAGCCTAAAGGCTTCCTTTGAAAGGATTATGCCCAAAGGGAATCCTCTAGGATGAGTAGAGGGATGTGGAGAGAGTAAATGGGTAGGGTTTGGCCGAGCCAAAGGCTTGAGGAGTGTGTGAAATGAGGTAGAGGTGGGGTCCCTTTTATAAGATGAGAGGAGGGGCACTTTTGGGAAGTAAGAAATATTACTTTATTTGAAAATGTGTTTCGGTTTTAAAATGTCCCACATTGATATAATTCGTGGATAAGGTGATAAGGGTTCGAAATCCACCCATCCAATAAGTTTTGGACATGTTTAGGTCATAGATTTTACATTATCTTCTCATTTTATTTAAATCGTCAGATAATGATGTCATCGCTGCATCATTATGATGTCATATATAATTTAATTTATTTAATGTCTAAAAATTATAAAAAAATACTATGATGTAGGAAATCTTTTTAGCTTTCCAATGACTATTTATAATAAAAACGCTGACTTGTATAACCCCGCTTAAAAATTGTTTTAGTAAAACATATCATGCTTGTGTCATTTTTACTTTTACATTAAATAAAAAGTTATTTATGTCATTTCCCAACCAAAGTGGCTCCATGGGGTCCCCAAGTTGACCCATGGCTGGTCTTGGTCGTCCATTACACATCCAATGAGGTTAGGACATGTTTCAAGTTCATTTCATATTATTAAAACATTATTTTTACCTTAAACTACACTAATTACCTCTAATCGCGACTAAAAACTTAACAAGTTACTATTCACCAAAAAATTATTTTTATCCCGTTGAACCACATTTTACTTCTTAATTAAAACCATGTATGTCGGATTTTTGAAATTCAAAACACAAAGATGGCAAAATTTCATTTAAACGGAAAAATCAGTTTTTATAAGTACCACTTAGTGGTGTCACTATTCATCAAAAATTGATGTTTTTCAGAAAAATCCCAAAAATTCACCCTAAGCTATATTTGATATTCCGAATTCACAAATGAAGTCTATTTTAAAAAATTCAAAACATATAAGTCACATTAATTAATTTAATAATTAATTTCCGTTGTCAGAGCAAATAGCCTGTTTTTATGAAACAATAAGTATCAAAAGATTGACACCGGTTTAAGTCTGATTTCAAAGTGAAATTAATTCCAACGACCACTATTGGATTTAATGGTAAAAATATATTCTAATTTCACTTTAAAACCAATTCAAAAGATAACTTAATCATATAAATAAATTAGATTAAAAAGAGGTTTTGAATTAAAATACAACATTTTACACTATTCATTAAAAAAATGAACTTTATCGGAAAGATACCAAAAATTTACACAAAGTAAATTTTGATGTCCTGATTCTTAATAAGAGTTTTATTTGGTCAAAAAGAATGTTTAAGAGTGAACAAAACTATATTTAATTATGGTTCAACATCAAAAGGTGATAAGTGAACCTTTAGTGAAAACTAGGGCATATACGCCTAAAATTGAGTTCTTTCCGTATTTTAAGCCTCTATCCTTTATTGGATAAATGTAAAAACATTTAAAAACATGTATAATAATATTTTAGTTATTTCTATCCATTCCCTCCAATACAACGGCTACATGTTAACTACCATTTAAAATAATATTATTTTATTATCAGAGTGCAATGTAAGATTCCCAAGAAACTCGTTGTTGCGTGTTGGGTATGCCATCGAGCATAGCATCCCCTTTAAAGGCATATTAATACTTTATTCACAAATATGGATAAATATGAAAATGTCATATTCTTTATTTACCTGGGGTGTTACAGGTCTATATGGAATGTAATGTACAATTAAATAACAAGAATCTTTGAGGTAAAAAATATTATTATAGGGGGTGTTTATCCCAATAATTTTATATCTATTTTTTATTTTATGTATTTTTTTTAATGTCAATGATTATAATATCCTAATATTTTTTCAAGAATATTTTGTGTGTTTTTGTGTGTGTTTTTGAAAATTATAGAATTCTAAGATGATTTCATGCCATATAAATGTGCCAATTTCGTGTTGTATATTGTAAATGATTGTTGGAAGTTGAAAATTTTTATAATGCATGATTAATTTGTTGAAAAAACAATTATTGTAATCATTATAGTAAAACTTTTGTTTTTTTGGACTTCTTCCTTATAAATATTTAATAAACATAAATTGTCAAATTAAAAATATCCCTTTATTCCAATTATTGAGGAAAATTTTGGGTTTTATGTTTTAGGGAAGGAAGGGTATTTTTTATTTTTTAATATAAATTTCATAGAGTAAATATTAAATTTCCTTGATATATTTTCTAAATTATTTTATTAATGAATTAGTTCATATTATCACTATTCCTCAATTGATTTAATAAAACTATTTGATATATTTTCCGCTATAAATTCATTATGAGTGATAATTTAAAATTAATTATTTATTTTTCAACTAAATTTGAGTTTTGTGACAGTAATTGAGATAATAATTCTCTGTTTTGTCTAGTATGTATGGTTAATTCTTAATGCATAGTGTTTTGGGTGGTTGTTAATGATAAAGTCTTAGTACTTGATTAAGTTTTATATAATTTCTAATTTTAGGAATTCATCCTTCTTACTCTTATCGAGGATATTTATATAAAAATTTATTTTATTTCTTATTGGTTATTTATTTTATTGTCTGTGTTTGTCCAACTGTGGACATTGAGAGGACATTTTCTATCACACCTGAAATAATGGATTATTTTTATTACATGTTTTCTTTAGTTTAATATTATTTGAGTATTCTAAATTTAGAGACCATATTTTTTTATAGTCTTTATTTATATGGGAGTAATAATATTTTAATCACATGTTATATATCCTAGAGATAAATATTCCAATTTTTAAACAACGTCACCATATTAATTTCATATTCTTTTTTACATTTCCCTATATCATTTCAAAGTATATTTAATTGATTTTATTAAAAAATATAATGTACTACATATGGTAGAATTTGATGTGACCATATTTTTTATATACCTCATCCAATATCTTATAATTTTCTTTTTATTTATGCAAAAAATGGAAATATAACTTTTATATTGATTATAATTTATTAGTTAGAGTATAAATTTGATATTTATTAAAAATTGATATCATATAAGTTTTTTTAAAGAAAATTATTAATTGATCACAATAATATAATTTTAATATTATCTAAAATGAAATTTCAATGTTTAGTAGATTTTATTTTTGGTTATTCTTCTTTTTATTTTTATTTTCATATTACTAAAGATTAAATAATTTTTCGTTATTTACTAAAATTTTAATTCAATTATTTTATCATATTGATATTTATTTAATGTATATGATAACTTTTTAGTTGAGTCTAATATAAAAAAATATCTTGATACAAACATTAACATATAATTTATAATAAATGTGATTAATATTAGTTAAAATTTTATAATAATTTTATGTAAAATTTAATATATATTTAATTGATTTTTTTAAAATACATATTCTTCTAGGATAATTCAATTATTAATTTTTTGAATTAAATATATTTCATAATGTTATTTATTCACCTAGCTTGGTAATATTGATAACATATGTCTAAATATAGAGGATCCAAAATCTTTTCTCATAATCATAATCCAGTGTTGATAATAAACAGAAGTCATCTATGTACTATTAAATGTGTTCTTCGGCAATAGGAGTATGTATAAAAAATGAACCTATGTTATTATAAATAGTCAATATATTACATAAATAAAAAAAATTAATATGAGTTGTTTATGTGATTGTCATGTGGATGTCCTCAAATATGAATTTAGTTCAATTTCATATAGGAAGTTTTATTGGATAATAAGTCAAATAACACAAGAATATTTAAAAAAATATTTTTTTGAAGAAGAGTTTAATGTAATTGATATTGGGTAAATGGATATTCAATTTCAATTGATAGTGATGTGTCATAAAAATAGAAAATAAATTATATAGATTATTATATGCACCGATAACTAAAGAAACCAATTGAGGCTTGTTGTTGATGTTAGAGGATATTTGAAGTAGTTTAAAATAAAAGGATGAGCACTATGGAGATTTTGAACATGGATGTATACTAATAATGTTGTTTTTTTCACTAACTGTTGTTTTAAGGACGATTGATTGTGACAGTTCTCTATTAGATATAAATTAATTAAATCCACCTTAGGTGACTAGATCTAATGAATGAAATTAAAGGGAAAAAATGATTCAGTCATTATCATGTGTGTTCTTCTATACCCAAATATTTTATATATGATATATATGATAGATATTTCGAAGTGATTGATTGGCATAAAAAAAATTTTAGATAAAATGTTAGCTTTATAAATTCATGTATTTAATTCAGATGATACTTTATCCAAGTATTTTATCATTGATAATGGTTCAATAAATAAAACACATACATTCATGCATGTAAACTATTAAAATCAAGTTTTTTTACAAGATAATAATTGATATATGTGAAGGGTTTCTAGAATGATAATTTATTAACTAAATTCATCATTATTTTTGGATGATATTGAGTTTTAAAGGGTTCAAGTTCAATGATGTTGGGTTGAGATAAAATTATAATTAAAATAGATTGTATTTATTTGATGAATATTAATCTTGGTTTATTACATGGTGGATTAGAGTGTTCATAGAATAAGGCATGAGTTATATGTGTCTATGTGAAAAGTTGTATTCAAACTAGGCTAAGTGGTGGGAGATTAATTATTTCAGAGGGTATCATGGATACATATTACAGATTATGGTGTACAATAATATTATAATAAGTGATAAAAATTTAAAAAACAATTATGAAAATACGGGTATTCCAATATATAATAATGTTTTTTCTAAAAAAATATGAAAGAATTCAATACTAAAGGGTAATTTTAATGATTATTTTTGGAACAGTTCACTCAAGTATAATTTTTTTAAAATTATTATAGCTAATTAATATAGGTGTACATTATTGAGTAGGAATAAATAATATTATAAGGAATAATATTATTTTATTCTAGAGTTAATTATAGATTCAGGATACGAATTCATAGTGATAATGATATGAAAAAAGGAAATATAACTCTCAACAGAGAATATTCTTCATGTTTGTAATATCATTCTTATTAAATATGACATTTTTTCATAAGTATTTTGATATAATATTTTATTTTAATTGAAATTTACCAATGGATTAATATTTTCTTTGGTGAAATTTAATGATTTATAATGAAAATATTTTAACTATTCATGATTTTTTATCCTCAGGATTGAATTTTGTTTCACATAAAATGTATACATATAATTTTTTATTGTATTATTGAGTGCTAAACTGATAGTTGTAAAAAAAAATAAGTATATTTTTAGGGTGAAATTAACATAGTCATAATAAATATTTTAATGGAATAAGATGATTATTATTAATATAAAAATAATTGCAATTTATCCGTATTTTATTTTTTTTTTATTTTTTTGTGGGTTTAATTAATAACTTATTTATGAAAATATGAGTGATGAGAAGTCTTATTTTTTAATCTAGAACTATTGAATAAAAAAATAATGGTGAAAACCAATAATTATTCAATTTTAATGAAATTAAAAATATTATTTTGAACTATGATTTAGAATTTATTATTTTATTATAATAAAAAAATTATTTTTTATTAAGATATTTTTAGGTGATATCAAAAACTTCTATTCTCAATAACTATGAGAAAGGATAAATATTTTTATAATAATACTAAATATTTAATCAATCTCAATCCATGTAAAAGACATTAATTATTAATTGCTCATTTTATTTTGATTTTTTGAATATTATGATATCCCCAGAAAATTTTTTGTATTTTAAAAGTTGATATAAGTTAATATCCTTAATAATTTTTTCATAATACTGATTTTTTAGTTTTTATTTTAAATATTTTAAAAAGTACTAAAAGGTCCTTTATTTAATATGTATGTGTTCCTTTACTACTAGTCATATTTATTGAAAGAAAAAAATTTATTTTGATAGTAACAAAATATCACAACAAAAAATCACTCCCAAGGAAAGGTATTAATGTATATAACTTTTAAAAAAATTAAAATAATCTAAAATGAAATAAAAAATATATAAAAAAACTAAAAACCCACCATCAACTTTTTTTTTTGAAAATATTATCATTAGTTTAAATTTTAAACATGAAATCCATTTATTTTTTGTTCTTTGTACAAAAATAACTTAAAATATTATTTTCAAACTTGAAAAATAATTTTATCTATCATTTTAATAAATATTGAAAATGAAAAAAAATATATTTTCTTTAGATTCTATTTAGTGGGTTTAAATCTATTTTTTTTACATTATTGATTTACTCTACAAAAACATTCACTTATTTCTGAATCAGGAATAGTTCACACCAAAACCTTAAACCTTCTATATTTTTATATTTCATAATCTCTATGCATTCTTATAAAATTTAAATTTCTATAATAATTGAATGATAAATTTTAAAAATAAAAGTATTCACACTAAAAATAGTTATCGGTGCTAAAATATATTTATAATGGGATTTGAATTTTATCTACTCCCATATATCATCCATTAAGCTGATTATTGAAATTAGTTATTTTATTTCTTCTTCGTTGATTATTTTATATTATTTGAGACTTATTCAAGATTTGAGACTTTATTATAGAATATTTCAAATATTATTGTGATATATTTTAAAACCACATTCAATAAAATTTCACGGAATCTTGGAAAACTCAATAAGATGATTTAAAACATTTATATCTTGAGATTAATAAAAAATATAATATTTTTATAAAAAACATAGTGAAACATTATTATATTTCAAGGATGGTTTGATAAATAATTCAGGGAAAAACTTATACAAAATTATTTTAATAATGAATTTTTTTAATAAAATTTGATAAATAGACTATCAAATCTAAATACTTACATACATTCTATATTATAGTCAGCTCTAAAAATCTTCCTAAAACTACAAGTTCAAATAATCATAAATGATGTTTTTTCCATCATCATTTAGTTTTCCTACTGAGTATACATGTTTTTTGAATTGGGATTGGTATAGAGTATTTCTATAATTTCTTAATCATATATTGAGAGAGTGATAGTTTAGGATAATGGGTTTTACATTTTTTTAGGAAAATAATTCAAGGAATTGGGTCCATCATTGTGATGAAAACACCCTTGACCCAAGGGGTCATGTTTATAAATCACTGGTCATGAAATATTATACCAATAAAATGAGTAGAATTAATAGAAATTATATCATTTGATTTATGAAATATTATAGAGTGGTATAACCTAGAATATGGGATAGATTTAAACAAATATAATGATTGTTTCCATACCACTATTTACATTAAAATATTATGGATTCATTTTATGGGGGACACATTTCATATTATGTAATCATGTATAACAGTGATTCTATTAGATACATTGATGAATAGATGGATGAAGAACTACAAATAATCTATTACAATCTTATAATAATTAAAAATAGATGTCCTATATATGGTTATAATTAAAAATAAGTTACAACAATATTTCATTACTATAATACATTTATATTAATATATATGATATTAAAAACATATAAAAATGATATTTATTAAAATTATATAAAGAATTTATTTTTTATAGAATGTGTAATAATTGAAATTATTAGTTTTTTTGGGAATTTTTAGGTAAATAACAATGTTGTTTTGTTCCATTTTATAATTAGTTAGATTTTACTTATAAAAGTAACCCTAATCTATAATGGGTGTATCATAATGTGATGGAAGAACCTCTTAATTTTGGTATAAAAATTATTAAATAATTCAATTTCAAACTGATTTTCATTATATATAATATACTAATTTGGATGGCATTGTAAAATAATATATAAATAATTTATATTTCTAAAAATAAATTATCAATTCCACAGGTGTTCTATTAGATAGTATATTTTTTTTTTTAAAATGATAATGATATGTATGTTTTATGATTTCAACCAATTTAAAATATAATATTATAATTTTTATTAATTATAGGTATTTAAAAAATCCTCAAATTTCAATAGAATGACTATGAGAATTGAAAATGAGAGATATAAAGGATTACTAAAATAAAATATTTAAAATGTTAAAACTGTAAAATTTTCCTAAAATGTATTAAAAATATAAAATTTTATCAGATAGCTAAAAATAATAGTAAAGAAAGGAAATAAATGAAAAATAAAAAAAATAATGAAATATTCATGAGGATATGAATTAGAGAAACTCAAATGGGAAAAAGAAGTTTTCTCTACCCATTATATTTCAATGAATATTTAATCTAAATAATGATAAACTAAATTTTCATAAGAATCATGAAATGTTTGAAAATCTCAATGTAATAACCTAATTTATTGTGGTTTTCCCTAAAATTCTAACTTATATATATATATATTGAATAATTTTTATGCTAATTCTAACATCATTCCCCTCATCATTGGCATGAGTTGAGAGATAATGGATGCTTAGCCTTAAGTGATATCCCCAAGGTTCTAAAGGATGGAAATAAATTCCATGTGTTTTAACAAAATTGGGAGATGGTTTTCCCTTTTATGAAATAAAAAACCTAAAAAAACGTCATAAAAAATAACTAGTAAATTATGCATAATAAAAAGTTATACAGTTGAATATCAAATACAACTACCATTAGAGTACCACAATAGAAGAAAAAACTCAAAACACTTAAAGACAACAATATATTACTCCATAGCTCCCAAAATGTTCCATTCTAAAACTCCACAATACTACCCAAGTATCAAGAAACACCACTATGGAAATTATTACCTTTATTTTACTTGTATCTTGATAGAAAATATTTTTAAAATAACCAACGTTCCAATAAATGGGTTAGTAATGAAACTCGGTAGCCTTGCCCTAAATAACATCCCTACTCATGCCACTAGGATAGAACATGTTATCGCAATTATAAAAACAATTTATATAATACAATGAAAAATGTTTATATCAAAATATAAAGAAATTATCATATAAATTTTTTTTACCAAAGTAAAAAACATTCCAATGAAATAAAAAAACAAATTATTGCAACCATTCCCTGACATCATTTGATATTAACATTTCATTCCACACAACCACACACACACACACAACCACACAATCTAGGTGTAACTGTTGATGGTGGAACTTCATGTCAATATCCTTTCCCTTTGATGGTTATACTTCATGACCAATATCCATCCCATTCAACTAACCTTTAACCAATTAAGCCAAAAACATGAAAATGAAATCATTTCAAAACCATTTCAATAAAATATATTCCCTTATGTAAAAAACATTTCCATGCATCAAAACTAGACAACCATTTTAAAATCACGTTACCACTTTAACTTTCCACCAATAAACAAAATTTTCATAATTAAATTAACAATAATTGGGGAGGTTTTCCATCTTGAATCTCAAAACAATTTCATAAACAATTTCAAGAAAAAATAAATAATAAATATAGGCTTCATGTTTGAATAATAGTAGTCGATAGTGGAACCACCTACCATGATAATTACGATGAACATGAAGAATGTAGTGAATTCTTAAAAAATCAATGGTTAATCTCTAAAAAACCATAAATAATGTTTATTAATGGAAACATATCTATATATCATTAATATTTTCATAAAAATACATAGATCAATCCACATCAAACTAGATGTATGAATCCAAAAGAGGGAAGATGAGTGGATCTAGGGAAGAATACCATACACAAATACTTACCATGGGAATTAGGCTTTAGAAAACCAAGATTTCACTTCGAATTACTTATGGATCTAAGGGGAGAGACTTCATATCCTTTGGGAGGATGAAAATTAATATTACGGTATAAAATATGTAAAATCAATTGGATTCGAGGTAAAAATGAGTGGGATCAACTTTTTTAGGATCTAACTATTAAACCATGGAGGGTTTGTTGCATGGTTAGTAAAATCATTCAATAACCATGATCTAGCCCAGACCTCAAGAAACACGATGAATAGATGATGTAAACTATTAAAAAAACTATGTACCAATCATAAAAATGATCTATGTCCCACTTTTTACCATTAAATCTGGGTAGATGCACAGTTTGGCCAACATGTGATCCTTAACCACACACCATCTCATTTGCCCCTAACTCACTATGCACAGTATCCTTTTAGATTTTCACGGTATCCACTAACCATGCTCAAATTGTGTGCTCTATAAAAGCATCAAAAACATTGAAAAAGTCCTATTAATTCCCTCAAACCTCACCCAAATACTTTACCAAAATAAAAAACACAAATAAAGGGACACTTAACTGAAAAGGGGGAGATAAATTCTCCTCATCATTGTCATTTTCATCCCTAGAATGAATAAATAAATTGTTGTCTGAAAAGTGGTTAGTTCATTGCCTGATCATTTATTTCTCATGTTTCCCATTCATTTCCAAAATCTGATCATGTTTTAACCAAACCCACACTAGACTGAAGATTATTCCACACAATAATTTATCTTTTCTATCCACAATCCATATCGTCACATGTACCAATGAAAAATCTGTCTCTAGGTTAACGTGATCCCATTGGATCACATGGTTAGAATTAGGATGACACTTTTTCAACAATGATACATGAAAAAAAATTATTTAAAACACTAAACCATGAAGGAAATTCCAACTTATATTCCACCTCACCATCTCATTCAAGTATCTCAAAAAGGCCAATATATCGAGTGGATAAATTACCATGCTTCCTAAAATGATGACTCCCAATCCATGGATTGATCATCAAGAACACATGGTCACTCAACTAAAATGACAACAGCTATTGATGATGATTCACATAGTATTTCTAATGAATATAATCCAAATTAATTTTCTTCCTAATCAAAGGAAACTTCCCCATTTTTTCTTAGACAAGGGTTACCCAAACTAGTGAAGTGTCACATTTTTTCACCCAATGAAGTGTAGAATGACCTGGACCCTCATAAAACTCTTCACAGGGAAATATATGTATTTAGGCATGACAACTATTGTTATATGTGAACTGCACCATTGGTATTTTATCCTCCTATGATCCAAAGAATTCAATTACTCAAGACTGCATGATTTCATCCAAAAATTTTATTAGCTTTTTGGATTTCCCATCCATCTAAGGATGATATCCCATACTCATGGTAAACCTAGTCCCAAGGTTTTCTATATAGAAATCCAGAAATTCAGTGTAACCATTGAATATCCATCTAAAACATTTAGAAATCTATGCCTTACCATTTTACCACTTCTCAGATATATATTTTTTTACAAGTCCTCCAATATATGATATTCACAAATAGTGATGAAGTGGGAATACTTTTTTAGTAGATCCACTAACACCCATATGGAATCATGTCCATGAAACATTATTGGGATACATGATACAAAATACATGGATATATGTTCATATTTTCAAATTAAAATAGGTAAAGGATAAAAAATACCTATTGGTCACTGATGCTCTTCCTTAACCTCCTAACAAGTTAAGAATCATGAATATAAATCAACCACCTTCCTTTCTAAATTGACCCACCAAAACTATTATTTCAATTCCTTGTAAATATTATTGTATTCCAAGATGATCAACCCATATCCAATTCTGGTAAACATGAATAAGTATTTCATAAACATACAGTGGTATAACCATAGGATTTCAAAAACAAAACACTAAACTCTCATCTAGCCTCTATCCCTCAATGGTCTCCCCACAATTGAGTTTTAACCTCACTATAATACATTACGAATGGGATATATACACCTATTTAACTGTCTCTACCAAATACAGAACAATTAAAACTATAAATAAAACAGAAACATTACCTTAGAATTCATAATCTAAGTGCATGTTAGATATCACAGACAACAAATTCCATTGATATGAAGCCTCTTTTACCAACTGATAATATGGATTTCTTATTAATTCATCTTCCATATTATTTCATTCACTCGATGTATACATCCAGTAAACTCATATAGTTTGAGACACTCCATCCATCTTCTTTATCTCATGTTCAAATCCATTTTGGAGAAAATATGTTTCAATATTCTATGATCATTAAACATAGAAAATTTCTCACCAAATAGGTAATGAAACCATGTTTTCATAGAGCTGAATAAATAATTTAACTGAAAATCATTTTATGGGTAGTTATTCTCAGGAAATCACATATGTCCAGATCCATAGAAAAAAACATGGTCACCTTTCATGACAACACAACCCAAATTAGATCTAAAAGCATCACAATACACCTTGTAGTCTTATTCTTATTCTAGAAATATTATTATTTGTGATGATATAATGATAACCTTACACTCTTTGAAAGACTTATTATATTTTTTGTTCTTTTATAATGGAACATTTTTCCTCGTCAAAGCTATCATTGGTGAAGAAGGTAAATTAGAAGACATAAACAATCTATAAATGATAACAAGCTAAACCAAGGAAACTATGTATCTTAAATTCATTATTTGGTGGTTTATTAGAGTTAATAGACTCTATATTTTTGGATAAATAGAAACAAAAATTTCAAATATTACATTTTCATGGAAAAAACCTCTTATATACAAAAATAACACTTTAATAATATTGAATAAAAACGATGATCTCTCAAGATTTCCAATATTATCACCAAGTGTTTCTCAGACTCAACACATATACATGAATACAACAATATATCATCCATAAACACAAACACAAAAGAATATAGATATATTTGAAATATTTTATTTATCAATGCCATAAAGACCACTAAAGCATTTTTAAGATAAAAGGTCATCACAAAGTACTCATAATGGACATATCAACTTCTTAAAGTTATTTTTGTAATATAATTTTTTGGAACACATAATTAGTGATATCCAAATCACATGACAATTTTGGAGAACCAATTAGATCCCCTCAAATGATCAAATAGATCATAAATGCATGGATGTGTAGACTTATCCTTTATCACAACATGATTATGATTATGATGATCCATGGACAACCGAAGAGTTTCTTTCACCTTTGAAAAAACAACATAGGTTTTCACACGAAGATGTGAAGGGATGAATAAACCCTTTGATTTATAGCTCCTTATGTCAAAATGTCATTTCTCTTAATTCTGTTTGTTCTGTCTGACAAGATGAAAGTGAAGTATGACTAGTCCCTATAAAGAGATCAATCATAAATTCCACTTCTCTTATTATTGGAAACCTATAAATATTTTTCGGAAAATAATTCTGAAATGGAACAATATCCACTGGAAAACTGTAATCTTTGATCTCTTTGATTAATATTAAAGTCAAAAATTCCAAATATTATGAGATCATTCAATCCATTGGTGCCAACAGGCCCATTTCATCTTCCATTGCATTATAGTCTCTTTTAAAGAGATTCTCAACACTATCATCAGTCTTGAAACTAAAATTTTATGTTTAACAATCGACATGATCATTAAAAATTATCATCAAAT
Organism: Viscum album; assembly: GCA_963277665.1. Taxonomy (NCBI): domain Eukaryota; kingdom Viridiplantae; phylum Streptophyta; class Magnoliopsida; order Santalales; family Viscaceae; genus Viscum; species Viscum album. The sequence continues at coordinate 1,554,012,261 of OY728141.1, forward strand.
CAAACCCCATGAATTTTTCATATACATCCATCTTTGGAAAATGATATCGCATATCAAATTAACTCTATAAAAAATTATAGAACATGATTTTTGAAAAATATCTTGGCATTCACTTTTTCTGAGATGAGATTTATATTTAAAAATGTAAGGAATGATATAAACAAATAAATTAATAAAATAAATAGCATGAAATGTAGTAAATGAATAGGATTCACACATATCAAAAAAAAATTGAAGACGGGATTAATTCAAAAGAATCATACCTCACACCATTGATTTTCCATATTGATCATCCAATATTATTGTGATATATTTTAAAACCACATTCAATAAAATTTCATAAAAACTAGTAAAATTCCATGAGATGATTTAAAACATTTAAATATTTAGATTAATACTTAATATAATATTGTTTTAAAAAATGTAGTGAAGCAATATTATATTTCAGGGAAGGATTGATAAAGAATTCGTGGAAAAAATTATACAAAATTATTTTAATAATGTTTTTTTTTAATAAAAAATAAAAAATAGAGTATCAAATCCAAATACTTACAAACATCCCATCTTATATTCAGCTCTAACAATCTTCCTAAAACTACAAGCTCAAATAATCACAAATGATGTTTTTTCCATCATCATTTATTTTTTATAATTAGTATACATGTTTTTTGAATTGGGATTGTTATAGAGTTGTTCTATAATTTCTTATTCATATATTGATAGAGTAATATTTTTGGATAATGGGTTTTTCCTTTTTCTGGACAATAATTCAAGGAATTTGGTCCATCATTGTGATGAAAACACCCTTGACATAAGGGGTCATGTTTATAAATCACTGGTCATGAAATATTATACCAAATGAATGAGTATAATTATTAGAAAATATATCATTTGATTTATGAAATATTATAGATTGTTATAACCTAAAATATGGGATTGATTTAAACAAATATAATGATTGTTTCCATAGCACTATCTACCTTACAAAATTATGGATTCATTTTATGGGAGACACATTTCATATTATGTAATCATAGATGAAAATGATGCTATTAGATACAGTGTTGAATAGATAGATAAAGAACTACAAATAATCTATTACAATCATATAATAATTAAAAATAGATTTCTTATATATGGTTATAATTAAATATAAGTTACAAAAATATTTCATTACTATAATAAATTTATATTAATATATATGATATTAAAAAACAAATACAAACGATAGTGATTAAAATTACATAAATATTTTATTTTTAATTAAATGTGTGGTAATTGAAAGTATCAGTTTTTTTTTGAATTTTTAGGTAAATAACAATGTTGTTTTGTACAATTTTATAATTAGTTAAATTTTACTTATAAAATTAACCCAAATCAATAATGTGTGTATCATAATGTGATATAAGAACCTCTTAATTTTGGTAAATAAATTATTTTATAATTCAATTTCAAACTGTTTTCCATTATATATAATATACTAATTTGGATGGCTTTGTTAAATAATTTATAAATAATTTAAATTCCTAATAATAAATTATCAATTCCACGGATGTTCTACTAGCTAGAATATATATTTTTTATTTAAAATAATAACCATAAGAATGTTTTATAATGTTAATAAATCTAAAATATAATATTAAATTTTGTATTACTTATAGGGATTTAAAATATCCTCAAATTTCAATAGAATGACTGTGATAATTGAAAATGAGGGATATAATGGATAACTAAAATAAAATATTTAAAATGTTAAAACTGTAAAATTTTCTTAAAACGTATTAAAAATCTAAAATTTTTCAGGTAGCTAAACACAATAGTAATGAAATAAAATAAATGGAAAATTAATAAATAAAAAAATATTCATGAGGATATGATTTAGAGAAACTCAAGTGGGAAAAGAAATTTTTCTCCATACATTATATTTCCATGAATATTTAATCCAAATAATAGTAAACTAAATATTCATTGGAATCATGAAATGTTTGAAAATATCAATGTAATAAAACAATTTATTGTGGTTTTTCCTAAAATTATAATATATATATATATATATATTGAATAATTTTTATAATAATTCTTACACCCTTCCCCTCCTCATTGTCTTGAGTTGAGAGAGAATGATTGCTTAGACTTAAGTGATATCCCCAAGGTTCCAAAGGATGGAAATAACTACCATGTGTTTTAATAAAATAGGGAGACAGTTTTCCCTTTTATGAAATAAAAAACCTAGCAAAAAAACTCCATAAAAAAATAACCAATAAATTATGCAGGATAAAAATATATATAGTTGAATATCAAATAAAACTACCATCAGAGTACCACAAGAGAAGAAAAAAACTCAAAACACTTAAAGACAACAATATATTACTCCATATATCCTAACATGTTCCATTCTAAAACTCCAAAATACATCCCAAGTATCATGAAACACCACTATGGAAATTATTACCTTTCTTTTACTTGTATCTTGATAGAAAATATTTGTAAAATAACCAATGTTCCAATTAAGGGTTTAGTAATGAAACTAGGTATCCTTTCCCTAAATAACATCCCTACCTATGCCCCTAGGATAGAACATATTATCAAATTTATAAAAAATAATATAATACAATGAAAATTTTTGATATCAAAATATAAAGAAATTATCATATAAAAATTGTTTTACCAAAGTAAAAAACATTCCAATGAAATAAACAAAAGAAATTATTGCAACCATTCCATGACTTCATTTGATATTAACATTTCATTCCACACAACCACACATACACACACACAACCACACAATCTTGGTGTTACTGTTGATGGTGGAACTTCATGTCAATAACCCTTCCCTTTGATGGTTGTACTTCATGCCCAATATCCATCCAATTCAACTAAACCTTAACCAATTAATCCAACAACCTAAAAATGAAATAATTTCAAAACCATTTCAACAAAAATATTCCCTTATGTAAAAAACTTTTCCATGCTTCAAAACTAGACACAATTTTAATATCACGTTACCACTTTCACTTTCCACCAATAAACAAAATTATCATAATTAAATTAACGATCTTCATGGAGTTTTTCAATCTAAAATATCAAAAAAAATGTCATAATAAATTTCAAGAAAAAATAAATATAAAATATAGGCTTTAAGTTTGAATAATATTAGTCAAGAGTAAAACCACCTACCTTGATAATTACGATGAATATGAAGAATGTAGGGAATTCTTAAATAAATCAATGTTTAATCTCTAACAAATCATAGATAATTTTCATTAACATAAATGTATTTGTATCTCATAAATATTGGAATAAAAACACCTAGATCAATCCACATAAAACTAGACGTATTAATCCTAAGGAGGGAAGATGAGTGGATCTAGGAAGACTACCATACACAAAGACTTACCATGTGAATTAGGCTTTAGAAACCCAATATTTCACTTCGAATTACTTTTGGATCGAAGGGGAGATACTCCACATCCTTTGGGAGGATTAAAATTAATATTATTGTATAAAATATGTTAAATCAATTAGATTAGAAGTTAAAATGTGTGAGATAAACTTTTTTAGGATCTAACTATTAAACCATGGTGGGTTAGTTGCATGGTCAGTAAAAGCATTCAACAACTATGTGCTATCCCCTACCTCAAGAAACACGATGAATAGATGATATAAACTATTATAAAAACTATGTACCAATCATATAAAATGATCTATGTCCTACTTTTCACCATTAAAGATCGGTAGATGCACGGTTTGGCCAACATATGCTCCTTAACCACATTCCATCTCAGTAGCCCCTAACTCACTATGCACGGTATCCATTAAGATTTTCAGGTATCCACTAACCATGATAAAATTTTGCGACTCTATAAAAGTATCCAAAACATTAAAAAATTACTCTTAATTCCCCCAAACATCACCCAAATACTTTACCAAAATAAAAATCACAAATAATGGGATACTTAAGTGAAAAGGGGGACATAAATTCTCCCCATCATTGTCATTTCCATCCCCAGAATAAATAAATCCATTGTTGTCTGAAAAGTGTTTAGGCCATTTCCCGATCATTTATTTATCATGTTACCAATTTATTTCCTAAATCTTATTATCTTTCAACCAAACCCACACTATACTTAAGATTATTCTACACAATAATTTATCTTTCCTATGCACAATCCATATCGGCACATGTACCAATGAAGAATCTGTCTCTAGGTTAACATGATCTCATTGAATCACATGGTTTGAATTAAGATGACACTTTTTCAACTATGATACATGAAAAAAATTATTTAAAACAATAAACCATGGTGGAAATTCCAACTTATATTCCACCTCACTATCCCATTCAAGTATCTCAAAAGGGCTTATGTATCGAGGGGATAAATTACTATGCTTCCTAAAATGATGACTCCCAAGCCATGGATAGATCATCAAGAACACATGGTCACTCACCTAAAATGATAACAACCATTGATGATGAATCACATAGGATTTATGATGACTATTGTAGCACCCCACGATTTCATAGAATGTTATTTCTTCAAAGTAATTCAATAACTTTCACTACACACAACACCGAGTTCTAACACCCCATGACATACCAAACAAGCCATTTAAAATTGATTATGAATAGTATTAACTGAATTTTTAACATTATATAATCCGTATAATTTTATAATCCATATTATGAGTTTCTTAGACACAATTTAAGAACAGATACATTTTTTTTCAAATAAAAGATGTATTTTTCAAAAAATGCAATTTTACCGCCTTTTAATGGCGAAGCCTTTTTATATCAAATATTTGAAACTTTTATATTTTTAATTTGACAGAATAAAATTCTTCTTTAGTATATAGACATAAGATTTTATTTTCAATAAATTTTGATTTTTTTCTGATAACTTTCATATTTGGGTGAACTGTAAAAAATACTATATTTTAATTGAAAAAAACATTTTTAATAAAAATAATTTATGTTGTTAAATTATAAATTTTAATGGTATTTAAGTATAAATAGATTATATTTTTATCCTTTAATCAAATGATGGTCATTTTAAGTAATTTCACTTTGAAATTGGACATAATCAAGAGTCAAACATTTAATCGTTATTATTTCTTAAAAATATGCCTTTTGTTTTTAATAACGGGAATTAATTTTAAATTAATAAATGAAACTTTTATGTTTTGAATTTGGTAAAATAGACTTCATTTTTATATTTTTAATATCAAATTTAGCTTAGGGTAAAATTTTGGTACTTTTCTGATAACTTTCATATTTTGATGAATAGTTAAAATTCTAAATTTTAATTAAAAACAACTTTTTTAAATCGAAATAATTAATAGTGATAAATTATGAATTTGAGTGATTATAAAGTATAATTAGATTATAATTTTACCATTTAATCCAATTTTGGTCATTTTACATAATTTGAATTTTAAACTGGACATAAGAAAGTGTAAATCATTTGATAGTTATTATTTGTTAAAAACACATTTTTTGCTTCGACAATGGGAATTAATTTTAAATTAATTTCTACCACTTATTTGTTTTGAATTTAAAAAATTGGATTCCATATTTAGAATCAATATTTACAAATTTTGTAATTAGGTAACTTTTATTTTTAGACATTTTGAATAATTACTTCAGAAAATATTCTATTTACCATGGTTAAATGGTAAATCTGGTAAATAGGGGTAAAAAATAATATTATAATAAAACTAAATTAACGTAAAACTTGTCTTAATCCTATTTTATGATACATTTCCAACTATGGTCATCTTTGGGTAGATTTTGGGACCCCATAGATCCACTTGTAAGTGATAATGACACATTATATTAATTAAGTTAAAGTAAATACAAAAATGACATAAGCATATATCTTTTAGGAAAACAATTTTTACATAGGGTTATATATGTCGGATATTAGACTATAAATATTATATATAAATTTAATAATATATCCTATATAATAGTATTTTATTTATAATTTTCAGACATCAAATAATTAAATTTATTTATGACACAATAATGATGCAGTATTGTCCTTATTAATGCAAGAATCAAATAATTGGTATTATAAATGTAAAAATAAATATAGTTTTAATGTTTTGATGACATAAATGAATTTTACTGGTTAATATGACATGATATTATTTCTTAAATAAATTTGGTTCTAATTAATAAATTTTTAAATACTTTAACAAAAAACAATTATTAAATAGTGTCAAAATTGACATAAAAGAGTTTTTAAAATAAGTATTATATTATTTATTCATATTATTTTCATAAAAATATAATTTTTGGCCATAGAGATTATATAATTGTATTATTATCATTAATTTACCACTTAGGGGTCTCTTGGAAGTATATAGTATGTTTATTTACTCTATAATATTTAAATACAAAGTGACATGGTAAGTGTCAAACTAATTAACTAAAAGTTAAAACAAAAAGATTAGGTTAATAAAGTGACCCAAACGTATCTAAAACATATTGGTTATGTTTTTTTAGAACTATAACCACATTAGACTTTGAATAATCTACTTTAGATCCATTAGAAACAGAATATGATGTTGTTTTAAAATAATATTTTAAGTTTTTCCTAAAGAGCCCCTCCTCCCCCTTATAAAAGGACACCACTGCTAACCAATTCCTCACACCTCTCAAGCCTTTTGGCTCATCCAAACTCTACCCAATTAAGTTCCATACATCCCTATCCTCCTCCTAAAATCCTTAACTTATTTATAAGGCACTTCAGGAGTCATTTTTGGTTCAATCCAAAGGGAGTTACCCAAATTAAAGGTAACGATTTCTCTTAGCTTCTTTTCTTTTATTTTACATCTCCAACCCCAAAACTCTTCTTATTCTTTTATTTTGTAACAAAACAAGTATACTAAATATTCTATGATATTGTTATGACAATTATTCTAACTACACTTACAGACACCTCTATCTAATGGGTGAAAAACATAATGTTTCTGTGGATGGAAACCAAACGCCTCACGAAACTATGATTGTTCAATTATCTCCTACCACCTCTCATAGTGGCCATTATGATGGCACTGTAATTAAATATGATATTAATTATATTTATTTTCTATATAATATTCTGTAATTCCATTTTATATCATACCATTATTCGTTTCATGTTGTATATATATACGATAAGTTCATTTTAGGAAGTGCAGACTACCACCCCCTCAAAGTGATATGACTCATTCATAACATACTTGGAATGTATAAAGGATGGTGTTAATGAACTTAAGTAACATATATAAGATATTATATTAAACTGGAATAATAATATATCTTTTTATCATTTGGTTTTGATTACTTTTAAAATGAAAAATGAAATGGAAGTAGCGTTTGTGCATACGTACGGATTACCGTCTCCACGAACGCAATGAGACTCATTTCCCCATCATATACATTCAAGAATAATTCTCATTTGATGATTAAAAGTAATGTTTAAGGAATTTATATCATTATGGATATGAATAAGATACAACCTATCCAAAACAAACACCGCTTACGTAACAAAGTATATAAAGGAAAACGAATCGGTTAACACCAGAAACGACGACAATACTAAAATATTATTAACAGAACAATATTAAAAGATCATATTTGATATCTTATTTATATATATGATTATTTTATAATTTAATAACAATTATTTAACTATTATACAAGAGGTTAACTTACCCTCGACCAAGTAAAAGTACAAGGTAAGGGTTTATTTCACAATCTCTTCATTATCCGAGGTTGTTTATACGTAATTATCTTCTGGGACCTCTTTATCATCCACATCCATGATTCTTAAAAATGTATTTCAAATCATTATTACTATGGGTTAAAGTTATTTATACACTTTCTGACTTTTTATAAGATGTTTATAAAGGAATATTTCTGTCTTTTTTCAAACAAGGTCCTTTTTAACATTTTTGACAAAATTATGGTAAGAATGTATTTTTTAACTTATACGGCTGGTACGGCTATTTTCCACCGTGATAAAATCGTTGAATCTTCCCTTAAAATATTATAAGAATATTTTCAAAGTAAATTTTTTATTTTATAATTATGTGGCTTTTTATTGATTTCAAAAAAAGAGATATTTCTCTCAAATAGTTTTGATTTCATATATGTCAACATCCTTTGATGGATTTTAAGCTTATTTGAAGTTGATTTATTATGATACAAAACTTCCATATAGTATTGAAGGTTTTGTGATATGTTTGACTGTGTATGTGTTATTTTTATACCATTCACGGTTTATGGAGAATGTATTTACATTTCGTATGCTAGTTTTAATATGAATGTTTATGTTGTGTTTAAAACTATTCATATGAGGAATTCATTAGACTTAATAAGTGATGGGTGGATCCCGCTATAGCTCATCGATGCATCGGTAGGTCTCATGAGACAAACTAGTGTCTTGGCACAAGGCCTTGACAAAATCTTATTTGTAGTTTTGCACAATGCCTCGACTATGTGGTTATGATAGTCTAGCATTATGCATTCCATCATTTTGAAAGTGGTTATTGATATTGCATGTAATTATTCGAGTATTAGAATATCCATGTGAATAATTAAACGGCATTATTTCATTTTATCTTTGCCATATTATGCTGAAGTTAAAGTTTAAAAGGCTTTTATTTTAGTTATACACTGCCTTAAATGCTTATGCTTATTTATGAAAGTTTATACTATATTGTTATCCTTACTGGGCATCTGATCTCACCCCTTTCTATGTTTTATTTTTCCCAATATGTGAAGAAGTAATTTATGAATGACCTTTAGGGATAGTATGAAGGGATATGAGTGTGGACTATGGAGACTATTTTGTCATAGTTTTCATTTTATGATGTAATGTAAGACTGATGAATGTATCTAGTGATTCCAAGGCTACTAAACTAATTGGTCCTTTGGGACTTGATCTTTTGTGATCATGCCAATGTTATGTAATAATGCACCGAATCTAGGTAACTGGGGTCGGGGTGTTACAGTTGGTATCAGAGGAAGTTTAGTACAAAACTTGGAAGCTAGATTTAGATAAACTCTTATTAGAGCACATAGACCTAAGATGGACTTTGATGATTAGTATAGATGAACTTCCAAGAATTTTGGTATTGTAAATATTTTGTAAGTTTTCCGAGCAATACATCCCTATCTGGATACGAGCAGGTAGAGGCGGCTCTGGCACAAATGTACCAAGGGGTCAAACCCAAAAACACCACTTTGAGCTAGACTCGAACGAGAACCGGTGCATGACAATAGGCCTTGTTGCACTCTTGGTTACAACACTCCCGAGGGATATGCTTAGGATAATTCTTATTTTCTTTAGAAACTATTGTTAAGGGCTTATGAGTATATAATTACTCAAAGAAAACATTTTTATAATTATGGATTATATCCATAAACTGTTCCACTTTCGTTAGGTATTTTACAAGTTTGTAATTTTTCATTGTAATTCATAAACTGACTTTGTTTATGATATTGTATAGAAATGGCACCCAGTAGAAGGAATGTGAACCCCAGCAATACCTATGATCCAAAGAGTTGGAAGGATCATATCTTTCATAGTATTAAGCCAACATTTAGAAGGGAAATAGTCTCCCATGTTGTAACGCCCCGACCCCAGCTACCCAGAGCCGGTGCATTACTTCGTAACATTGGCATGATCACAAAAGATCAAGTCTCGAAAGACCGATTAGTTTAGTAGCCTTGGAAACACTAGATACATTCGTAAACGTTACATTACATCATAAAGTGAAAAAATAAAATAACAAAGTCTCCATAGTCCACACTCATATCCTCTTCTGACTATCCCTGCAGGTCATTCATAAAATACTTCTTCACATCCTGGAAAATATTAAAACATTGAAAGGGGTGAGCTCAGATGCTCAGTAAGGATAACAATAATGCGGAAGCTTTCATAAATAAACATTAACATTTAAGGCAATGTATAACTAAAACAAAAGCCTTTTAAACATGAACTTCAACATAATATGGCAAAAGTAAAATGAGATAATTCCATTTACTTATTCACATGGATATTCTACTTGTCGAATAATCACATGCAATATCAATAACCACTTTCATAATGATGGAATGCATAATGCCAGACTATCATAACCACATAGCCAAGGCCTCGTGCCAAGACCACAAATAAGATTTTTTCAAGGCCTCGTGCCAAGACACTAGTTTGTCTCATGAGACCTGCCGATGCATCGAGGAGCTATAGCGGGCTCCACCCGTCACTTATTAAGTCCAATGCACTCCTCATATGAATAGGTTTAAACATATCATAAACCATAACATAATCGTATCACATAAAACATGCATAAAGGAAACATAACATTTCCACATTTCAATCACAATATATAAATACAACACATTGATATAATAAAAATTCTTTCAAAACCATTTTCAATACCAAAATAAAAGAAAGTTAAAACTTTGTATTTATTTTTCATTAAAAAAATGATGTCTTGTAAAGGAAGCCGAAACTCAAATAATGGTCACGGTGGCGGAGAAGTCATTGTCGCCACATAAGTACGGAAAGAAAAACATTCCCTTTTTGTCGTTTAGTAAAACGCTTCGTATAAAAAAGATTCCTTTTGAATAAACGTAAAAGTCAAAGTGGTTTATACACCGTATAAAAGATATTTGTGTATAAAACCAAATATGCCTCAATGAAAGGAGATTGAGACGAAGTCCTTACAAAGATCATTTTTAAAATAAAATAGATATATTATGTTTATTCACTACAGGTACACATAAAGAATACAAAATAAGACATAATAATATCATGATATAATTTGAAAGTAGGAGATTAACCCAAAGAATGGAAGATGGGTTAAGAAGTTCCCTTACCTCATGTCCGACTTGACTCAACCGTTATTTAACCTCCTGAATAATAAACTAGAGTTAATATCTACCTTATTAAGAACCATTTTCAATTTCATTATCATTTTTAAATCACTTATTACAATGTTATTAACGTTATGTAATTATTTAAGTGAATAACAGTCGTTTTGTCGATCTTTGGTACTTGAGTCAACAATAAACTTCTTATAATTACAATTTGTTTATGTGGTAGAATATCCATTATCTCCAGAATTATATTCATGATTTAGATGTCATATATATCTTATATATCCAGTATATACATTCATTTATAATATTACGTAACATTTAGAGGTAATAAATGAAATGCACCGTTCATGGAGACGGTAAGCCGTACGTACGCCTGAACGCTACTTTCATTTCAATTTCATATTTAATGGAACAAAATCATAATGATATAAATGTATAAAATAATTCCTGTATAATATAGTGTATAGTACCATTTACTCCATCTTTTATACATCCCACATATGGCATTAACGATTCAAATCACTTTGAGGGGGCGGTAGTCCGCACTTCCTAAAATGAGATTATCACGTTTTACCCATAATGGAAATCATAAAGTATGCCATAAATGAGAAATACAGAAGAATAAGTAAAACATAAATATATTATATATCATATATAAAAATAGTGACATCTTAATGGCCACCTTTGAAGGTGTTATATGAGTGTTGAACAATCATCGTTTCGTGAGGCAGAAATTCGCCATCCACAGAAACCGTATGTTCATTAACCCTTAAGTGTATGTGTGTGTAAGTGTAGCTCGAATACTTCTTATAACAACATCCTAGTATATTGAGGATACTGGTTTTGTTACAAAAGAAATGAATAAAAAGAGTTTAGGGGGTTGGAGAAGAAAAATAAAACAAAACAACATTAGAGAAGACATTACCTCAAAATCGGGTAACTCTTTTTGATTTGAGCCAAAGGCTTCCTTGGGAAGGGTTCTGCCAAAAGTGAGGCTTCTAGGAGTAAGAGGGGGAAGTTGGGAGAGTATTTGGGCAGAGGTTGGCCGAGCCAAATGGCTTGAAAGTGTGAATAAGGTGGGATAGGTGGGGGCCTTTTATAAGTGGAGAGGAGGGGCACTTTTGGAAAGATTGAAATGTTACATTATTTCACAATGATTTTCGGATTCTAAAGGTCCCACACTTATATCATTCTAGTCTAAGGTGATAAGGTTTCTAAATCTCCTCATCCAATTGGCTTTGGACAAGTGTAAGCCTTGGATTTTGCATTATCTTCCCATTTTATTTAAATCGTTAAACAATGAGGTCATCGCTGCATCATCATGATGTCATAAATAATTTAATTTATTTAATGTCTAAAAATTATAAAAAAATTATTATGATGTAGGAAATTGTTTTAGCTTTCTAATGAATATTTATAATCAAAATTTGGACTTGTGTAACCCCACTTAAAAACTGTTTTAGTAAAACAACTCATGTTTGTGTCAATTTAATTTTAACATTAAATAAATATATATTAATGTCATTTTCCAACTAAAGTGGCTCCATGGGGTCCCCAAGTTGACCCATGGGTTGTCTTGGTCGGCCATGACTCATCCAATAGGAGTAGGACAAGTGTCATGCTCATCTCATATTATTATAACATTATTTGTACCTTAAACTACACTAATTACCTCTAATCGCGATTAAGAACTTAAAAGTTACTATTCACCAAAAAATTATTTTAATCTCATTGAACCACATTTTAATTCTTAATGACAACCATGTATGTCAGATTTTTGAAAATAAAATCACAGAAGTGGTAGTATTTCATTTAAACGAAAAAATCAGTTATTTAACTACCACTTAGTGGTTTCACTATTCATCAAAAATTGAAGTTTTTCAGAACAATGCCAAAATTTCACCCTAAGCTATAATTGATATTCCAAATTCAAAAATGATGTCTATTTTACAAAATTCCAATCATATAAGTTGCATTAATTAATTCTATAATTAATTCCCGTTGTCACAACAAATAGCGTGTTTTAAGAAACAATTTATATCAAAAGATTGACAATTGTTTATGTCCAATTTCAATGTTAAATTAAATCTAATGACCACCATTGGATAAAATGGTAAAAATATATTCTAATTATACATTAAAACCACTAAATAGTATAATTTATCACTATAAATTATTTTGATTAAAAAAGTTGTTTTAAGTATTTTTCACAATTCATAAAAAATTAGAAGTTCTCAGAAAAATACCAAAAATTCAACATAAGCTAATTTCGATATTTCGAATATAAAAATGAAGTCCATTTTGAAATATAAAATTTCTATAATTTTAAAAAGTGGTTATTACTATTCATAACGGCTACTTTGATTAGTCGCGGTGTTTTAGAACTCGAAGTTGCGTACAATGCAAGCTATTACATTATTGAATGAGAAGCATATCATGGAAGCTCGGGGTGTTACATTCTCCCCTCCTTCAATAAATTGCGTCCTCGCAATTTAAAATTTTTCTTGGAAAATAAATGGTTGAAAATAGAAAATACCTTTGTAGAAAACCCACATCGGAAATAAGGTTAATAAAAATATAACTTTAAAAGAAAGAAAGATAAGTAAAAAGGTCACCCAAGATCGCCCATACTAGGATTCTATGAAAATATGGATATGGAAGAAAAACAAACCATCAGGGTCTGATGGAGAGTTGTAGAAAACTTGATTAGGAGAAAGTTTAACCACAAGAAAATCACAAACTTGTGATTGGTTAAATGGTCATTGAATCCCCAGTTGGAAAAGTTAACCGACAACATTTTTGTTTTAAGTTACCTTTCATAATTTTGAGGAATTTATTTGGGAGATTTACTAAGAACGTAAGGGAATATACATACTTGTTATGTATACTTTTATTCGTTAATAAATTTTTACCACAAACCCAACTTTTACTCCAAATGGTAACGGAACTCAAAAATATTCTATTTATCCTAATTGTATAAGGTTCTAAATATTAACACATACTATTTAGATTAGAAAAACTATTTTGTAATAACCAGGGACTTACTGTAGGCTAGTGGTAGGAAATAAAGGCATGTCGCACTATGGTTGTGGGTCTAATTCCTGCAGCTTTGTCCGACGCGACGGGTTATGCCCCACCCTGCAGGTTGTCCTTTTCCTAAAACTATAGTATTATAATATTCCAAAAATAATCTTCAGAAATGCTTTAACATTAAACAATACTATCCATGGTTCAACTTAATCCATTCCAACATTAATAGTTATCCAAAATACCTCCGTCCAGACTTTCTCTAAAAGGTCTCTAAATTCCAAAATCAATTGTAACATCAAATTCCCCAAACAAAGAAATGTTTCTCTTATTGTCACATACCAAAAATATGATTACCTTAATCATATTACCTTAATCAAAAAGTACTGCAGTACAATCCTTATATACTTCATAATTATTATAACAAGTACATCATTGATACAACACTCAAATTACAAAATTCATTAATAACAACATAAGAAATCTAATCATTCCTCCTCATCTGTGGTAGCATCATAACTTGATTATTATCCAATAACATCATTTGAGACATACTCTGATGATTTGAACATTGGTTTGCGTAGTGTCCCCACTCCTTGCAGATGAAGCATTGTACATTTGAAACCTTTTTCTTACCCTTGCAGTCACGCACTCGGTGTCCTTTTTCTCCACACTTATAACAAACTCCCATTCCCTTCAGGAAAATTCCAAGGTGTTTCTTCCCACAGTTATCACATATTGGAAAATTCTTCTTTTCCCTCGTCCCTTTATCCATCATTCTCTCTTCCATCCTTTTCTTCTATTTCATCCCTTCAAATCCATAAGACTCAGAGAATTCTATACTTATCTTATTAACACATGATACTATTTCTTCATATGTTGATAACACATGGGAGAATATTTCCCTTCTAAATGTTGGCTTAATACCATGAAAGATATGATCCTTCTTACTCTTTGGATCATACATATTGATGGAGTTCACCTTCCTTCTACTGGGCGCCATTTCTATACAATGGCATAAACTAGATCAGTTTATGAATCAAAATACATAATCCCATACTTATAAAACTCTTAACATAAATTGAACTATTTATGGATATAATCCATAATCCTAAAAAGGTTTTTTTTGAGGAAGTATATACTCATAACCGTTCATAGTGGTTTGTAAAGAAAATGGGAATTATCCTAAGCATATCCCCCGGGAGTGTCGTAACCAAGAGTGCAGCAAGGCCCGTTGTCGTGCACCAGTTCCCGTTCGAGTCTATCTCAAAGCGGTGTTTTCGGGTTTTACCCCTAGGTACATCTGTGCCAGAGCCGCCTCTACCTGCTCGTATCCAGATAGGGATGTATTGCTCGGAAAACTCATAACATCTCTATAATACCAAAATTCTAGGAAGTTCTTCTATACTAATCCTCAAAGTCTATCTTTGGGCTATGTGCTCTAATCAGAGTTTATCTACATCTAGCTTCCAAGGTTAGTACTAAACTGCCTCTGATACCAACTCTAACGCCCCGACCCCAGCTACCCAGAGCCGGTGCATTACTTCATAACATTGGCATGATCACAAAAGATCAAGTCTCGAAAGACCGATTAGTTTAGTAGCCTTGGAAACACTAGATACATTCGTAAACGTTACATTACATCATAAAGTGAAAAAATACAACAACAAAGTCTCCATAGTCCACACTCATATCCTCTTCTGACTATCCCTGCAGGTCATTCATAAAATACTTCTTCACATCCTGGAAAATATTAAAACATTGAAAGGGGTGAGCTCAAATGCTCAGTAAGGATAACAATAATGCGGAAGCTTTCATAAATAAACATTAACATTTAAGGAAATGTATAACTAAAACAAAATCCTTTTAAACATGAACTTCAACATAATATGGCAAAAGTAAAATGAGATAATGCCATTTACTTATTCACATGGATATTCTACTGGTCGAATAATCACATGCAATATCAATAACCACTTTCATAATGATGGAATGCATAATGCCAGACTATCATAACCACGTAGCCAAGGCCTCGTGCCAAGACCACAAATAAGATTTTGTCAAGGCCTCGTGCCAAGACACTAGTTTGTCTCATGAGACCTGCCGATGCATCGAGGAGCTATAGCGGGCTCCACCCGTCACTTATTAAGTCCAATGCACTCCTCATATGAATAGGTTTAAACATATCATAAACCATAACATAATCATATCACATAAAACATGCATAAAGGAAACATAACATTTCCGCATTTCAATCACAAGATATGAATACAACACATTGATATAATAAAAATTCTTTCAAAACCATTTTCAATACCAAAATAAAAGAAAGTTAAAACTTTGTATTTAATTTTCATTAAAAAAATGATGGCTTGTAGAGGAAGCCGAAACTCAAATAATGGTCACGGCGGCGGAGAAGTCGTTGTCGCCGCATAAGTACGGAAAGAAAAACATTCCCTTTTTTCGTTTAGTAAAACGCTTCGTATAAAAAATATTCCTTTTGAATAAACGTAAAAGTCAAAGTGGTTTATACACCGTATAAAAGATATTTGTGTATAAAACCAAATATGCCTCAATGAAAGGAGATTGAGACGAAGTCCTTAAAAAGATCATTTTTAAAATAAAATAGATATATTATGTGTATTCACTATAGGTACACATAAAGAATACAAAATAAGACATAATAATATCATGACATAATTTGAAAGTAGGAGATTAACCCAAAGAATGGAAGTTGGGTTAAGAAGTTCCCTTACCTCATGTCCGACCTGACTCAACCATTCTTTAACCTCCTGAATAATAAACTAGAGTTAATATCTACCTTATTAAGAACCATTTTCAATTTCATTATCATTTTTATATCACTTATTACAATGTTATTAACGTTATGTAATTATTTAAGTGAATAACGATCATTTTGTCGATCTTTGGTACTTGAGTCAACAATAAACTTATTATAATTACAATTTGTTTATGTGGTAGAATATCCATTATCTCCAGAATTATATTCATGATTTATATGTCATATATATCTTATATATCCAGTATATACATTCATTTATAATATTACGTAACATGTAGAGGTAATAAATTAAATGCACCGTTCATGGAGACGGTAAGCCGTACGTACGCATGAACGCTACTTTCATTTCAATTTCATATTTAATGGAACAAAATCATAATGATATAAATGTATAATATAATTCCAGTATAATATAGTGTATAGTACCATTTACTCCATCCTTTATACATCCCACATATGGCATTAACGATTCAAATCACTTTGAGGGGGCGGTAGTCCGCACTTCCTAAAATGAGATTATCGCGTTTTACCCATAATGGAAATCATAAAGTATGCCATAAATGAGAAATACAGAAGAATAAGTAAAACATAAATATATTATATATCATATATAAAAATAGTGACATCTTAATGGCCACCTTTGAAGGTGTTATATGAGTGTTGAACAATCATCGTTTCGTGAGGCAGAAATTCGCCATCCACAGAAACCGTATGTTCATTAACCATTAGATTCATGTGTGTGTAAGTGTAGCTCGAATCCTTCTTATAAGAACATCCTAGTATATTGAGGATACTGGTGTTGTTACAAAATAAATTAATAAAAAGAGTTTAGGGGGTTGGAGAAGAAAAATAAAACAAAACAACATTAGAGAAGACATTACCTCAAAATCGGGTAACTCTTTTTGATTTGAGCCAAAGGCTTCCTTGGGAAGGGTTCTTCCCAAAGTGAGGCTTCTAGGAGTAAGAGGGGGAAGTTGGGAGAGTATTTGGGCAGAGGTTGGCCGAGCCAAATGGCTTGAAAGTGTGAATAAGGTGGGAGAGGTGGGGGCCTTTTATAAGTGGAGAAGAGGGGCACTTTTGGAAAGATTGAAATGTTACATTATTTCACAATGCTTTTCGGATTCTAAAGGACCCACACTTATATAATTCTAGGATAAGGTGATAAGTTTTCGAAATCTCCTCATCCAATTGGCTTTGGACAAGTGTAAGCCTTGGATTTTGCATTATCTTCCCATTTTATTTAAATCGTTAAATAATGAGGTCATCGCTGCATCATCATGATGTCATAAATAATTTCATTTATTTAATGTCTAAAAATTATAAAAAAATTATTATGATGTAGGAAACCTTTTTAGCTTTCTAATGAATATTTATAATCAAAATTTTGACTTGTGTAACCCCACTTAAAAACTGTTTTAGTAAAACAACTCATGTTTGTGTCAATTTAATTTTAACATTAAATAAATATATATTAATGTCATTTTCCAACTAAAGTGGCTCCATGGGGTCCCCAAGTTGACCCATGGGTTGTCTTGGTCGGCCATGACTCATCCAATATGAGTAGGACAAGTGTCATGCTCATCTCATATTATTATAACATTATTTGTATCTTAAACTACACTAATTACCTCTAATCGCGATTAAGAACTTAAAAGTTACTATTCACCAAAAAATTATTTTAATCTCATTGAACCACATTTTACTTCTTAATGACAACCATGTATGTCGGATTTTTGAAAATCAAATCACAGAAGTGGTAATATTTCATTTAAACGAAAAAATCAGTTATTTAACTACCACTTAGTGGTTTCACTATTCATCAAAAATTGAAGTTTTTCAGAACAATACCAAAATTTCACCCTAAGCTATAATTGATATTCCGAATTCAAAAATGATGTCTATTTTAAAAAATTCCAATCATATAAGTTGCATTAATTAATTCTATAATTAATTCCTGCTGTCACAACAAATAGCGTGTTTTAAGAAACAATTTATATCAAAAGATTGACAATTGTTTATGTCCAATTTCAATGTTAAATTAATTCTAATGACCACCATTGGATAAAATGGTAAAAATATATTCTAATTATACATTAAAACCACTATTTAGTATAATTTATCACTATAAATTATTTTGATTAAAAAATTTGTTTTAAGTATTTTTCACAATTCATAAAAAATTAGAAGTTCTCAGAAAAATACCAAAAATTCAACATAGGCTAATTTCGATATTACGAATACAAAAATGATATCCATTTTGAAATATAAAATTTCTATAATTTTAAAAAGTGTTTATTACTATTCATAACGGCTACTTTGATTAGTCGCGGTGTTTTAGAACTCGAAGTTGCGTACAATGCAAGCTATTACATTATTGAATGAGAAGCGTATCATGGAAGCTCGGGGTGTTACACATGTATTATCAACATATGAAGAAATAATATCATGTGTTAATAAGATAAGTAAATAATTCTCTGAGTCCTATGGCTTTGAAGGGAAGCAAGAGAAGAAAAGTATGGAAGAGAGAAATATGGATAAAGGGAAGAGGGAAAATAAGAATTTTCCCATATGTGATAACTGTTGGAAGAAACACCCTATAACTTTCCTGAAAGGAATGGGAGTTTGTTATAAGTGTAGAGAAAAAGGACACCATGTACGTAACTACAAGGGTAGGAAAAGGTTTCCAATGTACAATGCTTCATCTTTAAGTGGTTGGGAAACTTCGGAAACCAATGTCCAAACCATCAGAGTATTCCCCAAACGATGCTATTGGATAATAATCAAGTTATTATACTACCATATATGAAAAGAAATGATTGGATTTTTTATGTTGTTATTAGAGAATTATGTCATTTGAGTGTTGTATCAACAATATACTAGTTATAATAATTATGCAGTATATAAGGATTATATTGTTGTACTATTTCATAAAGGACTTGAGATTGTGTTGAACAAAGAAAAGTGACTCAATAATAGGTTAAATTTTTGGAAAATATATGGTTGAGATTAATATAAACCATAATATGGCTCTGATACCAAGGTAGTGATTTTGGAGTAATACATGATTGATTTAGATAAATTATATTAGATATTCTTGACTACCTTGAAACTGATTAATTATTTGTATATTCCATCATTGTGGGAGTTTACAACATTTTTGGATAGAAAGAGTACATCCAGTATTCTATAAGTAATAAGGGATCATTAATGTAATCAATAAATTTTTATGGTATTTTAGGATGTTGTAGTGTTTTAAAAGAATACATGACGAAGGTGTTCACATGCAATTATGTGGAAAAAAGGATCTTCACTGTGTTTACCTACCTTATAAATTTTGGACTTTGAGTTTGGATAGAAGTATTTTGGATAGGTCTGTTTTGAGATTATTTTTGGATTTCCATAAAAAAGAAAATTCGGAGGTTGGGCGACAACCCGTCGCGTCTGGCAAGGCCGAGAGACTTGAACCCACAACTGAAGGGCGACAAGGGTGTATCACGTACCACTGACCCACGTAATTTCCTGGATTGAATAATGTAGTTTTCTTAATGGTTCTTCTAGATGAATTATAAATTCATTTTTTTAAACCCAATATGAATAGGATAAATAAAATATTATTTTTAAGTTCTATTATCTTTTACAGTGAAAGATGTTTTTGTGGTAGAACATAGTTGAAGGATGGGACTCTACTTATCAAGTATATATTTTTATTCTTATCATATTCAATAAATAAATTAATTCTTATACTTTAGTGAAGGAATCTTAAAACAAAAAATGTGTTATCCTAATACCATATGTTTTGTTGAACCGATGGTATTTTAAATCATCATGGATTGATGAATTTAAGGCCCCCAATTTTACACTTGTTTGTGATTGATGACCTCAATAACTACCTATAAATATTTATGTTTTTCCTCCAATTATATGTCTCTAATTTCCACCAATGTTCTCCTAATCGACATCATAATTTGGTGGTGACCCTTTCATTTCCCTTTTCCTCTTATTAAGACTAAATTATATTAACCTAATTTCCAATGTGGTTTTTCCCAAAGGTATTTTCTATTTTCAAGATTTTATTTTCAAAAAATAATTTCAAATTGTGAGGACTCAATTTATTGAAGGAGGGGAGAATGTAACTCCCCTACATTTCATATTATGTTATTTCTTCAATGTAATTCAATAACTTTCACTACACGTAACACTGAGTTCTAACGCACCATGACTTACCTAACAAACCATTCAAAAGCAGTTCTGAATAGTATTATCTAAATTTTGAACTTTATATAGTCCTTATAATTTTAGAATCCATATTATGAGTTTCTTAGTCATAATTTAAGAACAAATACATTTTTTAGATAAAAAAAAGTATTTTTCAAAAAATGCAATTTTACCGCCTTTTAATGGAGATGCCTTTTAAAATTTAATATTTGGAACTTTTCTATATTCAATTTGACAAAATAAACTTCTTCTTTAGAATTGGGACATAAGAATTTAGTTTCAATAAAGTGTTGGTGTTTTTCTGATAACTTTCATATTTGGGTGAATAGTGAAAAATAATATATTTTAACTGAAACCCTCTTTTTTAATCAAAATAATTTATATTGTTAAATTATATATTTTAATTGTAAGAAAGTATAAATATATTATATTTTTACCATTTAATCAAATGATGGTCATTGTAAGTAATTTCACTTTTAAATTGGACATAATCAACTGTCAAACTTTTGATAGTTCTTATTTCTTAAAAATACTCCTTTTGGTTTTAATAGCGGGAATTCATTTTAAATTAATAAATGAAAATTTTATGTTTTTAATTTGGTAAAATAGATTTCATTTTTGGATTTGGAATATTTAAATTAGCTTTGGGTGAAATTTTGGTACTTTTCTGATAACTTTCATATTTTGAGGAATAGTGAAAATTACTAAATTTTAATTAAAAACAACTTTTTTAATCGAAATAATAAATAGTGATAAATTATGAATTTGAGTTTTTTTAAAGTATAATTATATTATAATTTTACCATTTAATCCAATTTTTTTCATTGTACATAATTTCATATTTAAACTGGACTTAAGAAAGTGTGAATATTTTGATAGTTATTATTTGTTAAAAACACATTTTTTGTTTTGATAACGGGAATAAATTTTAAATTAATTTCTGCCACTTATGTGTTTTGAATTTATAAAAATGGATTCCATATTTAGAATCATGAGATCTGAATTGTTTAAATCAGTAACTTTTATTTTTAGACATTTTGAATAATTACTTCAGTAAATATTTTATTTACCATGGTTAAAGGCTAAATCCGATAAATAAGGGTAAAAAAATAATATTATAATAATACTAAATTACCCTAAAACGTGTCCTAACTCTATTAGTTGATACATTTCCTACCATGGGTATCTTTGGGTTGATTTTGGGACCCCATGAAGACACTTGTAAGTGATAATGACACTTTATATTATTTAAGTTAAAGTAAATGCAAAAATGACACAAGCATATATATTTTAGAAAAACCATTTTTCCATAGAGTTATATATGTGGGATTTTAGACTATAAATATTACATAGAAAGATAAAAGGATTTCATAAATAATGGAATTTTATTTCTAATTTTTAGACATTGAATAATTAAATTTATTTATGACACAATAATGATGCAGTATTCCCCTTATTAATGCAAGAATCAAATAATTGGTATTATAAATGTTAAAATAAATATAATTTGGAAATTTTGATGACATACATGAATTTTATTGGTTATGATTACATGATAGGATTGCTTAAATTAATTTTTTTTTGAATTAATAAAGTTTTAAATACTTTAAAAAATCAATTATTTAATAGTGTAAAAATTGACATAAAATAGTTTTTAAAACAAATATTATATTATTAATTCATATTATATTCCAAAAAATCTAAGTTTCAGACAAAGGATTTATATAATGATATTTTTATCATTAATGAACCACTTGGGGGTGGCTTGGAAGTATATAGTAAGTTTATTTACTATATAATATGAAAATACAAAGTGACATGGTAAGTGTCAAACTAATTAACTAAGAGTTAAAACAAAAAGAAAAGGTTAATAAAGTGACTGAAACCTGTATAAAAACTATTTGTTAAGTTTTTTTCGACCTATACCCACCATATAATTTACATAATCCACTTTGGATCCATTATAAACTGAATATGATTTTATTATAAAATAATACTTTAAGTTTTTTTAAAGAGCCCCACCTCCCCCTTATAAAAGGAAACCACTTCTAACCAATTCCTCACACCTCCCAAGACTTTTGTCTCATCCAAACTCTTCCAAATTAAGCTCCATACATCCCTATACTTCTCTTAGAAGCCTTAACTTAGGCAGAAGGTACTTCAAGAGTCCTTTTTGGTTCAAACCAAATGGAGTTACCCAAATTAAAGGTAACGATTTCTCTTAGCTTCTTTTCATTTATTTTAGTTCTTGAACCCCTAAAATATTCTTATTCTTTTATTTTGTAACAAAACCAGTATCATAAATATACTAGGATATTGTTATGAGAATCATTCGAACTAAATTTACACACACCTCCATCTAATGGGTGATGAACATAATGTTTCTGTGGATGGAAACCAAACGCCTCACGAAACGATGATTGTTCAATTATCTCCTACCACCTCTCACGGTGGCCATTATGATGGAACTATAATTAAATATGATATTTATGATATTTATTTTATATATAAGCTTCTGTAATTCCATTTTATATCATACTATTATTCATTTCATGTTGTATATATATACGATAATTTCATTTGAGGAAGTGCAGACTACCGCCCCCTCAAAGTGATATGACTCATTCATACCATTCATGGAACGTATAAAGGATGGTGTTAATGAACTTAAGTAACATATATAAGATATTATATTATACTGTAATAATAATATACCTATGTATCATTTGGTTTTTATTCCTTTTAAAATGAGAAATGAAATGGAAGTAGCGTTCGTGCGTACGTACGGATTACCGTCTCCATGAACTTGATGAGATTCATTTCCCCATCATATCTGTTCAAGAATAATTATAATTTGATAATTAAATATAATTTTTATGGACTTTATATCATTATGTATATGAATAAGATACAACCTATCCATAACAAATGTGGCTTACATAACAAATCATATAAAGGAAAGCGAATCAGTTAACACCCGAAACGACAATAATACTAAAATATTATAAACAAAACAATATTAAAAGATCATATATGATATCATATTTATATATATGATTCTTGTATAATTTAATAACAATTATTTAACTATTATACAGGTGGTTAACCTACCCTTGAACAAGGAAAGTTACATGGTAAGGGTTTATTTCACAATCTCTTCGTTATCTGAGGTTGTTTATACGTAATTATCTACTGGGACCGCTTTATCATCCACATCCATGTTTCTTAAAAATGTATTTAAAATTATTATTACTATCAGTTAAATTAATTTTTAGCCTTGTTAAATTTTTATAAGATGTTTATAAAGGAATATTTCCATCGCTTTCCAAAAAAGGTCTTTTTTTACCTTTTTGACAAAATTATGGTAAGAATGTTTTTTTAACTTATATGGTGGGTGTGGCTATTTTCTGAAATTATAAAATTGTTTAAGCTTCCCATACAATCTTATAAGAATATTTTAAAATTAAATGTTTTATTTTTCAATTATTTGGCTTTTAAATGATTTCAAAAAAAGAGATATTTCTCTCAAATAGTTTTGATTTCATCTATGTCAACATCCTTTGATGGATTTTAAGCTTATTTGAAGTTGATTTATTATGATACCAAACTTCCATATAGTATTGAAGGTTTTGTAATATCTTTGACTATGGATGTGTTATTTTTATACCATTCATGGTTTATGGAGAAAGTATTGACATTTCATATGCTAGTTTTAATATGATTGTTTATGTTATGTTTAAACCTATTCAAATGAGGAATGCATTGGACTTAATAAGTGATGTATGGAGCCCGCTATAGCTCCTCGATGCATCAGTAGGTATCATGAGAAAAACTAGTTTGTTGGCATAAGGCCTTGACAAAATCTTATTGGTAGTCTTCGCACAAGGCCTCGACTATGTGGTTATGATAATCTGGAATTATGCATTGCATCATTATGAAAGTGGTTATTGATATTGCATGTGATTATTCGATTAGTAGAATATCCATGTGAATAATTAAATGGTATTATTTCATTTTATCTTTGCCATATTATGCTGAAGTTCATGTTTAAAAGGCTTTTGTTTTATTAATACATTACCTTAAATGTTTATGCTTATTTTTTAAAGTTTCTGCTATATTGTTATCCTTACAGGGAATCTGAGCTCACCCCTTTCTATGTTCTATTTTTCCCAGGATGTGAAGAAGTAATTTATGAATGACCTTCATGGATAATATGAGGGGATATGAGTGTGGACTATGGAGACTATGTTGTTGTAGTTTTCATTTTATGATGTAATGTAAGACTGATGATTGTATCTAGTGATTCCAAGGCTACTAAACTAATCGGTCCTTAGGGACATGATCTTTTGTGATCATGACAATGTTATGTAATAATGCACCGGCTTTGGGTAACTGGGGTCGGTTTGTTACAACTATAATCCATATTCATTTTCTTCCTGATCAAATGAAACTTCCCCATCGTTTCCTAGACAAGGGTAACCTAAACTAGTGAAGTTTCACATGTTTCCACCCAATGAAGTATAGAATGACGTGCACCCTCATAAAACTCTTTAAAGGGAAATATATGTATTGAGGCATGACAACTGTTGTTATATGTGAACTGCACTATTGGTATTTTATCCTTCCATGATCCAAATAATTCCATTACTCAAGATTGCTTCATTTCATCCAAATTTTTATCAACTTTTTGGATTTCCCATCCATTTATGGATGATATTCCATACTCATGGTAAACCTTGTCCCAAGGTATTTCTATATAGAAATCCAAAATTTAGGTGTAACCATTGAATATTCATTCGACACCTTCAGAAATATATGCCTTACCATTTTACCACTTCTCATATATATATTTTTTACAAGTCCTCCACTATATGATATTCACATATAGTGATAAAGTGGGTATAATATTTTAGTAGATCCACTATAAACCATATGGAATCATGTCTATGAACCATTATTGGGATACATGATACAAAATACATGGCTATATATTCATATTTTCAAATTCAAATAGGTAAATGCTACAAAATACCTATTGGTCACTGATGCTCTTCTTTAACCTACTGACAAGTTATGAATCATGAATTTAAATCAACCACCTTCCTTTCATAAATGACCCACCAAAACCGTGATTTAAATTCCTTATAAATCTTATTATATTCCAAAATGAACAACCCATCTCAAATTGTCGTAGGTATGAAGAAGTATTTCATAAAAAGCCAATGGTACAACTATCTGATTTCAAAAACACAACACTAAACTCTCATGTAGCCTCCATCCCTCAATGGTCACCCCACAATTGAGTTTTAACCTCATTGGAATACATTATGAATTTGATTTCTACACCTATTTAACTGTCTCTACCAAATACAAAATTCTTAAAAACTAGAAATAAAACAGAAACATTACCTTAGAATTCATAATCTAAGTGCATGTTAGATATCATGGACATCAAATACCATTGATAAAAAGCCTCCTTTAACAACTAATAATGTGAATTTATTCTTAATTCATCTATCATATTTTTCATTCACTCAGTGTATACATCTAGTAAAACTCGTATAGTTTGAGACACTCCATCCGTCTTCTATATCGCAGGTTCAAATCCATTTTGGAGAAAATATGTTTCAATATTCTAGGATCAGTAAACATAGAAAATTTATAACCAAATAGATAATGAACCCATGTTTTCAAAGAGCTGAATACATCATCTAACTTCAAATCATTTTATGGGTAGTTATTCTCAAGAAATCATATGTGTCCTAATACATAGAAAAAACATGGTCACCTTTCATGACAATACAACCCAAATTAGATCTAAAATAATCACAATGCATCTTGTAGTATTATCCTTATTCTAGAAATATTATAATTTTTGATGATGTAAGGAGAACCTTACACTCTTGAAAAGACTTATTATATTCGTAGTTCTATTAGAATGGAACATTTTTCCTTGTCAAAGCTAAAATTGGTGAAGAAGGTAAATGAGAAGACACTAACAAACCATTAATGATAATAAGCTAAACCAAGGAAACTATGTATATTAAATTCATTATTTGGTGTTTTATAAGAGTTAATAGCCTCTAAATTTTTAGATCAATAGAAACAAAATTTTCAAATATTACATTTCCAGGGAAAAAACCTCTTGTATACAAAAATAAAACTTTAATAATATTCAATAAAAACGATGATCTGTCATGATTCCCAATATTATCACCAAGTGTTTATCAGACTCAACACTTATCCATGAATACAAAAATATATCATACATAAACAAAAACACAAAATAATCTAGATATATTTGAAATATTTGATTTATCAATGCCATAAAGACCGCTGGAGCATTTTTCAGACAGAATGTCAACATAAAATACTCATAATGGACATATCAACCTATTAAAGTTATTTTTGTAATATAATTCTTCTGAACACATAATTGGTGATATCCAGATCACATGTCAATTTTGGAGAACCAATTAGATCCCCTCAAATGATCAAATAGATCATAAATTCATGAAAGTGTATACTTATCCGTTATCACAACATGATTTTGATTATGATTATCCATGGAAAAACAAATAATATCATTTTACTTTGGGAAAATAACATAGGTTTTCACACGAATATGTGAAGGGATGAATAAACCCTTTGATTTATATCTCCTCCTGTCAAGCTGTCATTTCCCTTAATTCTATTTGTGCCATCTGACAAGATGAAAGGGAAGTATGACTAGTCCCTATAAAGAGATCAATCATA
Organism: Viscum album; assembly: GCA_963277665.1. Taxonomy (NCBI): domain Eukaryota; kingdom Viridiplantae; phylum Streptophyta; class Magnoliopsida; order Santalales; family Viscaceae; genus Viscum; species Viscum album. Next base: position 1,554,039,938 of record OY728141.1, read on the forward strand.
AATTCCACTTCTATTATTGCAGGAAACCTATATATATTTTCTAGAAAAAATTATGAAATGGAACAATAGCCAATGGAAAAATGTTATATTTGATCTCTTCGATTAATATTAAAGTCAAAAATTCTAAATATTATGAGATCATTCAATCCACTAGGGCCAATAGGCCCATTTCACCTTCCTTTACATTCCAGTATCTTTTAAAGGTATTCTCAACACCATCATTAGTCTTGAAACTAACATTTTAGGTATAACAATCGATATGAGCATTAAAAATTCTCAACAAATCCAAACCCATGAATTTTTCATATACATCCATCTATGTAAAAAGATATCTCATATCAAATCAACTGTATAAACAATTATAGAACATGATTTTCACAAAATGACTTGACATTCACTTTTACTAAGATTAGTTTTATATTTAAAAATTGAAGGAATGATATAAACATATAAATTAATAAAATAAGTAGTATGAAAAGTAGTAAATTAATAGGATTCACCCATATCAAAAAAAATTGAATAAGGGATGAATTCAAAAGAATCATACCTCACACCGTCGATGGTCTATATTGATCATCCAAAATAAACTAGCAAGCTCTATACATTTGCTTATTCAATTCACATTGTTCTTTATTACCCTATTGAGATTGCACCGCCTGAGGAGTTGTGGTATTCCTAGAATCACCATAGAAACATCTATTTTGATGATGATATTTATTCTGATTACCTCATCCTATCGAGTCATAAGTCATTTTTCACACATGAAAAGTGTCTCAAACACCTGAACTCAAGGCCCTATGACAATAGAACTGAAGATGAACAATCTTGTTGTAGTTGTGGCATGCTCTGGGAGGTGTTGTATAATCTCCCACCAAGTAGTCTAAATAACCAAATTAGAAACATTTGAGCTTCCTCTTTGGTTTTGCGGGAATATTTATTAATATATCTATCTAATTTTGATCCATCTTTCTACCTTGGGAATAAGTTTCCCTCTTCTTCTTTCAATGTACATTATAGTTCCCAATATTTCTCATAGGTATCAAAATTATCTTGTCACTCATATCTCTTGATAGGTACCTTTCTACCACCATATCTCTATTGAAAATTTCTATATAAACCATTATATAAATCTTGATAATCTTTGAGTTAATTTCTTACCTCATCCCCAATTACAAAATATATGCTTATAAGGATGTACTGGAAGCATATTCAGGGGTAAAGATAACTAAATTCACAAATATAGCATACAATTTTTCAATGATTGGTTATCATACTTCAAACTGAAAAAATATATCATTATTACAATCTTAAATGTGTGATGGTAGAACTATTTTTTGAACAATTCTTTGAAATCATCTTACGTACAACCTTGTCTTAACTTAACCTAAACTATGAAATCCTACCATTGGAATTTAGGATAATACAACATATACATTTCCAATTTGAAATTCATCTCTTCTAGTGTTCCATGGAAATAGAATATTCAATTCTTCCTATTCATCCATATCTCGACCTTCTTGGGATTCAAATCACGTTGAAATATGGGTGAATTCTACTTCTATAACAGGAAAAAATGATTTGGTTTCCCTAGTTCATCCCTTATATTCCCTTTATTAAAATCCTAGAAATCATTAACTGTAGTTTGGACCATCTATTGATTCACATATGGATTAGGTGCATCCACATTCTAATCATCTTCTTCTAGTTAGTTTCTGTGAATCATACTAGGTGCCATTTTCAATAAACACAATAGACGTCATAAGTCTCACACTCCAGAAATAGAAGTCTTAAAATTTCAAAACCTCCCACTTCATATATCACATCATTACTTTCCAAAATACAATATTTTCCAAATTAAACCATTTTTTGAGTATTCCACAATTATTTAATAAATCAAAAGATTTTCAAAATACTATAATCATTCCCTTTCAATAATATCACATTTGAAAACAATTTCATCGTTTTTAAAAAATACACACATTTGCGACAAATAATAAATCATTACTCAAAATGAATTATGAATTTCTAGTGGGATGTGACTTCTATAAGGAATTATATTCCATTCTCATTGGATAAACTCATTACAAAGACATTACAATTTTTTATTCGTGTCTCCAAACCAATTATTTTCAAAGATCCCTGGTAAATTGATGTTTATCATAAAAATGTAATATGCGTCTTTCTATTCTCTATGTTTGAAGTCCTAATAATACTACTCCTTTTTACGATCCAGACTCAAGGGCTCAACGAGAATGAATTGTCAACTTGAATACTAACAACCAATACCATTGTTCCAAAAGATAAGACTGACCAAGTCTAAAATAATTTGAAAAAATAACTAAAGAAGATGATACCACTTGTAATGTCTAACATGTCCTCATTGGCTTGAGTTGCAGCGGAATGGATACATGGACTTACGAGACATCCCCAGGTTACCAAAGTATGAAAATAAATGCTAAGGTCTTCAATACAATTGAGGGAAGATTTTTATTATCAAGAAATAAACTACCCCATAAAACACAACATAATAAAATAACCCCTAAATTATGAACAATAATAATGTATACAACTGAATACAAAATCCAACAACCATTAGAGTACTATAGTGGAAGGAAAAAAATGAGAAAACCCAAATTCTCCAACTCATAACTCAACATCTCCTAACATGCTCCATGATCCAACTCCATAATACATCAAAATTTTCATGAATCGCCTCTAATGAAATGTGATACCTTTCCATTGCCTATATCTCGATAGAGAATATTTATAAAAGCACTAACATTTCAAATCAGGGGTGATTAATGAATCTCAGGTAGGATCTACCAAATTATATCCCTACTCACTATACTATAATAGAATCTGTTAGAAAATTTATATAAATCTTTTCACATAAAAAACTAAAAAAATTTCATATCAAAATATAAACCAATTATCATAAGAAAATAGTTTTCCAAAAAAACAAACCATTTCTAATGAAAGAAAATGAACAAGTCATTACAACCATTCCATGAAATCTTTTTGTATTAGTGTTTTATTCCACAAACCCACAAACACACACTAAAAAATAGAAGCTTGATGTTAATATTAATGGTGGAACTTCACGTCCATAAACTGCAACTTTAATGGTGGCACTTTATGACCAATTTCCATTCCATTCATCTCACAATTTTTCATTTAATCATATAACATGAAAAAAAAATATTTTACAAAAAAAATAATCAATAAAACTATACTCTTATGGAATAAATTATTCCATAAATCAAAAAAATAAAACCATTTTAATATAATAATTCTAAAATCATATAACGACATTCCCTTTCCACCAAGGAAAACAATATTCATAATTCCATAAAATGTTACCAATGAAGTATTCCATAATGAATTTTTCCATAATTACACATTTAATTTCAAGAAAAAAAATCAATTTGAAATAAAACATTACAGTTCTAATAAGAGGATTCAATATTGAATCAACCTACCTTAGAAATTATGATGAACATAAAGAATGACACAAATTCTTGAACAAAACCAGGATGAATCTCTAAAAACCCAACATAGATATTATTACCTAACATCAAAACCACCATATCTCATCCTGTTCAATATAAAAAACCTAAGATCCATCCACAACATACATTATATAGGAATCCTAAATAGGGAAGGCGAGTAGATCAATGGAAAACTACCATAAATGAAGACTTACCATCATAAATGGGTTTTAATGCACTAATAATTTCTTTCATGTTGGTTTTAGAGTTAAAATGAGAGACACCACAACCATTGGGATGATAAAAATTCATGTTAGGTTCATAAATAAGAAAAATAAGATTCTTAGAGGAGAAAACAAGGGAGATAGCATTTTTTAAGATCTCACTTTTAAATCCTGAATAGTTAGTCACATGATTAAAACAATTGTGCAATAATCGTGCACCATCCACAACCTCATGAAGAACCATGCATAGTTTTATCACTTCTTTAAACAATCCACGCAAAAAAATTAAAATCCTCTGTATACCATGTTTTAAAATTACACATGGGGACCACACAGTTTGTTTGAACCATGTACATTAATTTTGCAACATCTCATTATCCCTCACCTTACTATGCACAATTCCTCTTGGAGTTTTGTGGTTTCCACTAACCATGCTCAAACCATGAAACTCTGTAAAATCCTCATTGAAATTCTAATATTCGTCCAAAATCTCTCAAACATCACTCAAATGATCTATATACTTAAAAAAATATAAAGAAAGGGTTAATTATTTGATACCAAGTGTGCTACATTCTCCCCACCATTGTCCTTTTTGACCCCAAAAATAAGAAAAATGATACTATATTGGAAGATTTCATTCCATTTCTCAATCATTACTTTGTTGTAAAAGTTGGAAATCTATATTACCCTACTAAAAATAATGTTCTATATATATAGTGTGATATAATTTTCTCAATCATACTTTCTAGGGTATTATTTTTTGATATAACTCTTTTATTGATATTTAAAATAGGAAAATGGATTTTTTTATTGGTGATGTGGTGAATTAATTCAATGATATTCATTACTATACAAAAATTATACATAAAATTCAGTGTTTTTTTTATTTTTGATACTGGGGATGTGTTTTAGCTCATATTTTGAGTATCTTTTATTATAGTTTTATGTATATAAATCATGGTTGTATTGATTAATTTACTACAATCCAAATATGGTTTGTAACTTGATATTTTGAGATAGTTTGATATTGGAATTTTGGTAATTAGTTAATAAAATACATAAATATTTCATCATTTTTATAGTGATATTCACACATCTAACACTAATACATTCCCAATAACTAAAAAATTTTATTATTGATTAGGAAAAGATAAATATTTAAATAAACTTATGAATTAACTTGAACATATCTAAAAACATTTTCTCATAATATACACTTTATAGATATGTCTTGCATAGAAAAATTATTAATGACCATGTTAAATTGAAATATATGATATGGTGGAATCAAATACTTAATAATAATACCCAATAGAGAAATAAATTGGTGATCATGGTTGTGGATAATAAAATATGATGGGTTTTAGAACATGAAAACAACATTTAAAAACACAACCAACATTTCATAGCCTATAAATCATAATTATTGACATATATATACTTTTTCATAATAAAATATATACATCCTAAGATAGAAGAATAAACAATAATAATCAATGATAAATGAGATCTTATTATATGCATAATAAAGAATTTTTAATACCCTTAAGAATGAAAAAAAATTCTATGGTCATGGGTAATCTCAAAGATTATCATATTTCATATATTCCCATAATGGATTGGGTACACTCCAAATCACCACCATTTCATTAGTCAAAGATCACTAGGAATACTATCATTGTAGATATAGTCCCATAGTTTACTGGGTTCAATCCCCAGCCAATATCATATTATATCATGTCATTTCAACATTTACCTAATACATTGGAGAAATATATGATTATATCCCCACCTTACTCATAATGAAAATAATATATATTTGTGCCACATGATTAACACAACATTCATAATTTACTCATATAATTATTAACACGTTTTAATGAAACATGTTTTAAAAACCATCACTAAAACATCATCACAATATGAAATTAATTAAATATAATCGTATGGTATCATAATATATTTTCCTCTTTAAGCATAAAAATCTGTAAATAATGGAGAAATATAAGAAAATAACTTTTGTAAAATTAGTTCAAATAAACATTAAAAATCAAGAGAAACAACACATTTATTTTTGGATCATTTATGAAAATATATTTAATACAAAAACAAGAATAGTTGTAGTGACCCCATCCCCATCATCCTGGAGATGGTGTCCCATTTATTAAATAGGAATATTATAAATGGAATCACATCCGGAAGGGCTAAATTGGTTAGTAGTATTATTAAACATGATACAAACATGATTCTAGAATTATTAAATCCTGAATGGCCTGAAGGTCATCATTTTTATTGATTTTTTGATAACCCCCTTTCAAGGGATGAGGGGGAACCCTTACAAGGCCCGTAGTCTTAGAGATTACATGACCCGTAGGCTTAGGAGATTACATGACCTGATGGTATTATGAAATTCAAAAAGACTATATATAAGGAAGTGGCCCTCCCCAGCATCTGCATCATGATAGTAGCTATCCACCTTCGCATGGCCGTCTAGCTAGGCTTCCCATGCAAGCACAGGCTGGTCCCGATGGAATATCCATACCCTATCATTATAACAATTCATTTGGCTCTACTCTGGTGAGTGCACCTACTCTAAATCCTCTTCTGGGGATGCTCCTTTTTTGTTCAGTCTGTCTAGGGAAACTGCATGTGGCCCGAAGGCCTTGAGGTGGCTCGAAGGCCGTAAAGGTGGCCCGAAATCCCCACTAACCCGAAGGCCTGGATGGCCGAAAGCCTTAAAGACTCTAAGCCTAAACTGGTGGCCCAAGGTGAATAGTTCTAGCTACTATAGTACCGAACAGTACCTGCTACCGTAACTACTATAGTTCATGCTACAGTGCCCGCACAGTATACAGTTATGCTACACTAATGCACAGTGTACAGTCTCTTCTACAATACCCACACATTGTACAGTACTGCTACAGTAGTACTATAGTGCCTGCTACAGTACCCAAAAATATGCCTCTACCTGGTTTTGAACCTGGGTCTCATGGACTCACTTAAGTAAATGAAATAATGGGCATCTCAAATACTCAGTAAGTCCTATGTATAGTATATGCATCCATAACTAATTGAAACTTCATTACTAAGGAATGAACAATATGGAAATGTAAATATATTAATAGAAATTACATTAAAATAATTGACAATCATAATCAATTAAAATTTAGTTATGTAAAAAATCATTTAGTCAATAATCTGAATATCATAATTGGATAAGGAAATATCAATATAAAATGGTAAATAACTAAAAACATGTTCTATTTAATCATTAAAATACCAATGAAATCCATCCAGTGATAATAACATTGTGAAAATATCATTTATAATAATAACTAAACTCTAAATAATGTAAATTCTTAAATATCAACATTTATGTTTCTTAGGATCATGACACAATTACAGTTAACACATTTTAGGAAATAGTTTAAATCATATTGGGTAAAACCCCATTTAACTAATGCTATCCTTTTGGTTCATCCCATGAGACTACTGATGCATCGAGGGGATCTCTTTAAATGGTCTCTAACCCATTTAATTCAATTCTCCTTCATTTTTCATATATCAAATAATTTATTTAATTAATAAATAATGTTTCTGGTCATAATGTATCCAAATTGAGTAAAAAATAAATATTTATCAATATATCCACATATGAAAAAATAATATTATATGTAAACATTATATGTTTAAATCGTATATAGTTTAAGTAAAAATAATATCCAGGACAAATAATATGCATATATAAGGGAAATATAATGTCTAATTATCACCAAAAAAATGAATATTTCAAGTGTAATTTAATAACTATAAAATGAAACACTAATGTGAATGTTAATGTTATCCTTGGTCATAATAATCATCCACCATCTAGATGGAGAATGAGGATGGTATTGATATATACCAATTGGAGTATGGATAAAGTGTTTTTTCCTTGTTGGATAAAAATACTATAAAAATATTATTAAAATTTTCTGGATGAAAATATCCTTTTTATTTTTTTAAACATTTTGACGAAAAATATTCTTTGAAAATCGTTTTTAAAAACATTTTCATAAAAAAAATTCCCCAGTAAATATGAAAAGGAGTCCATAATGAAATTATTATAGTATAGTAGGGTAATTAATTATATTAAATATAATTCAAAAATAATATACCATTTTTACTATAAAAATGTTTAGGAATGTTACATGTTTAGAAAATGATAGGAATACTGCATTCCCATTATTCATAAAATAAAAAACATGTATTATATTGAAAAAGACATAGTATTACATTTAAAACACATTATAAAGTGTAAAAATAGGAAAATTTTATTTAATTAATAATATTAGAAATATATAATACTTTTTTGAAAAACAAAATGAAAAAGTTATTGGAAGAAAATATAGTTTTGACCGATGTAAAAATGATTTCAGATTTTATTAAAAATAATTATCAATTATTTTGACTAAAAACATTAAAAAAGTTACTATTACCTGAAAATATCATTAATAAATAGATGATAACAAAATTAAATGGTTTATTAAACAATTTTCACATAAATAACTTCAATTTAAATTCAAAAAATATCTCTCTTTAAATGAGCTTTTCCCATAATCCCTTGTAGAGATCATATGTTTGAAATCATAATCATCTAATGAATTGATTATTTTTATAAAGGTTAAAAAAATTTCAAAAACATTTTAAATATAAAAATATATAATCCAAAGTCATTTTCCAAATAATATTATAACATCGATGAAAATAAAGTAGTAATATAACCCAATTAAAATAAATTTTTGTTAGGAAATTCTTTACTGTTTGGAAACTTTTAATCCATATATATTTAGATAAAATAATTGAAATAAAAACTAAAAATAACACTAATAATTAATTTTTCATAATATTTAATGTCAAATTGTTAGTATAAATAGTATATAGTTATTTATTTACACCATTATACTCATCCAAGTAAGGTGGTGGTCAAAAACAGATTACACCACGGTGTGGAGACGGTATTCCGTACGTATGTACGTGTGGTGATTTTGTTTTCCGTAGGATGGATAGATGGTGAAATTGGGTTGTTTCATAATTATAATAACATATAATTATATGAGTGATACTGATGTTATTACTTCATAATGAAACAAATAAAGAAGAAGAAGTAGAAGAAGAAATAAAGTTGAAAGAATCGGAAATGGAAATTACCTCTTCTTTGAAGCGCCTCTTCTTAACCTCCTATTAGGGCACTAAACATGGTCTTTGAAGAAGACCAGGACCTCTAGGATGTTGCTAGGGAAGTGGAGAAGAGAAATTGGGAGGGGTTGGCCGAGCATGAAGGCTCAAAGTGGTGTGTGGAAGAGAGGGAGGAGGTTCCCTTTTATAAGAGAGGAGAGGGGCACCGTAGGAAAAACGAAAAATATTATTTTATTATAATGTAATATTCGGTTTTTAATAGCTCAAAATTGATTTATTTCAAATCCAAGGTGTGGATGGGTCAAAATCCTCTCATCCAATAGAATTTAGACAAGTTTAGGTTACTATTTTATCCTTATCATTTTGATTTACCTCTAAGTTAAATAATTTTATTTTTATTGTGTCTTCTTGTTTTCTTACACTATATGGTTAATAAACTTACTAAAACAAACCAAAAGAACCCCAAGATGTTTATTATTAATATATATAACCTTATCTAAGTCATTTTGTTGAATTATAGATTTTTAGGAATAAAATAACAATTAGTAATATAATATGTGTTTTAAAAACTATTTTATGTCAATTTTGACACTATTTGGTAATTGATTTTTGTGAAAATCATAACAGAATTATTAGTTCTAAAAAAGTTAATTAAATCAATAATAACATTTCATATTAACCTATAAAATTAGTGTAATTCATAAAAAGTCTCAAATTACATTTATTTGAGTATTTATAACATTGATTATGTCAATATTTCATAAATGAGATAATTACTGCAACATCATTGTGTCATAAATAAATTAAATTATTTAATGTCTAAAATTTATAAATAAAAAAAAATTATGTAGAAAATCTTTTTAGATTTCTAATTGATATTTATAGTCGAATTTATCTTATGTATAACCCAATATTAAAAATGTTTTAGTTATTAAACTTTGATTTTAACTATTTTAACTATTCTTTAAATAAAATAATATTAAATGTCCAAATCTAATCCAAGTGGGAATAAATGGTCATATTTTATTTCTAAGATTGTTTTTGGTCGAATTACACTTATCCAATAGAATTAAGACATGTGTTGGGGTAATATTAATATCATTTTTACCCTTAATAACCCTATTTACTTTTAACCATGATAAATAAAAGTAAAAAGTTACTATTCACCAAAAATTATTTTCATCTCATTGAACCGCATTTTAGTCCTTGATATTAACCGTGTCTCTCCGATTTTTGAAATTCAATTCGCAGAAGTGGTAAAATTTCATTTAAATGAAAAAGTCAGTTTTTTAACAACCACTAAGTGGTTTCACTGTTCATCGAAAATTGATGTTTTTCAGAAAAACACCAAAAATTCCGCCTAAGAATTATTTGATATTACGAATTCAAAATTGATGTCTATTTTTCCAAATTCAAAACATATAAGTGGCATTAATTAGTTTTAAAACTAATTCCTGTTATCAAAACAAATAGCGTGTTTTTAAGAAACAAAAACTATAAAAAGATTGATACTTGTTTATATCCAATTTCAAAGTGAAATTAATTCCAATTAAGAAAATTGGATTAAATGGTAAAAATATATTCTAATTACACTTTAAAACCAATTAAAAATATAATATAACCATATAAATTATTGCGATGAAAATAATTTGTTCTTAATTAAAATATAGTGTGTTTTTACTATTCATCAAAATATGAAAGTTATCATAATAGTATGAAAAATTTATCCAAAGTAATTTTTTTATCCTGATTCCAAATAAGAATCTTATTTTGTCAAATTGAACTTATAGACATGTCAAAAAAATATTTAATTTTGGTGCGCCATCAAAAGGCGGGAAAACTACAATTTTTGAAAAATACATATTTTACACAAAACATTTATTTTGTTCTCATGCCATATTCTAGAAAATGTGTAAGATGAATAATAATGTTATAAAATTAAAAATTTAGTTAATACTATTCATAAAGGCTAGTACATAATAATATTATAACAATATATCATTGTTTAGTGAATCCCGGTATTGCGTACTACACACGCTATCAAGGTAGGTCGCGATTGCGTGTAATGAAAGCCAAGAATAGTGTTGTATATACTGCAAGCTAATGCGGTGTTGCGTATAGTAAAAGCTAATATTGGTGTAGTCTATAATAGAATATCAAAGTAATTAAAAGAAAAATGTATCTCATAAAATCTCAGGGTGTTACAGATTCCTTCAACAATAGTTATGGAAATCACAAGATAAAGTGATAATATTAAATAGATTCATACCTATTTTGTCACATAGAAATTGTATCCTCGTGAATGAATAAACCTATAATGAATCAATTTTCATCATGAATAAATAGGTATTCATGTTAAATTCCTAAAAGGGGTAGTATATAAGCCCCATTAAATTGAATAATTTGATAATATGAAATATTCCTCAATAAAATGGAAATTGGGATGAAACCCCTTACAATGATCATAACATAGAAGACATAATTAATCAATGAGTTTATTATGGGTAATAAATGTAAGACGAACATAAAACAAGTTGAAATGCAATATAATATATTCAGAAATCATTATACAGACAATTTAATAATATCAATGATAGTAATGAAAAAATATAGCCGAATGAAAATAAATTTAGCTATAAAATTCTTTACCACTAGGAAAATTTCTATTAAAATTCCCTTGGATGAAATAATAAAAAAGGAAACATTGTATACTATGAAGTGTGAATGATTCACAATTTTATGTGTAAACAGGGTGGTGTGTACACCATATAAAAGAAATTAGAATAAAAAAATTCCTCAATGAAGGGAAATTGATATGAAGTCCTTTAACTTATGATACCTTTTAGATAAATGATTGTTAAGATATAGTAATGAAGCTAACTCCAATAGCTCAGATATTGTATCTTCTTTATTTCATTGACATTGATATAAGTAATCAAATACTTAAGGATCAATCATTTTAGTAGTTTTAGAGAACTAGATACAAACATGAATCCTATTTTACTGCCATAGTATAAAATAAAACATATTAAAAAACAAAAATAAACAAACCACATCCTTGAAAACCCATTCACAATTTTCTTTTAAAAATCATTGGGAAAGGAAAAAAATAAGTGGGATAAAAAATTCTCAATGAGGGTTAAGTAAAGAAGAATATATGATGAATCAACGAGGATAATCAACATGGAAAGGTAAATAACTGATCACATATACCATTTAAATATGTGGACTATCATTTTATGATAAGGTATAACAAATATGGAATGGTAAATAACTGAAACACATGAAATTTAATAAATAGACCAAAAATGAAATTAATCTATAGAAATTTTCATAGCTAAAATATATCTTTTAATAATAATAATAATAATTGAATTATAATGGAAGGAAATTTTTAATTGTTGGACTTCATGTTTTCCCTAGCACCTAATACCCTTACCAGAAAGATCTATCCTTAATATTTTTTTAAACAACTACATAAAAACACATTTGATTTTTCCAACTAATTTGTCTCATGAGAATTTTGAGGCATCAAGGGGACATGTCACACCCCAAGGATTTTAAAACAAATTTAATGAAATGTATAGAACATTATGTCTCTATAAAGAAACACTTTTTAAGGATATAGTTATAACCTAGTCATTAAACTAAAATTTTCCTCTTATATGGTTTGAACTTCGAAAAACTGATATAGATGATTGTAATCAATATGATATTTAGAGTCTGTTGGGATCAACATAAATTTTTGTGAATAGTAACATACCCTTATGAATAGTAATGTTAAACTTATGAATAGTAATATGACCCTTATAAATAGTAAATCTTCCATGTGAATAGTAATGTCACCCATGAATGTATAAATATAATTTAGGCATCTTTTAACTATCATTATGGTCATAGTATAAGTATTGGTATTTTTGTAAGTCAAAAATATTTAATTTTTTTGATCAATTCAAAATTTTAAATGAAAATTTATTTCAATGAAATGAAATCATAAATTATTATTTTTCTTTCTTCTTCATATAAGATGATTTTATGAGACCTTGATTAATTTTTATAGGTGTTATAAAATCAGTTATAGTTATAATTTTTTTTTAAAATATGTTATTATTTTATATAAATATGAAATTTCTAATAAATAGAATATTATTTTGATAAAATGGAGTTTATTTTTGAATTATTCACATTGAGAAATGGTTGGATTGATATTTTTGGATTTTTCTGAAATACTTGAATTTTGGTGAATAGTGAAATTTGATATTTTCCAAAATATACTAAATAAATGAATTTATGAATCATGCTTGATTCATGGATGATGTAAATGGAAATTTTAATGAAGTTATAGGAATATATTATTGTATTTAGTTATAGTAATGAACACTATTTCTTGTCTTGTGAAGAATAATAAAATAATGACTAAAATAATCAGAAAACCCTCCACTCCGCGACTATAAATACCACACCTCAACCAATATTTCTCTCAAACCTATAAAGATTTTATAATTTCCTAAATTATTTTTAATAATTTTCCCAAGGATCTTCTCCATGTCCAATTTATACTGGTCTCATCAAAAGGCCAACACCAAATTCCTTAGGGTGGATCTCAAGGAGAAGAGATCAAGATGTAAAAATCCCCTTTCATTTTCTTTCATTTTCTTTTGAATTATATTTATTTTCTTATTCTTTGTTCACCAAAACTTATAAAAGAGGATTTAAAAGAACAATTATCTTATATATACTAGAATTTTATTATTTTTATGTAAAAAATCATCATCAAACTTCTTCTCCTCTCATTCTCATTCAAAAAAATAAAATCACCGTCTGTGATGTGTTTGTATATCAACATCATGGAAGATGTGTTTTAAATTTCCTTTACATCATTAAAAGATAGTTATTAAACCATTTTAACTATTGAAATAGATTTTAATGTGTATTATATAATAAATTTTATGTTCTGGAATTAACATATATGCATAACATTATTTTATATAATCAATCTAATTCGTGATTATACAGGAACTGCAAAAATGATCTAAATGAATATCATTAATGTTTTATATAATGAATCATCATCATACATAAAAACAAAATTATTTTTAGAATCATTTAATATTATGAAAACATATTAAAACTATTTCATTCAACTTCTTTTTCTTCAGTTCCATTCGACAAGAAAATCTATTACGAACCCACCATGGATAGCATGTAAAGAACGCACCTGAAAAAATGGATAGAACAAAGTATTATTAAAAAAAAGGGTGGAATGATGTTATAAAATGATTATATAATGTGTTATAAACATGAATATGTTTCTATAAAATATTAACAACACACTTTTTACCATTATACTGGGCATTTAAACAGATTTGAAGTAAGACAAACCCAAGGTAGGGATATTATTAACCCAATTTCTATTCTCTAGGTTAAACTTCTACTTCATTTATTTAATTGTACTAAGATTATTTTTGTAATAAATTTTGTTCATATTATGTTTTAATATGTATATTTATAGTCTATAATCATATACTTTGTGTTTTATTAATTCTCTATTCAATTATATGACACTTGTAAGGGAGTTTTCTTTAAAAATCCTCTTTAAAAATTATATTTTACAAAATTAAAATGCAATTTTTTAGTTAATTTATTAAATTTTTATGAATATGTTAAGTTCTTGGGAATTTTTTTTAATGAATGGTGGGACCTATATCTCCATGTAATTCATTTAATATGTTTATGTTGAAGGTTTACTGTATTGTTACTCCAAGTGTAACTATGATGGTTACAGAATAAGGTAGCCATGAGGGTTACAATGTAAGGGTTACAAATCATATAGAAGTCATGAGGGTTATAATGTTATGTAAATAATCCCCCTAGATTCCATTATGTCTTATTTATAATTTATATGTTTTATGGAAATCTCATGTTTCATAAAGTATGTATATAATACGTTATGGGTGATAAGTATGTCTTTATGAAAATGATTTCATATTTGTTTAAGTATTCATGGACTAATGGTTTATATCCTTCTTTTCATATCCCTTACTAAGATATTATGCTCATCTCAAGTTTCCAAATTTCTTTCACAGTGTATAAGGATTGGTAATATGAAGGAAGAAGACACGATGAATGTTTGGAATATTTTTATCCAGAAAGAGAAATCATGTTTTATTTTGAATGTTTTAGATATTTTGGAAAAGGTGGATATATTTGTGTAGTATCCTCCTGTATTATTATGGGATGATATGTAGGTATTATTTCCTATTTCTCTAAAACTATAAACCGGAAATTATATTTAATGTGTAATAATGTAAGTGCTTTACTAAAACATTGGATTATGTAATGTTTATGGTTTGTTCCTTAAAGTTGGTATAAAAGGATGGTTTAGATATTTTTAGGGGTTGTATTGATGTTAATAGAATAACATAATAGCTTTTTACCTTATGATTGTGATGTATCATTTATATAATGCAATGATACTTCATCTAAGATATGTCTATTCAGAATGGTTTTGTGCATAATAAATAGGGAATTTTATGTTAGAAGGGACCAATAGGCTTATATCATTCCAAATATGCAACCTAAAATGGAAGGAATTGGAACCAAGATGTTTTATATAGTAATGGATCAACTGAGAAAGGAGATAAACGATAGTGGAATATATGAATTATAATAACTAGATCTACCACAGTGGAACTTGATGATAGTGGAACATTTTATGAGGAAACATCCTCATGTTTTCATTGGATCTTCTAACCTAGTAGCAATTAAAGGATGGATTAAAGACCTTGAAAGGATATTTGATGTCATGGGTTATTCAGATAATCAAAATTTTAGTCTTTCCATTTAACATTTTTAAGGTCAAGCTAACTAGTGGTTGTCAATGGTCAAGAATATCAGGGATAGAGAGAATATTTATGCCTTGGAATGGGATTAATTTAAAAATCGTTTTGTTGAATTTTTCCCCCAAGTTGGTTCAACCTAGGATGGAAAAGAAATTGATTTTTTTTAAGAAACTTTAGGAGGATTTAGTGGTTGTATATGAATCAAAATTTCCCTGATTGGAAAGGGATGATCTAAATATTATTTTGTATCTTGATAGAAAAATCAATCTTTTTTACTCAACATTGAATCCAAGATATCGAAGTGAAGTGGCATCCTGTGAATTCAAAAGTTATGATAAACTTGTCTTATATGCTGAGAGGGAAGAAATAGAGTTTTTTGTTGACCACGTGTAAATTTACATCAATAATAAGAAGAGGTATAGATGGAAAGCAATGGGTATTAATCAACAAATTAAATATAAAAGAAATAATGTTTATATTCCATTTTGTCAAAAAGTTTGGTAAAAATGACCCTAAAGAATTACATACCTAAATTGGGAAGTGTTTTCGATGTGGTATGTTTGGAAATATGTCTTGATATTTTAATGAAAATGATCCTAAGATTAATCCTTATAAGAAAATTGTAAATTGTTCTAAATGTTGTGAGGTGGTTTGTTATGAAAATACATACCCAATGAATGATCTGAATGATATAAAGAAGCCATACTATAAGTAGAAAGTTGTATTGATATCATTTGTGACTATGTGAATAGATTTTGGGCTATCCAATGAAGTGTTATTGGGTACTTTTTTTTTACTATGATTTTGTTAAAGTCTTTTTTGATACATGGTTTACACATTCCATTGTTTCTGATAAATTTTCTAATAAATTAGAAATTTCACCTCATGAAATAAGACGACAACATATAGTTAAGACACCAAGGGATAATATTACCGAAAAAAGGAATTACAATAATATTCCTATTGTAATCTGTGGAAATACATTACATAAAAACCTTTTTGTTTTTTTATTAATATAGTTTGTTGTTATTCTAGTTATAGATTGGCTATCTGTTTTCAATGCTAAAAATTATTGTAGAGATAAAGAAGTTTTATTTTAGAGAGAGTTTTAGTTTTTATAAATGAATAAACCCATACAATTTATAACATATCATGAAGCTAAAAAACTATTAAAGAATGGAAATGAAAGTTATATTGCACGTAGAATTGAAAGTAAGGTAATAGCTCAGTATAATGATGTGCTAGTGGTAAATTAATACTTGGATGATTTTTCTAATGAGTTTTCTAGTATTATTCATGATTGGGGAGTTGGATTTACCATTTAATTTTTTCCCAATGCAAAGCCAAATTCATAACCCCCTTATCAAATATATAAATGGAGCTTCTTGAATTGAAAATTTAGTTGCATAATTTGCATGATAAAGGGTAGATTCATTCTAGTACATCACCCTTGGGTGCTCTTGTTTTTTTCATTAAAAAAATTATTGTTCCATGAGAATTTTCACTATTTATAGAGATTTTAATAAAATTACTTTCAATAATAAGTATCATTTTCCCAATATCGATGATATGTTTGATTAGCTATTGGGAGATCAATATTTTACTAAGACTAACTTGGGATCTTGGTACCATTTAATAATGGTGAAGGAATATGACATTCTAAGAATAGCTTTCTACACTAGATATGGGCATTATAAGATTGTTCTTATACACTCTGGATTGGAAAAATCACGTGTTCTATTCATGTATATTATAAATAGAATATTCCATGAATATTTGGATATGTTTTTTTTGTATTCATTGATAAAATTTTGGTTTTTCAAAATGTTATAAAGATCATGAAAAACATTTAACTATTTTCTTGAAACCTCTCAAAAAATAAGTTATAAAGAAAGTTTATCAAATGTGATTTTTCCTTGAAACATATTTCTTTTCATGGGAACATTGTAAATAAGGATGGAATAACAAGTGATCCTTCTAAAACAAAAGTGGTTGATTAATGGAAAAAACCTAAAAATGCTACATAGATTCATAGTTTTCTTTGATTATATAGATATTTCCAATGTTTTATGAAAACAATTGCATGATTATCTATACCTTTAAGTATGTTAACATGAAAAGGGTTTAAATTGTTTTTTGACACAAGAATGTGATGTTTGTTTTCAAGAACTAATTAAGTGAATGGTGAATGCTCCAAATTTGTCCATGCCTTCCATAAATGGTGAGTTTTTCATTTATAGTGATACTTCAATGAAGGGACTCCATTGTGTTCTGATGCAGAATTTTTAGGTAATTTCGTATGATTTATGAAAACATAGTCCTAATGAGTTATATTATCCCACACATGATTTGGAATTATAAGCTATGATTTTTTGCTTTAAAAATTTGGATGCATCATTTATATGGTGAAAAATTTGAAATATATATTGACCATAAAATTATGAAGTATACATTCTCTCAAAATAAATGAAACATGAGGCAGAGAAGATGGATTTAATTTATAAAGTATTATGACTGAATATTCATTTAACATCGAGTAAAATAAAACAAAGTGGAATATTATCTGAGTAAAAAACATTAGGCATCATTAACCATGTTACGTTTGGAACATGACCCCTTGATTAATTATTTGATGAATTTTATCTTGAATATTTTTGGTGTAGAAAATTAATCTATTTGGTTTATGGTGATATTGCAGTCATATCTGTCAGACAGAATGAAGTAAGCACTAAAGGAAGACTATGAGTTACAGGAAAAGGTAGAATTGGTTAAAAGGGATATGCTTCCCGAATTTAATAATGATAATGATTTTGTTTTATGATTTGGGGAGAAATTATGTGTTCCTTGTGATTCCCAGCTAAATAAATAATTGTTTTATGAAGCTCAGAGTTCTCCATTTTTATATCATCAAGTTTTTACAAAGATATATAGATACCTTCAGGAGTATTACTAATGGGATGTAATGAAAATAGATATTTCAGATTTTACCATAATATTTTGGACATGTCAATATGTTAAACTAGAGATAAAACTAACAAATGTGGTGCTTTAAGAGTTTCTAGTTCCAGTTTGGAAATGGAAAAATATATCCATATGCATCAAGGTGGGACTAACAAAGACCTCCCAAGGTAACAATGTGATTTGGGTAATCATTGATCCGCTGACTAAATATGCTCATTTCCTTCCTATTTGAGAAACTATGTATTTGGATTAGCTATCTTGACTATACAACAATGATATTGTCAGGTTACATGGAGTTATTCTATACATTGTATTTGACCATGATCTCTGGTTCACTTCTAACATTTGGAAAAGACTTCATAGGTCATTGGGCATAAAATTAAATTTCAGTACAACCTTTTATCCTCAATATGATGCATAAAATGAGAGAACAATTCAGACAATGGAGTATAAGTGTCGATCTTTTTCAATAGATTACCAAGGATTTTGGGATCATAATCATTCATTAGTTTAATTTTCCTTTTATATAAGTTTTAATTATAGTATACGTATGGAACAGTTTGAGGCATTATATGAGAAGTGGTGTCTAATAATAGAATTTTAGGATGAAGTTTGGGAAAGAAAATTGATGGGAATATAATTAGTAGAGGAAGTGGATGAGAATGTTAAGATGATCCAACAACACATTAGTACAGATCAGAACAGGAAGAAATTTTTTACAGATAATAGGAGGAAATACTTTTCTTTCAAGGTAGGTAATTCTGATTTTGGTAGAATCTCACCATGGAAATATTTTATGTGTTTTGGTAAGAATGTAAAGTTGTGTTTATGATTCATTGGAACTTATGGAATCCTAGAGACAGTTGGGCTAGTCACCTATGAAGTATCTTTTCTTATGAGTTTCTATCTGGTACACAATGTTTTTCATGTTTTAATGTTGAGAAAGAATGTGCCAGATTCATCTCATGTTTTGATCCTAGATGCAGTTTAGCTAGAAGAGAACCCTGATTGTAAAGATAAACTTGTTCGGATTCTTGGTCATAAACTAAATTATTGCAGAATAAGGTAATACACTAGTTTATGCTTTTTTCGAGGATCCATATAGTTGAAGAAGAAACAAGGTAATATAAAAAATCTTTTAGGGAAAAGTACCTTCACTTGTTTAAAAAGTAAAAAAAATTGTGAGGACATAATTTCCATAAGGTTGGGAGAGTGTAACACCCCGAGGATTTACATATAATATTAATGAAATTAATATAACACTAATTATCTATGAAACAATACTATGTTTTAAAGAGATATTTATAACCTAGCTATTAAACTAAAATTTTCCACTTCTAGGATTTGTATTTCAAAAAAATGGACCTAAATAGTTACAATCAGTAATATATTTAGAGTCTGTTAGGATCAACATAATTTTTAGGGAATAGTAACATACCCTTTTCAATAGTAATGTTACCCTTATTAACAGTAATATGACCCTTACAAATAGTATATCGGCCAAATGAATAATATCCTCAACTATGAATGTATGAATAAAATTTTGACATCTTTTAAATGAAATTATGATCATAGTATAAGTGTTTCTATTTTTGTAAATCATAAATATTTAATTTTCTTATTAAATTATAAATTTAAATGAAAATATATTTTCATAAAAGGTAATCATAAATTATTATTTTTTTCTTACGCATATATGGTAATTTTATGAGGCCTTGATTATTTTTTCAAGGTGTTATAAAATCAGTTATAGTTTTAAAATTATTATTTATCGAATAAATTGATATTTTTAAAAAATAAAATTTATCATATATACAAAATTACTTTCATAAAATGCTGTTCATGTTTGAATTCCATATATTAGAAAATGTTTGGGGTGTATTTTTTGTATTTTTCTGAAATACATTAATTTTTTGTGAATAGTGAAATTTGATAATTTACGAAATATGATAATAAATGAATTTATGCATCGTGATTTAGTAATGGAAGATTTAAATGGACATTGGTTAGTACTCCAATGAACCTATTAATGTATTTAGTCATAAAAACAACACTATTTCTTTTCTTGTGAAAAATAATAATATAATGGCTAAAATAATTAGAAAACGCTTATATCCTCCACTATAATTACCACACCTCACCCCCTCTTCTTTTCACACCTCTCAAGATTTGATCATTGTAAAAATTATTCCAATTAATCTTCCCAAGTATTTTCTTCACATAAAAGATCTATCGTTCTCCTAAAAATTCAAAACCCAAAGGCCTTAAGGAGGATCTCAAGGAGAAGTGATCAAGATACAAAAATCCACTTTCTTTTTCTTTCATTTTCATATCAATTATTTATATTTTATTACACTATTTTAACCACCCCTTATCTAAAAGGAATAAAAATATCAATTATATTATATAACTTTTAATTTTATTGTGTTTATATAAAAATTAATCATCAAACATCTTCTCCTCTCCATCTCATTCTAAAAACTATATGTGTCATCTGTGATGTATCGATTTACCAAAATCATGGATGATGTGTTTTAAATTTCCTTTACAAACTTAAACTCCAGTTATAAAACCATCTTAATGGATGAAAAAGATTGTAATTTTTATTATATAACCTCTTTTATGTTCTTTAATTACCATATATACATAATATTAAATTATATAATGAAACTTGATCGTGATTAATGAAGAACCACAAAAATGATCTAAACGAATATTATTAATGTTTTATCTAATGATTAATAATCATATATATATATATAATTATTTATGAAATAATTTAATATTATTTAAATATATTAATACCATTTCATTCCACTTCTGTAGTGTCAATTCCATTTGTCAGGAAAATCCATTATGAACTGACCACAGAAACAATGTAAATTACATACCTCAAAAAATGGAAAGAACATTGTATTATTAATAAATGGGTGTAATGATATTATAAAAAGATTATATTAGGTGTTATAAACATTAAAATGTTTCTATAAAATATTAAAACCCTCTTTTTACAATTATATAGGACGTTTAAATACATTTTATGTCAGATGAACTCGGTGTAAGGGAATTATTCACCCAATTTCAATTCATTGGGTTAACCTTCTAGTTTATTGATTATATGGTACTAATAATTTTTGTGTAATGAATTATTTTAATATTACATTTTATTATGTGGTTTTATATTTTATACATATATTCATTTTTTATAGTAATTATCACATCAATTATATGACTTTTTAAGGGACTTTTCTTGAAAAATACTCTTTTAAAATTCTATTTTAAAAAATTCAAATGAAATTTTTTTATTGAATTATTCATTGGTTTTTATTATGTTATAGTTCTTGGTAATTTCTCATGATGATGTTTGGTACATATATCTCCCTTCAATTCATTGGGTATGTTTATGTTGGAGGTTCCACATATGGTTACTCCAAGTGTAACTGTGATGGTTACACCATAAGGTAGTCATTAGGGTTACATTTAAGGTGTATGTGAGAGTTACAAATCACATGGTAGACATTATGGTTACAATTGTAAATATGTAATTCCCATAGATACCATAACATATTTTTTATGTTTTTATGTTTTTTTGAAATCTCATGTTTCACCAAGTAAGTATATGATACTTTATATGTGAGTAGTATGTCTTTGTGAAAATGATTTCATATGTTTATAAGTATTCATGGAATAATTGTTTATCTCCTTCTTTTTATATCCCTTACTAATCTTTTATGTTCATCCCATGTTTCCAAATGTTTTTTCACAGGGTATATGGATGCTAAATATGAAGGATGAGGAAAAGATGAATGTTGTGAATATTTTTATCAAGAAAAAGAAACCATTTTTTATTTTAAATGATTTATATTTTGTAAAAAGTGCATACTATTTTTGTAAAAACCCGTAAATTCTATGGAAAATGTTTTTCTTAAATACATGAGATTTTTACGAGTCTGTGAAAATTTACGGCGCTTGATTCTGAGGCCTAGTGTGCCCAGAATCAATTTCGGATGTTTTTTTCGGGTATGTTCAGTAAACGTACGAGTGGGATTTTATAACTTTTGAATCAGTGCTCTGAATTGAAATCCAAGGGCAACGTTGAACTCGCAGCGCCGGTATTCTCTTAAGAGGACTTTCACCTCGACGGTAGTTGGTCGATAATGAAAGTTAGTATTTGTGTTTTTAAGCTTAATTTAAATAAAAATAAAGTGTGACTAGTTTTTTATTCTTGGTGTTTAAGACCTTCAAGAGGATGTTAATGGTGGGGTCCACCACACCATAACCTCCCATGAGAGGTTACAGTGGTGGGTCCCACCCGAACATAACCTCCCTTGGGAGGATAATTTTGGTGGGGACCACTCGGGCTTGTAACCCATTGGAACCCCCCATTTAAGGTAGAGAAACTATTCAAATCCCCTTATTTCTTATGAAAAATTCACCTCATTAATTTTTGAGCCAACACTTTTAATTAAAGGTGCTAACATCAAGAATTAATTAGGCGGAGCCTTATCATTTATTTCTCCTTTTTAAAATCCTTGTGCCAACAAAATAATAGACGATCTATTATTTCATTTGGTGGGAATATTTCATTTGGTGGAGCTTGGAAGAAGAGAGAACTATCTCCAACGAAGACCGTTCTTCAACGAAGAACGCTCTCCTGATGAGGTACACCTTCGACTATGAAGAACGCCCCCTCTAGCCTTCTTCCTTAGACTCCTTCGATGTGGGACATGTTCATCTACCACGGATCGATGACCATCTTTGTGCGACATCAACGAATGACGAACAACGAAACTAAGGTAGGGGATTTATTACTTTTTGATGTTTTACCTTTTCCTTACCTTCTTCAAAGCATAATATGGGATTTTTGTGGACGTATTAATGATCATCTTGATCTTGATGAGTTGATTATTACCAACCTAAACGTGGAGGGTGTGGGCCAAACCAACATGGCCTGACCCCTCCACTGATCTTGTTTATGATGAACTTCGGCATGGAGATGAAGTGAAGATGATGAAGGCGGCAATGATGAAGGTCGTGCTACCTACAGCCTCCACGAATCACACTACCCCCACGGTGCACCGATGCTTCCAGCCTGCCAACCTATGGCCTCCCGGTGCCCTGCCTGGCACACGGCCCGCCTGCCCACATCCTCCCGGTGCACAGCCCACCTACCTGCGGCCTGCCCAACGCCCCACGGCCTGCTCATCACCCTTCCGACACTTCTGCGGCCTTCCCCGCGCCCTGTAGGTGCCCCCGCAGCCTGCCCGACCCCTACCACACCCTACCTAGCGCACTCGCAGCCATCACGTACTCTACGTGGCCTGCCTTTAGGTCTCTCGAACGGCCTGACCACCCAGGCCGAGTCACCCGAGTTGAGCCCCTCGAGGCGCTTTCCAAACTGGCCCCGGCCTTCGGGCCGAGTCGCATACGTGGCAACCTCCAGGTCGAACTGCCCTCGCAGTCTGCTGGGCCGGGCCCAGCAGATCGGGCCAAAACATAGCGGGCCAACCCGCCCAATGGGCCAGGTCAGACCCATCGAGTCTGACTGGGTCAACCCAGACCGGTTTGGCCCAAAATAGGTTGGGCTGAGTCCTTCTGATTGGGTTGGACCGTACTCGGGCCCGTTACTGACCCATTACATCTATGTGATGCAGTAGGCCCGCCGTACTCGATAGAGAAGGATTTCTCCAGCAGCCGAGGGTTCAGAATGATACTATCCCTAGAATAAAATCTTGGTTGAGCTGATTCAATGACTTCTGTGTTTTCCTCATGATTGAGATGGGTTACTAGATAACTTAGGTATATGTATGGGAATATACCTAAGTAATGGATATCTGTTGATTTCATACTATGTGCTTTACCCATGTTGTATTTAGTGAGACCTTGAGGGTCTCGGGGTCCCTACAGAGTATCTTTGTACTCACCCCTACATGGGCTATGCCCAAACCTCATTGTGTTGGTTGTAGATGGTGGACAGTGCTGACTGAGGCAGAGAGTAGGAGGACTGGATGGTACCCGTAGGTGGATCACTCGATTTGATGGTGCACGGAGGAGACATACAGGCGTGGAGTGATGAGAAGGTTATCTATACCTACCCTTCAGGTAGGAATCCCGGAGGATGACCCAGTAGTTGCTTTACTTTTCTTCAGTTGTACATGATTTTAGTTGTATTTGTACTTTCCTATTAGACATGTATTTTCGGCCCCTTTAACTTTCCATCACTTATTTTGTATATAGTTTTACTTAGTGTTTTCTTGCAGTTGTGTACTCTAATGTGTTTTTTACAATTATAAAGGTAATGTCTTCCCAGTTTAGGGATTTACTCCTTTGGTGCTAGTCACCAGCCCCTGGCCTATGGAAGGAGGGCTTGGGGTAGTCACGATATGGGCCCCGAGGGACAGGTCGTGACAAATAGGTATTCGAGGAGTCAGTTCTACCACAGAACATAGAACTCTGATCTTTCTTTTCTGTGAAGCTATAGTGTAAAGGGTACTAAGTGTGTTTTTCAGTTCATGGAGTCTAGTGTTTGTACGAGCGACCGATGTATCCATACACCAGTACCATGAATTCTGATTTCCAACTTAGTGCACGAAAATACTGATTGCGTGCGTGTTTCCAAAAGTTTTCATTAAGTCATCTCTACCAGGTCAACTCACCAAGTATAATATTTTTACCGTGTTGCATCTGTTTCTTTCAGGATGCCTCCCTGCGGACGACCAGTTAGATTCCATGGAGTCAAACATATTGAAATCCCACCAAGTGATGAGGCCTTGGTGCAGGGCCCTTTTCAAGAGGAGGCACTAGCAATACCACTTCCTGTTGGGCCACTGATTCCACCAGCCCCAGCAACAGACGATGCATGCCACTTGAGCATGTTCCATGAGTTCTAACGCCAGAGGCCACCCAGGTTCAGGGGAGAGATGGACCAACAGGCAACTGAGGATTGGCTGGACGCTATGGTGAGAGTTTTCCGACTTGTAGGGACACCAACAATATTCATGGTGTTCATTGTCGCGGGTCTCCTTCAGGTAGCAATAGGCAGATGGTGGATCCTGATGCTCCAGGTTCATGATGAGGTGACCCTACTCGAGGAAGACTTCAAGAGCCTATTCCAGGAAGATTTTGTACTATCCACCCTTCGTGCAGTGCGGATATAGGAGCTAATTCATCTACAAAATGGTATCATGACAGTAGCATAGTACTCAGTGAGGTTCACCGACCTCTCACGCTACTCCACAGATTTAGTACATGACCAATTCTTTAGGGCCCAAACCTTCGATCAGGGGCTCAAGGGAGATATCAGAGCATCGATGATCTCCCTCAGCTTCCCGACGTAGCCAAGGGTGGTAGAGAGAGCCCTCCTAGTAGGGATTTTCCTTGTTCAGCAGTCACCAGCATCGAGAACCACTACTAGCCAACATGCCACGGAGTCTTCTCCAACTGGAAGTAGATATATGTCGCAGAGGTCCAAGAGGACCAGACCTACAGGTGGTTGACTGCATGACTCAGGATCGATTATGTGGGGCACACGGAGCAGAGACACACATGCCAGTAGAAGGTAGTGTTATTCATGCAGCGGGTAGGGTCACATGGCTCGTGACTGTCTGACTCATCGTTTATACCAGACAGTTGAGGGACCTTCCAGGAAGAGTTATAGATTTGATCGAGGTGTTCCACAAGGAGAAGGTGGATGTGGTAGAGGAGCTGGTCATGCAGCTGATGGTGGACGATGTTACAAGGTGTTACCACCACCACCACCAGGAGGCCCACCCCGACTGCAGGGATCGGGTGGATAGGGGAGAGCTCAGTTTCAGGAAATTTAGGCCTACGATCATGGTGTTCCAGAGATGATTTGAGGTATGATATGTGTCTACTCCACCTTAGCTGCAGTTCTTATAGAAACAGGTGTCAGTCACTCTTTCATTTCCACTGCCCTCATTCAAATCTTGGAGATTCTGACGGAGTCGTTATCTCAATTCTTATGGCTAGAGACTCTTACGGGAGCTGATTTGACGATTAAAAACTCGTGTCGGCAGTATGAGCTTACTCTAGGAGGCGAGAGCTTTGGCTGGGACATCCTAGTAGCAGCATAGAGTCCTTACAATGTCATCTTGGGTATAGAGTGTTTATCTATAGTCCATGATCATATTGACTGTATTAGGTGAAAAGTGTGGTGTGTCTGCACCGATGGGACTAGTTTTACCTTCACTAGCGAGAAGGGATCCCTTGCAGCACAGGACAGACTTACTTCAAGGAGGGTGTAGCCGATCACTCACCAATTAGATTGCCTTACCCTTAGAGCAATTGATGTGAAGATTCCGACTTATCCTGTAGTGGTGGACCAGTACGAAGATGTTTTCCCTGACGATGTGCAAGGACTACCTCCTAGCAGAGAGGTGGACTTCTACATTGACTTGTACCACAGGACGACACCGATATCTACTCTAGCATATCAGATGGCTCCTGCTGAGCTTCATGGGATGAGGGTATAGCTAGAGGACTTACAGGGAAATGGATTCATTCAGCCTAGTTTTTATCCCTCGGCAACCCCGATTCTGTTCACCATGAAGGCGGATGGGAGCTTGAGGCTTTGTGATGACTACCTTCGTCTGAACCAGGTGACCGTGAAGAAAAAATACCCAGTCCCGAGGATTGACGACCTCTTTGACCAGCTGAAGGGAGCACGGTGGTTCTCGAAGATAGACCTCATATAAATCTATCACCATCTCAGAGTTTGAGATGAGGATGTTTAGAAGACGGCCTTCAGGTGTCGTTATGGCCACTACGAGTTCTTGGTTATGCCTTTCGGCATAACCAACACTCCATAAGTGTTCATGAGTATCATGAACAGGATCTTCCAGCCTTACCTCGATCGGTTTGTCTTAGTCTTCATCGACGACATTCTGATCTACTCGACTACTAAGGAGAACCATGCCTACCATTTGCAGGTAGTACTGGACACACTCTGAGAGAACTAGCTTTATTCTAAGCTCTCTAAGTGAATGTTTTGGATTCGAGAGGTTTACTTATTGGGACACGTCATCTCAGAGGCTGGAGTTTTAGTGGATCCAGCGAAGATTGAGGTGATACCTTCTTGAGAGTCACCCAGGAGTATGATAGAGGTATGGAGTTTCTTGGGTTTGGCTGGATACTATCGGAGGTTTGTACCAGACTTATCCAGAGTTGCAGCGCCACTATCAGCCTTGATGAAGAAGGGGAAACCCTTTGTGTGGTCTAAGAGATACCAGCAGAGCTTTCAAGAGATGAGGCAGAGGATGACTAGTGCCCCCATCTTGAGGCTTACAAAGGGGGGCATAGGGTACATATTTTACTGCGATGCATCTGGGACCAGACATGTGTGTGTCCTGATGCAGGAGAAAGTAGTGATTGCTTATGGTTCTCGGTAGCTGAGACAACATGAGTAGAACTATGCTACCCATGAACTAGAGTTAGTAGTGGTGGTCTTCTCCTTTAAGATGTGGCAGCACTATTTGATGGGCGAGCATTTTACCGTGTACTTTGATCCCAAGAGTCTCAGGTATATCTTCTCTCAAAAGGACCTAAACCTAAGATAGTGATGTTGGCTTGAGTTCCTCCCGGACTATGACTTCGAGATTGTCTATACTCTAGGGAATGGGAATGTTGTCACATATGCACTCAGCAGGAGGACTGGTAAAACTACTTGGAGAGGTGATAGAGAAGCTGGTTGCTTTATAGATATCCTATGTGGATTGAGATGGAGTAGCCTTTCTATAGTCTCTTACAATCACTCCCCCACTTCTTCATCAAGTCAGGGAGGCCCAATGTGGAGACACTGACTGCGAGACACAATGTGCTTAGATATCCATAGGGTAGGCACTTGATGGATTTTTTGAAGGTGTGGAGCACGTCATCCTCTTCAGAGGACAAACCTTGGTACCAGTGGCACTTTAGGAGGAAGTATTTAGGGAGTTCCACACATCCCCTCTAGCGGTACATATAGGAGTGATGAAGATGTACCAAGACCTTCGATGGTAGCAATGGTGGCCAGGTATGAATAAGGCAGTAGTGAAGTTTTTCTCACGGTGCCTCACTTGTCAACAAGTGAAGGCAGAGCACCAGGTACTAGAAGCCTTGGTTCAGCCTTTAAAGGTCCCAGAGCAGAAGTGGGATGGGATATCCATGGACTTCATGATGTGTCTTCCACATACATCAAGGGGTCATGACTCGATGTGTGTGATTGTTGAACGACTCACCAAGTCGGCCCACTTCCTACTGATCAGAGAGAAAGGTTCAGTACAGAGCTTGAGACACCTCTATGTGTAGAAGATTGTGCGACTACATGGAGTACCTTCCTCTATTGTCTCTGAATGTGATGCATGGTTTACTTCCTGGCTATGGAAGGGGTAGTAGGAAGCTTTTGAGACACAGCTTCACTTGAGCACTGCCTTCCATCCTCAAACAGATGGTCAGACTTAGCAGACCATTCAGACCCTTGAGGACATGCTATTTTCATGTGTCCTCGACTTCGGTCGCAGCTGGGAGGATCACTTGCCTTTGGTGCAGTTTTCTTATAATAACAACTATCACTCCACCATAGGTATGGCTCCTTTTGAGGCCTTGTACGGGCAACCTTGCAAATCACCCTTGTGTTGGACTGACACTGGGGAGTTAGCACTAGTGAGACCAGAGATGGTACGATCTACTATGGAGAAGGTTTAGATCATCCAGGTGTGGATGGATACTGCACAGAGTAGGTAGAAGTCGTATGCTGACAGGAGACGGAGACCTTTGTAGTTTAAGGATGGAAACCACGTCTTTCTACGGGTCTCACCTTGATGAAAAACGATCTATTTCATAAATTTACAAACATAATAACCGCAATCATTATTGTTTGTTTGTTTTGTACACTACAAAAAAAATTATCATTAGGAGAATAAGTAACTTGTGTTGAGATGTGTTTCGATAGTGAAATTTTATTATATATAACCTGATATTTTTCTAGAAGTAGTATTTGCTCGCCTCCTTATGATTATCCCCTGTCCTCATTCCTTTTTTTAGACGATAATAATACACTGCCCTATCATAATATAATCCTTAGTAAAAGATAATATAAATTATATTACTTGATTTTTAGAACTAAAACGTAGGATGTAGTGTCTTACAGAATCACAAAATCCATCATGTGTGGTAAGTTTTATGGATATCTTTTCTTTGAATCCAAAAAATAAATCTTTGGAGTATCCAAGTTCACCACAATTAGAATCCAATATTGCCTAAAACACAAAAAGGAATAAGTAATAAAAGAAATCAAAATATAATTGATATGCTTTAATCGTAGAGTTTTTCCCCTTCATGGTTGGTATTAATAAGAGTCTTTCATATGTAATCTTTCTTTGAAATGTTTTTAGCAAGATGTTCACTATTTAATCCTTTTTTGATGGATCTAATTTCATTAGATGTGATGATGTGGTATGAGGACTAACGAGTCCAAATTTTGGCTCATGGGAAAATTTCTTCAATTGTTTTTCATATATATGTATGTACACAATATAAAATGCAGTTAGTCATAATTTTCACATTATATCATCTTTTAGAAAATCAATTCGCGAATACGTAACCCATATATATATTTACAACTGTGACACCTAGCCAACTGTTATCAAGGATCTCATTTACATTTTCTACAGCAACGAAATCTTGACTTTCCTCTCCATATATATTATCATTGAAAACCACTATATGAATACTTCCACCTCTTAGCTTCATATCCACATGAGTATTCAATGCTAGTAAATGTGGATAGAGAACAAATGGTGTTATTTTTCTTTCAGTTGCTCCTTGGGATCAGTTGCTCAATCCTTTAGATGGTTTTGAGCCGACGTTTGTCACCCCCTTCTCTTTCTCTATCTATAATAACATTCATTGGTTCAAACCCTTTTTCCATTAATTAATAAAGGTTTATCTTGAAAAAAGAAGGAAATAAATACCTCTTTGTTTGTATGTACTCTTACAAGTTGTGACGACCATGCAATGAATGTCCCAATAGCCTTTTTGACCATATGAATACCAGCATCATCAAGTGGAATAGGTAGCTCTGCATTTGGATCATGTGCTACAGTTATCATCACTTTCATATTATCTTTCAAAAGTGGTCTATTATGCAGCGTGTAATCTGGTATGTTGAACATTGTAGCCCTCGCTACAAAGTGATAGGTGGGAGTTGACATATATAAATCACAATCATTATCACCTTGTAGAAGACTAGTACAGGAAAAGTATCAGTGTTTGTCTGATTCGCATTTCATGTGAACAATTATTAGAATATTGATTACCACGTCTAAGATAGATCTTTGAGGAGAATGGATTGCCTCAAAGCTGGTGGGGGTGGGGTGGGATCTTCAAGTGCTGGTTGTTCCTGAGTTGTGTCTTCTCCTTTCTTCCCATCCATAAAAGTTAATAGCAACTCTCCCTGCCATTGTAATTGTTCTTCAAGGTATGCTAGTTTTTTCGCTCATTTGTTTCAATGTTTCATCTCTATCATCCATTTTTTTCTTCTCAAAATATACTCGGGGTGTCACCTCGAACCCCGCACCTTTGACATGACTGTATTTTTTTAGCTGCTTCAAAGCCATCGATAATAGGTCTGCATCTTCTACCAGATTAGCTGATTCCTGTGACTGTCAGATATAGGAAAATGACTAATTATTTTTATGTAATAGCAATTTAAAACAAATCTCTTTATTATCGTGTCATACTTACACAAATTTACCACACTTTTTGTGTGTCTTCATCTACTAGCTTCTCTTAATTATTCACGCGTGCCTCCTTCCAAATCACATGACGTGGGATGGTAGTGTCTTTGGTTTTAGACTCATCAATCTACATATAAACATAGAATGATAATTATGATGTTGTTTATTGGAACCTAATAATATTACTATAAATTTAAAATACATACCATTTTCTTTTCTAGTGAAGTGTACCCCATCCTTGCTTTACGATGGGGGTATGTTGGTTTTGATGCACGTTCCTTATTTTCATTACAGAGTTGTTATTTCATAAATAAAATATTGAAAATCAGTGTGATAAAAACACATATCCTCAAACAAGGTATTATCACCCACAATGTACTTGAAACTTATCCTCCCCATGGTGGACAATAAATGCATCCCATGCTTTTTGGGATATCAGGTCAGCATAGACAACGGGTGGGTGCGGGTTTATTTTACTTTGGAATCTTTCAGGTGACTGTTTCGCTCGGAATTCAGGGATAACCTCCTTGATGGGAGATTCAAACGTTCTGATAAGTTTCTAACAGGTTTGTTTGTAGAACTGGAAATATCCAATGATTCCACATTCATTTGGACCTACTTTCCAAAGGTAGGCGCTCATTAGTTTGTGGACTAATGAGGCTTAGGAATTTCCATTGGTCGAGAGGATGGGAGGTCGGACTCATCACACCTTTTTGAGAGAAATTATTGTCTACTCTGAGACTCTTTATAGATTTAAGTTATGTTCGTGAATCCTTATTACATTACCAAGTATAAAATGAGCTTTCCTTCAGTTTTCACATTCAATGATTAAATATGTAAGAAATTTAGAGAATCTTTTATATGTATTCGAGGTTCTTCATCAATAGAGAATCATCTGTATCTATTTAGAGATTCATGGTCAATGGTATCCTTCAAAACATTTATATGAAAGTCTCTTGGTCGTTGTGATGACCAGGCTGGTTTTAAATCCACTCAGTGGGGCACTTGAAGTTTATTGTAATTCAGAAGGACATGGATTTTTTCAGAGTTGGGATCGAACCCGCAGATGGGCTACCTACGTATCCTTTGTTTTGGAAAAAGGAATCAGAACCCACGTAGTTCGAGTAAGGGAGAATGATGTTTATGATTGATGGCTCAAAGAAGGATGTCATAATTACTTTTACCCTCTAAGATCAAGTGAGTCATGCTTAGTGTGAGAAACAAGAGGTATTGGTAATAAAATAGACAATCGGGCCATGAAATATGTGATCCTAAGGAATGGTTTGGGGATTATGTATGTATGACGGCCCAGATGAATGAAGATTAGGATTTACTTTATGGAGGAAATCCAGGAACAGGGTCCATAAAGGTATATGTGCTTCATGGATATTTGAATACTCGAACTTGGGACTTATTCCTGAAAAGGAAGCCCAGATTAGGAGAGGATTGATAATTGGGTTTTACTCCTGAGAAGGAATCCCAAATCAAAGGTAAATTAGGACTGGTTAAGAGAAATTAAGGGACTTGGGATTTATTCCTGAAAAGGAAGTCCATATTTATGACTGGGACTTACTCCTGAAAAGGAATCCCATGTTAGGGGACTTGGGGATTACTCTTGAAAAGGAAGCCCAAAATTATGACTGGGACTTATTCCTGAAAAGGAGGCCCAGGTTAAGGGATTATGACTGGGACTTACTCCTGAAAAGGAGGCCCAAGTTAAGGATTAAGGTTTGGGGCTTACTCCTGAGGAGGATACCCAAATTAGAGGACTTATGACTAGGGATTATTCCTAAAAAGGAGACCCAGGTTGAGGATTCTCTCATCTTAAAGGATGAGGTTGAATGAATGAAATCTCAATCTTTAGTGACATGAAGATGTATAAATCACTATATTTTGAGAGATATTCCACAGAATTCCTTTCAGATAAGGAAGTAAAATCGAGAAATCATGCCATAAATGGCTTTGAAGAGTGTATTGAAGAGTTAATCTTGAATAGGATAGGTAGAATGGATTAAGAGGGAAAATGGGCAAGAAGGGAACTCAAAAAGGCAGGGGCGCGCAAGTCTTTCCAGGCGCGCAGGTACTGCGTGGGCGCGCAAGTATTGGTCGCGTAGGTATACCTGCGTGACATGTATAGGTTACTTGCACGGTGGTCAATCAGTAGTGAAATATTTGAGCGACTCTTGATTAAATCCTTTATAATCCTCTTGAGGTTCTTCCAAAAAAGGGACGCACAAGTTCTATCGAAGGAGTAAGGCGGCGCGCAAGTGTGGCCACTTCCCTTAAGGGCTGGTCACTCAGGCGCGCAAGTGTTGATGAGTTTCAACACTTAGGCTTTCCTCCCTCTCTTTAGATCATCCGTTTTAGGTAAGAAATTACCTTAGAAGTGTTCCAAAAGATTTGAGAAAAGACTTGGGCATCGGGAGCTTAAATCCGAGTTTCTGGAAAAATTCCTCCCCGAATGGGGGGCCCACAGGGTCTATTTATAGGCAGGAGAAGACCCCAGGCAGTTATCGAGTGGTTATCACTTAGGTCGTACAATTCACTTGCTTGACCATAAGATGTCATGCAAGTGGTCAATCGGCTGTGAAATATTTGAGTGACTCTTGATTAAAGCCTTTAGTATCCTCTTGAGATTCTTCCAGAAAAGGGACGCGCAAGTTTTATCGAAGGAGTAAGGCGGCGCGCAAGTGTGGCCACTTCCATTAAGGGCTGGCCACTTAGGCGCACAAGTTTTGATGAGTTTCAACACTTAGGCCTTCCTCCCTCTCTTTAGATCTTCCGTTCTAGGTAAGAAATTACCTTATAAGTGTTCTGGAATCTTTGAGAAAAGACTTGGGCATCGGGAGCTTAAATCCGAGTTTCTGGAAAAATTCCTCCTCCAATGGGGGGCCCACAGGGTCTATTTATAGGCAAGAGAAGACCCCGGGTAGTTATTGGGCGGTTATCACTTAGGTCACGCAAGTCACTTTCACGACCATAAGATTTCGCGCAAGTGGACTTGCGTGACAGTGATATAACTTACACGGCACAGGTGTTTTTGATCTCTTGTTCATGCCTTTGTCGATTTTTGATATTTTCTAAAATGGTTAAATCACTTTAATCTTAGATCTTCCCCTTTTCCAATCTTTAGATTCTGTGATGAAAGGAGCGTCAACAAAAGTCCCCCCTTAGAGTTTGATCCGAAGAGAAAATAGAGGATTTGACTCTGAGAAAATCGAATACATCCAAAGGAAAGGTGGCGCACAAGTGTTCAGGTCGCCGCACAAGTGTGCGTCGTGCAGGTCTTGAGCGCACTGGGTACGGTGCGCAGATATGCCCCCTGGCCTATAAATACATAGCCTTTGGCCACGCATAGCATCCGATCCCGAATTTTCGAGCTCTCGCCGCGCAAGCCATATTCGCCGCGGAAGTCCCTTCTTTCCGTTGTTTCCTCTCCGCCGCGCTACTGTCAAGGTAATAGTACTTGCACGGTGATGCATGCGCGACAAAAACTTGCGCGGCACATGTAACACTTGCGCGACACATCCATACTTGCGCAACACATCCATACTTTCACGCCTTAATGCCTTAGCCATTTTTTCAGATTTATTCACATAGTTTGTGGGAAATCAATCCATTTATGAATTAATTTATTCAACTCATGTGCATAATTAATGGCTCTTAGACCTGGAATAGTTGATGAACTATCCAGTAAGCAGATAGATGATATGATGAATATCATTGGCCATGATTATTATACTATCAAAGATACCACTCTTCCAAATTTGGCTAAGTATTTGAAGAAATATCATCTCTACTTTCCTCAAAGCACTTATCTACCTTTGTATGGCTATGGTCACCTACAAGAAGTCACCATTCCAGAAGCAAAGAACTATCTTCCATTTTCATGGTTTCAAAATTATACCAACTTTGCTTCAGCAAATATCTCAGGTGGAGGAGTATTTATAAATGCAGGAACAGTGGAGAAGGCCTATATAATGCATCATAGCCCTTGCACACCAGATCTGAAAAACATACACCTGAGCTTCAACCACATTGTCATCCTTCAATCTTCCGAAATGCTCAGATGGATCAATCCAAAGGCTAGAAGAAAAGTTGGGACTTCCGTCCTGGGGGAGGTTTGAAGCCAACTTGGATGTTGGCATACTGGGTGCGACAGACCTGCGCAGAGTTTATCCAGGATCTGAAGAGAGCTGCAATATACGAAGTTGTCTATGTTAGGAAAACATATGTTTACAAACATGATAACTTCGTGCCGGAGATACTCAGCCACTGGAGCCCAGCAACTAATTCTTTCCATCTAACTCATGGAGAAGTAGGTATCAGTTTGTGGGATGTCCACAAAATCTCAGGGGCTCCAATTTTGGGCGATATGTATGATGAATTTATCCCTCCCAAGGTGACTTGGAATGATTCAGAGAAGACTCCTACTTTAGCTCGGGAATTATTTAAGATCTTTCATAGGCTCAAGAGTTCAGAGACCTCATTAACTCATTTTAGAAAATATATCCATCCAAAAGAATGGATGAATGTATATCTTATTGAGATGAAATAGATGGAGCCAAAAGAAAAAGGATCCAAGAAAAATAAATCCAAGGATACAAGGCCCAAATGTCCTACCACCTGTCCAAAACCTGAGAAGAGAGGAGCTCCTGGTACATTCTAGCCAACTCTAGAAGCATGAGAGTTTGAAAATTGGGGATATGAAATGAATCAAAGAATTCCAAAGAAGACTCATCTGGAGGGTTTCTTGGCAATGTAGCTTAGTTTTTATCTCTTACCGGTTAGGGATTCGAAGGGAGGTGTTAGGCCAGGGACCTTCTTCATTGCGGAAAAGATGGCTGAGGGAAAAATGGTTGGGTTAGCTACCCCCATTTTAGCAAAGATTCACAGGAGTTTACTTCATGTTTTCATGAGTAAATATCCTTTAAGAATAGTGGGACCATTCCAAGTTTTGTGGGGATGGATTGCTACTCAAATCAGGACTTACAATTTACAGAATGGATTACAAATTCCTAGAAGCTCTTTCAGGCCTTCAGTGCAAGAATTCTCTAGAATTGCTCCATTAGATGTTAATAGTTATGACATGAAAGTGAGGCTGAGAATGTTTAAGGAATTCCACTTCTTTCCCTATGTAATTCTGCCATCGGGGTGGTTTGTTGATGATGGGACAGCCCATTTGGATTTGAGGGCATACATGCTAGCTTGCAGTGATGGTGTTCTAGTTGCTAGGATTGACAGAGAGATCATATGTGAGTCCTATGATCCATATAGATTTTCCCTCCAATTCAAATGTCTACAACAGATTGATGTATCCCCTCCGGTACATGTCAGGTTAGAGCCACATCTGATGGTTGCTCGACAACTATGGCTTCTGACAGCAAGGGAGAAGACTGGGGCAGTATTTGATCTACCAGTTGAAAAAGCGGCACATATTTTAACTACATATTATGCTGAACACTGGATAGCATCATACCCCAAACAGATATTGAATCACCCAGTATATCAAGTGGGAAAGAGGAATAGGACTATAGAGAAAGAAACCCTTCCTCATGAAGGTGATGCTTCCCCACCTTAAATTGATTCAACAAACTCCTATTCTAGAACTGATTCATCGGATTATCATGATGGAGATGATGAGGCACAACCGGCAGCAAAGCGGTTTCGTGCCCGATATAATCCTCCGGCCAGAATTAAAAAACCCACTCCATCAACTCCTGGTGAGTTATTTTATTGTACTAATTTTAATCACTGCTACTTTATAAAGCGATAAGTCTTACTTTCTTATTCTCTATCTGTAGTTGCAGGAGCTGGAAAGAAATTAAAGTCAAAATTTGTAGGACCTTCATCACAGCCTTCATATCTAAGACCAGAGGCTATCCAGCTATGGCTGGGCTTATACTGTGGTACTGAGACCTCCTGGATGGATTTGTGTGAGGGCCTACAACTTCTTAGAATATGAAATCTTATGGCTTCTAAAAATCTTCAATACGAGGATAACCCCAATGAAGTGCGGGCTTACATCAGAGAGCTACAAATTCTCATATATGCCACTGATGACTCTGTTCCTATCACCTGGCGGGTGAAGGAAATGAATGATCGTGGCGCCACTGAGGGGGCTGGTGGTTCTGGGGATGAGGAGTGGCAAGAGTACGTGGCTTCTGAAGATGTATGTTTTCTTTCCTTATTTGCTTTGCAACTTGATTTCAGTTGAAGCTTTGTTACTTAAGGAAGTTTTTTTCCTCATCTCACAGCTTGCAAAGAATTTAACCGGGGTTCCTTCGCCACAGTATAGCCCTGGTGGTACTTCCATCGGGGATGCTTCTAATTCTCTTCGTGAACTAGGCGAGATATCTCCAGGCCAGCATGCCATGAATGAGGGCTGGACATAGCCTTCCATTCGCCAATCCAAGCTCCAATAAGGGAGACTACTGATACTCCCAAAAAACAAAAGAAACAAAGGCAACGAAGGAGGAAATCCATATATAAACGCTTCATTAGCAGTGGTAAGTCCTTCTAATAATCATGAGTTTATACCCATGATCACATGGTTACTCATATTTCTGAGGATTGCAGGGGCTTCTTCAATTTCCCCCTTGAGGGAAAGGACTGATCCTCCTTCAAAGACTGTGGAGGGTACTATAGAACAATCACAGATCCAAGCTTACTTAGCTGCTCCTAAAGAAGAGCTAGCATCCATTCCCAGTATCCCTCCTGCTGCTGAATTAAGAAGAGAAGAACCTGTTTCTGGTAAATCAATAATGCTTCATAAAAATGTTGAACGAAACACCCACTGAATTTCATCCTATGACACTTCAGGTTCAACTCCTGCATTAGAGCTTCTAGTGACTATTGAAACTAATGCTATGACTATACCTGAAGATGTTGTTCAGTGTCAGGGGTTGCAGGACGTAAGTCATCAAGAAGATGTAACAAATGCTCCCACTGGGGAGACTAACCAGGATTCTGAAATATCATTGGATCAAATGATGAATTAAGTAATTACATTCGAATAATTTTATGATCATGCTAAGTTGTCATGTGATTTAGAAGACCTTGGGCGTGAGTGCTATCCTTCGCCCAAATTTTTTTTAAAATTTGAACTTCTAACCATGACTAAAAATTCTATGCAGTTTCATCCATAGAAGCTGCTGAACTGCCAATGCCTGAAGAGGGTGTGGACATTGATGTCAACCCTACCATTGCAGAAACCTTAGCTCAAGTAGAGATAAACCCAGTAAACCCTCCTGAGACCCATCATGAAGATCCTGTTGAGACTGGGAAATATAGGGAGAAGTCTTCTTAGGTTGCTGACCCACCGTTGGGTAAGGGATAACAATATTTGTGATTGTACTTTATTTTCAAAACAATATATTATTTTGTTATCCTTTGAAGCTAACCAAATCTTTCAATTAATCATGAAGGGACATCAACTAAAATGGCTAGATTTGGAGGTGAGGCCTCAGCCTCTGCCCAAACGGGAATAGAAAGTGAAGAAGTACAAATCAGGGGGAAAAGAGCAGGACAGGGCACTTCCTTAAGTGCATTAATCCCATATTACATGCCCCCCTTCAACGATGATGTTGAATCAGATCTAGAGATGCTTAAAGTGTTCATCTTTTCATGACGTAAGGCATGGAACAACATATAGAACATCATATCTGGGGTGCCTTTAGAAGAGCTATCATCAAAAATTCCTCGGTTGTCATCCCAGTTTGTTATACTAGGACTTGGTGGTTTTGGATATGAAAATATCCACGCTGCGGTGAAACAGATCATTTTTAGGAGGGAGCAGGCGCAAAAAAGTCCTGAAGATTTGATCAGAGTAAAACTTTCAGTCAACATAGGCGAATTTGAGGCTATAGTATCCCAAGATGAAGCTGATTATGCTGCCAAGATGAAGGAGCTGAAGTATAAAATCAATGAAAAAGTCATCCAGGAGGTGAAACTCTAGCAACAGTTATATGCTGTTATTGGGGAACTTGATCAGCTTAATAAATCATTAGATGAAACTCATATGAATGGTATGAAATCCATCGCAGATTCTAAGAAGGCACTTCATCAAGATGAAAAGAGTGATGTTGGTCGAGTGCACGAGCTTTAAGTAACTGCTGATAAAGATCAGGATGTTGTACATCAAATGAAGACTTATGTTGACAGTCTTTTGTAATCATCTGAAAAAGAAAAAAAAGGCTCCAATCTATGGATTTCTCTCTAATTCTTGTGCATCAATGAATATTAATTTTATCTTCAATCATTTGTACCTGCATTCTTTCACTACCTACTTCAAATTTACATAATCCAATGGGCCTAGTAAGCATAGTTTGATTTTTACTAGGATTATTATAAATAAACCTACAAACTTTGAACCTTTTAATTACTCAATATTACCTAAATTATACAAAAATGTATATTTAGTGATCTGGAACTTGAATTTTATTCAGAGTTCATTTTTCTTTTGTGGGAAGTTTAAAGTCATGCATGCCGGACATAAAGGGGCTAATGTTTAAGGTCGAAATAGATTTGACCAAAATGGCTTAAAATTGATTCAATTCCTTGAAAATTTATCTGAAAACATATTATCATACTCAATTATGAGAGAAAATATGTAAACTATGGCTTAATAATATTTGAATCTGAGTAATGATATGAAAAGAGCTAAAAGGCATCAGAAAATAAGTAGTTTCCAAGAATGAAGTAACCATCATTTAACAAACCCGTTAGGGGGTTGAATTATACAGGGCCACCTAAGGGCATTGGCCGCATAGTCAAATAAATAGAATCTTTTTGCTGACAAGTTTGTTATGTGTACTATTTATGCAAGGCCACCTATGGGCACGTGCTGCATAGTCAGGCAAAAGAACTCTCGGAAATTTACTTTCCTAGTGCTAAAAGCCAGTGAAAGTTTATGGAGATTTAAATTTTCTAAAGTATAGATTTTGTTGTATGGAAATAGGTACTTGAATATGGAGAAGATATTTCTGAACAATACTATCGAAGAATTGAATAAATATCACTCATACAAAGTTCTGACCCAAACATATGGAAAGAGAATATGGAGAGTATTAACCATAGACTTGAATACTTTTAGATCATGAAAAAGGAGATGGGACAAATATGTTAAGGATGGCTATTTTTTACAGATCCCTAAATACCGTCATTTAAGAAAAATAAGGACAAAAGAGTCATTATTCCCTAGAATGAAGTTACCATTATCAAACAAACCCGTTAAGGGGTTGAATTATGCAGGGTCACCTAAGGGCATTGGCTGCATAGTCAAATAAATAGTATCTTTTGGGCTGACAAGTCTGTTATGTGGAATATTTATGCAAGGCCACCTATGGGCACGTGCTGCATAGTCAGGAAAAAGAATTCTCAGAAGTTTGACATTTTTGTGACTAAAAGTCATGAAAAGGGTTATGAAGATCTAAAAATATTTAAGGTTAGGATTATAACACATAAAGATGGGTATTGTCCAATGTATACAGAAATACATAGTTCAAAGATAACCATAATCATGTTTTGGATGGCTCTTGAATTGAAATTTTAAACGTCACTACGTATCTCATAAGAATGACAATCAAGTCATATGTAGTTCTTGAGATGCAGTTTAACGTCGTGCAGGATGAAAGTATGAGAGATCTTAGTTTAGGGTCATAGAGTTCGGACCATAAAAATGAATACACAATGTTGGTTTTCATGGGGACTTTTCAGCCAAGGGGCTGAAAGTGAAATTTGGGGTTAGGCCCAAAAGACTTGGGGCTGGATTCGAGGGATACTCGAACGTTCCTACGTATCCCATAAGGATGGTAATCAAGCCCACGTAGTTCTAGAAATACCCTTTGTACAAATTTGGTTTGTACATGTGAAGGGTAAAAGGGGACTTTAGTACAATGATGGTTTAACCCAAAATAAAAGGTTTAGGCATTGACATGTATGCACGTAGTCTTTTGAAATGAACATGATTGAAAAATCAATGTAAATAATGGTTCCCTCTCAAATGAGGATATCAAAGAATATTGTAGTTTATTGTCATACCGAACAAAAGTGTTGTATAGTTTAACGTCGTATAACAAGGAAAAATGTGAATCAAATGTAAAGATATTGATTCTAAGGTCGGTTTCACGAATCAACATCGTATGAGATGAAGGTGAACCGAAGTGAAGAGATTGTTTTTGGGCTTGAACCTTGGGAGGTTTCCTACGTACCCAGCCAAGAAGTCAAGGATCAAAATCCACATAGTTAAATTAAATAATAAATTAATGATCAAGTTATTATTGGGGACAACGACCTAAAAATGATGTTGGGACTTACACATGGTTAGTAGCCCAGAGAGAGTGTTATTGTTGAGGTTTTCTCTAAGCTCACGTGAGTCATACTCGTTGTGAGAAACAAGAGGTAGCAACATCCTTAACGATGCACAGTTTAATGTCATGTAGCAGGGACAAAGTACAGTTTAGCGTCATGTATGACGTATCAAGGACTTTCTGTACAGTTTAGCATCATGTAGTTAGGACGATGGGGACAATACAGTTTAACGTCATGTTGGACAAAAAGGGGGACTGTGCAGTTTAATGTCATGCAGTAAGGACAAAATAATACACCATTTAACGTCATGTTGGATGCATTGGGGATTTTTTCTACAGTTTAATGTCATGTTGGAAAAAAGGGAGAATAGTTTAAGGTCATATACATGGACCGTGGATGGTTCAGTTTAATGTCATGCTGGACATAAGTATAGTTTAAGGTCATACATGACCTTTGATGATTATGTAGTTTAACGTCTTTCCAGACGTAAGGGACTTTCAAATAGTTTAGGGTCTTATGTATGGACTGTTGCTGTATATTTTAACATCGTATAGCAAGGACGAACTGGTGTTGCACAGTTTAGTGTCATGTTGCAGGGACATTACAATTTAACGTCATGTTGGATGAAAGGCGGACTGTGCAGTTTAATGTCATGCAGTGAGGACAGATTAGGGACATTTTTTTCTTCAGTTTTGTGTCATGCGGGAAAAACATGTGAATAGTTTAGGGTCATATGCATGGACCATGGATGGTGCAGTTTAATATCTTACAGGACCATGGTGTAGTTTAAGGTCATATAGGACCTTTTAGGGAACTTTTTCATAGTTTAACGTCATGTGGGATGAAGTTGCAGTTTAATGTCATACTGGACCATTGCTGTATAGTTTAACGTCATATAATAAGGATGAACTAGTGCTGTATAGTTTAATTTCATGTTGCAGGGACATTACACAAGGTACTTTGCAGTTTATACAAAATACTTCTTCAAAAATCTGGCATTAGTTGGAGTAGTAATGAGTTCTCCATCCATCGAGATTAATGAATAAGCTCCATTAGAGTAGACCCTATGTATTGAATAAGGTCCTTCCCATTTTGTCTCAAGCTTGGGAAGTTTCTTTCTTGGTATCATTGGAGTTCTGAGAACTAATACCAATTCTCCCTGAGTGAATGAACGAAGACGACCTTTTTTGTTAAAAGCCTGTGCTATTCGATTCTGATAGATTTCCAAGTGGTGCAATGTGCACAATATTTTCTCATCTAACCATTCCAATTCATTCAATAGCTTTTGGTATTTCTCATCTGTAGATAGTTGATCACAAATGTCTACTCTGAGCGAGGTTAATTGAACTTCAATTGGCAAGACTGCTTCCGTTCCATATACCAACGAATATGGAGTTGATCGCGTTGCAGTGCGGGTGGTAGTCCGATAAGCCCATAAAGCATGAAAGAGTTTATCAGGCCATGACCTCTTATCTTTATCCACCATCTTTTGCAGTATATTTGAAAGAGTCTTGTTAAAGGCTTCTATTTGGCCATTGGCCACTGCATGATACCGAGATGAATGGTTGGATTTGATATTGTATTCTTGATACAATTTCTTCACCTCGGATGAACAGAAGTCGGTGCCATTGTCCGTCAATATGGTATGAGGGAAACCAAATCTAGTAATGATGTAAGATTTGATGAAGCTAACAATGCATCTAGAACTGACTTCTTTGAGAGGTATTGCCTCTGCGCATTTGGAAAAGAAGTCAGTAGCAGTAAGAATGTAATTAAACTACTTGACCGTAGCCGAAGGGTAAGGTCCCACCACATCCATTCCCCATGTGGAAAATGACCACGAGTATTTAGCTGTATGAAGCAACTCTGGAGGTTGATGAATGAAGTTGGCATGTACTTGTCATGAATGACACTTCTTTGTGAAATCAATACAATCTGGTATCATTGAAGGCCAAAAGTATCCAAGCCTTAAAATTTGATCAGACAATCTATGTCCAGACTGGTGAGCACCACAGACTCCTGCATGCACTTCTTTCATGACAGCCATTGTCTCTTCACCATCAATGCATTTGAAGATAAATCCATCAAAACCACGTTTGTAGAGAATTTTCTCTAGGTGGTTTGGGATATCATAAAGAGTAAAAT
Organism: Viscum album; assembly: GCA_963277665.1. Classification (NCBI taxonomy): domain Eukaryota; kingdom Viridiplantae; phylum Streptophyta; class Magnoliopsida; order Santalales; family Viscaceae; genus Viscum; species Viscum album. The sequence continues at coordinate 1,554,083,821 of OY728141.1, forward strand.
TGACCACACGTCGCCGAATTTGTTCTTTCTCGGCTCTATCAGGTGGAAGTGTTCTGTTTTGAAGGTATTCCCTGATAGGTGGCATCCATCCTGTAGTATGACCATATGGTTCATGAATGGGACTAATTTCTTTAATTTCCTCTGTTTTGACTTGAACATAAGGTGAAATTGCACGACGGTGGGCAATACTGATGATTGTCTCTTCCCAATTTGGATCTGCTAGAGTTGTGGCTATATTAGCCAGCGCATCAGCTTGAGCATTTTTTGATCTTGGGACATATGAAAATGTAGGCTCTGAAGGGAATTCCGCCATTAACTCTCTGAAGTAATCATACAAAGGGATTGGTTCTTCTTTTCTGATGGCATAATCCCCATTAACTTGTTTGATTACCAAGTCTGAATCACCTTTCACTTTTAAGTGACTCACTTGTGTTTGAAGCGCTAACTCCAAGACTGTGATAAGAGCTTGGTATTCGGCTTCATTATTGGTACCACCTTCCCACAATAAAAAGGAATAAGGTAACACTGCCTTTTCTGGAGAAATGAGAACAATTCCTAAGCCAACTTTGTTGAATTTAGGATTTTCCATTTTCTTCCCTGTTGGACTTCTGGAAGCACCATCAAAATACATTTCCCATGCTTGAGGACTCTCTTGAATAGAGAATACTTCCTCATTAGGGAGTTCAATATCTGAAGACGTGTCTTCCACTGAAGGATGTTCAGCCAAGAAATCAGCCAGAGCTTGTCCCTTTATCGCATTTTGAGACACATACTGAATGTCGAACTGCTGCAAAATAACTTCCCACCTTTCTAGACGTCATGTAAGCATTGAACAACTAAGGATGAATTTCAGCAGGTTATTGAGAGATACCAATTGGACCTCGTGATGTTGCAGGTAGTGTCTCAGTTTCTGAACTACAAATATTAATGCCAGGCAGCACTTCTCAATACTTGAATACTGGGTTTCTGCTTCAAGCATAGTTTGACTGAGATAATAGAGGCTATTTTCATTCCCAGCATCATTCTTTTGAGCAAGAAAGGCACCCAATGATCGCTCTAGAGCTGTTACATAGAGGATAAGTGGTCTTCCTTCAACAGGTGGCATGAGTACCGGTGGACTCAAGAGGTATTTCTTGAGAATATCAAACGCTTCTTGACATTATTCAGTCCACTGGTAAGTGACTCCCTTTTTCATCAATTTGGTAAAGGGTAAACTTTTTCCTGCCAAATTGGCAATGAAACACCAAATATAGGCTAAGTGTCCCTGAAGTCCTCTTAATTCTTTCAAATTCTGAGGAGGTGACATACCAAGGATTGACTTGGTCTTCTAAGGATCGACTTCAATACCATGATGGCATACAACAAAGCTGATAAATTTTCCTGAGGTTACCCCAAAAGCACATTTTAAGGGGTTTATCTTCAAATTATGTTGTTGAAGCTTATGGAATATGACTTCCAAATCAGCCAAGTGATTAGAACGGTGTTTGTATTTAACCACCAAATCGTCTACATAGCATTCAACAAACTTCCTTAAGAAAGGTTTAAAGATACGATGCATGGCGCGTTGATATGTTGCACCTGCATTCTTTAAGCCAAAGGGCATCACCCGGTAACAAAACACACCTTGAGGGGCTCTGAAGGCTGTGTATTCCTCATCTTCTAGTGCCATTCGGATCTGATTATATCCGGAATATCCATCCATGAAGGAAAGTACATCATATCCAGCTGTCGCATCAATTAAGAGTTCTGTAATCGGAACTGGGAAATCATCTTTAGGACAATGCCGATTAAGATCTCTGAAATCGATACAAACCCTAATTTGTCCGTTCTTCTTCTTTACAGGGACAATATGAGCCAAAAACATGGGATACTGAACTTCTCTGATGAAGTTATCTTTGATCAGCTTATCCACTTCAGATTCAATTTTGGAAGCATAAGTTGGGTGTGTTCTTCTCGCGGCTTGCTTAAATCCTCGATGTTCTTTTGGTAAACCAAAATGATGAGTAGCAACATCAGGATCAAGCCCAAAAATTTCTGTATAGTTCCAAGAAATAATATCTTTATTTTGATTTATAAAAGAAATATACATCTCTTTCTCTTCAGGAGTCATGGACGCACTAATTAAAGTAGGGCATGGATCTTTCTCTGTACCCAGATTTATTTCTCTGAGTTCATCCAGAGTGGTAGATATATCCTCTTCAAAAGCTGGAGGAGCATCTCTGAGATCTTCCTCTTTTTCATCATCATGTGTTATTTCGTCTGTTTCTACTTGCATATTAGATGACAAAATGAAATTTTCATGATCAGAAGAGATGTCAAAATTTGCACATTTTGAAGAAGAAGCTTCCATTTCCCACCCTATTGATGATAAAGAGTCTTCTCTGGGTAATAAAGAGGAGATGATGGATTGATAATTGATATCATAATTTATCTCCGATGTTTCTATAACTTCTTCTGTCCTGATTGGAGAAGTATAGACCTGTTGGATTTCAGCAGATGAAATAAAGATGTCACCACTTGTGTTTTCATCACTTCTTGGTATGTTACCAATTTCTCCCATGTAGTCTGGCTCGATTTCCATAATTGACATTATGGATCTTTCCATAAGAGTATTTTGATTTGGGCCTATATTATCAATTTTATTGATAGAAAACACATAATATGTACTCACATGTGTAAATGGATTTACTGGAATCTTCTCCAAACCATATGATGCATAACTTTGGTAATTTCCTTTATTGTAGATTTCTCCCTTCCCATCATGTGATAAAATTCCGCCTCAATGTATTGAGACTCACATGTCTTGAACGGGGCCTTATCACCATACAATGTTCCAAATTGACCATGGAAATAGTATTTGAGACATTGATGGTATGATGAAGGGATAGCCGCATGTTGATGTAGCCAGGGTCTTCCAAGCAAGACGTTGAAAGCTGAGTCTTGATCAACAATCATGAAATATGAATTGGATACAAGATCTCCAAACTGAGTTCTGAGTGTAACTTCGCCTAGTGGATCTTGTTCATTTTTATCATATCCTTGTGACATCATAGTATAAGGGGATAGATCAGATTCCATGAGTCCCAATCGATGAAGTGTACGAATGGGCATGAGGTTGACTCCTGAACCATTGTCAATGAAAGCTCTTTGGATGTCTACACCATTGACTTTGCCAGATAAGTACAGAGGTTTTATGTTCCCATGAACAACATCATCTTCATCTTTATCAGTAAAAGATATCACTGCATGTCATTCTGCAATATTACTCTCTCACTACTAGATTTTTTAGTTCCGGCGCCTATGGTAGCGGGCGACCGCCATTGGCGGTCGCTACTGATACTATTAGCGACCGCCAAAAGCGGTCGCTAAAACCAAAATGAAATGGCGGGATTTTTCCCGCCCCCCGCACTATCTTCTTCGATTACTCGCTGCAACAGCGGTCGCCGCACCACCACCACAGGTCACCTCCATCGCCGCCACCCCGTCGACTCCCGTCGCCCCTACCAATGCTACCGGAAAACCATGCTCGGGGTCCCGCAACCACAGGTCACCCCTGTCGCCGCCACCCCGTCGCCTCCCACACCTTCGGCCGTCGTGGTTTTTCCATGGCCGTCGACCCAAGCTCGGGGCAACCTCCAACATGCCGCGCGTGCGCCCCAGTACAATCGGCACCAAATTTTCGTCGATTTTCGAAGAGAGTATTAGCGACCGCCAATGGCGGTCGCTATTGATTAATAGCGACGGCGCAACTACGACTGCCAAAAGCGGTCGTAGGGTGGTCGCTAATGCCCACATTTCTAGTAGTGTCTATGTGATAGACTTCAGCTGCATCAATTTCAGTTTCAAACTCCTGAGGACTTGACAAAACTTCGATGAGTGCTTCCCGAAGATCTTTTGACAGATTCAAAGAATCCAAAATAGATAACGTGGCTGGTACTTGGGCCAAGTGTTTCAATATATCATACTTTTGATCTAGAGGTCTGCATTTCCCAACAGGAATATGCGGTTTAGTAGGTACCATGGAAGCAGATGCTTTGGAAGATGATGCATCTTGTATTGGGAGAGAAGTTGGCAACATCCTTGGTTTTGGAAGATTAGACTGATTAGATCCATTTACTTTATGAGATGAAGAAGATGGAACCTTCAATCGGTCTTCCAAAATAATTGTGCCAAGACTAAATTGGCTATTGGCAGAAGAACTTTCTTGTTCTTGTTGAGCTCGCTGAAGGGCTCTATCATGAGTTTCTGCTACATACACAGTTCTAGAAGGGGTAGAATTGGAGTAGTGGCTTCAGAAAGATCCACGTCTTCCCCCGTATCTTGAACCTCTGGAACTTCCTCGGATTCCTTTGTTTGATACAGGGAATTCAGGCTCATCAAAATAGAAATTGCAACTGGCATACGGATCTGTTAGTTGAATCATATTAGCAGAACCGAAGATTAACTCTTTGTCTGATAAAGACTCTACCTAATTATCTTGTTTAGGCTGTGCCGTTTGGTGGGGCGGTGCCCGTGGATTTGAAGTAGATGGCATGAAGTCTGTCAGAGTAAAAGACAATTTAGGCTTTGACACATACTCATCTTCTTCGGATTCTTTTTCCTTCTTTGAATCAAACCGTTTCTTTGAGCACATTCCCTCTGACGAAGAGGGTTTTACCGTAATATTCATGGCATAAGACACAATTGGTTTCTTTAATTGTGTTCACAAAATGGCATGAGTCCGATTGATTGTCTTTCTGACCATCCAATCATCATACTTCTATGCATTTCTACTTTTGACTTCTTACCATTCGCCTTTCTCCTCTGGAACTGTAGCATTAACACATGCTACCTGAGTCGAAGAACCTTTCAACTTGACTTGTCCCAAGTCGACCATCTTTTGCAGGAGGTCTTTGAAGACAAAGCACTACTGGATGGGATGCCCCAACATTTGATTAAAGGGACAATAATTGGGACGGTCTTCATCTCCTTCCTTGTTTGGCCTCTTGGGCACTGGTAATTGAACCAATTTATTTTCCAGAGCTGAAATGAAGTAACCAGGAACATTCTCATTTCGGAAAGAGTATGTTTTACTCTTCAAATCCTCAAATTGTTTTCGTCTTTGATCTCTTTGATCAATTGGACGAAACAGCCTTTGTTGTTGGCATTCAGGAGGTGGAGCCATTCGATAAGATGATGGTTTTGAAGTAGAAATAGGTACAGGCGCTTGTTTAAGCATAACTATAGCAGTTTCTGCTTTACCAATTCTCCTTCCTGGAGCTGATGGAATTAAACAAGATTTAGACTTAGCCTATATAAGGTAATCTTCAATATACTGAGCGATTAGAGTAAGGTATCGAAACCCTCCTGTGTATTTCACAGGGATCAATGGCGTGCATAATTTGTCACACAAATTTGCCACACAGATTGGCAACAGTTCCTCCTGAGGGAGTGTTAAGCTCAGGGAATATGTTAATCTCTTCCAGCGAGCAATAAAATCAGAGACTCTTTCATTATACTTTTTCTTACTGTTTGTAAGATCTCAAACTATCATCTTTGGCAAAGTTGAGATGAACAGAAGAAGGAATTTTTGGCAGAGATCCTCCCATCCAGTTATTGACCGAGATTGCAAGCTTGTATACCAAACAAAAGCTGGTCCTTGAAAGGTTCGCACGAAGAATCTGAGTTTCACTGCTTCATGCTGCTCCGGAGTTCCCATAATAGGATCACAACAAGACACGTAATGTGTCAAATGTAGTTCAGGGTCACCCAATCCATTGAAAGTAGGGAATACAGGGTTTCCAAAACTAGATGGAGGAGAGATTGAATCTACCCATTTAGGATAAACTTTCTTTTCTGGTTGAACTTGCGCACTTTTCCCTTCCATAGTTTCTAACTGAGCTGTTAATGACTCAATAGTAGTTATTAACTTTGGAGAAACATCCGGTTGAATTTGGTCTTGGGTAGGTGCAATAGGTGCAATGACTGGAGCTTGGACAGATGTGGTGGTTGGTGCTGCAACTGATGGTAGCACTGCCAACCATTGTTACGCTTGACCCGTAGGATTAGACCTCTGATGGTGTACTGATAAAGGAGGATATTCCTGATCCATCTCAGTAGCTGCAACAAATTCCTTTGGATGACTGACTCCATCATGTTTAAGAAGAAGACTACTCTGAAGTAGTTCTGCATTCAACCATCTTAATTCCTTAATTTCTTCCTCCTGTTGTGCAATCCTTTGCTCTAATGAGAGCGATTGGCCTTCTTCAGAGGAAGGATATGTAACCTGGTTATTTCCCCTCCCATTGTTGGATCCTTTTTGGAGAGGGGGAAGTGGGTCACTTGAAGGATTACCTAGGTTCTGAGTAATCCTTTGATTTCGTGTACTCACACCTTCTTCATTTGTATCGGTGCGTACATTTTCTTGAGCAGGATGCTCTTCATCTGAGTCCCCTGAGTGAGCCTCCTCTAGTGGATCAGCAACAACGGCATTAATGACATTGGTTGATGCATAACGCATCGCATCCCTTCTATCAACATTTCTGTGATATTGTCTTCTTTCATGTCTTTGATGAGACATTTCCTTTTGTTGATTCAATTCCTTAGGAACTTCTTCATGAGCCATAACTTGGAGGGAATCTTCTGATAATTTGGCTCTTCATTCCTCTTGAGGCTTCTTCCCTAATCGAGAAAAGATCGACATTCTCTGAGGAGGGGATTGATGATTTGAATGAGTCCCCAGTCTCGTGGACTGGGGATGTTCCTACTGTTCCCGCTCAACTCCTCGAATCCTATTGGTTGATTTTGAGGGTTGGTTCAAACGAGTCCCCAGTCTGGAAAGCTGGGGTTACTCTTGACATGCTATGTCTGAGACCTTCTTAAAATCTCTCTTGATCTTGCGAACCTTAGTTCGGAAATTAGATGGATGCATTAACCTGTATCCACTTTTATCACCTGGTTCAACAGATCGTTGGATGATTTCTAAAACTTCCGTCACTTGATGATATGCTTGCTCCATACGAGAGGCTTGTTCAATATTCTCTCCTACTTGATGTAGGAGAAATTCAACAACATGTTCTCTGTATGCTTGATTTTGGGAGGAACTAGTTGAAGCCTGTTCTTGAGAAAGCTTTTGATTAAAAACAAAGTCTGTTGACTGTGGCCGGCCATGGGCAATAACATTTCATGAGACCATTTTCGGAGGTCTTTTCTGACTGGAGAGCACTGTGAAATTTAGTTCTCCATGAACACCCCTTCCTCTGATATGAACACCAGATGGGGCATTGGCAATTAACTGATGCAATTTTCTTAGTGCGCCAAGGAATGAACGTTGAAGGGTTCTCTGCTGCTTTTCAGCCTTCGGATACCGAGAGACTGATAGAGATGCCAAATCAATATGACGTTGTATCCCTTCTATTATCTTAAGATGATTTTCATATTCATCATAAGATAATACTTTCTTCTTCAATTGACAAAGAGTTTTCCATATGTTGAGACGAATATCATGGATTCCATCTTCCGTCAACATCATTGGAATGTCATACTGGGAGTCAGCCAAAGGCCAAAACATGACTGGTACCTCACTTTTTGCCAGTTGTTTTCTCATGTTCAGCATTTCATCTTCATCATTAAATGAATATTCTTCTACCTGTTTTGACCGGAGTTGGTGTTTCCTTGTTGCTTCATCGGATTCAACAAGATTTGTAGAGAAATCATTGATCAAACTAGAACATGCATGACTTAGGGGTAGTTTGGATAGTGACCTACACCCTGGGCTATCTTCTGATTGACAGAGTATTTAACCTTCTAGCGATAAAGCATCAGACATGACTGGTTTCGCATTTACAAGTGCCTCAAGATAAGAGGGATTTCTCGGCACTACATTGTCCTCTGGATTACTTTCAAGGCAATGTGAATCACTACTGCAGAGAGGACTTTCGCAGTTAAATTCATCATCATGGGGAGAACCACCATAATGGGTTACAGCAAAAGATGAGATCTCTTGCTCCTTGGTGTTCTGACCACACAAAGGGTTCCTGTGGCTCTCATCTGAAGACGAAACATCAAGATCGACCGAATTTTCTTGAAGAAAGCTTTCATGAGGAAGTGTTTGTTGAAGACCTTCGGAATTAATGTTCCCGTTATTGGGAACTGAGCGAGTAGGATCTTGAATTCCAACAGACATATTTCTGAGAGCTTCAAGAACTCCAGCATCGAGAAAGGCCTTGTTACAGATTGGCCCTTGATCTCCTGACTTTGTTGGGCGGATCTTTTTCTTAGATGCCTTCTTACTCACTTTGGAAACCACTTGTTGATGAAATTGGCTGCTCTGAGTAGGTGTATGTTCCTGATCAGGAAAGATGGTCAGGTTAGGCTGACAATCTCCACTCAAATCAGGTGTATGTGCCTGACTTGGTTTTCCGTATAATATGGGGGAGTATGCCCCATAACCCTCTTGGACTGGAACAGATGTGTGTGTCTGCTCCGGAGTGAATCGTTGATGTGTCACTCCACTGCTAGGGATAGATTTATGTGTCTTTCCCTGAGATGATGCTAAAGCTGTTATAATATTCTGGCAAGCATCTAGAATATGAACATGAATTTTCTTTTGCTCTTTCACCATTGATAAAATATGCTTGGTGACTTCAGCTACCAGAACGGGGATATACGTCCATTCCGGGCTTGGAGTAGGTGTATGTGTCTGCTCCTGTCCTCCTTTTCCTGTCAATGAATCCTGACAGTACTCAAGTGTGGGGGCAGAGAGTTGAGTCTGCCTCCTGTTTATCGTCGGAGATTTCCGACTGACTTCTTTGTGCGCTACCAAGCGAGACTGTTGGTAGGATTGATTAGTACTAGCAGGTGTATGTGCCTGCTGATTACGCTTCTCCGAACGTGGTTGACGAGATCCATCATATGTATTCAGAAGAGCCTGCTGACTAACTGATTATGTATAAGCAGGTGTATGTTCCTGCCTGTAGTACACCACCGGAATTGCCTGGTGGGATTGGCGTGATGCTGCCAGACGAGTCTGCTGGACAACGAAATTAAAACGGGCAGGTGTGTGTTCCTGCACGTTGTTCTCCACCAAGTTAGGTTGGTGGACTTCTCTGAAGATGTCAGAGATGAGAACCTACTCACTGTTAACCATATTCCACCTCTGGCGATTCGTCTTGCCTGCTCAGGTTCGAGGAACCTGAGCCGAACGCCTAGAGTCGGTACCCTCATCATGTTGAGGGCGCACTGCCGCACGAGTCTGGCGGTGATTGTTGATGGGAGCCCTTGGGAAGGACTCTTGCCTTCTTGAATTAAGGACATGAGGGACCTGCTCATTCGCTTCCTCAGAGTAAGGGAGCAAATGGAAATTGTGTTCCGGGGATAACGACTCGAAACGGTTGGAGACGGTAGTCAGCACCGCCTACCTCTATATCACTGGTCGTCGTTGTCCGGACGACCGGTGTGAGTTGTTCACATGGAGGGCCTGTCGGGTAGCCTCCAGAGTTGGGATGGTACCGTGTTAACGGTACTCCTTAACCAGCGCATTTGATACCCAGCATTGAAGACACCGAGTAGGTGAGGTCATCCTCATAGTGGATGATGATCCAGTAGGAATAACAGCAGTGGTATTTGCAGCAGCAGTATTCACAGGTGTGAATTTGAGAGCAGCCATTATGGAAATACAGAAGATCTTGGAAAAGAGTGCATGTTTGATATAACAGACGTAATCAAGAAAAATTCATCCACTTCATCCTTTGGATGAGCACATATGTCAATGATTGTTTTAGTTGCCCTCTTATTGAGTTTTAAATAGGAGCTTAACAAATAGGTAAAACAACATTTTAACTTGGTTAAGGATTCACGTTGGGTTCGCCATTTTTGTTTCACTCAGAATTTGGGGATGACCTCCTTGATTGGAGATTCAAACGTTCCGATCGGTTTCTAATGGGTTTCTTCGTAGAACCGAAAACATCCAATGATTCCACATCCATTTGGACCTACTTTACAAAGGTAGGCGCTCATTAGTTTGTGGACTGATGAGGCTTAGTAATTTTCATTGGTCGAGAGGATGGGAGGTCGGACTCATCACACCTTTTTGAGGGGAATTATTTTCTACTCCGGGACTCTCTTTATAGATTTAAGTTATGTTCGTGAATCCTTATTACATTACCAAGTATAAAATGAGCTTTCCTTCAGTTTTGACAATCAATGATTAAATATGTAAGAAATTTAGAGAATATTTTATATGTATTCGAGGTTATTCATCAATAGAGAATCATCTGTACCTATTTAGAGATTCTTGGTCAATGGTATCCTTAAAAACATTTATATAAAAGTCTCTTGGTCGTTATGATGATCAGGCTGGTTTTAAATCCACTCAGTGGGGCACTTGAAGTTTATTATCATTCAGAAGGACATGGATTATTTCAGAGTTGGGATCGAACCCACAGATGGGCTACCTACGAATCCTTTGTTTTGGAAAAGGAATCAGAACCCACGTAATTCGAGTAAGGGGGTATGATGTTTATGATTGATGGCTCAAAGAAGGATGTCATAATTACTTTTACCCTCTAATATCACATGAGTCATGCTTGGTGTGAGAAAAAAGAGGTATTGGTAATAAAATAGACAATCGGGCCATGAAAGATGTGATCATAAGGAATGGTTTGGGGCTTATGTATGTATGACTGCCCAGGTGAATGAAGATTAGGATTTACTTTAGGGAGGAAATCCAGGAATAGGGTCCATAAAGGTATTTGTGCTTCATGGATATTTGAATACTCTAACTTGGGACTTATTCCTGAAAAGGAAGCCCAGATTGGGAGAGGATTGATAATTGGGTTTTACTCTTGAGAAGGAATCCCAAATCAAAGGTAAATTAGGACTGATTAAGAGAAATTAAGGCACTTGGGATTTATTCTTGAAAAGGAAGTCCAAATTTATGACTGGGACCTACTCCTAAAAAGGAATCCTAGGTTAGGGGACTTGGGGCTTACTCTTGAAAAGGATGCCCAAAATTATAACTGGGACTTATTCCTGAAAAGGAGGCCCAGGTTAAGGGATTATGACTGGGACTTACTCCTGAAAAGGAGGCCCAGGTTAAGGATTAAGGTTTGGGGCTTACTCCTGAGGAGGATACCCAAATTAGAGGACTTATGACTAGGGATTATTCCTAAAAAGGAGACCCAAGTTGAGGATTCTCTCATCTTAAAGGATGAGGTTGAATGAATGAAATCTCAATCTTTAGTGAAATGAAGATGTATAAATCACTATGTTTTGACAGATATTCCACAGAATTCCTTTCAGATAAGGAAGTCAAATCGAGAAATCATGCCATAAATGGATTTGAAGAGTGTCTTGAAGACTAAATCTTGAATAGGAGAGGTAGAATGGATTAAGAGGGAAAAATGGGCAAGAAGGGAACTCAAAAAGGCAGGGCGCTCATGTCTTTCCAGGCGCGCAGGTACTGCGTGGGCGCGCAAGTATTGGTCGCGTAGGTATACCTGCGCAACATGTATAGGGTACTTGCACGGTGGTAAATCAGTAGTGAAATATTTGAGCGACTCTTGATTAAATCCTTTATAATCCTCTTGAGGTTCTTCCAAAAAAGGGACGCACAAGTTATATCGAAGGAGTAAGGCGGCGCGCAAGTGCGGCCACTTCCCTTAAGGGCTAGTCTCTCAGGCGCGCATGTGTTGATGAGTTTCAACACTTAGGCTTTCCTCCCTCTCTTTAGATCTTCCGTTCTAGGTAAGAAATTACCTTAGAAGTGTTCCAAAAGCTTTGAGAAAAGACTTGGGCATCGGGAGCTTAAATCCGAGTTTCTGGAAAAATTCCTCCTCGAATGGGGGGCCCAAAGGGTCTATTTATAGGCAGGAGAAGACCCCGGGCAGTTATCGAGCGATTATCACTTAGGTCGTGAAAGTCACATGCTTGACCATAAGATGTCATGCAAGTGGACTTGCACGATAGTGATGTAACTTGCGCGACACAAGTGCTTTTGATCTTTTGTTCATGCCTTTGTCGATTTTTGATATTTTCTAAAAAGGTTGAATCACTTTAAGATCAGATCTTCCCCTTTTCCAATCTTTAGATTCGGTGACGAAAGGAGCGTCAACAGTGACATCTTGTTAAAATAGTGTGAAAACCTCGATGAATCCTTCCTGCAAGCCTTAGTTATAATCCTTGTGTGAATCGTCTACTATAAATTTACTCTAAAAAAGATTGATAAGAGTGAGACACTGTTTCATTATTTTATTTGCTAGTATATTAAAGAAATAAATTCATATTGTTACAGTAATTTCTTCCCAGATCACAGCCTTCAGCCCGGACACAACATGGTGCCATGAATCTATGTCAATCGGCACACATTTCTGAGTGAACACTCCAATGTACCTACTAAACATATCCTTTTTGGGATTCACATGTTGGACTTGTGCATTCCATCCAACATCAAATTTGATGCCTTTGCTTTTTTCCTTAAGAACATTGGCTAACATCGTCAAACTGCGACGCACCTCTGTTTTCTGCAACGTCAGTCCTTAATTCCCAACCATTTCATCAATATCAACATCATCTGTATGTTCATCTGAAATGGTAGCAACGAAATGTAATGATGGTTGTTGGACCTCAACACTAGGAGCAGCAGGAGCCATAGCTGTAGGACCAGCAGCTTCCACACCAGGAGCAGCAGGAGCCACAGTAGGAGCAGCAGCAGCAGCCGCAGCAGTAGGAGTAATAGCAGCCGTAGTAGCAGCAGCTTGAGAGACTTGTTCGGCCTCAAGGTTAGAAGCACCAGAATGTGTAGAAGTCAGTATCTACAAAAGTGGTTGAACAGTTAATTTATATTACATAAATTCAATAATGATAATATAATAACATGAGATAACAAGATCTATATTACAAACAAAATATAACATGTTTATTGATCTCTCTTTTTTTTTTCAAAGGTTGAAGGGATTTTACACCTCTATCGATTATCCAAATCCCTTCATTGTTGTATCCTCTAACATAAAAGACATCATCTAAATTGGGACCGCTCCAAAATGATTGTGATGTACCACTGAAAGGATCTTCCTCAACTGAATTTTTATCGGAACCTTCAGTAGTTTTGGAAGATAATAGAACAATCGACCACTTTCGGTTTGCAGGGTCTAGAACATAAAAAACTTATACCACTTGTGATTACATTATAAAATGTACACTTTTGTACCCTTATTTACTAAAATCAACTTTCACAAATCCCCATTCATCTATTTTAACATCACTGTTGCTATCAACCCATTTGCATTGAAAAATCAGCAATTGGAATGTCGTATAATCCAACTCCCAAATTAGTTTGATAATGCCAAAGTATGACATATTTTCATAAATTGGATTCATGTCCTTACTACTAGAAACATGAATCGCTTTAGCCACTAGTGTAACCCCACTATTTTTCATGGTACTATCTTCATCATGTTCATCTGTATAGAATATGTAACCATTAATTACATAACCACTGTAAGATAATACATACACACTTGGTCCAGCGGCTAGCCATCGAATTCATTATGAAATTTAATTCGTAATTTCATCCAACTACTTAAAAATATGGTCCTAAAACCATCCTATAAACTAGTGATTATGTGTATTTTATAACTATTTTTTAGACCTTGATGGATTAAACTGCCTAAGAATTTCATTGTGAGTCTCAATATATGGAGTAACCTCCCAACTGTTATGAAAAACATAAAGGTGGGTCTACTCCTGATCTATAATACTAATTGTCACAACATCTCTTCCATAAATTCCCACACCCTCAATGCGTCCAGTGTGATAAGATTTTGGGAGACCAATGCTTTCCAAATCAGATAGTTATTCAGTAAAAAATTCAATGGCTTCCTCAACAATATATTTCTCTACTATAAAACCCTTTGGATGACTTCAATTTTTGACATACCCTTTCAAAAATATTCATATACCATTCAATAGGATACATCCATCTATAGTGAACGGGACCAAAAAGTCGAATCTCTCTCACCAAGTGAATCATCAAATGAACCATCATATCAAAGAATGGTGGCTGGAAGAACATTTCTAATTCACATAGTATGATGACAATTTCTTTTTCCATAGCGGGAAATTTCACCAGGTCTAAAACTTTGATACATATAGCTTTGAAAAAGAAAAAAATTTGTTAACGTATGATGACCATTCTTGGGAAAAATGAAACATAAATGTATAGCAATTAGATCTTGCATCAAAACATGGTAGTCATGTGATTTTAAACCTTTTAACATAAAATCATTCAATGACACAATGTTTTTGATATTTGATGAATACCCCTCTTTAACCTTTACATCATTGAATAATTTTCAAAACAGATACATCTCCTCCCGAGAAAGATTATAAGCAGGTGAAGGAAGAAACATTAAATTTTCACCCTTCATGGGAGCCAACTCTTCTCATATTCCCATGTCAACCATGACCATCCTGGCCTTAATTCCATCCTTTGTTTTGCCAAGGGAAATTAGCAACGTTACGATAACATTGTCACATAAATTTTTTCCATATGCATCACATCAAGAAAATGTCTTATGTACAAACAATTCCAGTATGGTAATTTAAAAAAACTGATCTCTTTTTCCAACTAATTTTCATATGTTTTTTCAAAAATGGTTTACCAAAAATAGTGTTAACAACTTTTACTTTCTCAAATAGGTGATCACCTTTTAGTGGATATGGTGTTTCGCATTGTTCTGAACTTCAATTGAATGATGTCGTCTAAGTTGGTACTTATGTCGACGAGGTAGAAATCTATGATGTCTTAGAAACAACGATTTCGATGAATGTTTCAACCTAATTTATTCTGTATCTTCTTCACACATGGGAAACCCTTGAGTTCCTTTAATTATATAGCCTAAAAATTTTCCATAAGCAAGGAATTCATTTATTTTCCCATACAACATCACTCTCAATGTGAAGTATTCACTTTTATAAGCACCATACAACATAACACCAGAATCCCAAAATAACTTCAAATCCTGGATCAAAGGAGACAAATAAACATCAATATCATTACCTGGTTGTTTGGTCCTAATATAAGCATAGATAACATGATTAATTTCCGCTTCATGCATAAACAGGGTGGCAAGTTATAATTTACCAACTTAACAGGCCATGTACTATGAGTGCTGGTTTGAAAACCAAAAGGATTTACTCCATCTGTAGATAATGCAAGATGAAGGTTTCCTGACTCTTTTCCAAATTCAGGATACTGATGATCAATTTTCTTCCATTGAGGAGAGTTGGTTGGATGACATAATTTTCCATATTTATTTCTTTTATCTGCATGCCACAACAATTGTCTTGCAATTTCATCACTTTCATATTAACGCCTAAACCTTGGAATGGTTTTAAAGTACCATACAACTTTCATAGGATTGGATTCATCTTTATTGTATTGGGAATCACCACACTTTGGGCATTCTTTAAGTGATTTTTTCTCCTTGAAAAAAAATATACAGTCATTTGGGCAGGCATGTATTCTTTCAGAAATCATACTCATCGAGCGTAGTATTTGTTTAGCTCCATATGTTCGTCTTGGGAGCTCATTACCTTCAGGGATCATGTCATTCAAGAGAGAAAGTAGTTCTTTAAAACTAATATCACTCCATTCGTTGCCTGCTTTCAATTTATACAACTTCAGTACAACTGAAAATGTTGTATACTTGGTGCAACCAGCATACAATTGTGTCTTTGCACAACTCTTTAACTTCTCAAAAAATTTTGGGCAATCTCGGAGTTCATCTTCAATTTACTTTGTCATTTCCTCAGTACGATATTCATCGTCATTGACATCTGTAATCACATTCTCCATACAGTCTTCTTCAATATCCATATTTGTATTCATATCTAATGATCCATAAAACACAGTTTTATCCCAACCAGTAGCTACTTTCGCTTTTCATCCATGTTTATTCCAACATTTATAACTCTGATCTATTCTATGACATATCAAATGTTCTTACAACTCCTCTGGAATAAGTATTCTAGAATAACAACATTGTAAACACAGACAAAGGGTTTTAGAATGATCCTTTGCGTGATCCTTTGCAAACTTGATGAACTTTTTCACTTTGTTCTCGTACTCTATTGTCAAACGATTAGTATTCATCCAATCTTTATTCATCTTCATCCTATTTGAATCTCAAATATTAGTATTTATGGTTCAAGTACACAAAACAAGGCTTTCAAATATAGTAGAAGAGAACCACTTCCTTATAAAAATAGAGATTAATAGAGTGTATCCATTTCTAATAAAGATTTGGAAATCAACAGAACCAAGCTAGAACCCCCATCAAAATCAACACAGTTTCCAAACACAAAGGGGTTCGTGGGGATAATCACTTGTGTCATAGAGGGTAAAACTCACACGAAATCATCCTCTATGGCTCATCATCCTCTATTGGGTCAACCCTTCTATGGTCAACTAGTCCATCCTTTTATACCTCACCAACCTAAAATACATATGGATGAAAACTAGTAGCCAACTCTATAAGTAAAGAAAGGATTCTCATAATCTCTACAATATGTAACTCATTAAATATAATTACTTTAGATTCATTATAGTTTCCTAAAATCACCCCGGTTCAAACACAAGAATAATCAAGAATGATACATCTAACACACCTAGGTCTCTTCCCTACATTCAATATCATCATGCCTAAATACCCATATATCCACACATACACATGTCACAAACACATAAAAATCCATATCCCCATCAGAACCAAAGTACCCAAAAGGATTTCAATCAGGTTACTCGACTAAAGTGGTGGTGTGTAAGAAATAATAAGAAAATATAATAAGTATATAGTCACACATAAATCTCAAATGGGTGTTAATAATCCAATAAACCCAAGGTATTATTACATCTATCAGAATACTCTGAAAGAGCCCATATGCGACATTAGTCCCAGGTGGTGAAGGTTCCTGAGGAGGAAGGGGTGAACACGCACCTATCAAGGTTCGTGGTCAGGTCGCTGAGGTTGAAGGTGGCCCGATACTCCTACAAGGTTTCATTCCATATTTCACAAACCATGTACTGGTACCCTAGGATGTTAACCCACTACTGGTGGAAGTGAAATAGTTCCTGATGATCATGACAAGAAAAAATGGAAACCAAGAGGGGGGAGTGGTTCAAAATACCTCAAGAAAGATGAAAAAACATGGTATTTTAGAATAGGTTAGTGGCTTTCATTTTTGCTAGAAACTTATCCAATAGACTCCACAAGCATTGATGGCCCCTGAAGTTGTTGTGCCAAGTGAAACTGTCACCTGAGAAGATGAGATCAATGAGGCCCTTCCCAGCCATGAACTCAACAAACTCCATGATTTCCTTCTTCAGGAATGGGCTTCATACCTTTACTTTCCTTTGGGTTGTAAATTTCATTAAAGTCACCCCCAAAAAACAATGGATGGTGGCCAGGATCGAAGTTATTTTGTTCACTCCATAGAGATTCCATTTGAAGAGGGTCATAGCTTCCAAAAACAAAAGTCATAAGGAAGGAGGTGTCACCATCGGACACCTTGGTAGTGATGAATTGATTGCAATCTTGAACAGTCTCAAGAACATATTTATTGTGCCAAAATAACCATTTGTGTCTGTTGGAGGGGTCTGAGTGTAGAAATCCATGTAACTTAATCTTCCAAGAGAATTCTATGATTATTATAGGGTTTTTTGTCTTATTTCACAACAATAACAATGACATTATGCTTTTTTATTTCTATGGTGAGGAAGTCCAATTTAACATGGGCACTAAGACCATGAGCATTACATATGAAGATAATAATGATGGGTAGGATAGGGCTTTGGAATTGGATCTAGATCTAGTAGCCTTTTTGAAGTAGGAGGATGATCTCTCATTGAGGTCCATTAATTTTGATCATGTTCATAATCCCTTCTGGTTGGTAAGCTTCATATGAGTGGGAGATGTGGATCCAAAGGGGAAGGTGAAGGATGGGTAATGAAACATGGGGGCTGGTGAGGGAGTTATCTCTGGATCCATAGGTATTTGGATCTGGATGATAGGATCAAAGCCAAGGGAGACAAAACAAACACTGCTATGAAGGGGCCTGGCCCCTAAAGAGAAGCAGTCAGTAACCTCAGCAAGGGAGAAGGACAGAGATGGAGGTAGTGGTGGCAAGGCAAGAAAGCTTAGTGGTTTGGGCATCATGCCATACAAGTGCACTTTTAGACAAAGTCACTTAGATAGCATCAAGGAAAGAAGGGGGAACCCCTTGAAGAAAATAGGGTTCAATCATTGAATGAACTAGAAATGCATCAGAACCGGGTGGTATTGTCCTTAAAGAAAACGTTTATCCTTAATTCCTTACTTTAAGGTTACATGGTGTTGGATCTAAGGTAATCGATGATACCTAGGAAGAATCTAGTAAATCTGGAATCCAAGTGGGAAGGACCATAACTGTTTCATAAACTTCACTCTGATAGTGTAAATTCATTGATCGCCATTGATGATGAGAATTTCAATCTTTCCACGAATACTAGGTTTCTCAAGAGATATTTCACATGAATAGACCATCCCTTTAGTATGAGATATATGTATTTGAACTAAAAAACCAACATCCTAGTTATATGTTGTTTTGTGTGGTGTTGATTCGCCAGAATCCCCTTCTCACATCAGGTCATTATTCTTGCATGACACGCCAAAAATTCTAGGACACACCCCCTTTGGTCCATGAATCATGAACTTAAACCTTTTTCATCCACTACCCATATTTCTCATGGTGTAGGGACTCTATAGATGGAAAATTCACCTCACCCTCACTATATGTTCTAGTTACATGATATGAAACTGTGTGAAATTTTGGTAAAATATATAGAACCTTAAAATACATTATCATAATCCTAATCACAAGATATTAAAATTTTCATCCAATGTTCTCATTGAATGATGTTAAAAAACATAGTTCATGTCCCTATTGTATGATATAAAACTTTGAAATGAATTTATCCTTCAACTGAGAGGGATCCCTCTTTCCGATGTCGATCACTTACTGCACCATGTTGAAGAACTAAATAAGGATTGATTCCCATTTAATATCATGGGATATCAAGAGACTGAAAAATTATATATCATTGGCCCAGCTCACTCATTGAACTTCCTCAACACATCAATCATTAAAAACATGCTTTTCTCTCACTCATAGATGCAATCCATCTAGGTGAATTCCGACATTTTGTGGTAGAAAACCAAGGGTGTTAAACCTTCAATAAAACATTTCAAAAACTCAACTTCATGATGTAATCATCCTTAAACATAGGTCCTCATAATTCTAGAAGAGTATGTGTAATAGGGGACCAAAAAAACATTGCACACCTGGTCCAGCAACTTGAAGATCGAGGGCGGAGGAGGTCCGACAATGCGAAGATAGAGGGCGGTGGAGGTCTGGAAATGCAAAGCTCGGGGGGCAGTGAAGGGGAGTCATAGGGTTACAGTACTGTGAGAGCTTTAGGTCATGATAAAATGAGGGCATTGTGTGACCAACTTTATAAAATATAGAACTACTGCTTTATCAGTGAAAAAAATACGCTGGTAAATACTACCTTTATCTGCGCTAAAAAGTGCTGATAAATCCTTCCTGTATCAGCGCTAACATTGTAGCACGGATACATGACTTCTTTATCAGCACTTTTCTAGAGCTGATAAAGGTTACCCTGTATCAGCGCTAAAATTTTAGTGCTGATACAGGGTTGTATTATCATCACTTTTTTAGCTCTGATAAACGGATTCTTTATCAGCACTTGAAAAGAACTGCTAAAGAAACCATGTATCAGTGCTAAAATTTTAGTGTTCATATAGGGTATCTTTATCAGCCCTTTTCTAGTACTGATAAAGAATCCCTTTATCACTGCTAAAATTTTAGCGCTGATACAGGGTTTCTTTAGCTGCGGTTTTTTCTTAGCGCTGATATAAGGTGGCATGTCCCTTGCCTGTTTTTGTAGTATTGGCCTGAGCCGCACCTCTAGCGATGCTGGCCGAACCGGCCCCAGCCTTCAGGATGCGTCGCCTGCATGGTGACCTCCGGGACGAACCGCCCTCGCCGTCCACTGGGTCGGGCCCAACGGACCGGGCCAAAACATGTTAGGCTAACCTGCCCAACGTGCTGAGTCAGACCCAGTGAGTCTGACTGGGTCAACCCAGACTAGGTCAGCCTAGACTGGGTTGGGCCGAGTCGGTCTGATCGGGTTGGGGACCTAGGCCCGTTACTGACCCATTACCTTCTTGGGCCATATCATTGGCACTGGACATCTGCTTGACGAACCGTCAGTGGCGCTGATATTCTTGGAGTGAAGCCTTCCCTTTCAGAATACCCCACTGGATTTTGGGTTATAGTTGAGATAATGTCATGTTGGATCATACACGAATCCAACCGGGCCCCTGAGACTAAAATGCTGATAACTAACAGACCGGGCGTCTGATTGACGCGTCGTCTATTGTGTTGAGGCCCCTATGACATGGTGGAACTTTTAGATACTTTTATGTGGGACTTCGTGAGAGTTGGAGTATCGACCAGTAGATTTTGGAGCGGATCTTCCAGAGATGAGTAGGCATTTTTTGCAGGAACCTAGTAGTTGGCTGAGACTTGATGTCTGTTAATCGATTCAACTCGGAGTGATTCGACTAGCCCAGTGGGTAGTGCTTCTGTGTGAGCGAGGCAGACCCACGGTGGGGAGTGCCTTTATGTGAGCATGGAAGACCCATAGTACTCGACACATAGAGTACCTTAGAAGGCTACCAAGGGAGTGCCTCTGTGTGAGCGCAGCAGACCCACGGTGGGGAGCACCTCTGTGTGAGCACAGCAGATCCACGGTACTCAACAAGAGGAGTACCTCACCAGTCCAAGTTAATGGGAAGCACCTCTATGTGACGCGGCAGGCCCACTGTACTCGATAGAGAAGGAGTTATCCAACAGTCGAGGGTTTAGAATGATACTATCCCTAGAATGAAATCCTGGTTGAGCTGAGTCAATGATGTTTGTGTTTTTCTCAGGATTGAGATGTGTTACTAGATAACACAGGTATATGTATGGTCATATACCTAAGTAATGGTTATTCGTTGATTTAATAATTTGTGGTTTATCCTTTTTGGATTTAGTGAGACCTTGAGGTTCTTGTATACCCTACTGAATATTGTTATACTCACCCCTGCACGAGCTATGCATGCACCTCGTTTTTTTGGTTGCAGACGATGGACAACACTGACTGAGGCTGAGAGTAGCAGGACTAGACGGTACCCAGAGGTGGATCACTCTGAGTGACAGTGCATGGAGGAGACGGATGGACGTGGAGTGCTGAGGAGGCCATCTATACCTACCCTTAATGTAGTAACCCCTGAGGATGACCTAGTAGCTGCTTTACTTTTCTTCAGTTGTACTTTCTTTCAGTTGTACTTGTACTTTCCTATTGGACTTGTATTTCCGGCCCCTTTTACTTTACAGCACTTCTTTTGTATACAGTTTTACATAGTCTTTGTTTCTATTTGTGTACTCTGATGTGTTTTTTTACAGTTATAAAGGAAATTTCTTCCCAGTTTATGGATTTACGCCTTTGGTGCTAGTCGCCATCCCCTGGCCTGTGGAAGGCAGGCTTGGGGTAGTCACGATACGGGCCCTAGGGGATGGGTCGTGAAACTTTTAGTAGTATCCAATTGTATTATTATGGTATTATATGTATGTATTATGTCCTATTTCCCTAAAACTATAATCCTAAAAAGATCATCTATGTGTAAGAATGTAAGACCTTGACTAAATCTCAGTATTATGTAATGTTTAAGGCTAGGTCCTTATAGGATAACTATGACTAGTCCCTGACCATGTCATTAATTTATAATTATTCCTCATATGTAGAATAATTTATTTAACCAATAAACATTTTTATTTATAATCATGTATCTATATTGACTAAAAGATATAAATTTATCAATATTTCCACAATTAATCACATTGCATTGAAATTAAACACCATGTAAAAAAATGATATACAGATTATGAAATATTTATATCTATTAAACAAGAATATTATTATTTAATATGAAATTAATTTCCAATAAAAAATGATCACCATAAAGTGATTTTTTAATATAAGGGTAATAATCACAAAAGAAAGTGATAATGCACAATACATTTTAACACACGGTTATTTTCATGTAAAATCTACATAATTAAAATTAAAACATAAAATTACATGAATAATGAATGAATATAGATATTACATAAAAAATGGTATTATATACACCATATAAAATAAATTAGGTGCATTACATTACAATATACCTCAATGAAGGGAAATTGAGATGAAGTCCCTTACCACTAGGGTTCTGTTAGGTGTACTTGATTTTACCTCATGTATAATGCTTTTAAACAATTTATTAACTTATATAAGAAACATAATATCATATATTATCATTTTATAAGATCTTATCACTCGTTCCTTAATAATAATTCATTGTTTTCATTGTTTTGGGTTTTAATTGTCATGTTTTCCCATTCGTGGTTTGTCATGAAAGTTCTGGTTCATATTCATATTATATAGTTTAATGATATATAGAATAATATTCATGATATAATTATCATATTTATAAATATATTATAATTTTCTGACTAATCATGGAATATTGTTTTGATAAATGAATTATGATATGCTTATGGAAACGGTAAGTTGTATATATGAATGAGTAACATTTCCATTTTCCAATTATCATTATAAAATGAACGTAAGTAATATTTTATATTTATAGAATGATAAAAATATCATAAATAACATTTTATTTTATTATATATAATTATATATATATCAACCATTTGGATTGGTGATGAAAATAGAGTTACATCATTTCATGAAAGAGGTAATGCAGACGTACACGAACGACGTTATCATAATTCATGAAGTGAAAAATATAAGAAAAAAAGATATATATTATATTTTAATAATTATAAATATGTAATTAATATAGTAACTTTTTCATTCATATCACATATAATAATTAACTTTATTCTTATCACATTCCATGTACAGTGTTTTTGAAAAAAGAATCGCATCTCTTCTCGAGGAGGTATTTTGTCATACACATGAGCGACATTATTTTCCCCCAAAAAAATTGAATTTAAAAATTTATATGAAATATAAAGACACAATTGGGATAATTTAACGCCCTGGCCCCAGATACCCAGAGTCAGTGCATTATTACATAACATTGGAATGATCATAAAAGATCAAGTCTCGAAAGACCGATTAGTTTAGTCACCTTGGAAACACTAGATATATTCATAAAGTTTACATTACATCAGTAAGTGAAAAACTAAAACAACATATTGTCTTAATATCCCCTCATACTATCCCTATAGGTCATTCATAAAATACTTCTTCACATCCTGGGAAAAATAAAACATTGAAAGGGGTGAGCTCCGATGCTCAGTAAGGATAACAGTATAGCAGAAGCTTTCAAAGATAATCATAAACACTTAAGGCAATGTATAACTAAAACAAAAGCCTTTTAAACATGAACTTCAGCATAATATGTCAAAGATAAAATGAGATAATGCAATTAACTTATTCACATGGTTATTATACTAGTCGAATAATCACATGCAATATCAATAACAACATTCATAATGATGGAATGCATAATTCTAGACTACCATAACCACGTAGCCAAGGCCTTGTGCCAAGACTACAAATAAGATTTTGTCAAAGCCTCATGCCAAGACACTAGTTTGTCTCATGAGAACTATTGATGCATCGAAGAGATATAGCGGGATCCACCCACCACTTACTAAGTCAAATGCATTCCTCATATGAAAAGATTGAAACATAACATAAACATTTGTATTAAAACTAGCACACGAAATGTCAATACTTTATCCACAAACCATGAATGGTATAAAAATAGCACATCCACAGTCAAACATAACTCATTCGATACAATATGGAATATTTTATTGTATTAGATTAACCTCAATCGATAATAATGAAGGATATTGAAATAGATGAAAATAATCATCAAAATTATGTAAGAGAAATATCACCCTTTTTCTTGAAAACAATTAAAAGTATCACTATTTATCAAGAAGACGTTTTAAATATATTTTTGAATCAAAGTGTCCCATACCACTTTGATACTTTGAAAATGAATTTGAATTTTAAAACATTAATTTCCATATAAACAAATCCTTAAAACCATTTTTAAAACATGGACATTAATGAGAAAGATTTAGAATAACAAATCTTTAAAACATTTTAAAATGATATTTTATTTAGAGATACTAACCAAAAGAGAGACACTTGAATACAAATAATTGAGGTAATAAAAACTTTGTAATATCATGAGAATAAATGGATTCATGATATACTATGTCAAAGTACATTATATATACCATATAAAAGTGATTTGGTGTATAACAACAAAGAAGTCTCAATGGAATGTAAATTGAGATGAATTCTCTTATAAAGAACATATCCTTAGGTTAAGGATAAATCAACGACATAATTGTGTGTGAAAAATATAAATACACTCAATATTATTGGATATTCAGTGTAAATCAATCATAGTACATTCACACATATTCTTGTAAAAACAACACCAATGAATTGGATACTTAACTCCACAAATGGAGATTGAGTTAAAATTACTCTTATCAAGTTCATATCGATGAAATGAGAAATTATCAATTGAGTTATTATGTGTATCAAAAGTATATCCACATAAAGGGAAGTGGAAATTATGACATAAGAAAATGAATAGTGATTCCACACATAATCTTGGAGTAAAATAATCATTGATGTGTGCATAAAGCCTTCAAAATCCCTTATGGATTTGGTAACTTATGAAACATACACCCATGAAAGAAGGATCATACAATTATGATGTAAATATACATAAATTAAATTATATTACACAATGAATACAATCATGGTCAGTACACACACCATATGCAATAAATAAGTGGTGAACAATGGAAATCTCACAGAATTAAAAGTGAGATAAGAAGCCCCTTACATTGTTCTTTTTCCTTGGTCGACGGTAGATTAACCTCCTCTATAATAGTGAAATAATTGTTATTGAATTTTACAAAAATCATTTTCATTAATATGATATAATATATGATCTTTTAACATTGATTTGTTAATAATATCTTAGTATTATCGTCGTTTCGGGTGTTAACGGATTCATTTTCCTTTATATTATTTGTTATGCGAGACATATTTGATATCGATGGGATATATCTTATTCATATCCATAATGATATAATGTATTTAAAAATTATTTTTATTCATCAAATTAAATTTAGTCTTGAATGGATATGATGGGGAATGAATCTCATCGCGTTCGTGGAGACGGTAATCTGTACGTACGCACGAGCGACAATATCATTCTTTTGATATAAAAATAATATATAATTGGATAGTATATCATATATAAAGAATAATTATCATGTTATATTTATTATTTACATGAATTATACATCATTATTATACCCATCTAAATAATAATATATTGAATAACAATTACACCACAACGTGGAGACGGTAGGTCGTACGTACGCACGTATGGTGACATGTCATTCAAGGGATGGATAGAATAATGAATTTTTTTGTTACATAATTATAATAACATCACAGTATATATAATATACTGAAGTTATTATTTAATAATGGAAATAACAAGGAAAGAAGAAGTTGAAGAAGAAAGGAACACTAAAGAGGGTGGTGAAGACGTTACCTCTTCTTCGGGTTCTTCCTTTTGATTTGATCAAAAGGGCTCCTTAGGTTGGATTTCTGATCAAAATAATGCCTCTAGGTTGAATTAAGTGAAGTTGGGAGGATATTTGGGCAGTGGTTGGCTGATCCAAAAGGCTTTTAAGGTGTGAAGAATTGGTTAGAAGTAGTGTCCTTTTATAAGGGGGAGGAGGGACTCTTTAGGAAAAACTTAAAGTATTATTTTATAATAAATTTGTATTCGGTTTCTAATGGATCCAAAGTAGATTATTCAAAGACTAAAGTAGTTATGGGTCAAAAACCACACAACCAATAGATTTTAGACAGGTTTGGGTCATTATCTTAACCTTATATTTTATTTTTAACTCTTGGTTAATTAGTTTGACACTTACTATGTCACTTTGTATTTTTATATTATATATTTAACAAACATACTATATACCTCCAATCATCCCCCAAGTGGTCCATTAAGGATACACCAATCATGATTCATGTTATTTTTTTGAACCATAGATTTTTAAGAATTTAATATCAATTAATAATATAATACTTGTTTTAAAAACTCTTTTATGTCAATTTTGACACTATTTGGTATTTGATTTTTTTTGAAAATCATAACAACACGATTACTTTGAAAAATTTTAATTAAATCAATCCTAAAATGTCATATTAACCTATAAAATTCGTGTAATTCATTAAAAGTCTAAAATTATATTTATTTGGTTATTTATAATATGAATTATTTTAATATTTCAATAATAAAATAATTACTACATTATCATTGTGTCAAAAATAAATTAACTTATTTAATGTCTAAAAATTATAAAAAAATATAATTATGTAGGAAATCATTTTATATTTCTAATGAATATTTATAGTCGAAAATATAACATATATAACCCTATGTAAAAATTGTGTTTCTAAAATATATAGGCTTGTGTCATTTTTGTATTTACTTTAACCTAA
This sequence comes from Viscum album, assembly GCA_963277665.1. Taxonomy (NCBI): domain Eukaryota; kingdom Viridiplantae; phylum Streptophyta; class Magnoliopsida; order Santalales; family Viscaceae; genus Viscum; species Viscum album. The sequence continues at coordinate 1,554,110,543 of OY728141.1, forward strand.
TTAATATAATGTGACATTATCACTTACAAGTGGATACATCGGGTCCCAAAATCGACCCAAATATTCCCATGGTTGAACATGTATCAACCAATAGGTTTAGGATACGTTTTAGGGTAAATTAATATTATTATAATATTATTTTTTTACCCTTATTTACCGAATTTACCATTTAATCATGGTAAATAAAATATTTACCGAATTATTCAAAATGTCTAAAAATAAGAGTTACCTATTTACATAATTTGGAAATCCTGATTCTAAATATTGAATCAATTTTTCCAAATTCAGAACACATAAGTGGCAGAAATTAATTTAAAATTAATTCCCGCTGTTAAAACAAAAAACGTGTTTTTAAGAAATAATAACTCTCAAAAGATTGACACTTGTTTATGTCCGGTTTAAATGTGAAATTATGTCCAATGACCAAAATTGTATTAAATTGTAAAAATATATTTTAAATATACTTTAAAACCACTAAAATTAATAATCTATCACTATTAATTATTTCAATTAAAAAAGTTGTTTTTAATAAAAATTTAGTAATTTTCACTATTCATCAAAATATGAAAGTTATCCAAAAAGTACCAAAATTTCACCCTAGGATAATTTTGATATTAAAAATCCAAAAATGAAGTCCATTTTGAAAGATAAAATGTATAAAATTTCAAAAATTTGGTATTACTATTCATAACGGCTAGTTTTATTAGTTGTGGTGTGTGTTAGAACTTGAAGTTGCGTACAACACATGCTATTATATTATTATGCGAGAAGCATACCATGGAAGCTTGGGGTGTTACATTATAGCCTCCTTCAATAAATTGTGTCCTTGAAATTTTTATAGTTGGGATTGGAAATGTATTGGAAAGTCCCACGTTGGAAAAAGAGTCAATAAAAATATCAATTTAAAAGAAAGAAAGAGAAGTACAAAGGTAACCCGAGATAACATATACTAGGATTCCATGTAGAAAAACATGGATATGGATGATAAAATAAGTGTCAAATTCTTATGGAGAGGGATAAAAAACATGATCAGGAGAAATTTAACAATAAGAAAACCACAAACTTGTGATGGGACAAATGACCATTAGTTTCCCAGTAGGAAAAGTAAACGGAAAACATTTTTATTATTATTTTTAAGTTACATTACATAAAGATGAGGAATTCATTTCTGAGATTTACTAAGAACATAAAGAGATATACATAATTTTTTTGTAAAGTTTCATTCTTTAATAAATTCCTACTACTAACTCATTTTTAAATAATGAGTATTCCAGAATACTTGGTCACACTGGAAGAGATAGAATAAACTTCTTATAGAATCACATGATCCATGAAGGATAAACTATATATTTACCTTGTCTTTAGAGATTAATCAAAACCAAAATGGTTACTATAAGATCTGATGATCTCCCAAAAGGATATTCCATTAAAGAAACACTAATCTTTAATTTCTAAAATTAAACCAACAATACCCCAAAGATAAATAAATACCATTCAATAAACAATTGTCCTTAAATTCCTTCAATATAATCCAAACTAATATTGAAACCCAAAACTTAGAAAATTTTGGTTATGTAGTCTTCCATTTTAAATTGTATCTCCAAATGACATCAACTACTATTAAAGTCACATACTTAAAATTAATTAACCTAATCACATATTCACTATTATAGGTTAATCATTTCCATAAATAACCCAAATCACTATAAATACATAATAAAAACATAGATAAAAATCCACCATTACTCCTCAAATGAAATTCCATAGTATTTTATTTTCCTTGGGCATATAGTGTCCCCAACAAAGTGAAAATCTTCCAAAATAACATTTATCACTTAATCACCAAATCATTTTCCTATACTAAGGGTATTCATTTGATAATACATAAGATCCCAAATAAAATTATTATTGATCAATAAAATAATTTTACTAAAAAATAGTCACACTAACCAGGGACTTCACGTAGTCCAGTGGTAGGCGATAAATCTCAATCGCACTTTGGTTGTGGGTTCGATTCCCACAACTTTGTGCGACGCAACGGGTTGTCACATGGTCTGCGTGTTGTCCATTTTTAAAAACTATATTTTTTAACATTACCAAAATGAGATAAATCCCTCAAAATAACCATAACATAATTTAACCACAAATGATATCTCATACCTTGCATTTTCATCACAAAATATAATAACTTGTAATTGCCTCAAACCCAATGATCATATAAGACCAAATGGTTATTTATAACTATATCTGCAAGAGAAAAGATAATTCTTCCTCAAATATCATTTTCACATGATAAATTGCAGGGTTACACATACAAGAGAAAATTCTTCCAAAGTAATCCCATCAATAAAGATCACTAACACTTTTAAACATTTCACCATCCATTTATTTCCACATAGGTTCTTCATCATATGTTCCTCGGGTTCCCACATTGCCTCTTCCATCTTATGATTTCTCCATAATAACTTTTACCAGACGGGTCATCTGGTTTCTCAACACTTGATCTTTGGTATTAAGAATTCTGATAGGCTTTTCACAATAGGATAGATCAGTTTCCAGTTCTAATTCTTCATAGGTGAGTACATACATTGGTTTAGGCATGTATTTTGTCACTAGTGATATGTGGAATATATCATGAACTCTGGAGAGACTAGGCATAATTGCCTTTTGGTAGAATGTGTTCATGTGTCACAATGGTACCTCAGGAATTTTTCAAAATCATCTACTTCCTTTACCCAAAAAATCCTCATCCATGTTGGATTATATCGATGGAAGCATCGAAGCATCATAAAAAATTGGTATTTATTATATATAATTTTGAGACATCGTCTTTAACATGTTTATTTTGAAAAATTATTACTGATTCATCTTGAAATATTTCAAAATAAGGCTTTGGTAAATCAGTTTCCATATGTCCCAAAAGACATAAATATATAATTTGATACATATAGGCTGCTCGAAGGTCTCCCTCTTCTCCAGCATCTAGAAAATCATTTAGTGCATCATAATTTTGAGGTAAAGTGAATAATTTGAAAAGGCCATGATGGTACTTCCCACACTTAGCGTGGTAAGAAATATGAGAGCGCAATATCATCCCATATTTGGTACTTGATCCTTGAAAGAATCATGAAATGATTGAGTTATTGGATGCCTCATAATGTTTTTTATATGTAACTTGGACATTTCAAAGAGTTTAAACATCATCTGTGCATGACTTCTGGATAAAAATTGTAAGTAGTTCTTCAGGAAGAGAGAGAAGAGTTGTTCGTGATCATGCTCCCTCCATGTTTTAACTAACAAAAAGAAAATACAATCAGGGGTTTTGAATACTTATCTAATAAGAATGTAAAAATAATATACATAATAGGATAATCTTATAATTGAACAATATATCCTAACTTGGGGTACCTTATGTTAAAATCTAGGTTATCCACTATCTATTTCCCGGCATATATTCTTAGGGTCAGTTTTTTATTCCCTTTATAATGGTTCATACTAATCTTGTGAATTTACCAAAGAAAATTCCCTGGGAGTGTCATAACCAATAGTGCAACAAGGCCCATTGTTGTGCACCAATTCCCGTTTGATTCTAGCTTAATGCGGTGTTTTTGGGTTTTACCCCTAGGTACATCTGTGCCAGAGCCGTCTCTACCTGCTCATATCCAGACAGGGATGTATTACTCAGAAAACTCAAAAAATATCTATATTACCACAATTCTAGTATGTTCTTCTATACTAATCCTCAAATTATATCTTAGGTCTATGTGCTCTAATCAGAGTTTATCTAAATCTAGTTTCCAAGGTTTGTACTAAACTTCCTCTAATACCAACTATAACACCCTGAACCCAGTTACCCAGATTCAGTGCGTTATTACATAACATTGGAATGATCATAAAAGATCATGTCTCAAAAGACCAATTAGTTTAGTAGCCTTGGAAACACTAGATATATTCATAAAGTTTACATTACATCAAAAAGTGAAAAACTACAACAACATATTGTCTTTATATCCCCTCATACTATCCCTGTAGGTCATTCATAAAATACTTCTTCACATCCTGGGAAAAATAAAACATTGAAAGGGGTGAGCTCAGATGCTCAGTAAGGAAAACAATATAGAAGAAGCTTTCATATATAAGTATAAGCACTTAAGGCAATGTATAACTAAAACAAAAGCCTTTTAAACTTGAACTTCAGAATAATATGGAAAAGATAAAATGAAATCATTCCATTTACTTATTCACATGGATATTCTACTAGTTGAACAATCACATGCAATATCAATAACAACTTTCATAATGATGGAATGCATAATGCCAGACTATCATAACCACGTAGCCAAGGCCTCGTGACAAGACTACAAATAATATTTTGTCAAGGCCTCGTTCCAAGACACTAGTTTGTATCATGAGACCTACCGATGCATCGAGGGGATATAGCGGGCTCCACCCATCATTTACTAATTCCAATGCATTCCTCATATGAAAAGTTTGAAACATAACATAAACATTTGTATTAAAACTAGCATATGAAATGTCAATACTTTATCAACAAACCATGAATGGTATAAAAATAGCACATCCACAGTCAAACATAACTCATTCGATACAATATGGAAGATTGTATTGTATCAGATTAACCTCAATCAAGAATAATGAATGATATTGACATAGATGAAAATAATCATCAAAACTATTTGAGAGAAATATCACCCTTTTTCTTGAAAACAATTAAAAGTATCACTATTTATCAAGAAGCCATTTTAAATAGATTTTTGAATCAAAGTTTCCCATACCACTTTGAAACTTTGAAGATGAATTTTAATTTTAAAACATTAATTTCCATATAAATAAATCCTTAAAAACATTTTTAAAACATGGACATTAATGAGAAAGATTTAGAATAATAAATCTATAAAACATTTTAAAATGATATTTTATTTAGAGATACTGACCAAAAGAGAGACACTTGAATACAAATAATTGAGGTAATCAAAACTTTGTAATATCATGAGAATAAAGGGATTCATGATATACTATGTCAAATTACATTATATACACCATATAAAAGTGATTTGGTGTATATTAACAATGAAGTCTCAATGGAATGTAAATTGCGATGAATTCTCTTATAAAGACCGTATACTTAGGTTAAAGATAAATAAAATACATAATTATGTGTGACAAATATAAATACACTCAATATGATTGGATATTCAGTGTAAATCAATCAGAGGACATTCAAACATATTCTTGTAAAAACAACACCATTGAATTGGATGCTTAACTCCACAAATGAAGATTGAGTTAAAATTACTCTTATCAAGTTCATATCAATGACATTAAAAATTATCAATTGAGTGATTATGTGTATCAAAAATATATCCACAGAAAGGGGAGTGGAAATTATTACATAAGGAAATGAATAGTGATTCCACACATAATCTGGGAGTAAAATAATCAATGAAGTATGCATAAAGCCTTCAAAATACCATATCGATTTGGTAACTTAAGAAACATACACCAATTAAAGAAGTATTATAAAATGATGATGTAAATATATATAAATTAAAGTATATTACACAATGAATACAATCATGGTCAGTACACACACCATATGTAATAAATAAGTGATGAACAATGGAAATCTCACGGAATTAAAAGTGAGATAAGAAACCCCTTACTTTGTAATTTATCCTTTGTTGATGGTTGGTTAAACTCATATATAATGGTGAAATAATTGTTATTGAATTTTACAAAAATCATTTACATTAATATGATATCATATATGATCTTTTAACATTGATTTGTTAATAATATCTTAGTATTATCGTCATTTCGGGTGTCAACGGATTCGTTTTCCTTTATATTATTTCTTATGTGAGCCATATTTGTTATCGATGGGATGTATCTTATTCATATAAAAAATGATATAATGTCTTTAAAAATAATTTTCATTCATCAAATGAAATTTAGTCTTGAATGGATATGATGGGGAATGAATCTCATCGCATTCGTGGAGATGGTAATCTGTACGTAGGCACGAGCGACAATATGATTATTTTGATATAAAAATAATATATAATTGGATGGTATGTCATATATAAAAAATAATTATCATGTTATATTTATTATTTACATGAATTATACATCATTATTATACCCATCTAAATAATAATATATTGAATAAAAATTTCACCACAACGTGGAGACGGTAGGCCGTACGTACGCATGTATGGTGACATGTCATTCAAGGGATGGATATAATAATGAATTTGTTTGTTCCATAATTATAATAACATAAAATTATATATAATATAATATATTTATTATTTTTTAATGGACATAACAAGGAAAGAAGAAGTTGAAGAAGAAAGGAACATTAAAGAGGGTGGTGAAGACGTTACCTCTTCTTCGGGTTCTTCCTTTTGATTTGATCAAAAGGGCTCCTTAGGTTGGCTTTATGATCAAACTAGGTCCTATAGATTTATGTGAGGGAAGTTGGGAGGATATTTGGGCAGAGGTTGGCTGAGCCAAAAGGCTTTGAAGGTGTGAAGAATTGGTTAGAAGTGGTGTCCTTTTATAAGGGGGGAGGGGTTCTTTAGGAAAAACTTAAAGTATTATTTTTTAATAAATTCATTTTCGGTTTCTAATGGCTCCAAAGTGCATTATTCAAAGACTAAGGTGGGTATGGGTCAAAAAACACTCAACCAATAGATTTTAGACAGGTTTGTGTCATTATATTAACCTTATATTTTTGTTTTAACTCTTGGTTAATTAGTTTGACACTTACCATGTCACTTTGTGTTTTTATATTATATAGTTAATAAACTTACTATATACCTCCAAGAGACCCCCAAGTGGTTCATGAATGATACACCAATAATGATACAATTCCTTTGACCGAACCTTAGATTTTTAGGAATTTAATATCAATTAATAATATAATATTTGTTTTAAAAACTCTTTTATGTCAAGTTTGACACTATTTGGTATTTGATTTTTGTGAAACTCATAACAGCATGATTACTTCGAAAAAGATTAATTAAATCAATCCTAACATGTCATATTAACCTATAAAATTCTTTTAATTCATTAAAAGTCTCAAATTATATTTATTTGGGTATTTATAATATCTATTATTTTAATATTTCAATAATAAGGTAATTACTGCATCATCATTGTGTCATAAATAAATTAAATTATTTAATGTCTAAAAATTATAAATAAAATACCATTATGTATGAAATCTTTTTAGATTTATAATTAATATTTATAGTCGAAAATATAACATATATAACCCTATATAAAAACTGTTTTGCTAAAATATATAGGCTTATGTCATTTTTTATTTACTTTAACTTAATTAATATAAAGTGACATTATCACTTAAAAGTGGATAAATGGGGTCCCAAAATCTATCCAAAGATTCCCATGGTCGAACATGTATCACCCAATAGGGTTAGGACACATTTTAGGGTAAATTAATATTATTATAATATTATTTTGTTACCCTTATTTACCGGATTTACCCTTTAACCATGGTAAATAAAATATTTACCGAGGTAATTATTCAAAATGTCTAAAAATAAGAGTTACCTATTTACATAATTTGGACATCCTGGTTCCAAATATGGAATCAATTTTTCCAAATTCAGAACACAGAAGTGGCAGAAATTAATTTAAAATTAATTCCCGCTGTTAAAACAAAAAGCATGTTTTTAAGAAATAATAACACTCAAAAAATTGACACTTGTTTATGTCCGTTTTAAATGTGAAATTATGTCCAATGACCAAAATTGTATTAAATAGTAAAAATATATTCTAAATTTACTTTTTAACCACTCAAATTCACAATTTATCACTACTAATTATTTCAATTAAAAAAGTTGTTTTTAATAAAAATTTAGTAATTTTCACTATTCATAAAAATATGAAAGTTATCCGAAAAGTACCAAAATTTCACCCTAGGAAAATTTTGATATTATAAATCCAAAAATTAAGTCCATTTTTAATGATAAAATGTATAAAATTTCAAAAAGTTGGTAATACTATTCATAACGGTTGGTTATATTAGTTGTGGTGTGTGTTAGAACTTGAAGTTGCGTACAACACACGCTACTGTATTATTTTGTGAGATGCGTACTGTGGAATCTTGGGGTTTTACATATAATTATTTTATAAATATCATATATATACTTTATATCTACCATCATACCCAACTGTGAAATGTGAAAATGGAAAAAATGAATGACATTGGTTCGTAAGGCAGTAATCCACTGCATAAATGATTGATGATTCCTAACCCATTTGATGGAAGTGGATATTTTATTAGTTAAAACATAATAATATATCAATATATATAAGATAAATATTTTATTATATCATTATTTTCAAGTAATAATTGAAGGGGTGAATAAAAATAAAATAAAAATGCTCGTTGAAGAACATTACCTCTTATTCAGGTATTCTCCATGGGATTGCACCAATTCCTTCCTAGGTTTGATTTATTCCTACTATATAGATTATAAGATAAGGGGAGGGATTTTGGGAATTTAATTGGGTAGGTAATTTCATAATGAAAACAGATTTAAGGTGTGAATAAAACTGGAGAGGGTGGCCTTTTTAAAATTAAGGTGAATGGTGCAATTGGATTTTTTTTAAAACATTCAATCATACCCACATTTTTATCTTTCAAAAAACCTCAACATTGGTCCATTTTTGAACCTTGAAGAATATTTCAGAAAATATTTCCATATATATGGGTTTCAATTGTTTTAATGTCATTTTTAACACATAATATATTAGTTTAACCCCCCCCCCCCCAATCCATCAGTTTTTTCCAAAACTATGTTAATTAACTTTTAAGGTTTTTACAATTCATTATGATAAAAAATTAAGTTTAAATTTTTTATATATTATAAATTTTTCTTATTAAATATATGGAATCAATTTTTATTAAATCAATTAATATAATTTTTAGTAATTAATTTAAAATTAATCTCACAAACATGACGACATAGCGTGTTTTCAAGGAGAAAATGTTCCAAACATTACATAATTTTCAGATCGTTATTAAGAATAAAAATAATTTTTATTACTTAAATATGAATAATGATATTAAATGGAAATAATTTATCATTAAAAGAAATTAAACATAAAATTTTTCATTAATATTAATTTAAATGGAAATGCAATTTTCTAATAAAATTCAGTAGTTTTCACTATTAATAAAAAAATGAAACATTTCATAAAAATCCAAAAAAATCAAAAAAATATAATTTTGATATTTAGATTTAATAATTTATTTTTATTTTTATTTTTTTATACAATCATTTTGAATTATGTTGGAAAAAAACACCTCAACCGTCTTATTGAAAAAATCTGTTTTCAGAAAACATTTCCGTTTATTTTGAATGGTTCTAATTTTATGTCTAATAATTATATGTCCATTTTATTTATTTATTAATGATTTAACCCATATAATTTTAATAATTTATTCATACATTCAAATTTATTGACTATTTTAAAATAGAAATGTTTAAAAAATAATATTCTAATAAAGTATCGTGTTTTGTTCAATCATAGTGTTAAATGAATTGAAAGGTATCTAGGAGATGTAATTTATTTTAAAAACAACTATCATAAAGTTTCGGGATGTTTTATTAACATATAATCAAGGTGTTTCATTTTTTACATGCTATCAAATATAAAATTCTAATTTTAAGATCGTATAGTGTTACATTGTTTCCCCTTAATTGAATTGCATCCTCAAAATTTAATATTGATCTCGATAATCAATGGTTTTTCATTTTAAAATAATTATTTTTTTAAAATCACATTATAAAAATGATAACTAAAACTATCATGACACAACCCACAGGGGTCCAAACCGTGACTACCCTAAACATGCCTCTATTGGGATAGGGGCTGGCGACTTGTGCCATGTAGGCATATCCCACAAATGGGATTCATTAGCCTAATGTACCTATACAAATGCACATATATCCAAGAAACACAATGCATAAATGTAAAACAAATAAAATTAATTCATTAATATATCTATAATCCCATAATAAGAGTATCAAAAAAATTTACTAAAGGTGAAAAATGGGCCAAATACAATCCCAACCAACAAACTATAAAGGGTCAAAAATTCTACAAGGGAGATGAATATGATAAAATTCAAACTTCCAGAAAACACCTTGGTCTATGTATCTCATACTATATTCCACCTTCTGTGAGTAATCCTAGGACAATGTGAAATATGTCATCGTATGAATATGACATGACACGTGTGGTCAGTAACCTTATAGTGGTGAGTATAACAATACCCTTTAGGACACTTTGGATAAACTATAGAAAAATATTTAAGTATATTTTTTTCAATAAAAGGATTTAAAGATAAACTTATAAGAGAAAATAACTATATTTACTCTATAAGAACACTTCACAACTATGGGGAAAAAATCAACTACCAGCCACATGATTGCATTCAAAGAAATGCCTATTCTAGGATAGTCGACTCCTCTGTCCTTGTAATCACCGAATAATCACATTGAATTGGTATAGGTTATTGGACCCTTCTTATGAATTATCACAGGTATTAGAATACCCATAATAAGATAGGGATCACATCCAGAACTAATGGGGGACACAATGAACCCAATATGGATTAACATGGTATATAGGGTATTTTATTCCAATTATACCAAAAACCATTACCTATAAAACATTCTAGATGGAGGATCAACACCCAGCTAAAGGAGGTTATAAAGACTCTTTGAACCCCACCTATGGAATAAAAATGACTAAGTTTCTCACTCCAATCTTATAGAGGGATTCCATAAACTCTATTTGGGATTCATCATCTATAGGGGATCACAATCCATAGATAATTATGTAGTTATTCTTTATACACTTTAGGATATGGATTAATGGGAAAATTAATCTACCAATTCTAGTATGAAGAGAAGATTTCAAGATTTTCAAGTTATCTTTAAGTTTGCACACAATGTGTGAGTTAATTACACTATGTTCCTTACTCAAACAGGATCTTCCAATGTGTTAATACCTCACACAACTTGTAATCATCAACATATGTGGTCTTTGAGTGAAACACATGATGTGTAGAGGTCTATTGACACCATTCCCATGTCTTATGTCCATGACCTTTTATAAGTGGTCGTGATGTGTACCCCAAGCCATGTCCTTGTCCGATTACCCAGTGTTCCCATGTTTATATGCTTCGAAATATCTCCATGAATCCTATAAGGTATATGTCAATTTTTCATGGTGGTATCACACAATGTATGGCCAATTCACACAACGTGTGATATTTAAGTCCAACCTAAACCCTAGCACTGAATCCAGGGGGTCACACATGGCATGTAATCCTGAATTAAATTGATTGTATATCTTTATTTTCTAGATCCAATGAGATCATCCTATATGTCATTTGGTAAATCAGCAGAGCTAAGTTCCTCATCATAACCTATTAATATAGGGTTGGCTGGTTCTTTCCATCATTGATCAATTGAATATAGACTCAAATCCACTTAGAAAAAACTGCATCAATCCCGACTTCATTTTATATCAATCCTTCAAATCCATCTGATTCAACTCTAACTATAATCCTCTATCAGCGCACCTCAATCTCACCCTTGATCACAAATATTATCCATTGTATTGACCTATTACACCAATTAACAGCTATAAAATGACTGAATACTAGGTATTTACTTGAATCATAGTCCAATGGAAATTTTGACGATGATTATATAAAAAATGGGAAGAAAACCATAATACATAATATATTAGGAACAAACCTATACCTCTATTCATTTGGCCTTGATCAATTATCATATAATTGAAAAATGAAGAGATAAATATAAACAAAAAACAATAATCCATCAATTTAAATATACATATTATACATATTTAAATTCCCTTTATGGAATTGATTATCATTTTTTTGGGATTAAATAATGGGATAAAAATTGAAAATCAACATCCTACCAAGAGTTTGGATCGATAATAAATGATAAATGGTTCCATTATTCTATAATTGATGAGATCCATGAAAAATGTTTGTACAATAATCCTCGATTTGTTCCTGATCCATCATTATTCTCTAAGAATGCACTCCTCCAATGGGATCTAGGCCTCTAGATTTTAGTGGATAAATAATAGATAAAATCTAATACCATATATTTATAGACCACTCAGTTCCAAAATAAAAAAAAATATTTAGTTTATTTATTAGTTTTATTTTCACCCACAATAACTTCTTCACAAACACCTTGTACTGAAAAAGGTTATGTCTTTCCTACTGTAAAAACTTCATTCAAAACTCAATGGTTCCCTCAGATATCTAATACATGCCCCATTTTATATTCATTCCACATTTAATAAAATTTGAGAATTCATGACATCAAATATATGTAATATACTTCAATCATATATTTCGGTAACACTGAGCCTCAGAATCACATCCTGTCTCAACCCCTGGTGTCCAAAATCTTCCATATAATATCCAAAAATAAGACATAGAAAATAAGAGTAATTAAAAAAAGATCATCTTGATAGGAGAGGTAGGGATACCTGATGATGACACAGAATAATCACAAAACTAGGTTTCCAAGTAATAGAACATATGCGGGAAATTATAATAAGGACATATAGAAGATAATTAACACCCAAATACTGATGGGGATTTTAGATAACAATGATAACAAGAAAGCGGGTTATCTAGATAATTTTAATGACCAAAAATCCATAAAACATAAAAGTGTGAAAATGTTCATTAATATCCTATAAAATGGTGATATTATGACAAAATTTATTTCAGGATCCCTTTCTTAGAGATACTAAATATTATTACTCTATAATAATATAAGAAAACAAACGTACAAGATATATTTTTATTCTAAAGGAATAATTTTTTTTATTTTATAATTCTCTAATTAATTTCATACAATTAGAAAGGAATATTCAAAAATGAAATTTTTTCCCTGATTTACTAAAAATCACATTTAATGGATCATAATACCCATAACAGAGTCCCAACCCATTCCTTCGATATCTATTTATTATTATAAGAAATATTTCATTTAGGTTATCCAATATTAATATATATTTATATGGTGAAGTAATACATTAATCTCTAAAACCACATCCAATGAATAACATAAACTATTTCCCAAATGGTTAACCTTTTGAAGCTTTGAAGGGATCAAGATGAAAACCATTACAAGGAATCATAATAAATTTCCAAAATCAATTTCACATTAATATCCCAAAAAACATGAATTAACATTTAACCATCACATACCAAACATGTGAATACCTTCATCATGTATTTTCATCAAACAAGTTAATAACAACAATTACCATAAAATGCTATTGGAAACATGAATTCTTTTATATTCTTGAAAAAAAACATTGACTAATTGATATATTACTTAAAAAAATTTTTTAAATTCATTAATTATAGAACAACCCACGTTATCAATGAATCATCATTATGTTCCAAGATAGTATATACTATCTAATTTACTTTATCCATATCAATCACCTCTACATCCCAAAATCCTTACCTCAATATCACTAAATTATTATGGTTTATCATTAATTCATTTATATGTTATCCATGAAATTCAATATGTTTTTAAATAACTTTCTTGTTCATTGATATCATTCAACATCTGATTCCAAATACAAAACGAAAAAAAATTTATGTACAATCCTAACACATTTTATAATTCTCATAACCATTAACAATTGATAACATTCTAAAATGGAAAAATTATTAAATTTAAACACAAGGTCATTAACCATTTCACATAAGTTATATCATTTAATGAATCTTAAACTTGATACATTAGGTCCTCCATAGTTATATTTCCTTAATGTTTGGGTAATTAATTTGTGCACATCCCATCACCATACAGTTAAAGAATTGTATATTGGAAAAAAATTCACCCACATAATCACATGCATGTGGAAGATTCTCTTTTCACTAGTAAAAAATCCCATAAATTTTATGCATGAACTAGGGCCATTCATTCCATAATTATATCATGTGGTAACATTTTTCTTTCCCTTATTCCCATTATCCAAATTTTTCCCTACAGTCCTACTCTTATTTTTCTTCCCTTAGAAGACATAATAAATAGAGAATTATTTTTCTATATTGTTACCATTTGGTAATATGTAATCATCTGATGATAATGTTTAACATAATAGTTCTATTGGAATGATTGGATTAATTCATTAAATAAATGATCATTATTACTCTTTGGACTATATGCCTTATTTTGGTTCCCATTATTTATGCTAGTAACCATTTCTAAATGATGGAATACATTATATTAGATAATATAAAAAAGAAAAATAATGTATAATCCCAAAACTATTGAAATAGATAATGTAAATTTAGAAAATTATTCTGAGCTAATCTAATAATCATACACATGGTTTCATTTGGGAAATCCCTATTTTCAAATCATTTATAATTGTTTGGAAAATAAAATGTGAATAATAATAATAAAATTATCAAAGAGTGTCAAACATGGTATGATTCAAGGAATTTTTTCATAAAATTGGTTATGATAATGTGAATCCTAATACACCCTTTTTTAAGTTATAACTCCTAGGAATTTATGTTCTAGAACTCGATATAAATTTATTATCCACACAGGGATTTATTTCTAGGAAAAACTACATAGTGCCTTCCTTAAAAAAACATATAATTTTTATACAAACATATCCAAAAATTATATAATAGGGTTATATTCAAAAATAAATGTTTTTATTAATCTAGATTCCATGGTTTCTAGTAAACATATATTGTTACCAACTATAATGACCCCAACTAAAATAACCAAGAGCCCTTTTCTACATGATTACATTATCAAAAATAGAATGAATAAAATCCCAAATGACCAATTATATTAACAGATTTAGAGAACCAGATACATACAAGATACCAATCTAACATTCATAATAAAAATAAAACATAATAATTAACAAATGAAGAAAAACTATATCCTTTAAAACACATTAATATATTCTTTTTTAATATCCTTGGTAAAGAAAACAAAACAATGTTGATCTTAAATGCTCAGTAAGGGTTGCATGTAATAGAAGATATCATGAATCAATAATAACAATAAACATGGAAAGGTAAATAACCAAACACACATTTCATTTAAATAACTATATAATCATGGTAGGATGAGGAATAATCAATGTGGAATGATAAAGAAAAAAAACAAATTTTATTTAATCAATAAACCGAGAATAAATTTTATCCATAGATACTTTCATGGTGAAAATATCATGGATAACAATAATAATAGGATTATTAATGATAGAAATTAATTATTATTAGATGTCATTTTTTCCCAAAAGATGAAACATTTACCAAAAAGATCTATCCTCAAAGAAATTTAAAACTACTGAGTGAAAACCTATAAGGTTTGGCCAACTAATTCACCCCATGGGAAAACTAATGCAGAAAGGGCCTATTTAATACTGAGCCCTACCAATTTCATTCATTCTCAAACCATTACTCATATATTTAATAATCAATTTAATTTATAAATAATTTTCCTTATCATCAAGTATCTTTATTGAGTATAAGACACAAATTTATTAGTATTTACTAAGTTAATAAAATTAAATTAAAATGAAAAAACATATGTAATAATATTATATAGTTTAAGATATAATAATATCCATCACCCATGAGTATGGATATTTAGGGTAAATGTAATGTCCAATGAAAATGACCACAATAAAGTGATTTTTTGAAGATAAAGTAATAATCACAAAAGAAAGTGAGATTTCACAATAACTTTTACCACTGAGTAATTATCATGTTAATTACTATTTGATGAAATAATTTAAAATGAAACATAAAATACCATGAATTAGGGATACATAATGATATTTCATTTCAAAGGGTAGAATATATGCCATATAAAATAAATTATGTGTTTAAAATTATAATACAACTCAATAAAGGGAAATTGAGATGAAGTCCCTTAATTATTTACTTCCTTTGGATGAATGTACTTTAACCACAATTATTGTCATTTTCAAAATCTTATTAACATATATAAAAACCATAGTTTAATATATTATTATTTTATAAACTTTTATCACCCATTCGTTAATAATCATTCCTTATTTTCATTATTTCTAGTGTATATTCCATTGCATTAACGTTCATCCTTTTTCAGAAATGTTCTAGTTCATGTGCATATTATATAGTTTCATTATATATAGAATAACAGTCAGGGAATATTTATCATATCTATATGTTAATTATAATTCTAAGACTAATCATTAATGAATGTTTTTATAAATGAAGTATATTATGTTCATGGAGACCATTGGTTGTAAGAACGAATGAGTAACATTTCTATTTTTTAGTAGTCATTATGGTACAAAGGTAAGTAATATATTTTATATCCAAGGTGTTCATAATACCATAAATGCTAATTTATTTTTTAAATATAATTATATATTTAATCCATGTGGTGTGTTAATGAAAATAGAGTTACATCATTTACTGAATGTGATGGTCCACAAATCCATAAATGGCGTAAACATCTTTCATATAGTGTAAATGAATGAAAGAAGATAATATCTGTTAAATTTTTATAATAATAAAATAATTATTTTATTTATATGACTTATAATCATTAACTTTATCCTTATCATCATACATATAAAGTTTTTTTGAAATGTGAATAACATTACTTCGTGAGGAGGTAGTCTTCTGCACACCCGAGCAATGCTATACTATTCCCTAGAAAATAGAAATTAAAAAATTATATATGATATAATGACCCTAGAGATATGAATATATTATAAATATAATATATATAGTATAAATCCATCATCTTACCCAAAAATGAATGGTTGTAATGCAAAAATTAATGACATGTGTTTGTCATATGATAGTTTGTCGTACAAATGAATGATGATTTCAAAACCCAATTGATGTAAGTGGAGGTGGTTACATGTAATTACCTCAACATAATAGAATATCATTATATTTAAGGTAAATATATTATTATATCATCATTTTTAATAATTATAAAAGTGGGTGGAGAAAAAATAAACTAAAACCACTCGTTCTTAAACATTGCTTCTTCTTTGGGTATCATCCTTAGGATTGAACTAATACCTTATAAGTTAGTATTTAAAACTAAAATAACAATTCTAGGATGATAAGAGGTAAATTAAGGAGTTATGTTCATAGGTATTGGCCAATCCAATATGGTTTTATGGTGTGATTATATGAGAATATTGGGTGGTCTTTTATAAGTGAATTGAGTGTCACACTCGTTATTCTTTTAATGAATTAAATAATACCCATGTTTTCATCATGAAACTAGCCTATAAATGGTTAATTAGTAAAAATATACTATAAAAGGTTGAAATATGTCCATCCAATGGGTGATAAAAAATTTATTAGGTCATTTTAACCCTTATCTCTTTAATTTAACCCCTAGTAAATCAATTCTTACCTTAACCACTATAGTAAATTTTGTTTCACTATAAATTTTTGAAAAACAAATTATGATATATTAATAATAATTTTTATTAAAAACATGGAATCCATTTTTTCACATTTAATTCATTGATGTGTAAAATTTTAAATTTAAATTAATCTTCTAGACATGGTGATAAGATGGTTTTCAAAGAGAAAATGTTCAAATGTTTCCAATTTTCATTTATATCAAATTTCAATATTAAAATGATTAAAATGACATAAATTAGATTAATTTATATATAATTTAAATTGAATTTTAAATAAAATTTAACATTATTAATAATTTAATCAAAAAAGGTATTTTTAGATATGATTCATTATTTTCCATAATTACTCAAAAAATAAAACTTTTCAAAAACGTACAAGTAATTCACCTTATGATAATTTTCATATATTCATTTAAAAAATCAATTCTATTTTAGAAATAAAATTTTCATAATATGTTAAAACTTAATTTTATAATATTTTTCCAGAGCATGACAAAACTACCTTATTACAAATAATACCTTTTTTGAGAAAACATTTATATTTCATTCAGATGGTTGTAATTTTATCACTAATTAATAGTTATAAATTTTATTTATTTGAAATTTTCTTAAATAATATGTTTTTTAGAATTTTGTTAGAACTATTCATAAACTCAAATTTAATGACTATGATATTATGATAATTATTAAATAATAATAATTTAAAAATGTATCACCTTTTATCAATCCTGATGTTCCGTGATTTGAAAAATATCATGGAAATTAGATTTATTTAAAAAACAAATATATATTAAATTCTCGGGATGTTGTATTACCTTATACGCTTTTTTGTTTCATGTCATACAGCCTAACAAATATGATATTCATATTTCAAAATCATGGGGTGTTACACCTCATTTATTGTGGTTTTAAGAAATTTATTAACTTATAACAGAATCATATTAATATTTATAGTATCTTATATTAATATTTAATAACTTTTTATCACCCTTTCATTAATAATTATTCATTATTAAAATTATTTCTAGTGATACATAACTAGTTTCCTCATGCATGTTTTAACCTGAATGTTCAGGTTATTGAAAAATTATTATACATAGTAATATACATAATATAATAAATATAATTTATTATATAGGTAAATTTTATAATAATTATTTAAATTTTTATCTGGATAATGGATCACATCACTTTGTGGAAATGGTATTTCATATGTACATACAGGAGACATTATCATTTCCTTATTGGTTGAAAGGGTAAGTAAGTGTGTGATATATTAATTTTATATGATCATTATCATCTCATATATATCACATTAATTAATTAAATTTATTAATATTAAATTACATGTAAAGGGTAAGCAAAAAAACGAATCACATCACTTCATGAGGTGGTGTTCTACCATAGACATGTGTGATATTATCATATATGATACAACATGTAAAGGTAGAAGGTAGATATGATATTATAAATCCAAATATCTAAAAATATCAGAAATATTATTTGTAAAAATTAAATCCATCAATATATAAATTCATGAGATGTGTTTATGGAAAATGAGTTACATTAGTTCGGGAGGTGGTAGTCCGCGATACACATGATCTGCGATTTCTTTTTCAATTTGACAGAGGAGGAGATAGATATAGGTTATTCACTTGACATAATAAAATCTCAGTATGTGGTAGATATTTTTTTAATTATAATGTTATATTTTAATAATATTTTAGGGAGGTTTATGAAGAAATAAAATAAAAATTCTCATTTAAGAACATTACGTCTTATTTGGAAAACATAATTGTGTTTTCCTCAAAGAATTCATATTTTTATTTATTATTAAAAATAGGGATCTGGGATGTTTAGAAATGTGAAAATTTTTTATATGAAAAGGTATTGTGTTATCCTAATTTCATTTGAAGTTCGAAGTGGGGAGTAGAGTGTGTTTCCTTTCATGAGTGGGGGAGAAGATACACATGGATGTTTTGAAAATATTCAATTACACCGTCATTTTTATAATTCCAAAATCCTAAAAAATAGATAGTTTTTATCATTATAGGTCATAATGTATATATATAAACATAATATTGGTTTTTACAAGTTTTAGGTCACTTTTACACCTTATCCTATTAGTGTAAGCCAAGGTAAATCAATTTATAAATTAACGTAAAATATTATTTTTACAGATTTTAATATTTTTAATAGTAATAATGAATTTTAAATTATTAGATAACATATATTATTATTATTCCGTAAATTTAATCAATGTATTAAAATTAATTTAAATTATTGGGAACAAGAAAATTTTAAAATTACACCCACAAACATGATAAAAAAGTACGTTTTTTATGTAAAAATTCTCATTAGTATAGAATATTTTCATTTTCATATTCAATATTAAATTTATTATAATGACCAAAAGAAGTTTAATTTTAATATAATTTAAATTATATTACTTTAAAACAAAATAAAAACTAAATTTAACTTTTTAAATAATTGAAACAAATTGAATTTTTCATTAAATATTTGTGTTTTTCACTATTAATCCAAAAATGTGACATTGTATAAAAATTCAAAAAAAAATAACCTTAATATAAATTTGTTAATAATATTTTAAAATTACTTATACTTTTATAAAATTCATTTCATTAAAATGGTAAAATTAAATTTTAAATTATATGTGCAAAGAGTACCTAAACCAACTTTCAGAAAAAAAACATATTTTCAAAAAACAAATCTTTTCCTTTCAAATGAATATTATTTTTATTATAATAAATATATATACAATAATTTTGTTCATATATTTGTAAGAAATATAATTTTAATAATTTATTTGTTACAATTCATACCTACAAACTTAACGATTAGATTATAATGGTCATGTTTTAAATAGTAATAGTTTAATAGAATATTATTTTTGGTTAAACACAATGTTGTGTATATCACAATCTATTAGAGAGATTATATTTATTAAAAATAAATATATCATAAATTATATTGGATTTATAATTGTCTCGTATTTCATATACACTATGGAAAATTATTTTATTATTTACAAATTTCATGGTGATATAGAAATCAAACACAATATTGAGAATATATTAAAAATAATAAATGTTTTCATTCCTCCCAGATAATAATAATTTTTTCCTAGAACTTTCATCACTCCATTAAAAAATAGGGATATATTTTCCTCATCATATCCATAGATTTCCACATTTATTATTTGAATTTATGATTCCTCCATAGAATGTTAAACAAGATTGTGGTATTTTTTCACATTATATATATGATCAACAATCTATACTAGAAGTTCATAATAATAAAGTTAATTCCCCTATTTTATTACATTTAAATTGTTTACATATAATGTATTAGAAATTTTACTTGTTAAAATAGATACATGGAATGTATCATTAGCTTATAAGAGGTTCAGTATAAGTACTATAAGATAAGAAACTATTTCTACTTGACCACGAAACAAAATGCCATCATTGTATCCAAGGTAACATCTTCTGATTGATTCAATAAATCGTAAAATTATCCCATGTAGTTATCGATTATAATAATAGCATTCAAACATAAATATGTAGTTCACATTTGTAGTTATTAATATAACTCTTATATCAAATCTTAGCTACTCTAATGTGTTATCAAATTATCTTCTAGAATTTGAATAGTTCCTCATATTGACCACATATCTGATGAAAATATGTAGTGATAATGATTTACTTATTAATAAAAAAATTAGTATTTTATGAGGGTATCCAAGTTATCCTCAATTATTAATTAGGCATGATTGGTAGAGGTACTATATCTGACCAAACACATTCAATAATTTTTAATTCGGTGAGTTTATTAAGATCGAAATATTCCTTGATAAAAAATGTGCTGAATGTGTAAGAAGATTAACGAGAAAAAATTTAATAATAGAAGATAGAAATATTATGGAGTCAAATGAGGAAATATAAAGTTATTTATTACATTTACATATAGGTAATGGAAATTATTTCATCATTCCCTTATACATTTAATGTTAATCCTTTATATCCTTAATTATCAAAAATTGTTATGTATACTCCAGAATAATTTTCAAGATTTTTTTGTAGAAGAAATTAACATTGAGATATATATAAATATTTATACTTCTTGGATGGATAAATAATGAGGACTTATGGACTTCATCGAAATTGTATTTCTCTAATTTTATTTTTCTCATAACATGTAATCAGATCATGAACATGATTATTCCATTACTGTCATAAGAGATATTTAAAAAGTTCCATTCCATCATTTATAGCTCTAAATAATGTTCATGTTCCTCTTCAAACGTCAAATAAATGGATAGTTGGTCAATAATCTCATTAAGATAGGAATTATCCATCTCCATAATAATTTCAAAATCAAACCAATTAATATTCCTACATATTGGATCTCATTCAAACATAATCATGGAAAATCAAGCATAGTCCTTCTAACCCAAATCCTTATATATCTTCTTCACCATATTAGGGTGGTAAAGTATTGTGATGTTATGATATTTAGTCAACTCTAAATATCTCCTGTGAATCATTTTTAATAGGTTCTTTGTGAATTTATAATTTAATCTTTTATGATCTATTAATATATCACTCTTTTTAATATAATAATAATGAATAAATATTTCCAAATAAAAAAATTATTCTTCCAACTCTAACTAATGATATTGGTAATTTTTATCATCACCCTTTAATTATAATAAAGAATATATTATGAACATGTCATTCTAAATGAGTAACCATCCTAGTCGCTCCTTTGACATATCACTATAAATCAAAACCCATCCACCACTCTTCAGGATTGTAAGAATAAGTGAACTAACCAACATTGTATGAAACACCATAATATTTACATCACATTTCATGGTTAAATGTTACATGGATCGATTATATGTTAACATAGATATTTTATTTGATAACTATGGGAACTTTCTCCTAAATAATCAATAATATCTATCAAATCCATGAATTATATGGATATCAGTCCAAAAAATTTCTAGAACAATGTTCAATAACATCCAACATTAGTGGATCAAAGTATATATCTCGTAT
This sequence comes from Viscum album, assembly GCA_963277665.1. Taxonomy (NCBI): domain Eukaryota; kingdom Viridiplantae; phylum Streptophyta; class Magnoliopsida; order Santalales; family Viscaceae; genus Viscum; species Viscum album. Next base: position 1,554,133,183 of record OY728141.1, read on the forward strand.
ATTAATTATTTTACCCATATATGATATAATATTTATGAATAATTCCCACTTTATGTGTTTGATAAACAACATATCCATTTATATAGTCATTAATGTAATCCTAAAATGATCTTCATAATCATCATTATGCTTTGATTATAATATAACATCATCCATAAAGACTACCAAAAACAAATTAATGTAATATTTGAAGACTCTATTCATTACAAGTATGATGATAATAGGGATATTGGTATTTCAAAATGGCCTCAATAAAAATTTATAGTGTCGAAACCTAGAACTAAAGGGTGTCTTGGTTGTATCATTTCCTTTGACCCATAACTGATGATATTAAGATCATATGTTAATCATTGAAATTTTAAGCCTAAAGTTTATCCAAAAATTCATCAATATAAGTAATTCGACACTATTTACTTATAGTGTCATTTTATGGTCTTTTTAATCAATGAAAAGACGTATTAGGTCATAGTTATTTATAATAAAAATAATATGTGCACCCCATGGTGACAGACTAGGTCATATGAATCCCTTTTCTAGATTTTCCTCATGTTTCTTCTTTAATTCCCACAACTCAATTAGAGATATTCAATAAATATCATTTAATAAATGAATAAAAATATTTATAACATCAATTTAATACTAAAATTCAACATTTGAAATTTAAAAATTAAACTATCTATAAAATAAATCATTGTATTTAAGAATAATATTCATAACATTAATGGTGATCATTTGTTCAAATCATTCATCATTGCTATTAAACATAACGTTAATTAATCAATGTTTATCCCCTGATAGGGTCAAAATAGTTGTGTAGTGAGGCTCATTATTTTGTACTAGATAATTCTAAAGGTAATCCTGATGCGCATTTTTAATATTTATTACCCCTAGGTAAATCAATTCAAGAACCACATCCTCATGTACTATCTTGATTGGGATGTATTTCTATGAAAATAATAAAATAATTAACTTATAAAAACATTAGTATTATATTTTATACATATCCTTAATTATTATTATATGGTTGGGTTTCATAGTCAATTATTTTCTAAATCTAATTCCCAATTTTTATAATACATTTCAAAGTACACCAATAGTAATGACCCCGAACCTAGTAGATGAGAGGCTGTGGTTAAATTATTAAGTTTTTATAAGATATAGGGATTATCATCCTAGAGTAATGAATAATTTAGTATTATTTTTATACTATATAAATTCATGAAATTCACCTTACAATTTAAAACAATAAATACACAATGTTTTTTCATTGATAACGCCATTATTTCTCATAGTTTATCCCTATATAACAATCAAAAAACTCTTCCTGGTATCCTAGATAAAATTAAACAAATGAAAAAGGTGAGCTCAAATGATCGTTATGGGTAAGAATACAATAGAATATATCATTAATAAATATTCATAATAAATATTTAAAGGTAAAAAACTATATCTCATTCTATTTAATCAATAAAAGATTCATAATATGGAAGAAATAAATGATAGTCATGAAAATCCATTTAAATAATCAAATAAACTTCAAACATATCCATGGATATTAAAACAAATAGAATAATTATATTTACACTAATAACAATACACATAATGGTTAAATGCATAATTTATATCATCTGAAACATATTTTCAAGACCTATAAAAATAATATTTAAAATTATGGGTTGATACCCATCTAATTTGCTTACTGGTTTTTCTCATAACACATGTTTATACATCAATGGTCTCTCTATAACCATGACCCAAACAACACATACTGCGTATAATGAATTACTAGTATGAAATGGTTGAAACATAATCAATAAAATCCTTTTTATTGAAATAAAAACATAGAAAATGTTAATTCTTACCCCCAATATAATTAATTTAATCATAATCCATCCATAGTAATATGGTTACTCGTAATAAAATTGTACATCTTGCATCAAAGTGATAATAAACCATCAAATTAATTATTAATTGTGATTTTAGTTAGAAATATCATCAAATTTTAATAATTACCAGAAATAAATGATATCATTATTTAATATATATGCCATAATAGTCTCGTAGATAGTATTTTTTATCAAGTCAACCTTTTCACATTGAAAATATATTTATTAAAACAAAAAGAGAAAAAATATTTGTAAAATTATTTTCATTGAAAATAACAAATGAAATTTAACATTTATTCTTGAATACATTTAGTGGTCATCATAGAAATAAATTATTTTAATGTCCTACACATTAAAATAAAAATTCATTTAACTTTTTGAGTAAAATAAAAATGTTCTTTTTTGGAAAAAAAACATTTATATTCATTTCAAATAAAAAAGTATATAGAAAAAATGGTTAGGATTTTCTATAACAAATAAAATTTAAATGGACTAAAATTTTATTGAAATCAATATAAGAAAATACATATTTACATGAAAAAGTATATACGATCGAAGAGAAACATAATTATAGATTTTCATAAAAACAGATTTCTCAATAATACTATTTAATAAAGAGTGAAAAAATGGTACTATTATTTTAATTGTTCTATAATAACTATTTGATAATAAAATAGATTGGTTTGATGATATAAATAAAAAATAATTCCCCCAAGGTAGACTTAAACTAAACAATCTTGAGTAATGTTGAGATTTTGAAATAAACCCTTACTACATGGGTAAACGTTGAACCATAATCCTCATAAAAGAAATAACATCAAATTAAACATTAAATTAAATTCAAATAACTATATAAATTATATAACAGATCAAATAGAGGATTATATGGACTACAAAATGTAATAATTGGTGAATATGGTGTTTTTAAAATAGATGTAAATGTGATACAATTAACCTATATATCTTGATATAATTCTAACATATGTGTCCAGACATCATATATAATAAATATAAGTTTATTATATGTTGATTCAATAAGTTTCCTTATTAAATTTCCATTACTTTATGTTTTGAAAGTCATAAACACATTTTCATAAGGAATATTATCTTTCTCTAAGTAACTATCACTTAATGAAAATTTTACTTTTCAAAGATTGGTTTTGAAATTACCCATGGTTTTCCATGTCTTACCAAGTGTTTTCCTAAACCATGTCTAACCATATTTTTCTTAAGTTAAAAATTGGATACTTATCTAACTCTGAATATTACAGTTCTATAGAATCTTATTCTACCAGAATTGTGACTCCGATAAATTTTGAAATTAGACTCTGATTTCTCCTAAAATCAAACTACAATATATTCTAAAATCAGACTTCGATTTATCTATTAATTAGACTCTAATTTCTCATGAAATCAGACACTGATTTATACTGAAATTGGAGTCTGATTCATCCTAAAATTAGTCTATGATTTATCCTGAAATCATTCTCCGATTTCTTCTAAAAGAAAACTCCCATTTCTCCTAAAATAAGACTCCCATTTCTCATGATATGAGACTCTGATTTCCCCTAAAATCAGACTCTGATTTCTCCTAAAATCATACATTTATTTCTCCTAGAATTAGACTCCAATTTCTTTTGAAATTAGACTCTAATTTTTCCTGAAATAAGAATCTATTTTCTTCTAAAATCAAACTCTAATTGTTTATGAAATCAAACTCTGTTTTATCCTAAAATAAGTATTTTATTTCTCCTGAATTCAGAATCCCATTTAACATGAAATCGGATTCTGAATTCATTATAAATAAATTTTCTAATTAATCACAATTCAGACTCTAACAATCCATTTTTTTTAGAATCTGATTGTCAATATTTCTAGACACTATTTTTCGATATATTAATATTATAATTCTATTATTTTCTTATGGTTACCTAATTTACTTAAAGTAATTCTTCATGTTATTAGATTATAAACATGTTAATGTTTCTTAAGGATGTTAATGTTTCTTAAGAATTAAAATGTTTCCCATGTTTTCTTATATAAAATGATGTCATACAATCTGTTTTTAACTAACTATTGGATGAGTGAAATGTGTACAGGTCCCCCCAAAATTTAAGAAAAAATATGGCTATTGGAGGAGGAATTCAACTGTTGGATTCCATGTATATAAATACCCATCCATTTCAATGTTCGTGGTAAAATGTTCATGTAGAAATCTTATGTTTTGTGAGAGATTTGCTCGATCTGTCTTGTGAGAATGTTGTGAACAACTTGTTCAAGATTAGAACATCTTATTCAACTTTCCTAGTGACAATCTGATTATTACAGATCAATTGAGGGTTTTTAGTGATAGGATGACAGTGGTACCAATCACCTTAAAGATTGAGGGCTTGTTGGGATAGCAAAATAGATTCTGATCTTCTTATCGAGGGCTTACCCTGGTGTGGGTAAGATAGAACTTCTTGAAAGTATAAATCAAGGGTCATTTATCCAAGTTTGTTGGATACCTTTTTTTGGGATAAAATATTTCTTATAATTGTTTTATTACTTTTATTACAAGTTTTATTTTCACTGGATTTTTTTAAAGAAAGAAAGTATAACATTCTAATACTTTCTTATACTTGTATACTTCAATATAAATAAGATTATATATGCTTTGAGGTAGAATCATTCCCTAAGTAAACTTGTCTTATGTTTCTTTATCAGATCCATCTTATCAGATCTTAAGCGAGTTAATTTCTTTTGTTAAGAACTAAAGAGGGATTATTAATACATCTTGTTTAAAATTTTTAATCATATATTTTATTAGGGATAAAAATTAATGTTTTTATACCAATAATTCACCCCCTCTTGTAATTGAGAAATATACATATATATTTTGACCGAACAATTGGTATCAGAGGAGGTATCTCAAATACTTATACTTTCATATATGTTTTCTTGATCATCATTTCTTACTTAAATTTACTTGTTCATGTCTATAAAAATATTTTATTTATAAATTATTTGTTTATAAACTTTTGATACTAATCTATTTTGTGGAAAATATTTTCTTATATAATGGAAGGAATGAACGTTTGTTCTATAAGAAATATAAATCCCACCAAAACCCAATAATTGGTTAAAATGATTATGAATACTGGAAAGAATGGATGAATACATTTATTATTAACACTAGTGATGATAACATTGTTATGGTAATTGGAGACTATAAGATTTCTGAAAAAGAAATCAGAAAATTCACTAATAAAGAAAAAAATAGAGTATCAACTTAAATTTATTATGTTCTATAATATTTATTATGTTCTATAACCAGGAATATCTACATCTAGATTTCATCATGTGAAGTTTCTAGTAGAATCTGTAAGAAATAAGAAGTTACACATTTTGGAAAATTCAAGGTTTTTGAAACAAGAAGATCTACGATTAGAGTTGAATATCATGGTTTTATTTTTCCTTATTGAGAACTTGTATACAAATTTCAATAAGGTTTATTTCTATTGTCAATATCCTTTAGTCTATGGGTGATAAAGGACTTGATGGTGAGATTCTTGTCGATAAAATAATAGATATTATGCCCAATGAGGGGCAATCAAAAAGAACAACAATTAATGAGAACATAAAAGTTTCAAATATCACTCTTGATAAGTTATTCAGGACTCTTCTACAAAATTAAACCAGAATAATGATAGATGAAAGGAAAAATAAGAAAAAGAATAGTAATGGAGGTGTTTCTTTCACTATTACATGAAATCATATAAAATCCAAGACTCTTGAAAGTGTTACTAGATCAAGAGATAATAAATCTAATGTTATATCTCAATCAAGTGGTAGTGATAATTATAAAAATTAGCTTTTCAATATTACTTGAAGAATTAACAAGATTTTCAGAATGAAAGAAATTCAATACATATAAAAGAAGAAAGAAAGAAAAGATAAGAAAGACTCATAAGTGACTTGTTATAAATTCAATAGGTCAGGTCATATTAGACTAGATTTTTATATGCTCAAAAGGAAAGAAAAAAAGGATAGGCATTTAGAAAGAAACAAAATAAGTACTACAAGTCTAATTCTAGAAATGTATTGAAATCTAATGACACATGGTGATCTAGTGGTGGTGATTATTCTGATGAATTTTGGAATATTTAATCTTCTAGATAGAATAATATTATTCTTATAGCCAATATTCCTTCTAAAAATCAATGTTTCATGACTAAGGTAAATATTTCTGAATCTTTAACCAATATTTCATTAAATGATAATTTTCATAATAAAGATTATTATAATTTTTCTGATGAATAATCATCCTTATCAGAATATAATACATTACCTTCATTTGAATAAATATCTAGGTTTTCAAAGTTACTAGAGAATAAAAATAGTAAGATGAAAAAGAAACATGATAATGAAAATTCTATAATATCCATTTTAATAAAATAAGTATCAAATCTTTCAAAAGAGCTTGATCAGAAAATTTTTCATTTTAAAAATGTTTCCAAAAACCTTAATGAAGTTAATTTCTAGAAGGATCAACTTTATAATGATACTGAAAATTCTATTTACATGAAAAAAAATTAGTAACTAACTCAAATTATAAGGCTAATTACTATAAGGATAAGAATTTTTCATCAGACTAAAATCTGAAATATTTTCCATAAAGAAATTTTTTTCAAATTTCACTCATGGAAAGGAACTTTTTGAAAAAATGTATTCACAACTTTGTCCATTTAGGATTAGTGCTAGATTTGGTTATTATCATTCAAAACATTTTTTAGTCATAACTATATTGTTACACAATGTGAACCTTTTTTCACTAAATTTCAATGGTGTGGGCATTTGGAGAAATTTTGTTCTTTAAATAAAACTCAATACGTACGTTTTCATAAACCCCATTTTTTCTAAACAAATGTGGATACAAAATATTTGATTTTCTAAAAATCCTGGACCCACGAATGTTTGGATTTCGAAAGTCTAACTATTTTATTTTTAGGAAAATAAAGGAAGTACAAAAAACAATACATGGTACACGAATTGTGTATGTTCTAGTAACATGACTGGTAACAAAAAATTAATTAATAATATTATCAAGATGAAAGGTGAAGAAGTAAATTTTGGAGATAATGCTAAAGGAGAAATTGTTGGTATAAGTAATATTGTTATTCTTGGAAAAGCCTTAATTTCAAATGTTTTATTTGTTAAAGGATGTAAGCACAACCTTATAATCATAATTAAATTCTGTAATGAAGGTTACCTTGTGAATTTTAGGAATGATAAATTCCTAGGATAAAATTCTAAGGAAGAGTTTATTCTCTCTACCCATAGGCATGGGAATGTTTATACACATAACATAGAATACTGTAGAGGCCTACGCCTACCTTTCCTTAGTTCAATGAAAGATTAATCCTGTTTATGGAATAGAATATGAGGATACTATAACCTTAAGATCCTATAAAAATTCTCAAAGAAAACACTTGTTAAGGATCTACCAGAGCATAGATTTGATTATTTAAAATTCTATGATCCTTGTCAATATGAAATGCAACATAAGTCTATCTTTAAATCAATTGGTAAAGTCTCAACTTATGATGAATTAAATATAGTGCATATGGATCTTTTTGGTTCAACAAAAACTGGATGTACCAGAGGAAAATACTATGTATTTGTTTTAGTTGATGATTATACTAGATTTATAAGGGTCTATTTTCTAACAAAAAAATCAAGCCTTTTCTTGATTTAAATCTTTTTCAACCAATGTTAAAAATGAGAAAAACCATATATTGATAAATATTCATAGTGGTTACAGGGGAGAATTTGAAAATTCATATTTGAAAACTTTTTGTAGTAAGAAATTCATTACTCGTAACTTTATAGCTCCAAAAACGCCTCAAAAAAATGGCGTTGTTGAAAGAAGAAACTGAATTATTCATGAGATAAGTAGAACCATGTGGAGTGAATATTATATTACTAAACACTTTTGTAATGAAGCTATAATTACTATTTTTTATACACTAAATAGTGTTTTAATCTTACCATTTCTTTATAAAACACTTTATGAGTTATGGATTGGTCGAAAACCTAAAGATTCTTACTTAAAATTATTTTTATGCAAAGTGTTCATCTCAAATACTATAGAAAACTTATATAAATTCACACAAAAATAATATAAAGGAATATTCTTAGTCTATTCGACATATTTTAAGGCCTTTAGAGTTTTTAACAAAAATTCTTGTACTATTGAAGAAACATTAAATGTTAAATTTGATGAAACTGATCCTTTTTTAAAAAACCCCAACCTGTATCATCAAACGTGTTCTAAAAAATTGATAATCAACATTTGATGGAATATTCTTGTTATAAGGAAAATACACAAGAAAATGTTTCTGATATATTTACCAGTAAATACCCATAAATTTCAAGTAAATTTTTTTCTTAATTTTCTTTGGAATTTTACAAGAACGCAGTTTCTAACGGCACCTGATTCCGAGGCCCGGTGTGCCCGGAATCATTTTCCGAAGTTTGGCTCGGGTACGTTCAGTGAACGGACGAGTGGGTTTTTCTAACTTTTGAACCAGTGCCCAGAATGGAATTCTGAGGTCACCGATAAAATCGCAGCACCGGTACTTTCTTATAAACGCATCTTCCAGAGTTGCGATTACTCGGTTGTGGTCTTTAATTTATGGGTTTTAAGTTATGAAATTAAATAAAGTTGTACGACAATTTTATTTTTATTTCACTTAAAGCCACATGAAAGCCACTTAAATCTGCTTAAGCTGAGTTGTTGCGGATATGGTGCTATCCAAAAATATCCTACCCTCTTGGTAGGATATTTTTGAGGTGGGGCCCGCACGAGCCCCACCGTTTCTTTTCTGCTAAGTAACGCACCCGCGAAAACCCGTGATTATGAAAGTCAACTGACGCGTTTTCTTAATTTCTTAACGCACCAATTAATTGGGCGGTTTATTTTGTTGAATTAATTCTACGAATTAATGGGTCGTTACTTATCTCTTTTTTGTTTGTTGGAGTAATAATAAAATAAGACCAACGCACGACTTCTGGAAAAATGTTCATTGGGAGGATTTGACAGAAACCAATAATTCTTCATCCTCCTTTGCAAAGAACGCGAAGAACGTCGAGCCCTCGGAAATCGACGACACGACGTCGTGTGCCGCGATGCCAACGTTTCCTCTCCCGTGACGTTCTTCTGCGACGTTCCTTCCTCCGTGAAAAAAATCTTCGATCATCCGTTGAGGTGAGAGTTTGTGATTCTTTAAATTCCTTATTGGATTATAAATCAAGATGGATTTAATTATTGAAATTAAATATGTTGTTTCTTGGTCCTCAGAGTTCGTCGACGCGACACCCCTTCCGCGATGATGCGACTCCCTTCCGCGACGACCCGACGATCCCCGCCTTCCGCAACGATCAATTCTGCGAAGAACGCGCATGAGATGACTTGACGAGGTAGGGGTTGTTGTGAAATAATTTCTATTCCTATGATTGTTTCTTTTAAAGCAAAGAACCCGGGTCAAGTTCAATTTTAATTCCATTAAAATTGTGCCTTGCCTTTATTCATGTGTTGAATAAATTCTCCCGACTGTTATTATCTAACGCGGAGGGTGCGGGCCAAACGAACACGGCCCGAAAACCCTCCGTCGTTCTTCGTGGTTGTGCGGATTTGGCGGGCGACGACAAAACATGACGCAATGGCGTTTTGATGATTCCGCAGTGAAGAACGGAACCCGGGAGGAGCAACGGCGCAGACGAGAAGGAAAACGGACCACTGGAGCAACTCCGATGGCCCGAGGAGCCACCGGCGGCGCGGGTCACCGGCGCGGCGGTGCCGGCGGACCCGCGGCCGCGCGGGTCCGGTGCACACGTGGGACGCGGCTTTTTCCGCATCTGTTGACCAGGGCGGCCCCCCGCGCGGGGCCGCAGTGCTGTCACGCGGGGGCAGCGAGCCCCCCACGCTGCTCGGCCGAGCCGAGCCGGACCGGCCGGCCGAGCCGGGCCACACCCTGGCCTGGCCGGACCAGGTCTGGCCGGGTTGGACCGTGTTGGGTCGACCCGGTTCGGCCGACCCAGGCGGGGTCGGGCCGGGGCGGCCCAGGCCCAGACCCCCGACTTCGGACCGTTTTCGGTCTTTTGCCCATAACTTGAGCTATGGGAATCCAAACGATGCGCCGTCAGTGGAAACGTGATCCTTAGATCGAGATAGTCGTTTCGGTATGTCGCACTCAAGGTTTTGGAATACTTTGGGTTCGTCCGGGTTGGTTCGTACACGAAACCAATCGGGCCTTCGGAGCAGAAACACTCATATATTGAGCTCCGGACGTCTGATTGACGTGCCGTTGACTTTGTTGGAATCATCTAAGTGAGGCGGATCTCTTGGATCACTCCGCCCGAGGTTTGGATGCAGGTGGAGCTCGGTCGGGTTGGTTTTTCCTTAAAAAAAACGAACCGGGCCCCTGGGACAAAAGAGCCAATAACTCTCAGACCGGGCGTCCGATTGACGCGCCGTCTGCGACGTTGAGTTCCTGTTGTCGATACAAAACTTTTGGATACATAAAATTCGGAATATGTTTCAGTTGATGTATCAGCCTCTCGGCTCATGGAGCGGGCCCTTCGAAACGAGCTTGCTGTGTGCGGTAACCCTAGTGATGGTTGCGACTGCTACTTGACTGCTTCGACGACTGTGTGGAGATCCTCAGTGGACAGTGACGACTACTGTGCAGAGATCCTCAGTGGACTGCGACGACGACTATGCAGAGATCCTCAGTGGACTGCGACGACTACTGCACTCAGCGATCCTATGTGGATCAGGGCTACAGATCCTGTGTGGGTTCGATCCTGTGTGGGTCAGCGCTCAGCGGTTCTGTGTGAGCCAGCGCCTACAGGTCCTGTGTGGGCCCGATCATGTGTGGGTGTTTTCGGGGGTTAGTACCTATCAATCCTTTGTGGGTTTGATGACTTAGATGGATCAGTGATCATCTTTATCATCATCCGAAGAAGTATACCTGTGTGAGCTGAATCCTGTTTTACTCTCCTTTGTGGATTGTGTTGAACTATCCTGTGTGGATTTACTATTTACTCTCCTTTGTGGATTGTGTTGAACTATCCTATGTGGATTACTTTTTCTCTCCTTCGTGGATTGCGTTGTGCTACCCTGTGTGGGTATACGTTTTGCTTTCCTGTATGGATTAGGCTGTGCTTGGGCTCGGGTGTTGGAGTCGAACGAGAATTGATGACTTAGGTATATGTATGGGCATATAACTAGGCAGTGTCGGTTGTTACTTTGTGATTGTATCTTTCCTTTGTGTTTTATCCTTTTTGGATTTCAGAAGAACTTCGGGGGTCTCGGGGTCCCTACTGAGTAGCTTATACTCACCCCTGCACGGGCTATGCCCGCACTTCGTTGTGTTGGTTGCATACGACGGACAGCGCTGATCGTGGTAGAGGTTTGCGGAGCAGGACGGTACCTGGAGGTGGACCACTGGGCGGGACGTACTCAGAGCGGATGGTTGGACCGAGGAGCTGTGGAGGCTATCTGTTCTCACCCTTCAGGTGGAACTTCCAGACGACGGCTCGACGCTGCGTCTTTTCTTTTTAGTTGATGTTTTCCCCTTTCAGTTATACTTTACAGTTGGGCTTGTATTTCTGGCCCCTTTTACTTTCAGCACAGCTTGTTACAGTTTTTACTTAATGTTTACTTTTCCACTTGCTTAGTATGTGGTGCTTGTTTACTTTTCAACAACAATGCCTTCCCTCTTTCCAGGATTTACACCTTGGATCTAGTCGCCAGCCCTTGGCCTATGGAAGGCGGGCTTGGGGTAGTCACGGCACGGGCCCCGAGGACGGGTCGTGACATTACCCCAGAAGATTTTTTACCTTATGTTTGATGAAAAAGTTTTCGAAAACCAAAATCAGTTGTTTCATAAGAATCATCCCAGTGATAGTATCATTAGTGATGTAAATAAATCAGTAAGGACTTGAAGTTATTTAATAAATTAAGTATAAAATATATCATTTAACTCTAAATTAGAACCTAAAATCACCAATGAATCATTAGGTGATGATGATTGGATTAAATCTATGAAAGACGAGATAAATTAATTCAAAAGTAACAAAGTATGTACCTTGGTTGAATGACCAAAGGAAAAATATGTAATTGGGGTAAAGTGGATCATCAGAAATAAGTGTCATGAAAATGGAATCATTGTATGAAATAAATAAAGATTAGTTTCTAAAGGCTGTAATCAACAAGAAAGAATATTCTATGAATAATACTATGCTCTAGTAGTTAAATTTTAATATATTCGTATTCTACTAGCCTTAGAAACATTCCATAATTTTAAACATTTTCAAATGGATGTGGAGTATGATTTCTTTAGTAGATATGTTAATGAGGAAGTTTATGTTGTAAAACCTCCTTGTTTTTAAGACACAAAACCTTTTGAACATTTTTACTAACTTACCATATATTTATATGGACTTAAAAAGGCCCCTGGATTCTAGTATGATATAATTAGAGGATTTTTTTTACAACACAATTTTGTTAATGGATCTACTGAGCCAACACTTTTATAAAGAAAGATAAGAAAAATGTTTTGATTGTTAAAATTTATGTTCCTAAAATTATATTCAGATCAACTCAGTAATCCTTAACAGATTCATTTGAGTATATTATGAAATCTGAGTTTGAAATGAGTATGATTGGCTAAGCATATATAAATTACCCCCTATTCGCATCCCACATCAGCTTTCTCAGTCTTTTTGTGCCAAATCCTTACTTTCAACCATGTTTTCCATTCAGTTTTCCCTTTTCTCATCAACTTTAAATGTATATTGAATTTTCCACTCAAACATCATTGCCCTCAAACAAGGATCTTATGGATTATCTAAAATTCATAGAATGGTTGGTGGACCCAAATTTCATTTCCAAGTATGACTCAGTTATTTAGAAACTCAAAAAAAGAATGTATGAGAAATTCTATGTAGAGCTAAATAGAAATTTCAGGAACTAGTATATGTGTATTTAGTAATATAACTCTATGATACAGTTCGATTTTATCAACAAGGATGAAGAGGAATGTTTTCATTCAAGAGTTATGGAAAGACTTATTCTTTGTCTTTCAAAAAGGCTGTTATTATCATGGATATTCCTTATGATGGAGAAGAAGTATTTTTCTCACACAAATTACCTGATAAGAAAGTTTTATTTGAAGAGGTTAAGGGTATTTAGGTCCCTTGACTCAAAGGAGTAAATACACTAAAGATCAGTTATCATTAAACCAATAATTGATTTTCATCTCTCTGGATGTAAGGTTTTCTAATTTTGAGAAATGGAGATAAGGATTCCCTTCAGATATATGGTATCTTCATGATGGACTTTTTTTGTGAATGTAAAGAAGTTGAACCTCATCAAGTACCTTATTTTGAGCATCAAAAATATTAAGAATGGAACCATTAATTCTCAGATCAATATGTACCCTACGATCATGTCCAATATTATTATCTTGTTCTTAGAATATTTCAAAATCCCATCTATCTCAACACCCAAAGTTTTCAAGATAATGTTGTTAAGTGATGATACCCTTATAAGAATAAAGATTGGTTTCAATGTTAAGAAAGGAGAGTTCATTTATCTTTCTGATAAGGATGATCAAGTTGTTATAAAGAAATTTTATGTTGTAGAAAGATCCAAGAAAACTCTAATGAAAAGAAAAGGTAGAGAGCCGAAATGGAAAGAACAAGTACTATCACTAATGTTAGTATCTTCTTTACCCAAGCCGATGAAAAACAATATTTTTTCTGATGAATTAGTTTCTAAATGAAGAGAATATAAAAAAAGACAGAAGGAGATTTATTTTTTGGGTTATATCATACTGAGGCTAAAGTATTAATGATCCATTAAGCAAAATATCTTAAGATAAAATCTATCAAAAAGAATATTAAGAATAAGATGTTGGAATCCAATATTGTTTAATAATTTCATAGAGATACCAAGAAGTCATCTAAACAAGTTTAGGTACATGAATCATTCGTATAACAACCAGTTCCAATTGAGAATCTAGTTGTAGATAATAGAAAGAATGATTTCTCAATTCCTAAACTTATAGAAGAATAATAGGAGGAGGATGAGGATGGGAGTGATGATGTGATAATACTGGTGGAATAATATCAAGAGAATGATATCCAATATGACAAGATATCTATAAGAACTTCCCAAGACAAATCCACCAAGATCATTTCAGAAGGACAATCTATTTTGAAAATTTATGATGTTAAGGATGAGGTTGATAAACCTTAGAATGATGAAATCATTAATGATGATATAATCAACATGTTGAAGATAAGTTTGATGAGGAAATTTTTGATAAAGGTGATAATAAATAAGTTTATAATGTTGATAATAAATTAATTCATGTTTCATATGGAGAGCATGAGACTCAGGTTGTCATGAAAAAATTCTCAAAGAAAGAGAAATTCGAGGAATTTGTTGTTGAAACACCAAATAACTATATTTTTTTCAAAAAGAAAGAAGGATTTATTAGATCATCTAAGAGGGAACAAGATGTGTAAGATGATGTTTTTTTCAAATAAAGGATCTGTTTCAGAGTCTTAATCCTCTTTAGGTTATGATTTTTTTTTGTTCAGTCATTGAAGAAGCTTGTGAATACCATTCCTTTATTTCAAAGAATTGATTCCAGATGTCAGCTACATCAAGAAAAAATCAATCAGAAGTTATATTCAACAAGAATTATAATGTAAAATTTTATCAAACTTGATGACATGATCAATACCTTTAAAATCGAATATGATGCTCATAAAAGATCTTGTAAATAAATAACTAAGGGGTCCAAGTCAGTGAAATATGATCTTAAAGTCATTAATGATTTCACTGATTCAGTCAGGTATTCTTTTGATAATTTCAATGAAAAGATCAATAATTTTTCAACAGGTATTTCAAGAAATATGAAGGAAGATAAATTTAGCCATCACTAGGAAGATAAAGATATGAATGGGGAGGTAAATTTAGTTGCTCTGAATTTAAAAAGAGAAAGGTAACTCAAAGAAGAGATGGTTGAAAAACATAAAGATTAGGAAGAATTGATTACGACTCAAGGATAAATTCCTATATATGAGGAAGAAAGAATCAAAGATCTCAAAAAGAAAAATCATGATCAGGATCAATTAATCAATAAATTTGAAGATGATCATAAATAATTGAATAAGTTTAAGGATACCCTAAAAGGCTGGTTCCAAAGGAAAAAAATAAGGATGAATGGTTTTCTCTTAAACTCTGATCTTTTTTTTTATTTTCACTTGTAAGAAATTTTTTCCTCACAATGAAAGTTTTTATCATTACATTGTTTTTCTTTGTATATTCCTAAAATTTTATGTATAATTCTATTGTTTCCCACTATTAATTTTGGATAATAAAAAAAGAGAATAATATAATGATAAAAAAAATTATGAAAGATAATTTCTAAGTGAGGGGGGGTTATTTAAAGAAAAAATTATTAAGTAAAGAATAATTTATTTCTCTACAAAAACAAGAAAAAAAATATTTAGGGATTTCAAAACCTAAGGGGGGTTTATTCACATTCATCATGGACTATAAACAAAGAGAGATAATTATTTTTTCTTAAAAATGAAAACCTTAGTCCATTATATTCTTTTACGAAAAAGTTGTTTGAGATTTCAAAAAAGGGAATATTATTGAGTATATATGTTTCCTTATGAATTTTCAATTTCTTTATGTTTTGAAAATATAAAACAAATTTTCTTAAGAAAATTATCTTTTTCTAAGAAACATTCACTTAAAGAAATTTTTCAATCTCTCAGAATAGTTTTGACCTTACCCATGGATTTCAATGTCTTATCTAGTGTTTTCTTGAACTAAGTCTGAAAATAGTTTTATTAAGTAAAGAAATTGGATCCTAATATTACTACGAATCTTACAGTTCCTTAGAATCTGATTCTCCCAAAATTGTGACTCTAATTTCTTCTAAAATCATACTCATATTTCTCCTGAAATTATACTCTGATTTCTTTAAAAATTAGACTATGATTTTACTGGAAGTCAAACACTGATTTCTCCTAAAATTAGACTCTGATTTCTCCTGAAATCAAAATCTGATTTCTCTTGAAATTAGACTCCTATTTCTCTTAAAATTAGGCTTCGGTTTCATCTAAAATCAGACTCTGGTTTCTACTGAAATTAGACTCTAATTTCTTATTGAAATCAGACTCGTATTTCTTCTGAAATCATTATCTAATTTCTCCTGAAATCAAACACTGATTTCTCTGGAAATAATGCTCTAAATTCATCATAAATCAGAATCCAAATTCATCATAAATCAGATTTTGAATTCATCTAAATTTAGACTCTGATTCTATATTATTTTTAAGTACAATTTTTAATATTTCTGGACTCTATTTTTCGCTATCTAAATATTCTGATTAAATCATTTTCTTATAGTTACCTCATTTCTCAAAAGTAACTTTTCATTTTATTAGATCCTAAACTTATTAATGTTTCTTAAAATTGTTAATGTTTCTTATGAATTTTAATGTTTCTTAATCATGATAATGTTTCCCATGTTTTCTTACATAAAACAATGTAATACAATATATTTGTAACTAACCGTTAGCTGAGAGACAAATGTGTAGGTGCCCCCAAAATTTAAGGAAAAAATTAAAAGTTGTAAGAATAAGTCGACCTTTGTAATCCATGCCTATATATACCTAGCCATTTCAATGATCATGATACAATGCTTATGTGTAACTCCTACGTTCTTTGATATCTCTTCTCATTCTGTCTTGGGAAAATGTTGTGAGCAACTTGTTCAATCTTATAACATCTTATTTAAACTAAGTAGTGAGAATTGGATTATTTCTAATAAATTGAGGACTTCTAAGTATAGGAATAAAGAGGTACCAATAACCTTAGATATCTAGGGATTGCAGGGATAGCGAGATAGATTTTGATCTTCATATCGAGGGCTTACCCTGGTGTGAGTAAGATAGACTTTCTTGAAAGTATAAATAAATGGACCTTATCCAAGGTTGTTGGATACCCTTATATTTAGGTTAATATATTTATTGTACTTTTTTACTTATTTTTCTTACAAGTTTTAATTCTTCTACATTTTCTTAAACAAATTATGTATAACTTTTTTATACTTTCTTATACTTTTATACTCTGATATTAATTAGATTACAGACACTTTAAAGTATAACCTTTCCATAAGTAAACTTTTCTTGTGTTTCTTTCTCATATACATCTTATTGAATCAAAAAAAAGTTAGTTTCTTTTCTTAATAATTAAATAGGGTGTATGAATCCATCTTGTTTAACTTAGTTAAACATAGATTTTCTTATGGATAAAAATGAAATTTTCTAAACCTACAATTCACCCGCCACCTCTTATAATTGAGAAATCTATATATATATTTTGATCCAACATTATACATATATTATATTACCATAATCACATTTATAATACCATATATAATTTAATTATAGTATTCTATCACCTGTTTAAAAATAATTATTTTCCAAATTCAATATTTAAGGTGATAATTGCTTTGTTTTTCATGTATGTTTTAGTTCAGTAATTTTGGTCATTTTAATTTGATAACAGTTACATAATCTCTATAATGTTAACCATGATAAAAATATAATATATATTCCTTATATAGTTATTTAGAGTAATATTTTAATGTTATATGGAGAAATGTTTTCCACTGATCATGTAGATGGTAGATCATATGTACGAATGGATCATGATTACATTTTTCCTAAAAGATTTAACAAAACGAAAAGATTTATTAATTTATATTTAAATAATGATTATATTTTAATATTTATCATGTATATTAATATAATATAACCTTATTAAAATTCATTTAAAAATAAAAATAAAAACATTTCGCATCGCTACATATAGGCGGTAGTCCACGCATCCCTAGAGAACCCCATTTTTTCCATAATCATGGTAATTAATTTTTAATCCTTTTAATATTAATTATTATAAAATATTAGTATAAAAATAATATAAAATAATAATTATGTTTATTAAAAATATAGAGTCCATTATTCCATATTCAACTTATAGAAATGAAAAACTGATCTTTATTTTGAATCATAATGGCAACAAAAGAATTATTTTTCAATGATAAAATTCTCATAATAATAAAAATTTTTAATATAAAAATTCAATTTTAAATTGATTAAAATGACCTAAATTAGTAAAATAGTAATATAAAATAACTAATTTTGTTTTAAAACCCCTTTATAATATAAATTTAACTTGAAATATAATTGAATTAAAATGATTTTTTCATTAAAAAAATTCACCGTATGTCAAAAAAATAATCTTTTCATAAAATTATAAAAAATGATCCCCAAATAAAATTTTTAAACCTATATGTCAACAAATATTTTTTTCCAAAAAAAAAATCTATCATTGTTAGAAATTACTTTTATAATATATGTGCATGGCATGAATAAAGTGGCATTTAGAAAAATGTAGTTTTTAGAAAACAGTTTCTTTCATTAAAATGATTATTAATCTATTTATAATCAATATATTTTGATATATTTTATTTTAAACATTTGTAAATTATATAGTAATCATAATTTAGTTGTTGTTATTCATACTCTATAACATAACAACTAGGTTATAATGGACATGTTTGAATAATAATATTTAATATGTATCAAATTTGGATTAAATATGGTGTTTCATGCAAAATAGGTTATAAAAGAGATTGAATTTAATTAAATATTAAATAGATCATAATTTATCATGGAGTAACATTCTATTCTATGCTATATTTTACATTTTATATATGCTATCATAGAGTATGTTACACTTTTAAAATCTCATGATGTTACATTAAATACCTATTTATGATGGAATCCTAGAAAATTATATGATAACCCACACATAATCATAACAACCTATAAAGGTTTGTAACACCCTGAGATTTTATGAAAAATATTCTTTTTAATTTCATTAATGTCTTGTGTTATACGCAACACCAAAAGGAGCTTTCACAACACACATCTCTGACCTGGCTTGAATTACACGCAATCGCGACCTTCCACGATAGCGTGTGTTGTACGCAACGCCAAGTTTCGCTAAACAACGATATGCTATTAAGATATTATTAAAACTAGCCGTTATAAATAGTAATAACCACTTTTTGAAATTTTTTAAATTTTATTTTTCAAAATGGACTTCATTTATGGATTTGGAGTATTGAATTTAGCCTAAGGTGAAATTTTGACATTTTTATGAAAAACTTCAATTTTTGATGAATAGTGAAACCACTAAGTGGTAGGTTAAAAACTGAATTTTGCATAAAAATTAATTTTACCGCTTCTGTGAATGGAATTTTGAAAATCCGACAGACACGGTTGATATCAGTATGTAAAATGTGGTTCAATGAGATAAAATAATTTTTTGGTAAATAGTAACTTTTTTCTTTTTTTACCGCGGTTAATAGTAAATAGGGTAACTAAGGGTAAATATGATATTACTATTACCCTAAAACATGTCCTAATTCTATTGGATAAGTGTAATTCGACCAAAAACAACCTTATGAATATAATATGACCATTTAGGTCCACTTGGATTAGATTATGACATTTAATATTATTTTATTTAATGAATTGTTAAAATAGTTAAAATCAAAGTTTAATAAGTAAATCATTTTTACTATGGGGTTATACATAAGATAAATTCGACTATAAATATTAATTAGAAAGATAAAACGATTTACTATATAATGGTATTTTATTTGTAATTTTTAGACATTAAATAATTTAATTTATTTATGACACAATGATGATGCAGTAATTATCTTATTAATGAAATATTGACATAATCGATGTTATAAACACCAAAATAAATGTAATTTGAGACTTTTTATGAATTCCACTAATTTTCTAGGTTACTATGATATATTAGTGTTGATTTTATCAAATTGGTTCTAACATATAATTCTGTTATGACTTTCACAAAAATCATATATCAAATAGTGTCAAAATTGACACAAAATAGTTTTTAAATCAAATATTATATTATTAATTGTTATTTTATTCCTAAAAATCAAAGGTTCGGAAAAATGACTTATATAAGGATATATATATTAATAATAAACAATTTGGGGTTCTTTTGGAATGTTATAGTATGTTTATTAACCATATAGTGGAAGAAAACAAAAAGACACGGTAAAAGTTAAATTATTTAACTTAGAGTTAAATCTAATTGATAAGGTTAAAATAATAACCTAAACTTGTATAAATCCTATTGGTTGATATTATTTCGACCCATCTCCACTTTAGCTTCGAAATAAGACCCTTTGGAACCATTATAAACCGATTTTGACTTTAATGTAAAATAATATTTTGAGATATTCCTAAGGTGCCCCTCTCCTCCCTTATAAAATGACACCTCCTCCCCCTCCTCCTCACACCAATTTGAGAACTCAAGCTCGGCAAACCCCTCCCAAAAACCCTTCTCCACTTCCCTATAATAATCCTAGAGGTCCTGGTCTTCTTCAAATACCAATCTTAGTTCCCTCAGTGGAGGATTCAAAGAGGCATTTCAAAGAAGAGGTAATATCCATTACCGATCTTTTCAATTTCTTTCTTCTTCAACTTCTTCTTCTTTAGTTGTTTCATGACAAAGTAATAACATAAGTATTAATTACATACTGATATGTTATTATAAATATGAAACAACCCTAATTCACCTTCTATCCATCCTATGGAAAAATGAAATCATCGCGCGTGCGTACGTATGGAATACCGTCTCCACGCCGTGGTGTAATCTATTTTCCACCACCACCTTAATAGGATGGGTATAATGGTGTAATGAGTAACTATATATGATTATTATAAAGTGATATTGATACTGAAATAGTCTACATACACTTCAACACAATTCCACGACCATGGGAACGATATCGTCGCTCGTGCGTACGTACGGACTACCGTCTCCGCGACGCGATGAGATTCATTCTCAATGATTAACCAATCATGAATGATTATAAAGTATATATAATAATTAATAATGAAATATATGACATAATAATGATACTGTATTTATGTAAATTTATATGTATGTCATCTACTTAATTCCATTCACTTCAATAAGGAAACGAAAACAGCGTTCATGCGTACATACGGACTACCGTCTCCATGAACGGTGTATTTCATTCCATTTATCGATATTATATATATATATATATATATATTCTGAATATATATTATATATAAATCATGTTTTACAATCTGGATATAAGTAATCATGATCCAAGTAATCATATTAATAATTACAAGTTAAAAACACGAACGACAAATGAGACGATTTTACCCAAAACGCTACTTTAACATGAATTTACAAAAGAACGGGTAATATAAAGTCATAAGTGGACCATATATGATATAATAACAATGAATATGATTCTGGAATAAGTCAATAACATTATTTAAATCATTATACAGGAGTTTCAGACACTTACAAAGCAAGTCGGACCTAAGGTAAGGGAAATATCACAATCTCACTTTTATCCGAGATTGTTTTTACTTTGATATTTACTGGGGTGTATTTTATCATCCACATCCATGTTCCCTCAATATGTAATATTATTTCCATCCTTCTACAATAGTTTATATTCAATTTTACCCTTCGATGAGTTTTTTTGTAAAAGATATGAAAGGAATCTTTTGTCGTTTTTCGTACGAGGTATTTTTTGATTTTTCCGACAAAAGTACGAAGAATGTTTTTTTTAACTTATACGGCATGAATGGATTTTTAAAACATTATTTCCAAGAAGCTTCCTTTACAAGTTTTCGATTTTATTTTTAATCAACTTCTTTTTTATTATAATTTTACGACATGTTAAGAAAGGAAAAGTGTTTTTGAAGTAGAAATGATATTTTCCTCAAGAATGAAGTTCAAGTGTTTTATCAAAATTATTTTCCATATAAGATAATAAAGGGTTCTGTTTTTATCCCTATTATTACATTGATTTGATTATGTGGTGATGGAATTATTTTTATGAATTCCTTTATCTTATATGAATTTTTTTATGATGTCATGTTGTTTAAGAATCCCATTTTTATTACATGGGTTATGCAATGATGTATGATTTATGATTTTGTGGCACACATAAGAATGATATCATTATGAGATGGGTGGGACCTATATCTCCCTACAATGCATTGGGTAAAGATTTTATATCTCATGAGATAGACATGGCTGGAATGGTAGGTTATACCGGTTCAGTGAAACAGGACTGAAACGAGGGTGACTCGGTTCAGAAAGGGACTTTGTCCACTAAGATAGTCTTGGCAATGAGTCTTGACTAACAAGAAATGATTATCTATGATTATGTGTGTATGCCACAAAGTTTCATGTTTTATGTTATGATTATTGTGATTACATTTCACTGCCATGATTTATCCCATGTTATGAAATTATGATCTCTTTTGCAGGTTAAGATTTCCAAAAGTTATGTGCTTGTATATACAATGAGATTTATATTTCTTTTGTTTACCCTTACTGAGCATTTGAGCTCACCCTTTTATGTTTTCTTTTCCCCAGGATATAAAGAAAGGTTTTAGGTAAAAAAAGGGAAGATCTTTATGGGAGATATTAGAGATCTTTCACCACGATTAGAAGATTATGTTCTGAGTTTCCAAAGACACTAAACTATTACGATCCTTGTGTGTGTAATTTTTGTTATGTACTAAGTATTCCGCAAAAGTAATGTAATGTTCATGTACGTCAAGCTTCGTGTCTCTACAGTTGGTATCAGAGGAAATGTTTAGTCAACCTTTGGAAACTAGGATGCAATAACTTTAGTGAGATCCCTAGAGATATTTATAAGGTTTGTCTAGGGATGTCCCTAAGGATAAGTATACGTATAGGATACAGTCCTATAACTACGGTAACGATCTTAGAATTTAACCTAAGAAGTTAGAAATTGAGGATACTCCCCCTTTATAATGTTGTTTTCCTTAGCATGATTTTTTCCTCTCACACTATTCTTTTTGGGTTTTAGACGATGGCTGGAACCCGAAGGAACCGTGTTGATCAATGCAATGGACAATGCAATGATTGTCCTCCTGAACAAGAAAATGTTATGGGAGATGGAGTGAAAAATCTTATTGCTATACTTACACAAGCTATGAATCATTCTGGACTTCCAAATGATCAGAGAAGGGAACAATATTCTATTGAGTCCTTCATGAGGCAACTCCCACCTTCTTTTAGTGGGTCTTCCGATCCACTTATTGCTAAACAATGGATCAGTACCACTGAAAAGATATTTTCAGTTCTTCAATGTTCTGAACATGATAAAGTCATCTTAGCAGTATATCATTTGGAAGGTGAAGCTGATGAATGGTGGAATCTTATCAAGAATACGAGGCCAAGAGATGAAATTGAGTCCATGGAATGGGATGAGTTCAAGAACTTGTTTTTCAGTAAGTACTTCCCTCGTATTCTTCGAACAAAGATGGAAAAGTAGTTTCTTGAGCTGAAGAAGAAGGATGATGAATCTGTTGGTATATATGAAGCGAATTTTACAAGACTTGCAAGGTACGCATCTGGCATTATCATCCAACCTGAAAGTAAAGTTGATCGATTTTTCAGTGGATTAAAACCAAGTCTTCGAAGGGCATTAGCTATAAGAGACTTCAGTAGCTATGAAGAAATTGTGCGTTGTGATATCAAGGTAGAAATGGAAGTTGGTGTTACATATCCATCTCATGGTTTTGACAAGAAACGAAAGATGGAGTTCAAGGAGAAATCTCAGAATAATGGTGAAAAGAAGATGAATGTTTCCTTATGCACAAAGTGTGAAAAGAAGCATGGTGGAGATTGTCTTAAAGGGACTAGAAAATGTTTTAAGTGTGGAAAATAAGGTCATCGAGTAGCTGAGTGTCGAAGTAATGGGAAAAGGGTTTCTAATGATGTGAATAAAGAAAAGACTGCAGAGAACGCACCACCAACACTTCAATGTTTCACGTGCAAGGAGATGAGACATTATGACAATAAATGCCCTAATCCAAGGGTTAGTGATGATCAACATGAGCAACCACTTAAGGCAAAGGACAAAGGGAAGTCACATGCGATCACTATTGGCGATGTTGAATATGACAACGATGTGGTGGAATGATTAAGTGTTTATGTAATGGGATTCCAAAATAATGTTGTATATAGTATTGTGGAATATTGGAATATTTATGTTTTGGTCTATTGTGGTTTTCAATAATTTTATGGTACCGGTAACCATGAAAAGTGATTGAGACATTTTTGGTAAACAGATGATATGAGAATAATGAAGGGATAAGAAGATAATGAGATGTTTGATTGTATTCATGAGCTCATGATTGATATAAGGACTAAGTGATATCATGGTTTGAGTATATAGAATTTTGAGGATTTTGGTATGTGGAAGGTGTTAACTTTTAACTGCATTCATGTTTTCACTAAGGTTCAATGGGTATTCAATAAAATACTTGATTAAGGCCTTTGAATGTTTGGAATGTGACCAACAAGACATATCTTATGATATATGGGGATCAACGATGGTATTAAATCTCTGGTAATCGTTTTCATTATATTATGAGAGTGGATTGTAGTATTCTGGATAAGCCTAAAGATTAGAATGGATTATGTTGGACATAAGTTAGTATTGTTTAAGGATAGAAGATTTTCGATATTATTGATGGGATGTTATAGTAATATAGTTTTAGAAAAAGGACAACCTGCAGGACAGGCGACAGCCCATCGCGTCGGACAAGGATGTGGGAATCGAACCCACAACCGAAGTGCGACTGGCCTTTATCGCCTACCACTGGCATACAGGAAGTCCCTGTTTAGTAGAAACTAGTTTTATTATATTAAGCAGTATGATATATGAATTATAAGTTCGTTTTAGGAACCATATATCATTAATCTCACTATAGATGGACTTATGTATTTTTTGATAACTTTTCTAACCTTTTGAGACAGATGGAATGACCCATCATTCTATCACATGATATGTTAACACATCACGAATGACAAATTCAACTTCATTTCTTTAAGAGATGAAGTAGAAATTGTCCAAAGAACGACAAACAGTGAGACTATACCAAAATCACGAAAGTATTTCTTCTAATTCCAATTTCATCAACTTTAGGGAAATGATCTTGAAAACCAAAAATGTTGTCCTAGTGCTCTTATATCTGATTAATCAGATGGTACCTTAGATCGTCACAAATTTATGGATTTGTGATTGCTAGCTTTTCCATAGCCATGTTCTCTACCACTCTCCATCAGAACATGATGGTTAGATTTCTCTTCCATATCCATATTTTCACCTATGTGGAAACCCATTGATTAGTTTATTTGGGTAACCGTTACGTTTCATACTTTTGTTTTTAAAGATTGGTTTTGGTATTCCTTTTTACGATGAGGGTTTCGATTAAAGAAACTTTCGAATAGTAAACCATTTATAACCCCGACGAATTTCGAGGGCGAAATTCATTTTAAGGGGGGTAGAATGTAACACCCTAAGATTTTATAAAAAATATTCTTTTTAATTTCATTAATGTCTTGTGTTATACGCTACACCAAAAGGAGCTTTCACAACACACATATCTGACCTGGCTTGAATTACACGCAATCGCGACCTTCCACGATAGTGTGTGTTGTACGCAACGCCAAGTTTCGCTAAACAACGATATTCTATTAAGATATTATTAAAACTAGCCGTTATGAATAGTAATAAACACTTTTTGAAATTTTTTAAATTTTATTTTTCAAAATGGACTTCATTTATGGATTCGGAGTATTGAATTTAGCCTAAGGTGAAATTTTGGCATTTTTATGAAAAACATCAATTTTTGATGAATAGTGAAACCACTAAGTGGTAGGTTAAAAACTGAATTTTGCATAAAACTTAATTTTACCGCTTCTGTGAATGGAATTTCGAAAATCCGACAGACACGGTTGATATCAGTATGTAAAATGTGGTTCAATGAGATAAAAATAATTTTTTGGTGAATAGTAACTTTTTACTTTTTTTATCGTGGTTAATAGTAAATAGGGTAACTAAGGGTAAATATGATATTACTATTACCCTAACACATGTCCTAATTCTATTGGATAAGTTTAATTCGACCAAAAATAACCTTATGAATATAATATGACCATTTAGGTCCACTTGGATTAGATTATGACATTTAATATTATTTTATTTAATGAATAGTTAAAATAGTTAAAATCAATGTTTAATAAGTAAATCATTTTTAATATGGGGTTATACATAAGATAAATTCGACTATAAATATTCATTAGAAATCTAAAACTATTTCCTATATAATGGTATTTTATTTGTAATTTTTAGACGTTAAATAATTTAATTTATTTATGACACAATGATGATGCAGTAATTATCTTATTAATGAAATATTGACATAATTGATGTTATAAGCACCAAAATAAATGTAATTTGAGACTTTTTATAAATTCCACTAATTTTATAGGTTACTATGATATATTAGTGTTGATTTAATCAACTTGGTTCGAACATATAATTCTGTTATGACTTTCACAAAAATCATATATCAAATAGTGTCAAAATTGACACAAAATAGTGTTTAAATCAAATATTATATTATTAATTGTTATTTTATTCCTAAAAATATAAGTTTCGGCCAACTGACTTAGATAAGGATATATATATTAATAATAAACAATTTGGGGTTCATTTGGCATGTTATAGTAAGTGTATTAACCATATAGTGTAAGAAAACAAAAAGACATGGCAAAAGTTAAATTATTTAACTTAGAGTTAAATCTAATTGATAAGGTTAAAATAATAACCTAAACTTGTCTAAATCCTATTGGTTGATAGGATTGCGACACATCCCCACTTTAGCTTCTAAATAAGACCCTTTGGAACCATTATAAACCGATTTTGACTTTAATATAAAATAATATTTTGAGATATTCCTAAGGTGCCCCTCTCCTCCCTTATAAAAGGACACCTCCTCCCCCTCCTCCTCACACCAATTTGAGCACTCAATCTCGGACAACCCCTGCCAAAATACCTTCTCCACTTCTCTATAATAATCCTAGAGGTCCTGGTCTTCTTCAAAGACCAATCTTAGTTCCCTAAGTGGAGGATTCAAAGAGGCGTTTCAAAGAAGAGGTAATATCCATTACCGATCTTTTCAATTTCTTTCTTCTTCAACTTCTTCTTATTTAGTTGTTTCATGAAAAAGTAATAACATCAGTATTACTTACATACTGATATGTTATTATAAATATGAAACAACCCTAATTCACCTTCTATCCATCCTACGGAAAAATGAAATCACCGCGCGTGCGTACGTACGGAATACCGTCTCCACGCCGTGGTGTAATCTATTTTCCACCACCACCTTAATAGGATGGGTATAATGGTGTAATGAGTAACTATATATGATTATTATAAAGTTATATTGATACTGAAATAGTCTACATACACTTCAACACAATTCCACGACCATGGGAACGATATCGTCGCTCGTGCGTACGTACGGACTACCGTCTCCACGACGCGATGAGATTCATTCTCAATGATTAACCATTCATTAATGATTATAAAGTATATATAATAATTAATAATGAAATATATGACATAATAATGATACTGGATTTATATAAATTTATATGTATGTCATCTACTTAATTCCATTCACTTCAATAAGGAAACGAAAACAGCGTTCATGCGTACGTACAGACTACCATCTCCATGAACGGTGTATTTAATTCCATTTATCGATATTATATATATATATATATATATTCTGAATATATATTATATATAAAACATGTTTTACATTCTGGATATAAGTAATCATGATCCAAGTAATCATATTAATAATTACAAGTTAAAAACATGAACGACAAATGAGATGATTTTACCCAAAACGCTACTTTAACATGAATTTACAAAAGAACGGGTAATATAAAGTTATAAGTGGACCATATATGATATAATAACAATGAATATGATTCTGTAATAAGTCAATAACATGATTTAAATCATTATACAGGAGGTTCGGACACTTACAAAGCAAGTCGGACCTAAGGTAGGGGAAATATCACAATCTCACTTTTATCCGAGATTGTTTTTACTTTGGTATTTACTGGGGTGTATTTTATCATCCACATCCATGTTCCCTCAATATGTAATATTATTTAAATCCTTCTACAATATTTTATATCCAATTTTACCCTTCGATGAGTTTTTTGTAAAAGATATGAAAGGAATCTTTTGTCATTTTTCGTACGAGGTACTTTTTGATTTTTCCGACAAAAGTACGAAGAATGTTTTTTTAACTTATACGGAATGAATGGATTTTTAAAACATTATTTCAAAGAAGATTCCTTTACAATTTTTCATGTTTATTTTTAATCAACTTCTTTTAGATTATAATTTTACGACATGTTAAGAAAGGAAAAGTGTTTTTGAAGTAGAAAGGATATTTTCCTCAAGAATGAAGTTCAAGTGTTTTATCAAAATTATTTTCTATATAAGATAATAAAGGGTTCTGTTTTTATCCCTATTATTACATTGATTTGATTATGTGGTGATGGAATTATTTTTATGAATTCCTTTATCTTATATGAATTGTTTTATGATGTCATGTTGTTTAAGAATCCCATTTTTATTACATGGGTTATGCAATGATGTATGATTTATGATTTTGTGGCACACATAAGAATGGTATCATTATGAGATGGGTGGGACATATATCTCCCTCCAATGCATTGGGTAAGGATTTTATATCTCATGAGATAGACATGGCTGGAACGGTAGGTTATACCGGTTCAGTGAAATAGGACTGAAACGACGGTGACTCGGTTCAGAAAGGGACTTTGTCCACTAAGATAGTCTTGGAAATGAGTCTTGACTAACAAGAAATGATTCTCTATTATTATGTGTGTATTCCACAAAGTTTCATGTTTTAAGTTATGATTATTGTGATTACATTTCACTGCCATGATTTATCCCATTTTATGAAATTATGATCTCTTTTGCAGGTTAAGATTTCCAAAAGTTATGTGCTTGTGTATACGATGAGATTTATATTTATTTTGTTTACCCTTACTGAGCATTTGAGCTCACCCTTTTATGTTTTCTTTTCCCTAGGATATAAATAAATGTTTTAGGTAAAAAAAAGGGAAGATATTTATGGGAGATATTAGAGATCTTTCACCACGATTAGAAGATTATGTTCTGAGTTTCCAAAGACACTAAACTATTACGATCCTTGTGTGTGTATTTTTTGTTATGTACTAAGTATTCTGCAAAAGTAATGTAATGTTCATGTACGTCAAGCTTCGGGTCTCTACAAGGTTATTGCTGAATAATATCATATCATGTTAGGGGGCACACTGGGTCTGAAAATTAATTTCCTTTTGAAGTCCTCCAATTGAATCTTTCATTCTCAAGGGTGAGTGACCTCTATCAAGAATGAAAATTAAGATATCAATGTAGTCTTAGGGTTCATGGATATATATAATTCAACATCTATTGGAGGAGGTTTAATAATTATATCATTGGAAAAGACATATAAGTACTCCTATTCTATATTAGGTAAATTTAAATCCATTAAGTTTACTACACCATGATTCATAAAATATAATTAAATGGAAAATAGATTTAATGTAATATATATGATCTTATCAAATAGTTAGTAGAATTCTGTCTATCTAGTGATGGAAAATATAAACTATTCAGCCCATGTACACCATGTCTACTAATGGAAACAATCAATTTGTTATTGGATATAATATATCCAATACATAAGAAAAATATATTCATAATTTATAATAATTGATCTAATTATTTTAAATGAGTTTTTCCCATCCAAGATCCAAGTCACACTTTTGATAGAATAGAATAATAATGGGACCTCCCCTAGTAGAAGTCACTAGTTTTAATGGTTATGATAGTAGATTCACGAATATTTCATGTTATCAAGGAAGGGATAAGACAATAATGGATGTCTCGCACCTCTATCTACTAGCAATAAGGTTTTGGGAGAAAGTAAAATGATCATAACTCAAATCATGAGAGGAGTCTCTAGGTTATATATCTTCACATTCTATAACTATCTACATATAATACCATTATTCCTATGATCCTATAATAGATGAGTTTGGTGTAGTGGTTGTGGTTATTGATCATAATTTCAACCAAATCCTATCAACAAAAAATCCCCCTAGAATTATCTCGTCTTTAAGAAATTACTCAGAACACACATGGGATGTCTTTAATCCTATTGCAGTCCCTAATGTATTGTTCTATCCACCATATTATATTAATTTGTTATATAATGGGTAGGTAATCCCAAGTAAATATGACCACACAATTCACAATAAAAATAATTATTTTCACTGGATTGATGAGATCCTCTCTCCAAACCCAGAGCCCCCAATCCAATAGTTTGAGAAAAAAATATATGTGTCATGAAGGAATCTACATCATAATTTTTTACACAAAATTTTAACTAATGTGGTTTTTACTTCTATATGACAACAAATATAACTTTCTCTTTATGTAGGCTTCAATAAAAAAATTCTACTACGATGGAATACTATATCACCACAAAATAAGTGGGGATAAAAAGATGAACCACTTCAACTTGAAAATCTCTATGAAACCTCTTCATGATCATTTATTCTTGGAAGAACCCATCATGAATCAAGTAATTAGATAACCACATATATTCTATGAAAAAAAATCATAATGAATCTATGACATTCTTCCCATATCGAACTCAAGAAACTCATGGATGTACAGAAAATGAAAATAAAATAGTAAAAAAAGAACCCAAAAGTTGAACTTTAACTATATCCAAGGAAGAGTAATCTCATCATTCATATGAGTCATATTTACCAACTAATTTCTTGTCATTCCAAAGATAATGTTAGCTATAATCCCCACCCTCTCATTAAGAGTTGACAATATTAAATATAAAACTCAGATCATGGACTCAACCCAATCCTCCATGTAATGTGGGTTATCTCACCACATAACCTGAGAGGTATTTGTATCCAAAAATAATAAATAATTCTTAACCTAGTGAAAAATCATTCTATAGGTATAGAGTAATATTCTCCAAAGATCAAGGAAAATATCATCTAGTGGTACTAGTGGATGGTCTACATAGTTCTCAATTTTTGGGACTATATCTCTCTATTTAACCAAAGGAAACAACTCATGAACATGCTCATTAATTATATACACTAAGATAATGTTCATTTCAATACTATTATTGAATCCATTTTATTTTTATTCATGGTAGAATCTTACAATAGTCATGTTGTACCACTTTTGAAATTGTATATATATATATATATATGGATGTGACTAATAATAGACATGGAAGTCACATCCAATTCTATATGATTAATGTTCCATTTATTACATTTAAACTAGTGTCTTGGTGTACTACATCAATATGTGTATTATCAGAATCCTGGTGAGTGGATACATGAACCAATTCACCATCACTTGGGTCCCTAGGATGTGAACCAAACATGAGACACATTATCACTATTTCCCCATATCCAAAACCTATCATCAAAGATAATATATTGTAACTATCCATCCTATGAGAAATTTTATTGATACCACTCCCACATGAATTGAACAATCATCCTTACCGACATGTAGTGTGAAAGTTATTCCATCCCAATATAGCTTCAAATATGTTAGGGATTGGTGACTAATACTGAGTATGTAACTCTCTAACTTAAATCACCATTTTGCATCTGGAATGTTTCAAAATTGTTTTACAGAAAAAAAATTTCTCAAATTTCTACCTTCCTTAGGTTGATTTGGGATAATGTATAATAGAGATAGGATTTTTGGGACTCCAACATGGGAACAATTTTAGTTCCTTGAAAAAACTATATAGTGGAACTCCATGTAACAAATAAATTAGGAATTTATATTCTTAATTTTAAATGTTACCTATGGTCTATTTCACCCAATGTGATGAACAAAATAATGGTATACTGATTTATGGGATTTGGTCATCTTACAAACATCATCTCTAGGCATGTAGAACCATGTTCCATATTACCATTACATTAATTAAATAGTTCTCAAATAATTAAAATTCTATTTAAAATTACTTTCTTTTATTTTAATTTATTATTATTTAGATAATTTTATTTGATATTTTTTCAATTATTAAATGTATAAATGTGTGTGTGTAATGTATAGGTTCCAAAGGTTTTTCTTGTCAATTTTTTGGTTATTCTCTTCATTTTAACATTTTTTGTAAACCCTTTTTTATTTAAATGATATATTTACAAAAAACTTGTTTTAGATACTAGAATTCACTAATGATTATTCTAGAATATTAGGAAATAATTCCTGGTAGACATATTATGCTTCCTACTACACCACCTACATTGTATGAGGATACATCTAACTATACTATTGTGGTTATTCCAACAACTCAATATTTTAAACAAATCTATCTGGTACTCTTCCAGATAATACCTTTTTTAGGTGGAGGATACCATAGGGGATGTCCAATAGTTGCTAAATATGGTTTTCAGTTACAGTTCCAATATACCCAATCCATCAGGGGAACTAGAGGTATTCATAATTTATAGGAGTAGACATGATTCATTGAGAGGATATTGAACCTGGTAAAGACCCTAGATGATCCAATGGTGAATCTTGATAGTGTTATGAATCAAGATGTTTCAGGATGGTGGTGGGTTGTTATATTCATGATTGTAGGCATGAACGTTTTATGAGGGAGTCCATTTGGTATTGATTCACTAAGGACTTCCTTCCATATGTTATGTTTTTAAATCATTCAAAAGTTTGTATATATCGAGCATGATATACTTAAAGTCTCTTCCTACATTAAATGTCTCACCATGATGATTGAATTTTGTCTTTTTATAACTAGTAATGGGGTTCAAAAGGAAGGGAAGTTTTTATTGGGAGTTTTAATGAGATGGATCATCAAGTTAGGAAAAAATTATCTAGTGACCTACCCAATATAGCTTCATAAGGATATTATTATAGGTAATGGATATGATGTAGTTTTAGGTCTCCATCCATCTAATAGTGGATTAAAATGTGATTTTTCTATTATTGTTCTAGTTTATTATTCTTGGAATATATGACGAATTCAAATGGTAGACTCTAAGGAGAAATTTGATAGTCATATCATAGTATATTTTCATTAAATACCTATATTTCATATTACTTTGTGAGATGATATAACTATTTGTAGAAGAATAATTTTCTCAAATATTTTCCCCATTGTCTCATGACTTGTAACCATTGTGGGCAGACTTCTCATCTGAATAAGTTGTATTATAAAACATCATGGTTTAAAAGAAAAAATAATGTTTATGGTATGGGTAGAGGACATTAGTAGAAGTGGAATATCACACAAGAGTTGGATTATCTGGTGAATCAGGAGTATCTGGGATATCATGGGGTGGTTGTTAGAGGGTTATATATAGATTACCATGTGTCAGATGATAGTTGAGATAGACCTTTAATAGTGTGAGGTATAGTTCTGATTTTTTGACTATATCTATTTTTATGTATGATATAGAAGCATATTATTCGTTATTTTATGATATGGAGGTTATTGGGTTAGAATTACCAATTAATATCTCTTCTGATATTTTATCTATCAATACACCATTATGAAAGAATGTTGATCATCTTCATATCTATCATAAATGAAAAATGGGGGTTGATGGATATGATCTTCTAAAAAATGTCTCAGTTATAGATATTTTAGTGTCTTTCATGGTCCTTTCAATTTTTGGGATGACAATCTATCATGATCATATTTATTTTTATCAAGAATGAGTTAAAATAAGATCACATAAAGGGGAGTAGTTATTGTTAACAATTGAGTGGAATATTAAAGATGGTATTGTCAGACCAAATCCTAATCATAGAGAATTATTTTCAGTGAGGTTGGTTTTCATGAATATTATATTGTATCAGGTAGGGAATCCATACTATATTCCTCTTTTTGTTTACAATTACTAAGATTCATTTCTTGTTGATTTCTCCTGATTACTCTATATAGATTAGATGAGTTTGATATTCATCTTGTTCTTATTCTTAGAAAAAAACATAAATGAATTCCACCATATGGAATGGAACCTTTTTATAAGAAATATACATATATATACTAAAGATATATAATATAATATAATAATGAGATCATGAACTACTATTTTTTACTATTAATGATGATGGTTTTCATCATCTGTGTGCAGAATACAAGAAATTGAAGATCATTATGAAAAATCAGTACCCTTTTCCATGAATTGATGAATTCATTGATAATTAATGGGGACCCCAATGGGTTTTAAGGATTAATATGTGTTATGGATACCATTATATGAGAGTAAGGAAAGAAGGTATTCTTATGAATGTTTTTCGGAGAATTTATGGGTTATATGATAACATAATTATGCCTTTTGGTATGACAAATGCTTTGAAATGTTCATAGATATCATGTACATGATCTTTTTCACATACCTATAATACTTTCTCAATTTTTTTATTGATGATACATAGATATATTTAATTTCATTAAAATCATATACCATATAGAGTGATATCCAATTAATTACACTTTAAGAAAATTATCTTCATTCCAATATTTTTTGTGAAACCTTTGGATATAGGATGTGAACATTATTTTGTATGTGGTTTCTCATTACGAAGTTTATTTTGATATTGAGAAGTTCAAGGAAGTTTTATCAGTCAAATAGTTTGGGAACATACTCAATATTTGATATTTATTTGTTTGAATGGGTACTATAAGAGGTTTATTCAAGAAATTTCACACTTATCAATGCTCATTACCACACATTACCAAAAGATATCCATGTTTGAATGAATATTACATTATAAGGTTCCATTTTTATAGCATGTGAAGAAGTTGATTTTAGATTTGAACTTGTGTCTTCCTTATGATAGAGTATGTCATGTAGTGTTTTTTATGAATTAGGAATTGCCTTGGGGGATATTTTAATGGAATATTATAATGTAGTTTATTATAGGTCTCAACATCTATAACCTTTTGAGTGAAACTTACCTACTCATGACATATAGTTGATGTACATGGTTCAAGAATGGAAATATTATCTAAACTACCAAATTGTTGATTGAATTTTCATGTACACATACCATAGGAATCTATGGTATATTTTTTCCCACTGAGATATGAATCTTAGTCTAAGGAGTTTGGTTGAATACTTGTAATCAATAAACTTTGAAATGTTTTTTATCATTATAAAGGAGTTTTTATTCATATTACGTTAGTAGGAATATAAAATCTTGACTCAGGATTCCATCCTAAACGACACCCAAAATGAAACATCATAAGGCCAAAAGGGTGTTCCTAATCCCCACAAATTGGAGACTAGTTCCTAGGCATTATCAGAAATAGTTTGGGAAAATATTCACCCAAAATAGAACCAACCAGCAAAAAAAGATATAAATGCACTGAACAAATAAATAAATATGTAGAAAGAAGGCTAAGCAGAACAAACTAACTAAAGGAAATAGTGACAACCAAACATGGAAAACTAACTGAGTAAATTCAAGACCCAAAAATATCTCCATTAAACTCCCCTCCACGCTATCCATGAAGGGAAAAAGGGATCCAACTGAGAACCTAGAAGTTATAGGCATGATCTAAAAGCCCAGTATGTCACCACAACCCATAAAAACTATTATATATGTTTCTTATCTAATTAAATCAATGCATGTTGGAAAATAAAGGAAGAAATTAGGTTTTACATACATAATCATCTCTATGAAAAGAAAACCCAATACATAGAAAACTTCAAAAACATTCTCCATTACATTACAAAACCCAACACATGAATTTGAAAACAATCTATATGTTGAAGCCTTATCAAAACCACGCACACCATTATACATTCTAAAAAAAACCGTGTATTCTTTGTTTTGAGAAAATACCCCGTTTAAAACAATTTCCAGTAAGATTCAAATGATCGACCAAGACCACATAGTCACAACATACACAAATACCATCTAGGAAAAACATAGTCAAATAACAACTATAAATTAGAAACCAGGACATAATCATCAACAAATACTCAAAAAACACAATGGGAAAACCATACATCAACACATCATGCCAAACATGGCATTGAAAAAATATATCAAACAAAAAAACA
This sequence comes from Viscum album, assembly GCA_963277665.1. NCBI lineage: Eukaryota > Viridiplantae > Streptophyta > Magnoliopsida > Santalales > Viscaceae > Viscum > Viscum album. The sequence goes on from OY728141.1 coordinate 1,554,169,354, forward strand.
AACTCAACCAGCCACCAACATCCAAAGTTTCCCAGAATGCCAAGTCTGGTCATCCTAACCTCTAAGTCACCAGTCGAAAAACATGAGCATGCATTAAAGGAATTGAAAGGTAAATAAGAATAAATAAGGTTCCATTATCTAAACATACTTACTTTTCTCATTTTCTTCGTTATTTCCATTTCATTATTATACGTTTTTCACAACTTAATTATATTCATTACTTGTTCCAGTGGTTATCCATTTACACTATTTACATTTCACCCTGATCTGTTCATTTACCCTAAATAAGGGGTTACGTATACTGTTACACACATGAAATTTACTAATCATAACTATCAACTTACCCCAGAGCCTTAGCCCTGTGATTCATACCACGCCCATGTGTTTGGGAATCATAGACCCTTAATTTTACATCCCAACCCACACTGCGACCTTATGTTGGGAAGCATAGAGCCTTAGTCTGACATCCCAACCTTGATATGGAATGTCAAGTCCATACCCTTGGGTTTAGGAGCGTTAGTCCTTTCATCGAAGAATATGGTGCAATGGGGAGTGGAGCATAAGTACAACCTCCCAAAACCATAAATCATAGGTTGGAAAACTTGTATCATCAGTCCATGAATCATGTTGGGATTTATCAGGACTCATTCGACTATCCCAAAACATTTATTGCATATACCATTTCACAACCATTTCCAATCAATAACACAACATTCACAATTCAAAAATTATCAAAAAAATAAAATATTATTTTCCTTAACCCCTTAATAAAACTACCATTATCAAATCATTTCTCATTAACCCATTAACAATATACGAAATACTCCCTTATGTCATTCTATAAATTGAACATGATTAGCTTTAATCTTTTATACAACCCATATTAACCAATCAACCCCAAAACACAATTCCTTACATAAACCCATGTTAAACTATTAAACATAAAAAACTAGGTGAACCTCTTAAGTGCCACCATTTATATATTCAGTATCCCAAATCCAGGTTCCTGAATAGCGAATACCCCATGGTATCCTCAATCTATACACTGACATCCTCTATCAATCCCTTATAGATCATGAGGGTTTAGATTAATTTGTGAATAAATCATATATCATTTAATAAATCAAAGGCACATAAAATCACAAAAATAGGATTCTGATAACACAATAATTTATCACAACACAAGCATCAATCACAAAAACAACATAATCATCATCAACAATAAGAGGGTTCCACACAAGAAATCAGCATCACACCACAATTTCTAACTAGGACTTCACCCATATCAAGTACATCTGGAAAATACTTTTTTAAACAATTTTAAATTTAGATAAAATTACAAAGGAAAGCATATATACTTTAAAAAACAACCAATCAAGTTAAAAAACTCCATTTTTCTCCTTATAAAACCGAAAATCCCATTTAAGATAAGGAAAAAACTTTACCTACCAAATAATTCCTCCCTAAAACCCATTTGGCATAAACCCCAAAAATCATGTACATCTCATAATAAAAACATTTATTGGAATTTTTAACAAACAAAAATAATTACTAACCCCTATTTCAAAACCAAGTTCCATTGCATAAGGCAATCCACCATTTTTAATAAATGTGAAAGCTCCATTTTAAAATCATTTGAGATCACACCCCAATTTAGAACCAAATTCCCTATAAAAGATCATTTCCACCTAATGAAAACCAAATTGAGACAGGACCCATTTACCCACTTTAAAGCCATTTAAAAAAGACCTAAACACATGTCATGGGAAGCCTAGCACCATTAAGTATTCCAATTTAAGTCATAAAACAAGTATTCATGAAATAAACCATTTATTCCAAGGCCAAGTAATACTCAAATAGGTTCAAATAAACACAATGCTATCAAATATATGTATACTTGCATCGAATGGAAATAAATCGTGTGCATATTAGAATTCTAAAGGAAACAAATTGCATAGTGACACATACCTCAAAGAGGAAAAGATCCAACCAGAACACTTTGAAACTTGGAACCCTTGACGAAGACTACCTGATACTCACACACACACATTCATTCTTATATAAATGTATCTTTGATCCCAATGTAAATTTTCCCCTCTATATGAGGGAAAATTGGCAAGGAATGTATATATATATACATATAAACACATTCTTATTAATATGATCACAACACCTCAAGGAGCCACAAACATTCTACAATAATTCTAGGAACCCTAAATCAATAAAGAAACAAAATAAAAGGTGTGAAACACAATAGTATAATAGAACCCTTACCTTGGATGGTGGAAACAAATCGAGATGAGACAATCCACTTCACCTCTGATGGTGGATGCCGGAATATGCATGAAGTTGACCTGAGAGTACATTGGAATACCCTATCGATAGATGAAACCACAAAAATCAGATGAACCTAAGACATTGGGTTTATCCAAATGAAATCAAGCTACGGGGATATGTTAATAAGACAAATAAGAGGAGGATAAAAAGCACACATTCCTAACTCAAAGAACTGAATAGGATCCTTGAAGAAACTGGGAATATTAGTCGAAGGGAGGGGAGGCACGAAGCTATGGAGTGTAGGTGCACCCCTTGTACGATGCAGAGAGAAAGAAACAAAGGGGCATAAAGAAAAAGAATTAATGAAAACGAAAATAAAAACAAAAAATAAACATTTAAAATTATGGACACATGCACTATTTGCACATGTGCTACCAGACTGTGCACTAACTATGCACTGGCCGCTACCTAGGCCAGGCACCCCGCACGGTTACCTGCACGCATGCACATGATTAAGTAAACCATGATCAAACTGGGTTGCTTGGTAATTCCAACTACAAAACTCATCCACATGCTCTCCACACCATTTGATAGACTATGCGGAATCTGTTTTCCACTCCATTACTTTACCTGATCACCTGCATGGGCCTCACACAGTGACAACTAACCATGCAGGCTAACCATAAAACAGCTTAAACCCTTAAAAAATCAGTTTTCCAACCACCAAAAATCAATCTATCTCCATAAATAGATTAAAATAAATTAAAATAAAAACATAGTGACACCCAGGGTAATACAATCTCCCAACCATTCCACTTTTTTCCCATATAAAGTCTTGATATGAGGACTAGGGAAAGAAAAATAAGAGTTTGTAGAGAACTTTCCCAGAAGAAACACTCTACCAAACTCAACCTTAAAGGAAACAAGTAAAACCTACAAAATGATAGCTCTAATTAACCATAAATCATCAACAAATCCAAGTGTTGTGGAACAAAAAACCTCAAACAAGTAAACATACTTATCACAAAAACCTCTACAATGGTCTCACCATAATTGAGAGTTCCTCTGGAATAGTGGTTCTCTGAAGAAGTACCCCAAAAGAAAGTCTCAAACATATGAGCAGCCAGGAGAAACACATACTCAAATAAAGCACTTCAACACTCAAGAAGGAATGAACCACCATTAGGATTTTTGAAGAATGATAAGAAGTCTCACCTTAGGTCACAACCCACGTGGATAATGTAGGGTTCAAATCACGGATCACCCCAACACGGTACATCCAAAAAGGAAAAAGTAAAAAAAGAAAACTAGTATACCAAACTTATCTGGTAGATCAAGCACCCTAGTTACATGGTTGTATGCCACATGCCTCACTCTTGTCCAAATAAATGAGAACTTAAACGGCTCAATGAGGAAACGGTGCAACGTCCCGAAGATCTAAGGAACCACAAACAAAACTCCAAACTGAGACCACATCCACTAAAATAAAGGCTTCACAATGTAACTAACCTCTTCAAACTCAACTAGAACCGACAAGACAGAACTCAACCACCCTCATAAGGATGGTTTCACATTAACTACTCCACATGGAGTAAGGATAAACCTTGAATCTGAAGAAACTGCCACGTCAATTCTGGGGGACTGAACAACAAAACTAAACATGGACCTCAGTAATCCATTCATATTAACACAAACCAAACTATTCTTCCTAAATCAGGGAATCAAAAAAAACTTCAATCCATAACATGGTGCAAAAAATATCAAAAGTGGCACAATAATATTTACCAAAATAAAATTTCATTTGAAAACATCATTTTTACTAACCATGTATTAAATAACATCTTCTACCAAGGTATTTTCCAAAAAAAATCATACTGAATTGAAATCAAATAGCCTTTTTGAACCCATACATTTACCAAACAGGGAAAACCACACAAAATATTTTAATATTTTCATTTTATTTTTAAAACCCAACACTCAAGGATTCCCATTAAAAACTCACTTTCTTTTCATAAACACCACTTCAAAAGAAGGAAACCATTTTCATAAATCATTTTATAAAACCATGGAAATTCACCCTTCCTTAATTTTCACAAAACTAAATTTGAAAATAATTGTTTTCATTAATACACATTTTCATTTATTGATCAAAGAATTCAAAACCAAGAACACACAAGAACTGCATAAAAACCCACATAAGAATCACAAAAACCCCATTCAAAAACACTCCTCAATCTGAAACCAATATAATGAAATCACCATTGGAAAAATCTAGAATCATGAGGAGTCCAAAACAGGCATACCAGAAAGGATAATTGTGATATGCATGAGTTGTCCCCATGTTTGGGGGACCGAGATCCAACTATGTCACACAGTACACATAAGAGGTTGACTTGACAGCATGGGCACCACATGGTTTCACAGGCCATTTTTTCCAACCATGAAACTGAAGTTATCCTTCCCTTATGACCCAATACCTTGAATAAACCCCAATATCATGCACATTCTCAAATGTGATCAAAACATAAATCACATAAAAATGATAAAAACATACCATAACAACCCAAATCAATGATTTGAAAACCAACATTCCTCGACAGCTTGAGGCTAAGTACAAGAAGGAGATAGCTAGGATATCCCTTCCCTTACCTCCTAAGCTATGATAGCTTAGTCTCCATTCTACATGAACAACCCCAAATAGCATGGGCTATACCAAACCTAGGTCACATTAGGAACATAGTCTGATATAAAACTTTGTAACTTCTTAGCCTAGGATGAAATCATACATGAAACTCGAGCGAAAATGATACTAGGCCTGAAGGGCATTCCCAATCCCCATAGGCCAACGTCTAGCATCTGGGCATCAGAAAAACTCTTTTGGGAAAGATTTTTTCCAAAACGGAACAAAATAGCAACAAAATAAATATATGAGATGACCAAAAAAATAAATAAACTGAAAGTAGGGTCATTAGAATAAACTAACTAAAGGAAACATCAAAAAACAAGAAAGGAAAAATGAGTGAGAAAATTATAGACCCAAAATATCTCCGAACAACTCTCCTCCATGCTGGCCACGAAGAGTAAGAGGGATCCAAATGAGAACATGGAATATATAGGCATGAGCTAAAATCCTAGTGGGTTACCACAACCCACCAAAACTATGGATTAGGTTTCTTAAGGAAATATATCAATGCAAGTTTGAAAATAAAAGTTGGTTTTATATACATAATCATCTCTATTCAAAGAAAACCCAATCCATAGACAACTTCAAAAACATTATACATTACTTTCCAAAACCAAACAAACACATTTGAAACTATGTCATGGTTTGACACCTTATCAAAACCATGAACACCAATATAATTTATAAAAAAATTCCCATCTATTTTTTTGATAAAATAACCACTTTAGATCATTTTAAAATAAGATTCAAATGAACACCAATGACCGCTTAGGGAGAACATACTCAAATACCAACTAGGCACAACATACTCAAATACCAACTAGCCATGGGAAATGAGGTTATAATCATCAAAACATTCTCAAAAAACACAATGAAAAAATCATACCTCAACACATCATGCCAAACATGTCACTGAAAAATATATCAAACAAACAAACAAACCTAACCACCCAACAACATCACAAGGTGTCTAGAATTACATGTATAGTCATCCAAACCTCTAGGTCACCAATCAACAAATAGGGGAACATGTTAGTGGAATGGTAACGTAAATAAGAATAGCCAATGTGTCATTAACTAACTATACTTACATTATTCATTTTCTTCATTATTTCCATTTCACCACTTATAATATTATCACTACATAATTACATTCAATACATGTTCTAGGGGTTAGGAATTTATGAAACTTACATTTTTCCTAAGTCGTTAATTTACCATGCATAAGGGGTTACTTATACTATTACACACAAGGAATTTACTATTAAAAACTATAAACATAACCCAAAGTCATTATCTGGTGATTCAGACCATGTACATGTGATTCAGAATCACAGTGCCTCAATCTAACATCACAACCTACACCATTAACTTATATTTGGAAGCATATAGCCTCATCCAGACATCCCAACTTTGATATGGAATGTCATGTCTATATCCATGGGTTCAGGAGCGTTAGTCCTTTCCCTGAAGACTACAATGCACTATGAAGTGGAGCATCAATCCAACCTACCAAAACCATTCATCAAAGGTCAGAAAACATAGAGCATCAGTCCATGAATCCAACTAGTATTTGGCAGGACTCATCCAACCATCCCCAACCATTTATCACATATACCATTTCGCAACAATAGCCAATAAATAACACAACATTCACAATTCATAATTCATAAAAACCTCAATTATTATTATTCATTAACCCCTTAACACATCTACAATTTTCAAATCATTTTTTGTAAACCCATTAACAATATACCAAATGCTTCCTTATTCCATTATATAAATTGAACACAATTAGAATTAATCTCTTTTATAACCCATATTAACCAATCAATCCCCAAACACAATTTCCTTTCATAAAACCATGTTAAAATATTAAACATAAAAACCTAGGTGAACCTCTTAAGTGCCACAATTTCAAAATTTATCATCCCAAACACATGTTCATGAACATGAAATACCCCATGGTAAACTCAATCCTAACACTGACATCCTCCACGCATCCTGCAAGGATCATGAGGGTTTTGATTAATTATATAATAAATAATGTATAATTTAATAAATTAAGGGAACCCAAAAGAACAAAATCAGGATTATAATAACAAAACCATTTATTAAAACACAAGAATAAATAACATAAACAACATAATCATCATCTATAACAATAGGGTTCTACACAAGCAATCAGCATCACACCACAAATTCCAACCGGGCCTTCACCCATATCATGTACATTTAGAAATTCCATTTTAAAAAAATTGGACATTTAAATAAAATTCCAAAAAGAAAACATACACACTTTCAAGAAAAAAAAATTATGTCAAGGAAAATCCATTATTCCTAGTAAAACCAAAAAACCCCTTAAAGACAAGGAAACTGCTTTACACACCAAATAATTCCACCCTAAAACCCATTTGGCCTAAATCCCACAATCAAGTATATATCACAATAAAAACATTTCTTAGTATTTTTATCAAACAAAAATAATTATTAAACCCTATTTCAAAAAAAAGTTTCATTGTTCAAGGCAATTCGCCATTTGGAATAAAAGTGAAAGCTCTGTTTTAAAATAATTTGAGGTCACAACTCGATTTAAAACCAAATTCCCCTCAAAACTTCATTTTCACCCAATGAAAACCAAACTAAACCAAGGCCCATAGACCCATATTAAAACCATTAAAAAAATACCCAAATGAATGTCATGGAATGCCCAGAACCATTATGTATTCCAATCTAAGTCACAAAACAAGGATTCATGAAATCAAACATTTATATAAATAAAAAAGAATACTAAAATGGGTTAAAATCAACACAAGGCTATCAAATATATTTATACTTACATAAAAGTTAAATAAATCATATGCATATCAAAATTCCAAAATAATAAATTTGCAAAGGAACACCTATCTCAAAGAGGAGAAGACCAAACCAAAACACTACGGCACTTGGAACCCATGATGAAGACTTCCCCACACTTATACACACACGTAAATTATTATATGTATATATATATATATCCTTAATCCCAATGTACATTTTCCCTATCCCAGGAGGTAAAATGCTCAAGGAAGCTATATATATACATATACACATGTACCTCTGCATGTGTGGGAAAAAACTAAAGGATCCACATACATTATACAACAATTCTAGGAACCCTAAATCACCAAGGAAACCAAATAGAAGGTGTGAAACACAACAGCAGAATAAAACCCTTACCTCAAATGGCGGCAACAAGCCGAGATGAGCCAATACAATTTGCCTCCAGCAGTGAATGTTGTAATATGCATAATGTCAACCCAAGAGACCTTCCACATACCCAATCAATGGAAGAAACCACAATAATCTGGTTCACCTAAGACATAGGATTTCGATAAACGAAACTGGATGTCGGGGAGAGGAAATCCGCTAAATCATAGGAGGAGAGAAAGGTATACAATCTTACCTCAATGAAACGAACAAGATCTGTGAAGCAACCATAAATATTCTTCTAACAAATGAGGATCCAAGAGGGAGAGGAGGCATATGGAAATGAATGGGAGGCACACTCCTTGAGATACGATGAGAAGAAGAAACAAAGGGGGAGAACGAAAAGAAATAAATAAAAATAAAATAAAATAATAACTTTCAAAATTATGGTCATGTGCACAGTTTGCGCACAGGCTACTAGACTGTGCACTAACTATGTGTTTCCCACTACTTAGGCCATGAACCCCACTCGGTTACCTGAATAAAGGAACATGGTTAAGAAAATTGCGCTCAAACCGTGTTGCTCAGTACTTCAAACTATAGAACTACTCTACATGCTCACTACATGGTTTCATAGACCATGTTCAAGCTGTGTGCCACTCCAATACCTCAACTGATCACCCTCCTAGGCCTCACACGGTCAATTATAACCTTGCGTGCTAACCATGAAATAACTAAAAACCTTCTAAAACATAAATTTTCAATCTTTCAACCACAAAAAATCAATCCTTATCCATATAAACATTAAAAAAAATTAAAATAGAAACACCAGGACACATAGGTTATTACAAGGAAGATATTTTAATTTACTAGGAGTACATCAGAACTAATTCCAAATAAAATTAAATTGTTTGATGATTTTTATGTGGGAATAGTAGATGATACAAGTTAAATGTCTTGTGCACCCTTGGAGAAAAAATCCTCATGGATAGAATGAGTAGAGGCTATGTCTGATATAGAGTGTAACATGATATAAAATTGGTTGGAATAATGAAGTACCATTCAAGGTTGGATTATAGATATTCGTATTGTATTTATGGATGAAAGATGAGTGATGGTTCTTTATTCTATGAGAGAAGTGGTAATGAATTAATATCTTTCATTATAATGGGAATTTCACCCAAGAAAGACCAAAATTATCACAATGTAAAATAAAAATTCTAGTTTCCTAGAATTAAAATATATATTATATTCCTTGAATGACATTGTTTGGATTTTCCAAGGATCGTGGTTGGGAATCTGATACTTGTAGGGTTTCCCCAGTCTCATATTGTACCTATAATGAACTAGGATGAGGTAGAAATGGACTTTGTGACTATTTATATAGGGACATCAAGAGGATGAGACACTATGTGGTTGTTAGTGGATCATTCCATAAATGTGGCTCAATTCATTAAAATTTGGAAGACTAACACATTAGAGTGTCTAGGTAAGATCTAGTATAGGGAGATTGTGTGGCAGCATAAAGTTTCTTCAAGTGTGGAATATTTTAAAGATTCCATGTACCCATTGTGATTCTAAAATGGATGGAATAAGGTTATGGGGAATCATTTGAATATCAATATGATATTCTATCCTTATACTAATGGAATGTAAAAGAGGATGATACTGAATATAGAAAATATTCTTCTTTCTTGTTTGTATCAAAAATATTTTATCTATAGAAAATATTCTTCTTGATTCTAACATTAGAATAGTTGTAGTTCACAAAGAATATGCTGGTTATAAATTATAATAGATAGAGATCGTATGATAAAAATTGAATACAACCCCTATTTTTTTATGGGGTTGATAATGTTATCTTAGGTGTTTCTTATCGGTTTGGGAATAAGTGTATGATGAAATGTGAAAGGATGAACAATGTTAAATTGGAAACATCATGATCAATAAAGAAATTTGGATGGTTTTTATTCATTTGATCATCTTATACGGTGTAATGTTTTCCATTACCCACCAGACATTCCCCAAAATCAAATGTACAAGATTGATACTATGGATGGGATCCACTATAAGGATGCTAATATTGAATTATGTGCATCATTTTTTTAGAAGACCCATTTGAATGTTGAATAAATTGAGAATATATTTCATGGGATTACCCATATACTTATTATGGTTCTATTGAAGAAAGAATTCATTCAAGAAGAGACATTGGAGAGGGAGTTTGACATTTGGTCATAGTGGCCCAAGTTGGTCAATAAAACCTCTTGGGATAAATATCACGAAAGAGATTTCATAAGTGGGGGTTATTTTTTAGAATGAATATATAATTTAAATTACATTTTCAATTTTATATTTCTTATGAATATTTTTAAGGGGGTTTAAGGTCAATTAATGGTGTCCATGAGTCTAAAATTGTAAGGGGTCTAGGATTTTGAGCATGTTGTCTCCTAAAAAATCTAAAGACACTCCTCTAGACTATAAGCAGATCTTATATGACCATTATCATTAATTTCAATACCACCATCCAACTGGTTGTTCCCTTGGGAAGACGATTTTCATCCAAGTGGCTCTTAGATGATCAAAGGTTCGATTCGGGGCTCGGTATGTTATTATAAGTTTTACAGTTCCATCTTTAAAAATCAACAAATATATAGTTCTCTCATTATCACTCTACTTCCTCATCCACTATCACCCTATTAGCATTATTTTTTTGAATATGGGTGACCTTATAACCTTCCCACTTATTAATTCCATTCCATAAAATGGTTTGATCCTACCATTATAATATGATAATTTATATCTTTATATAGATCAATACATTGACCATCTCATTTATTAAAACCATATATATCCTTAATTTATTGATCAAATCTAATGGTTTTAAAATTTCCTAGAATGTTTTTTGATGATCATTGAAAAAATCCGCACCCAGATTATGGGATATACCATTTGTGCAATATTTAGACCACGACCATTGTTAGTAGAAGATCTTCTCGGGATTATGTGATCATGTCATATCATTTTCTTGTGGTTCCTCCTAAAAATGATCATAAAATTAAAATAATTTGAAAACTATGATAGTTCTAGGATTTAAAGTGGTTTAATTGGTCTTGAACAACAGAACTAGTCTTTAAAACATCACTAAACCTATGGTAGGTGGTCCTTTTCATAATGAAATAATTATTAGGCTTCGTAGAATGATTTTTTAGCATTGATGTATTAATAGTGAGTCAATTGATGTTTATTCACATGTTGTGTATGTTTATATATCGATGTTAGAACTATTCTTATTTTTCAATAATGTGGATAATTGTTGACATTTTTTGATGTTTTATCTATAATCATATATCTTTATTTCTGGTATTGTTTCATTATGTTCCTCAATTGAGAATACATGTTGATTTATATGGTCTATTCCCCCTAGATAGATGTTTTATATATTTTTCAACATGAACATGGTTTATCCCTTATAGTGGGTTGTTTAAAAAATGTTTTGTGGGATATCATGTCATTGTGGAATGAGTTGTACGGATTATTGTATTCTACCTAGCATTGAGCTGAAGAAGGTAGAGATTGTCTCAAAGGACCGAATATATATTATGTTGTTGTGTTATATACTAATTTTTTATTTATGTTCTGTTTACATTCATGGAATTAACTTGTAAATATTTTTCACTTCTGTTACGGACCTTTGGTAGTATATGTATTGGTCTTACACTCACTCTCTACAAAGAATCAAGGGGCACTTGTATCTCATATGAAAGGATTTCCATTCATTGAAATATGAATTATGTTGGGATTTTTAGCATTATTAATATATTGTTTCGGGAATGTCTGGATGGTATTCAAACATGGATGTATACTATTTTCATACTTAGTTAATTTATTTCATAAATTGATTCACCAAATATCTGTATCCTTTTTTAATTGGATTGTGTGACTAGAATGCTATAATATTACGAAACGAGTTAGTATAATATTTTATGTTGATTCCTTAATAATTTATTTAAATATTAATTATTCATTGACTCACTATTTTCCCTTCCATTATACACTATTATGTTTACCTAATCTTGAAAACATAGTCTTCTTAAGATGTCCCACTTGGATCTTACCATTAGTGGGAAACATCTTGCTTATTGAAAGGTGCACATGAGGACATCTCGCATCGTGGCTTAGAATTGCTGATTTGGGTTTTGGTGTTATAGGGTAGGAAAATCACACAGATGGAAGTAATTACCCTAATTTTATAATATAAGAAACACACGTAACTACATAAACACTATAGTAATTTATAAAAGAAAAAACATCGAATAAAAAATGTTTGAATAGTCTCTAATATCTAACAATAGTAAGAATAATTAATTGAAAATTAACATGAAAAAAGGAGAAACTTCTATAAAATAGGTTCATACTAATAAATTATGATAATAATTACACGGAACAAAACATTCCTTCCTAAAAAAATTTTTTCTGCCATGGTCACCATGCACTACTATGCACAGCTGATAGTAATAAATCATAGATATCCCTAAAACAGCCTATTTTCTGGATATGATATAACACATAATTGTAGTGACAACATAGGTATTACTATAAGGAAACCTAAAAAACAAACTAAAACTACAATTATATAATGAATTTAAGAAGAGTAGGCTCCTAACCCATTGATAGATGTTAATTTTATAATAACCATGATATTCTCTTTAAAAGGATGCAAGTCATCTAGTAAAGAGACAAACCTCATATCTAGACAAATCATTATCAATTTTGACATGACATCATGAGTCCATTCAACTGAAAAGTAAAATATGGGGTCTCTCATTAGATAATAGAATGACACAAACACCTCATTCAAAGTTACCTGAGATGAGGTATTTCATCTCATATATTTATGATCTCTTTGTGTTATCAAAAGGGATAACTTACTCCATCTATATTATCAAATAGTTTAGGATCACATGATTGGTATAATGGTAGCAACATACCTACACTTACATAGGTAAATGGGAATAGGGTATTTCAAACATTGGCCCACACATTGGAATTTGGAATTTATCTATGATTGTTCCATAGATAAATGGGTCATGAAACCTCTATTGTAAGGGGGGATACCAGACCGTACATAGGAAAATACTACACTACCCCAATGTATCCCACATGGATCCCTTCCTAGAGATAGATTTCTCAATGGTCTTATTCTAGGTTAATGGAGAGTATGTGATGTGTGCATGGTGTTCCTCAACATATCTCCCAAATTTGAAAACATTCCCTTGAATTGTCACCTAACATGGAATAAAAAAGTCCACAAAAACATGTGGAATGAGCCACATGATATGAAGATCCATGTTCAACACTTTGTGTATACCTCACTAATAGAGGCATGTTTTACTAAGAAGTATGTGAGGTGTATCCTAGTAATACATGGAATTTTATCCGATTAAGCTACATAGGTAAGTAAGTCCAGTACACATCGAGCTATCTGCATAGTGTCACATGACGTCTATAAAAGACCACATCAATTTGTGATATATTACTCAATTGGACACCCTATAATCTAATCTTGTATGATACATGGAATATTTTCCTCTGAAATACGCTTCATATAGTTCCAAATCCTCATTATACTCTCTATTCTTTTTAATTCACATTTTATTCACCATAATTTTAATTGAGATACCTACAAATTGGCTGATGAAGAACATGACACTAATATAAGCTATATTCCAACATTTCATACCTTAATAAGAAAACTGTAATTGTATTTTATGTCCCCAAAACATCCCAAATCTTGAAAATATTTTCCGTATTTTCCTCAAATTCAAATTTTCCCAAATACCCTTCTAACAAGACATAAATCATAAAGTGGAACCTGTAACTAAATTTAGCTACAACAAATAATTAATCAAATAATGAATTAGATTATAAAGAAATTCCAAATCAACGATCGTGTTGAATATCAATTTAAAACACACAATGAACGAATAGGGAATCCATAAAATGTAATTTGGAGAACCAATGATTGACATACACAATCATCCATTTTCTATAGTTGAGAAATGCAATGAACATATAGAGTGTTTTGATGTCAATTATTCCTAAATCATACTCTCAACCAAAAACTAAATCTAATAATATTGGAAAATTTCAATTATAAATTAAAATCATATAATATTTTATTTGTAATTACAATGATATAAAAATAAGAATTAATAAACAAAAAAATACCACTCTGGGAATTGGATTATTTTCTATTTAAAAATAGATATGTGATGATGTTAATGATGAATTAAATTGATTCTCAAAAAATTCCCCAAACCATCATCATTCTTAACTGAAGCCTCTCCCTAGAGATAAACTACATCAATATCAATAATATATGGTTTTTTAGACACTATAAATAGTGTTTATAAAATGGATAATTATTTCTCAAGGTTATACATTTATTTAGAAAATTAAATTATTTATTTATTTTTGAATACTTAGTTATTTTATTATCCATTCATGAATACGTATAGACCAAAGGTTTAATACAAATGAACATTATTCCCCAGAAAGAGTAAAAACGGTGTTCGTGATTCAATGTTGATTCCAATTTTCACAATCAATAATATAATTGGTATGAAATCTATTACATCCAAAACATGGGAATTAGTGTGTTAATATATTAAATATTTTTAATATATAAACATTGGGACTATGTGATGCCCTAGAATCTATCCTAGTACTCTCATTAAGTATGAACATATTATTTTAAATAGTTCAAAGTTATTATCTCACAAACTAGATCACCTATATTCTATAAGGACAATATCATAGTTATTTTTGTCATGTTTTTATGATAGTGGTCCAGGATGGGTTTTTTTAAAATTGTGTGATTTTTTATTGATTTACATGGATCATGGATGGGGAAAAGTTCAATATTATAATATATAATGGATTCTAGTAGTTTTATATGCCTAGTATAAATAGTAGGTTCCATCTATGACATCATATATGACATAAATTAGTTAAGAAGGTATAGTGGTGATGCATAACATTCTAAAATGATAATAATAATTATAATATATTTAATATATGTGGTTTCCAAAAAGAGAATAATGTTTTAGAAAAAAAATCAAAAAAAACATAAATATAAATTAAAACATTTACTTTTATAAATATATAAGAAGGTTTAATTTTAAATGATGATAGTAACAAAATAAATGCAGAAGTATACTTTTTTTATTATATTATAAAATCATGATTCAGTGGTTCATGTTTTTCTTTAATTAAAAAATAAAAAAAGGGATGATATTTCCAATTAGTTAGTCAAAAATAGATTATGGATAAGGATTCTTGGTGACATAGATAAAAACTAAAATGGAGAGAAACACTTAGAAGAGAAGATTCATTACATTTCTAATATCATTTTTATTATGTTTTCAATATTTTCATATGGATTTTCATATTAACTATGCTGAGTTTTGAATACTATGTGGCAGAATATTTTCTTTGGAAAAATTGAATGATTTAGATTTAAAATCATCAATTGTTTCTTATTTATTTAACATCAAGATTGAAATATATTATATTTATCTTGTATCACAACAATGTTTTTTATTATTGATTTTCAAGGAAAAAATTGTAAGGATAAATAATAATATATTTTGTTTGATAAATTAAGTTATTTATCATCAATAAGATGATGGATTGGGAAAATTATCATTAATATAAAAATAGTATTTTATCGTTATTTTATTATCATCTAGATTTTATCAAGATCACAATCAATAATTGCATCTAGAACAAGATAAGTGAGGAGAAACATTATGTTTTTACATAAAATTATGGAATGGTGACCCTAATAGGTGAAGACCAATCATTATTAATTTTTAATCAAATATTAATTTTGAAAATGAACACTGATTAAAAACCCATTATTTGATTACAATGATTTTATAGGTTTTGATTATCCCTGAGGAGTAGTTATTTAATTATTTTATCCATATTTATTATTTCTATTGATAAATATTTTGATAATAATATTAAAAAAAATTATAAATTTTAATAAATAAAAATACACCTTGCTCATTGAACTTAAATTTTAATTTCTTTCAACATTTTCTACTCTCTCTAAATTTTTTTCATTTATTAACTTTTTAAAAATATTTTTATACTTAATTTTATTCATATATGGTAAATTTGAATAGTTTATATTTCAAATAGTTATCAAAAAATAATAAATACACATAATTCCTCTATATGGATACGATTCATTAATTATGTATTAGTTTTTAATAAAAAATAGTATTATTATAATAGAAAAATCATTTGAAATTTTGGTATTGTTTATATCAAAAGGTGACATATAATAATTGGTAAAAAAATATTGAAAAACATGTAACATAATTTTAAAATACAATAAATAATCATAAAACTCAGTCATGTTTCTAACTTTTGAAAATATATTCACATATACTAAATACACACTAGAAAACCATACATATATTATTTTTTATTTATATTCATTTAAGAAATTATTGCAGAATTTGGAAAACATTTATTTTAGTCAAATTATTAAGTATTATAAACAAAAAATAATAATTTATATTGATAATTTTTAGGGATTTTAAGTCTGAAAAATTTTTATTACTTAATTGGTTCACATTATAATTACATTCTCTTTGGAATATAAAAACTATAATTATAAATAATCTTATTTTTCATTATTTAAACCATTTAATGGTTTTCTTAATATGAAAACTAATTCTACCAGTTTGTAATTTTATAGAGTTATTTAAAAAATCACTTTATATATTGAGTTATGATTTGTTGAGGATGAGTTATGATTATTTGAGGATGATCACTTTTATATTTTACATACTGTTTAATTCTTATAATTAGATTGTAGAACTGTATGAAGACACATTTTATATAAGTGAATTTTTTTTAATACATTTGTATTGAAATTTTATCCAAAACTATTAATGCTAAATTATATATGTAATATCACATCTCTTAGGAATACTAAGAGAGAATTATCTTATTCTATATAGTATAATATTATAAATATGGGATGTTAGAGTCCACACCGCTAACCAACTAAAAAATTTATTATGGTCTCCTATTAAGGGTGAAATATAAAATCTTTTTATATAATGGCTGAATGAGATTTCATTATAATCTACATAGATAAGATAGGAAAATAACATAAAGAGATCAATTACACATTTACCTAAAAATATTAACTAATTTCACGTAGAAAAAAAATCAATATATGTGTGTATAATATTAGTTTATTATCTAAATTTAATACTAATCATGATGAGATTTAAAAATATATCCCCAAAATAATGAATCAATATACTAAATAAGAAAAGCATAAAATTAAAGAGGGGCCATTGCGTATAAAGGGTGTGTTTTTTGGAATGTACCTTAATTCTAATAGAAAATTCATTATAATTAAAATGATTGAATATACCAATGAGAGTGTTAATTATGTATTCTGGGGTAATTAATTTTTTATAAATTTTAATCTTAGTTTTAAAATCAACCCAATCTATTATATACATGGAAACATGGATGAAACAACTTACTTCTAATGGGTACTCAAATGAGTTAACAACTAAATTTCCAATTACTTTTGGTCCTTTTAATTAAAATTTTATAATGAATGGCTATTTAGATATTAAGGTTTTTACTTCTAGAGGTTTTTTAGAAACTCAAAAAAAATTATGAAGTAAAAAAGGGATGACCAAACTAGGATCTATAATGAAAATGAAAAATGAAAATATAGAAATTAATAAATATTGTAAAGTGAAAAATAAGGTGCTAAAAATATAGACCTTTCTCATTTACCAAAAAACCCAAGGAGTAAAGAAATGTAATGGAAATTAAAGAAAAATACATCTAATTATGAAGAGGAATGTCAGTGATATTCATATGTGGTGGAAAATTTTTCCCACCAATTCTAATTGTAAGATTATTTATTACAATGAATTATAAACATAGTTATAAAATGTTTGTTGAAATTATTGAAAATAGTAATGTGGATATCCCATTTATTAATTATTTAATTTAAATTTATTGATATGAAGAATTTTGGATCAAATTTTCCCAATTAATAATATCCTAAAACTATTTTATACTATATAGTTTACTGAGAAGTATACTAATTCCACTAGAAATCCCATTTTAATTGCAAGAACCCATTTTTTTCATTCCATGTATGATATACAGTAGTGGTTAATAAATATTATTATGTAACCATAGTGAAAGTGTTATATTTAAATAAATTTAATTTAATTTAATTAAGAATTAGAGAGTATAATAAAATTGATTCTACTCTTAATTTATATAATAGATCAATTAGTCACCTCATTGGGATAAAATTTTATTTATTGGTAAAAGTGGGAAATATATTTTTTCCCAATGCCATTCTAATTCATCATAGAGAGTGTGATATATGCGTTTTTTTAAATCGTTTTAGGATATTATTTTCAATTCTTTGGGATCTCGTAGATATTTAGTGTAGAATATATATTTTCAAAATTTGTGATGAGGTAAAATAATTAAATGAGCTTTATTTTTCTAAAAACATGTTCTTTAAGGAGAGTGTTCACTGAATAATGTTTTTAAGGGAGAGTTTTTAGAAAAAATTTAGAGATAAACACAAAATTTTAATTTCTTTTTTCTTTAGAAAAACTAATTTTATGGGATTAATGAAAATATATTAACAATATCCATACCAACACCAATGAATAATTTGAATAAGGATAAAAATATAATTCCAAGAGTATAATAAAATAACAGATCCACAAACACTATGAGTGATGCTATTAATTTTAGGTGCATCAATTTGTACATCATTTATTTTTGTTTTCTAATGTTATTGGGTACATTTATGGAAGGTGATAGAGGAGAAAGTCACTCAGAATACAAAATCTTGAAGTATTATATAGGGCATGCACTGAATGGTATTTCAAGACATTAATGGTTTTCTAAAAATATGTCATGAATTACATTCATGTTGTGAATGGTTCTTAGAATATCCATTCATGATGTGAACATTTATCCATAAAATGAATTTATTTTCAAGATTTTATGTTGAGAAAATATGGATTTCAATGTATATAAAATAATTGAAGATTTATGAAATAAATATGTAATTCACATCATGAATGGGTTCATTCCAAGTATATTGATTTAATTAAGGTATACTTTGATCCTCATTTTTCTCTCTCTCTCATTCCTAACAATCCTCAATCTCTATTGATGTGATTTTTGAATATCAATTCAATCTGGAGTTAGATATATTTTGTTCTTTATGTGTTTAACAATAGGAATCATTGGATCAATAAATGATTGGATGTCATATTGTGTTTCAATCATTATAGGTATGAGGCAATCATACCCTCAAAATCTTCCATAAAATACTATTGATTGTATTTCTAAATTCTCTTCTTTTTTTCATCATATATTCTTTACTTTTCCTAGTTAGAAAAAACAATTTTATTATTTTATATATATATATATTGAACCATTTATGATTCCCCTGAGGTGTTTCTAAATTTTAATGAAAAAATTCATCTGGTTTATTAATGAAATTGTATATCTATGTAATTTCAATACATGGTTGGAATTTTTATATAATTTCATTAGTGTAACCTTGTCATGTATAAACATGGGGCCAATTTAACATGGGAACATTTCTTAATAGCCTGATGATGACTTGGAATAATAAAGACATTTTTTCTACTAATGAGTTAGTATATATCATGGTTGGTTGTATGAATTGTATCTATTCATGGTGAATATGAATATGAAATATTGAAAGAAAAATTATAGTATATTTTCTATAAGCTGATTAATTGATAAATTTCACTGATAATCTCTTCTCCTATCATAGAGGTGTTTTGGGGATAAAATTGGTTTTCAATACAGTTTTTTCAGAATCACACATTTATATATATATATATATATATATATTCATTTTTATATTCTATTTTCCATTATACATGAATAGGAAAGGTCTCGTACAATACTTTTGGATTACTGTGATAATGATAGTCGGATGAATTGGTATTAGATCATAAAATTTTCCAATAGTGGAGTCTTTGTGGTTCCTCATTGGTTTTTAAGAGTCTTTCTTGTTTTAGGATTTTAGACCTAGTTTATGGTATGTATTTTCCAATATCAATCTGATAATATATTTTTTTTTGTTTTAGGAGTTCTTATATATTTTTCATATATCATGGTATGTCTTTTTATATGGATTTTATGATAGTTTCTTGACCAAAATTCATACACTATCATATTTTAAATCCAATGAAATTTATTTAGAGCCCATGGTGTCTCAGGGTCATTATATAAGGTTAATAGAAACTATAAAAAAATTATTACAATTGGTTGGGGAGTGTTATAAACATGTTATTAGATTTGAGGGCCTGTTAGTGGTATAGTAGAAAAAAGATATGTTGTGTTGTAACATTAATTGTATAATAAAAATAGATGTAGCCATCCTTTATTTGTGAATAAACAGTGATCAATGAATTTTTGGTTAAAAATGGCGATCATACACAATTTAATTAATTTCATTAACTTATCATCGTGGGTTTAGCTGATAAGGGTATAAAATAATTAATTATCCATGATAATTCCTACAATGGTGGTATTATTTTTTTATTACTATTTCTTATTTTTTTATAATCATTTTTTTTTTCAATATCCCTATCCTTAATTAAATTTTCATATTGATTCTAAGAGGTAATTTAT
The DNA here is from genome assembly GCA_963277665.1 of Viscum album. Classification (NCBI taxonomy): domain Eukaryota; kingdom Viridiplantae; phylum Streptophyta; class Magnoliopsida; order Santalales; family Viscaceae; genus Viscum; species Viscum album. The sequence goes on from OY728141.1 coordinate 1,554,190,262, forward strand.
AAATAGTTTAGATAAAAATTGAACCAGTTGTTTGATTTAATAATCATCTAGAAAGTTCATCTATAAATGTGATTCAATCTGAACCATATGGGAACCATCATCTAGTAAAGAACATTTCATAATCCTTTTAGGTTTTAGATAGAGGAAATGAACATTAGTATTCTATTCATGTGGATCATAATACGATCTATTAGATATAGAATACAAAAAAAATTCATGGTTATTAAAGACCATAGAAATATAAAAAATTTATTTTTCAATTGACTTTGTTTTCCTAAGGATACCAGATGATACTAATTTAATGTTAATATTATACAATATATATGATCCCACATGAAAATGGTTGTATTTTTTCATTAAATCAAAATATGACCAATACCTTACATAGAATGTTTTTAAGTACTTTCTTAATATCCAATTCTATTATCATACCAACATTTTACCCAAAATAATGCACTTCATATATCTTGGAGAAATATAACCAATCAATAGAGGATTGTGCAGAAATTTTTACAAACATAGTTTTCTTTTCATTAGATGTTCTTACTAGAAGGAACCTGATTGAATTTACATTTTAGGTATAACTATGAAAAAAATTCACTCTAAGATCATTATAATCTATATTAGTTAATATATATTAATGGTCTAAAAATAATCACTTGGGGAAAGGGATCTAATTTGGTATTATTTGAAAGGAAGAATATTTTCCTATATATTAAAAGATGGTAAATCTGATTCTAGAATAAAGGGGAAGATAAATACGTATTCCCAATGAACTTTAATACATAATAATTAGTCAAAAAAAATTAGTTTTGATTCCTTAAAATAATTTAAATATTATATTATTTTTAAAATTTGGTTTAATAGATCATGGAAAGAGGAATTACATGGACCTGCATCAAGAATATTATCAATTTGGTGAGATGGGACCCCAGCAGTGTTATTTTCTTAATTGTTGGAATCTAGATTACAAGAATGAATCCAATGTGAAACATACCTCTCATGCCTATATAGTTAAATCATGTAAAAATAGTTCTTAACCCCATAATATAACATGTGTGTCTGATTATAAAAACACCTAAACATTATAGAGAATGAAACCTAAACATGAATGAACCCATTACCTAGAATGATCTACCAACAAGCTATATTGTGTAGATAAGGTTATCATGAAGGAGAAATCAAAACCCTTAACAATCTGATGCACTATTCTCCAAAACTCTACTATTATAAAAGTATTATTTTATACTAGTGAATAAAATTATTTCATTTATTTTCATTAGGTAAATCTTATCAGTTTTAATATGGAAATGATGTCAAATGAGATGAGCTTCCAAATACATAATTTATAGAGACAGTCTAATGGATTTTAGTGTATATATCATTATATAACTATTGAATAAATCTATTTTTTTGGGGGATTTTAAATTATGGAAATTTTAATCTTTCAATCGATTTTGGGAATTTATTATTTTTTAGACATCGAATCTAACATATGTTGAGTCAATAATGTTTCCTTATGACTTTTACATTTCTATATGTTTTGAAAATCACAAACACTTTATCTTAAGGAAAATTATATTTTCCCTAAGGATTATTTTCATAAGGAAAATTTCCTTCTCTAAGGAAGGTTTCATCATTACCAATATTATTTTCATTTTATAGTCTCTATAAATCTAACTCATTTTATTACTAATTAAAAATTTAGTTTCATATATAAAATCTTCAGAATCTTATAATTCCTTTGATATAGAGTATTCTGTTTTTAGGTTCTAAATTCTCTGAAATTCAGATTTTGAATTCTTTGAAATTCAGATTCCGAATTCTCTGAAATTCCGATTCCAAATTCTCTGAAATTTAGATTCTGAATTCTCTAAAATTCAGATTTGGAATTCTCTAAAATTCAGATTCTGAATAATATGGAATTTATACTCTGAATTCCTCAGAATTCAAATTCTGAATTCATTGAAATTTAGACTCTGAAATCTATAGAATTCAGATTCCGAATTCTTTGTAAAATAGAATCTGAATATCCATGACTTATAGAATCTGAATGTTTATTTGGTTAGACTCCAAATTCTATTTTTCATTATAATCTAAACTAATATATTTGGTTAAGTAACTTCATTTTCCTAACACTTGTTATGAAATGATGTCATAAAATCTATTCCTAACTAACTGTTGTTTGAGTGAAATGTGTATAGGTCCCTCCAAGATTCAAGGAAAAAATATAACCTTTGGAGGAGGGAACCAACCATTAGAGAAGTTCCTATAATAGGAGCTCATTTAAATGAGCTCAAAAAAAGTTCGACCATTCTAGAGATTTCATGTTGCTGAAGTGATTTCGGGAGAGAGACTCTCATGCCTTGTGTGTACTGAACATCTTGTTCATCTTGCTTCATGTGACTCCAATCGTTGCTGAGTATATTGAGGGCTTCCAGTGATAGTAAGAAAGAGGTTCCAACTACCTTAATGTTCTAGGACTTCTAGGGATAGGAAGACAGAAATCCCAACTACATTAAATTTTGTAGGCTTGCAGGGATATCAAGATAGATTCTGATATTCCTTTCAAGGGCTTACCCTGGTGTGGGTAAGACATAATTTCATGAAATTATAAATCAAGGGACCTTTATCCAAGGTTGTTGGATACCCTACTCTTGGAGTTAAAATATTTCATACTTGTTACTTTGTTTGTTTTAAGTTTATTTCTGTTTCATTTTTATAAAGAAACAAATTATAACTTTCTTATACTTTCTTGTACTTTTGTATACTCTAATAAGTAATATTATATACACTTAAAGGAAGAATATTTTCCTTGTAAACTTTCCTTAAGTTTCATTTCCAGAACCATATTTTTGGAACCTAGAAAGTTTGTTTATTAGAACTAAAAGAGGTCTTGTGAATTTACTTTGTTTAAATTTGTTAAACATAGTTTTCCTTAAGGTTAATAAGGAATTTTTTTGACTTACAATTCACCCCCTTCTTGTAATTGAGCTTCTACATATAATATTTCGATCCTACAATTGGTATCATAGGAGGTCTATGAAATACTTATAATCACATATAAGTTTTCTTGATAAATTTTTTATTGTTTTAGAAATTTCTTTCTTAACATTTCTTACTTAATCTTTGCTTAGAAATTTTTATCTTTGTTTATATACTTTTTCTATTAATAAGTTTTGTGGAAAGATATTTTTCTTATAGAATGACAGGAATGAATGTTGGTTCAATTGACAATATAAATCCTACTAGACCACCTATATTTTATGGGAATGATTATGAGTACCTGAGAGATAGAATGAAGACCTTTTTCGTTAACACTAGAGTAGACAACTTTGTTGTGCTTACTAGAGATTACAAGATTGTGGACAAGGAAGTCAAAGCCTTTACCCGTCAAGAAAAACCATAATATCCACTAAACTAAAAAGTACATAATACTTTGTTGTGTTCATTGACTATCAATATATATAGTCAAATTTCTTCTTTTGAAGCTACAAACTGCATCTGGAATAAATTGGAAGTTACAAATTTTGGTACATCCAATGTTATAAAAACTATAATAGCTATGCTTAGATATGAATATCATGGATTCTTATTTCCTTAGTGAGAACCAGTATGTAAGGTACAACAAAGATTTATGACTATTGTCAATAGTTTACAATCTATAGGAGATAAATTTCTTGATGATGAAGCTCTTGGGGATAAGATTATTGATATTATTCCTAATGAATGGGAATATAAGAGAACAGTTATTGATGAGAATTGGAAAATATCTCAAATCCCTCTTGATGAGATTTTTAGAACTTTTATTCAACATGAGAAAATAATTAAAAGAGATGCTGATATGAATAATAAGAATAATGGTAATAGAATTGTAGCCTTTAATAATACTAAATCCAAGACTCCTGAAAGGGTTACAAGATCCAAGTCAAATAAAGTTACAGATTTATATGAATCTAATGAAAGTGAAAATTCTAAGAATGAGCTAGCTATTCTTTCTTGAATGATGAACAATATAGTTTTAAATAAATACTTTCAGTATATATATAAGAAGAAAGAAATAAAATACAAGAAAGACTCGTAATTCACTTGCTATGAATGAAAAAGAGCATGGGATATAAGGTAGGATTGTTCTATGCTTAATAAAAAGGATAAAAAGGAAAAACATTTTGAGAGAAACGGAAATATATACTACCAAACAAAGGCTAAGATATTCTTAAAGGATAAGGACACCTGGAGTGCCAGTGGTGGTGACTCTTCAGATGAATCCTCAGATAAAGAATCTTTTAGTCAGAAGAATTTTGGTCTACTAGCCAAACTACCCATTGAAAAACATTTTCTAATGGACAAGGTACACAATGCTAAATCTATCACCAATGTATCTTTGAATGAAAATTATACTGATGATAAATATTATGAATCTTTAGATGATGAATCCTCCTTATTAGAAGATAATACTTTACCTTCTTATAAAGAAGTGTCTAGGTTTTATAAACTTCATAAGAATGAAAATTTTAAACTCAAGAAAAATCTTGATAAGGAAAATTATAGATTATCTATTTTAACCAAAGAAGTATCAGATCTTTCTAAAGATATTGATATGAAAACTTTTGATTTATAAAGTATTTCTAAACACCTTGAGGAAGTTAATTCTGATAAAGATAAACTTTCTAAAGATCTTGAAAATTTAATTTCTATGAAAAATATTTTAGAGGATAACTCTAGTGCTAAAACTAATGTTTTCTAGGATAAAAACATGGTTATTAAACTAAAGTCAAAAATATTTTCCTCAAGGAAATTCCTGTCAAAATTTACATCTGGTGAGGAAAATTTTGACAAGATGTATTCCGAAATTAATACTTTAAGAAATAGTTCTGGATTTGGTTATACTCATTCTAAACAAGTTTTTAGTAATAACTATTTTATTCCCCAAAGTGCTTCATTTATTGCTAAATGTTAGTTTGGTGGATATTAGGAAGAAATTTTCTCTTTAAAAAAACTCAATCTTTATGTTTTAATAAATGTTATTTTTCTAAGAAAATGTGGAAACCTAAAATTTTTCTTTCTGAAATTTCCGAATCCAAGAAATATTTGGATTCTGAACGTCAAATATTTTATTTTCAGGAAAATAAAGAAAGTACCAAAATAAATACATGGTAAATTGATAGTGGATGTTCCCGACATATGACTGGTAATAAAAAAATCATTTAAAAGATTATCAAGAAAAAAGGAAGAAAAGTAACTTTTTGAGATAATCATCAGGGAAAAATTGTTAGTATATGTAACACTTTTCTTCTTGGAAAATCATTGATTTCAAATGTTCTATTTTTTAAAGGTATTAAGCACTACCTCATTAGAATAATTCAATTATGTGATGAAGGTTGCCCTGTGAATTTTACGAATGATAAATGTTTAGTACACAATTCCAAGGAATAGTTTATTTTTTCTACCCATTGGCATGAGAATGTATACACACTAAACTTAGAAGACCCTAGGAGCCAAGATCTAACTTTTCATAGTGAAATGGAAGATCAATCTTGGTTATAGAATAGAATTTTAGGAAAATATAACCTTAGTAACCTATGAAAACTTTCCAAGAAAAGACTTATTAAGGATCTACCAGAGCTTAGATTTGATTCTTCAAAAGTTTGTGAACCTTGTTAATTTAGAAAGCCACATAAATCAAATTTTATATCATTTGGAGATTTATCAGCATCTTATTCATTACAGTTAGTACATATGGATATTTTTGTTCCAATGAAAACTAGAAGTATTGGAGGAAAATATTATTTATTTGTCTTATTTGGTGATTACACTAGATTTCCGTGGGTCTATTTTCTAACCAAGAAGTTTAAAGCTTTTTCTTATTTCACAATTTTTAGAGCCAAATTTGAAAATGAGAAAAACCTTACATTTATAACTATTCATAGTGATCATGGATGACAATTTCAAAATTCCTATTTTGAAACTTTTTGTAGTGGAAAAGACATTACTCATAATTTCTCAGCTCCAAGAACTCCTCAAAAGAATGGATGTTTTGAAAGGAGAAATCAAATTATTCAAGAGATAACTATAACCATGTTGAGTGAATATTCTAAAGCTAAACAATTTTAGTCTAAAGCTATAAGTACTTCTTTTTATACTATAAATTGTGTTTTGATAAGACCTTTTCTTAACAAAACCCCTTTCGAATTGTGGAATGGTAGAAAACCTAGACTTTACTACTTCAAGGTATTTTGTAGAAAAGTATTAATTATGAATACTAAAGATAATTTATATAAATTTACACCCAAATCTGATGAAGTAATTTTCCTCAGCTACTCCACAACTTCTATTGCTTATAGAGTTTTTAATAAAAACACTTTTACGGTTGGAGAAACAGTTCATGGTAAATTTGATGAAACTAATCCTTTTCTTTTTAAACAAAACAAATCTAAATATTCGGATGTGTTTTCAAAAACTTATTATCAACTCTTGATATAAGATCCCTCCAATAATGAAAATGTTCAAGAAAATAATTCTGAAGCATTTACCTCAGAAGACTTTCTACCATATGTTGATGAACAGGTTTTAAAAAATTCAAATCAGTTTTTTCTTAAGAATCATCTCAGTGATAGTATCATTGGTGATGTAAATCAACTAGTAAGTACTAGAAATTCCTTATTAAATGAAGTATAATATCTAGAATTAATTTACTAGATATAACCAAAAAGCACTAATGAAGTATTAGGTGATGATGATTAGATAAAAGCCATGTAGGATGAGCTAAACAAATTTGAAAGGAATAAATTCTGGACCTTGGTTGAAAGACCTAACGAAAATTATATTATTGGAGTAAAATGGGTCTTCCCAAATAAGTGAGATGAAAATGAAATCTGTAACACCCCAATATTTCATAGAAAGTTATTTTCTTTAAAGTAATTCATTAGCTTGCGCTACACATAACACCTAGTTCTAGAGCACCATGACTTACCAAACTAGCTGTTCAAAAGACGATTATGAATAATATTAACTGAATTTTTTATTTTATATAATAAATATAATTTTAACGTCCATATTATGTGTTTATTATACATAATATAAGAACAAATTCAATTTTTCAAACAAAATAAGTACTTTTCAAAAAAATTCAATTTTACTACCTTTTATGGGTGAACCTTTTTTAAATCTAATATTTGACACTTTTATATATTCAATTTGACAAGATAAAAATTTTCATTATGAGTGGGATAAAATAAATTATTTTGGATAAATATTTGGTGTTTTTATGATAACTTTCATATTTTGATAAATAGTAAAAAATACTGAATTTTAATTGAAAACAACTTTTTTAACCAAAATAATTTATAGTGTTAAATTATACATTTGAATGGTTTTTAAGTATAATTAGATTATATTTTTATCATTTAATCAAATTTTTTTCATTGGAAGTAATTTTACCTTTAAATTGGACGTAAACACATATCAATCTTTTGATAGTTTTTACTTCTCAAAAATCGGCTTTCAGGTTTTGACAGTTGGAATATTTTTTTAAAATTAATTAATACAACTTATATGTTTTTAATTTGGTAAAATAGAAATAATTTTTGAATTTGGAATATAAAAATTAGCTTAGGGTGAATTTTTGGTATTTTTCGGAAAACTTTCAATTTTTGATGAATAGTGAAAAACTCTGCGTTATTGTTTAAAACCTACTTTTTATTTAAATAATTATTTATTTATTTTAAATTATTTTAGGTACAATTAGATACATAAAACCTATATAAGTTCAATGTAATTAATTTGAGTCATTTTATAATAATATTATATGTATAAAATTTTATTGAACATTTTAACGTCTTTTACCCACCTTCTATTTACATTTGCAAATTTGCATAAAATGTAATTTTACCGCTTCTGTAAATTGAATTTCAAAAATCCAAGATACATGGTAGAAATAAGTAAGTATAATTTTGTTCAGTAGGATGAAAATAATTTTTGTTGAATAGTAACTTTTGAATTTTATTTACCACGGTTAAAAGTAAATAGGGTAATTAAAGGTAAATATGATATTATAATTACCCTAACAAATTTCGTAATTCTATTTTATAATTTTTTTAGAAAAAAATCATCCTTAGGAATAAAATATGATCCTCTTTTATCCACTTGTATTAGATTAGGATTTTTATTATTATTATTTTTAAAGAAGAGTTAAAAGTGTTAAATTCAAAATTTCATGACTAAAACATTTTTAATATAAGGTTATACATAAGATAAATTCGACTATAAATATTTATTAAAAAGATAAAAATATTTAATACATAATGGTATTTTGTTTATAATTTTTAGACATTAAATAATTAAATTTATTTATTAAATAGTGATGATACAGTAATTAACTTATTAATGAATGATTAAAATAATTGATATTATAAATATCCAAATAAATGTAAATTGAGACTTTTGATGCATTCCACTAATTTTATAGGTTAATATGAAATTTTAGGATTGATTTAATTTATTTGGTTTTAAGTAATAAATTCTTTTTGACTTTCACAAAACCAAATACTAAATTGTGTCAAAATTGGCATAAATGAGTTTTTAAAATAAAAACTATATTATTAATTGATGTAATATTCCTAAAAATATAAGTCTTGGAAAAAGGACATAGATAAGATTATATATTTCAATGATGAACCACTTGGGTTCTCTAGGATTTTAATTGTATGTTTATTAACCTTTTATTATAATAATACAAGAATATATGGTCAAAGTAAAAAAAATTAACAAAGAGTTAAATATAAAAGATAAGGTTAATATGGTGACCTACACCTATCTAAAACCTATTATTTGAGATTTTCTCGACCCATACCCACCATAGACTCGAAATAAATCCTTCTAGATCCATTATAAACTGAATATGATTGTATGATAAATTAATATTTCATGATTTTCCTAGAGTGACCCTCACCTGTCTTATAAAAGGTTATTTCCCCTTATCTCAAAATGACACCTCCAAATCCATTTGGATCAGAAAAACCCTGATAAAATATCTTCCCAACTACCCTAACGTAAACCTAGAGTCCTTAATTTGACCAGAAATCCAACCTAAGGAGCCCTTTTGATCAAATCAAAAAGAAAGCACCCGAAGAAAAGGTAATAATTTCATCACCTCTTTCAAAGTTCATTTCTTCTTCCACTTCTTCTTTCATTGTTGTTTCCATAGAAAAATAATAAATCCATCACCTTATAAATACTATGATGTTATTATAAATATGGTACAACCATATTCATTATTCTATCTGTCCTATAAATAACAAAGTCACCATATGTGCGTATGTACAGCTTACCATCTCCACGTCGTGGTGTAGTTTGTTATTCAACACTAAATTATTTGGATGGGAATAATAAATATTATAATTAATTAATTTAAATAATGATTATAACATGTTTATAATTCTGTATATATAATATACCATCCATTTAAACACTGTTTCACTATCAATGGAATGATATTGTCGCTCATGCGTACGTAGAGATTATCGTCTCCACGAACGCAATGAGATTAATTCCCCATCATAACCATTCAAGAATAATTTTATTTTTACGATTAATAATAATGTTTAAGAACTTAATATCATTCTATATATGAATTAAATACTTCCTATCCATAACAAACATGACTTACATAACAAAACATATAAAGGAAAACAAATTAGTTAACACCCAAAACAATGATACTAATGAAATATCATTAACAAAGAAATATTAGAAAATAATATATGATATCATATTTATGTATGTGGTTCTTGTATAATTTAATAAAAATTATTTCACCATTATATAGAAGATTAATGTACCCTTGACTAAGGAAAATTACATGGTAAGGGGTTTTCATCTCACTTCTTATTCCCGTGAGATTCATACTATATTGCCACTATTTCCTTTTGTATAGTGTATGTACTTCCCATGATTGTATTATTTGTGAAATATACTTTAATTTATGGGTATTTACATCTTCATAGTATGACTGTTCTTTCATGGGGTGTAGGTATTTTAAGTTACCAAATCGGTAAGGGAATTTCTAATTTTGATTTCCACTCATTGGGTTTTACGCAAACTTAATTGATTATTTTACGCCAAGATTATGTGTGAAATAACTATTTATTTATTTATGTAGTAATTTACACTCCCCTTTATGTGGATATACTTTTGATATACATAATCACTCCATTGATAAATTCTCAAGTCATCAATATGAACTTGATAAGAGTAATCTTAACTAAATTTCTATTCATTGAGTTAAACATCCAAGTCATTGGTGTTGTTTCTTCAAGAATATTTGTGAATGTCCTCTAATTTATTTACACTTAATATCCAATAATATTGAGTTTATTTATATTTTCCGCACATAATTATGTCATTTATTTATCCTTATCTTAAGGATACGATCTTGTTAAGGGATTTCATCTCAATTTATATTCCATTGAGACTTATTTGTTGTTATGTGCCAATTCATTGTTATATGGTGTATATACTATACTTTGACATATTATATCATGAATCCCAATAATTCTCATGATATTATAAATTTTTTATTACTTAAATTATTTTTATTCAATCATCTCTCATTTGGTTAGTAACTCTAAATAAAATATCATTTTAAATGTTTTAAAGATTTGTTCTTCTAAATATTTCTCTTTAATTTCCATGTTTTAAAAATGGTTTTATGGATTTATTTATGTGGATATTAATTTTTTAAAATTAATATTCATTTTAAAAAAATTCAAAGTGTTATGGGACACTTTGATTCAAAAATATCTTTCAAATAGCTTCTTGATAAATAGTGAGACTTTTAAATGTTTTCAAAAAAAATTGGATATTTCTCTCAAATAGTTTTAGTGATTATTTTTATCTATGTCAATATCCTTCATTACTATTGATTGAGGTTAATTTATTATAATACAATATTCCATATGGTATTTAATGAGTTGGTTTTTACTATGGATGTGGTATTTTTATACCATTAATGGTTTTTGGTTAAAATATTAACATTTCGTATGCTTCTTTTAATATGAATTTTTATGTTATGTTTCAACCTTTTCATATGAGGAATGTATTGGACTTAGTAAGTGATGGGTGGAGCCCTCTATAGATCCTCGATGTTTTGGTAGGTCTCATGAGAAAAACTAGTATCTTGGCACAAGGCCTTGACAAAATCTTATTTGTCATCTTGGCACGAGGTCGTGACTATGTGGTTATGATGTCCAGCATTATGCATTCTATCATTATGAATTAGTTATTGATATTAAATGTGATCATTCTACTAGTATAATATCCATCTAAATAAGTAAATGGAATTATTTGATTTATCTTTTCCATATCATGTTAGAGTTTAAGTTTAAAAGGATTGTGTTTTAGACTTATACATTTCTTTAAATGTTTATGATTATTTATGATAGTTTCCTCTATATTTTTATCCCTACTGAGCATCTGGTCTCACCCCTTTATTATATTTTCTTTTTCCCATGATGTGAAGAATTATATTATGATTAACCAACTGAGATAGGCCAAAGGATATGAGTGTGTTTAAAGGGTACATAATGTTGTTTCTCTTTATTTCAGGATGTAATGTAAAAACTTATGTATGTATCTAGTACTTCCAAATATACTATAATAATCAGTATTTAGATACTTTATCTCTTGTGATCATGCCAATGTTATGTAATAATGCACCAAATCAGGGTAACTAGGGTTGGGGTATTACAATTGGTATTAGAGGAAGTTTAGTACAAACCTTGGAAACTATATTTAGAAAAACTTCGACTAGAGAACATTACCCTAAGATAGACTTTGAGGATTAGTATTGAAGAACTTCCTAGAATTTTTGTAATGTAGAGATTTTGTGAATTTTCCAAGAAATACATCCCTGTCTGGATACGAGCAGGTAGAGGCGGCTCTGGCACAGACTTTCCTAGGGGTAAAACCCGAAAACACAGCTTTAGCTGAATCGGACGAGTATTGGTGCATGAAAATGGGCCTTGATACACTCTTGTTTATGACACTCTCGGGGGATATTTTTAGGATAATTAAATTTTTCTTTACAAAATGATTTGAAGTATTTTAATATAAGATAAGAATAAATCACCTTAGTTAATCCTAAGGTGTATTATATTTAAAATAATGTGTCATGATATTCTCTAAATGATTTTATGACTATTGTTACTCACACTATGATTTCTAGTTTTAGTCAATGGATTGATTCCAAGGAAGTCATAGTAACATTGAACATAATGTACAAGGTGGGAATGATGGTGGAAATGAGCTGCTAAATGGAATGTTGATAGGCATAAAAGATATCGTTTTCATGCCAAAGAAGATTTCCAAAAATAATATCAATAACATATACATTAACCAACTCCCAAACTCAATAAAGAAGAGAAATATAGATATTGATAAGAGCTCCAATAGTGGAGACCATGGAGAAAAGAAATCTCAATTTCTATCATGTAGGAAATATGGAAGGATACACACAAGGAAAGCGTCTCAATAGAACAAAGAAATGCTTTATGGGTGGGAAAGAAAGACATAAAGTAAATAATTGTCGAGGAAAAATGAATAGTACTATAGACGAAAATAAAAATGATCCTAAGTATCCATTTACATTCATTTTTTGTAAATATAGGGGATCTGGGCATTACCTGAGTCAATGACCAATTTTATAGGATAACCACTAGGTCATGGAAGAACCTATGTGGAAATAAATATGTGGTGAAATATTTAAAAGTATTAATACTCTTTGTTGATGGGATTACTTTGGAAGACTTTTCCCATGTACGTGTAACCCTACAATTTGTTATGTGAAAATTTAATTTGATGAATAATTATCTTTTCTTTTGTGGATATAGTTATAATGAACCATTTGGGTTTATATGACCCTTGAGTTTGATGCAATTACCGGTTATTAATTTTTGGGATGAAAATGAGATGTATGAGATAAAATTTGTGGATAAATTATGTTATGGTTATTTTGAAGAAGTTATCTCATTTTTTGAATATTATAAAATATTGTTTTTGAAAAAGGACAATACAGAGACTGTGTGACAACCCAACACGTCAGAAAAAGCTATGGTAATCGAACCCATAACCAAAGTGCGACTGGGATTTATCACCTACCACTAGACTATGTAAAGTCCCTAGTTAGTGTGACTAATTCTTTTTAGTTAAATGATTTTATTAATCAATAATAATTTGATTTGATATCTTATTTTTTATCAAATTGATAACCTTATTATAGGAAAATGATTTGGTGATTAAGTGATAAATGTTATTTTGAAAGATTTTTTCTCTATTGGGAACACTATATGCCTAAGAAAAATTGAATACTATGGGATTTCATTTGAGGAGTAATGGTGGATTTATTTTATTTTGGAATAATATATATTTTTTATAGAGATTCAGGTTATTAATGGAAATGATTAAACTATCATAGAGAATATGTGATTTGGTTAATTACACTTTTATATGAGACTTTAATAGTAGTTTATGTTATCTGAAGATAAATGTTTAGATTTACTATGAAAGAATGTATGATTAAATTCTTCTGAGTATTGGGTTTCAAACTTAGTTGGATTATATTGAAGGATTTTAAGGACAATCATTTATTGAATGGTCTTTATTGAACTTTGGTTATTGATTGTTTAATTTTGGAAATGAAGATTAGTATTTCTTTCTATAAGGGATTATCCATTTTTTGGATCATATGATCTTGTACTAACCACTTTTTTTGGTTAATATCTAAAGACAAGGGAAATATATAGTTCATCCTCTGTGGATTATGTGATTGTCTATAATTTTATTCTAGAACTTCATGTGTGACCAAGTCATATTGAATACTCTTAGTTTTAGAGAAAGTATGAGTAAGTGGTAGAAATTTATTAAAGGAAGAATGTATACTTGAAAACTAGGTATATAGTGTTCCCAATAGAGAATTTACTTTTTGTACTGGGAAACTCATGACTATTTAACCCATCACAAGTTTGTGGTTTTATTGTTATTAACTTTATCCTAATCATGCTTTCTATCACTCTCCATTATAACTTAACACTTAGTTTATCTTCCATATCCTTGTTTTTCTACATGGAATCTTAGTATGGGTTATCTTGGGAGACCATTCTACTTCTTTTTCTTTCTTTTAAAGTGATAGTTTTATTGACTATTTTTATGATGTGGGACTTTCAATGAAGTTCCCAAGCCCAATTTTAAAATTTTGAGTGTGCAATTTTCAAAATGGGGAATAATTTAACACCCCAATATTTCATAATAAGTTATTTTCTTTAAAGTATTTCAATAGCTTGTGCTACACGCAACACTGAGTTCGAGCATACCACGACTTACCAAACTAGGCGTTCAAAAAATAGTTATCAATATTATTAACTGAATTTTGAATTTTATATAATCCATATAATTTTAACATCCATATTATGTGTTTCATAGACATAATATAAGAACAAATTCAATTTTTTAGATAAAATAAGTATTTTTTCAAAATATGAAATTTCACCACCTTTTAAAGGTGAACCCTTTTTAAATCCAATATATGACACTTTTATATATTCAATTTGGTAAAAATAAACTTATTATTTATAATAGGGAAATAAAAATTTAGTTTGGATAAAATTATGGTATTTTTCTAATAACATTCATATTTTTATGAATAGTAAAAAATACTAAATTTTAATTGAAAACAACTTTTTTAATCAAAATAATTTATAATGTTAAATTATACATTTGAATGGTTTTGAAGTATAATTAGATTATATTTTTATAATTTAATCCAATTTTGGTCAATAAATGTAATTTTACATTTAAATTGGACATAAACACATATCAATCTTTTGATAGTTTTTACTACTCAAAAACATGCTTTCTGGTTTTGACAATGGGGATACTTTTTTAAATTAATTAATACAATTTATATGTTTTTAATTCAGTAAAATAGACATCATGTTTTGATTTGGAATATCAAAATTATCTTAGGGTGAATTTTTGGTATTTTTCTCAAAACTTTCAATTTTTGATGAATAGTGAAAAACACTGCGTTATTTTTTTAAACCTGCTTTTTATTTAAATAATTATTTATTTTATTTAAATTTATTATAGATAAAAATATATGCATAATACCTATATAAGTTCAATTTATTTCATTTAAGTCATTTTTTAATAAATTTAGATGTATAAAATTTTATTGAACATTTTAACATCTTTTACCCACCTTCTAGGCACATTTGCAAATTTCCATAAAATGTAATTTTACCACTTTTGTGAATTAAATTTAAAAAATATGAGAGACATGGTTGATATCAGTAAGTAAAATGTAGTTCAAAAGGATGAAAATAATATTTGGTGAATAGTAACATGAATTTTATTTACCATGGTTAAAATTAAATATGGTAATTCAAGGAAAAAAGGATATTATAATTACCCTAACTCATGTACTAATTCTTTTGGATAAGTGTTTTTAGACCAAAATAAACCTTAGTAATAAAATATTATCCTCTTTTATCCACTTGTAATAGATTAAGACATTTATTATTATTTTATTTAATGACGAGTTAAAAGTGTTAAATTCAAATTTTCATAACTAAAACATTTTTAATATAAAGATATACATAATATAAATTATACTGTAAATATTAATTAGAAATATAAAAATATTTACTACATAATGGTTTTTTATTTATAATTTTTAGACATTAAATAGTTAAATTTATTTATAACATAATGATGATGTAGTAATTACCTTATTAATGAAAGATTAAAATAATTGATATTATAAATATCCATATGAATGTAAATTGAGACTTTTGATGCATTTCACTAATTTTATAGGTTAATATGACATGTTAGGATTGATTTAATATATTTGGTTCAAAGTAATCATGTTTTTTTTTTACTTTTACAAAAACCAAATACAAAATAGTGTCAAAATTGACATAAATGAGTTTTTAAAATAAATACTACATTATTAATTGATATAATATTCCTAAAAATCTAAGGTTCGGCCAAAATACTTATATAAGGTTATATATTTTAATAATTAACCACTTGGAGTTCTCTTGTATTTTTATAGTATGTTTACTAACTATTTATTATAACAATACAAGAATACATGGTAAAAGATAAACTATTTAACTAAGAGTTAAATCTAAAAGATAAGTTTAATATGGTGACCTAAACCTATATAAAACTGATTTTTGAGATTTTTTAGACCCATATCCACCTTAAACTCAAAATAAATCATTTTAGTGCCATTATAAACCGAATATTATTGTATAATAAATTAATGTTTCAAGCTTTTCCTAAAATGACCCTCACCTCTCTTATAAAAGGGTACTTCCCCTTATCTCCAAATCACACCTCCAAAGCCATTTGGATCAACCAAACCCTGCTCAATTATCTTCACAAATACCATCCCTTAAACATAGAGTCCTTACTTTTATCATAAATCTGATCTAAGGATCGCTTTTGATCAAATCAAAAAGCAAGCACCCGAAGAAAAGGTAATAATTCCTTCACCTCTTTCAAAGTCCTTTTCTTCTTCCACTTCCTCTTTATTTTTTGTTTCCATAAAAAAAATCCAGTACCATATACATATTTTTATTTTATAATAAATATGTTACAACCATATTCATTATTCTATCCATCTTATGAATGAAAAAGTCACCATACGTGTATACGTAAGGCTTACCGTCTCCTCATCGTGGTGTAGGTTGTTATTCAACACTAAATTATTTGGATATGTATAATAATGAGTATATTTAATTTAAATAATTAATATAACATGGTAATTATTATGTATATATAATATACCATCCAATTAAACACCATTTCACCATCAATATAATGATATTGTCGCTCGTGCGTACGTACGTATTATCATCTCCATGAACACGATGAGATTTAATCCCATCGTATCCATTCAATAATAATTTTCATTTTATGATTACAAATAATGTTTAAGAACTTAATATCATTCTGGATATGAATCAAATACATCATATCCATAACAAACATGAATTACGTAACAAAACATATAAAGTCAAATGAATCAGTTAACACCCAAAACAATGATACAACAGAAATATCATTATCAAATAAATATTATAAGATCATGTATGATATCATATATATGTATGTGTTTCTTGTTTAATTTAAAAACAATGATTTTACCATTATACCAGAGTTTAATGTACGCTCAACTAAGGAAAATTACCAGATAAGGGGTTTTCATCTCACTTCTTATTCCTGTGAAATTCATGGTATGTTTCTACTATTTCCTTTTGTGTGGTGTATGTACTACCCATGATTGTATTATTTGTGACATATAATTTAATTTATGGTTATTTACATCTTCATTGTATGACCCTTATTTCATGGGGTTTATGTTTCGTAAGTTACCAAATCGGTAAGGGAATTTCTAATTTCTATTTCCACTCATGGGGTTTTACGCACACTTCATTGATTATTTTACTCCAAGATTATGTGTGAAATAACTATTTATTTATTTATGTAGTAATTTACACTCCCCTTTGTTTGGATATACTTCTGATACACATAATCACTGCATTTATAAATTCACAATTCATCAATATGAACTTGATAAGAGTAATCTTAACTCAATTTGCATTCATTGAGTTAAGCATCCAAGTCATTGGTGTTGTTTTTACAAGAATATATGTGAATATCCTATGATTTATTTACACTGAATATCCAATCATATTGATTTTATTTATATTTTTCACACATAATTATGTCATTTATTTATCCTTAACTTTAGGATATGGTCTTTATAGGTGATTTCATCTCAATTTACATTCCGTTGAGAATTCTTTGTTGTTATGCGCCAATTCACTTTTATATGGTGTATATATCATACTTTGACAAAGTATATCATGAATCCGTTTATTATCATGATATTTTAAATTTTTTATTACCTCAATTATTTTTATTCAAGCATCTCTCATTTGTTTAGGAACTCTGACTAAAATATCATTTTAAATGTTTCAAAGATTTATTCTTCTAAATATTTCTCATTAATGTCCATGTTTTGAAAATGGTTTTAAGGATCTATTTATATAGATATAAATGTTTTAAAATTAAAATTCCTTTTAAAAATTTTCAAAGTGGTATGGGAAACTTTGATTCAAAATCTCTTTTAAATAGCTTCTTGGTAATTATTGAGACTTTTAAATGTTTTCAAGAAAAAAGGGATATTTCTCTAAAATAGTTTTAGTGATTATTTTCATCTATATCAATATCCTTAATTATTCTTGATTGAGGTTTATTTATTATAATATAATCTTCCATATAGTATTGAATGAGTTATGTTTGACTGTGGATGTGGTATATTTATACCATTCATGGTTTGTGGTTAAAATATTAACATTTTGTATTCTAGTTTTAATATGAATGTTTATGTTGTGTATCATCCTTTTCATATGAGGAATGCATTATACTTAGTATGTGATGGTTGGAGCCCAATATAGCTCCTCGATGCATCGGTAAATCTCATTAGACAATCTAGTGTTTTGGCATAAGGCCTTGACAAAATCTTATTTATAGTCTTAAAACGAGGCCTTGACTATGTGGTTATCATGTCCGACATTATGAATTCCATCATTATGAAATTACCTATTAATATTACATATGATCATTCGACTGGTAGAATATACATGTGATTAAGTAAATGGAATTATTTGATTTATCTTTTCCATATTATGTTGGAGTTTAAGTTTAAAAGGCCCGTGTTTTAGTCTTATAAATTGCCTGAAATGTTTATACTTATTTATGATACTTTCAGCTATATTATCCCTACTGAGTATCTGAGCTCACCCCTTTATTATATTTTATTTTTCATAGGATGTAAATAAGTATATTATGATTAACCTGTCGGGATAGACCAAAGGATATGAGTGTGTTCAAAGGGGACATAATGTTGTTTTTATTTATTTCATGATGTAATGTAAAAAACTAATGTATGTATCTTGTACTTCTAAGGATACTAAACTAATCAGTCTTTCAAGACATGATATCTTGTGATCATTCCAATGTTATGTAATAATGCACCGACTCTAGGTAACTAGGGTCGGGGCGTTACAGAATCATTGTGAGAAATAAAGGTAGATTAGTTACTAAAGTGTATAATCAACAATAAGGAATAGACTATGATGAAACCTATGCTTCAGTAGCTAGACTTGAATCTATTCAAATTTTACTTTCATTTTCATCATTCATAAATTTTAAACTTTTTCAAATGGATGTAAAATGTTATTTCCTTGATGGATATGTTTAATAAGAATTTTATGTTAAACAAGCTCCTGGTTTTGAAGACACAAAACTTCCTGAACAATTTTTCAAAATTACCAAATCTTTATATGGACTTAAAAAAGCCCCTAGAGCCTGGTATGATAGACTTACAACATTTTTGTTACAAAATAATTATTTTAAGGGAACTACTGATCCAACCATTTTTGTAAATAAATATAATAAAATTGTTTTGATTGTTCACATTTGTGTTGATGACATTATATTTAGTTCAACTCAACAATATTTTACTGATTTTTTTGCAAATATAATGAAATATGATTTTGAAATGAGTATAATGGGTGAGTTAACATTTTTCCTAGGTTTTCAAATTTCTCAAAAAATAAAATTAACCTATATATCCTAACATAAGTATATTAAATATCTTCTTAAAAAGTATGGATATGACAACACTAAAAGTATAAGCACTCCAATTGGTACCACAAATTCTCTTGATCTAGATGAAGTTGGGAAACTAGTAGATCAAACATTATTTAGAGGTATTATATAATGTTTACTATAATTGACATCTAGTCTTCCAGACTTAATGTTTTCGGTATACTTATGT
Organism: Viscum album; assembly: GCA_963277665.1. Classification (NCBI taxonomy): domain Eukaryota; kingdom Viridiplantae; phylum Streptophyta; class Magnoliopsida; order Santalales; family Viscaceae; genus Viscum; species Viscum album. Next base: position 1,554,210,174 of record OY728141.1, read on the forward strand.
GAAATATATCAATACAAACCTCAGGAATCTCATTTTAAAGTAGTAAAAATGTTTTTTCGCTATTTAAAGGGAACTATGGATTTTGGACTCTTTTATACTTCTCGAAATGATTTTATTTTTTAAAAAAAAATGGATGCTGATTTTGGTGGATGTAGAATGGATAGGAAAAGTATATCTGCAACTTTTCATTTCATAGGAGATTAATTAGTTTCTTGGTCATTTAAAAATCAACACTCAGGAGAACTTTCCACTACTAAAGTTGAATATGTAGCAGCTAGAAGGTGTTGTGCTCAGGTGTTATGGATGCAGAACACACTCACAGAATATGGCATGAATTTTACCAAAACACAGATATTGTGTGATAACACTAGTTCCATTTCCCTAAGAAAAAAAAACATTCACATCACTCCCTTGAAAATCACATATATATTAGGCATCACTTTCTTAGGGATCACACACTTAATAGCAGATATCATTATTCAATTTATCTGAACACAAGATCAAATTGATGATATTTTTATAAAATATTTACCCTCCAATAGATTTTAATACATTATACAAATGTTAGGAATGATATCTATAAGTTAATCATTCATATTAACTTTTTATTGAAACCTATCTCCTTACATTAAGAAATTACTTTTTATATGGGGAGTACATTTGGTTGTCTATTCAAATTTTTTTTGTAATCAATTTTTTCGTAATCAAAATTTGTTTTAGTTAAATTTTCTTTCATAACCAAAGTTTTCTGTTTTAACCAAAAAAAATTTTCAAAACTCAAATTCTAGAACCCAAATTTTTTCTGTGTTTCAAAAATTTCACTTCCATAGAAAAATTTCAGAATCCAAAAAATTTCCTTCCTTAAGAAAATTTTTCGGGAATCTAAAGTTTTTTTTTCTAGAAGATTTTTCCACATTATTGATAATTTTTCTAGAAATATGGACGGTATGTTTCCTCTATTAAATTTTCGTAATCAACATTTTACATGTTGGTATTTTCATCTTACTTTAAGAATATTTTTTGGATTCACTTTTCTTAAATCTGAATTTGTATCTTAAAACCATCAAAAGATCGGAAACTACCAAAATCCTTTTTTGACTATCATATCAACTGTCATATCAAAGTGATTTTTGTTCAGCCATTGGATCATTCTAGTAATATGAACCATCGCCTCAACGCCTATATAAAGACCCCCTAATGGTTGTTCCACATCAGTTTTCAAGCTATTTTTTGTCGAAGCTCTACCGCTCTACTTAAGAGTCATTCCAAATTTCCTATTTACTCAAATATGAATGTCTTTGGAAACATCACTATAGAAGAAAATTTCAAAATTTAAGGAAATTTATGAATGAAAAATATATTTAGAGAGGTTAGTAGATCTGAATTTCATCGCTAATTATGCTTCTCTTATTTCAAAGAATATCATGTTGAATGGATGGGAGAGTTTGTGTGTATCCAAACCTAAGGTACAGGATCCAGTGTATATGGAGTTTCTAGTAAAATTTTATGAGTCTATAAGTTTTTTTAATGAAGGAGGGAAGGAAAATTTTTCTTTTAAGAGTTGTGGGAAAACTTATTCCCTTTACTTTAGTTTGGCTGCAGGAATTATAGGAATTCTGTATGAGGGGGAACCTGAGTTCTACACACACAATCTACCAGATATATTAGGAATTTTTGATAAAGAGAAGGATTTAGAGTGACTTGGTTTGATAGAATTAAAGACACCAAAAATAATCCATCCATCTACAAACCTACTGATCTTAGAGTTATGGGTTTAGGGATTTCTTATTCTGAGAAAAGGTGATAAGGATACCCTGAAGAAGAGTGATATTTAGGTTTTTGATTATCTGGTGAGTCTCAGAAAGATTAATCTGGAGAATTATTTCTTGATTACAATTATGAATATCAAAAATAGGACTCTAAAATATCATATCATTATGTATCTCGTTATTATTTCCAAGCTCATTGTCCTTTTTATAGATTCATTCAAAATCCCATGGAGTTATAAGCCAAGGAATTTCAAGGTTATGTTGTTGAGTGATGATACGCTAAGAAAGATGATGGTTGGATTTAACAGTAAGTTTGGAGAGTTTTATGAGTTATCTAAAAGTGAAATCCAATATTTATCCAAGAAGCCAAAAGTATCTGAGACTTCCAATAATTGTGGCAAGAAGAGAAATCTGAAGGAACCGGAAGCCAAGAAAAAAAATCTTGTAGTTCAAGAAATCTAATCAGTACCTCCAAAGTCTAAAGAGAAAAATTCATATCCTGATGAATTTGTTGCCAAGTGTAGAGAAGATAAAACGAATAAGAAATAAGAAGATAATAGCTTTGTCTTGGATCCTGTTGAGGCAAAAGTATTAAAGATTAAGGTTTCTGAGGAATTTGAGATTCAAGAAAAGGGATGAAGTAAAAAAATATAATTTCTGAAGTTGAGATTGTTCAATCTCTTCTCAAGGCTAACAAAAAATCCTCTGAACAAATTTAGGTATTGGAGCTTTTTTTACAAGAATTGCTTCTAGTGACTTCGAGAAAGAAATTGGTCATTATGGAACCTGATGAAGAGGAAAAGATTGTGTAGTAAGAGGAAGTGTAAGGAGGAGAAGAGGAAGGCAGTGGTGATATAGATGATATGATATGGAACGTTTAAGAATATCATGAGAAGGAGATTTCTTCTGAGAAATTATCAATTTGGACTTCCCAGGCTGAATCTTCTAAACTTATTTCCATAGGAAATGAAGAAGAGTTTCAGGAAGAAGTAAACAAACCATAAAAATAAAAGAGCAAAAATCATGATTTTGTCAACCAGAGGACCTAGTGGCATTTGCTGAAAAATAAAAGGATGAAGAAGATAAGATAGTCCAACTATCAGATAGTGAACAAGAATCATCAAAGGCTACTGAGATCATTCCAAGAGATAATAAAGGAAAACATGTGTTAACAGATACACCTAAGAAGGATGAGGGGCTAAGAAAGATATTAGTGGATCATCTAAAATAAAGGCTATTGACGTTGAGAGAGAATCCTCAACAATAAGAGAATCTAATTTAGAATCATCTTCTATGGGACATGATTTTGTAGTTTAATCCTGAAAGAACTTAGTTTCTACAATTCCCTTGTTTCTGAGTATTGACTCGAGGTGTTAGATGCTTCATCATTTATTTAATCAGAAATCATATTTTGTTTCCATGATTATGGAAAAATTCTTCAGGCTTGAGGCCAATTTTAAATATTTCTACATTGGGTATGATGCTCAGAGAAGGTCGTTCAAGGAAATCACTATGTGTTCTAAGAAGAAAATTAAAAATCTAATAATCTTTGATGACTTTCAAGATAATGTGAAGGATTCATTTGATACTGAAGATATCAAAATAAAAAATCCTACTACAAGTTTCAATGAGAATATCAACCTATAACAAACAGCTCGAAAGTATGAAGTCAAGGATCTAAATGGGAAACTTAATTCAGTTGTTTAGAATCTAAAAAGGGAAATAGATCTCAGAATGGAGTTCGAAGAAAATCTCAGCAAGCAATAAGAGATTTTGATGACTCAGGAAGAAATTATTAAGGCTCAGGAAGAAAAGATCAAAGCTCCAGAGAAGAAAAATAAATATCAGGATCAACTGATAAAATGTTTTGAAGAGGATCATAAGGAGCTTAAATACCTAAAGACCATTGTCAATAATCTTATTCCGAAATAAAAAATAAGGATGATTTTTTCCTTAACTTTGATCTTTTGTTGTATTACCTTCCTTGTACAAATTTTTTCCAATCCTAATGAAACTTTTGGTTGTTCATCATGTGTTTTGTTGTATAGTACTAATATTTTAGGTATTATATTTTTTTCCATTATCTCTATTCATTTTTGAAAATCACAAATGGGGAGAAAGGAATGATAAAAATAGTGTTATGTAAAGAATAGAATGACATATATAAGGGCGAGTTTATCTAAGGGGGAGTTTTTATCAAAGAAGATTTCCATATGTAAGAAAAAGAAAAATATCTTTAAGGAAGTCAATAATACAATCCTTAGGGATTCCAATACCTAAGGAGGAGTTATTCATTTTCACTATGATCCATCACTAAAGGGAGATAAGTTTTTCTTTTAAGAAAAATTTTAATTCCATATATTCTTTTTAATACGGATGTTTTTTCTTTCCAAAAAGGGGAAGATTGTTGATTCAATACGGTTTTCTTATGACTTTTCAATTTCTATATGTTTTGAAAATCACAAAAACTTTATCTTAAGGAAAATTATATTTTCCATAAGGATTATTTTCAAAAAGAAAAGTTTCTTTCTGTAAGGAAATTTTCATCCTTACCTATATTTTTATTGTTCATTTTATAATCTCTATAAATCTAACAGATTTTATTACTAAGTCGGAATTTGGCTTCATATCTAAAAACCTTGGTATGTTATAACTCCTTGAATATAGAGTATTCTGTTTTCAGGTTCCAAATTCTCTAAAATTCAAATTCGGAATTCTCTGAAATTCATATTCCTAATTCTCCGAAATTCAAATTCTAAATTCTCTGAAATTCAGATTCTGAATTCTATGAAATTCAGACTCCAAATTCCTCAGAATTTGGACTCATAATTCCTCAAAATTAAGACTCTCAATTTCTCAAAATTTCGACTCTGAATTCCTCATAATTAGGACTCCTAATTCCTCATAATTCAAACTCGAAAATCATCAGAATTCAGATTCTGAATTCATTGAAATTCAGACTCTAAAATCTATAGAGTTCAAATTCTTAATTCATTGTAAAACAAAATCGGAATATCCATGACTTACAGACTCTAAATGTTTATTTTTTTAGTCTCTAAATTCTATTTTCCCTTAGACTCCAAACTAATAGATTTGGTTAAGTAAATTCATTTTCCTTACACTGGTTATGAAATGATATCGTACAATCTAATTCTAACTAACCTTTATTTGAGTGACACGTGTATAAGTCCCTCAGAGACTCAAGGAAAAATATGACCATTGGAGGATGAAGTCGACCTTTAGAGAAGTTACTATAAATAGAATCTAATTTGAATGAGCTCAAAAAACTTTCTATCATTCTAGAGATTTCATACTGCTAAAGTGATTTCTAGAGAGAGAAACTCTCATGTCTTGTGTGTAATGAACATCTTATTCAACTTGCTTCATGCGACTCTGATTTTTTCTAAGTACAATCAAGGGCTTCTGGGTATAGAAAAAAATTGTTTCTAACTACCTTAATGTTTGAGGACTTCCAAGTATTGGAAGAAAGAGGTGCCTACTACCTTAATGTTTTTGGGATTGCGATGATAGCAAGACAAATAACAATATTCCTATCTAGGGCTTACCTAATTGTGGGTAAGACAGACTTTCTTGAAAGTATAAATTAAGGGACCTTAATCCAAAATATGATTTGACCATAAATTTGGGGTCCATGAACTAATAATATGGCGTCATTATCATCATAAAAAAAATTCACTGTGTTTATAATCCATAAATGTTTGAAACACATCCTTACATAAATGTAAGGAGAAGAGGAAGGAAGTGGTGATACAGATGATATCATCAATAAAGTTTAAGAATATCATTAGAAGGAGATTCCTTCGGAGAAATTTTCAATTTGAACTTCCCAAGCTGAATCCTCTAAACTTGTATCCAAAATAAATGAAGAAGTGGTTCAGGAAGAAGTAAAAAAACATCAAAATAAAAGAGTAGCAACCATTATTTTGTTCAACCATAGGACCTAGTGGCAGATGCAGAAAAGGAAAAGGATGAGGAAGATAAGATAGTCCAACTATCAAATAGTGAACATGAATCAACAAAGGCTGCTTAGATCATTCCAAGAGATAATAATGGAAAACATGTGTTAACTGATACACCTAAGAATGATGAGGTGGCTAAGAAAGATATTCTTGGATCGTCTAAAATAAAGGCTATTGAGGTAGAGAGAGAATCCTCACCAACAAGAGAATCTGATTCAGAATCATCTTCTATGGGACATGATTTTGTAGTTCAATCCCAGAAGATATTTGTTGATATAATTCCCCTATTTATAAGTATTGACTCTTAGTATCAGATGCTTTATCATTCATTTAATTAGAAATTGTATTTTGTTTCTATTATTATGGACAAATTCTTCAGGCTTGAGGCCGATTTTAAATATTTCTACATTGGGTATGATGCTAAGAGAAGGTCTTTCAAGTAAATCACTAAGTATTATAAGAATAAAATTAAAGATCTAATAATCTTTTATGACTTTCAATATAATGTGAAGGATTATTTTGATACTGAAGATATCAAGATAAAACATCTTACTACAAGTTTCAATGAGAATCTCAACCCAGAACAAACATCTCGGAAGTATGAAGTCAAGGATCTAAATGGGATACTTAATTCAATTGTTTTGAATCTAAAAAGGGAAAGAGATCTCAAAATCAATTTCTAAGAAAAACTCAGTAAGAAAGAAGAGATTTTGGAGACTCGGGAATAAATTTTTAAGGCTCAGGAAGAAAAGATCAAAGCACCAGTGAAGAAAAATGAAGATCATGATCAACTGATCAAATGTTTTGAAGAGAATCATAAAGAGATTAAAAACCTGAATACCTTTTTCAAGAATCTTATGCTGAAGGAAACAAGAAGGATTATTTTTTTCCTTAACTCCAATTTTTGTTGTATTACCTCCCTTGTACAAATTTTTTCCAATTGTAATGAAAATTTCGGTTGTTCTTCATGTGTTTTTTTGTATAGTACTAATATTTTAGGTACCATATTTTTTCTATTATCTCTATTTATTTTTGAAAATCACAAATGGGGAGAAAGGATTGATAAAAATTGGGCTATGTAAAGAATATAATTCCCTAAGTAAGGGGGGTTTATCTAAGGGAGATTTTTTATTAGAGAATATTTCCTTATGCAAGAAAAAGAAAAATATCTTTAAGGAAGTCAATAATATGATCCTTAGGGATTTCAATACCTAAGGAGGAGTTCGTCGTATTCACCATGATCCATAAGTAAAGGGAGATAAGTTTTTATTTTAAGAAAAATTCTAAGTCCTTATATTCATTTTCATAAAGATGTTTTTCCTTTCCAAAAAGGGGAGGAATGTTGAGTCAAAAAGGTTTTATTATAAATTTTTCATTTCTCTATGTTTTGAAAATCAAAAAAAACATTATCTTAAGGAAAATTATATTTTCCATAAGAATTGTTTTCATAAGGAAAAGTTTATTTATCTAAGGAAATTTTCATCCTTACCTATATTTTTATTGTTCATTTTATAATCACTATAAATCTAACATATTTTATTACTAAGTCATAATTTGGTTTCATATCTAAAAACCTTGGAATATTATAATTCCTTGAATATAGAGTATTTTTTTCTGGTTCTCAATTCTCTAAAATTATGATTCCAAATTCTCTGAAATTCATATTCCTATTTCTCTGAAATTCAGATTCTAAATTCTCTAAAATTCAGATTCTGAATTCTCTGAAATTCAGACTCCAAATTCCTTGTAATTTAGACTCATAATTCCTCAAAATTCAGAATCTGAATTTCCCAAAATTCACACTCTGAATTCCACATAATTAGGACTCTGAATTCCTCAGAATTCAAACTCTGAATTATTCAGAATTCAGATTCTGAATTCATTGAAATTCAGACTTTGAAATCTATAGAATTTAGATTCTGAATTCTTTGTAAAACAGAATCTGAATATCCATGACATATAAAATTTAAATGTTTATTTTTTTAGACTCCTAATTCTATTTTCCCTTAGACTCAAAACTAACAGATTTGGTTTAGTAACTTCATTTTCCTTACACTTTTTATGAAATGATGTCGTACAATCTGTTTCTAACTAACCATTGTTTGAGTGACACGTGTATAAGTCCCTCAGAGATTCAAGGAAAAATATGACCATTAGAGGAGGAAGACAACATTTGGAGAAGTTCCTATAAATAGAAGCTCATTTGAATGATCTCAAAAAAAGTTCTATCATTCTAGAGACTACATACTGCTAAAGTGATTTCTAGAGAGAGAGACTCTCATGTCTTATGTGTAATGAACATCTTATTCAGCTTGCTTCGTGCGACTCTGATTTTTGCTGATTAAAATCGAGGGCTTTTGGGGATAAGAAGACAGTGGTGATGACTACCTTAAAGTTATAGGACTTCCAAGTATAAGAAGAAAGAGGTTCCTACTACTTTAAAGTTTGTGGGATTGTGGGGATAACAATACAGATTCCAATATTCCTATCGAGGGCTTACCCAAGTGTGGGTAAGAAAGACTTTCTTGAAAGTATAATTTAAGGTACCTTTATCCAAAATATGATTTGAATTTAAATTTTGGGTCCATGAACTAAAAATATGGTTTCAATATCATCATAAAAATTAGTTCACTGTGTTTATAATTCATAAATGTTTGAAACACATCCTTACATAAATGTAAGGAGAAGAGGAAGGAAGTCATGATACAGATGATATGATAAGGAAAAGTTAATAATATCATGAGAAGTATATTCCTTCTGAGAAATTGTCAATTTGGACTTCCCAGGATAAATCTTCTAAACTTGTATCCACAGAAAATAAAGAAGAGAGTTAGGAAGAAGTAAAAAACCCATCAAAATAAAAGAGTAGCGACCATGACTTTGTTCAACCAGAGGACTTAGTGGCAGATGCTGAAAAGGAAAAGGCTAAGGAAGATAAGATAGTCCAACTATTAGATAGTGAACATGAATCATCAAAGGCTGTTGAGATCATTCCGAGAGATAATAAAAGAAAACATGTGTTAACTGATACATCTAAGCAGGCTGAGGTGGCTAAGAAAGATATTGGTGGATCGTCTAAAATAAAGGCTATTGAGGTAGAGAGAGAATCCTCACCAGCAAGGGAATCTTATTCAGAATCATCTTCTATGGGACATGATTTTGTAGTTCAATCTCGGAATAAATTGGTCGATACAATTCCCTTTTTTCTAAGCATTGACTCGAGGTGTCAGATGCTTCATCATTCATTTAATCAGAAATCATATTTTGTTTCCATGATTAAGGACAAATTCTTCAGGCTTGAGGTTGATTTTAAGTCTTTCTACATTGGTTATGATGCTCAGAGAAGGTATTTCAAGGAAATCACTAAGTGTTCTAAGAATAAAATTAAAGATCTAATAATCTTTGATGAATTTGAAGATAATGTGAAGGATTCTTTTGATACTGAAGATATCAATATAAAATATCTTACTACAAGTTTCAATGAGAATCTCAACCTAGAACAAACAACTCGGAAGTATGATGTCAAGGATCTAAATGGAAAAATTAATTCAGTTGTTTTTTAATCTAAAAAAGGAAAGAGATCTCACAATCGAGTTCGAAGAACAGCTCAGTAAGAAAGAAGAGCTTTTGAAGACTTGGGAAGAAATTTTTAAGGCTCAGGAAGAAAAGAACAAATCTCTAAAGAAGAAAAATGAAGATCGGGATCAAATGATCAAATTTTTTGAAGAGGGTCATAAGGAGCATAAAAACCTGAAGACCATTGTCAATAATCTTATGCCGAAGTAAAAAAAGAAGGATGATTTTTTCCTTAACTCTGATTTATTATTGTGTTACCTTCCTTGTACAAGTTTTTTCCAATCTAATGAAAATTTTGGTTGTTCTTCATGTGTTTTGTTGTATATTACTAATATTTTAGGTACCATATTTTTTTTCCGTTATCTCTATTCCTTATTGAAAATCACAAATGGGGATAAAGGAATGATAAAAATAGTGATATGTAAAGAATAGAATTCCCTAAGTAAGGGGGGTTTTATCAAAGAAGATTTACTTATGCAAGAAAAAGAAAATATCTTTAAGGAAGTCAGGAATACAATCCTTGGAGATTTTAATACCTAAGGAGGAGTTAGTCGTATTTTACATGATCCATAAGTAAAGGTAGATAAGTTTTTATTTTAAGAAAAATTCTAAGTACTTATTTTCTTTTTCATAAGGATGTTTTTGCTTTCGAAAAAGGGGGAGATTGTTGAGTCAATAAGGTTTCCCTGTGACTTTTCCATTTCATTGTGTTTTGAAAATCACAAAAACTTTATCTTAAAGAAAATTATATTTTCCCTAAGGATTATTTTCATAAGGAAAAGTTTCTTTGTATAAGGAAACTTTCATCCTTACCTATATTTTTATTGTTCATTTTATAATCTATATAAATCTAACTAATTTTATTATTTAGTTAGAATTTGGTTTCATATCTAAAATCCTTGGAATCTTATAATTCCTTGCATATAGAGTATTCTGTTTTCAGGTTCCAAATTCTCTAAAATTTAGATTCTGAATCCTCTGAAATTAATATTCTGAATTCTCTGAAATTTAGATTGTGAATTCCCTAAAATTCAGATTCTGAATTCTCTGAAATTCAGACTCCAAATTCCTTAGAATTCAGACTCATAATTCCTCAAAACTCAGACTCTGAATTACTCTGAATTCAGACTCTGAATTCTTTAAAATTCAAATTCAAAATTCATTGAAATTCAAACTCTAAAATATATAGAATTTAGATTCTAAATTCTTTGTAAAATAGAATATGAATATCCATGACTTATAGACTCTGAATGTTCATTTTTTTAGACTCTAAATTCTATTTTCCCTTAGACTCCAAACTAATAGATTTGGTTATGTAACTTAATTTTCCTTACACTTGTTATGAAATGATGTTGTACAATCTATTTCTATCTAACCGTTGTTTGAGTGACACGTGTATAAGTCCCTTAGAGATTCAAGGAAAAATATAACCATTGGAGGAGGGAGCCAACCTTTGAAGAAGTTCCTATAAATAGGAGCTCATTTGAATGATCTCAAAAAAAGTTTTATCATTCTAGAGATTTCATGCTACTAAAGTTATTTCTAGAGAGAGAGAGACTCTCATGTCTTGTGTGTAATGAACATCTTATTCATCTTGCTTCGGGTGACTCCAATTTTTGCTGAGTACAATCGACGGCTTCTGGGGATAAGAAGACAGAGGTGCAGTCTACCTTAAAGTTCTAGGACTTCCAGGTATAAGATTAAAAAGGTGCCTACTACCTTAAAGTTCATGGTATTACATGGATAGCAAGATAGATTCTAATATTCCTATCGATGGCTTACCCTAGTGTGGGTAAGATAGACTTTCAGGAAAGTTTAAATTAAGGGACCTTTATCCATTTTTTTGGGTACCCTACTCTTTGGGTTAAAAGATTTCATACTTGTTACTTGTTTTGTTTCATGTTTATTTCTACTGCATTTTTATAAATAAAGAAAGTATAAATTTCTTATACTTTCTTGTAATTTTTTATACTCTGATAGGTAAGATTCTATATGCTTTAAGGTAGAATATTTTCCTTGTAAACATTCCTAAGTTTCATTTTTAGAACCATATTTCTAGAACCTAGTAAGTTTTTTTGTAAAACTAAAATAGGTCTTGTGAATTTCCCATGTTTAACTTTGTGAAACATAGTTTTCCATAAGGTTAAAAATGATAGTTTTTAAACTTACAGTTCACCCCCCCCCCCTCTTTTAATTGAGCATCTACATATACTATTTCGATCCTACAAAATTGATTATTGTGATTAAAAATTTTGGATTACAACTTTGAATGGATCAGTTATCTCATTTAATGGCGGTTCCCTGTGAACATAGAATGTAACGACCCAAAGTTTCACTAATGGAAAATCCCTCTTGATCCAGTTAAATGTATCTTTATGAAAAATGTTTTTATAAGATGTCAACTTCCTTGGTTTTATGTTAAGAGTTGTGACTGTTACTTTTATAGTCGTTGAATAGTGATCACATGACTAGTATAAATATAAGGCTTTAACGAACTGAATTTTACTCAGAAAAAGGAAGCGATGGCCTCATCCAGTAGAATTTCCCCATACAAAGCCCATTTGTCGGAGCTCGGAAAAGTGGTGGTGTCTTTGGGCTTTTCCCTTGACCAAGCCCAACCTGAGCTTTATCATGTCAAGCTCGAACATGACCGTCTACGAGAAAAGTGGAAGTTGATTGAAATTACCACTAGAGCGATGTTATCCGAGCCACCCCAAGAGTCTGTCACCATCGCACACCTTACTCTTAGGACTTATGTGGCTATTTTAAGGGGTTATGTAACAAATAATTAGTACTATGTTCATGTACATTATTTTTTTATATAATAATGAATATAAATTCTAGTCATTTTTGATACATTGTAAATAGTTTTTAAAGTACAAATGGTGTTTTAGTTATTATTTAATTAAGAATTATATTTTATTAAATTAAGGGATTTTTGAATTAAATAATATTTTAATAAAATATTATTATTAATATTAAATTAATTTTTATTAAATATAAATGATCTTATAATTTTATGAATGCAATTAAAATTTTTATTAAGGTTTGAAAGCCATTTCTGTCAAAACCCATGAATTTTTGATAAATGTCAGTTTTTATTTTAAAAGTGAAAATTCACATATTTAGAAAATTATTTAGATAAAATAAATGTTATTTTTGGAATCAGGACGTCGAAATTATCCAACGATGAATTTTTCATAATTTTCTGAGACAGTCAAATTTTTGGGTAAAAATTAAATACCGTTTAAATATATAATGTGTTTTATGACATCATAATGACCCAATGGTGATGTAATAAAATACCATAATCCTTATGTTCTGCCAATATATGTTTTATCATTAAAATAGTGTGATTTTGGGTTTGTTTGACTTACTTTTCAAAGCATTAATGGATCCCTCAAGACTTATTCAACACTTTGCCTTTTTAAATTAATTTCCATGGGAGTGTGACTCACCTCCACATAAGCAACCTTATTATTTTAAGAAGTTCGGACTTGGGCCTTATAAAATATTTTTTTTCTCTTCCCTTTTCCAAAAACCATGGTATGGTTTGTGGTTTGGATTAATTTAATGTAAGGGGACCCAAACCTAAATAATAAAGAATTCCCTCACCTTTCCTATATAAACCCACCCAAGCTCCCACTTCGTCCTCAATAAAATCCCTTGGAGTTCGTCCAACCTTTTCCCTACTCTCTCTAGAATCCTCCCAAGGTTCCCCAAGCTCCCAAGAAGCCTCTCACAAGCCTCTCTCTAGCCTTTGGAAGCACACTTCCAAGTAAGGGTTTTTTTCTTCCTTTCTCATTTTTGTGCAATTTTTCCTTATGTTGTTTTGCCATTTTAATTTCAATTATGAATGTTGGGGTATGGTTTAGAACCTCCCCCATTCTTCCCTCTTATTTCTTGAATGATGGGATACCCCTTTCTCTATCATTAAATGCCTCCCATGTACACCCGTTACTATGCTGAAATTCTGAAAGGAACTTCTCTCTCCTCTTTTATATTCAAGCAATAATTTTGTATCATGAATCTAAATTCCATTAAAATTGTTGGTACATGTATCTATATGACCTCCTTACTGTCCATTACATGTAAATATTATGAGGAACCCCTTTATCTCTCATCAACCTTTTTTATGAATTCTTTTGTCACGCCGTTACGCTGCCGAAATCGCACCGATTTTCTATGCCAATGTCATTGTGTAGTTAATACCATACCCATTTCTCCATCAAGGGTATTCACCTTTTGCACATTTACCTATTTATTGTAAAGTTTCATTAATTAATTCCACATTCCTTTATCGTGGAATAAATTATTATGTTTTATGAATCCATGTTTTATGATCCATGTGGCACACTTATGCATGAAATGAAATGTTTAAGATGGGTGTGCCCTTATAGCGCTCCTATTAATTGGGTAATGTATAGTATCATGATACGTCATGTACAATGAGTGTTGACTCATGCTAATTCAAGTGAAATGAGGGTTTACTCATGCTTAATGTGTAATGAGGGTTTACTCATGCTTTATGTGCAATGACCCTTGGATCATGCTAATTCCATGTTAAGTGTTGTTGCCACATTTCCATGTTATGATTATCATGATTTATCATGCCTTTATGTTCATGTTTCTCTTATTCTCTATTGATATGCCTATTACCTAAAATGAATTGTACTCCTCATGTTATTCTATGTGTACTCCCTTACTGGGCTTTATATCTCACCCTTTTCTTATGCATGTCCTCAGGTTATCCCATGCAATGCTAAGTATGAAGGAATATAGTGGTCATGTAAAGGATGTTTTCAATAAAGATGTTGTATTTCAAGTTTTAAGTTTTTATGTAATGATCCTAATTCCCAAAGACACTAAACCTCTCGATCTTCTTTGTTGAATCAAGTGAAGTTTTATGTAATAAATCATGTTTATGTTTGTAATAAAAGCAGGGTTGTCATAGCTGGTATTAGAGGATAGGTTTAGTTATTTTTGGGATTAGGAAACCAAAGTAAAGCCCTAGAGACAAGACTAAGTATAATAAAAATATCCCTAAGTTTTGGTAAGTACTGATGTAACAGCATGAGATTTTATGAAAAATATTCTTTTTTATTTCACTAATGTCTTGTGTTGTACGCTACACCAAAAGGAGCTTGCACAACACGCATCCTTGATTTGCCTTGCATTACACGCAATCGCGACCTTCCTCGATAGCGTGTGTAGTACGCAATACCGAGTTTCACTAAACAACGATATGCTATTAAAATATTATTATAACTAGTCGTTATGAATAGTAATAACCACCTTTTAAAATTTTAGAAATTTTAGCTCCCAAAATGGACTTCATTTTTGGATTCGGAGTATCGAATTTAGCCTAAGGTGAAATTTTGGTACTTTTCGGATAACTTTCATATTCTGATGAATAGTGAAAATTACTAAATTATAATTAAAAACAACTTTTTTAATCAAAATAATTAATAGGGATAAATTATTAATTTGAGTTGTTTTAAAGTATATTTAGAATATATTTTTACAATTTAATACAATGTTGGTCATTGGATGTAATTTCACATTTAAACCAGACATAATCAAGTGTCAATCTTTTGATAGATATTGTTTCTTAAAAACACGCTATTTGTTTTAACAGCGGGATTTAATTATAAAATTAATTAATACAATTTCTATGTTATGAATTTGGTAAAATAGACTTTATTTTTTTTTAGAATATGAAATATAGCTTAGGATGAAATTTTGGCTTTTTTCTGAAAACTTTCAATTTTTGATGAATAGTGAAACCACTAAGTGGTAGGTTAAAAACTGAATTTTGCATAAAACTTAATTTTACCACTTCTGTGAATGGAATTTCGAAAATCCGAGAGACACGGTTAATATCAAGGACTAAAATGTGGTTCAATGAGATGAAAATAATTTTTTGGTGAATAGTAACTTTTTACTTTTTTTTACCACGGTTAAAAGTAAATAGGGTAATTAAGGGTGAAAATGATATTATTATTACCCTAACACATGTCCTAATTCTATTGGACAAGTTTAATTCGACCAAAAACAAACTTAGGAATAAAATATGACCATTTAGGCCCACTTGGATTAGATTAGGACATTTATTATTAATTTATTTAAAGAAGGGTTAAAGTAGTTAAAATCAAAGTTTAATAAGTGAATTATTTTTAATATGGGGTTATACATAAGATAAATTAGATTGTAAATATTCATTAGAAAGCTAAAAAGATTTACTACATGATGGTATTTTATTTGTAATTTTTAGACATCAAATAATTTAATTTATTTATGACACAAAGATGATTCAGTAATTATCTTGTTAATGAAATATTGACATAATTGATGTTATAAACACCAAAATAAATGTAATTTGAGACTTTTTATGAATTACACTAATTTTCTAGGTTACTATGATATATTAGTGTTGATTTAATCAACTTGGTTAGAACATATAATTCTGTTATGACTTTCACAAAAATCATATATCAAATAGTGTCAAAATTGACACAAAATAGTTTTTAAATCAAATATTATATTATTAATTGTTCTTTTATTCTTAAAAATCTAAGGTTCGGCCAAATGACTTAGATAAGGATATATATATTAATAATAAACAATTTGGGGTTCTATTGGCATGTTATAGTAAGTGTATTAACCATATAGTGAAAGAAAACAAAAAGACATGGTAAAAGTTAAATTATTTAACTTAGAGTTAAATCTAATTGATAAGGTTAAAATAATACCCTAAACTTGTCTAAATCCTATTGGTTGATAGGATTTAGACCCATCCCCACTTTAGCTTCGAAATAAGACCCTTTGGAACCATTATAAACCGATTTTGACTTTAATATAAAATAATATTTTGAGATATTCCTAAGGTGCCCCTCTCCTCCCTTATAAAAGGGCACCTCCTCCCCCTCCTCCTTACACCAATTTGAGCACTCAAGCTCGGCCAACCCCTGCCAAACTCTCTTCTCCACTTCCCTAAAAACATCCTAGAGGTTCTGGTCTTCCTCAAAGACCAATTTTAGTGCCCTAAGAGGAGGTCTCAAAGAGACACTTCAAAGAAGAGGTAATTACCGTTACCAATTCTTTCATCTTTATTTCTTCTTCCACTTCTTCTTCTTAGGTTGTTTCATTATGAAGTAATAACATCAGTATCACTCATATACTGATATGTTATTATAAGTATGAAACAACCCTATTTCACCATCTATCCATCCTACGGAAAAAGAAATCACCGCGCGTGCGTACGTATGGAATACCGTCTCCACGCCGTGGTGTAATCTATTTTCCACCACCACCTTACATGGATGGGTATAATGGTGTAAAGAATAACTATACATAGTTATTACAACATCATATTGATTCTGATATATTGTATAATCCACTCCAATTCAATTCAATATTTATAGAAATGATATCATCGCTCGTGCGTACGTACGGACTACCGTCTCCACGACGCGATGAGATTCATTCTCCATGTTAACCATTTAAGAATGATTATAATGTATATATAAGAAATAATAATGAAATATATGACATTATAAAGCTACTGGATTTATGTATATATATACATATGTATGTCATCTACTTACTTCCATTTCAAGACAATAAAGAAAGGAAAACATCGTTCATGCGTACGTACGGACTACCATTTCCATGAACGGTGTTTTTCATTTTATTTATCTACCTATTATATATATATATACTGAATATATATGATATATAAATCATATTTTATATTCTGGAAGTGAGTAAATCATGATATAAGTAATAATGATGTCAAGAACAACAAGTCAAAACACCTACGATAAATGAAACGATTTTACCCAAAACGCTTCTTTAACATTGAATTTACAAAAGAACGGGTAGTATAATGTCATAAGTGAACCATATATGATATCATAACAATGAATATGCTTCTGTAATAAGTCAATAACATGATTTAAATCATTATACAGGAGGTTCGGACACTTACAAAGCAAGTCGGACCTAAGGTAAGGGAAATATCACAATCTCACTTTTATCCGAGATTGTTTTTACTTTGGTAATTACTGGGGTGTATTTTATCATCCACATCCATGTTTCATCAATATGTAATATTATTTCCATCCAACTACAATTGTTTAAATCCATTTTTACCCTTCGGTGAGTTTTTAGTAATATGTACGAAAGGACTCTTTTGTCGTTTTTCGTACGAGGTACTTTTTGACTTTTCCGACAAAAGTACGAAGAATGTTTTTTTTAACTTATACGGCATGAATGGATTTTTAAAACATTATTTCCAAGAAGCTTCCTTTACAAGTTTTCAAGTTTATTTTTAATCAACTTCTTTTATTTTAAAGTTGTATGACATGTTATGAAAGGAAAAAATATTTTTGAAGTAGAAAGGATATTTTCCTCAAGAATGAAGTTCAAGTATTTTATCAAAATTATTTTCCATCTAAGATAATAAAAGGGTTCTTTTTTTATCCCTATTATTACATGGATTTGATTATGTTGTGATGGAAATATTTCTTATGAATTCCTTTATCTTATATGAATTGTTTTATGATGTCACGATGTTTAAGATTACCATTTTTATTACATGGGTTGTGCAATGATGTATGTTTTAAGATTTTGTGTGGAACACATAAAAATGGTATCATTATGAGATGGGTGGGACCTATATCTCCCTCCAATGCATTGGGTAAAGATTTTATATCTCATGAGATAGACATGGCTGGAATGGTAGGTTATACCGGTTCATTGAAACAGGACTGAAACGAGGGTTACTCGATTCAGAAAGGGACTTTGTCCACTAAGATAGTCTTGGAAATGAGTCTTGACTAACAAGAAATGATTCTCTATGATTATGTGTGAATGCCACAAAGTTTCAAGTTTTATTTTATGATTATGGGGATCTCATTTTCACTTCTATGATTTATCCCATGTTATGATATTATGAGCTCTTTTGCAGGTTAAGATTTCCAAAAGCTATGTTCTTATGTATATGATGTGATTGATATTTCTTTTCTTTACCCTTACTGAGCATTTGAGCTCACCCTTTTATGTTTTCTTTTCCCCAGGATATAAAAAAAGGTTTTTAGGTAAAAAAAGGGAAGATCTTTATGGGAGATATTGAAGATCTTTCACCACGATTAGAAGATTACGTTCCGAGTTTCCAAAGACACTAAACTATTACGATCCTTGTGTGTGTGTTTTTGTTATGTACTAAGTATTCCGCAAAAGTAATGTAATGTCCATGTACGATAAGCTTCGGGTCTCTACAGTTGGTATCAGAGGAAAGGTTTAGTCAACCTTTGGAAACTAGGATGCGAAAACGTTAGTGAGATCCCTAGAGATATTTCTAAGGTATGCCTAGGGATGTCCCTAGGGATAAGTATACGTATAGGTTATAGTAATAGAATTACGCTAACGATCATAGAATTAAACCTAAGATGTTGGATATTGAAGGTACTCCCCCTTTATTATGTTGTTTTCCCTAGCATGATTTTTGCCTCACACTATTCTTTTTGGGTTTTAGACGATGGCTGTAACCCGAAGGAACCGTGTTGATCAATGCAATGGACAATGCAATGATTGCCCTCCTGAACAAACAAATGTTATGGGAGATGGAGTGCAAAATCTTATTGCTATACTTACACAAGCTATGAATCATTCTGGACTTCCAAATGAGCAGAGAAGGGAACAATATTCTATTGAGTCCTTCATGAGGCAACGTCCACCTTCTTTCAGTGGGTCTTCTGATCCACTTGTGGCTGAACAATGGATCAGTACTACTGAAAAGATATTTTCAGTTCTTCAATGTTCTGAACATGATAAAGTCATCTTAGCAGTATATCGTTTGGAAGGTGAAGTTGATCAATGGTGGAATCTTATCAAGAATACGAGGCCAAGAGATGAAATTGAGTCCATGGAATGGGACGAGTTCAAGAACTTGTTTTTCAGTAAGTACTTCCCTCGTATTCTTCGAACAAAGATAGAGAAAGAGTTTCTTGAACTGAAGCAAAGGGACGATGAATCTGTTGGCACCTATGAAGCAAATTTTACAAGACTTGCAAGGTATGCTTCTGGAATTATCATCCAACCTGAAAGTAAAGTTGATCGATTTTTCAGTGGCTTAAAACCAAGTCTTTGAAGGGCATTAGCTATAAGAGACTTCAGTAGCTATGAAGAAATTGTGCGTTGTGCAATCAAGGTAGAGATGGAAGTTGGTGTTACATATCCATCTCATGGTTTTGACAAGAAACGAAAGATGGAGTTCAAGGAGAAATCTCAGAATAATGGTGAAAAGAAGATGAATGTTTCCTTATGCACAAAGTGTGGAAAGAAGCATGGTGGAGATTGTCTTAAAGGGACTAGAAAATGTTTTAAGTGTGGAAAAGAAGGTCATCGAGCAGCTGAGTGTCGAAGTAATGGAAAAAGGGTTTCTAATGATGTGAATAAAGCAAACACTGCAGAGAATGCACCGCCAACACTTCAATGCTTCAAGTGCAAGGAAATGGGGCATTATGCTAATAATTTCCCTAATCCAAGGGTTAGTGATGATCAACATGAGCAACCACTGAAGGCAAAGTACAAAGGGAAATCACATGCGATCACTATTGGCAATGTTGAATATGACAACGATGTGGTGGAATGATTAAGTGTTTATGTAATGGGATTCCAAAATAATGTTTTATCATTGAGTATTGCAATATTTATTGATGTGGTATTCAAAGTGATTGAGATATTTTTTGGAAATAAGATGATATGCGCATAATGAAGACGAGAAAATGAAATGTTTAATAGTATTCATGAGCTCATTATTGATATAAAGACTAAGTGATATCATGGTTTGAGTATATATAATTTTGAGGATTTTGGTATGTGGAAAGTGTTAACTTTTAACTGCACTCATGTTTTCACTAAGGTATTCAAGAGAATACACGATTAAGAACTTTGAATGTTTGGAATGTGACCAACAAGACATATCTTATGATATATGGGGATCAACGACAGTATTAAATCTCTGGTAATCGTTGTCACTATATTATGAGAGTGGACTGCAGTATTATGTATAAGCCTAATGATTAGACTGGATTATGTTGGACATAAGTTAGTATTGTTTAAGGATAGAAGATTTTTCGATATTGTTGATGGGATGTTATAGTAACGTAGTTTTAGAAAAAGGACAACCTGCAGGACGGGCGATAGCCCATCGCTTCGGACAAGGCTGTAGGAATCGAACCCACAACCGAAGTGCGACTGGCCTTATCGCCTACCACTGGCCTACAGGAAGTCCCTGTTTATTAGAAACTAGTTTTATTATATTAAGCAGTATGATATATGAAGTATAAAGTCCATTTTAGGAACCATATATGATTAATCTCACTATAGATCGACTTATGTATATAATTTTTTTGCTAACCTTTTGTTTGAGACAGATGGAATGACCCGTCATTCTATCACATGATCTGCTAACACTTCATGAATAACAAATTCAACTTCATTTATTTCAGAGATGAAGTGGAAATTGTTAAAGGCACGAACAACAGTGAGATTGTACCAAAATAAAGTAAGTATTTATTCTAATTCAAATTCTTCAACTTTAGGGAAACGATCTTGAAAACCAAAAAAAAATGTTGTCCAAGTGATCTTATACCTGATGAATCAGATGGTACCTTAGATCGTCACAAATTTATGGATTTGTGATTACTGGATTTTCCATAGCCATGTTCTCTACCACTCTCCATCATAACATGATGGTTAGATTTCTCTTCCATATCCATATTTTCACCTATGTGGAAACCCAGTGATTAGTTTATTTGGGGAATCGTTACATTTCATACTTTAGTTTTTAAAGCCAAGTTTTGGTATTCCTTTTTACGATGTGGGTTTCTATTAAAGAAACTTTCGAATAGTAAACCATTTATAACCCCGACGAATTTCGAGGGCGAAATTCATTTTAAGGGGGGTAGAATGTAACAGCCTGAGATTTTATGAAAAATATTCTTTTTTATTTCACTAATGTCTTGTGTTGTACGCTACACCAAAAGGAGCTTGCACAACACGCATCCTTGATTTGCCTTGCATTACACGCAATCGCGACCTTCCTCGATAGCGTGTGTAGTACGCAATACCGAGTTTCACTAAACAACGATATGCTATTAAAATATTATTATAACTAGTCGTTATGAATAGTAATAACCACCTTTTAAAATTTTAGAAATTTTAGCTCCCAAAATGGACTTCATTTTTGGATTCGGAGTATCGAATTTAGCCTAAGGTGAAATTTTGGTACTTTTCGGATAACTTTCATATTCTAATGAATAGTGAAAATTACTAAATTATAATTAAAAACAACTTTTTTAATCAAAATAATTAATAGTGATAAATTATTAATTTGAGTTGTTTTAAAGTATATTTAGAATATATTTTTACAATTTAATACAATTTTGGTCATTGGATGTAATTTCACATTTAAACCAGACATAATCAAGTGTCAATCTTTTGATAGATATTGTTTCTTAAAAACACGCTATTTGTTTTAACAGCGGGATTTAATTATAAAATTAATTAATAAAATTTCTATGTTATGAATTTGGTAAAATAGACTTCATTTTTTTTAGAATATGAAATATATCTTAGGATGAAATTTTGGCTTTTTTCTGAAAACTTTCAATTTTTGATGAATAGTGAAACCACTAAGTGGTAGGTTAAAAACTGAATTTTGCATAAAACTTAATTTTACCACTTCTGTGAATGGAATTTCGAAAATCCGAGAGACACGGTTAATATCAAGGACTAAAATGTGGTTCAATGAGATGAAAATAATTTTTTGGTGAATAGTAACTTTTTACTTTTTTTACCACGGTTAAAAGTAAATAGGGTAATTAAGGGTAAAATGATATTATTATTACCCTAACACATGTCCTAATTCTATTGGACAAGTGTAATTCGACCAAAAACAAACTTAGGAATAAAATATGACCATTTAGGCTCACTTGGATTAGATTAGGACATTTATTATTAATTTATTTAAAGAAGGGTTAAAGTAGTTAAAATCAAAGTTTAATAAGTAAATCATTTTTAATATGGGGTTATACATAAGATAAATTCGATTGTAAATATTCATTAGAAATCTAAAAATATTTACTACATGATGGTATTTTATTTGTAATTTTTAGACATCAAATAATTTAATTTATTTATGACACAAAGATGATGCAGTAATTATCTTGTTAATGAAATATTGACATAATTGATGTTATAAACACCAAAATAAATGTAATTTGAGACTTTTTATGAATTACACTAATTTTCTAGGTTACTATGATATATTAGTGTTGATTTAATCAACTTGGTTCTAACATATAATTCGGTTATGACTTTCAAAAAAATCATATATCAAATAGTGTCAAAATTGACACAAAATAGTTTTTAAATCAAATATTATATTATTAATTGTTATTTTATTCCTAAAAATCTAAGGTTCGGCCAAATGACTTAGATAAGGATATATATATTAATAATAAACAATTTGGGGTTCTTTTGGCATGTTATAGTAAGTTTATTAACCATATAGTGAAAGAAAACAAAAAGACATGGTAAAAGTTAAATTATTTAACTTAGAGTTAAATCTAATTGATAAGGTTAAAATAATACCCTAAACTTGTCTAAATCCTATTGGTTGATAGGATTTCGATCCATCCCCACTTTAGCTTCGAAATAAGACCCTTTGGAACCATTATAAACCGATTTTGACTTTAATATAAAATAATATTTTGAGATATTCCTAAGGTGCCCCTCTCCTCCCTTATAAAAGGGCACCTCCTCCCCCTCCTCCTTACACCAATTTGAGCACTCAAGCTCGGCCAACCCCTGCCAAAATCTCTTCTCCACTTCCCTAAAAACATCCTAGAGGTTCTGGTCTTCCTCAAAGACCAATTTTAGTTCCCTAAGAGGAGGTCTCAAAGAGACACTTCAAAGAAGAGGTAATTACCGTTACCAATTCTTTCATCTTTATTTCTTCTTCCACTTCTTCTTCTTAGGTTGTTTCATTATGAAGTAATAACATCAGTATCACTCATATACTGATATGTTATTATAAGTATGAAACAACCCTATTTCACCATCTATCCATCCTACGGAAAAAGAAATCACCGCGCGTGCGTACGTACGGAATACCGTCTCCACGCCGTGGTGTAATCTATTTTCCACCACCACCTTACATGGATGGGTATAATGGTGTAAAGAATAACTATACATAGTTATTACAACATCATATTGATTCTGATATATTGTATAATCCACTCCAATTCAATTCAATATTTATAGAAATGATATCATCGCTCGTGCGTACGTACGGACTACCGTCTCCACGACGCGATGAGATTCATTCTCCATGTTAACCATTTAAGAATGATTATAATGTATATATAAGAAATAATAATGAAATATATGACATTATAAAGCTACTGGATTTATGTATATATATACATATGTATGTCATCTACTTACTTCCATTTCAAGACAATAAGGAAAGGAAAACAGCGTTCATGCGTACGTACGGACTACCGTCTCCATGAACGGTGTTTTTCATTTTATTTATCTACCTATTATATATATATATATATACTGAATATATATGATATATAAATCATATTTTATATTCTGGAAGTGATTAAATCATTATATAAGTAATAATTATGTCAAGAACAACAAGTCAAAACACCTACAATAAATGAAATGATTTTACCCAAAACGCTTCTTTAACATGGAATTTACAAAAGAACGGGTAATATAATGTCATAAGTGAACCATATATGATATCATAACAATGAATATGCTTCTGTAATAAGTCAATAACATGATTTAAATCATTATACAGGAGGTTCGGACACTTACAAAGCAAGTCGGACCTAAGGTAAGGGAAATATCACAATCTCACTTTTATCCGAGATTGTTTTTACTTTGGTAATTACTGGGGTGTATTTTATCATCCACATCCATGTTTCATCAATATATAATATTATTTCCATCCACCTACAATTTTTTAAATCCATTTTTACCCTTCGGTGAGTTTTTAGTAATATGTACGCAAAGAATCTTTTGTCGTTTTTCGTACGAGGTACTTTTTGACTTTTCCGACAAAAGTACGAAGAATGTTTTTTTTAACTTATACAGCATGAATGGATTTTTAAAACATTATTTCCAAGAATCTTCCTTTACAAGTTTTCAAGTTTATTTTTAATCAACTTCTTTTATTTTAAAGTTGTATGACATGTTATGAAAGGAAAAAATGTTTTTGAAGTAGAAAGGATATTTTCCTCAAGAATGAAGTTCAAGTATTTTATCAAAATTATTTTCCATCTAAGATAATAAAAGGGTTCTGTTTTTATCCCTATTATTACATCAACTTTTGTCTTTGGATTACCCTTTATGTGTTAACCCTAACATTCCTTTTATTCCAGCCAATGGTCGGTAATAAGAGGACTCGAGCTAACAACCGTTGTGAAGATCAGTATAATGATTGTACTAATGAGATGCCAAATCCAATAGGAGCGGGAATCATGAACATTGTCACGCTTCTCTCTCAGCTAACTCAAGTTTTGAATAGAATCACGGGTCAAGAGGAATGTTCAACCCCCCCCCCCTAAGAAAGAAAAAGTCGCTATCGAGAGATTCATGAGACAAAGGCCTCCTACTTTTAGTGGATCATCTGATCCCACGATTACTGAATAATGGATCAACTCAATGGAAAAGATCTTCTCCATCCTCCAATGTTCTAAACAAGAGAAGGTTATCCTAGCTGCTTATCGTATGGAGGGTGAAGCTGATCAACGGTGGACGTTTATAAAAAATACGAAGCTTGAGGAGGAGATCGAGGCTTGGGAATGGAAGGAATTCCGGAAATTTTTTTTCGATAAATATTTTCTGCGCACCCTCCGGCTTAAGATGGAAATGGACTTCCTTTCCCTCAAGCAAAAAGATGAAGAATCTGATGGAGCGTATGAGGAAACCCTCACAAGGCTTGCACGATACACTTCCAGCTTTGTCGTCACCCCCGAATGCAAGGTTGACCGCTTCTTTGGTCGGCAGATGCCTAGCTTGCAGAAAGCATTAGTGATCCGTGACTTCGACAGCGATTAGGAAATTGTCCGATGTGCCCTCAAGGTCGAAATGGAGATCGTAGAATCATAGGGGTATCATGTGGATAAGAAGCGTAAGGTGGAATTCAATGTCGTTGGGCCGATGGATAAATCCAGCAGTGCTAAGAAGTTCCAGCACACCACTTGCCAAAAGTGCAGAAAGAAGCACCCTGGAAATTGCCTTAAGGGGAAGAGAAATGCTTCAGGTGTGGAAGAGAAAGGCACCTAGCTGTTAAATGTCGGCAAAAAGGACCCGCTGCTGTGACATAGGATAAGAATGCTCCATTCGAACCTCAACGCGTTGTTCAATGCTATAAATTCAAAGAAATGGGTCATTTTTCAAATCAGTGCCCTAATCCAAGGGTTTTTGGAGGCAACCAACAACCTCCAAGATAGCAAGGAAGAGATTTTACCATCACTTCTGCCGAAGTGAACCTTGAAAACGAAGTGTTGATAGGTACGCTAGTTATTCATTCAGTAATAGTGAATGTACTTTTTGATTCAGGTTCTACGCATTCTTTTATATCTCGAATGTTTAGAAGAAAAATCCCAGCACCACCATAAATAATGGAAGTAAAGATGTCGGTGAATACAGAAAATGAGGCAATCATTACATCCCATGAATATAAATCATCCCCTGTTATAATCTGTGGATTGAATTTCCTGGAGAACCTCGTCATACTCCCTTTTGTGGAATTTGATGCAATTATAGGCATGGATTGGCTTTCCTTATATAGAGCCAACATAAATTTTCAGGAGAGGGAAATCACACTCCATATGGAGAATCAACCCCTGATTCTTTACAAGTGTCAGGAGCAAGATGAATCTCCTTTAGCTCTATCATCTCAGGCATGGATATTATTGTCCTATGAGCACGCATATCTGGCTTAGATGATTGAGTCCAAAGAAGAAACCATCCTTGAAGAAATTCCTATTGTGAGGGAATTCGCAGATGTGTTTCCCGAGGAACTGTCTGGTCTTCCTCTTAGAAGAGATGTTGAGTTATCAATTGAACTTATACCTGGGGCACTACCAATATCCAAGACTCCATAGAGAATGGATGTTGTTGAGCTTGAAGAGCTGAAGAAACAACTACAGGAGAATCTGGATAAAGGGTTTATACGCCCAAGTGCTTCACCATGGGGTACACCAGTCCTCTTCGTCAAGAAGAAGGATGGGTCAATGCGGCTCGGCATCGATTATCGTGAACTTAAAAAAATCACGATAAAGAACAAGTATCCTCTCCCAAGAATTGATGACTTGTTTGATCAGCTGCGTGGAGCACAATACTTCTCCAAGGTGGACTTGCGGTCGGGATATTATCAAGTAAGGGTGAAGAAGGAGGATTTCCCCAAGATTGCTTTTCATACAAGAAACGGGCACTATGAATTCATAGTAATGCCTTTCGGACTCACCAATGCTCCAGCAATATTCATGAAATTTTTGAATAGAGTCTTTAGAGATTATCTTGATAGATTTTTGGTAGTCTTTATAGCTGATATTCTAATATACTCCAAAACCAAGGAGGACCATGAAGAGAATTTAAAAACTTTACTAGAGTCTTTGCGCAAGGATAAGCTCTATGCAAAGTACATCAAGTGTGAGTTCTGGTTGAAGGAGGTCTCAATCTTGGGCCCTTCGAGGTTCTTGATCGTGTTAGGGCTGTGGCCTATCGACTAGCACTTCCACCTACCATGGCCAAGGTGCATGATGTCTTTCATGTATCCCTCTTAAGGAAGTACATATCTGACCCTCTGCATGTACTCTCTTCTGAGGTGGTACAATTGGAAGATGATCTTTCTTATGAGGAGAAAACAGTGAAGATCTTAGATCGTAAAGAAAAATTTCTAGGAAATAAGACAATGCCCCTCGTCAAGGTGTTATGGAGAAACCACAAGTTTGAAGAAGTGACTTGGGAATCGGATGATATGATGAAGCTAAGTTACCCACATTTGTTTTAGTGTGGGAAAAAGAAAATTTCAAGGTTGAAATTTCTTAAGGGGGAATATTGTAACGACCCAAAGTTTCATTAATGGAAAATCCCTCTTGATCCAGTTAAATTTATCTTTATGAAAAATATTTTTATAAGATGTCAACTTCCTTGGTTTTATGTTAAGAGTTGTGACCGTTACTTTTATAGTCGTTGAACAGTGATCACATGACTGGTATAAATATAAGGCTTTAACAAACCCAATTTTACTCAGACAAAGGAAGCGATGGCCTCATCCAGTAGAATTTCCCCATACGAATCCCATTTGTCAGAGCTTGGAAAAAAGGAGGCGTCTTTGGTCTTCGCCCTTGACCAAGCCCAAGCTGAGCTTCATCATGTCAAGCTCGAACGTGACCGTATACGGGAAAAGTGGAAGTTGATTGAAATTACCACTCGAGTGATGTTATCCGAGCCGCCCCAAGAGTCTGTCACCATCGCACACCTTACCCTTAGGTCTTATGTGGCTTTTTTAAGGGGTTATGTAACAAATAAGTAGTACTATGTTCATGTACATTATTTTTGTATATAATAATGAATATAATTTCTAGTCATTTTTGATACATTGTAAATAGTTTTTAAAGTACAAATGGTGTTTTTATTTATTATTTAATTAAGAATTATATTTTATTAAATTAAGGAATTTTTGAATTAAATAATATTTTAATAAAATATTATTATAAATATTAAATTAATTTTTATTAAATATAAATGATCTTATAATTTTATGAATGCAATTAAAATTTTTATTAAGGTTTGAAAGCCATTTCTGTCAAAACCCGTGAATTTTTTATAAATATCGGTTTTTATTTTAAAAGTGAAAATTCACATATTTAGAAAATTATTTAGATAAAATAAATGTTTTTTTTTTGGAATCATTATGTTGAAATTATCTAATGGTGAAGTTTTCATAATTTTCTGAGACAGTCAAATTTTTGGGTAAAAATTAAATACCGTTTAAATATATAATTTGTTTTATGACATCATAATGACCCAATGGTGATATAATAATATACCATAATCCTTATGTTCGGCCAATATATGTTTTATCATTAAAATAGTGTAATTTTGGGTTTGTTTGACTTACTTTTCAAAGCATTAATGGATCCCTCAAGAGTTATTCAACACTTTGCCTTTTTAAATTAATTTCCATGGGAGTGTGACTCACCTCCACATAAGAAACCTTATTATTTTAAGAATTTCTGACTTAGGCCTTATAAAATATTTTTTTCCTCTTCCCTTTTTTATAAACCTTGGGCAAAAACCATGGGATGGTTTGTGGTTTGGATTAATTTAATGTAAGGGGACCCTAACCTAAATAATAAATAATTCCCTCACCTTTTCTATATAAACCCACCCAAGCTCCCACTTCCTCCTCACTAAAATCCTGTGTAGTTCATCCAACCTCTGCCCTACTCTCTCTAGAATCCTCCCAAGGTTCCCCAAGCTCCCAAGAAGCCTCTCACAAGCCTCTCTCTAGCCTTTGGAAGCACACTTCCAAGTAAGGATTTTTTTCCTTCCTTTCTCATTTTTGTGCAATTTTTCTTTAAGTTGTTTTGCCCTTTTAATTTCAATTATGAATGTTGGGGTATGGTTTCTCACCTCCCCCATACTGCACTCTTATTTCTTTAATGATGGGAGACCCCTTTCTCTCTCATTAAATGCCTCCCATGTACACCAGTTACTATGCTGAAATTCCGAAAGGAACTTCTCTCTCCTCTTTTATATTCAAGAAATTCTTTTGTATCATGAATCTAAATTCCATTAAAATTGTTGGGAAATGTATCTATATGACCTCCTTACTGTCCATTACATGTAAATATGATGAGGAACCCCTTTCTCTCTCATCAACATTTTTTATGAATTCTTATGTCACGACGTTACGCTGCCAAAATCGCACCGATTTTCTAAGCCAATGTCATTGTGTAGTGAATACCATGCCCATTTCTCCATCAAGGGTATTCACCTTTACACACATTTACATGTTGATTTTAAAGTTTCATGTATGAATTCCACATTCCTTTATCGTGGAATAAGTGATTATGTTTTATGAATCCATGTTTTATGATCCATGTGGCACACTTATGCATGAAATGAAATGTTTAAGATGGGTGCACCCTTATAGCCCTCCAATGAATTGGGTAAAGTATAGTATCATGATACGTCATGTGCAATGAGTTTGGACTCATGCTAATTCAAGTGCAACGAGGATTTACTCATGCCTCATGTGCAATGAGGGTTTACTCATGCTTTATGTGCAATGAGCCTTGGCTCATGCTAATTCCAGGTTAAGTGTTGTTGCCACATTTCCATGTTATGATTATCATGATTTATCATGCCTTTATGTTCATGTTTCTCTTATTCTCTATTGATATTCCTATTCCCTAACATGTATTTTACTCCTCATGTTATTCCATGTGTACTCCCTTACTGGGCTTTATAGCTCACCCTTTTCTTATGCATGTCCTCAGGTTATCCCATGTAATGCTAAGTACGAAGGAATATAGTGGTCATGTAAAGGATGTTTTCAATAAAGATGTTGTATTTCAAGTTTTAAGTTTTTATGTAATGATCGTAAGCCCCAAATACACTAAACCTCTCGATCTTCTTTGTTGTATCAAGTGAAGTTTTATGTAATAAATCATGCTTAAGTTTGTAATAAAAGTAGGTTTGTCATAGTTGGTATCAGAGGATAGGTTTAGTTATTTTTGTGATTAGGAAACCCTAGTAAATCCCTAGAGACAATACTAAGTATAATAAAAATATACCTAAGTTTTGGTAAGTACTGAGTAAGTGGTTTATCAGACAAATACATCCCTGTCTGGATACGAGCAGGTAGAGGCGGCTCTGGCACAGATGTATCCTAGGGGTAAAACATGAAAACACCGCTTTGAGCTAGACTCGAATGGGAACTGGTGCACGACAACGGGCCTTGCTTCACTCTTGGTTAAGACACTCCCGGGGGATATCTTTTGATAAATTCACAATCTTAGTATGAACCCTTATTAAGGGAAAAATTCCCCTAAGAATATATGTTAGAAAGTAGATCATGAAAAGCCTAGATTGAATCCTATAGACTCATGAATTAAAGAAATTAAAGTTTATTTATAAGTCATCAACTTTTGTCTTTGGATTACCCTTTATGTGTTACCCCTAACTTTCCTTTTATTCCAGCCAATGTCTGGTAATAGGAGGACTCGGGCTAACAACCGTTGTGAAGATCAGTATGATGACTATACTAATGAGATGCCAAATCCAATGGGAGTGGGAATCGTGAACTTTGTCACCCTTCTCTCTCAGATAACTCAAGTTCTGAATAGATACACGGGTCAAGAGGAACGTTCAACCCCCCCCCCAAGAAAGAACAAGTCTCTATTGAAAGCTTCATGAGAAAAAGGCCTCCTACTTTTAGTGGATCATCCGATCCCACGATTACTGAACAATGGATCAACTCCATTGAAAAGATATTCTCCATCCTCCAATGTTCTAAATAAGAGAAGGTTCTCCTAGCTTCTTATCGTATGGAGGGTGAAGCTGATCAATGGTGGACATTGATCAAAAATATGAAGCCTGAGGAGGAGATCGAGGCTTTGGAATGGAAGGAATTTCGGAAGATGTTTTTCGATAAATATTTTCCACGCACCCTCCATCTTAATATAGAAAGGGACTTCCTTTCCCTGAAGCAGAAAAGATGAAGAATCTATTGTAGCATACGAGGAAAACTTCACAAGGCTTGCACGATACACTTCTGGCTTTGTTGTTACCCCTGAATGTAAGGTTGACCGCTTCTTTGGTGGGCTCAAGACTAGCTTGCGGAAATCATTAGCGATCCGTGACTTCGACAGCTATGAGGAAATTGACTGATGTGCCCTCAAGGTCGAAATGGAGATCGGAGAATCACAGGGGTATCATGGGGATAAGAATTGTAAGGTGGACTTCAATGCTGGTGGGATGATGGATAAATCCAACGGCGCTAAGAAGTTCCAGCACCCCACTTGCCAAAAGTGTGGAAAGAAGCACCCTAGAAATTTCCTTAAGGGGACGAGAAAATGCTTCAGGTGTGGAAGAGAAGCGCACCTAGCTGTTAACTGTTGGCTATAAGGACCCACGACTGTGACAAAGGAGAGGAACACTCTGTTTGAACCTCAACGCGTTGTTCAGTGCTATAAATTCAAACAACCGGGTCATTTTGAAAATCAGTGCCCTAATCCAAGGGTTTTTGGAGGCAACCAACAACCTCCAAGACAGTAAGGAAGAGCTTTTGCCATCACTTCTACCGAAGTGAACCCCGAAAACGAAGTGGTGATAGGTAATCTAGTTATTCATTCAAGAATAGCAAACGTACTTTTTGATTCAGGTTCTACGCATTCTTTTATATCTCGAAAGTTTAGTAGAACAATCCCAGCACCACCAAAAATCATGGAAGTAAAGATGTCGGTGAGTACGGAAAATAGGGCAATCATTGCATCCCATGAATATAAGTCCTCCCCTATTATAATCTGTGGATTGAATTTCCCGGCGAACCTTGTCATACTACCTTTTGTGGAATTTGATGCAATTCATGGCATGGATTGGATTTCCTAATATAGACCCAACATAAATTGTCGGGAGAGGGAAATCACACTCCATATTAAGAATCGACCCCCGATTCTTTACAAGTGTCATGAGGAAGATTAATCTCCTTTAGCTCCATCATCTCAATCATAGATATTATTGCCCTATGAGCACGCGTATCTGGCTCAGATGATTGAGTCCATAGAAGAAACCATCCTTGAAGAAATGCCTATTGTGAGGGAATTCGCAGAAGTGTTTCCCGAGGAACTGCCTGGTCTTCCTCCTAGAAGAGATTTTGAGTTCTCAATTTAACTTATACCTGGGGCACTACCAATATCCAAGACTCCATATAGAATGGCTTTTGTTGAGCTTAAAGAGCCGAAAAAACAACTACAGGAGAATCTGGATAAAGGGTTTATACGCCCAAGTGCTTCACCATGGGGTGCACCAGTCCTCTTCGTCAAGAAGAAGGATGGGTCAATGTGGCTCTGCATCGATTATCGTGAACTTAACAAAATCACGATAAAGAACAAGTATCCTCTCCCAAGGATTGATGAATTGTTTGATCAACTGCGTGGAGAACAATACTTCTCCAAGGTGGACTTGCGGTCGGGATATTATCAAGTAAGGGTGAAGAAGGAAGATGTCCCCAAGACTGCTTTTCGTACAAGATACGACACTATGAATTCATAGTAATTCCTTTCAGACTCATCAATGCTCCAGCAATATTCATGGACTTGATGAATAGAGTCTTTAGAGATTACCTTGACAAATTTGTGGTAGTCTTTGTAGATGATATTCTAATATACTCCAAAACCAAGGAGGACCATGAAGAGCATTTAAAAACTGTACTAGAGACTTTACGCAAGGAGAATCTGCATGCAAAGTACAGCAAGTATGAGTTTTTGTTGAAGGAGGTCTCATTATTGGGCCCTTTGAGGTTCTTGATCATGTTGCGGATGTGGCCTATTGACTAGCACGTCCACCTACCATGGCCAAGGTGCATGATGTCTTTCATGTATCCCTCTTAAGGAAGTACATACCGGACCCTTCATATGTACTCTCTTTCAAGGTGGTACAATTGGAATATGATCTTTCTTATGAAGAGCAACCAGTGAAGATCTTAGATCATAGAGACAAAGTTCTACGAAATAAGAAAACACCTCTCATCAAGGTGTTGTAGAGAAACCACAAGTTTGGAGAACCGACTTGAGAATTGGAGGATATGATGAAGCTGAGTTACCCACATTTTTTTTAGTGTGGGAAAAGGAAAATTTCTAGGGAGAAATTTCTTAAGGGGGGAATATTGGAATGACCCAAAGTTTCATTAATGGAAAATCCCTCTTGATCCAGTTAAATGTCTCTTTATGAAAAATGTTTTTATAAGATGTCAACTTCCTTGGTCTTATGTTAAGAGTTGTGACCGTTACTTTTATAGCCGTTGAATAGTGATCACATGACTAGTATAAATATAAGGCTTTAACGAACCCAATTTTACTCAGACAAAGGAAGCAACTGCCTCATCCAGTAGAATTGCCCCATATGAAGCCCATTTATCAGAGCTCGGAAAAGAGGTGGCATCTTTGGCCTTCTCCCTTGACCAAGACCAAGCTGAGCTTCATCATGTCAAGCTCAAACATGACCGTCTATGGGAAAAGTGGAATTTTATTGAAATTATCACTCGGGCGATGTTATCCGAGTTGCCCCAAGAGTTTTTCACCATCGCACACCTTACCCTTAGGTCATATGCGGCTGTTTTAAGGGGTTATGTAACAGATAAGTAGTACTATGTTCATGTACATTATTTTTGTATATAATAATGAATATAATTTCTAGTCATTCTTGATACATTGTAAATCATTTTTAAAGTACAAATGGTGTTTTTAGTTATTATTTAATTAAGAATTCTATTTTATTAAATTAAGGTATTTTTGAATTAAATAATATTTTAATAAAATATTATTATTAATATT
This sequence comes from Viscum album, assembly GCA_963277665.1. Classification (NCBI taxonomy): domain Eukaryota; kingdom Viridiplantae; phylum Streptophyta; class Magnoliopsida; order Santalales; family Viscaceae; genus Viscum; species Viscum album. The sequence goes on from OY728141.1 coordinate 1,554,244,161, forward strand.
CAATTAATTTTTCTTAAATATAAATGATCTTATAATTTTATGAATGCAATTAAAATTTTTATTAATGTTTGAAAGCCATTTCTGTCAAAACCCGTGAATTTTTTATAAATGTTGGTTTTTATTTTAAAATTGGAAATTAACATATTTAGAAAATTATTTAGATAAAATAAATGTTTTTTTTTTGAATCAGGGCATCGAAATTATCCAACGGTGAATTTTTCAAAATTTTTTGAGACAGTCAAATTTTTGGGTAAAATTTAAATATCATTTAAATATATAATGTGTTTTATGATATAATAATGACCCAATAGTGATGTAATAAAATACCATAATCCTTATGTTCTGCCAATATATGTTTTATCAGTAAAATAGTCTAATTTTGGGTTTGTTTGACTTACTTTTCAAAGCATTAATGGATCCCTCAAGATTTGTTCAACACTTTGCCTTTTTAAATTAATTTCCATGGGAGTGTGACTCACCTCCGCATAAGACACCTTATTATTTTAAGAATTTCGGATTTGGCCCTTATTATTGAGTCAAAAGTCCTCTTTTGACTTCTATATCATGTTTTGGAAATCACAAATGTATTCTATCATATTTTGGAAATTACAATTCTCTTCTATCATGTTTATCATATCGTACAATGCTGATCGTACTGATCATACTGATCGTACTGACCATGCTGATCATACTGATCGTACTGACCATGCTGATCGTACTGATCATGTTGATCATACTGACCATGATGATCGTACTGATCATGCTGATCGTACTGACCGTGTTGATCATACTGATCATGCTGATTGTATTGACCATATCATATCATACAATACTGATCGTACTTACCATGCCAATCGTACAATTCTGATCATACTGAATAGGTAAATTGTATTGAATTTGTTACTCATAACTTTTATTACATGATTGTTTCAATAATTAGTCAAAAACACTTATTTCATATGAATCGTACACATGTTTTTTCATCTCTATATATCTTATGTCCTAACAAAAACGATGTCGTTGAGTTAGTTACAAACTAATCAAAACGATGTCATGCTTTATGTTTCAATATAACCGTTGGAGGCAATATGACCGTTGGAACCCGAGGCCTATAAATAGGAGGTCATTTAAAGATGAAAGCTAGAAATGAATAAAGAGACTTCGTGAACTACCAAGATTCTAGAGAGAGACAATGTGACTTCTCTCATCTGCCTTGTGCGTCCGATCATCGTATTGAGGGCTTTCAAGTGATTGAAAGATAGAGGTGCTGATTACCTATAAAATCGAGGGCTGCCAGGGATAGGTAGACAGACGGTCCAATCATCATATCGAGGGCTTTCGGGGATAGGCAGACAGACGTACCGATCATCGTATCGAGGGCTACCATGGATAGGCAGACGAACGTACCGATCATCGTATCGAGGGCTTACCAAGGTGTTGGTGAGACAAACCTCTTATCCTAGGTGAAAGGATAACCCTTATCTTTGGGTCAAAATAATTGTATTACTTTTACATTTCCGCTATCAATTTTATTAGAAGAAATTGTTTTGTTTCCTTTTCTATTTCTTATACATTTGTAATTGTTTCAATTACATTCATTCTATTACATATTGTATTGATTGATTCTATACGCTTTAAGGTAGAATCATTCATCTTTATATTACTCTGATTATTGTGTTCGTCTTGAATACAATTGTTTTACATTTCAATTAGTATTACATTACATAATACCTTTTATATTCAATACAATTGTGTGTGTTTGGATTTTTATTAGTTTAAGTTCTTTTAAAGTAATCTCTTAAAGTGTTTAACCCAAAAGTTTTTAAACCTACAATTCACCCCCCCCCCTCTTGTATTGTTCCATCTAAAATACATATACATCTACTTATTCGATCAAACAATTGGTATCAGAGAAGGTTTTCCACTGATTTGTATTACTAGCTTTATTTCTTTCATATTTTTAACTACTTACTACACTAACGTGTGGAGTGGAAAAGTTTTGTATTTGTATTAAATGGTAGGAATGAACATTGGATCAATAGATAATATGAATCCTTCTAGACCACCAATATTTGATGGGAATGACTATGAGTATTGGAGAGATCGAATGAAGAATTATGTGATCAATACTAGTGTAGACAATTTTATTATGCTTATTGGTGACTATAAGATTCCTAATAAAGAAATCAGAACTTTCACTAACCAGGAGAAGCTAAAATATCAACTAAATTACAAGGTATGCAATACTTTATTATGCTCTATGACCAGGAATATATACAGTCAGATATCTTTATGTGAAGTATCCAACTGTATTTGGAAGAAATTAGAAGTCACATATTTTGGTACATCCAAGGTTATAGAAACAAGAAGAGCAATGCTTCGAGCAGAGTATCATGGATTTTTTTTCCTTATGGAGAGCCAGTATGTAAAGTGCAACAAAGGTTTATGACAATTGTCAATAGTTTACAATCTATGGGATAAAAAGGCCTTGATGATGAAGCTCTAGTTGATAAGATTATAGATAAAATGCCGAATGAATGGGAGTCAAAAAGGACAGCTATTGATGAGAATAGAAAAGTTTCCTAGATTACTCTTGATGAACTTTTTGGAACTCTTTTACAACATGAAACAAGAATTAAAAGAGATGCTGATTTCAACAAAAAGAAGAATGGAAATGGGAGTGTAGCCTTTTCATCTAAATCTAAAACACCTGAAAGAATTACTAGATCCAAATCCAAGAAAGATGTTATATCTAAATCAAGTGATAGTAATAACTCGGATAATGAGGTGGACAATATTGCTCGAAGGATGAACAAGATTGTGGGAAAGAAAGACTTCCAATACAGATTCAAAAAGAAAGATAGGAAGGATAAGAAAGATTCAGAGGTAACTTGTTATGAATGTAAGAAAACAGGACATATAAGACCTGATTGTCCTCTGCTGAAGAGAAAAGACAGAAAATAGAAACACTCTGAAAGAAAATAAGAAAAAGTATTACAAGTCGAAGACAAAGAAAGTTTTAAATGCAAATGATACCTGGAGTGCAAGTGGTAGTGATTCTTCCGATGATTCTTCAGAATATGAGTCCTCAGGACAGAGGAATATTGGACTTTTAGCCAGATTACCAATTGAAGATCATTGTCTCATGGCTAAGGTACAAAATTTTGAAGCTATTACAAATGTTTCTTTGAATACAAATTATACTGATAGTTTATATTATGAATCTTCAAATGATGAATCTTCATCATCAGAACATAATGCTTTACCTTCTTTTGAAAAATTACCTAGATTTGCTAAATTTCTTTAAAATGAAAATTCTAAACTCAAGAAGAAGCTTGAGAAAGAAAATTCTTGAATTTCAATTTTGACTAAAGAAGTTCCAAACCTTTCTAAAGATCTTGATGAGAAAACTTCTGATTTTGAAAGTATTTCAAAAACCCTTGAGAAAGTCAAATCTGAAAAAGATGTTCTCTCTAGGGATCTTGAAAATGTAATTCCAAAGAAAAATATTTTAAAGTCTAACTCTAGCTCAAATTCAAATGTTTTTGAAAACAAAAACATAGTTTTAAAACTAAAGTCAGAAATCTTTTCATTAAATAAATGCTTGTCAAACTTTATTCATGGAAAAGAAAACTTTGACAAAATGTATTCTCAAATTAGACCTTTGAGAAATCATTCTAGACTTGGTTATACTTATTCCAAACCTGTTTTTAGTAATAACTATTTTGTTCCTAAAAAACCTCTTTTTGTTCTAAGTGTCAATGTGGTGGACACTAGAGAAGAGATTGTTCTCTAAATAGAACTCAATCTTTAGGATTTCATAAATCTCATTTTGAAAAAAAATGTGGATTCCTAAAATTCTTTTATCTAACCCTTCTGGATCCAAACAAGTTTGGATTCCGAAAAACTAATTGCTTCTTTTTCAGGAAAATGAGAAGTGTACCAATAAGAATATTTGGTATATGGATAGTGGTTGTTCTCGACACATGATTGGAAACAAAGATCTCTTTGAAAAGGTTATCAAAACAAAAGGTGGAAAAGTTACCTTCGGAGATAATGCTCAAGGAAAGATTTTTGGTATAGGTAATATTGTTTTTCTTGGAAAAATTCTTATCTCAAATGTTTTGTTTGTTAAAGGTCTTAAGCACAATCTCATCAGCATAAGTCAATTATGTGATGAAGTTTACCTTGTGAATTTTAGAAATGATAAGTGTCTAGTTCAAAATTCCAAGGATGAATTCATTCTATTTACCCATAGGAAAGAGAATGTATACACTATTAACTTAGAAGGCCTTAGGAGCCAAAACTTACCCTGCTTAAGTGAAATAGAAGACCAATCATGGCTATGGCATAGAAGACTAGGACACTGTAATCTGAGAAACCTTAGTAAAATCTCAAAGAAAAGACTTGTGAAGGGGCTACCGGACCTTATATATGGTTCTTAAAAAGTTTGTGATCCTTGTCAATATGGTAAGCAACATAAGGCTAGCTTTAAATCAATTAATGAAGTTTCAACTTCTAATGCATTACAGCTAGTGCATATAGATCTTTTTGGTCCCACACAAACTGGAAGCATTGGAGGCAAATACTATGTATTTGTTTTAGTTGATGACTTTACTAGATTTACATGGGTCTACATTCTCACAAAGAAATCTGAAGCCTTTTCCTATTTCAAAACTTTTAGAGCCCAAGTTAAAAATGAGAAAAACCTACCATTAATAACTATTCATAGTGATCATGGTGGTGAATTTCAAGATTCATATTTTAAAACTTTTTGTAGTAAGAAAGGTATTACTCACAATTTCTCATCTCCAAGAACTCCTCAACAAAATGGTGTTGTTGAAAGAAGAAATCGTATTCTTCAAGAAATGACATGAACCATGTTGAGTGAATACTCAATTGCTAAGCACTTTTGGGATGAAGCTGTAAGTACTGCCTGTTATACTATAAATTGTGTTTTAAATAGACCATTTCTTAATAAAACCCCTTATGAGTTATGGACTGGCTGAAAACCTAAAGTTTCATACTTCAAATTTTTTGGATGCAAAGTATTCATTTTGAATACAAAAGATAATCTAAACAAATTTGCACCAAAATCTGATGAAGGAATATTTCTAGGTTACTCCACAACTTCTAAGCCTTATAGAATTTTCAATAAAAATACTTGTATTGTTGAGGAAACAGTACATGTGAAATTTGATGAAACTGATCCTTTTGTTTTTAAACAACCCAATCCTATTCCCGTAGATGTATTTTCAAAAACTGATTATCAACCTTTTATAGAAGATCCTTCTGATAAGGAAAATATTCAAGAAAGTATTCCTGAAACATTTACCACAGAAGATTTTCTACCATATGTTGATGAACAGGTTTTACAAAACACAAATCAATTGTTTCTTAGGAATCATCCCATTAATAATATCATTGGTGATGTAAATCAACCAGTAAGGACCAGAAATTCCTTAAGAAATGAAGTAGAACATCTTTCTTTTCTTTCTCAATTTGAACCTAAAAGTCCAAGTGAGGCCTTAGGTGATGATGATTGTATCAAAGCAATGAAAGATGAACTAAATGAATTTGAGAGGAATCAAGTCTGGACTGTAGTTGATAGACCTAAAGAAACAACTGTAATTGGTGTGAAATGGGTTTTCAGAAAAAAAAAATGTGATGAAAATGGAATCATTGTAAGAAATAAAGAAAGACTTGTTGCTAAAGGCTATAATCAACAAGAGGGAATAGACTATGAAGAAACATATGCTCCTGTAGCTAGACTTGAATCTATTCATATTCTATTAACCTCTGCAGCATATTTCAATTTCAAACTATTTCAAATGGATGTAAAATGTACTTTTCTAAATGGTTTTGTTCAAGAAGAAGTTTTTGTCGAACAACCTCCTGGTTTTCAAGACCCAAAACATCCTGATCATGTGTTCAAACTTACCAAAGAACTATATAGTCTTAAACAAGCCCCTAGAGCATGGTATGATAGACTTACAGGATTTCTTTTACAAAACAATTATACAAAAGGTACAGCTGATCCAACCCTTTTTATAAAAATGGAAAACAAAAATGTTTTGATTGTTCAAATCTATGTTGATGACATCATATTTGAATCAACTCAGAAATCTTTAACTGATTCTTTTTCAAATTTAATGAAATCTGAGTTTGAAATGAGTCTGATGGGTGAGTTAACATTCTTTTTAGGTTTTCAAATTTCTCAAAAACCAGAAGGAACTTATATATCCCAACATAAGTATATTAAGGATTTACTCAAAAATTATGGTTATGACAAGACTAAAAGTATCAGCACTCCTATTGGAACCTCAAATACACTTGATCTTGATGAAACTGGAAAACCAGTAGATTAAACAATCTTTAGAGGTATGATAGAAAGTTTGTTATACTTGACAGTTAGTTGACCAGACTTAATGTTTTCTGTATTCTTATGTGCAAGATATCAATCTAATACAAAAGATTCTCATTTAAAATTTGTAAAGAGAATCTTTCGGTATTTAAAAGGCACTATGGATTTAGGTCTTTTTTACTCTTCTGGGAATGATTTTGTTTTAAAAAAAAATTCAGATGCTGACTTTGAAGGTTGTAGAATGGATAGAAAAAGTACATCTGGAACATGTCATTTCTTAGGAGATTCACTGGTTTCTTGTTCTTGCAAGAAACAGCAATCTGTAGCACTTTCCACTGCGGAAGCTGAATATGTAGCAGCTAGAAGTTTTTGTGCTCAAGTGTTGTGGATGAAACACACACTCACTGACTATGGATTGATTTTTTCCAAAACTGAAATTATATGTGATAATACTAGTGCCATAGCTCTCAGTAAGAACCCAGCACATTACTCAAGTGAAAAACACATAGATGTTAGACATCACTTTCTTAGGGATCACACACAAAAAGGAGATATTGTTTTACAATTCATCGGAACGCAAGAACAACTTGCTGAAATTTTTACAAAACCATTACCTTCCGATAGATTTGAATTTATAAAACAGAAGCTAGGAATGATTACATTAAAATAATCATTAATATCTACTTCCAGTTTTACATCTCTCCTAACATTAAGAAACTCCTCATAGAAAGGGGGATAACATTTCTTTCTATGTTTCTCACTTTATTTCATCTTATCTTATGATTTTTTTTCTTGGAATGTGTTTTAGGTTTATCGTATTGATAGTTTCAGATTTTACTTTTCTGTTTATCATATTAACAGTTTTATCGTATCATTTACTTTTCTGTTTATGGTATTGACAGTTTTAGATTTTTCTTTTCTGTTTATCGTATTGAATTTGTTTTCCATCGTATCAACCGATGATGGTAATGATTTTCTTTTCCATCATATCGACCGATGATGGTAATTAATTTCTTTTCCATCGTATCAACCGATGATGGTATTGAATTTGTTTTCCATCGTATCAACTGATGATGGTAATGATTTTCTTTTCCATCATATCGACCGATGATGGTAATGATTTTCTTTTCCATCGTACCGACCGATCATGGTATTGAATTTCTTTTCCATCGTATCAACTGATCATGGTATTGAATTTCTTTTCCATCGTATTGACTGATCATGGTATTGAAGTTCTTTTCCATCGTATCAACCGATCATGGTATTGAATTTATTTTCCATCATATTGTCAGTTCATGGTAATGACTTTCTTTCTCATCAGCATGACGATTCTTCTTCTTCGTACATTTGTGTTTTTTTAATTCTACTAAAACCAACAATCACCTTAAGATCTCCGGCAGGTACTTTTTATTTATTTTATTTTTTTTCTTTTCACTTTAAATCCTAGCCATTGATCTTATTTCCTTTAATCTTGACCGTAGAAGATCAAAGGTCACCCCATTATCACCTATAAATAGCCCCTCCCCTCCCCAAACCCACATTGATTTTGCCGATTTTGAGGCGAAGCTCTACTCCACCTTTTTAAATCATCGTACGATATTCTCCTCGGCAGCACCTATATGTCTCAATCCTCTACTAACACTCTCACCTAAATGTCTTCAAAGACTTTTACAGAGAAAGACTTTTTCAGTGAAAGGTTAGTTTCTCGGGATTTTTTCAATACGTACGATTCCACAATCAGAAGGATCATTTTGTTTCAAGGGTGGGAACATTTGTCTGTTGAAAAGCCTGTTTCTCAAGATGCGGTTCTTTTTGATGAAGTCGGTCAATTTTACAAAACCGTATCTTTCGACAAAGACATGACTATAAACTTTTCTATATACGATAGAAAGTTATCCCTGTCTGTGAAACAAGCGGCTCACTTTCTGAATGTCTCAACCAAAGGGGATTTTTTCTGTCCATCCCACAAACTACCAGAGGAAGTTGGTACGTTTAATAGAGAAAGTTTCGAGAAGTCTTTGTTTCTTATAAATGAAGAGAAGATAAAAGTGACTCATCTTTATCAGGACAATCGGTTTGTAGCTTTATGGATGCAAGGTTTTCTTATCCCAAGGAAAGGGGATAGAGAAACTATGAAAGTTTCTGATATATTCATGCTTGACTATCTTGTGAATATGAGAAAAGTAAATCTCATGGGGTATGTTTTTGAAACCATTAAGAATGTCAAGACAGTAGGGATTAAGTCCCAAATGGTTATGTATCCAGCCATTCTTACAAAATTTATTCTTGAGAGCATGAAGTTTTGCAACATACCTTTGAAAGGAAACCTAATAGATATGAAGCCTTCTTGGATTAGTAAGAGTACGATGAAAAAGCTGAATGTTTGTTTTGATCCTTTTTCGAAACTTTTTGTCAGAGATATAGAAGCTGAATCGACTAAGAATCAATCGGCACCTATGCCATCCAAAGACTTTCAATCTACTGGTGTCACTCAAAAGTCTGATCCACAAACCAGTTCAAAGCCCAAGAAGAAGCCTAGGTACAGTAAGGAAGTTGTAGCCATGTGGAGAAATGATAAGGAAGAAAGAAAGGAAGGTGATCCAAAGTTTTGTCTTGACCCGGCTGAGGCTTTTGCAGAAAGAATAAGGATATAATAAACCCTTAAGGATGAAAAGAAGAAGAAGGTTCTTTTGAAAATAAAGGATCAGGACTTTGATGTCTCTAAAGTCTTGAAAGAAGTAGAGGAAGCTAGTGCTCAACTTACCACAGAAGTACATCAAGAGCCTATCGTACAAAGCCTTCCTGAGAAACAAAAAGAAAAACAAATGATGGAAGAGATAGAAGAAGTGGAAGAGGAGGAAAGATATTTTCTCTTAGAATTTCTTCAGAGTTCAAAGAAAAGTAGGGAGGAATCGGTTCAAAAGCAAAGTAAAGGTGTTCAACAAACTCCTCATGCCGATCAAGCTCCTATTCAAACTTCTGAAACACCAGATAGAGTTTCATCTCAAGAAAAGGAAGGTGTTCAATCCTCTCACACTGAAAAATTAGTTGTCAGTGATAAAGTGGAAAAAGAAAGAAATCATAAAGAAAAAGCAAAAGGAAAACAGCCTGTTGTTGACTCAAGCTGATCGAATGAACTGGCTTCGTACGATGAAGATACTGATTCAGAACATACAATCTCTCTCAAGAAGAGTGATTACATTGTCCATGTTTTGAGAAGAATTGAGAAGACCATTCCATATTTCCCGAGGCTGGAAGGGAAGATTGATTTTATTACTGAAAATCAAAAGAAGAAGTTTGGCTCAGTAAAAGAATTGAGAATGAAAGTTTTATCAGTTGAAGCCAATTTGAAAGTTTTATCTGAAAGTTTGGTTCCTCATAAAAAGGCCTGCAACAAGATGACCAAGTGGTCATACAAAATAGAGAGCTCAATCAATGATCAAGAGATAGCAATTGAAGATATAAGAAGATTGTCAAATGAGCTTGAAATTGCTTTCAATAAACTGGTTAGAGAAACGGTTGAAAGGTTGAATCTTTTGTCTACTCAACGAGCTGAAGTTCCCTCAGTAAAAGACTTACAAGACAGGATGAATTCTTTCCAATCTGAATTATCAAAGGTTTCATCTTTCAAGGATGAAATGGTTTTGTTGATGAAACAAAATTCTGAGTTATCCAAAGATAACAAGATTTTGCAAGATAGAATTGATTCTCTTGAAGAGGTAATTAGAGTCCAGGAGGAGACTATCAGAAATCAAGATCAGATTTTTGCGGACCAACAAGAGATTCTCGAAACTGAGGGTGATTCAATATCTGAAGACAAGAAAGAGATCAAAAATATTAAGTCAGTTCATCATGAGTTAATCAAAAAGGATAAGGAAAGAGAAAACAAGTGATCTTTATTTGTTTTCAAGTTTGGAAATGTTTGTTATCGTAATGATTGTTATCTTAATTTTTTTTCTATTGTCTTGTATTACTTTACTAACTTTTTCAGAAAATCCAAGATTACCCCATTCTTTTTGTAAATCACAAAGGGGTAGAATGTTTCACAAAGGGGGAGATTGTTTAAAAAAAGGAGAATGTTTCATAAAGGGGTAGAATGTTTTACAAAGGGAAGATTGGTTTAATCAATTACTTCAAAACCAAGGAAAAACTATGAATACAATCCTTAGGAAAGTCCATACCTAAGGGGGAGTTAGTTTTATTCAATTTATTATTCAGAATAGTTTCCAATAACTCAGGGGGAGATAAGTATTTATTTTAATCTTTACTTTGTGTTTTGTGATTTCCAAAAAGGAGGAGAGTGTTGAGTCAAAAGTCCTCTTTTGACTTATATATCATGTTTTAGAAATCACAAATGTATTCTATCATATTTTGGAAATTACAATTGTCTTATATCATGTTTAATGTATCGTACAATGCTGATCGTACTGATCATACTGATCGTACTGATCATACTGATCGTACTGACCATGCTGATTGTACAGATCAGACTGATCGTACTGACCATGCTGATCATACTGATCATGCTGATCGTACTGACCATGCTGATCGTACTGATCATGCTGATCATACTGACCATGTTGATCGTACTGATCATGCCGATCGTACTGACCATATTGTATCGTACAATACTGATCATACTTACCATGCCAATCATACAATGTTGATCATACTGAATATGTAAATTGTATTGACTCTGTTACTCATAACTTTTATTACATGCTTGTTTCAATACTTAGTCAAAAACACTTATTTCATATGAATCGTACCCATGTTTTTTCATCTCTATATATCTTATGTCCTAACAAAAACGATGTCATTGAGTTGGTTACAAACTAATCAAAACTATGTCGTGCTTTCTGTTTCAATATGACCGTTGGAGGCAATATGACCGTTGGAACCCAAGGCCTATAAATAGGAGGTCATTTGAAGCAGAAAGCAAGAAATTAATGAAGAGACTTCGTGAACTACCAAGATTCTAGAGAGAGACACTGTGACTTCTCTCATCTTCCTTGTGCGTCCGATCATCGTATCGAGGGATTTCAAGTGATTGAAAGACAGAGGTGCCGATTACCTATAAAATCGAGGGCTGCCGGAGATAGGCAGACAGACGGTCTGATCATCGTATCAAGGGCTGCCGGGGATAGGCAGACAGACGTACCGATCATCGTATCAAGGGCTGTCGGGGATAGCCAGACGAACGTACCGATCATCATATCGAGGGCTTACCAAGGTGTTGGTGAGACATACCTCTTATCCTAGGTGAAAGGATAACCCTTCTCTTTGGGTCAAAATAATTGTATTACTTTTACATTTCTGCTGTCAATTGTATTAGAGGAAATTTTTTTGTTTCCTTTTCTATTTCTTATATATTTGTAATTGTTTCAATTACATTCATTCTATTACATATTGTATTGATTGATTCTATATGCTTTAAGGTAGAATATTTCATCTTTATATTACTCTGATTATTGTGTTCATCTTGAATACAATTGTTTTACATTTCAATTAGTATTACATTACATCATACCTTTTATATTCAACACAATTGTGGGTGTTTGAATTTGTATTAGTTTAAGTTCTTTTAAATTAATCTCTTAAAGTGTTTAACCCAAACGTTTTTAAACCTACAATTCACCCCCCTATTGTATTGTTCCATATAATATACATATACATCTACTTATTCGATCCAACACTTATAAAATATTGTTTTCCTCTTCCCTTTTCCAAAAACCTTGGGCAAAAACCATGGGATTGTTTGTGGTTTGTATTAATTTATTGTAAGGGGACCCAAACCTAAATAATAAAGAATTCCCTCACCTTTCCTATATAAACTCACCCAATCTCCAACTTCCTCCTCACTAATATCCCTTGTAGTTCGTCCAACCTCTTCCCTACTCTCTCTAGAATCCTCCCAAGGTGCCGCAAGCTCCCAAGAAGCCTCTCACAAGCCTCTCTCTAGCCTTTGGAAGCACACATCCAAGTAAGGGTTTTTTTCATCCTTTCTCATTTTTTTGCAATTTTTCTTTAAGTTGTTTTGCCCTTTTAATTTCAATTATAAATGTTGTGTTATGGTTTCCCACCTCCACCATACTGCCCTCTTATTTCTTGAATTATTGGAGACCCCTTTCTCTCTCATTAAATTCCTCCCATGTACACCTGTTACTATGCCGAAATTCCGAAAGGAACTTCTCTCTCCTATTTTATATTCAAGCAATACTTTTGTATAATGAATCTAAATTCCATTACAATTGTTGGGACATGTATCTATATGACCTCATTACTATCCATTACATGTAAATATGATTAGGAACCCCTTTCTCTCTCATCAACCTTTTTTATGAATTCATATGTCATGCCTTTACGCTGTCGAAATCGCACTGATTTTCTAAGCCAATGTCATTGTGTAGTGAATACCATGCCCATTTCTCCATCAAGGGTATTCATCTTTATGCACATTTACTTGTTGATTGTAAAGTTTCATGTATGAATTATACATTCCTTTATCGTGGAATAAATGATTATGTTTTATGAATCCATGTTTTATGATCCACGTGGCACACTTATGCGTGAAATGAAATGTTTAAGATGGGTGAACCCTTATAGCGCTCCAATGCATTGGGTAAAGTATAGTATCATGATACGTCATGTGCAATGAATGTTGACTCATGATAATTCAAGTGCAACGAGGGTTTACTCGTGCTTCATGTGCAATTAGGGTTTACTCATGCTTTATGTGCAATGAGCCTGGGCTCATGCTAATTCCATGTTAAGTGTTGTTGCCACATTTCCATGTTATGATTACCATGCTTTATCATGCCTTTATGTTCATGTTTCTCTTATGCTCTATTGATATGCCTATTGCCTAACATGTATTGTACTCCTCATGTTATTCCATGTGTACTCCCTTACTGGGCTTTATAGCTCACCCTTTTCTTATGCATGTCCTCAGGTTATCCCATGCAATGATAAGTACGAAGTAATATAGTGGTCATGTAAAGGATGTTTTCAATAAAGATGTTGTATTTTAAGTTTTAAGTTTTTATGTAATGATCCTAAGCCCCAAAGACACTAATCCTCTTGATCTTCTTTGTTGTATCAAGTGAATTTTTATGTAATAAATCATGTTTAAGTTTGTAATAAAAGCACGGTTGTCATATATAAAGTGCAAGACCAAGAGAAATGATTGATAAAATTTTATTTTATCAATATTTAGTAGTAACCTTAGGTTCTATTGATGGTTTTATGAACTAGTAATTTCAAAACACCTTAGAATAGTATCCAAACATGTTTCTATAAAAAATTGGATTTCCACCCAAAAGGGAATTGGAATTTTTTATTGAAATTCTTAGAGGGATTTATTTTATTTAACTTCCATCACACATAATGGCACTAGAAAATTTTCAAAATTGATGGCATATCTTTTGATGAAAATATTTACATGATAAATAAGATCTATTACAACACATTTGTTTTTTCTAGTTATCTTTATAAAGAAGGAAGATGGCACAATTTGGTTTTTTAAATATTTTCAAAAATTAAATTAGATGATAATGAAGAATCGATACCCTCATTCATGAATTTATGATCTGTTCATTTAACTAAAGAGGGATAATGGTTCTCTTAAATTGACATGTGAACAAGGTAACATAAAAGTTTTTTTATGGGGAGGTTATTCTAAAAATAGCTATCAAAAGAATCTATGAACATTATAAATACATTTCTATGCTTGTTGGCCATATAAATATCCCATCTATATTCCATGAATGAATGAATCATATCATTCATAGGCACCTTTATTCCCTTATATTGTTATTTTTTAATGAATTTTTTTTATTCCTAGACTAAATATGTCCATAAAGAACACGTGGAGATTGAATTGAGAAATATAAAGGAGCAATGAATCTTTGAAAAACTCTATATGTCTGAATTTTATATATAAGAAATTTCTTTCGTTGGGAATTTAATATCTAGAAATATTATATTGATAGAATGTAGAAAAATAGTTGATGTAATCTCATGGAAATAATTGAATAATGTTTTATAGATAGAAAATTTTATTTGTTTGGTAGGTTACTATCACAACTTTGTTAATGAAATTTCATACCTCACTTATCTTATAAATTCTTTGATGGGGAAAGAGACTAAATTCATATAGAGTGATGATTTTTTGGAAATAGTTTTTGTGACATAAGGTGAACCTAATTTCATTCATGTTATGATATTTACAGAACTAGGTGAAGTATATGATATCTTTTGTGATGCTACATGATCTAGTATGGTCTATATAATCATGAAAGGGGATCTTGTTGTAGATTATAGATCATGATATCAATAAGCGAAAAAAATATTTACTCAAAATATGATTTGAATTTAAATTTTGGGTCCATGAACTAAAAATATGGTGTCAATATCATCATAAAAATTCCAATGTGTTTATAATCCATAAATGATTGAAACACATCCTTACATAAACAAAATCGAACCTCAGACAACATTGCTGGATAGAGTATATCTAGATGTTTAAATTTTACATAGTCTATTGACTTAGTAAATGTAATTTTTGGTGTATTAATTAATCCAAAAATCATATAACCAATTCGACATATAACCTCATTATCAATTTTAATTAATGTGTATATCAGTAAATATTCACATGGATTTCACTGAGGGGAATAATATATCAGTAATTTCTTCAGTGACTATAATACTATATCAAACAGGGTAGGGCATATTGGTTGAAATCCCTGATCATGATTACCTTACCATGAGGTCCAAATATAAGAGTGGGGAGACCATAGATAGATGAAAATAAAATATAACTAAAGTGTTACATTTTAATGGCATGATAGTAGTTATACCGACATTCCTAAAAATGCTTATTTTAGTGTATCGCTATTCTAAATGGGAAATTGATATTGTATTCCAAAATATATAATTGATATTGATGAACCATATTTGTTATAAATTATGAAATGTAGAGTGAATGATTTTTTTAATAAAATGACTTAATTATCAAATTTTAAAGTAATAACATCAACAATCTGTGTGGTTATTGCAATCATTACCTGTTGTTATCTAAAAATTAGAAAATACTGTGAAATAATTTTCTATTGGTTTCCTAAAAATGATTTAAAATCATGATTCCATCTTGGAGATTATTTCTCTAACTTACAATTTCATACCATTTCATTCAAATATGATAATATAATATGGTGGAAATCTTGTTAAAGAAATAATTCATACAATTTTAGATATTACATGGAGTTACAATTATGATTTTCTCTAATACATATCTATGATTCACATCACCATTTTTGAAAAATGTACAACAATCCCTTGTAACCTAGTTGGCCATGATCTTGATGTATCATTCTCAAATAGATGGTTAGTTATAAAAAGTAAAATTAAAACATCAGAATACATTCTTTGAGAAAGTATCATGGATTTGGGTGGGTCAGGGGAGGACTATTTACCTCTAATGGAATTATTTTATAAGAATAATTTTATGTGAAAATACATTTGGATCATTTGATACATTTTATAGTTTTCCTTATTGATCTCCACATTGATCATTAAAAAATATATAATCTTTCATAATCATACATATCATTGTTCATGAGACAACTGAGATGAAAAAGATTAACATGAAGCATATGGATACATCATAGGGCCACCAAAAATCATATTTTAATCATATTCATATCCCTTTACCATATGGAGTGGGGCATCATTAATTCTTCATATTCCCACCAATAATTTGGCATCATATTTTGGGTAAGCATGGGATGGTGGCTCTTTTTTATGTTATACCATTTAACATCCTTGAATGTGTAGGTGATTTTTTTTTATTATCATACATTACCACAACTATATACTTTTATTTGTAATTCATTCTATGTATCACAACTAATGAAGTGTCAACTGAGTCCCAAACATTTTCATATCTAAGATCAAGTATCACTTCAACCAGACATGACATTTATTCTCAAAATCATTCATATTATGGAAAGGAAAGATAGGGTCATGAATTTATTATAAATATCCTTGGTGTGGGTTTTTCTAAAACAAGGTTGAATGTAGGAAGAGATGTGGGAATGGGATATCCACATGTCAGATTTATGGCTGAAACATTTCAAAAGGATTGTGGGGCTCATACTTTATAAGGTTCAAAATCCTAATTGTGGGGAGAATTTGATGACCTCAGTTTCAGTTATTCCCTTATTTGACACTATTTAATTTTGTTTTATACTAGTAATGATTATTACTAGAAGCGTTTGGAGCAGAAAGTATATTGGAAAATGTAATATAGGTATAGGATCCAGTTCATGTGGTAAATGGTTATTCATGACATGAATTTTTTTATAGGAATATTCCATTATTTCAATTTATGTAATTAACGGTTCAAGGAAGATCTATTACATAGTTGAAATATTATCAAATATGGAAAAATATTTATTATTTTAATATTATATGGGTTTATTTTCATTTTATGTGGAATACTATATGATTCATGATGTAAATTAAAAATTAATTTCATGAATTTGGTTGAGTCCAATCAATTTTTTTTATTTCTATATGATTTTCTCCACATTATTCCCTCTCACATTTCTTTTGAACCTATGGAACTATTGATGCTATTTTGGATGATCTATTTGATATGAAGGAAACTTTTCTCCTATAATAAAGTGTTGATACATGGGAATAAATGGATCCATAAGGGATAATAAAATTATTTTGTTTACAATTATGTATATTTGGATTTCAAATACCTTGACTATTTTTTTGAACATGACATTTTTCATTGTTAAACTTTTTTCTTGTTTTTAATTGAACATAAATGATGTGTTATTTTTGGAGAAACCAATATGATTAATTGTTTTTAAATTTTTAACCAAGGGTGAAACTCATGAAGTGTTTTTGAGAAATGTTTTCACAATGGTTATGTTGTTTAAAAATGAAAAAAAATATTCTCTTTTGACGTGGAATATAGGGTAGGTGTGTTCTTAGAAATTCACTAATGTTTCCTTGTTGGGTATGGACATGGGGTTGTTTTCATGGGGAACATTGGTAAAAGTATTAGTGATAACTTTTTATTTTAATGACATGTTTTTATTCCCATAATTTATAAATATTCAATAGCTGAGTTCATGAATTTTTTGTATGTGTTGTGAAAATGAATAGACCAATTGGAATGGAATTTTTTTACTATTTATTTAGATACATATTTAAAAAAATTTATTAGAATATTCTCTTGTTTAATATAAATCTATTTTCTACCTATTTCTTCACTTGTTAGAGTGCATGTGATTCATATGGGTTTCACTTTTTAATTGTTATACTCACCGCATCCAAACTCACTTTGGTGCATATGTAGACTCCATTTTTCATTATACAGTAACATGAAATGTATTGAATTTTCAAGTGGTGAAATATGTTGTTTCATGAATTATTGGTATTTCTTAGAAAATGTGGGTCATTTTTAGTGGATTTTTAAATCCTTCACTATGGTGCCTTAGTGACCTTATTTTTTTTATTAGAGCTTATTTATGTTTTTTCATTTTCATTGTCCCTAGGATTATCATATATTTTTAATTTTATGAGTTCTTTTAGTTATATTCCTTAAATTTAAAAATTCTATATTATAGTATTCAATGAATTTTTTTTATTAAGGTAAAATCATCAGCCACAGTTTGATAAATCACATGTCATTTATATCATAATTTTTTCTAAATAAAATAACTTTATTAGTCTAAAGAAAAAGGACCTATATATAATGGAGTATGGGGATATGTTTATTGAAATAGTTTTATTCACATGAGAAGTTCCTAATTTTGGACTCTTTTATGAGCGTTATTCACTTTATTGATGATTTTATAGTAGGGTTCAATCGAGCATCCCTAGTGGAAAGGGGCCTCACTAGGAATTCATAGGGTGTTTAACCTTTTCTTATAGATAAATAGGTGGGATCTTCAATATTAGAATCAACATGATACAAAAGTTCTATTCCCATAGAATCTTGGTTCCAGAGATTTAATCAAAATGTTTGGTTTCTTTTCCTCTTCATCATATCAATAATCTATGATGTTTCAAAATGGTTTTTTAGACCATGTAAAGAAATATTGTGTGACACCATAATGATAATATAACTGATGCAATATTATGGAACACCCTAAAAGATACTATATCTACAATTTCAAGTTAACTATAGAGAATTATTATAATGATACACAACCCTCTCATGACAATACAGGTCGATAACATAAAAATAGTTCTTGGAACAACATTCTAGTGAGAAGAGGTGATTCTAAAAACAACCATAAATTAATGATGATGAAAAATTCACAAAAAATGATGTAATAGTTGGAATGATCAATAATAAATATATCGTAAAATGACTTGGTTTTCATGGAGATAAAATCAAAACCATTGATGATATGAGGTACTATTCTTCTAATGTACAATATTATGAAAATAATTTTTGATTATTTTCTATCAAATTCATTTATTTTGTATCATGTTGTAAATGAAATGGGGTTTACTATGAATACATTTTCATTGATGATTAGATTATTGACACCTCTTAGATTAAGATAGTGTAAATTATTTAAGTATACATATTATTCTATAGAAATAAACTTAAGGTAGTTTGTTTTAGAAATTTATACTTGGGAAAAAGACATCGTTGATTTATTTTTATTAATGGACTTGTGGTATCCTTTAAATATCACATTAACTATTATTCATGACAATTTTGGTATACCACCCTAAATGGGGAATGAGTTATGAACACATGAACTGAAATAAAATTAGAACTAATGGTTGGAAGTTTCTCTTATAAATTCATAGTAGTATCCTTGGGGACTATTAAAGCAATAATTACCATTTAATTTTGAATAATTTTAGATCAGTTTCTTGATGTATTTCCAAAACATTTATATTGATTTCAACTTGATAGGGAATTTGAATTTTCAATTGACCTCGTCCTAGAAATTATCATATTTCCCTTCTATCATTAAAAATGTATCTGGTATAATATTGTGAATATGAGGTCAATATTTACAATATGAAATTTAATGGATTGATAAGACCTAGTAAATCACCTTAGGTTGGTCTGATTCTCCTTACAAAAGAGGATGATGGTTCAAATTGGCTCTTTATTGATTATTGTAATATAAATCAGTTTATAATTATGAATTGATACCCACTTACATGAATTTATTATCAATTTTATCAACTAATAAGGAGAAAATGGTTCTCTAAAATTGACTTTGGATTTTGATTTACGAGGGGTATTATAAAATTAGATTTTAGAAGACACTATGTTCATTATAAATACCATGATATTTACATTGGTCTTAATAATTCTAAATAATAATTCATATAATTAATGACTAATATATTTTAGAAGTACTATTATTTTATTATTATTTTATTTTTAATTACACTCTTGTGTATTCCCTAACATAAGACAACATTGATGAGAACCTCAAGATTTTTTTGAGAAAAATGACGGGAAAATAAACACTATGATGTACTCTCTATGAGTTACATATAGATACACAAAGTTCACATTTAGGGGCATTTCATATCTAGAAAAGGTGTATCAGTAGAACCTATAAAAATAGATGAAATAATCTATTAAAATTTATTAAAAATATTATATATATTGGAAAATTTAGAGGGTTTTTATGTTACTATTTCCAATTCAATCATCAATATTCATTCCTCACTTAATCTATGAAAACATTAATAAAGAATGAAACTATATTCTAATAGAGTTATGGTTACCAAAAATATATTTTGTAAATTATGAATCAAATCACATTGAAATCTATGATGATCCTTTCAGAAAAAGGATTTGAATATGTTGCCTTATGTAATTCATATAGATATATTTTGGGATATGTAATCATGTTAGGGGATTGTGTTATAGATTGCGGATCATGCCATCTATGAGTACATGAAAAAAATTGTGTCAATAAATACCAAGAATTAAATGAAGTGGAATTTCACTTAAAATTATGTATTTATCATTTTCAAAATAAGTTCATTATTTCCAACAACTATAAATTTCTGAAACACATAATTATACAAATATAATTGAACCATAGAAAATAATGATAAATTTTATATATATAAATGTTTGGCCTTGAATTTTTCATTACATATGGTAATGGAAATTCTAAGGTAGATAATTTAATCTAGAAATCATATAACCAATTAACTAGAGAAGATTTTGAACAGTGGAAATTTAAGAGTATTTTTTAATATTTTCATGTGGATTCCACTAAGAGGAATAGTATATCATTCTTTATTTTCTAGTGACTGTTATTCAGTATATTTCTTATAAGGTCAATGATGCTTAATGATATGATCTATATTTCTTTCCCATGAGGTCAAAACATAAGTGTGAGGAGACCATTGATGGACAAAAATATGATGATAATAAAGTGATAAATTTTCAATATTGTATAGTGGTTCATGTTGCACGTATGATACATCTTATACAAGCTTATGACCATTATAAATAGGCCATTAATCTATGAATTAAAAATTTATATATGATACTGAATACCCATTTCTAGTGGTTTGGTATGACATGAGGAGTGTATTATTATTTTATGAAATGACACTTCTATAAACATGTTAACAAATAGAAACAAACTAAGTCATGTTATGGATATCATTATCTATAACTTTCTATAAATAATAAAATGATATCATAGATTTTTTTACTATCTTGTTATGAATTATTCCAAGAGAATGATTCCATTTAGTTGATCAGGGACTAATTTATAATTTCACCCTACTTAATTTTGATATGAGAATCCAATACAGGGGATGACGTGGAAAAGAAATATATCCTAGATGTATAAATATTGAATAGAATATGAGTATCAATTGTATTATATAGGGATCCCATATTAACATTTTGTTTTAAGCGCTACTTGTATAAATACATTGGAACCTAGTTAACTTTGATCATCATCATCCTCAAATGGATAGTCTATCATAATGTATATCTAATACATTGGAAGAAATGTTTTATGATCATTTTATCAGCCTTTTTGTATCATTAGATAAGCATTTACATATAATTGAATTCAAATATGACAATAATTTTCAGATGATAATGCATATGGCCCCATATGTGGCATTGTATGACCATCCATGTTGACCTCCGGTATATTGTGTAGAAACATGAGAAACATCCCTAATCTTCCCAATCCTTCATCATGATACAACAAAAAATACATATATCATCATGAATAGTATGTATACAATATAGATCCCCTAAAAATCTATTTGTGATCATTATTTTCACCCATTATAATTTGGAGTGGGGAACCTTTAATTTTTTATAACCTCTAAAATAATCATGCATTGAGGTTTGGGTATTAAATGGATATTGGATTCTCTTTAGGTTGGATCATATAAATCCTACAATGGATTGGAAATGTTGGTTATCAAATTTACTTACCATAATGATTTAATTTATTTTATCATGTATTCCATATCACATAGTTATATAAGTATCAACCAAGCCTTGGATATGTGCTTATATAGGATTATATATCTCATGAACATAATTAATACATTATCAAAAACTTGATTCGTATTTTTGGATTGGAATGAAAAAGTTGTTTTGGGAATCATGGTTAAATGTAAGATGTAAATTAGGAATAGTAAAACCATATAAAAGATCAGTGACCAAATCATTACCGAATCACTGAATTTCTCACACATTCATAGGATTGAATACCTAATGATGGGTAGAATGTGAGACCCCCAACATTAGGTACTCCCTTTTTTAAAAATTATTCTATGTTGTCTATATTATTGGAAATAATTTATAAAATGGTTTAGAGGAGTGAGTATATATAAAGATCGAATATTTCAACCTGAGTTATATAATGATGTGAATGATTATTTTGTAATTAATTTTTTTTAGTTAGAATTATTTAATTCCATTTATAGAATTAATGGTTATGGGAATATCCATTCTCAACATCAAATATTATTCATGAAGTGAACTAATTTTCATGATTTTAAGTTAAAGAGACTTGTTTTTTAGAGAATTTGAAAAACAAATTGATTAATTATGTGAATCTTTAATTCATGTCATGAATGGGTTTGATTCTATTTTATTTTTTTATTTCTAAATTCTAAGATCCTCATTACTCTCTCCATAATTTCACTTGAACCTAGGTCCCTCTTATGGATATTTTTAAATATCTATTTTATATAGAGGACAGTCGCCTAATATATTTAAGGGATCATCCTTGGTAATCAAAGGATGTGTAAAGGATCATAAGAATAATCATTTTTAACCATTATATATATATATATGGATTTACTCTCCCTCTACCATTTCGATAGAACATGACAGTATAGACTTCAAAATTCATTTTTTGATTTATTAATTAAAAATCCAAGATGTGTTCTTGTTGGGTAAACATGTATGGAATGTTGATTATGAATTTTTAATCATTGGTACTTCCTATAATTTGTTTGTCAAAAATGAATTCAAAAAATGTTCTATTATAAAAATAAAACTATTTATTTCCAAAATTTTAATATATGGTTGGTGTGTGCACATAATTTCATTCATGGTTCTTTGCTGGGTACAAAAATGTGGTCGGTTCTAGTTGGGGTCATTAGAAAATAAACATGTGACAAAATATTATAGGAAGTACATGTAATTTTTCCCATGAGTTGGAATATTTGAATGATTGGGTTCATTAATTAATTTCTTTTATAAGGAAAACATATATGCCTCATGGAAGGGAATATTGCAATACTATTTTTGTAAACCTGTTAATTTAGTAAACATACCTAATATCCTCTTATCATATTTTATATAACAAATTTAGCTAACATGTTCTTATCCTATTTTGAACATTGGTATTATCAGTATTTTATTAATGAGTTTTCATTCTCACCCCATATATATAAATATTTTTGAATATATTAATGGTATTTCCGATGATACTTGAAAGCGACATGAATCATACATTTCGAATAGAGTATTTTAATTCTTCATGTTTGATTGATAGGAGTTGAAGCATGGGGGTATTATGTATTTTATACATCATGGCTCCACATTGGTTCATTAAAGTCTTTATTGTTTATAGATTTTACACCTTATTTATATTTTTCATTTATATTATCACTCTTGTTATAAAAACTATATTATTTTATAATTTCATATGTTTTTATGTCATGCATTAAAATATGTTTTTATAAAGTTTTTTTGTATGGTGTGTTGAGGTAATTTTGTCCCACATTGTTTTTTAGATCCATTGGAATTAATTACTAGAATTTGGTGCCTTTGGTACATCACCTATTTATAACCCAAAAATTTCTTTAAAAATGGGCTATGTTAGGATGTTAAATAGTGAATTATCCAAATAATATAAATTTACTGCATCATTAGTTATAATATCTTAAATATAGTAGGAAATATTTTCCCATGTCGTTGTATAATATTACTTATAAGTCCCCCAATATTTATAAATGTGGATAAAAATATGATCTTTATTATTGATCTATATTTATTTCACAACAAATATTTTGACTCATAAAAAACTTTTATACATTCTATTGATATCATCTAATGATCCATTGATAGTCACAATTTCATCCACTATATCTTTCTTAAAGTATATTATATGAAGTAAAATATCTTTGGGTTCTCTTCCATTTTCTATTATTCCTAGAAAAGTCATAGTTTTAGGAGAATTGGGATTTTTAATTGGTATGGTAGGGTCATTTTTTATGGTGTGGAATGAACTTGGAAAAAACCTGATAAGTCTCCCATCATAGTGGACACTCTGATTAATTAGTCAAAAGATAATATCTCTAGTTTTTAGGATATCATTCATGGTTTTTTTGAATAATTCACTTGAAACTATTTCATAAAATATTAACATACTTATTAACATGATATGTTGAGGGAGTTAACGAGAGGATATTGTCATATAGAAACTAAAACCCCATTTTATTATTAATTTGAAAAACTTTTATTCAATGATAATATACTATATTCTTTTATTTATTCACTAGACAATGACTTCATCTTTATATTTGATTGATTTCCTTAATTTTTATCATGTGAAGAAACAAAAATTTACATTATAAGTCTTGAAATAGATTTATTTATGTGATGTTTTACTTCTCTTATTGATTACTATTAATTTTTGTAATAATATTCTATAAAGAGTGATCTAGTTTCAAATATATTTATATATTTTTATGAGTGTTTTAATGGAATTAAATTAGTGAAAATAAATGAGTATACCCCTTCTACTTCTGTAAATATTTATAACATGTTTATTCATCATATAAGTGAAATATGTTATTAATTTGATAAAATATATTTTTTTATGATAGGTTAATCCTTTAATTAATGGGAACTTCTGGATTTTATTGGTAGATATTGGAGTTGTGAAAATTTTTAAACCTCTTTAAGATATCTTATAACAAACAAATAATTTTACACTTAGTTAGAAATAAATTTTTCTAAAAAATAATTGATATATTTTTTGGTATTTTTTAGTAGAGGGATTAAATCCAATTCCTTTTCAGAATGAACCCATGGTTTGAGTGATTTTTTTTCATTTAATGGATGAAAATAAATAACATCCCCTTTTTTTAAGTGTATCTAAAAAAAATTAATATAGTTACATTTTATATATAAATCTTTCTCATATACCAAATAATGTTTATAATTTAATGCAGTTTAAATAAGGATCATGGATATACATATCATCATTATTCCATTTAATAATATCTACCATAACCTCCATAAAAATAACAAGGTTTTATTTCTATTAAATATTATGTGATTCAATCTAATGTGGATATAATAATACTGTAGGATCTAATGAGAGAACATATGTTCACTAAAAATATGAAAACATGAGTTTTATTTACCTTCCACCACATATTATACATTACAAACCACATCATTTTAGGATAATAATTATGATTTCATATGAGGCATTAGACTACATATATTTTCAAGGATTTCTGTGGTTTTTATTATGTTTATTTATATCAATGATATTGTTTCCTATTTGAGAGTAATATTTTTAATAAATAATGAATTTTTATTATAGATAATTAAATAGAACAAAAAAATTCAATAGTAGATTAAATAATAGTGTTAACTATAATTTACCAATTTTTAGAGATTTGTTATATTCAAATTCCTTTATAATTTTGATATTTTTTTTAAATCAACTGAATCTTTATGATTTTATTCTAGTAATACTATTAATTTTGTGTTATTGATTCATTATATTCATAATAATGTAGGTTTATATATACTTTAAATTGAATTTATGATACTAAAATAGGTGGGAGTAAAATGTTTATCACATAGTAGTGTTTCTGCAATTAATTATTTTGGTAATGTTTATATTTATTATTTTATTCTTGTCGAATTTCTTGATTATTTATGAATTATAACATCCCAATATTGTTACCAATGATTAATTAGTTTAGATGAAAATTGTTTCATGATTAAAAAAATCATTCTTCTTCTCTTTAATAATTATGAACTATATGTTGTAAAAAATGATTGTAGACTACTAATTTTTTTATAAATGATTATTTTGGGAAAAAATATTGATTTTGAATTTTTTTATTAGTATTGTGCATTATTTTTATACTTTTATGTATATTTTTTATCAAATTCAACCATAAAATATAGACTACTAACCTTGAGGTCATTATTGATAAAAATAATAGGTTTTCATGTGGTAAGAGGAAGGGTTTTCTTGATATTTTTATGAAATTTAATTGAGTTATTATCAAATTTATATAATTTTTTTTTGAAATATATTATTTTAAATGATTAGTTTTTTTCTAATGAAGTAATTTTTTTAACAAAATGATGTTGTTTTCATTATTTGATTTTTTTAAAATATTTCTCTTTTTCAGTGTAATTAAAAAAATGTTATATTTTTTCCTTGAAAATTCATTCATTGTAAAAATTTGAAAGAAAATTTTTCATTTTAAATTTAGATCAAGTTTTTTTATATGGATAAAACATATATATTTTTCTTTTGAGTATTATTGTAGATTAAAATATATTCCATTTTTTATAAATGTGGTTATGTAAGTTAATCAATGAGTTTTTTATTGAATTTTATTTATTTATTTCATGAAATCCCTCATCTATATTACATTTGAGTTTATATTTATCTAATATATTTCTATGATTTAATATGGGTTAATTATTAGGTTTTTTATGTGTTAAAAATATATATATACATAGGAAATTTAGTGTAATATATTAATGTGCGAATGATGTTTTTTAATTCCTTTCATTATTTTAATTTTTTTTTAATTCTATTAGTAATAAAAACCATAATTTTTTTAATTATTTAACATTAATTTATTATTAATATATTAAATATGATATTTATTTCATTGAGGTCAAAATAAAAATTTGAAAAAAGAATAATTTTATTAATTGAATATTCATTTATATTCAACATTGTATATCCACTATGTATGTCTACTTTATTTTATGGGGAAAATGTACCAAGTGTATGTTAAATTTATGTGGCCATATTTTATGTGTCAAACACAACCATTTTCATACCATTTTATTGTTTTTCTAAGTTATTAAACTAGAAAATAAGAACTAAATTTTTTATATTTAATGTATAAGAGTTTAAATTATATATATATATATATATTAAATGGATAACTAATTTTATTTTTCAACTAAAAAGCATTAATTATTATTAATTTAATTTTATTAAATATTATATGAATTATAATTTTAATTTTTTGGTGATTTTGGAATGAGATGTCATTTTTTATACATTTGTGTATTACTAGTCATTAACTATATTTTTATTAGTTAATGAAATTCTAGAAAAAATAAATTTTATTATTCTAATAGTCATTTAATTTCAATTATTGTGTTTTTATTATTTAAATAAATAATATAATATAAAATATGAAATAAAATTTATTTTGGAATGAATGTGAATGAAATTATATTGATTTTTTTTTATATTTTAAATATAATTTAATCGTTTTTAATTAAATTTTATAAATTTTATATTTTTTCTTGGATGGATTAGTAATTTAAATATTGAATCAAATATGTTGTGTATGTGTAATTTGTTTTGCATAATAGTGTAAAATGAATATTTTTGGTGTATAATTGGATGATTAACTATCTTTTTCCCTAAGAGTAATTATTTTTGAAACCTACTCATTCATAATATTCGTAATATTTAGTATTTGATTCATCATATAAGGATCGTGTTAAACATATATCTATATAAAAATAAATAATCCCATTATAAAATGAATAATGTAGAATGAAAATGAGTTTTTTAGGTTCACTTCACATTAATTTACATGTATATTAAATTAATGGATATACATGTAAGTTATATCTTTGGATAATCAATCAAACATAAATAATTTTTCTAAAAAGCCACATAAGCCCACTTTTTACATTTAAATAGATGAGAACATATTGGATTTCAATTGAAGGTGATCTCACTTATAAGTAGAAACTAAAATAATTTAAATCAGTATTTCACTACCATCTAATGATGATGAATGTGTCTTTTAATTTATGTATAAATATTATAGAATATGAAAAATACCAATGGATGAACAATTAGGTTACGAGTATAATAGAGAACTATGGATATAAAAGTTATGTTATCCTAAGATTTATTCATTCTTGATTAGTGAAGATGGTATTATATTTAATTAAAAAAAATTAATGTCACGTTAGGTAATTCTTAGGGGGTAAGAAATTCATGATCATTAATTTTTTATTCAATTTTATATTTTTCATATACCATAGAAGAGGTTTGGAAAGGATAATATCATAGACAATTAATTATGTTTTTGTGACATTGAAATTTTATTGTACTATATGTTTTCTATATAACTGTCTTTGATGAATTTAGATGTGAGAAATTATAATGAAAATATAAATTATCTGGGTTTATGGAAGAAGTAGTGAATATCAATTTATTTAATTTTATAATATGGATAATCTATTTTATTTGATGTTCATGAGTAACTAGAAATGGTTTTATTCATGTTAGGTGATAGATTAAATTAATATGTGTTGTATGCTTATATTATCACTGTTTTTATTAGAGTTTAATGATAGTGGGATGAAATGGAATTTTTGTTATCAAAGTGTGGGTGGAAATGAAGTATAAGTATTTTTGTTTCTACTATAGATGGATTGATATTGTTTTTAAGAAGTTATGAGTTGTTAATTCTATATGAAATAATTATTTTTTAGTAGGCTATGATGTTTGAAATTGACTAATTGATAGGTAATCATAGATATATATTAATAATGGTGATGATTAATAACATTACTGAAAGGGAAAAAATAAAAATAGATTTAAAATAGTGTGTTTCTTAAAAGAGAATAATGATGAACCAATTACTAAAAAAAATTAAAAAAATTATAAAAATTGTTTGGATAATTATATAAGAATAGGTATTTTGTGAATATTACTATAGAAAATTTATTACACAAGTAGAATATTTTGGATTTTGAAATAAAAAAATTATAAGATGAGGAATTTCATTTTTTCATCAATGAATATAAAAAGTAAGATAATTGGTTGATTTGAAAGAGAATAATAGATTATTTATAAGGTTTCACATTGATAATGAATAACGAATTTATTGTGGTAAAATCATGATAGATTAGATTCTTTACACTTAAAATATCATTCTAAGTACTTTTTTCATGTTTGAGATGGATTATAATATTATAATGGTTCAATTTAGAATTCTATGTGGTTTAAAATTTTATAAATATAAATGAAATGATTTTGAATGAAAAATGATAATATTTCGTTCATTTTTTATCTACAATATTAAATTTTGTTCTTTATAGAGTTTTTCTGGATGATTTTTAACATTTTATTTATTGATGATGAAAAATATTACATAAAAAATATTTTTCGTTAGGAAATTAGTTAATTCATCATCAATAATATGATGGATTGAGATGGTAAGGATTACTATGAAAACCATTAGAAATTATATTTGTTTTACTGTCAGTTAAATTCTCTCATAAGTTTAAATAATAAGTGCTCTATAAACTAAAATGTGAATATATTGTTTTTCTTATTAAATGAATGTATTGGTTTAAGAATTATTAATTTTTAATGAAATAACAATTATAATGTACAATAATGGTAAAAAATATTATTTGATAATAATAAAAGACCTTGTTTTGATTTTCAAAAAAATGATGAGATGATGTTAAAAACATTTACTCTCATTTATTGTTACTTGGGACAAATAGTTTTAAAATAAAATAAAAAATTTATAAACTAAAATCAATAAAAATAAACCCTTATCATCAATTGTTAATTTAAAACAACATAACCACTTTTTCTCTCTCCAAATAGTTTTGAATTATTTTATTCAATTGTTGATATTTAATTCTTTAAAAAATTATATGATACTATTTTTTATGTTTCTAGTTAATGATTACTTACAAAAAAACATCTTTTAATCATTATTGATAAAAATATTCAATTATATAATAGGTTAGTATATATAGAATACTATGTTACATGTCAAAATTTATCAATGTTGTCGGGGAAAGGTATTGGGTTAATTTAGCATTTATAAGAAAATTTAAAAAAGTTATAACAATATTAAACACAATAAAATATAATATAAAAAATACAATTTATTATGTAACTTAGGAAAATATTTTAACTAGTACTTATTGTACTTTTGAAATAAATTTATCAATATTTCATTAAGATAAAAGTATTTAAAAATATCCTTCTGAATATGAAAAAATAAATTAAATAGTAATGTAAAAAACCCAAAATAATTTATATCACTACTTTTTAGTTTTTTTTAATCTATAAATTTTCATAAAAATTGTTTTACACTATAATAATATCATTTATCATTGAATTTTAAAATAGTGAAAAATATATTACATTTAAAATTAAGAAATATTTTTTTACTTTTTTTCTATTAATTGAAAAAAGTGTGAAATATTTTTAATATTTCTGTAATAAATTTTATGTAGTGAATTATTCTCACTAAAAATATTTCTAGGTGTTTAAAATTTTATTAAATGGGTTATAAATTTCATTTGATTAATCTATTTTTTATATGAGATACTTTTAGAAAATAGAAATTTGATCTATTTTACATTGCATTTAGATAATTATATGTGACAACTAATTGATTATTAATTTTTTCCTAAATTTTATAATTATTTGTTTTCTATATTAATAAAATACTTTTATAAAATTTTATTCACAATAAAAAAACAAAATTATGATGTTTAAAACCATTAATTTTTAAATTAATCAGCAATATAATATTCATAAGTGTAAACAAAGAATGGAATTAAAAAATATTGTGGATAGGTTTTATGAAAATATAAATTAATAATTATTTAAAATTTGTATATATATATATATGTAATAGTTTATAATACTTGAAATATATAATATCATATCCCAGTCATGTCTTATAGCCTATCTTATATTAGGATTTCATATAGATCACGAAAATTGGAGATTGTTTAATCTTACATTCTAATTTATTTTCTTTTTTATTATGTTTCTTATTGTTGGTACATATACTTTAATTAAGGACTTTTATTCATTAATTTGACATTTTTATATTTATGGATTTAGTGATGATTTTTCATATAAAATTATTTGAACCTTTCTGTGTATATTAATGTTATGAATTGTTTTCTAAAATAGATGAAAACACAGTTGACACTAAAGATCATTTTTAATGGATTTTTATAAAATTTTAACCCAAATCATTGATGATAAATTTTAGAATTATGATAATTGGTTTTATGAATCATGTGGGATAGTTTTTTAATAAAAGATAAGATATTTTTAAATTTCTCTAAATGTATCATCAAAATAACTAGCTATGTTTAGAAATTCAAATGGATACATTATTTGTTAAAAAAATTGAACATATTGAAACATATATTACCAAGAATGTTTTCTAAAATTTGTCTATTAAATGGATTAAGACCTTGTAGAAATAGATTACACACTTATAAAAAACTCCCATTGAATGTCCTCCTTGAGGAGAAACATCAATATATGTTTGAATCATATTTTATTATAAAAATAAATGAAAATACATCATGATGATATTTAAGAAAAAATTAATAAATAATGTTTCATGGTACTAAACAAGTCAATTTAAAAAGGATGATCATTTAATGTGAAGTTAATGTTTATTGGAATGTATGGGACTTATAAAAAAATTCGCAACTTGGACGATCTTGTACATCCCATTGGTAGTTTTAGTTATTTTTTTAAATGTAATAAATATTTTAGTTTTGAAAAATTTTCTAACAAACCTAATATTATATATTTAAATCACCAGAATCTATTTTTGATATACCATGTTGTTATTAAATGACCTACTTCTCATGGGATCTCTAATAACCAAAGAACTCATTTTAAAAACAATGTTGGTCCTTCTAATTTTGAAACTAATTTGAAAGGTAATATTACATTTATGATAACTAATGTAGATTATTACCAATAAATTATTCCTAACATATACATAAACCATGTTTAAATGGACATACAATTTTATTAAAGAGATAGGGGAAGGATTCATATCACAGTGAATATTAATAAATACAAAAATATAATGTCTATTAGAAATAGGATTTGATTAAAAACGCTAGAAAATTATTTGGAATTACAAATGAAATACTATACTTATACATTTAATTAATATTAAAAAATATAGATAATTAATAATATATATAACTAGATTGTATTTACTTTATAATATGTATGTTTCACATGAGATGTGAATTTTTTTCTCCACCCATTCTATTTAAATAATAATTTAATCCATTGAATAATGAATATAATTATTTGAATATTTTTTAAATTAATAAATAAATTATGGATAAAATATCATACATTTATTAATTATATTAAATTAGATCATATATTTGTTTTTTAAATTAGTATTCACAATAAAAATTTAATCAAATAGTTTAATGAAATCTCTTTAACTATGGAGGGTATATTTTTTTATAAAAAATATTAGAATTTATAGAACCTAGTTGTTCATTAATTTCATGAATTATATAAAATAGTTATCAAAAAATTTCCATTGTAACCATTTTTATGGTGTCTAATTACCTACATTCTCATTTTTTTAGTAATAGTGAATTAGAGTGGACAAATCAACCAATAAGTCACATCAATTAGATTACATGTTTATTACTCATCCCATGGGGGTGGGGTGGGTGGGTATATTATATTTTTATAAAATTTTGGAATCTATTTTTATTCATCAGATTTATAATCTTTGATACATAGTGTTATGTACCTATTTTTATAATTCATGCTAGGATATTGTTTTACTACCCTAGACTCACATTCCATGATCATGTTCCAAAAACACATAAATTAAATATTGGCATAGAAACAAAAAAATGAATCAAATATAAACATAAATAATTACAATAACAAAAAAATATTGAGCAACATACACACCAAGGAAATTTTCATTTTAATACATTAGAGAGTTTTGGAAAAAAGTTATTAAAAAATAATATCATTCCCATATGGAGTAAAATTTTCCCATTATACAAAATAAAATTAATTTAACTATATTTATTCAAAATATATCATTAAATTATCCACAAATTTTACTCTTAAAGACATTCTATCAATATTACATTTCTATATATCATTGGTAAATAGTATCATAAGAAGAAAGAGCTCAAATTCTAAGTATGGGATTGTGTATATTAGAATATATCATAGTATGATCACATCATAAATAAATATGGATTGAATATATAATAATTGAATATTATAATATAACTTGTCTCATTATCATGAACTAAATTAATGTATATTTATATAATATAAATAGTCAAAAGAAAATTAATAACTAATTTCGAGGTGTTGAAAAAAAAATATGGTACATTTTTATCTAATAATAAATTCCTTAAAACATGAAACCATGATCATAACATAAATTCCATATTCTAAAAAATCATGATCATACCTTTAGGGCTACATTATATGGAATGAGGACTATATTGTCACTTCATAGTTGTTAGGAAAAATATTGATCATTATTTATGCTAAGTTTATAGGAAATATTAATAAATAGGGTAGAATACAACAAAATACCTATTATAGTTTTCCTTGTGATACCAAGTGATGAATATATAGGGAAATTTTATATCATGAACCATTATTAATTTAGTAATATATTATTTAATGACCATATGTGGGATATAAATGTCATTATAATAAATAATCTACTTTACATGGTAATTAGTAAATATACATATTAGAATAATAAATATATGAGATGTCAATATATTCCTCAATCAATATAGACAAGAATATAACCATAAGTCATAAAAATTGATTTTTTTTTGTTATTTTAACACATATATCAATTTTATCATACATCCTATTAAGGATGATTATATAGAGGAAAAAACCCATTTCTCTAAACAGCACCTGTAAAAATTATACAATGTAAAAACTAATCAAGAATATAATCATTTGATACCATTGGATAAATATACAAATAAATATAAGTATAATATATTTTTTGGGTAATTCGTGGAACATAACTCTGAAGGAGAATGATTTTTTTCTAAAAGAGAGGGAAAACAAAAATAAATCTATAAAAAAATTAGTTAACTATTCATATCATTATCCCAAAATATTATTTCAAGGGATAGTTTAATATATAAAATTCGATAAAGTATAATAAAATACTTGTTAAAAACTGATTTTCAAGCAATCCCAAAAATGGATCATTGAACGATATATTATAGTTTTCTATGGAAAAATTGTGTGGTTCATAAAATATATGATCATGAATGGAAAATATATTTTTTATATTTTTATTTAAATTCTTTCAAACCCACATATAATAATGAGTAATAATTATAAAATTTGAGAAAATTATAAATGCAATAATTAAGACAAAAAATTTGTAACAAATATTTGGATTTCAAAATAAGAAAGGAAATTTTTTTAGGGAAAATAAATGTGGAAATGGAAGAAAAATGACCACTAAAGATGATGAGAAATATTTTCTACAAAGTTATATTTCTATGTTGAATGAATCCATCAATGAAGTACATTTTATCTAACAATACAGTATATTAGATTTCATGAGAATGAAATATAAATCCCAAGGAAGTAAAGTGGAAATATAATATAATAAAATCATAAGGTATAATTTTCCCAAATTATATGAAAATTGTTCAGGAAGAGAATATATATATATATAACCCCTTTTAATATTTTTTATAATCAATTATTATATATTCATTACAAAGTTATTTCTTATTTTCATTATCAAATGTTTTAATTGTTATTTTTTCATAAATAATTCATAATTGTAATGGTAAAACCCATTATTTGAAACTATATTCATAATTACAATATTATAAAAAATATTTGAATTATTATTGTAATGGATCAAACCTATTTGTTCCATTACTTTGCTGAAATCTGGTGTTTGAGGTGTTCTGGGAAGTCATGGTGAATTTTTCCAAACACTTTTCCAAATTTCTAGTTCATGAACAGTGTTTCTAGAATAGCAGCCTTCCAACTACAGACTCTATATCCTTTGACAAATTTCCAATTCTGTGAATTGTTTTTCCAGTTTTGTGAACAGTGTCATCAGTAGGCTTATAGGAATGGTCCAATGGTAGCCTTATATGAACAGTGTTTCTAGAATGGTGAGGTTCCAATTGCAGCCTTTATTTCTGTTTCCAAATTTTGAGTTCGTGAATAGTGTTTCAAACTTCTTACAGTTTTCCCCTTTGATTTTTCCTTTGACGTAAATTGCATTTAAGTCCTCTTTTTAAGGAATATAAGGACAATTCAAAGGCCATAACTCTTATATTAATTTTTCCTAAGGCTCGGGATGTGTTTACTTGGTCAAAATACATGGTTTAATGCAATATTTTTTAATGGAAAATCCAATGTGTCTTAAACTTTTGCTCCATTAAATATTCTAAAGGGACGAGATATCTTCCTCCCTAGTTTTCCTCCCTATTCTTGGGTGTGATACGCTCAAACCTTTCTTTCCTTCCCATAGGATTTTTGCGTTCAAACTTTCACCTTTGGATTGGTTCTCCTCTGTTTTTGATGCAACCAAGTTGTATCGATCAATATTTGATATAAGGTATGATCTGACATCTTTCTTTTAGGTTCATCTCCTTCTGTTTCTCCTTTCACTTTTATGGAATGTTATCCCCATGTTCCTAATGTACTTTTCTTGGTTTTTGATTGGTGCGGTGGTGTCTCTGCATCCTTGGGTGGATACAGTTGTCATGGGGGAGGAGATTATAACCCGTTGTGTGGCTCGTTCTCATATAAAGAACGTCAAAAACCATTTGAGGAAGGGGATTTGTAGCTTCTATATTCTTTTACATGCAAATATAGAGTTATCATGTTTTTTCTCACTGGATCCCAATGTAATTGGCATATTAAATATTTTAACCAGATAAATAAATTGATAGTGATTGTACGTTATTTCCTCTTGTTTTGATAGATAGTGTGATATTTATGATTTCTTTGTTAGCTTTTCATTCTTGATAAAAATTGGTAATGAATTTAAAGCTGTAATTAATTGATAATTGTTTGGCTAAAGATAAA
Source organism: Viscum album (assembly GCA_963277665.1). Taxonomy (NCBI): domain Eukaryota; kingdom Viridiplantae; phylum Streptophyta; class Magnoliopsida; order Santalales; family Viscaceae; genus Viscum; species Viscum album. The sequence continues at coordinate 1,554,280,221 of OY728141.1, forward strand.
GAGGCATGTAAATCGATCAGGTTGTTGTTGTAATTTGATTTTAATCAAATTGATGAAGTAAAAATGTTTAACCAAATTTTGATAGCTTACTTTTTATGTTTCCCAAAGTTGGAACCTATGAATAATAAATCAGTTAATTCAAGACAGATTAAATAACTAGTTGTTTAATAAAAGGTAATTCCTGGTAGGGTTCTGAGTTACCCTCTTGCTTGTTTAAGGTCCAAGAGACCAATTGATATAATGTTTTTTTCCTTATTCTTTTGTTGTGATGTGAGCCCAGATGGCTATTGTGATATGTGGGGGTAGGGAATCCTATTGGATATGGCATCAGTTAATGCCTAGAGTGGTGAGATGCATCGGTTTATGCATGTGTGTGTTAGGGAGGACACCGATCATGATGAAATATGTTGGATGTGAATGTTTGGATGCTTTCTCTTTCTTGTTGGTTATTTATCTTCCTTACTTTCCCCAATACTAAAGGTGGGTGTTTTTTGCTTTCCCTCCTTCCAAAAAGGGCAAAGATGCATAGGGTATGTCGTGTGCTTTCTGTGTTTAGCTTATCGAGGGAGGATGGGTCTACACTCTTACTATAGGTAGAAAATACTCTAAGGGCAGTTCACCTACTCACCGTGTTCATCCCCTTGTGTTTAGTAGCTTAGAATTTTTTTTCTAGAATGTCTGGGAATATGGGAAGGTAATGTTGTTTATAAATGATAGAATAAATGATGTTAACCCATGGGGTTGGATCTTGGTGGGAGGCAAATCTTGAGGTTGTAATTTAAAGGAAAGGCAGACTTTGGTTATGATGCTAATGAAATATAATGTGGAAATTGTTAATAGTTCATTAATGTTTAAAGAATTAATAAACATAAAGTGCAACTGATAAAAAGGCAATGAAGGAATGTAATCAAGCTCTTTAAATGGTTTTGTGTTTATAGGATACCTAGTCTTAGAAGTGGAAGTCGGGAGTCTGATAGACGTTATCTTCAGTTGAGTCTAAGACTAGGTTATTCCCATAGTGTGGTTGTGAGCAATAGTATATTCTGTACTTTTTTTGTTTCTATATGCTACTCTACCCCGTCAGTTAGGGTAACTGACAGCTTGGGGATTATGATCCCTGGGGGGTGTTTTCTCCAATATTCGGGTGGGAGGATGGAAGGATGACTACCCCCTTTTCCCTACTCTCTTCTCTTGGTTGTTACTTGTTCTAGTAGGTACAGCAGTTAGTTTCCCCATATATGTGTGTAGAAGGATGTAATGGCTTGTGGTTATTCACACACATATATTCTGGATATAGTTTCTTATGGACTACTATAGGTGTAAGATGTATAGGTTTTGATGGCTTGATGATCCTTACTCGGTGTATTGGATGTAATGGCTTGAGGTATAATGCATGAAATATGATACACATTATGCGAGATTTGGTGACTCCCAGAAACTACCTGATTACATTGATTTCATGGAAGTGGTGGTTTTGTTTCATGAGGTGCATGTTTTGGTGCTTCACCCAAGTGTATGTGGGCAATCCTTTTTGCAGAGAGATTCTTAGGACGAGTGATGTTGGGGAAAAGTGTCAAACTAGTGGGTAATTAGTAGTGGTGTAACCTTGATATTCTTTATTATATTATATACTCTAGTATTCGATACTTTGTTAGAGTAGCCATGGTGATGCTGGGAACATAATATACTTGTTTAGGTGACCAGTTAATTACACTTGTTGTTCATTTTGCTTTAGCATGCTTTCCTTAATTTTTCACGAGAGGCATTAGGTAGGATCCTACTGAGTATACTGTTATACTCACCCTATGTATATATAAATTTTTTTTCAGGTCACTTGTATCTGGTTGGAGATCTAGCTGGTTTCTACTAGCTTGGAGTTGCAGGAGTTGTTCATGCTTTTGGTTTCTTTTTTTTACTTTCCTTTGGTACTTATAGTTTTCCCCTTTTAGTTATAGTAGTTTTTCATGACATAACATATGTTCACTTGTGTTTTCTTTTATATTTTAGTCTGAGTTGGAGTTGGTTGGTGTAAATATTATCTCTCTCTTCTGTATGTGTTCTCTTAGAGGGTAATTCCTCCCATTTGTGTGTTTACTATACCCTCTATGCTAGTCTCCAACCCATGGTATACTGGAGGAGGGACTCAGGGGTCATTATCTCCCTTCTCACATTGCCAGCCCAGAAGGGGTACACCTTATGGGTAGGGGGTTGTGACAGAGTGGTATCAGAGGTTAGGTTGAGGGATATGATGGAGTTTGGTGTTAGGCACAGGTGATGTTGCATGGGTTGGTAGGGAAATGGTATCAGTCGTGTTTAGAAGTGATGTAAACATTGGATACCGGCTGAGACATAGGTGTTAAGGGCCCCCTACAATCTGATGCACGAACCTTTATGTTTATAATGGATACTAAAAGAGGTGATACTAATTATAGGGTAGAGACCAAAGAAAGGATATTGCATCATTATTCTTTGTGCATGTTTTTGAATGGGTAGACCTTGGGATAGGTTAACCAAAAATGAATAAAAGAAAACAATTAATTAATTAATGTTGACTCTTCCATATTCCAGTTTTAGGAGCTCTAACTATTATTCATTTTATAGGTATAGATCTGGGTCGATGTCTTCTTTAGGATCACATAAAAGATGTCTATAAGGCTGTGCCAGCATATCTCCATAGGGTAGAGGTTGAAAATGATGACACTTGGAGGTGGACACTTCAAGAGTTTCAGTGCCAGAGTTTGCAGAAGTACAAGGGCTCTATTTCATATCTAGACATAGAAGACTAGTTGGAGGAGATCGAGATAGGATTCAGTTTGATTCATGCTCTAAAGGAGAACTGGATATCTTTGGTTGTGAATATGTTGCACGGATCAGTGTGCCAGTTGTGTTTCTTTTTCCTTGGGGATCGCGATGAGTCAGCAATCTCATGGGGTAGTTTTAAGCCAAGTTTAGAGTCGACTTTCTTTCATCGACCTCAAACGTGTCCAGTGTCCAGGAGCTTCTTACCCTTCATTAGGGGAGATCAAGTGTGTGAGATTTTGGAATCTATTTTAGGAACCATTTATAATATTCTTCAGATCTATTTCAGATGAGGAGGCTAGGGCGAGGCATTTTGAGGAGGCTTTGCATCTAGATATCCAGTGTTAGGTCACCCCATTTATGCTGGAGACATATCTTCAGGTGCTAGTGAGCACAGAGGTCGTCGAGAGGACATTGTCTAGGACCATATTGTCACAAGATGGGATTCTTCATGATTCCTTGTGAAGAAGAGCTATGGTCCAGGGTTCTTGGATTTCTAGGAAGAAGATTTTCTTTTCGGCCAGGGGTAAGTCCCAACCCTCAACATCTCATTTCTCTAGGGGAAGTGGCTCTCAGGAATATGCCAAGGTATTATGCACTTTTTTTCTTGTAGTGGTCGAGGTCATCAGTAGTGAGAGTGCCCAACCTTTCTGATAATTCATTTTTCACCAGGTGTTTCGCTCTAGGTTCCTCCGTTGAGGCAGTTCTAGCCGAGGGAGCAGTAGTAGGTTGCACCAGCTTTGCATCAGCATAGGGTAGATGAGGAAGTCATAAGACATCCCTGTAACACTCCCCATCCTCAGAGACTAGAGAACTCCCATGGTGGTGGTCATCATCAGTGTCATAGAGGTCATGGAGGAGGTCATGGTCAGCTTAATCCTTTAGTTTTTCCAGATCCAGGCGAGCCAAACGTCGTTCGAGGTAACCTTTGCTTATTTTCTACCCTTTTGTATGCCTTTTTTGTTTTAGGAGTGACACAATCCTTCATATCACATGCCCTTTTCCATGCTTTGGGACTTGAGGTAGAGAGGATTCCAGTGACCTTGGCATTGACTATGCCAATTGGAGGTCGAGCATACTTGTTTGAAGTATGTAGAGACTGTGAGTTAGTGTTGGGGAAGCCCCACTCTTGGGGAGATTTCCTATGTTTACGGATAAAACCATATGATTTCATCCTTGGTATGGATTGGTTTTATTCGTTGTAGGCTATCGTGGATTTCTTCAAGAGGAAGGTTGTGTTCTTCGATGAGGATGGAGAGCTAGTGGTGTTTGTTGGTGAGAGGGAACCTCGGATGGGTCAGAATCATGTTATGCCCATATCATCCTTGATGGATGAGCTGATGTAGAGTTCTTTAGAGTTTTATCAATTGGAATTTCCTAGGGTTGTAGAAGAGTACCCTAATTTCTTTCTAGAAGAGGTTGTAGGATTACCCCCTCAACGAGAGATCGAGTTTGGGATCAAGCTACTACTAGGAGAATCTCTTATCTCTATGTCTCCATATAGTATGGCTCCTTATAAATTACAAGAGCTACTTTTATAGCTTTATGCTCTATTACAGTGCAGTTTTGTTTGGCCGAGTGTGTCACCGTGGGGTGCACTAGTTCTGTTCATGAATAAAGCTAACAGAAGTTTGCGGTTATGTATCAATTATTGTCACTTAAACAATGTGATAGTGAAAATTCACTATCCTCTTTCATGGATTGATGATTTATTTGATCAACTGATGGGTGAAATTTGGTTCTAAAATATTGAATTGTGTTCAGGATATCATCAGATGCGTGTGAAGGATGAGGATATCCTGAGGACTTCTTTTTGTTGTCGTCGTGGGCATTATGAGTTCGTTTTAATTATGTTTAGTGTAACTAATACTACAGTTGTGTTCATGGGATTTATGAATGCTGAGTTCCATGAGTTACTGGATAAGTTCATGGTATTTTTCATCGAAGACATCCTTGTGTACTCTATGTCTATGTAGAATCATTCAAATCATATACACGTCGTTTTGGGAGTTCTTCACCAATGGCAGTTTTTTGGTAAGTTGTCGAAGAGTAAGTTTTGGGCTGGAGAAGTCTGTTTCTTAGGTAATGGTGTGTCCCATTAGGGAGTATTTTTGGATCCATTTAAGATAGAAGTAGTTTTGTATTGGGAAACCCCCAAGACAGTGGCAGAGGTGTGAATTTTCCTTGGTCTCGCAGGCTACTACATGAGGTTCGTAGCCAATTTCTCTCAGGTTCTGACTCCTCTAATAGCATTGACCAGGAAGGATCAGGCATTCATGTGGACTAATCAGTGTCGGTTATCTTTCAAGTATCTAAAAGAGAAGTTGGTAAGTGATCTAGTTCTTTGTCTTCCAGTAGAGGGAGTTCAGTTTGATGTTTTCTGTGATGGTTCACATCTGGGGTTAGGATGTGTTTTGATGCAGCAGAGATCGTTAATTTCTTATGGGTCCTAGCAGTTGCGTCCCCATTAATGTAATTATTCCACCCACGATCTTGAGTTGTCGGTAGTGGTGTTTTCTCTGAAGTTGTGGATATATTACCCCATTGGAGAGCACTTTGTGGTTTTCACTGATCATAAGAGCCTGAGGTATGTTTTATCCTAGCATGAATTAAACTTGTGACAACATCGATGGATGTAGTTCTTACCAGAATACAACTTTGAAATATCGTATACCCCTGGAAAGAGGAATTTTGTATCTAATGTGCTAAGAAGGAAGTCATCTAGTGATGCAGTGCATGAATCTGGTGATTCCTAGAGAGTTATGGAAGAACTTTTGGCATTACATCTCGATATGGGAGAAGTTGGGGGTAGAGGTTGTCTTTTTCAAATTAAGGTGTATTCATCTCTAGTGCAGTAGGTGGAAGATTCATATTTGGGGGATCTTGAGGTGGAGGTCTTTAGAGACTGTTTTTTTTTTGTGGAGAGACCCATGATCATTGGTCTGAGGATGAAAAACATGGAGTGTTGTATCACAGAAGGCTATTTATTCCTTTTGCGATGCACAAGACCGTTCTTATAGAGTTTCATAGTTCGCCTTTAGTAGTGCATCCTATCATGAAAAAGATGTATTGAGACTTGAGGATTCAGTTTTAGTAGCCTAGGCTGAAGAGTATAGTTTTGGAGTTTGTGTCTCGATGTTTGGTCTGCCAGAAGGTGAAGGCAGAACACTGTGTTCTTGGTGGTCTGCCCCAGCTGTTAGATGTTTCTCAGTGGAAGTGGTAGGGAATCTCAATGGACTTTGTTACTATTTTACCTCGATCTTAGGGAGTAAATGATTCTATTAGGTTGGTAGTGTATCGTTTAACAAAACCCACCCACTTCATTGAAATCAAGGAGTCAAGCTCAGTAGAAGTTTTGTCAATGCAGTATCTGTAAGAGGTGGTGAGACTTCATGGATTCCCAAGGAAGATCATTTCTAATCGAGATCCTCATTTTACATCCCGTGTGTGGAAAGTTCTCGAGCAAGCTTTTTTATCTCAGATATTCTTTAACACTACTTTTCATTCACAGATGGACGGTCAGATAGAGCGAACCATCCAGACTCTTGAAGACATATTGTGATCTTGTGTCCTAGATTTTAGAGGTTCATGTATGAGGCACTTACCCATGGTAGATTTCTCTTATAATAATAGATTTCACCCCACCATCAGTATGGAACCATTTGAAGCCTTGTATGGCTAACCTTTATTTTCTCCATGCTAGACTGGGATCAGAGAGTCAGCAATTCTCACACTGGAACTAGTGGAAAATACAACATATATGGTTACGGTGATTCATGAGAGGATGAAGACAGTGCAGGATTGTCAGAAATCATATGCCGATCAAAGGAGGAGAACTTTAGAGTTTGATGATGGTGATCATGTGTTTTTGAAGGTGACTCCCCATTGTGGGTAGCAAAGGTTCAATTGTGGGAGTAAGTTTTCCCCCTGGTTTGTTGGTCCTTTCGAGTTTTTGGCTTGTGTTGAAGCTATGGCATATTAGATAGCACTTCCCCCATAGATGATTTGGATACATGATGTTTTCCATGTATCACAGCTCTGTCGTTATATTCATGATGACTCACATTTTATCTATTGGAGTAAGATCAATGTTCATGACAATGCAACCTTTGAGGAGCAGCCAGTAGAGATCCAGGGCCGCAAGGAGAAGGTGTTGCATGAGCATTATATTCCCTTGGTTTGTATCTTGTGGCAACGTGGTGGGGTCGAGGAGAGTACTTGGTAATGTGAGTCAGAAATACATACTCAGTACCTAGATTTGTTTGATGTTTAACTCTTTTTATATAATGAAGTTTTCTTTGTGGTTATAGACCTTTCATGTTTATGATATGGCTTTCTTTGGTTGTTTCTTGTATCTTGCTCTCTTTTTATAGGTATCTCTTTGGGTGGTTGTTCGGACCTCTTTTATGTTTCCTTTTTGGTTGGTTTTGAATTATCAGGGATGAGAATGTTTTGAGAGGTATCAAATGTAATTTCTTGGTCCTCTTAAGTCCATTAATTTCCTAAAATATAGTGTTTTAGGTGTTCTAGGAAATCATGGTTACTTATTCCCAACACATTTCCAAATTTCTAGTTCATGGACAATGTTTCCAGAACTACAGCCTTCTAACTGCAGCATCTATTTCCTTTTCCAAATTTCTAGTTCTGTGAACAGTGTTCCCAGTTTTGTGAATAGTTTCATTGGTAGTCTTATGTGAATAGTTCCAATGGTATCCTTATGTGAACAGTGTCTCCAAAATGGTGAGGTGCCAACTACAGCCTCAATTTCATTTTCTAAATTTCATGTTCATGAACAGTGTTTCTAGCTTCCTACAGTTTCACCCCCTTTGACATTTCCTTCTATGTAAATTTCATTTAAATCCTAGTTTTAATGAATCTAATTCCGATTCAAAGGCTATGACTCCTATATTAATTTTCCTAAGGCTTGAGATGTTTTTACTTTTTCAAATAGTGTGGTTTCATGTGATCTGTTTTTAATGTAAAATCTAACGTATATTAAACTTTTGCTCCTTTAAATATTCTAAAGGGATGAGATATCTTCCTCCCTATTTCTTCATCCTTATTCTCAGGTGTGATATGATCAAACCTTTCTTTCCTTACCATAGGAGTTATGCACTCAAAATTTCCTCCTTGGATTGGTTCCCCTCTATTTTTTATGAAACTAATCAGTATCGATCAATATTCGATATAAGGTATGATATGTCATCTTTTTTTTGGTTCATCTCCTTCTATTTCTCATTTCCCTTTTATGGAATGTTATCCCCATGTTCCTAATGGACTTTTCTGGGTGTTGATCAGTGTGGTGGTTTCTCTGCATCCTTGGGTGGATACAGTTGTCACGGGGGAGGAGATTGTAACCCGTTGTGTGGTTCGTTATCATATAAAGAACATCAAGAACCATTTGAGGTAGGGGATTCATTGATTATCTATTATTCTACATGAAAATATAGATTTATCATGTTTTATCCCACTGGGTCCCAATAAAATTGACATATTAAATATTTGAACCGGATAAATAAATTGATAGTAATTGTATGTTATTGCCTCATATTTTTCTAGATAGTGTGATATCTATGCTTGCTTTGTTAGCTTTTCATTCTTGATGGAAATTGGTAATGAACATAAAGATGGAATTAATTGATAATTGTTTAGTTATAGATTAAGAGGCATGTAAATGGATCTTATTGTTGTTGTTGTAATTTTATGTTAATTAAATTTATGCAATAAGCATGTTTAATCTATTTGTGATAGATTACTATTTAGGTTTCTTGATGTTAGAACCTATGAATAATAAATAAGTTAATTCAAGATGGATTAAAGAACTCATTGTTTGAAAAAAGATAATTCCTTTTAGGGTTCTGAGTTACCCTCTTTCTTATTTAAGGTCCAAGAGCCCAATTGATATAATCTCTTTCCTACTGCTTGTGTTGTGATGTAAGCCTAGAAGGTTGTTGTGATATGTGGGGATAGGGAGGCCTATTGGATATGGCAGTAGTTGACGCCTAGAGTGGCGAGATGAATTAGTTTATGCATGTGGTTTTTGGGGAGGACATCAGGTATGATGAAACAAGTTGGATGTGAATGTTTGGATGTTTTCTATTCTTTATTGGTTATTTATCTTCCTTACTTTTCCCACTGCTCAAGGTAGCTTGTTTTTGCTTAAACTCCTTCTGAAAAGGGAAAATACGCATGAGGTATTCCACATGCTTTCCATGTTTAGATTCTCAAGGGAGGATGGGTCTACGCTCTTACTATAGGTGTCTAATACTCGACAGGTAGTTCACCTACTAACTGTGTTGATCCCCTTGTGTTTAGTAGCTTAGAATCTTTGTCTAGAATGTCTAGGAATATGGGAAAGTAAAGTTGTTAATAAATTATTCAATAAATAATGTTAACCCATGGGGTTTGTTCTTACAGGGATGCAATTATGAGGTTATAATTTAAAAGAACAGTGGACTTTGGGTGTGATGCTAATGAAATATAATGTGGAAATTTTTAATAGTTAATTAATGTTTAAAGATTTAACGAACCTAAAGTGTAACTGATAAATAGGTAATGAAGGAATGTAATCAATCTCAATAAATGGTTGTGTGCTTATAGTATACCTAGTCTTAGAAGTGTCAGTCGGGAGTCCGATAGACGTTATATGTAGTTGATTATAAGACTAGTTTATTCCCATAGTGTGGTTTTGAGCTATAGTATATTCTATACTTTTTGTGTTTCTATACGCTACTCCACCCCTTCAGTTAGTTCAACTGATATGCTGGGGATTCTTAGCCCTAGGGGGTGTTTTCCCCAACATTCTGGTGGGAGGATGGATGGATGACTACACCCTTTGGCCCTGCTCTCTTCTCTTCACTATTACTTGTGCTGGTAGACACAACGGTTAGTTTCCCCATATATGTGTGTAGAGGGCATTAATGGATTTTGGTTATTCATACACATATATTCTGGATATGGTTTCCTATGGACTACTATAGGTGTAACGTGTATAGGTTGTGATGGATTGAAGATCCTTACTTGGTGTATGGGATGTAATGGCTTGAGGTATAATACCTGACATATGATACACATTATGCGAGCTGTGGTGACTTCCAGAAACTACCTGGTTACTTTTCTTACGTGGATGTGGTGGTTGTTTTTCATGAGGTTCATGTTGTGGTGCTTCTCCCAAGTGTCTAAGGGAAATCCTTTTTGGAGAGAGATTCTTAGGACGTGCGATGTTAGGGAAAAGCAGCAAACCATTGGGGAAGTAGTAGTGGGTTACCCTTGATAATATTTATTATATTATATACTCTTGTATGAGATACTTGGTGAGAGTATCCATGGTGAGGCTGGGAAATTAGTATACCTGTTTAGGTGATGAGTTAGTTTTACTTTTTGTTCATGGTGATTTAGCATACTTTCTTTACTTTTTCACAAGAGGCTTCGGGGAGGATCCTACTGAGTATACTCTTATACTCACCCTATGTATATATAAACTATTTTTCAGGTCACATGGAGTAGGTTGGAGATCTAGATTATTTATAGTATCTTGGGTTTGCAGGAGCTGTTCGGTCTTGTGGTTGCTGCTCTTTTTACTTTTCTATGGTACTTGCAATTTTCCCCATTTCAGTTGTAGTAGTTTTTCATGGCATTATATATGTGCACTTGAGTTTTCTTTTATATTTCATTCGGATTTGGAGTTGGTTGGTGTCAATATTATCTCTCTCTTTCACATGTGTTCTCTTAGAGGGTAATGCCTCCCATTTGTGTGTTTATTATACCCTTGGTGCTAGTTGCCAACAAAGGGCCTATAGAAGGTGGTACTCAGGGGTCATTGTCTCCCTTCTCACATTTCTGGCCTAGAATGGGTACACCTTGTGGGGAGGGGGTCATGAAAATTATTTTAGATAATTATATATCCCTGTGTTCATTTTATGTTAACTAAGGGAATGGTTTGAGAGACTGAGATCCATGATGAGCTTGTTTTTAATAATCTATAAATAATTACAGATTATTTCTTAATGATCTTTAATATTAGTGGAAATCCTTATTTAAAACGTTAATGATATATATGAACCTTTTATATCATATATATTCATCATATATATTTTAAAATCATCCACTAAATATTGTGATGAAAGCCAAAATACATTGTTCCATACCGATAGTAGTCTGCACACTCACAACGATGGTGTTTTTATTTTAATTAGACCGAGAGAAACGTCTAAAATGGGTTTTTTATAATGGAATAACATGTTATAAATATCATATTGTATTAATAAACTCACTTTTATAATAATACATATATGGTGGTGATGAAAAATAAAACAAACTGTTTAGGGGTTTATAGTACAAACATGTGCATGGATGACATTGTCATTTTTCTAATTAGAGAGGAAGACATAAGATAATGAGTATTCCCTAATAATAATAAAATTTCAATATACTAAGGATATTAAATTTATTATTCTATGATGGTATAATATTATTTGAGTGAAAATAAAAATCATTCATGAAATATAAATTAATGGGGTTTATTTTGAAATTTTTACCTTAGTCCTTCGAGTGACTCCTTTGGAAATTTTATTAAGACATTGATGGTTAGTCTCCTCATCACACTAGAATAACTATAATGTATATTTTAGTGTAGTTTTTAGATTTTAATGAATATGGTTGATCTAATTTGATTTTTTTATGATTCAAAATGTAGATTTGGAAGTCGCATTTTGAATGTTGGAGTGGTGAAATTTTGTTAGAAATAGGTGAAATACTCAAGAAAAGTGGATTTAAATGTGGAAATTAATAAGGAATGTATTATTTTTTGTCAATTATAACCTTCAAAAAATAGTTGGATAAACTTTTAGAGGTATTATTTTCATTTTAACCTAAGTTTTAACTTTTTCATTATTTACATTTTCCACAACAATTTTTTTTCCAAAAGGTAAAATATATTTATAAATAATAATCAAATTAAATATATTATATATTTTTGGAATTATTATTAAATTTATTACATTTATTTTATAATATATAATTTCTGAAGAAGGGAAAAAATTAATTTTACAAAAAATATTATTTAGTGTATAAAAATCATTCCATAAAAAATATTAATTATTTTGAAAATATGTTAATCACATGTTTACAAATTAAAAATATTATTCGAAATGAATAATATTACTTATTAAATACACATTTTTTAGAAAAATAAATGGTTTTTTATGTTTCTAATTTATTCTTATATCTTAATGATGTTAAGAAGAAAATGGAATTTCTAAAAAAATATTTTTCACTATTTACCTAAAAATTAATTATTTAACAAAAGTAAAAAAAACATTTAATCATATTATAATATTGGTATGAATAATAAAATAACTAAGATAAAATTTTAAATTTTAAAATCGCATATTTTTTAATTTATCTTTTAAATTCAAATACAAAATATAATGACAAACCATTTTATTAGAAAAATTATTTTTATAATATTAGTGGTTTTTATTCTTATTTCCTATAAATTTCTAATTAAATTAGTGGTAATATATTATTAATGTTGAAAAAATATTTTATAAATATTTAATCATAATATATATAGTTTTAGAAAATGGAAAATTATATATCACCACCAAATCTAATTGTTTGTAAAGTGAATTTTTTGTAAAAATTTTAATAATAATTTAGCTACAGTAATTTATTTAAAATAAATCAATTATTGATAAATTTGATCATAATATTTCTTTATAAAAATATTTCAAAATGGATTTTTTTCTATTTATATCTATCAACATAAAAACTACATTTTAATGTTTATATTTAGTACTTACAATATTATCATAATAACTAGTATCACAGTTTGTTTTAGGACACTATTACATGTGAATCAATGCTTACAAAGAATACATATTTTATTGGAAATTGAATATATAATTTTTTGTTTTTACATTCTACCCTCTCAAATAAACCTCATCGGCATGATTTTAGATATCATTCACTATGGTCAGTAGTAATATGTATATTTAAGATAGACATGACTCATGATATAATTATTAATGATATATCAATCTCACTATCTTATGAAATATGAGAAAAGACATATTTTACTACATAATATGTATATATTGAAATTCCAAAAAATTAATATATATAATCCAAATTATCTCTCTCTAAGTATTAGGAGTTTCAAGAGGAAAATATCTCAAAACATCAGTTTCTTGATCTTATTTCCTATGAAATACTAAAATCAAAATGGAATTGATAATTTCTGATACTACCAAAGTAAATCAATTTTATGAAAAAAAATCCTAGGATGTCTCATCAATAGAAAAATGTATCTGAATCGACAATACATTAGTGTTATTTTTTTAAGTTACACTAATAATACATTTCTAATTTTCTGAAATCCATCATAATAGTTTATAAAGAGCATGTGAATCCCTGAGCTACATCCCCTAGGATTGTTGAACCTAGAGTTCAGTTAAACCCACTTCATGTTCACTGAGTAATGATTGAGTTATTAACTGAAAAATCTTATACAGGGATATTACACCAACAATCGTCTTTACCAGAACCATTATTCACTTGTTTGAATCGAGACATGGTGTTCAACTCATGGAAACCACCGAATATATACTTTACTTATATTTTTAGATATTTTTTTATTTATATGTATCGTAAGTTTTTTCACTAACATTATAGTCCATATTTATTGTAATAATTAAATTATAAGATTTTATAACATATAGTAAATCCTAAATTCACATAAACATATTCTCCATGAAAAAAACATTCCCATCATCACCAAACAACAATAATCAAATACCATGAAATAATATCATTAATTATGTATACTCATAATAAATATTAATATTAAAAAACTAAATTTATTTTATATTATATCACATAACAAATCTATGTGATTACTATAACTCAATAATGTACTCTTAAAAGTATCAAAAATTATCTACACATAGATCTGACACTATTAGTGACACCCCTATACCCCACTCTAAGATATAGTTCTAACAAAACATATTATTTAATAATCCAATATGAAATAAATAAATATGACTCAAATATATCAAACTATAAAAAATAAAATCAAATAATATTTTGTCACCTAGAAACTAAAGAGATATTATCTTGATCACTCTATAATATTTGGAGAAACATTAAATAAAAATTCATTAACATTTCCATTAAATTGAATTTTTTATTTTTATATAATGAATTTATTAATTTACAGTATGTAATAAAATTTCTAATGAAATTCACCAAACATACTATTATTATAGACATATTATATATAATGCATTTCTTTGTAACCTAGTGAAATGTAAATTTAATAAGGGTGAGGTCAAATTCTAAAATAGGGCTAGTGTATATTAGAAGATATCAAAGAAAAATTGTTGTATAAATAAAAAATCTAGGTATAAATATGAATATTATAATTCAATATAATTGACCAAATTCATATGAAATAAATTTTTGGGACCTATAAAAATTTAATTAATCTAATGTAAAATAATAAATTATTTTATTATGATGGAATTCCTATCATAGTACATATTAATATTATATTAAATTCCTCAAAAAAAGTTAAAATGGTCTTTAATCCATTTCCATTTTCCTTTTAATTGAGATATTTCTTTCAAGGACACATTTCATTACATTATTATCATATTTTTGATGCGTTATTTCAAAGATATCATGATCATAACTTCATGGAAGTAAGTTAAATGCATATAATAAAATGTGTAGGAAAAAAGAAAAATGTTGAAAAAAAATCATTTGGAGTTTTAATAGCTCATCCTGGGGTTATATTACTATAGGTCTCACATATCACTTAATTATGAAAAAATAATTAACCATATAAAATAAGTGAATTTAAATAAAATATATAGTCAACTTTACTTCACAATCAATGAACATCCTTATCGGAATAATAAAAATACTAGATTTTGATACTTTCCCTAGTCAGTAAAAAAAATAACATGATCACAAGTCAAACAAAGAAGTAATGTTAATGGAATTAATATGGGACCTCATAAGTGAAATTTAAATATATTGATGGATGTTGAAATAGGTTAAAAATACTTTTATAATAATAACAACATATAAAAATTAATTTATGAATTGATCAATAATTGGAAAAAATGACACCATTAGTTCATTATACATAATAAAAATTGTATAAGATAACTTAAAGGGTAATTCGTGGAATATAACTCCAATGTTGAGAGATATTTTTGTGTTTAAAAGGTATAATGGAAATGAAAATTCTGAAAGTTCTTATAAAAAAATTACATAACATTATCATAAAAATATTAAATTATGAACCAAATTATAAAATTATTTACTATAATGTAGCACTAAATCCTTTTAAAAACATATATTTAAATGAAATACAAATAATAGATAATTTTCTTAGAAAAATATTTTAATAGATAAATTTTGGATTTAAAGTTAAAATATATCATTATGAAATTGAAATCATTCTTTGTAATATTTTTAAGAATAAGTATTCACATAAACATCATAAAATGATTAAAAAATATTCATTTTAAATAGATATAAGAGGAAATATGATTACTAAAACAAATAATATATATTTGAATTTCAAATTAATCTTGGAAACCCTTTTGTATAGAAATAATATGCACATTGAGTAAAACCATCCATTAAAGTTAAAGGGTATTATTTTCAATAACATGTCATTTTCATGAATATTAAAAAAATCAATAAACAAAAAATGTTATAAATATTCTTTGAAAATGTGTTCATAATAAATAATTATAGATATAATGATTTTTAAGAGTATGTATAATATAATTAAACCATATGATTTAATTTTCCCTAATTAATTATGTTCCAGAAGAATAAACACCAGTCAATGATCGTAACTTTAGTCATACAAACCCTTACAACATAAGATAAAATTGAATAGAAATCCTATAAAAATATAACATGTGAGGGGTTTTTAAATCCTTTTATTATAATTCAAGGTATATTATAATAAATTATCAGGTTCTTATGTACACTCCAAAAATTAAATTATGTTATGAATAAGTCATATGTATCATGTAATGAAAATTGGGATGTGAAACACTTACCTTAATTCCAAATTTCCACAAAAGTGAATAAAACTCTCCTAAAATAAACATAAAAATAATAATAAATAAATTCATGAAAATATCATATCTTTATAACCTTTATAATTTTCTGATTATAAATTAATATAATTTTATTATTTAGTCATAATTTATTTATAATCATGGATATTAAAATTCTATTTTTTTTTAAAATGTTTCATAATTTTTACACCAATACTAATTCACTAGTATTGTGTTCATCATTACTAAATTAAAATTTATATTTAAAAAAATATTTTTTCAATTATTTATACACCCTTGATATCATTTGATGGAATATTTTTTCATGGTTTAATATAATGAGTTCCATGATGAGTTTTTTTGGTTAATCTATAAATAAGAAAGATTATTTCATAGTGATTGTTAGTTCTGTGTTACGCCATAAAAAACAAATTATATATATATATATATATATTAAATCATGATTTCATATATTTTCACAAAATATGTTTTATAATCTTCCGTTTATGGTGATGATGAGAAAAAGTAATTTGTTCCATGAATGCGGTAGTCTGTATGTACAAACAGATTCCATATTCATTTTATATAGAATGAAAGGATGATAAAAATGGATTATTTTCAAAAAATAATAGAAATGATAATTATATCATATTTATTCATTAAAAAATATTTGAAAATATTGTATGTATGTATTTAATGAAAAATAAATCTTTTCATTCATGGTGGTGGTAGTCTTTACGTACATAAGAACCATGATTCTATTCATTTAAGGATAAGGGAGGAATCTATATTATGACTATTCCATAAACATAATAATTAATAACAATAATATTGATACTAATTTTCTAATGTTTATATGCTATAATACTTTTTGGTTTATAATATGAAAATTCAATTAAATTGAAATGAAAATGTATGATTTGAGAATTTTTTACATTATCTCTTGGAAGGAATCCTTTAAAAATTACAGTATTCTTTTTAAATATTGTAATTTTAGGATAAAAACCCATTAGTATTTTTCTATTTGTTTTAGAGAGTGATATGGTTAGTGTTTTAAAAAACTAAATGTTCTGTGTAATGAGAATACAAGGGGTGGTTCATGTCTTATTTTATATGTGAGGGGGCTAGCATTTTTTATAATAACAGGATAATGGTTCAAGTAATGATTCTAAAAAGGTGGGTAATAATGATGAGGGGAAGTGTTTTGGGCTAGAAAATCCTTCACTACACACACAATGAAATGTTTTTGGGTTTTATATGACTTATCCTTAGTTTTAACTTTTACTATTATATACTTTTAAATAGGAAAAATTTTTATGCATGATAAATTATAATTATAACTCTAAATAAAATAACACTTATTAGATAATTTGGGTATTTCATTCATAATATGAAATCATTTCTTGATATTATAAAAATTAATTGAACATAAATTATTGTTTTATGCATAAAATTTGTTTTTTGTAAAAATATTAAATATGTTGGAAAAGTATTATTCATGAGTTTTTTATTAAAAATAACATTAAAACTATATAATTTTACTTTAAAAAATCTTCTTTTTTTATAAAACTTTTGTTTATAATTTTTTATATTATTATTATATAATAATTTGGATTTAATGTTCATGTCATTTGAAAAAATCTTACTTTTCATTATTCAACTAAAAATAAAATTTATTAAAAAAATAAAAAAAACTAACCAATAGATAATATTAATAATATTAATTAAAAAATTTGGTTAATTATGTCAAATTAATATTCTAAATAATAATAATTTATCTTTATAATGTTAATATAAAATATAATGAAAAACTATTTTTATATGAAAATGAATTTTTTCACCATTATATATTCTTATTTATATTTCCTACTAATTACTAATTAAATTAGTGTAAACATATTATTCATAAGGAATATATACTTTACTATCATTAAACCAAAATATATCAATTTTTCCAAAATAAAAAAAATGTATGACTCCTAAAAAAGACGTATTTAATAAATTATTTTCTTTTCAAAAAATTGTCTTATTGAATATTTATCATCAGTAACTGAATTTTGTTAATGAATTAATTTTAAAAATTAACAATATTTTTCATTCTACATATATTTCATATTATAGTTACAACTATTTATACCCCCTAACATAAAAACTACATTATAACAATTATAATTTTTTATAATTATATCTTAATAAAATATACCAAAATTTGTTTTAATTTGTTATTATCGGTGAAATAAGACATTACTAATAGTACATATTTAATGATTAATAACATATAAAAAATTGTGTTATAATTATTAGAAAATTTTGGGAAATTCATAAATGATTCAAATGGAAACATTGATTTTTATATTATTAATGAGGTATTGGATTTCAATGTTTTTTATTTTGGTAGAAACCCTATACTTGAAGAAAGGTGTTCAATGATTAATTAAGATGAGAATGGTTTTTTATATGGTATTACGATGGGAACTAATAATTTTATAGGATATAATTTCTTTTTTTATTAATGACTTCACTTGAACTAAGATCTAGGAATATAAATATATTTGGAACATGATTGGTTGAGAAATTTGGAGTGTGGTTCAATATCTATGGATTCTAAAAAATGTTTCTTTTCAATGTGAATAACATTAATTCCCTAAAAATATCTCACATTCTATGGTTGATGTAGTGAATAGTGACATTTAACTTATTTTTGGGATGTTCTCTTCATTTTTTCAAACTTAAGACTTTGAAATATATATATTTTATCTTGAAATGTATTTCATTATATTTTATTTTATATATCTTATTGATATTTTCGATTTTAAAGGAATTGTTTATTTACTATGAGATAGTAACCAATGTTTTTATACATGTTTAAGATTGTTTATATACCACTAAAGTGGTCTGAATATATGAGTAAAAATTATCCCCATGTGATGAAATTTCTATATTGAATATATCTCTTCTAAATGTTATTTTTGATAATTTATAAAAAACTAATTAGGTGAAAAACACATTAATCCAAAATAATTGAAAATATTAACTGATATCCAGGGTAGGCTTTGAAGTTTGGGATATTTTTTGAGAATTTTATATGATATTTTATTATAATAAAGTAATGTATAAACAAGAAATCACATCTTACTAGTGATTATAATTATATTTTTATTAAGAGAGTCCATTTAGAGGCCTTAAAATAAAGTTCTTTATATGTGTCAACTTTGGATTTCAACAAAAAAAATCATTTAATAGTTTACAATAAATGTTTCTTCCCCTATTTTTATGTTTTATCTTACCACTTTATTGACTAAATAGGATTTACACCAACCATTAAAAATGAGTCTTCTATAGATAGTTCCCCACTGCTTTTAATTTTCATGATTATTCAGTTGCATAGATTATAAATGATTTATTAGATATTATATTTTATACCCTTCATACTCATAACTTGGTTACATTGTGATTTAATATTTTGTGAAAAAATATTATATTGATTTTGTTATCATTTATTTTTATATAAGATACACTATATTTGCTAAAAATGATGAAAAGAAGGGTGTTATATAACTTTCACAAAAGTTATCTCTAGGAAATGCAAATCATTTAAAATTAATATGAACAATTTCATTTGAGGCTTTAGAAAATAGATATTTTTAGGTCCTAATAGGCTCCTTATTAAATTTAGTTTGTTCAAAATATTTTCTTTTTTGTTTGTGCTTCAATTTTTGGTTCTAATGATTAATTAATTTTTACTTATATGTACTTAAAGTATAATCTTCAATATTTTCAATATTTGTGATAAAAAATGTGCTCATACAAATATTTATGCAATTTAAGAGATTAATTATGGTCATTTTCCACATTAATTTTCATATTTTATTGAAGTGTAGTTGAAGATGAAAATTTTTATTATAAATTTGTGATCTATTTTATATTGTTGGTTTTTGAAAGAGAATTCTAGTCTATCTATATGGAATAGAATATAAACTATTTAGAATAAATTCAATGGAGGAAAGGATGTTATCATAGGGAATTATTTACCTAATTCATTCTTTTATTTATATATTATTTTCATGTTATGTTTCAATAAATTTCCAAACTTATTTGTTCATACTAACTTCTCATGTTTATTTTCTATATTTTTCATGAATAGTTGGAATTTTTTCAATCCTAACTAATATCTTATTGGTTCACTATAAAAAAATTCATATTGTTTGGCGAAATATTATTATATTTTTCTTTATTTTTATGAAATCTTATTTGTTGATATAATTTTAAATTTGAACATTATTGTGATTCTTATTCATTCTTCATGATATTATATATATATATATATATATACATACATACATACATAAATATATATATATATATATATATGTTTTTATCTTCAAATTTAAAATAAAAAACTCTCCACATTGGATAATTATTGAGGAAAATAGTGGGATTCATGTGTGGTATATGTAATTTTCTTATTGATGTATTGAAATATTTTTAATCGAGAACATATAAAATTTCATTGAATTTGTTTTGGAATTTATTTTTTTATGAATGAGAATATTTTATCAAATATGTAATTTTTTTACAAAAATGATGTCTCTTTGTAACTTTTATGGGGTTGAACATTTTAATTTTCTCCATAGTTAAAAAATCTATGTTATATTTTTTCTTTGAAAATATATTTCTTGGTGAAAATTTATTTTATGTTATTATTTTCTATTGAATTGGAAATTTTGAAAATGAATTAAACTTATAGATTCTTCTTTTTAATATTCTATAAGATTAACTACTAATTCATGGTTTAATAGTGTGTTTATTATAGTTTTAGAGTGTGTTTTATTGAATTTTATTTTTAAATATCATAAAACTTATCGTCTATCTTACATTAAGGTTTTACATAAATAATTCTCTTATATAACTAATTATTGGTTATTTATTGAGTTGTGTGTGTGTTCATCCATGAAGATTGAGATAAAATTTTATGTAACAATTGTAAGAAACTATGATGATTGATTCGTTCCGCTTATTAAATTAATATTAAATTGTTCTTTTCAAACCCACAACCAGATTTTTGGTAAATCTATAATAATGGGAGAGTAAAAATAAATTTATGGTAAGTGTGATTTCATGGAGATAAGAAAACATAAATTTCTTAACTGTTTGAATTAAATAATAATTTTGATATTATATTTTATGTTTGTTGTGTATTTTGAATTGATTTCTCAAGGACAAAAAATGCATTATGTGTGAGTGGATTTGATATATATGTGTTTTACGTGTCCACTATATCTAGTTTCATACCCATATTTTTACTATATTGTAAATTGAATATAATTATTAAATTAAAAATCTTTGATTATTCATATTGTAAATTTTATATATATTAAAACATGATAAGAAATAAAAAAATATACATAAAATTAATCATTATTATTAATTTAATTTTTTTAATATTCTATGAAATTAATTTTTAATTTATTATGTGACATTATATTTTCAAATAATTTATTTATAATATTTGTGTATGAAATAAATTTATATGATTTTTTAATGAATGATGTTTTATAGAAAATCATTATTTCTTTTGAAAATTATTTAATTTAAAAAAAAATATTTTTAATAGTATAAATAAAAATAATTTATGAAACATGAATTAGTAATGATTTTTAAATAAAATTCAATGATCTTATATTAAAACTATTAATAGATTTAAAATATATTTTATTCATATTTTAATGAAGAACATTATGAAGGATTTTTTTTCCTAAAATGTTAAAAAACATAAATTTATAATCAAGAGTTTTGTGTATGGCCTTAAATATTCTCACTTAGATATGTATGATTTGTCACATTATTATGAAATTATGGGATCAATAATTTCATCCAATAAGACTAATTCACATCATAAATTTTTCAAGAAACATATATGTAATATAGAATGTGTGCAGGGATATAAAATTTTACAGATAATGATGCGACCATGTAAGAATGATTAATGGAGTTATCATATGAATAAACAAGAGTGAAAATGTGTAACATAAGTTAATTTCACCTATATTTCCTGATATAATATTGGAATTCAGTTTTATCTATGGTATTTAAATGGACAATCAGTCCAATGACATAAATATATTTATCAATCAATGTAAAAACTATGCCCTGAAAACAATATAGACACCCCACCATAACAATTTCATCGTATCTTGCCCCCCCAAGAATTTCCAGTTTCCCCACTAACAAATGTTCCCCACTATGAGGCCCACCCACTTCCCCAAACAGGTCATTATACTAATAGAATTCCTTATAAAGAAAAAAATGAACTTTCTAGTGTTATTTTTACTAACTCTCACACACCCTGGGAAACATCCCAGAAGGTTACCCATCCCGATCACTATTATAGTCTAAGCACACATAACTGAGGAGTTCTTATTAGGTAGGAACTGGAAAATAATGGTTCAAAATATTGAAATGAGTTAGATCATTTAGACTTTTAAAACATTAACATTTTATGGTGTTATATACCCCCCCCCCCCATCTCTTTATGAACAAAATCGTCATTGTAGACCCTACATATCAACTCAAGTAAGGCCACCAAAATATGGTTGGGTTTCTTCTCTCATAACATCGTAACAATTGGTCCCTACTGACCTCATGTATACACCACATTAACATGGATATTTAGTCATGGACCAATATTTTACACTATTTTCCTTATAGACACATGGTCTCTGTAATGGGGTCCACCCATGTTCTTAAATGGTTCATTAGATTGATGATTGTCCCCATATGAAAAACATATATTCATTCCACTACGATTTATCCTCACTCCCACGCACCCAATTATTCTCCCCAGTAGGTCACTTATACTGATCACTTCTCTTAGTCAAGAACACTTAATCATGAAGTTCTAATATGGTAAGATTATGAAGATAAAGGTAAAACTTGTTGTCATTAGTCTTATCATTTTTCCACAATTATCACATATGTGAGGTTATTTTTAGGTATTTTTTATTTTAAGTCATACATATCACAATTTTCTCATAGATTTTTTTGTCAAAAGTGCTGGGATTTTTTTCTGGATAGAAGGAGGTGCAAGGTTGGTGCAAGGTTGGTGCATAGGTAATAGAAACCATACACCAGCCCAGTGCAAACTATGCACCCTTCACAGTGCACTGTTTAGGCTACACAATACTTCACTTGGGTGTGTGGACCTCCCTAAAATACCAAAAAATGGGGAAATTGGAATTTCTAAGGCCACATGGCTTAGAGAATAGCAATATTCCCCTCTAGGAGAATCATATGGCCTTTTTCCCTTTTAAAAACTATGTTGCGTGATTAGGAAACCATGTAGCCAAAATGTGCAGCATTCGAGATCATAAAAAAATATTGAAATTTCTAAAGTAACTCGCCAATATTATAAACCCAAATCACCCATTTATCACCCCATTAAAACTCTATAACCCTTTTATGCTTTCATATCCTCCACGCATCTCTTAGGATTCAATCTTATGGTGTTTTGTCTTGGGATCTTCAAGGAAATGTAATGTGAGCTTTTTTTCTCTTTTATTCTATAATATTGATGGTCACATCACCCTTTTATCTTTTTTTATTATTTTTTTTACAAGGGTTTTGACCGATGATGGAAACATTATCACTTATATGGGTTGAATATTGTTATTTTTTTGGTTTTTATTTTTTAATTAGTGTCTTTACTTTGTGAGGATTATGATTTCCAATCAGTTTCATGTGATTCCAAGTGGAACGATAAGTGGTTCCATGCCTTGATATTATTTTCTTATTTTATTATTATTTTTTTGGTTTTAAAATCAGTTTTACAATTTTTTGTGTGGTGAAAAAGGTTTTATCCATGGTTTTGGGTGTGATTTTAATATTTTATTGAAATTTTCCCTTTGTAATTGGTTTTTTTCATGTGTGGTATCAATTGTTAAAAAATTTTATTTTAAAAATTGGATTTCATTTGATATAGGTATTATAATAGTTAAAATGGGAACCTTAGGAATCTAGGTTCATAGACTATGTCTATTATGCTAGAGGAGTTTTTATAAATGAATATTGATATCCTTAATAGGATTATATTACAACAATAAAAAATCATTGATGATGGTGATTGGTTGGATCATGAAAGAGACTTAGGGTTGTGTCCAAGATTTTGTCACTAAGAGTATGGGTATCCTAGGACCATACTAAACCTATTTACATAGGAAATACTATTTTTCACATTCCATTCTATCCATTTAAGCTATTTTTCTTATTTAAATCACATTCATGTTAAATAATGTTTTCAGTTAAATTATAATCATCTTTATCTAAAAAAGTATTATTTTAATCTATCATTTAATGTAATTTCAATGAATCCTTTTAGTGGTATACTACAAGGAAAATTAATTCATACTATGAATACTCCCTTGGGTGTATGTAGGCCTTTATTTTTATGATTCTGGTAATGGAAAGGCCTTCCATGGAAGAGATGGTGGATCTATTATAGTTAAACCTTTTGGTATAGGTGTTGGTGGTTTTGGCATGAGGTCATTGACCCTCATGTTTCTTGTATTATAGTTTTTATTGTTGGCCCCTACCCATTTTGGTTATTTTTTATTTTGGATGTAAATGTTAAATTCATAACTCATGTTATGTTTTTTAGTTTTATATATTTTATTTTGGATTTTGGTTATGATATCAGGTAGTTTTTTTAATTTTTTGGTTAAATATTTCTTGGTATAAAAAATTTACAAAGGTGTTATACGATGCCTATGAACTAGTTGACATCTTGTGGGGATTTAGAATTCCCCTTGGTCCATTCCATGGGATTCTTTAGGTGTAATGTTGGATGGAAAACTGGGCATGTTTATGAAAAAATTGAATCAGAGTGAGGTTAGACCTTTATTTGGGTTATGGTAATTTAGAGAGTCTGGATATACATAAGATATGACTATAATATTTTTATGTTCTAGTTGTGAGTGGGGTTTCTAGCTAACAAACCTTTTGATAGCCCTTGGGTCACCATGGGATGTCTAGGATTCAGTTTGACTCTTCCTTTTGGTGGGATGTAGACTGGGTATGGAAACTAAGTGGGGGTGGAGTTGCAAGGTATGTTATTGTTCTTCACATGGTTCTATTTTCATTTATAGGGATATTCAATTTTTTACATTTGATTTAATTTATCTAGTAGTTAAATTGATGGTTTTACATGAATTTGATATATCATATAGAATTATGCATCCTCAGGGACCTCTCGTACAACCATGGTAAGAGGCCTAAGATAATTCTCCATCACAACATGATTACATATTACTAGAATATGTGATTCAGGTTTCCCATGAATTGGATCAGGGAGTGGGTCATATCCTTCTAAGTTTAAGGATATTTAACCATGTCCAGAAAAGGAAAAATCTATAGATTTCATCAAGAACAATCCTCATTCATCCCAGTTTAGTGTTGACCCCATGGAAGTTGAGTAATATATAAAGAGGTTAGAGATGATAATCAGGATTATTGATGCACTTGATGCAGTTAAGGTGAAAAGTTCTTTTTTTATGTTATAATTCCCAATTTGGAGGTGGAGAGACTCAGTGCTTTAGGATATGAAGAGTGAGAATACGTGTTGGAAATACATCAATGTTGTTTTCAAAGATAATTATTTCTATAGGGACTTTTCACTCTCTAATACCTAGGTTTTTTGGATCTCTATTAGGGGGATCTCACTCTGTGGAGTATGACAACCATTATGCTTAAATATTCCATTTTTCACTTAAGGTGATTTATAATGATTAGACAAAGGAAAATTTGTTTAAAATGGTATTATGACTAGATATATGATTCCATTTAATTAGATTCAAGATGAATACCTATGTTTATGCAATGGATTGGAACCTAATTGTGGAAATTGATCGGGCATGTTAGTTGGGATTTTTTGGGATGACACTACCTATGGATTGGGGTTGTGGTGGAACTTTTTACTATAAAAGGAAGCACAAAGAGAAAGAAAATAGTATGTGGTAGTTCTACCCACCCATCTCGTCCACCATAGTTTTCAACTACTGGTATTGGTCCATTTGTGTGCTACCTGTGGGGAAGGTTGGGGATTGTACAGTCAGTATGTCCAAATCCACTCATACCCTTCCATTAGTGTGGGTGATTGTGTCACATTCATAGGTTCTATAATTGTGGATTTCTGACTCATAGTCATATTGTTTCTGACTCATAGGTTCTCTAATTGTGGACACAGAGAATTACCATATCAATATAGTTAATCATTGGATATGGGTAATCATTCTATTGGATGAGGCGGCATGGTTGGATCCTATTCTAGCCAGAGTTAGATAAAGGAATATCCACAAGTCAGTAATCTACCTCATGAAACAGCATAGAAGAAGAACCTTTAAGATATAGACTAGGAACTAAAAGAATCATATGTAAGACCTACAAATATTTTATGTACTATTTTTATTTCTCCATTAATAGTCATATCCTTATTTGATATTATTTCTTCTAATTTATTTATTTCATCCCATATTGTGTAATTTATAAAATTTCCATCCAATAATATTCCATATGACATGGATTTTGTTACACCACTCAAAATGAAGATAGAACATCATTTCAGGTTCCCATAATCATCCCACACTCTTCCAGGTGTGTAATTGGACTAAAATGTCATGGTTTTTAAAATAGAACTATTTGAAGTGATTCGGGGCATGGATTGTATGGTTCATTTTAAGGCACACAAAGATTGTGATCATTAGTGAGTAAATACTGTGGCACCTGATAGGAGTAATAAGGTATTATATGGTAAATGGGATCCCTAATCTAGGTGATATAGACCTACTCTTCAAGAATTAAGCAACCCTGATATCAAGGTCTCTTCTCTCATACATGAGGATAATAGTAGAAGTGCTGGGAATGGGTTGCCTCTTGGGGTAGATGACATTCCAGAGGTGTTTCTAGATTTTTTTCTCATGTTCACACACCAAAAATGGATGTGGATTTCACCATCGACTAGGCTCTTGGAATAATACCTATATCTACTTCCTCATATCATATGTCCTACAATGAGTTGATAGAATTAATGATATTACTAAGTGATCTAGTATCCAAAGGATTCATTCATTAGATAATCTCGTCATGAGTCATCCCAGTGTTGTTTTATAATAAGGTTGATGGATCCCTCTAATTGTGAATTTATTTCCAACTTTTTAATATGGTAATAATAAAGAACAAATATACCTTATACCACATTGATAACCTATTTGAACAACTCAAGGGGGAATTATTTATTTCTGATATTGACATGCACTCCTGGTATCATCAAGTCAGGTTTAGAGAGGAAAAAATTCGATAGACTACCTTCTATAATTATTGTGGCTAACTTGAGTGTTTGGTATTTCCATTTAGGGTAAAAATTTCTCTATTGGTATTCATGGTTGTACTAAATCTGGTGTTTCATCAATACCTCGACTCATTTTTCATGGTGTTTGTGGAAGACATCTTGGTCTACTTTGGAATAGAGGAATATCATGGGATAAAATTTAGAAATGTGCTACTTACTCTTTGAGGTCAATGAATTTATTCTATTCTATCTATGTAAAATTTATGTATTGGGGAAATCATAATTATGGTCCATTTGATCACAAAAATTGGGGTTTTAGTTGACCCTAAGAAAATCAGAGTGGTGATTTTATGTGAGAAAATAATGAATGCCTTTGAAATTATTAGATTCCTTAGAATACAGTGGTATTATATGTGGGTTCTCAGGTATTTATTTTTTCATTCATTTCCTGTGACCATATTTACATGGAATGGGTTAATGTTTGATTGGATCCAAAAATGTCATCAGCCTCTGAACACCACCCATATTTTTATATTACCTGAATCTAGTAAGGGATATGTGGTCTAAAATGTTGGTTCTGTTATGGGTATTGTGTGTGTGTTGATATAAGGTGATCATGTGGTGTAATATGGATCTTTCTTGCTCTGATCATATGAAATAAATTATCCAACCCATGAACATGAAATGGAAGCAGTTATGAATGCTTTGAAAACATGTAATTATTATCTCTTGGGGGATAAATTGATTTTCTATTTAAACTAGAATATATTTTCTAGTATTTTATCTTAGATGGCCCTAAATATGATGTAATTCTGATGGTTTTTATACATCTAGTGGATTGACTTTAATATCTTATATACCCCATGTAAAGTTAATGTTATAGAAAATTTCCTAAGTAGGTAAGTGCCTATTTAAGATGTATAAGAGTATATGGATGAGTGTACCTTAATTAGAATTTTTTCTAAGATTCACCTAGGATTCAAGGAGTATAGTGAATTAATGTTTTTCACTAACATCCAATTCATTCCCTCTCTTATGGAGATGATTCAAAAAGATAATCCAAATGGTCAACTGTGTTAGAATTATATGTAGTTTCTAAATGGTGGGTAGGATCCCAATGATGGGTCATTATATCATGATGGAATTATTTATTTCAAGGTCCACCTAATGGTTCCACTATCTTTTCAGAAGGTGGTGATGTAGGATATACACTACTCTCAGTAGGTCATTAATCCAGGTTCCTAGATGATGATTTAGAACATGCGATTATAGTTTTAGTGGACAGGTATGAGGTGATACATAGATTACATTGTATAAATGTCATATAATTATCAATAGGTTAATTCCATGAATCATAGGCCATCATGTTTCCTCATTTATTACCCATTCATAATTGTATATGGGATGAGGTTTCCATGAAATTCATATTTTTTTCCACATACACCTTAGGGTATGAATTCAAATTGGGTGGTTACTAACTGTTTAACCAAGTCAACCCTTTTCATTCAAATAAATGAATAAAACATGGTACATGAGTAGGGACGGTTGCATATTTTGGAAATTTTGAGGCTTTGTGTTATTCCGTTAGCTATCATTTCTAATTGGGACCCCCATTTTACCTCTCAGTTCTGGAAGGCCTTTAAAATAAATGGTGTCCCATGTAAAACATATTATGGTATATCAGAGGCACTGGTCCTTGGAATTCTCAGTGGGTGACCAGGTGTTTCTAACAGTGAAATCATTCCTCTATCACCATTGAATTGGTAAGCTGGGAAAGATTACTCCATGGTATGTCAATCATTTTGAGATTGAAAAAATGAATTGGTGATATGGAATACATGTTAGATTTACCGATCAAGTTAGTGATTGTAAATAAAGTGTTCCATGTATCATAACTAAAGAATCATAATATTAACTAGTATCACATACTAAATTGATAATATTTGGAGTTGGAATCTGTCGTTTCTAAGTTCGAGTGTGGATTATGGATTCTCAAATGATAGTAAATTTGGGTGAAACCATACAGTTAGTTTAGATCCTTTTTTATCACATAAATTATGAGCATGAGACATGGGTGTGAAGTAATTCTATGTAGGAAAAATATGCTCATTAATTCTCTAATCAAAAAATGGTTTAACTTTTGAAGGGCGTAATGTTTTTAGGGTGGGTAGTCCTACCACATAAATGTTTTTATTTTGAGGTATTTTCTATTTTATTTTACAGTTTAAATTTATTACTTGGATTTCCATGGAGTTTTTGAGAAAATTGATGATTTTGTGATAATAAAAATGGGGGTCATAGTTGGTACACATTTAAGAGAAACCATATACCAACCTAGGGTAAACCATGAACTAAGGATAATGCAACCATCCAGACTGAATAACCAAGAAAATGGGTGTGGGGGATTTCTTAAAAACCGTGTGAATAAGAATGTGTCACTGTTGAGGACTAATGGAAAGGATTATGGGTGTGTACCCACACCATGTAAAATCATTTTTCCAATTTTCCCTTCGTAAATATGTTCCCCAAGGGAATATCATAAATTTTTTCAATTTCCTAAACTACACCTCTATGATTTTAACCCCAAATGACTCATTTCTTACCCTTTTCGAACATTAAAACCCTAGGCATACCTACCTCTCCTCATCTCCTCCCTTGCACTTAAATTTTAGTGTATTTTGTTTAGGAATCATCATGAAAACATCAAGTACACTTCTTCTCCACTTTCATCTCCCATCATCCTGGTATCTTCTCCCATATACCTTTTTTTTCACATCTCTAGAAAGGGATTGGACCTATTTTAGGTTAAATATCACTACATTTTTTTGAATCATGTTGGTTTTCTTGGTTTCTTTCTTCCTTAGGGTCTAATATTATCAAGACTTGTGGTTTATAATTATTTTTGGGTGATTACAATTATAAAGGTAGGTATTTTCATTACTTTACATTATTTAATGATTTTATTGTTCTTTATATGGTTTTAAAATTGGTTTTTTAAATGATGGTTGTGGTGTTAAAGGGGTTTTACATGGTTTTGAGTGTGAGTATCATGTTTGGTGATGATTTTTACTTTTTAAATTGTTTCTTGTCATGTTTGGTTTCAATTATTGGAATTGGAAATTCTATAAAAAGGGATTACATTTGATATAGGTACTAGAATAGAGAACATGGGAACATTGGGTGTCTTAGAGGGTATAAAATATATACTATATTAGGTGAGTTGGTAGGACCATGGCCATATCTCCCTAGAAGGATTACATCACAAATTTACCTAAACATTGATGATAGAAATTGGTTGGATCGAGAAAGAAACTGATAATTGAATCAAGGAATTGGTCATTGAGTGTGAAAGAATCCAAGGACCCCACTAAAACAAGTTATACAGTTATTAATATATTTTCATGACATATTATCCATTTCATCTTGTTTTTCATATTCACTCCCTCTTTTATGTTAAATCATATTTTTAAATATATTGTGTTCTTGTATTTATAATAAAACAAGCATGTTAATCTATAATTTAATTTCATTTTTTTAATAATTATGATGGAATCCTACATGGAATGTTATCTCATAACCTACATACAAACTAAAATGTATGTAAAACTTTTTTTCTGATTTAGGTATGGGTAAGGCCTTCTGTGGTGGTGATGGTATCTCTATAAGAAATTGGTTTCTTTTTTGTTAGGTGTTGGTGGCTTTGGCCTAAGTAAATTTACCCTCATGTTAATTGTAGGATTGATTCTCTATTTGGTCCCATACCATTTTTTATTATTTTTGTTTTTGGATGTAAATCTCAAATTCATAACTCATGTTTTAGATTTTTCCAAAGATATCTTGTGCTATGGATTTTGGATAGGATGTGATTTAATTATTATTCATTGATGGTAAATTATTTATTGTGATAAAATATTCCCTAAGGTCTTATTAGATTCTTAGGAAATAGATTCTAGCCCATGGTAATTGGGAACTCCCTTTGGGCCATGCTATAGGTCGGGTCGCGTGTTGAGGTGGATTGAAACCTGGGCCTGTTCAAGATTGACCACCCACACAAAACAATATTCCTGTAATTGAAAGAAGTTAAAAAAATATTATATTTCATATGAATGTGATTTTATATCTAAATAATAACCCAGTGAAACAATATACCATATTGGATCGATAACTAAAGATACCATATGATGATTTTTTTTAATGAAGAAGTATTGTTCAATAAGATACAAAATCAAAGGATGGACACTTGGGTGTTGATTCTGATGGAGATCTTATATTATTGAAGATACATTGATCCGAAATTGGGTCATGGATGATTCATGAAGATTGAATTTTACTAAATTGAAACAAAATTATATAACCATAGGTAAAGTGTTACGGATCCTAAAATTCAAGATAAATAATTATTCATTCTCTATCAAGTATGATGAGTGACACCTAATGTTGTTTTAGGTGGTTTGTGTCATAGATTTATTTTTATGCTTCAGTGGACATAAAAATATTTTTTAAAACATGTTTTCTTATAACTTCCTTTAATATTTTTTTTATGTGACAATTTAAAATTAATAGGTCATTAATATAGGATTACTGATGAGTAGGTTGTTATCTATGGAAGCAAATTTATGATGTAGAGTTTTTTATAGGATATTCATTATTAAGAAACATACTTTACTTAAATTTATATTACCTTAAAATTTATGTATATTCATTAAAACATATAATAAATCCATTATTGTACTGTATAAGTATAGTGTCTCTGGGAACTGGGAAACCTAAACAACTGGTTCAGAAAACATCTATATTGTCTCCCACCTATTTCTTCATAATTATACTCCTTTTTGAAATATCTTACTTAATACCCTTATTCATGAACCAGGAAAAGAGACATATGAAAGGGTGAGGTAAAATGATTAGTAAGGCTAAAAAAGATAAATATAAATCATATCATAACCCTAACACATACGAACATAACATTTGGAAGACTTATCATACATATAAAAGATCGCGAGATCATTTCATGGGATAAAAGTCAATAAGAATTAATGTACATAATCCAAAAAGTCAAAACATAAGACATTCTATTTTTTGGAATACACATAAGCATATAAAATAATTTCATATTAGTCAAGGATCATTTCCAAGACTATAAAATTGGACAAAGTCCATTACAGAATAGGTTTTACATGTCATTCCAGCCTTGTATTACTGAACTAGATTTACTTGTCATTCCAGTCATTTCTATATAATGAAATATAAATATTTACCCAATGCATTATAGGTAGATATAGGTCCCACCATTATCATAATGAAATCATTCTTACATGTTCCACAAAAACATAAACCATTCATCATAGCATAACCTAAGGAATAAAAAACAGGTTTCATAAACATCATTCCATCAAAATCCATATAAAATAATTAGATTTCCTAAAAATAATTCTATAATAAAAATAATAAAATCAATGTTATAATATGGAAATTAACATAAACCTTTGTCATCTTATATGTAGAATAATTTGGATAAAATACATGAAATTAATTATTGAGAAAATATTCTTTTTTCTTCAAAAATGTTTCTTTTTCTCAAAATTCCATGAAATTTTGAAAGAAAATAATTTAATTGAAAATAAAATTGAAATATTGTAAATTAATATTCATTTAAATAAGGTGTTATTAAATAATAAGAAACAATTCATGCCGTACAAGTTAAAAAACATTCTCCTCGTACTTTTGGTGGAAAGGTCAAAAAGCGCATCATATATACAACGAAAGAATGATTCCATCCAAACAATGTAGTAAAAGTAAAAAAATGGTAAAAATGACTTTAAAAATACATTGAATAATAGTAATCATTTAATGAAAACATTTTTACAAAACATGGACTTGGATGATAAATATACCCCTAGTAAATACTTATGTATAAACAATCTCATATAAAAATAAGATTGAAAAATTATCCCTTACCTTAGGACAGATATCCTTTTTATGTATCCAAACCTTATGTATAATTATTTAAATATTTTTATTGAGTTATTCTATAATCGTAATCATTTTTATGATATGATTATATTATCATCCATTTTTTAGTAACATTTCATTGTCACCTGTTATTCGGATATTAACTACTTTATGTTCTTATGCAAGTTTTGTTAGATAAGTCCATGGTCCACTTAGTTTATAATTATATAATTTATAGAATGAAACTAGAAACATATATATCATATTTATTCATTGAATTCATGTATATAATTTTGGTTTAATGAAGACCATGTAGAATTAATCGCATCGCATTTTTGAGACGGTAGGTTGTACGTACGCATGAGAGAGGATATTATTCACTTAATGGATAAATGGTGTGGAATTGGATGGTATATTAATTATAAATAATAATTATCATGTCATATTCATTATTTACATCCATTATACTTATAATTATACCCATCAAAATAATGTATTGTTGAATAACAAATTACACCATGTCATGAAGATGGTAAGTCATACGTATGCACGCATGGTGATATTATTATT
This sequence comes from Viscum album, assembly GCA_963277665.1. Taxonomy (NCBI): domain Eukaryota; kingdom Viridiplantae; phylum Streptophyta; class Magnoliopsida; order Santalales; family Viscaceae; genus Viscum; species Viscum album. The sequence goes on from OY728141.1 coordinate 1,554,313,968, forward strand.
TAAAGGATTGATAATATGAGGTGTAAGGTTTTACAATAATTATAAAAACATCTCATCGTGTATAATATATTCTATTTATTACATTAGTATGGAAACAAAATAATAAGTGGAAGTATAAGAAGAAAATAATTTTGAAAGAGGTGATAAAACAAATCCCTTTTTTTGAGTATATTCGTTTAATTTGCACAAAAGGTCTCCATAGGATGTTTATCTGCCCAAATTGTGGCCTCTGGGATTATTAGAGTGAATTTTGGAAAGGATATTGGCTCTGGTTGGCTGAGAAAAAGGGATTTAGAGGTGTGATTAAAAGAGAAGAAGATGTGTCCTTTTATAAGAGAGGGGAGGGGTATCTTTGAAAATACCAAAGCTATTAAATTAATGTAAATTAATTTTTAAATTAAACTGGCTCCAAAGTGGATTTTTTAGAAGAAAAGATAATTATGGTTCGATATCCTTTCAACTAATAAACTTGATATGTTTATTTCTTTTATATTGAACCTTGTAATTTTTATTTATCCTTATTTAATCTATTTAATTTTAATTGTGGTAATAACATTCTAAATATTTAATGGATATAAATATTTACATATATGTTTTAAATTTATCATAAATGGATATTTAATGAACTTTTATACCTTATAATTATCACTTTGTAATTTTTAAATATTTTAATTATGTTTAAACAATTTAATAAATTGTTATTTTTATAAAATATCAATATTGTAAATTTTGACACTATTCATTTCATTGAATTTAAATAAAATCCACACAGAATATAACTTCAAAAAAATCATTGAATATAATACATAAATTTCATAATAATCTATAAAATTAATGGGGAATCTTAATTAATTCATGTATTATTTATTTTAATATTTTTAAAATCATTTATTTGATATTTCTATTAATAAAATTATTTCTCCATCACTATTGTTTCATCCTTAATGGTAATTATTTAAGTTGTAAAAATTATAAATAAACTTCTATGATGTATTTAATAATATTATTTTTCCATAGAATACCTATAGATTATGTTATCTCCTGATTATCCCTATATTATAATTAATATACTTATATAAATACAGAGTTTGAGATTTTGTCACATTCAGTGATTTTAATAATATTATTGTCATATTCCTGGGAATATGGAAATTAAATTATTAAATTTAAAAAAATAGATAATTAGGGTCTAATTTAATCATAAAATAGGATTTTTATAAGTTTCAAGGTAATTTTATAATATTATTTTTACCTTTAATTACTAGATTTACCCTTAATCGTGGTAATAATAAAAATAATAATGTTATTGTTCCTAATTTCCAAAAAAGTAACCTATTAAAATAATTTAGACCCAATTATTCCAAATATGGAATCCTTTTTTCAAAATTTTAAACACAAAATATCCATTAGTTATATTAAAATTAATATTGTCTTCAGAAAGAGAAATGAGTTTTAAAAGCAAAAACATTGCAAAAGATTAAAATGTTTTTACATTTGGACTCAATATAAAATTAATAATAATTACATAAATTATATTGAATGATAAAAATATATTATATTTATACTTTAAATACATTAAATATTATAATTTAAACATTTAAATTATTTTGATGAAAAAATTTGTTTTTAAATAAAATTTAGTGTGATTTTACTATTAATCGAAACCTGAAAGTTGTTAGAAAAATACCAGAAATTCATTCAAAGTAAAATTTTATATCCCACTTTAAAATAACATGTTTATTTTTTCATATAAAAATTATTAATGTTTCAAAATATTAATTTAAAATAGGTTCACTATTCAAAGGCGTAAAATTACCCTATTGAAAAATATAGTTTTTTATACATCAAATAGAGTGTGTTCATACCCTATGACTAAAATATCCATTGAATGGATATAAAAAATATTTCATTAAGTATATAAAATATATATATCTCATAAATTTTATTACCAATATTAATTAACACAAAAATACAAATATCTTATTGATTTTTATTTTTCATAAATAATTAATAGTCAATGAATTCACAATGCAATTTCATAAATTAGATATACTAATTCCCATGAACCTAATGGATAGGATATAACTATAATATTATACTAAGGGTATCTCATGGATTTTTTAAACTCATGATTGCATTCACTGAAATCTACTAAAGAATTAAATTTATTTAATGAAAATATTTTATAAAAACATCCTGGTGTTACATTCTACCCCCCTTAAACTGAATTTTTTCCTCAAAATTCATCACTTGAAAACAAACAAATGAGTATAACCCTCCATCTTCATATCCCCAAGTACTAACATAGATTCTAAAAATTGGTGTTTCCACCATAAAACTTTAACCAAATGAGTGGTCTTGTTTCATAAAACTTTTTCTCTATGATCAAGAATCTATATCAGTTGTTCATCATATGAAATAACTTTCTCCAATGGTATGAATTCTGAGTTTAGTACATGTGAAGAATCACTTGTGTAATTTTTCAATAGTGAAATATGGAACACATCATTAACATGATATAGATTTGGTGCAAGCTCCAATTATTAAGCTACATTCCCAACATGATCTAAAACTTCAAAAGAAGAGATATACCTAGGGTTATGCTTACCTTATTTCCATATCTCATTACACTCTTCTAAAAAGATATTTGTATAATCCCCATGTCACCCACTTCAAAATCTAGGTCACTTATTCAGTTTTCATCATAATGTTTTCTCTAATTTGAGTTGATCTTATGTTTTTTTGAATAGATCTGACCTTTTCTTCTATTTCATCAACATGATAAGGTCCTAATAGCTTTATTTCTCTAACTTCATTCCAGAAAGATGGAGTTCTACACTTCATTCCTGAGAGGGATTCATAGGGATCCATATGAATACTGGAGTGAAATATATTGTTTTATGAAAATTTCACCAAATGTAGTTGTTGATCCCAACCAACTTTGAAATATATAGATAAAGCTCTGAACATGTCTTCTAGAGTTTGAATTGTCCTCTCAGACTGACGGTCTATTTGGGGATGATAAGTAGTGCTGAAACTTAACTCTGTATCCATAGAAAACTAAATACTTCTCCACAAAGTCATGGTAAACCTCGGATCCTGATCAGATATAATGGAAATGGTACTCTATGAAATCTTACCACTTCCTTTACAAATATCACGGAATGATGATAAAGATAGAAATCTTATCTAATAGCAATGAATTTTTCCTAATACATAAGGTAACCAACTATAACCTAGATAGCATTACTGCCTTTGGATGTTTTGGTAAGTCCAATGAAAAAGTCCATAGTTATGTTTCTCATTTCCATTCTCATATGGGTAATGATTATAACATCCCCTTAGACTTCTGTCTCTTGGCCTTAACTTGTTGATAGGCTGAGAATCAAGATACATATTCAGTAACATCTCTTTTCATTCCATCCAACTCGAAATACTCTTTTAGGTCGTTATACATCCTTGTGCATTAAGGGTGAATAGAGAATGAAGAACTATGAGAATCATCCAATAGCTCCTTCTTTAATTCTAGTATGGAAGAATGTAAACCTGATTCCTAAACCTAATTATTTCATCACAACCAAGGTTTAATTCAAGAACATTTATCACCTTATTTTTTATCTCTACATCTTTATTCTTTTCCTCCTTAATCATCACTTTTATAAATGTTTGAACATTAATTTGGGAAAGATAATATTTCTCCCTTTCCTTTAAAATTTCAAGATCCTTCCTTTGCAAATTCATAATTTTTTTATCTTTTTTCATCCCCATCATGGATAGGCTAGCATGGTCTTTTCGACTCAAAGAATCTTTCACATTAATGAAAATATTATAGCAGGTAACTCCAAATCATGAGTTGGGTATTTTTGACCATGGATTTTCAACTACCATGAGGCATAATCTATAACCATATCATTTTTCATGAGAACACATCCCAACCCCGTCTTGGTTTCATCACTGCAGATCACAAACCTTTCTCTCCTGAAAGGCATTGTGAGCAGAGGTGCACTAGATAAACTTATTTTTAGCTAATTGAAATTCTTATCTCATTCCTCTGTCTATATGAACATAACTGCTATCTGATTCAACTTGGTGAATGGATTAGATAATCATGAAAAATCTTTCTCAGAACCTTGATAATATCTAGCCAAAACAAGAAAACATCATATCTCATTTTATATTTTTGGTCTCAACCAACTTTCAACAGCTTCAATTTTTTATGGGTCTATATATATTACTTCTCTTGAGATTATGTGACCAAAAAATGAATCTTTTTGAAGACAAAATTCACACTTTGAAAACTTTCATAAAGATTCTTATTTCTCTGGGTCTTCAGAACAATTATAAAGTGGTCATCATGTTCTTATATTCTCTTCAAATAGAAAACAATATCATCTATAAAGACTACCAAAAACTGATCAAGATAATCTATAAAGACTATATTCATTAGATCGATGAAGATATCAAGGGAATTAGTAAGACCAAAAGGCATCACTATAAATTCATAATTTCCATACCTTGTATGTAATGTCATCTTTGGTATATCTTCCTTCTTGAACATTAATTGATGATATCCGGAAGGAAGATCAATCATGGAAAAGTATTGAGCTATGCATAGTTAGTAGACATAAATGCAGGGAAGAGGATATTTTTTCTTGATAGTTATCTTTTTATGTTACAAATAATAAATGCAGAGTCTCATTGATCCATATTTCATCATAACAAAAAAAGGTTCTCCCCAAGGTGACACACTATGACCTATGAATCACTTATCAGGATTCTCTTTAAGTTGCTTCTTGAATTCTTGCAACTCAATCGGGGCCATTTTATAAGGTTTCTATGAAATAGGCATAACACCCAGTATGAGTTATATTGAAAACTCAAATTCATCATTTGGTGGAAGACCTAGAAATTCCATTAGAAATACATTATCCAACACTCTTATAATGGGTGTATTCTTAATCATGAGTTTCCCCCACAACATTTTGAGATAAATAACCGTCATTTATAGGAATCAGGACCCATAAGATGGAAGAAATTTCTACCGAATGTTAATATTCAACATTGCATTGATAGATGATCATGGATTCATCTAGAATATTAAATGTGACTTAACTTATAGGGGAATTAATATGATATCCATATATAGAAATCAAATATATTCCAAGAATCATATCAAATTCCACTATAGGAAGGATTACAAGATTTTTAGGAAGCACTTTCCCACAAACTTCAACCGGAGAAGAATTATAGACTTTTGATGTGACCATTGTGCCATTAGGAGTTCTCACAGCTAACTCAACATATAATTGTGTAGGTAATATTCTGATACTCTTAGAAACTTATTCAAAAGAATGTGTGGGTGGATCGGGAATCAAATAAAACATTTTCTACTTTAGATTGGATGGTAAGTGTACCTTTCACCACTTCATTATCAAACTCCAGATCACCGATAGTGATTGCATGTGACTTTCATTTTTCATTGTCCTTTAAAGTTTTCTATCAATGATAATCATAAATAACCCTTGTATTGGGAATTTATTGGCATAATTACCCATACCTTAAACTTGTATAATTTAAGTGTAATAGGTGATTTCTTTGTAGCCTTTTTTCTGTCAGCATCATTATATATCTTTTTTCCATCCCTTCGGCATTAAATTGGATGATGACCTTTTTTTCCACACTTAAGATATTTAATAGTTCCTTTAAGAAAACTTCCTACATGTTTCTTTCCACACTTTTAGAATAAGGAAAAACTCATCTTCCTTTCAGTGTGGTCTTTAGATTTTTTTTTTGAATTCCATTTTTCTCTTTTTATCAAATCCACAGAACTATTGGGATACTCAAATCTCCACAGCAACCTTAAGATCGCATTGAACGAATTTATCATATTTATTAAAGTCCCTTATGAAAAATTCCCTTCAGAGACTTGGTTTTAATCCACTAAAGAATCGATCAATTTTACTCCCATGTTTAATAATAACTCCTGATCAATTGTACCATAAAATTCTTATAAAATTGGATTATTATGTACTAATTGATTCATAATCCATTTTCTTATGTTTAAGGAACTCCTCCATATTTATTCAAAGAGTAATAGGAATTTAAATATTGAAAAATATGTTCTTGAACTTGCCCCATTCCATGGAGTCAATTTCAACTCTTTACCTCGTATTCTTGATAAGATTCCACCATTGATTAGATTCACATTCCAAATAATAGACTGCTAAGATGAGTTTATCATTTCCAGAAACTTGTATAACTAAAAATATCTTTTGAGTGGTACTGATCCATTGTTCAACCACTAATGGATCATAATACCCACTGAAATAAGGTGGATGCTACCTCATGAAGAACTCAATAGAATGTTTCTCCTTCCTTTGCTTGTTTGGAACCCATGTATGATTCAAATCTTGGGAATGTTGTGTGGGAATAGCTACAATATTTTCATTCCTACTCCCATAACATTTGGATTCTCAAGAGGAAAATCATTACATTTACTATTGTATTCAACATTAACATGGTTTCATAGTGTTTTAAACATTTACTAAAACCAAGAAGCATAGTGCGAGCAACACTAATCATAATGGGAAAACCACATGATCCAGAATAAAATTTCAATTTTTGACACATTAGTTTTTATCCTAGGTTATTCATGGTCATTTATAAAACACTAATATTGTAACCTATACTTAGACATATCCTTAGGGTTCTTAATAATTCTTTCTCATCGTTGTTACCAAAGGTAATCTATACCTTTCCTATGATAGCAACTATAACAAACCATGATTTACACACATTGATATTTCCTAAAAATTGAAGTATATTCATTAAAAAATATAATAAATCTATGGTAGGACCATATTGGTATAGTGTCTTTAGAAATAGTAAAAAATAAACAATTGTTTCATAGAACATCTATGTTGTCTCCCACTTATTTCATCATAACTAGACTTCTTTTTGACATATCTTACTTAATACCCTTATTCATGACCTTGGGAAAAGAAACATATGAAAGGGTGATCTCAAATTCTTAGTAAGGGTAAAAAATGTAAATATCAATCATATCATAATAATAAGACATAATAACATAACATTTGGAAGTCTTATACTATATATGAAGGATCGTGATATCATGTCATAAGATAAAGATTCATAAGATTTAATGGACATAATCCCAAAAGTAAAAACATAAGGCATGAAGTTTTTTGAAATAAACATAAATATAGAAAATCATTTCATATTAGTAAAGTCTCATTGACATGACCATCATAGCAGACAAAGTCCATTATAGAACTGGGTTTACTATTCATTCTGGCTATGTATTACTGAACCAGATTTACTTGTTGTTTCAGTCATTTTTATATCATGAGATATAAATAGTTACCCAATGAATTTTAAGGAGATTTAGGTCCCACCCATCTCATAATGAAAACATTCTTACATGTCCCACAAAAACATAAACCATTCATCATATCATAACCCAAAGAACAAAAAGCGGGTTTCTTAAACATCTTTCCATCAAAATACAAATAATATAAATGTATTTCATAAAAAGAATTCCATAATAAACATAATAAAATCAAAGTAATAATATTTATAGGAACATATATATATGTCATCTTAGATGGAATTTTTTTATGATAAAATTCTAGAAATTAATTCTTGAGGAAAATATCTTTCTTCTTCATTTTTTTATTTTCTCAAATTTCTGCACAATTTTAAAAGAAAGTAATTTAATTGAAAATACACATGAAATATTTTAAATTATGCTTCATTGAAATAATTTTTTATGAAATATTAGGAATCCATTAATTCCGTATAAGTTAAGAAAAACATTCTCCATATACTTTTTCCGAAAAAGTAGAAAAGTACCTCATATTGTAAATGAAATAATGATTCCTTCCAAACCATGTATTAAAACTAAAAAATATGTAAACATGACTTTAAACATACATAGAATAATTTTAAACATTTTATGAACACATTTTTATAAAACATGGACATGGATGATAAATATACCCCCAGTAAATAATTACTTATAAACAATCTCGAATAAAAATGAGATTGAAAAATTATCCCTTACCATAGGTCTGATATACCCAAGAAGATCAGGAGACAGGCTATCCTTCTCCCAATAAAATTAATTAAAAAGTAAATAGTATAGAGAGTGTTTAGTAAGACGGTCTAAAGAGGCGAGTATAATACTCACCACGATAATCAGCTTGAATAGGCTATTACAAAACGCAGGTGATATGAAAGACCAACACGAGCTCACCTCTTGAATTTCCCTTTTGGAAAGAGCATCCGCAACATGATTAGCCTCACGGTAGACGTGAAGAACTTCAAGGGAAATCGTGTCTACAAGCCGTAGGAAATCAACCCAAGCAGGTAACATCTTCCAAGGCACGTTCCTTGATCGTTCTCTAAGGATCTGAACTGCAATAGATGAATCCGACTCAAGCCATAAGTCATGCCATCCGTATTGGACAGCATATCTAATAGCCTTTATCATAGCCCAGAGCTCCACCTCAATTGCAAATCCATTTCCAATGAAATGGAAAAAGCATCCTTTGACAAAGCCTCTATGATTACGGAAGACTCCACCACATCCGGAGGGACCAGGCGCCCCAGCAGCCGCTCCATCAACATTAACCATCAGCCATCGAGAAATGGGTGGAATCCATCTAATATATTTCATCATCAACGGTTTCATTGCCCTGCCAGTAACACCAAGAGACCTCAACAGCACAAGATCAGATACATCATTATTCATTGTTCCAGTGTGAATCCTAGAAGCATTGTGAACCGCACGATGAATGGCCATTACACCATCATGAATAGAGGGTTTTATATTTTTGAACATCAAGGAATTTCTTGCCTTCCATAAAAATTAAATCAAGCATGTCGAGGCTGCCAGTAATAGTCCCTGAACCTGCTCACTGCACTTGGTTTGGAAAATGGATTGTAGAAGCTCCCCAACCGAAGCAGAACTAAGACATCAGTTGAAGATTCCATGGATGTAATTCCACAACCTGCATGAAAAGTTACAAGAGACAAGGATATGGGAGGCTGTTTCGTCCGCCTCCAAACAGAAAACACAAACTGCTGCAAGCTGGAGACTAGTTCGCTGTAACATGGCCTGCAGCGGGAGTTTTCCCTTCCATATCCTCCAAATCAGCACCGAAGCTACTGGAGGAATGAAGGTTCTTCTAAACCCTTTCATATTTATTCATTCCATTCATGTATATAATCATGGTTTAATAAAGATCGGGTTGATTGAATCATATCACATCATGGAGATGGTAGGTCGTACATACACACGAGCAACAATATCATTCACTTAATGGTTAAATGGTATGGAATTGGATGGTATATTAATTATATAGAATAATTATCATGTTATATTCATTATTTATATCCAATATATTCATAATTATAAACATCCAAATAATTTATTATTGAATAACAAATTACACCACAGTGTGGATATGGTAAACCGTACATACACACGTATGGTGATATTTTTATTCGTAAGATGGTTAAAAGTAGGTATAAGGTTATCCCATAATTATAATAACATCTCAGAATGTATAAAAATCTGGATTTATTAATTTATTATAGAAACAACATAAGAAGAGGAAGTATATGAAAAAATGAATTTTAAAAGAGGTGATAAAATAATTACATTTTTTTGAGTATCTCCTTTTGATTTTCATAAAAGGTCTCTTTAGGATCAATTTTTTCTAAAAGTGTGGCCTATAAGATGAAATGAAGGAATTTGAGATAGTAAATGGGTAGGGGTGGATGATCAAAAGGTACTTATAGGTGTGATTATAAGAGAAGGATAGGATCCCTTTTATAAGAAAGGGGAGGGGCACCTTAGGAATTACCAAAACTATTAAATTAATATAAATTAATTTTTAAATTAAAATGGATCCAAAGTGGATTATTTATAAAATAATATGAGTATGGGTCTAAATAATCTCATCCAATAAACATTATAAATGTTTCTCATTTATTTTAAACATTATAATTTTGATTTATCTTTGTTTAATCTATTTAATTTTAATTGTGGTAATAACATTCTAAATATCTAATGGTTATAAATATATACTTATATGGTGTTAATTGATAATAAATGACTATTTTATTTCAATTTTGACCTTATAACTATAATTTTGTTATTTTTAAATATTTTTATGATCTTTAAATAATTTAATAAAATTTTATTTTTATAAAATATCAATAGTGTAAATTTTGACACTATTCATTTCGTTGATTTTAAATAATATCCAAAAGAAGATAAATTTGAACCAAATCATTGAATATAATCCAAAAATTTCATAATAATATAGAAAATTCGTGGATAAACTTAATTGATTCATATTATATGTCTTCTAATATTTTTAAAATCATTTATTTGATATTTCTATTAACACAATAATTTCTATGCACTATTGTGTCATCCTTAATGGTAATTATTGTATTTCAAAATAATATAAATAAATTAATATGATGTGGATAATTATATTATATTTCTAGAGCCTAACTATAGTTAATGTTATCTACTTCTTATCCCTATATTGGAATTAATATACTTATTTAAAAATAGAGTGTGACATTTTGTCACATTCATTGATTTTTATAATATTAATGTCATATTCATGGGAAAGTGCATGTTAAGTGATTCTATTTCAAACCATAGTTAATAAGGGTTTAATTTAATCATAAAATAGTATATTTATAGGTGTAAAGGTAATTTTATAATATTATTTTTACATTTAATTACCAGATATACCCTTAACTGTAGCAAGTAAAATATTACTAAAGTTACTATTCATAATGTCCAAAAAAATAACATTAACCTATTAACATAATTTAGACCCACTAATTAAAAATATGGAATCCATTTTTTAAAATTTTAAACATAGAAGTTTCAGTAATTAAATTAAAATTAATTATGTTGTCAGAAAGAGAGAATGGGTTTTAAAATAAAAAATATTGTAAAAGATTGAAATGTTTTTACATCTGGATTCAATGTAAAATTAATAGTAAGGATATAAATTATATTTAACGATAAAAATATATTCTATTTAAACATTAAATACTTCAATATTATAATTTAACCACATAAATTAAATTTAATAAAACTGTTGTTTTCACATAAAATTTAATGTATTTTTACTATTCAACAAAACCTGAAAGTTATCAGAAAAATATCATAAATTCATACAAATTAATTTTTTTATATTCTAATTCAAAATGACATGTTTATTTTTTCATATAAAAATTATCAATTTTCAAAATCATAATTTAAAAGGGTTTCTCCATTCAATGGCGTAAAATTGCCCTTTAAAAAATATAGGTTTTTATACATCAAATATGGTTTATTCATACCCTATGACAAAAATATCCATTGGATGAAGATAAAAAATATTTTATTAAGTATATAATATATATATAGATATATCTAATTAATTTCATTACTAATATTAATTCACTAATAAATAAAAATATCTAATTGATTTATATTTTTCATAAATATTTTATATCCAATGAATTCACAATGAATTTTCATAATTTAGTTATACTTATTTTCACTAACCTAAAGAATAAGCTATAATATTAATTTTATACTAAGGTCATATCATAGTTTGTTGAAACTCACGAATCCATGCAATGTAAGCTACTAAATAATTAAAATTATTTAAAGAAAATATTTCCTAAAAATATCCGGGTGTTACATTCTACCCCCATTAAAGTGAATTTCTCCTTCAAAATTAATCCCTTAGAAGTAAATAGATGAGGATACCTCTCCCTATTCATAACCTCAAGTTCCCATGTATCTTCTTTAAATTGGTGTTTCCTCCATAAAAAATTAACCAAGCGAGTGGTCTTGTTTCGTAGAACTTTTTCTATGTGATCTAGAATCTCTATCGGTTGTTCCTCATAAGATAGATCTTGTTGTAGTGGTGAGAATTCTAAGTTTAGTATATGTGAAGGATCAGGTATGTACTTTCCTAGTAGAGATACACAGAACAAATCATGAACTTGATAGAGATTCAGTGGATGTTCCAATTTGTAAGATACCCTACCAACAGGATACATAATTTCAAAAGGACCAATATACCTAGTGCTCAACTTTCCCTTCTTTACAAATATCCTTAATCTCTTCCAGGGAGATATTCATAGAAACACCTTATCAACCACTTCATACTCTAGGTTTTTTTTGGTTCTCAGCATAACGTTTCTCTCGAATTTGATCTACTTTTATGTGTTATTAAATATATCTTACCTTTTTTATCATTTCATCAACAAGATCAGGTCCTAATCACTTTCATTCCCCACCTTCATCCTAGCAAGCTAGTGTCCTGCACTTCATTCCATAGAGGGCTTCATATGGAGCCATCTGAATACTAGAGTGAAAGCTACTGTGGTTTTAAGATTCCACAAAAGGTAGGTATTGATCCTAAACACCATTGAAATCTATAGAGAAATCTATCAACAATTCTTCCAGAGTTTAAAATTTTTCTCTCAGACCGACATTATGTCTGGGGATGATTAGCAATGTTGAAACTTAACTTTGTATACAGAGCATACTGAAGACTTTCCCAAAACTTCAAGGTAAACCTCAAATCCCGATAATATATAATGGAAAGTGGTACTCCATGAAATCTTTCCTCTTCCTTCACTTGTATCCTGGAAAGCTGATAAAGTGAGAAATCCTCTCTAATATCAATGAAGTGTGATGAGTTCATAATGCGATCTACTATAACCCAAATAGAATTATCGCTTTTGGATTTTTTGGGAAGTCTAATGACAAATTCAATAGTGTTGTTTTCCCATTTCCATTTCAGTATGAGTTATGGTTGTAACAACCCCTTAGACTTCTGCCTCTCAACCTTAACTGGATGAAAAAACAAGCATCGAGAGACATTTTTGACAAAATATCTTTTCATTCCATTCCAATAGAAATAATATTTTAGGTCCCTATACATCTTTGTGATTCCAGGGTGAATAGAGAGTGAATAAATATTAGCCCCATCCAATAGCTCCTTCTTTAATTCTAGAATGTCAGGAATAAAAATTCAATTCTTGAACATTATTATTTCATCAAAATCAATGTTTATTTCTAGAGAATTTCTGACCTTCTTTTGTAGATCTACATCTTTATTTTGCACCTCCTTGATCTTTACTTGTATAGATGGTTGACCATTTAATTGGGAAGGAAAATATTTCTCCCCATCCTTTAAAATTTCAAGATCCATCCTATAAAAATCCATAAATATTGGATCTTTTGTGATCCTCATTGTGGATAGGATAGCATGGTCTTGTTGACTTAAACCATCTTCCACCTTGTTCATAATCACAGGGTTATAATTTATTGTGTAGTTATAATATTTAATCAAATACATCCTTCTTCTTTGGATCATATTCGGCTCCCATTGTGTGAAAATATACATTAAATGTTTATGATCAGTATAAATACCACACCTTTCACTATAACAATAATACCTTCATATATTTAATGCTAATGATTACTACATCTTACTCCAAATCATGTGTTGGGTAATTTTTCTCATGGATTTTTAACTTACATGAGTAATAATCTATAAACATATGATTTTTCATGAGAACACATCCCAACACCTTCTTGGATGCATCACTATATATCACAAACCATTCTCTACTACAAGGAAGTGTGACAACAGGTGAACTGGCTAACCTTCTTTTGAGATATTTGAAATTACCTTCACATTCCTCCATCCATATGAACTTAACTCCTTTACTAGTCAACATGGTGAGTGGATTAGATATTCATGAAAAGTATTTTAGAAAATTTTGATAATATCCTTCCAAACCAAGAAAACCTCAGATCCAAATTGCCATTTTTAGTCTTGACCAACTTTAAACAACTTCTATTTTTGATAGATCCAAAGATATCCCAACTCTAGAGATTATGTGACCCAAAAATGAAACCTTATGAATCATAAATTCACACTTGGTAAATTTTTAATCATGCTTATCCTTTCTTAGGTTATTCAGTACAATTCTAAATTAATCTTTGTGTTCTTCATTTATCTTCAAATATACAAGAATAGCATCTATAAAGTCTACCACAAACTGATAAATATAGTATATAAAGACTCTATTCACTAGATCCATAAAGATAGTGGGGGAATTAGTAATACCAAAAGGCATCACTATAAATTCATAGTGTCCATTTCTTGTATAGAATTCTGTCTTTTTTATATCCTCCATCTTGAACCTTAATTGATGATATCCTAAATAAAGATCAATCATGGAAAAGTATTAATCTTCATATAGTTGTTTGAATAAGTCATCAATGCAGGGAAGAGGATATTTTATCTTGGTAGTGATCTTTTTTATTTTCTTGACAATCAATAAAGAGTCTCATTCATCCATATTTACTCTTAACAAATTGAAAATGTTCTCCCCAAGGTGACACATAAGGGTGTATGAATCCATTACCAAGGTTCTCTGGGAGTTTCTTATTCAATTCTTGCAACTCAATTATGCCATTCAATATGGTGTCCCTAAAAAAGGAATTGCATCCCATATGAGTTATATTGAAAACTCAACTTAATTATTTGGTGTGAGTCCTATAAATTCATTTGGAAATACATCATCAAACTCCCATACAATGGGTTTTGTCTTAATAGTGATTTTATCCCCAACCATTTCATATAAATAAACTTCATTAATAGGAATCAATACCCATAAGATGGAAGAAATTTCTACTAGATGGTTATGTGAATACTTTCATAAATATATGATCATAGATTGATCTGAAATATGAAATTTTATTTCACTTCCTTGTAAATTGATATGATATCCATATAGAGAAATCCAATCCATGCCAAGAATCACAAAAAATTACACTATAATAAGGATCAAAAGATTTAAAGGATGCACTTTCCCACAAACATAAACTGAAGAATAATTATGAAACATTGATGTGATCGTTGTTACATTAAGATTTGTTATAGCTAACTCTACATCTAATTGTTTGGGTAATATGGAAATACCATTAGAAAATTCATTAGAAATAAAATATTGGGTGGATCAAGAATCAAATAATACATTTTCTACTTTATAGTGGATGGTAATTGTACCTTTCACCACTTTATTATCATACTCCACATTGCCGATAGTAATTATAGGTTACTTTCCTTTTTCTTTGGATTTAAGATTTTTCTAACAATGATCATCATAAATAACACTTGGATTAGGGCATTAATTTTCATAATTCCTCATTTCCTTGTGCTTGTGTCATTGAAGTGTAGGAGGTTCATTATGTGTAATGATCGCGTTGTCATGACACATCAAATTGATTATATTTTTAAGGTTGATTTATAGTCTAGGGAATACCCTAGGTCGTCTCTTAAAGGGCGTTGGTAGGTTTAGAGTGTGTGTTTTTAAAAAAAATGACTAAGAGAGGGGGTGGTTTTGAAAAGAGTTTAAAACAATGACTTAGTTGAAATAGCTTAAAAATTGAGTGACCTAGTGGATTTTGAAAAATATGAGATAAAAGGGTCGATGTGATTTCACTACACAGATATCAAGTTCATTGTTTGTGTAGATTCATCTTAGGTTTAGAGTAATTCTTTGGTTGGATTTAATTGGAATCCCGATTAATTTTTAAGCTTTTATTTCAATGCTTTAAGGACCAAACCTTGACGTAACAATAGTATTGTCAAGGTCCAGTACTTATGCATGGAATAATAGCTTCCAATAAAAATTGAAATCTCAATAAGGTGGGTATGAAAATGATTCTTGTGATGTCCAATCAGAACAACACAAGTCACGCACTCAAAACCTCACACTGATCGGTTAGAAATTAAGAGAATAACACTCACATGCATCAAATCAAGCATTCAAACCTGAAATAAAATAAGATACATAGAATGAAATGTTTAAACACACAAATTACTCCGAACCAGTAGCTAGTTTATGCATCAGAACTCCCTTGACATGTGTGTAGCTCCCTCACAATGAACACCCAACTTTTAGCTCGACATCGGGAGGGGGGGAAGCTCGGGTGGAACTCCTTCTTCATCCTTGATTCCCCTATGAGGATAGGGGCCTCCAGAACCTCCAAGGTGATTAGGAGACTCCTCTAGGACTCCAAATTTGAAGCACTTCACTCCTTGGCCGAACTTGCAAATGAGGTTCCCTTGGTTCCCTTTTATAGGAAAATTGGAAGGTGGTTTTAGGCACACAAATTACATCAATCCACTTTCACGATGCATTTTGGCCTTCAGACAGTCTTATCTCGCTTTGGAGAAAATAGAAAAGTTGTATCCCTACATCTTTACTGTCTCCACCGAAAGTTTTGAACCATTTGGACAAATAAATCTCAAGATATTGATAAAATACAGAACACGGCATTTGACTTGGTCAAACTTTTGTGTCTTGGACAGATCAGTTCTAATGGGCCCCATAGAAGCCGAATCAGGATTGCGTTCCTTAATATGAAATGTGGCCTATTAAATTTTGGACAGGCCCACAAAAGTTCAGCACATTTGGATTCACGGATTTTGTGTAATATGCAAAACAGTGGACAGATGTCTATGGATCCATGCAATTTTGGCCCATTTTTCTTCTACTTCATCAAGGTCCCTCCAAATCACCTCCACCGACATTCAAAAAATAAAAACAAGTAACGTTGATCATTATAATATTGATTAAAATTAATTTATTGATTCAAACATAAAGTGAAATTTATTATTATATTTGTAATATTCATCACAAAACTAGTTTAAAACTGCGGTGTAAGGGTGGAATAAAACAGTGAATCGTGGTACGATCACACCCCCACACCTAAATATTTGAACTCCTAGACAAAGTCAAATATCCAAATACAATGATTAATATATATATATATATATATATTTCAAACATCCTGAAGATTTATCATTTGAGGAAATTTTATTTAAAGTATGGTAATCAATGCACGAACCACACCAAGGAGTTCTTCCTAGTGAAAATAGAAAAAGATGTCTCATAAATCATATCATAGTGAAATTAAAAAAGATTAATGATACCCAATTGAGAAAAGAATTCAGAAGTAAAAAATGACACTAAATCTCCATGTGTGTGTGTGAAAACCATTTCTTGCTATTCTTTATACTTGTTATCAAATAAATATAGTTTATTTTAACATTATTTAGCTTTAAATGATTTTTCACCAAACCTATCCTACATCCTTTGAAATAATATTTCAAGAACCACTCATTTAAGCATTCCAAGAAGTCAAAACATAAGCTCTTGACCTAGATATCCCCATATGTTTCACATTTCATCACTCCCCTCATTTATTATTTTTTTTTTTTGAAGTTGCATTTGGAACAAATCTCACACTCATCACTCAACCCGTGTTTGATCTCCTCATGACACTAATTGAAATAGTTATAACAATATAAAAGGTTGAGGAGGAGTGGTTTTTGACCTTCCCAAGACACAACCAATTTTTTTAGGGTGTACAATAGTCGGACATTAGGTACACACGCATAGGTCAATCTGGTACAGTAATGAAACAGATCGGATAAGGAACGAACGTATAGAAATATCATTTCAAGCTGAAAAATATTAACCCAACATATATTTAACTTATATTAAGCAAGAAATATTCACACTTTATGGTTTGGTGCAAAAAATGTATGGAGATATTAGTGACATAGTTTTCCAAAAAACTACTCACACAAAGGGCATCAATCATCTCAAAGGTTTCACATAGATACAACCATTTATATCATTGCCAGAAAACCAATTCACTAAAAATCACTCCTTGATGGTAAACTCGTACACAAATTCTTTTTAACCTTCATTATGGTATTTTTACTTTCCCCACTTTATGGTCGCCACATCATGGAATTTCGAAATTGTTGATGGGGAAAAACAAAAATACCATAAAGAAGGCCAAAAAGAGAAAACAAAAGGAGAAAACGATGAAAATTCCTAACTAACCCAGGAATGTATCCACCACCCCCCCCCCCCACACACACACACCTAGAGTATGTAGTGTCCTTACTGTAGTAAAAGAGAATGTGAGAAGGAAGGATAAAACCTGGTGGATGTCATTCATAGTTTTCTTCTTGAACTTGGAGTTCCTCCATCGAGGACTCCAGAATGGGTTCATGAAAGTGCTTCAGCCGCTGCCGATTGACAGTGAAGATTTGCTGGGTTTCTTCATTTTGAACCTGGACAACACCAAATGGAGAGACGTTAGTAACAGTGTATAGTCCAAAACAGCGGGAACGAAGCTTACTTGGATGCAACATCAGCCTTACATTATAAAGTAAGACCTTCTTCCCAATATGGAACTGATGATGAAGGATTAGACGGTCATGGGCAGCCTTGGTTCTCTCCTTATAAATTTTGGAGTTTTCATATGCATCTCTTATCATTTCTTCTAGCTCCTGAATCTGCAACTTCCTTTGAGAACCTGCACCAGAATGATTAGAATTGCATTGTTTGATGGCCCAGTAGGTCCAGTGCTCAATCTCAACAGGGAGGTGACAACTCTTTCCAAACACAAGATGATAGGGTGACATTCCAATGGGAGTTTTGAAAGCAGTACGGTAGGCCCATAATGAATCATCAAGTCAAATACTCCAATCTTTCCTGTTGGGTTGGACCTTTTTTTCAAGAATTTGTTTTACCTCCATATTTGACACATCGGCTAGACCATTAGTCTGTGGGTGATACGCAGTAGATACTCGATGACCAACCCCGTACCGACGCAAAAGTGATTGCATTGTTCAGTTACAGAAATGAGAACCCTAGTCACTGATGATGAACCTAGGTAATCCAAACCTATAAAAGATCTGATTTCTCAAAAATTCTACAACTTTTTTGGAATCATCTTTCCTTGTGGCCCGTGCCTCTACCCATTTTGATACATAATCAACGGCCAAAAGAATGTACAAGTTTCCAAAAGAATTGTAAAATGGCTCCATAAAGTCAGTGCCCCAAACATCAAAAATGTCATGAAAGAGCAAGGTTTGTTGTGACATTTTATTCCTTTTAGAGACATTCCCCATTCTTTGACAACGAGGACAAGATTTACAAAATTCATGGGTATCCTGAAAAAGGGTTGGCCAAAAGATACCAGAATCAAGAACTTTGTGAGCAGTCCATTGGGGACCAAAGTGGCCCCCACAAGCAAGAGTGTGCCAGAATCTAAGGATAGATTGAAACACGCTATCAGGAACACAAATCTTAAGGACCTGATCACTACATGTGCACCAAAGATAGGGGTCATCCCAAATGTACCAACGAGACTCATGTTTTAGATGAATGACTTGGTTTTTGTTGAAATTAGTAGGAATACAAGATGCTACCAAATAGTTTACAATTTCAGCATACCAGGGAATAACATCTTGCACTTTGTACAATTGCTCATCAGGAAACAAGTCATTAATTGGAATACAGGGGGATGAGACAATGTCCCAGGATAGGTGGATCCTACTGATATGGTCTGCCACCACATTCTATTCTCCTTTTTTATCTCTAATTTCTAGATTAAATTCATGAAGGAGGAGCATCCAATGAATGAGATGTGGTTTGGCTTCCAGTTTCTTTAGGAGATACTGGAGGGCTGCATGGTCTGAGAACACAATAAATTTAGACCCTAAAAGGTATGACCGGAATTTATCCAAGAAAAACACAATGGAAAGAAATTCTTTTTCAGTGGTGGTGTAGTTTTCTTGGGCAGGGTCCAAAGTACGTGAGGCATAGTCAATGACATGTGGAGCTCAATCGACCCTTTGTGATAAGACTGCCCCAAATGCATAGTTAGAGGCGTCACACATGAGCTCAAATGGTAAATCCCACTGAGGTGGTTGGATTACCGGGGGTGATGTGAGACTCCATTTTAATTTATTAAAAGCTTCTTCACATTCTTTATCAAAAACAAAATATTTTTCTTTTTGGAGTAAGCGGGAGAGGGGAAGTGCAATCTTACTAAAATCACGAATGAAACTACGGTAAAATCTAGCATGACCTCGGAAAGACCACACATCATGTACATTTTTAGGTAATGGTATGGAAGAAATGACATCCACTTTTGATTTATCTACTTGGATACCATCCCTAGAAATGACATGTCCCAAAACTATGCCTTGTCGCACCATGAAATGGCATTTCTCATAATTTAATACAAGATTCTTTTCAATACAGCGACGTAGGACGGAACCAATACTACTTAAACATTCATCAAAAGAAGATCCATATACAATAAAATCATCCATGAAAACTTCCATGCAATCCTCTAGGTAATCCGAAAAAATACTAACCATACATCGCTGGAAAGTACCCGGAACATTGCACAGGCCAAATGGTATCCTTCTATAGGCAAATGTGCCAAAGTGGCAAGTGAAGGTTGTCTTTTCCTGATCCTCGGGGGCAACATGGATCTAAAAGTATCCAGAATACCCATCAATAAAATAGTAATGGGACTTCCCCACTAGCCTCTATAGCATTTGGTCAATGAATGGCAATGGGAAATGGTCCTTCATAGTGTGTTGGTTTAGTCAGCGATAATCTATACAGACACGCCAACTATTCTGCACACGAGTTGGAACCAACTCATTGTTTTCATTTTTAATTACTGTTAGGCCAGTTTTTTAGGAACTACTTGAACGGGACTGACCCATTAGCTATCAGAGATGGGTTAAATGATTCTAGCAGCCAATAATTTTGTTACTTCCTTGTTAACTACTTCTAAGAGGTTTGGGTTCAGTCAAAGTTATGACTGCCTCACTGGTTTAGCCTCATCAGTTCATAAAATATGATGTGTACAAATTAATGGGATAATACCAGGAATGTCTGCAAGTGTCCATCCCAATGCTTGTTTATGCTCCCCCAAAAGTTCAAGCAGTCTCAATTCATGCTCAGGAGGGAGTGAACTATCAATGATGATGGGAAACTTGTTTCCATTCTCAAGATATGATTATTTTAAATCTTGAGGCAGTTGCTTTAGTTCCAATTCAGGTGGATTTTGGATTGATGGGAGTGTGTGTGAAAGTGAGAGGTCACTAATCTCATCTAACTGCTCAATGATATCATCCTTAGATGAGGAATTAGCTTTTACAATCATAGCAGTATCATCGATGGTCATGTGATCCACCGTGTTCAAGAAATTATCAATTAATAAAAATGCATGACACTTTTCTAGACCACTACACCAATCAACACATGACTCATTACCAATAATTTCAATCAAAGAGGAAAATTCAAAAAGGGGGTCAGGGGAAACAAATGAAGTGATTTTAGGGGAATGAAGTACATCAATTGAATTTACCGAGAGAGAGGAATGTTCTTCTGAGGGGTGCTTCATGGAATCAAGGATGTTGAAATGGACTATGTCACCACCAAATTCCATAGATAATGTACCATTATGGACATTAATTATGGATTTGGTGGTTTTCAAGAAAGGTCTCCCCGATATAATTGGGGTGTGTCCATTCATCCTATAATCTTCCATTTTTAGCACATAAAAATCAGCAAGAAATATTAAATTTTGAACCCTCATAAGAACATCCTCTAACACACCTGAAGGGTGTTCCGTACTCCGATTTTCTAGCTAAAAAACTATTTCTGTGGGATTTAGTTCACCGATTTGAAAAGAAGAGTATATGGAGTGAGGCATCACATTAATAGAAGCACCCAAATCAAGCATTGCATTGGAGAAAGAATACTACCCTATGGTGCACGGAATCGAGAATGTTCCAGGATCATTGCACTTGGTGGGAAGTGATGGTTGTATCAATGCTGAGACGTTCCTCCCTAGGCTCACCTTCTCATCACCTCTAAGTCGCCTTTGATGTGTACACATCTCCTTTAGAAACTTAGCATAACGTGCAATTTTCTTCACGGCATCAATCAATGGGATGTTAACCTGCACTTTTTTGAAAGTCTCCAAGATTTCTTTATCAAGTTCAGATTCCTTTTTTCCCCTTGGTTGGGTGGCTCTTTGGGGAAATTGAAGAGGAATGCTTGGGCTTGGTAACTCATCAATAGACACACTCTTTCATTTGCTAGGACTTCTCTCAAGACAAGGTTCCATCTCATTTGAACCTTTTTCAGTGGTTTTGATTGTGGTTCGCTTAGGAGAGGATGACTCTAATGGAGGGTTCATTTGGATTTTAAGTTGTGTTCCACTCCTAAGGGTGATGGCACTAACATTTCCCTTATCCCTAGGGTTGAAAAGTGGTTGAGAGGGTAGTTTACCAGACCCATGGCTTTGGATTTCACCCACCAAGTTATCTAGTTGGCCTAATTGGGTTTTGAGGTTTTGTATGGATACCTGAGTGGTTTTTTGGAATTGGAGATTATTGGCAGCCATTTGTTTCATCATATCTTCTAGGCTAGGTTCAGTTTTTGGAGGGGGTTGTTGGAAAGGCATTTGGGGTGGTTGAAAATTTCTGGGTGGTGGTGGTTGATGACTACTTTTCCCTGGTTGGTTCCATGGTTGATGAGGCTGGTTTGAATACCCCCCTTGCCTATAGGCTTGGTTGTCTTTCCACCCAGGGTTGGATAGATAGTAAGGTTCTTGCCTAATGGGTTGGTTATAGGGGAGTTCTGGGAATATTGCCTCACAACTCTCAGAAGTTTCTCTCAATTGGGGGAATTGGTCAGAATAGTGGGTATCATAAGAGCATCTACCACAATGTATGGGAGGAGGATATTGGAATTTCCCTTGGTAAAGAGCAAGTTGTCTTAGAAGGTTACTCACCTCTTCAAACATTGTATCCACCTTCTTCTCGAATTCATTACTTTTCACATCATGGGCACCTCGAATAGGTACATTGGACCTTGAACTGAATTGTTGAGTGTTCTGTACCATGGTCTCAATTAGGGTCCTTGCAGCATTTGGGGTTTTATCCACAAGTGCACCAACTACAGCAACACCAATCATGTTACGATCTATTGGAATTAAACCTTCATAAGAATACTGAATTAAAGTTGATCGCTAATTTGGTGGTGTTTACAACTTGAACATAATATTTTAAAGCATTCCCAATATTCATGAAGGTTTTCTCCTTGAGATTGTCTTATACCAAATATTTCTTTCCTTATTGTTGTAGTTCGAGAGGCTGGGAAGTATTTTTCAATAAAAAGTCGTTTCATGTAAGCCCAACCTCTGATAGGTGAATTAACATAATACAACCAATCTTTATCCATGTATTCTAATGAAAATGGAAATGACCTAAGTTTTACTTGTTCTTCATCCGCATTATCAGGTTTTAATGTTGAACACAAAGTATGAAATTCTTTTAAATTCTTATGTGGATCTTCTCCAAGCAGTCCATGAAATCTTGGTAATAAATGAATTAAACCAGATTTTATTTCAAAATTGGGTGCCTCGCCTTGTAATTGAATGTAAGTGGGTTGGATATCAACATTAGGTGAGGTTAGTTCTTTAAGTGTTCTATTATTTTCATCCATGTTATACAATTTATGTTCAGTTTTAACTTTGGTTTCAGAAGAAGAAGAAGGATCAAGAAGAATTTTAAGATGTGATGTCTCCTCCTACAAAGTGTTGTCTTGTGTGTCTCAGTTTCGTTGATGTAGGATCCTCTCCGGTTAGGGTTCAAAATTTTGTAGGTCTCCTAGAGTAGAACGCTTCATACACATAACCTACACAATAAATAAATTTAAACACAAAAATAAATTCAAATGTAGAAGATAAAACAAACAAATATTCACAAAAATTACAAAAATTTTATCAAAAACACGCACAAAAAACCAAAGCGCTCCCCAAAAACGGTGGTAAAATTTGACCACGTTGTCATGACATGTTAAATTGATTATATTTTTAAGGTTGATTGATAGTCCAGGGTAGACCCAAGGTCGTCTCTTAAGGAGCGTTGGTAGGTTTAGAGTGTGTATTTTTAATAAAAATGACTAAGAGAGGGGGTGGTTTTGAAAAGAGTTTAAAACAATGAATTAGTTGAAATAGCTTAAAAATTGAGTGACCTAGTGGATTTTGAAAAATATGAGTTAAAAGGGTCGATGTGATTTCACTACACACATATCAATTTCATTGTTCATGTAGATTCATCTTAGGTTTAGAGTAATTCTTTGGTTGGAGTTAATTGGAATCCTGATTAATTCCTAAGCTTTTATTTCAATGCTTTAAGGACCAAACCTTGACATAACAATCGTATTTTCAAGGTCCAGTACTTATGCATGGAATAATAGCTTACAAAGAAAATTGAAATCTCAATAAGGTGGGTATGAAAAGGATTCTTGTGATGTCCAATCGGAACAACACAAGTCACGCACTCAAAACCTCACACCGATCGGTTAGAAATTAAGAGCATAACAATCACATGCATCAAATCAAGCATTCAAACCAGAAATAAAATAAGATACATGGAATGAAATGTTTAAACCCCCAAATTACTCCAAACCAGTAGCTAGTGTATGCATTGGAACTCCCTTGACACGTGTGTAGCTCCCTCACAACGAACACCCAACTTTTAGCTCGACATCAGGAGGGGGAGGAAGCTTCGGTGGAACTCCTTCTTCATCCTTGATTCCCCTATGAGGATAGGGGACTCCAAAACCTCCAAGGTGATTAGAAGACTCCTATAGGACTCCAAATTGTTAGCACTTCACTTCTTGGCCGAACTTGCAAATGAGGTTCCCTTGGTGCCCTTTTATAGGAAAATTGGAAGGTGGTTTTAGGAACACAGATTCCATCAATCCACTTGAACGATGTGTTTCGTCCTTCAGAAAATCTTATCTCGCTTTGGAGAAAATAGAAAATTTTTAGAACTAACTCTTGAATATCTCCACCGAAAGTTTGGAACCATTTGGATAAATACATCTCATGATATTGATAAAATACAGAACACCACATTTGACTTGGTCAAAATTCAGTGTCTTGGACAGATTAGTTCGAATGGGCCCCATATAAGCCGAATCAGGATTGGGTTCCTTAATATGAAATGTATCCTATTAAATTTTGGACAGGACCACAAAATTTAAGCCCATTTGAATTCACTAATGTTGTGTAATATGCAAAACAATGGATAAATGTCCATGGATCCATGCAATTTTGGCCCATTTTTCTTCCACTTCATCAAGGGCCCTCCAAATCACCTCCACCTACATTGAAACAATAAAAACAAGTAACATTGATCATTATAATATTGATTAACATTAATTTATTGATTCAAAAATAAAGTGAAATTTATTATTATATTTTTAATATTCATTACAAAACTAGTTTAAATCTGCGGTGTAAGGGTGGAATAAAACAGTGAATCGTGGTACGATCACACCCCCACACCTAAACATTTGCACTCCTGGGAAAAGTCACATATCCAAATACAATGATTCATATATATATATATATATATATATATATATATATTTCAAAAATCCTGAAGATTTATCATTTGAGGAAATTTTATTTAAATTATGGTGATCAATGCACGAACCACACCAAGGAGTTCTTCCTAGTGAAAATAGAAAAAGATGTCTCATAAATCATATCATAGCAAAATTCAAAAATATTCACGATACCCAATTGAGAAATGAATTCAGAAGTAAACCATGACACTAAATCTCTATGTGTGTGTGTGAAAACCATTCCATGTTGTTCTTTCTACTTGCTATCAAATAAATATAGGTTATTTTAACATTATTCATCTTTAAATGATTTTTCACCGAACCTGTCCTACATCCTTTGCAATCATATTTCAAGACCCACTCATTTAAGCATTCCCAGAAGTCAAACCATAAGCTCCTGACCTAGATATCCCCATATGTTTCACATTTCATCACTCCCCTCATTTATTATATTTTTTTTGAAGTTTCATTTGGAACAAATCTCACACTCATCTCTCAACCCTTGTTTGATCTCCTCACGAAACTAATTGAAATAGTTATAATAAGATCAAAGGTTGAGGAGGAGTGGTTTTTTACCTCCCCAAGACACAACCAATTTTTTTTGAGGACGTACAATAGTCAAACATTAGGTACACACGCATAGGTCAATCTGGTACAGTAATGAAACAGATCGGATAAGGAACGAACGTATGGAAATATCATTTCAAGCTGAAAAATATTAACCCAACATATATTTACCTTATATTAAGTAAGAAATATTCACACTTTGTGGTTTGGTGCAAAAAATGTATGGAGATATTTGTGACACAGTTTTCCAAAAAACTACTCACACAAAGGGCATCAATCATCTCAAAGGTTTCACATAGATACGACCATTTATATCATTGACAGAAAACCAATTCACTAAAAATCACTCCTTGATGGTAAACTCGTACACAAATTCTTTTTAGCCTTCGTTATGGTATTTTTACTTTCCCCACTTTATGGTCCCCACATTATGAAATTTTTAAATTGTTGATGGGGAAAAACAAAAATACCATAAAGAAGGCCAAAAAGGGAAAAAAATGAGAAAACGATGAAAATTCCTAACTAACCCAAGAATGTATCCACCCCCCACACCTAGAGTATGTAGTGTCCTCACTATAGTAAAAGAGAATGTGAGAAGGAAGGATAAAACCTGGCGGATGTCATTCATAGTTTGCTTCTTGAACTTGGATTTCCTCTATCAGGGACTCCAGAACGGGTTCATGAAAGTGCTTCAGCCGCTGCCCATTGACAGTGAACGTTTGCTTGGTTTCTTCATTTTGAACCTGGACAACACCAAATGGAGAGACATTAGTAACAGTGTATCGTCCAAACCAGTGGGAACGAAGCTTACTTGGATGCAACATCAGCCTTCCATTATAAAGGAAGACCTTCTTCTCAATATGGAACTAATGATGAAGGATTAGACGGTCATGGGCAGCCTTGGTTCTCTCCTTATAAATCCGGGAGTTTTCATATGCATCACTTCTCATTTCTTCTAGCTCCTGAATCTGCAAATTCCTTTGAGAACCTACACCAGAATGATTATAATTGCATTGTTTGATGGCCCAGTAGGTCCCATGCTCAATCTCAACAGGGAGGTGACAACTCTTTCCAAACACAAGATGATAGGGTGACATTCCAATGGGAGTTTTGAAAGCAGTACGGTAGGCCCATAATGAATCATCAAGTCGAATACTCCAATATTTCCTGTTGGGTTGGACCTTTTTTTCAAGAATTTGTTTTACCTCCCTATTTGACACCTCGGCTTGACCATTAGTCTGTGGGTGATACGCAGTAGATACTCGATGACCAACCCCATACCGACGCAAAAGTGATTGCATTGTTCGGTTGCAGAAATGAGAACCCTAGTCACTGATGATGAACCTAGGTAATCCAAACCTATAAAAGATCTGAGTTCTCAAAAATTCTACAAATTTTTTGGAATCATCTTTCCTTGTGGACCGTGCCTCTACCCATTTTGATACATAATCAATGGCCAAAAGAATGTACAAGTTGCCAAAAGAATTGGGAAATTTCCCCATAAAGTCAATGCCCCAAACATCAAAAATGTCATGAAAGAGCAAGGGTTGTTGTGGCATTTCATTCCTTTTAGATACATTCCCCATTATTTGATAATGAGGACAAGATTTACAAAATTCATGGGTATCCCAAAAAAGTGTTGGCCAAAAGAGACCAGAATCAAGAACTTTGTGAGCAGTCCATTCGGGACCAAAGTGGACCCCATAAGCAAGAGTGTGGCAGAATCTAAGGAAATATTGAAACTCGCTATCAGGAACACAAAGCCTAAGGACCTGATCACTACATGTGCACCAAAGGTAGGGGTCATCCCAAATGTACCAACGAGACTCATGTTTTAGACGACTGGCTTGGTTTTTGTTGAAATCAGTAGGAATGCAAGATGCTACCAAATAATTTACAATTTCAGCATACTAGGGAATAACATCTTGCACTTTGTACAATTGCTCATCAGGAAACAAGTCATTATTGGGAATACAGGGGGATGAGACAATGTCCGAGGATGGGGGGATCCTACTGATATGGTCTGCCACCACATTCTCTGCTCCTTTTTTATCTCTAATTTCTAGATTAAATTCCTGAAGGAGGAGCATCCAACGAATGAGATGTGGTTTGGCTTCCAGTTTCTTTAGGAGATACCAGAGGGCTGCATGGTTTGAGAACACAATGACTTTAGACCCTAAAAGATATTACCTGAATTTATCCAAGGAAAACACAATAGAAAGAAATTCTTTTTCAGTGGTGGTGTAGTTTTCTTGGGCAGGGTCCAAAGTGCGTGAGGCATAGGCAATGACATGTGGAGCTCAATCGACCCTTTGTGATAAGACTTCCCCAACTGCATAGTTAGAGGCGTCACACATGAGCTCAAATGGTAAATCCCACCGAGGTGGTTGGATTACCGGGGGTGATGTGAGACTCCATTTTAATTTATTAAAAGCTTCTTCACATTCTTTATCAAAAACAAAATCTTTTTCTTTTTGGAGTATGCGGGAGAGGGGAAGTGCAATCTAACTAAAATCACGAATGAAACGATGGTAAAATCCAACATGACCTAGGAAAGACCGCACATCACGTACATTTTTAGGGAATGGTAGGGAAGAAATGACATCCACTTTTGATTTCTCTACTTGGATACCATCCCCAGAAATGACATGTCCCAAAACTATACCTTGTCGCACCATGAAATGGCATTTCTCATAATTTAATACAAGATTCTTTTCAATATAGCGACGTAGGACGGTACCAAGACTACTTAAACATTCATAAAAATAGTATCCATATACAGTAAAATCATCCATGAAAACTTCCATGCAATCCTCTACGTAATCCGAAAAAATACTAACCATACATCGCTGGAAAGTACTCGGAGCATTGCACATGACAAATGGCATCCTTCTATAGGCAAATGTGCCAAAGGGGCAAGTGAAGGTTGTCTTTTCCTGATCCTCGGGGGAAATGTGGATCTGAAAGTATCCAGAATACCCATCAAGAGAACAGTAATGGGACTTCCCTGATAGCCTCTCTAGTATTTGGTCAATGAATGGAAATGGGAAATGGTCCTTCCTAGTGTGTTGATTTAGTCGGCAATAATCTATACAAACACACCAACTATTTTGCACTTGAGTTGGAACCAATTCATTGTTTTTATTTTTAATTACTGTTAGGCCAGTTTTTTTAGGAACTATTTGAACAGGACTGACCCATTGGCTGTCAGAGATGGGGTAAATGATTCTAGCAGCCAATAATTTTGTTACTTCTTTTTTAACTACTTCTAAGAGGTTTGGGTTCAGTCGATGTTGTGCCTGCATCACTAGTTTAGCCTCATTAGTTAATAAAATATGATGTGTACAAATTGATAGGATAATACCAGGAATGTCTACAAGTGTCCATCCCAATGCTTGTTTATGCTCCCTCAAAAGTTCAAGCAGTCTCAATTCATGCTCAAGAGGGAGTGAATTGGAAATGATGATAGGCAACTTGTTTCCATTATCAAGATATAAATATTTTAAATCTTTAGGCAGTTTCTTTAGTTCCAATTCAGGTGGATTTTGGATTGATGGGAGTGTGTGTAAAAGTGAGAGGTCGCTAATCTCATCTAACTGCTCAATGGTATCACCCTTAGATGATTATTTAGCTTTTACAAGCGTAGCAGTATCATCGATGGTCATGTGATCCTCCGTGTTCAAGAAATTATCAATTAATAAACATGCATGACACTTTTCTAGACCACTACAACAGTCAACACATGACTCATTACCAATAATTTCAACCAAAGAAGAAAATTCAGAAAGGGGTTCAGGGGAAACAAATGAAGTGATTTTAGGGGAATGGAGTACATTAATTGAATTTACCAAGAGAGAGGAATGTTCTTCTGAGGGGTGCTTCATGGCATCAAGGATTCTTAAATGGACTATGTCACCACCAAATTCCATAGATAATGTACCATTATGGACATTAATTATGGCTTTGGTGGTTTTAAAGAAAGGTCTCCCCAATATAATTGGGGCTTGTCCATTCATCCTATCATCTTCCATTTTACCACATAAAAATCAGCAGGAAATATTAAATTTTGAACCCTCACAAGAACATCCTCTAACACACCAGAAGGGTGTGCCGTACTCTAATTTTCTAGCTAAACAACTATTCCTGTGGGATTTAGTTCACCGACCTGCAAAGAAGCGTATATAAAGTGAGGCATCACATTTATAGAAGAACCCAAATCATGCATAGAATTGGAGAAAGAATACTCCCCTATGGTGCACGGAATCGAGAATGTTCTAGGATCGTTGCACTTGGTGGGAAGTGATGGTTGTATCAATGCTGAGACGTTCCTCCCCAGGCTCACCTTCTTATCACCTCTAAGTCGCCTTCAATGTGTACACATATCCTTTAGAAACTTAGCATAACGTGGAATTCGCTTCACGGCATCAATCAATGGGATGTTAACCTGTACTTTTTTGAAAGTCTCCAAGATTTCTTTATCAAGTTCAGTTTCCTTTTGTTTCTTTGGTTGGGTGGCTCTTTGGGGAAATGGAAGATGAATGCTTGGGATTGGTAACTCATCAATAGACATGATCTTTCGTTTGGTAGGACTTCTCTCAAGACAAGGTTCCATCTCATTTGAACCTTTTTCAGTGGTTGGGATGGTGGTTCCCTTAGGAGAGTATGACTCTAATGGAGGGTTCATTTGGATTTTAAGTTGAGTTCCACTCCTAAGGGTGATGGCCCTAACATTTACCTTATCCCTAGGGTTGACAAGTGGTTGAGAGGGTAGTTTATCAGACCCATGGCTTTGGATTTCACCCATCGAGTTATCTAGTTGGTCTAATTGGATTTTGAGGTCTTGTATGGCTGCCTGAGTGGTTTGTTGGAATTGGAGAGTATTGGCAGCCATTTGTTTCATCATATCTTCTAGGCTAGGTTCAGTTTTTGGAGGGGGTTGTTAGAAAGGCCTTTGGGTGGTTGAAAAATTCTGGGTAGTGGTGGTTGATGACTACTTTGCCCTGGTTGGTTCCATGGTTGATGAGGCTGGTTTGAATACCCCCCTTACCTATAGTCTTAGTTGTCTTTCCACCCAGGGTTGGATGGATAGTAAGGTTCTTGCCTAATGGGTTGGTTATAGGGGCGTCCTGGGAATATTGCCTCACAACTCTCAGAAGTTTCTCTCAATTGGAGGCATTGGTCAGAATAGTGGGTATCAGAAGAGCATATACCATAATGTATGGGAGGAGGAGATTGGAATTTCCCTTTGGAAAGAGCAAGTTTTCATAAAAGGGTACTCACCTCTTCAAACTTTGTGTCCACCTTCTTCTCGAATTCAATACTTTGCACCTCATGGGCACCTCGAATGGGTACACTGGACCTTGAACTGAACTATTGAGTGTTCTATGCCATGGTCTCAATTAGGGTCCTTGCAGCATTTGGGGTTTTATCCACTAGTGCACCACCTGCAGCAGCATTAATCATGTTACAATCTATTGGAATTAAACCTTCATAAAAATTCTGAATTAAAAGTTGATCGCTTATTTGGTGGTGTTTACAACTTGAACATAATCTTTTAAAGTGTTTCCAATATTCATGAAAGGTTTCTCCTTGAGATTGTCTTATCCCACATATTTCTTTCCTTATTGTTTCAGTTCGAGAGGCTGGGAAGTATTTTTCAAGAAAAAGTCATTTCATGTCAGCCCAACCTCTAATAGGTGAATTTGCATAATACAACCAATCTTTAGCCATGTATTCTAATGAAAATGGAAATTCCCTAAGTTTTACTTGTTCTTCATCCACATTAGAAGGTTTTAATGTTGAACACACAGTATGAAATTCTTTTAAATTCTTATGTGGATCTTCTCCAGGAAGTCCATGAAATCTTGGTAATAAATGAATTAAACCAGATTTTAGTTCAAAATTGGGTGCCTCGCCTTGTAATTGAATGTAAGTCTGTCAGGTATCAACATCAGGTGAGGTTAGTTCTTTAAGTGTTCTATTATTTTTAGACATGTTATACAAGTTATGTTTAGTTTTAACTTTGGTTTCAGAAGAAGAAGAAGGATCAAGAATAATTTTAAGATGTGATGTCTCCTCCTTCAAAGTGTTGTCTTGTGTGTCTCGGTTTTGTTGATGTAGGATCCTCTCCGGTTCGGGTTCAAAAGTTTGTAGGTCTCCTGGAGTAGAACACTTCATACACAGAACCTACACAATATATAAATTAGAACACAAAAATAAATTCAAAGGTAGAAGATAAAATAAACAAATATTCACAAAAATTACAAAAATTTTATCAAAAACACGCACAAAAAACCAAAGCGCTCCCCGGAAATGGTAGTAAAATTTGACCGCGTTGTCATGAAACGTCAAATTTATTATATTTTTAAGGTTGATTTATAGTCTAGGGAAGACCCTAGGTCATCTCTCAAGGAGCGTTGGTAGGTTTAGAGTGTGTATTTCTAATAAAAATGACTAAGAGAGGGGGTGGTTTTGAAAAGAGTTTAAAACAATGACTTAGTTGAAATAGCATAAAAATTGAGTGACCTAGTGGATTTTGAAAAATATGAGATAAAAGGGTCGATGTGATTTCACTACACACATATCAAGTTCATTGTTCATGTAGATTCATCTTAAGCTTAGAGTAATTCTTTGGTTGGAGTTAATTGGAATCCCGATTAATTCCTAAGCTTTTATTTCAATGCTTTAAGGACCATACCTTGACGTAACAATCATATTTTCAAGGTCTAGTACTTATGCATGGAATAAGAGCTTCCAAATCAAATTGAAATCTCAATAAGGTGGGTATGAAAAGGATTCTTGTGATTTCCAATCGGAACAACACAAGTCATGCACTCAAAACCACACACCGATGGGTTAGAAATTAAGAGCATAACACTCACATGCATCAAATCAAGCATTCAAACCTGAAATAAAATAAGATACATGGAATGAAATGTTTAAAAACCCAAATTCCTCCAAACCAGTAGCTATTGTATGCATCGGAACTCCCATGACATGTGTGTAGCTCCCTCACAACGAACACCCAACTTTTAGCTCGACATCGAGAGGGGGAGGAAGCTCGGGTGGAACTCCTTCTTCATCCTTGATTCCCCTATGAGGATAGGGACCTCCAAGGTGATTAGGAGACTCCTATAGGACTCCAAATTGGCATCACTTCACTCCTTGGCCGAACTTGCAAATGAGGTTCCCTTGGTCCCCCATTATAGGAAAATTGGAAAGTGATTTTAGGCACACAGATTCCATCAATCCACTTCCATGATGCGGTTAGGCCTTCATATAGTCTTATATAGCTTTGGAGAAAATAGAAAAGTTGTATCCCTACCTCTTTACTATCTTCACCGAGATTTTGGCACCATTTGGACTAATACATCTCAAGATATTGATAAAATACAAAACACCACATTTGACTTGGTCAAAATTCAGTGGCTTGGATAGATTAGTTTGAATGGGCCCCATAAAAGCCGAATCAGGATTGGGTTCCTTAATGTGAAATGTATCCTATTAAAGTTTTGACAGGCCAAAAAAAATTCATCCCATTTGGATGCACGGATTTTGTGTACTATACAAAACAGTGGAAATATGTTCATGGATCCATGCAATTTTGGCCCATTTTTCTTCTACTTCATCAAGGGCCCTCCAAATCACCTCCACCTACATTGAAAAAATAAAAATAAGTAACATTTACCATTCTAATATTGATTAAAATTAATTTATTGATTCAAACATAAAGTGAAATTTATTATTATATTTTTAATATTGATTACAAAACTAGTTTAAAACTGCGGTGTAAGGGTGGAATAAAACAGTGAATCGTGGTACGATCATGTAGCCTTTTCTTTGTTTGCATCATTAGATATATTTTTTCCATCACTTAAACATTAAAATTCTCGATGACCTTATTTTACACACATAAAACAATTACTAGTACATTTAAGATAATTTCCTCCATGTTTCTTTCCACACTTTGAGCATAAGGTAAAACTCATCTTCTTTTCCGTGTGGTCTTTAGATTTTCATTTCAAATCATTTTTCCTATTCTTATCAAATCCATAAGATTGATGGGTTAATACAAACTCCATCTCAGATTTGAGATTACATTGAATGATTTCCTCGTAGCTATTAAAGTCTCTTACGACTGATTCCCTTCAAAGAAATTGTATTAAGGCACTAAAGAATCAAAAAAAATTACTCTCATGTGGGATAATAATTCTAGAAGTGTACCTTGAAAGTCTTGTAAAATTGGATTTGTAGGTAGCAACTAATTCATCATAATTTTTCTTAATTTCAATGAACTAATTCTCCTTATTTGTTTGAATAACATGAGGAATGTACATATTGAAAATTAAGTTCTTGAACTCGTCACATTCCATGGACTCAATTTCATATATTTGCCTCATTATTTCTAATATTAAACCATTGATTAACTTCACCATCCAAATGATAGACTACTAATATGACTTTATCATGCTCAGAACATTGTATAACAGAAAATATTTTCCAGTGGAATTGATCCATCGTTCATACACTAATTGATCAGAAGACCCATTGAAAGAAGGTGGACTCTTCCTCATGAAGGACTTAATAGAATATTGCTCTCTCCTTTTCTTGTTTGGAATTACAACATGGTTCATATCATGAGAATTTTGTGTGACCATAGATACAAGATTGTTCATTCTAGATCCCATAACATTTGGTTTCTCAGGAGGAAAATCATTTAATTTCCCATCGCATCTGGAATTAATGAAGTTTTTTTAGGTTCCATCCATTGACTAAAACCATGAATCATAGTGTGAGAAACAGTAATCATAACAGGAAAACCACTTAATCAAGAATAAAATTTCAATATAAGACACTTATGGTATTTTCCTTGGTTATTCATTTTTATTTCTAAAACACTAAGATTGTATCATATAAATAGACATATCCTTAGGGTTCTTACTAATTCTTTCTCATCCTAGTTTACTAAGGTTAACAATAAATTTCCTCTGATGCCAACTATAATGATCCATACTTTACATACATTGATATTACCTTAAAAGTGATGTATATTCATTAAAACATATAATAATTCCATGGAAGGACTATATAAGTATAGTGTCTTTTGAAACTATGAAACATAAACAACTGTTTTATAAAACATCTACATTGACTCTGGCTTATTTCTTCATAACAGGAATATTTTTTTGATATATATTACTTAATACCCATCTTAATGAACTAGGAAAACAAAACAAATGAAAGTGTGATCTCAAATGCTTAGAAAGGGTAAACAATGGAAATATCAATCTAATCATAGTCATGTGACATAAGAATGTAACATTTGGATGTCTTATCTTTCATATGAAATATTGTGCTTTTATCTCATTGGATAAAGTTCATAAGAATTAATAGACATAAACCCAAAAGTGAAAATATAATACATGAAATTTTGTGGCATACATATAAGCATAGAAAATCATTTCACATTAGTCAAGGATCATTTCAATGATCATCATAGTTGGAAGAATCCCATTACTAACCCAGGTTTACTTACCCTTCCACCAGGCCCTGTATTACTGAAAGTGATTTACTTGTCGTTCTAGTCATGCCTATCTCATGAGATATAAATCATTACCCAATGCATTTAAGAGATATATAGGTCTCACCCATCTCATAATGAACCCATTCTTACATGTTCCATAAAAACATATATCATTCATCATAGTATAACCTAAGGAACAAAAAAATGGTTTCTTAAACATCACTCCATCAAAATCCATATAAAATAAATGAATTTTATAAAAAATAATTCCATCATAAACATAATAAAATTAAAGTAATAATAGGTATATAAACATAAACCTATGTTATCTTAGGTGGAAAATAATTTTGAAAAAATACTTGAAATTACATCTTGAGGTAAGTATAATTTCTTCTTCAAAAGCATTTTCTTTTCTAAAAATACCATGGAATTTTAAATGAAAATAATTTTATTTAAAATAATCTTGAAATCATTAAGTGTAATCTTCATGGAAATAAATCATTGTGAAATCTTAATAATCCATTAATGCAGTATAATTAAAAAAACATTATCCTCGAAATTTTTCTAGAAAAGTCAAAAAGTACATGTTATAGTAAACAAAAGAAAAGTTCCTTATAAACCATGTAGTAAAAATAAAAAATTGTTAAAAATGAATTTAAACGTACATAGAAGAAAAGAAAAAAAATTATGAAATTTTTTTAGGAAACATGGATGCGGATGATAAATATACCCCCAGTAAATACTTACATATAAACAATCTCTGATAAAAATGAGATTAAATGTTTTTCTCTTATCATTGGTCTGATATCCTCCGTATGTATCTGATCCACCTCTATAATAATTTAAATATTTTTATTGCCTTTTTCCATAATAATAATAATTTTTATGATATGATTATATTATCATCTGGTTGTTAGTAACATATCATTGTAACTCATTATTCAGATATTAAGCCTTTGAATTATAAATATATTTATTTTTTCTATTTAATTTTAATTGTGTTAATAACATTATATGTATTTAATGGTTTTAAATATTTAACTATATGGTTTCAATTTACCATAAATGGATATTTAATGAAATTTATTCCTTATAATTATAACTTTGTAATTTTTGAATATAATTTTATTTTTAAATAATTTATTAAAATGTTATTTTTATAAAATATCAATATTGTCAATTTTGCGAGTAGTCATTTCATTGATTTTAAATAAAATATAGAAAATTATAACATCAAACCAAATAATTGACTATAATACAAACATTTAATTATCACCTATAAAGTTCATGGAGACCCTTTATTAATTCTAATTTTATTTCTTTTAATATTTTTAATATCAATTATTTAATCTTTTTATTAATAAGATAATTTATGTGTCGCTATTGTGTCATCTTTAATGGTAATTATTTAATTTCTAAGAATTATAAATAAATTTCTATGATGTAGGTAATTCTTTTAGATTTAAATATACTATATATAGTCAATGTTATCTCATGTTTATCACTATATTATAATTAATATACTTATATAAAAATAGAGTAACATTTTTTCACATTCATTGATTTTAATAATATTAATTTCATATTCATGGAAAAGTGTCCATTATGTGATTAAATTTCAAAAAATAGATAATAATGCTAAAATATAATCATACAATATAATTTTGACTTTTTTCAAGGTAGTTTAATAATAATATTTTTACCTTTAATTACCCAATTTATCCTTAATCGTGAAAATAAAAAAATACTAATGTTACTATTCATAATGTCCAAAAAATAAGAGTAACTTATTAAAATAATATGAAACCAATTAATAAAAATATGGAATCCATTTTTTAAAATTTTAAATACTTATGTTTCAGTAATTAAATTAAAATTAATCTTGTTGTCAGAAAGAGAGAATGAGTTTTAAAAGCTCAAACATTTCATAAGGTTGAAATGTTTTTACATCTAGATTAAATTTTAAATTAATACTAATGGAATAAATTATATTTAATGATAAAACATATTATATTTATATTTTAAAAACATTAAATATTTTAATTTAACTATATAAATTTTTTTTATGAAAAAAATTGTTTTCACATAAAATTTAGTGTATTTTTACTAATCATCAAAACATGAAAGTTATCAGAAAAATACCATAAATTCATCCAAAGTAAATTTTTATATCCCACTACAATAGAAAATGGTTATTTATTTATATAAAAATTAT
This sequence comes from Viscum album, assembly GCA_963277665.1. Lineage (NCBI taxonomy): Eukaryota > Viridiplantae > Streptophyta > Magnoliopsida > Santalales > Viscaceae > Viscum > Viscum album. The sequence continues at coordinate 1,554,351,662 of OY728141.1, forward strand.
TCATGATTTAAAATATTAATATAAAATGGGTTCTCCATTCAAAGGCTTAAAATTACCATTTTAGAAAATATAGGTTTTTATACAACAAAGAGGGTTTATTCAAACCCTATAACTATAATATCCGTTGAATGGATATCCAAAATATTTTATTAAGTATATAAAAAATATATATATATCCCATTAATTTCATTAGAAATAGTAATTCACTGGAAAATAAAAATATCTAATTGATTTATATTTTTCATAAATAATTGATTGCCAATGAATTCATAATGAATTTTCATAAGTTGGTTATACATATTCCCACTAACCTAATAGTAGGTTATAATGGTAATTTATACAAAGGGTGTCACATTATTTGTTTAAACTCATGATTATGTGTAATGAAAGCTACTGAATAATTAAAATTATTTAAAGAACATATTTCATAAAAATATATAGGTGTTACATTAATGACTATTTGGAAAGGGCTTGGTTCATGTTAGGTGTTTCATTAAAATTTTTGTGTTCTAGGATAATATAAAATCTATTTGAGATATATTTTCTTTATAGTATATCAATATGGAATTCTAGTTAACACAAAGTGGATTTCTTTGAAGTTTAGGGATTTAGTTTTTTTTGTGTTCAATTTAAGATTATATATATGAAGGTAATAGGTTCTTGATGATAAATGAAATTGTGTTTTTTAATTTGAACTAGTGGTAACAGATTAATTAATTTATAGGGAATGTAGTATGAATTAATGATATGGTGTTGAATACTAATCATAGAAAATGTATAAACATAAAAAATCAAATTAATGGGTTCCTATAAAGAGAATAAAGAAAGAAAAGGCATAAAAATTAAATGAATTTAATTAAAAAATAATTGGGTAACTAAATAATATGGATTTGTTTTTAACAAGATATTGTAAATTTTGTGAATCCTATTGAAATTTTTGGAGTCATATTTAAAGTCATTATAATGTAATACATTTAATTATATCATTAATTTATATAATAAGTGATAAATTGATTAAACTGGAAGGTTAAAATATAATTTGGGTAAGGATCTGTTTTTGGAAAACATAAAGGCAAGAAGATGGAGAAAATATTGAATTAAAATATTATTTACACTACAAATATCATTCTTATTTCATTTCAACATATTTCATATGGATTATAATATCCTCTATGATGAATTTATAATTCTATGTGGTTGTGAATTATCATTAACAAATATAATTTTTTTGATTGAAAATGAATAAAATCTTCTAGATTATTTACCATTGTGATTTGAAGTTGGATTAATTATCATTTCTATCTTTTTTACACTCTTAATAGATAATAGGGAGGTGACCATTAATAGTAATTATATTTTTTATGATATTAATTCAATCCTAATAATTCTATATAGATTGTGATGATGATTATTTTGATACTAAAATTATCATTTATATCTGTTTGATAATAAAATTCATTCTTTGGGGGGTCAATAAATAAATTTTTCAACAAATGAATACTTATTGTATTGGATGACTAACTAATAGGTGAATATTGTACATTATTCATTGTTTATTAAATTACGATACATATATTCAATAATGACTGTGAAAGAATAATTTGATAAAATAATTAAACAATTGTATAATTTCTAACTATTTTGTGATATAAAAAAATTATTCACTTTTTTCTATAAAACATACATATTTTTTTAATAATTGTAAAACTTTTATGAACTCGAATCATCATAAATAAAAAATATCATAATTTTTTCATTTAAATTTTTTTCTTCTTATTTTTATCTCTAAATATTGTTTTTTGTTTCTTTCACTTTTGATAGATATTTTAATTAACTGATATTTTCATATTCTAATATTTTTGTTCTTTGATCAGAATAATTTATAAATTATAGATAAAACATCATTATTTCCCATTTGGATATATTCCTTAACTATTATAATAGGTTATCATAGGTAAAAATATATCTCTAACACTAGAAAGATAACAATATACATATACATGTAACATAATTTGGTAGGGTGAGAGTGAAACATAATATATTGGATATCCCCATGTAACCCCACATGCCAATCAATGAAAAAGAACAAAACATTATTATGAAACTATTTAATAAAAGTATATGATTAAAACTGATGATATTAATAAAAATAACATTGGTTAATACATAGTTGATCAAATGTATAAATATATATATAAACAATTAAATTGATCTAAAATAAAATGTAAATCATGTAATCAATAGAAAGTAAATATTTATCTCATTACTATTACAGATTAAAGAGTTTGAATTCTTAAAAACCCAACAGAGTGTTTTCAACAAGTAGAAATTATATCCAAAATTTAAAAAACCATTAATTAAGAATGAAAATAAATGAGACAAAACTATGAATTTTTTTCATATTCCTTTGAAATAATAGAAATATCACATATAATTTCAACAAAAACATAGATCATATATGAATCATTATTGATGATAAATGATATTCTAGAGGATCAAATATAAATAAAAACTAAATTTTTGAAAATAAATAATCAATGATATTAAATATAATATACCATACCATACATCAACTAAACATAATAGCATATATGAACTAGAATTATTTGGTAAAACTTATTGATCTAAATGAGTTATCTAGGTGAGGAATAAAATCTATCAACCAAGAAAATCAATGTACTATCTAAGTCATTTAACATTTTTCTTCTCGCATAATCACCCATGAAAAAATTCGTTTCACATTATATATAAAAAATTGTGTGGAAACCCATTCCTATAAATATAAATCTCATGAAAATAGTTATGATATCCACAAAAGTCATGTGAATTTACCTATAACATCAATAGCATATTAGAATAAGAAATTGTAGGAGACATATGAAATATGAAATGTTTAGCAATATCAAATAACTAAGATCATACTATATACCACTAGAGTATTATCACTCATGTTCCTATTAAGTCAATATACTAATCCTCTCTATTATTATCACACACACACAAAATTCTTGTTATCAAAAATTAACTGATGAAACCTTCCATTAAAAAAATTTATCTTAATGTTCTCATATTTAATTCATTACATTTTACATAACTAATTATCAACCCATAAATAGTACACAAAAGTCATATATAAAAATGAAACATCTTATTTCAACTAATTTTTGACATAATAGTCAATATTATTCAAAAATAACCAATTTAAATCCAAATTCCCCATTTTATTCATAAAAAACCAAAATACAATGTTTTCAAAATGAAAAAGACCAAAAATTAACAAAAGAAATTAAATTTTATATAGAACACTATATAGTAAAATAACATAAATATAAATCAATCATTCTAGAAGGAATATTAATTGATTAAGGAATAAATCATATCCTCATACCTTAGTGAAGTAATTAGATGTTTTATGATTAAATCAGCCAATTAATCATAATAAATAAGCTACTTTATACATGTCATGTTTGGTTTAAATTGGTTAATTAATTCATGTTAGTTTATAAATATTGTATAATTTTATTTTTCAATCAAGTTATATTTTGATAACTATAACCATTTTTTGATATTCATAACCAAATATAACAAATTTTAATAATAAATAAACTATTGTTGAATGTATAAGTGATTACTAATTTCATATGATATGAGTTTAATATAACATAAATTAGTTTTAATTATTCAATATAGTGTAGCATGTTGAATATATAAAATTATTAAGTGAGTATAAGACATTAAATAACATTGAATGTTTCCATATAAATTTTTTTATATCATGAAATATATTCCATATTAATAAAAAGGAGATTTATCATATAATTTAATTAATCATAATATGAAATTGATCATACTAGTAGAGATATTATCACAGTACTATTTATTAGTCTGGGAATTTATATTATAATTAATCATTTTGTTATGATTTTTTAGGTTTTTATCAATTATTATAATTCGGTTTTACCTAGAAAAATCATTTCTAACCTTAACTCATTACCCAATATTCCTCACAATAAGTCATGTAGGGTATTATCAATCCATTTAGGAAGAATAATAGTTATTTTTCATCAAGTATGATGCTTTTTGAATGATTTATCTATAAAAATGAAACATCAATAAAATATATCTAAATCCAGAAATCTGATTGACCCTAAATTTTTTTGGACACTCATACACCCAAATAATTAAAATATTAACCATTAATATATAATATAATAAAAGATAAAAGATAACTCAATAAATCTATAACATAAAATATAAAAATATGATCATCTAAAATATAACCATAAAGTTATTCTTATATATATAAATGGTCTCAAACTAGAATAAAGTGGGGAACATGATGGGAAGACAATGTAGAAATTAATATGATGAGTATAAAATAATAAAAAAATCAAATAAAACTCAAAAAAAATCATCCCATCACTATGAGATAGGATGCCTCACACACACAATGTCACATCCTCCAATCGTGAACATAAATGTCATAAATATCCACTTCCTCCAACCAATTTTGTTCCATTACTAGTAAATTTTTTGAATAATGCATATATAGACAAAGTATATGTATTTAGGGAAAGAGAGTAAATATCCTGATAGGATCTTCCCATATATTATAATTGAAACCCTTATTATATAATCCCATCACTCTAATTGGGAATAGACATACAATTATACCCTTTTAATTTTTTAGGTTAAATAACATGTATTATTACATTTATGAATGAAATAAAATTGTAATGTTAACATGTAACTCTAAACAAGACTTAATGGAAAGTCTAGGGTTACTATGTTCTTAGCCTATACGGATCATCTTAATAATCTATATCCATCATCTCTAACTATGAGAATACTATTTTCCAAAGTGTATTACTAAATAAGAATCTTATCTTCTAGCTATAAAGGAATAATAACTAGGTAATGTAGACAACATGTAGTTGGATTATTCCCTAGATAAGTAATTTTCCATGAATTTCTACACAAAGTCTTTGGGGTTCCCTGAGTAACAATCACATAAATGGATTGTATCTTCATCATATAAAATTTTACATTTTAAGATGTATGTTATCAAATATAAGATAAAAATCACAAATTCCATATGTAAAACATGAATTTACAATTACTTAAATATGAATATAAATGAAAATTATATTATAAATGTATTAATTATAATTCAATTATATATGATGGAATAAGATACATTCTAATAGTGTTAAAATCTCAGTTTTAGGAATGAAGCAAATAGGGTTCATCAATCCAAGGATGTGTATGAAACAAAATATAAATAATAAATGAAACCCATAATTAATGGAATGAACCCACTAAATGGTAGGTTGTTGTAACCTAACCACAAGATTAAAATTATAATATATTCATGATGTTTATTGATAGATTAACCCATAAGAATGTAAACCCAATAGTCAGAGGATAAGGGCCTTTATGGAAAAATATTAGAAGGCACTAATGGAGATAAAGGCTTATGTTAAGTATTTTTCTATATAAAACTATTCATTAAAAACATTACATATATTGTTTTAATAATTTTAAAAAGATTTATTTTGTGGTCTTACAATATGAGATATTGTATTATGGAGTAATTATACCCCTGAATTCAGCTTAAAATTTATAATTCACCATTCCATATAAAATATAATATAATTAAATATTTCCATTTTAGTATCAGGGGATATATCATAAAAATCATAGATATAATGTAATTATGTACTGGTATGAAAAAATTTGTGATTTAAATTAATTAACCCTTTCTAACCATTATGTATCATGTTTATTGTTACATATTAGAGTAAATTGATGTATTTCATTGAATTTTTCAAAAAGAAGGCCCCTAAATATGGGTAACCCCATATGTATGCGTAACCACCCTTATATGGATATACCCTCAATAAAATTAACTACTCCTACTTATGGAAACTACCTTATATTAGAGTAACCTTCAAATAATTATTAGTATTATGTATAGGAAGCCCCATATATAAGATTAAAAAACACATAAGAATTATTATTCTATCTGGGTACTATCTTATGTAACACTAATCGATAAATAATGGCTAATATTATATTTTGGCATACCAATTCATAAGATTAACCATTTCAGAAGGACACTTATACATGTTGATTTTACAAATTTTCATGAAATCTACTAGAATAGCAAAAAAATCATCACCTATAAATACCATTATTCCTCTTCAAAATAAACTATTCCTAATAAATATGTAGAAATTCCACCCCAAATATAAGGGAAAATTCCAATATTTTATATTTGGTCTATATTTCCACCCCTAAAAACAATACAAGGTCTGAACACACATGGTCCACTCGAGATATGGCTTGAATCGAAAAATTATTATATAAATATGTAAATGACATATTCTTTTACCAAAAATAAATACATTGGTGTTATAATTCACTCAACCCTATCAGATTATATGGATAGTCATGGAACTCATATATTAATGGTCAACGAAGATTTGAGTCAATTAAAAACTCACATTAGATTCCAACTCCCTTGTCTCATGATATTCATTTTCTTAATGACATAAAATTAGAGATAATGAAATATATTTACTATGTTTTTTTCATGAAATTAAAAATCTGTAATGATAACTTATTTATCCAAACATCTTACACTAATTTTAGATCTTCCATTCTCACCATGTGGGGGCGGTATTGGTTCTATTTACATTTTTGAGGGACTTATAATACATTATGAAGTGATTTTGTCTATGTAGGAAATGAAAATATACACACAACCTTCAATAATTTTTATGTGATCACAAAGTGTTCCTTACACATTGAGGTGAAATTACATTTCCTACAAATTATTTAGTGACCCCAAAATGGTATCACAATTAGAAATAAAAAATTATAAATTGTAAACTCCAATCTATTGTTATAATGATTGATTCAAGAATTATGGATTCCATGATCTATCAATAGTCAATTTCATATAATATGATACAATTTTTTTATCTCATAGATAATGTTGGGTAATAATAGATATTTCTCTACCACCACACCCCAATAGAGTGGATACTACATTGGTAAGCTCTATAAGGACCTCAAAGGATCTATTTATATTGAAATTTTATGTGTATTATTATTTGAAAACTACACCAATTCGTAATAGGTATCCTACAAACCTAAAAAACTATAAAAAATGATTGATCGTGTCCTTTATAATATTTTTTTAATGATTTATCTATCTATGCATTTTTTATTGATAATATATACATAACCTCACGTCGTAAATCATGAAATCTTACAAGGCCTTCATAAATAATAAGGAGAACCAAGGATCTATATTTAAAATGGTAGTACATGAAACCCATGTAGTTTTACACCCTAATTCATATAAAATATCCTAATATCCTCTATTTTTTTAAGAACTTAGGTTTTCATGTGATAATGGAATGGATAATTTTTTAATTTTTAAGACCACATATCTTAAAATGGTAAATATGTTTATATCCCCTATCATGTTGTAATGATGTAGAAATTTTTAAAATATATTTTTCTTCTGAAATAATGTTTAATACATATTATATAATATCATACATACACAAGATAAATGAAACCCCAAAAAATATCTTTAAAAATTTTAATTATGTTAGTCATCTATGAAAAAAAATTAAAATTCCAATAAGTGCAACTAGAAAAAACATATATAATAGAACAGCTGAAATGGGAAGAAATGGATAACCCTGATCTTCTAGAATTATCACTCCCATAGATAAATCTATAGACATAAAACAAAACAAAAATTAAACTAATATACCTCATAAGAAATGAAAATATAATCTTATAGAGATGTTTTTGAGTGAATGAATAAAGGTAAATTTATAGGGTACAAAGGGAAATGAAACAATTAGAATTCAACCATTATATGATTGTTTGTGAAATATAATCATTGGTGAATTTGACCATTAAATACTATACCATTTTCTGATAATTTTACCGCCATAATTAGTGTTTATAATTAGTATGGAAAAATGTTAAATTATACATAATAAATAATTGATGGCCTCAAATAGTAAAGTGGTGATATTTCAATCCCATTTTTCAGATCATAGGAGGGAAGTATTATCACTGGGGTTTTCCCTTGACCAACCCCAAGGCAAGATCAAACTTGTAAAACCTTAATGAAATCCCATATGTGATAATTTCATGTTATTGTAGATTACCACACAATAAATGTTAAACGAGTAACCACATGAAACTATACCCATCACACACCTTACTCTTAATGAGTATATCAGTGAAATAAGGGGTCATGTGTCAATAACATAGATAAATAAAGAGAAATTTCCTTTGTATAAAAAAATTATTATTCTGTAAATTCCATTTATGAATTTTTTTTCTTAAAAAAATAAATTTATTATTGAGTTGAATTTCATAAATTAATTAATATATGCAAATGAAACATAATTGTATTTTTCTTTAAAATATATATAATTTTATAAAAAAACATGTACTATGAAAACTTTTTTTAATTAAATATAATTTTAAAATAGTCTCACCTGAATATAAATGATAAATTATTTTTATAATGGCCTAGGAAATTTTTTATGACTGTCATAAATCTGATTGTTCCTTAAAAACTAATAATTTTAAATAAATAAGGTTTTTTATTTTTAAATTTTAAAATTATAATTTTTTTTTGAATTATTCTAGAAATATAAACATTATGTTTGAAATAAACACATCTAAATTATGATAGGGGTCATTTATTTGAAATTTATAAAATATTTTATTTTTTTATGATTACTAAAAAATACAATTTTAGGTAATACTTATATTTTATGACATCATATTTATTTCAAAATGATGTAATAATTAATTCAACACAATCCACAACCAAAAATATGTTATTTTACTGTTATTATGTATTTTAGTAGATGTTAATCCATTTCTTAATCTATAAGTGACTTTCTATATTATAAAACGGGAAAGTTGATTTTGAAAACATCACTTTGTGGAATCTTTAACATTCCTTGAAAAAATAAGTATTAAAAATGTTTTTCTATTCCAGTGGATTAAAACAACAAAATATGTGACCCAATTGTGCCAAACCATTAGAAAAAATGTTATGTTAATGGTTTTTCATTTTCCACAACATAGTTTCCAAGACCTATATCACTACTACAAATACGGCTTTTAATAGTGCTAAAAAGGCCTTTAACAGCACTAAAAATCACTATTAATGTCAGCGAAGATAAAGGGGGGTCCACTTATCAGCGCTCCAAAAATCCCTGATAAAGACCCCTTTATCAGCACTAAAACAAAGCACTGATAAAAGGTTCTTTTATCAGCAGTTTCATTTTAGCGCTGATAAAAATATAAAAAAATACTGCCAATCTCAGGGGGGATTTTTATAGTGATTACCCCCCCCCCCTTATCAGCACTTTCTCGCACCTCAAGCGCCTGCACACACCTCTTACACCCTTTATCAGTGCTAGCCCCTCAAAATAACCCTTGCACGCACGCCCCTGCCTCCACTCAGATTTGATCTCGAGACCTCCCCCCTGCACACCTAAAGCCTTTACCACTCCCCTATATTGATTTGTTATATTATTTATGATATATCTATTTATTTATATATATATTTAGTTATATTTATTCATATATTAATATATATAGTTATATTAATATATATATTTATAATTATATTAATATATATATATATAGTTATATTAATATATAGTTATATAAATATTCATATATTGGTATTTTAAATAAAATGGATATTAGTTATTATTTAGATAAAGCTAATATATTTTATATGTAAATATGTTTAATTATTTATTTAAAAAATTTAATTTTTAGGTGTGAATATATAAAAAATATGTACATATAGTTATATATTTGATTATAAATAGTAGTGAATTATAAGCAACGATAAAATTTCTAAGAAATAATATCAATATGAATGTAATACCTTGGAATAAATTCAATTCCTACCAAAAAATCCAATAATACCCCCTTAAACGAGGCTAAAAATTCACAAAATGTTAAAAAACCAGGGTACCCCGACTAAAAACTCAGTTTTGGAGGCCTTCTGGGCCTCTTCTGGCCTCAAAAAAACACTGATTGGGGTCCCTTGGGTCATAGTGACGTAGATATTGTCGCAGGCTTCGATTTGATATGTGGAAGAGCTCAAACGGACACCAAGATCAAAAGTTGTGGTCGTTTGAAGTTTGAGTTTCATTTTCAACATATTTTGGATCTTTTTTTAATTTTTTTTTATTTTTTTAGTCTTCAAATTGTTATTAAATGACTATTACTCAATAATAATTAGCAGATTATTAATTAAAAATATTTTTTTAATTTTTTTATAATCCATTTTCACTAAATATCTTATATATTAAGTATAATAAGTGTAAATGTATATTTATACTTATCTAAAATATATTTAAAAATTATATATTATATTTATATCAATATAACTATATTGATATATTTATATATGAATATATTATTTTTAATAAAAAAAATTTGAATTCAAACCCTTTATCAGCGCTTTTTTTAAAAGCGCTGATAAAGGGGTACTTTTATCAGTTCTTTTTTTAGCACTGATAAAGGTACCCCCTCCCCTTTATCAGCGCTTTTTCGTTAGCACTGATAAATGGGTGGCGCTGGCCTTGCCCAGTTTTTTGGTAGTGTATGTGGAAATTATTAATAATTTCCCCACTACTCCATTGAATACCATCCTATTTAACCACTCCCCTTAACTATGAATCCATAATCCATGAATATATGGTTATTTTCCTCATAATTACTTCCTCCAAGGTGTCCTCAATCCCCTAAGATTCCATCCTTGTGTTTTAGGAACACGTCTTCCAGGTAAGTAAAATCATCACTTATATTTTCCATTCAATTTACTGTTTCATGTGGTATATCAACTTACATCTAAACGAAGTTCTTTTATCCAAATTATATTATCCCATTACTATAAGAAGTTTCTCTTAAGAATGGGAGACTCTACTCCCCTCCCATTTTACTATTTTATAAAACCATGTTTTATACCCATATTGCTGTGAATTTACTTATCAAATTTCCCACTTTTACATGAGAAATATTTTCCCTTTTTATTTGAATAAACAAAACACTTTTATTATAATTGGGTATTCAACTTAATTTAATTTTTTTTTATTTAGGGATTTAGATATATGAAACTCAAATTTCCTTTTGTGGGTATAAACCGACGTAATGATCATTTCATAAAGCTCATTTTTATTCTAGGTTTTTTATAAGAAACCCTTTCCTTATCCTCCATGGGTAATTAATGAAATAATTTATTTTGATAAATGTGGCTCACATGTAATTAAGATATATCCTTGATAATTATTATTTATAACAAGTTGGAGATAAAACATGAGGATATGGTATTGATTTTATCATTTAAATGTTTTACGACACATTTCCATGTTTTTATTCAAATTATTATTCTTGTATTATTTATCATTTTCATGCCTTATTATTGTACCTCATGTTCTTATTGATATATCTCATGATTACATGATTTTTGTCTCCCATGCTTATTCCCTTACTCGTCTTCATTCTCAACCATTTCTTTTGATGTATGTCTATAAGATATGAGAAAAAGTAAAATTAACTTAGGATGAACCATTGAATATTGAATTAAAGTGTATTTAGATGGGTTTTTTATGATCCCATGTATTATAGTCCTTATTTTAAATATAACTAAATGTTAAAAGATACTCTATTTGTACTATATAATGAAAATTTATATAATAAAAATGTGAGATTAAATATATTTGATTTAAGATTTTTATGTTGGTCAAATTGTTCATAGTATTGGATGATTACCCTTCGCCGAAAATTTGGGGAGATTATAAATTCGACGTATTTTATGGTATATATAATATTTTTAATTTAAATACCCTAATTCCCCATGTATGAAAAAATTAATGTATCCTGTAAATAGATTTTGAATTAAGTTTCAATAGTACAGTTAATTCTATAATACAGGTTTTTAACTAGGTGATTTATAACCTCCCTCTAGGTTCCTCTCACTAGGTCAAGACCATTTGGGTGTTTTTATTATATATTAGTTTTACCCTCCCATTAATTTTACCCAAACATTTCACCAGAGGGAAAGGAAAAATAATTCACCTCATTTATTATTTCAATATAAAGGTTGATGGATGTATAGGGAGGAGGAGATAAATATAGTGATCTTGATAGAAGATATATTTCCATGATATGATGATGGTGAATAGATCTATAATCGATGCTTCATCATATTAACATGAGTTATGGATCATTTTTTTATTTTTTCATATTCCATATTGATATAATTTTTTTGATTTCTTATTTTTCAATCTAGGATTTCACTGATAGAAAAAGGCAACTGAGGTGTTATTTACATCATAAAATATTTTTTTTAATGTTTAAAGGATTCATGTATCTAGAAATCCTGATCGCATGGTGTTTATTTTAAAATAAATCATTTTTGTATGTTTGTTGGTACATATCAAGTACGATATGGTGTCCACAAGCTATCTCATATATATATACACATCATGAAATATCATTGGTTATACATCATAGGTTGTGTCCATGAAAATGTCCAGACACCCCTTTTATTGTATATAACATGTTTAATTATGGTTTATATTAAGCTAAACAATATGGTAATAACATGTTTACATGTATTTATTCTCAATGTTGAATACTCTTCATGTCTCCGATGGTGTACGCAATATATTTTGGTTATAAACATTAGTTTGGGAAAAAATAAACACCCAGAGATAGAAATTTTGTATATACACCAACATCCCTGAGTTTAATCAATGTACATTTTACATAGATGGGTTTTACATGTTTTTTCTTCTAAACCAAATTTTGAAAATTAATTAGTATATTTAGATTATCTTTCAACATCAAACATTATGGAGGGTTCCTTATCATAATAAAACACCACTTGTAGGATGATTCAAAATCATTTTTAGATAATAGTCCCAAGGTATTCAGGATAGGAATGAAGTGATTAAGTAGGGTATGTTATTAGATATTGATAATTTGGTACCATTTATATTATATGTAATATGATCCTAATAGGTATTTGGATATTGAAAATCCACTTGAATTGTTGAAAAATAATAATTATGGATGGATAAAGGGGTCTGATGATCTTGGGTTCTCCTAATATTCGATAGATCCTCAACACAATAAGGTTGTATGATGGTACTTATTAGATATATATAGAGCTCATGGAGATTATCTTCCCCATGAACAATGTGTTGAGTTGGTTCATGTTACATGGTTAACAGGATTAGGGAGTTAGTCATTTACTCTCATGACACTCTGGTATTCATGTCTAGTTTTTGTTATTTATGTAGGTAGTTCATTGACCAATGTATAATCCTCTTACCTACTACAAGTGGTAGAGTTCATGATATTATTTTCTTCTTGGTGGACCCCATTTTTTCATCCCACTAAATACAATGACTTTTTTGTGACTGTGGTATAGATATGGTATTTTTTCTACTCACTCAAACTTGTATCATAGGATAATGAATGGGTCCTCCCTTACAATAATGAAGTTATTAATCCATAATATATGTATGATAATGGTCCTCAATTATATAATATGGTTTCTAGAAACTCAAAAAAATCACATCATGAATACTATATAGATAGATATGATAGACACCTCGATTAATCTTGCCCTTAGGTGAGGCATGGGGTCCTCCTTTGTCCTCGTAATTCCCTTCATCATATTTTATGACTTAGTTAGCTATATGTACCCTATTGGGGAATGAGATCAGTTGTATCATAGTGTTATTATCTAAGCTATGTAGATATTATGGTTCTCATGTACTTTAGGTTCACATGGTGCACCATGATAATCCCCTCTAGTATATTGGTCTAGTGGATCAATGCTATGTTGGTGAGAATTTCTCCTTATAGTTTGGTTTTCTCCACCTTATAGGTATAAGTAGTCCAAATTAATCACATTTTTCTATTAACATTGATGAGGATATGTATTTACATTTTTGGGAAGAGTTAGGGAACTCTCCCATGGGTTAGGGAGTGAGTCACACTACCTTGGTGCTAGTAACCCTCTCTATCATTACATCATTATCATGATGCAGTCCCAATCAGTAGTTTTATTAAGGACATTAGACTTTGTGATAGGGATTTTTAGAAGCTATTTCTATGGATAGTGATTAACTGTTTTGGTAATAATGATATTTTGGTGTGTTTGGATAATTTACCTACATGATGTGTGACTGATGATGTTAGTGCTTGAGAAGTTTCCTATGGATGATGACACCCCATTAGTATAAGATAGTCATAGAATGGTCCCCAGGGTTTGATGTCATGTTTTTAGTTGCGGTCCCCTAGTGTAGACCAATATTCTCTTATATTTTGATTCATAGAAGAGAATAAAGTGTTCCTCCTAAGGCATTTGTTGTATCTATCATGGATGGGTAGGGTGGTATTTCCACATGATATTGGTGGGTATAGAGTTATTTTTCAATAATCTATATTATTCCATCATGTAGTCCTCATTACATAAAACGATTAGATATTTATAGAAATCCCCAGTATATACTTGTGATATAGGGTGAGGTCATAATTTTAAGTAAATCAATATCATGTTCCATAGCTTGTGTCTTCCCCCATTTATTCTATTTGGAATCTTTTCAATTCATCCCATAGTGGCATACAAACCTCTTATCCTATTTATGTTTGTATTTTGGGGTTGTTTTACTTGGTATCATTATACTATATCATGCATGAACTTCATGTTCACACTTATTTTAGATGTGAATAAGAATCATATGTCAACTTTTTTAATGGAATTTGGTGAGGTAGTAAGGCTAATGAATCTCGTGCTTGGTGAAGTAAGTGGGATTCAAGGGTAAAACTTCTCAACTAGATTTATCGGGATGTGGTGAATACCATCTCCCCAATCACTAAAGGGCTAGTGGAATTCTATGATGTTAGACATTAGATTTTCCACATTTAATTAATAATTAATTTTTAGTTTCATATATACATATTATTTGGTTGTGGATATTTTTAAAATAGTGATTTCCATCTGCTTAAAATTGTATAGTCTATGGACTCTGATATATGAATTATTCCTTCTATGTGTTGGTCTCAATCTGTAGGCCTACTGGAGGAAGGAATGGTGTGGATAACATGACCTACCCCCGGTCTAGGAGGGGAAATGGTGAGAGATGTTATGTTAGAGTGATATCAAAATAGGTATTTCATAAGGACATATTTCAAAGATAGTTGTCCCATGGATTGATTCTGAACATGTTTGGAAAAATTCAGGAAGGTGATTTGGTTATTTTGACAAATGAGGGATCCATGTGAAGATTTTATAGCCAATATATTCCTGTGAAAATCATATAATAATATATTTACAAATAATAATACCCAATACATTTGTTATAAGCTTCAATTAGTAGGGATATAAAGAATTTATAACATATTGAATTTTTTTCATGAAATTTTATCCAAATTTTTGAGATGTCTTTATTATCTTATGATTTCAATTTACCTAATCGAAATGATTTCACTAGATGTTTGAAATTTGAATTTTTTGGGTGATCAAAGAAATGGTATTACTAAAAGGCATTTGATCTTCATTGGTAATTATATATCGATATTCTACTTGGAATATGGTCAATATTATTTATCTCTAAAAAAGTTAATAACAATATTAATGGAAATGATCAAAGTTTTAATATGGTAGTTTATCCATTTCTTGTAGAGTATTCTTATAAGGGCTGGGTCCCCTATGTGATATTTGGGGTTTGGTAATCCCACACAAGTACTGGGGTATGGACTACCATCAATGGATTGTGGGTCCTCCATTAAAGCATGGGGTTTGGTACTCATTCTATCCCAATATGTTTTGTATCCCCCATAGTTCAGTGAGATGAATATTACTCAATTGGAATATGTGTGATTCCTTTATCTATTATAGTTTATATTTTAAATGAGATTATTTGTTTTCTTTTCTAAAAATGTGATATGTTTATCTGTATCAGTATGGTATCATAAAATATCATTCATAGGAATATATATACTTTTATAAATCATTGGGTTGGTAATACCTAAGTCCAAAAGAGGTGTGGGACCTTAATTATACATAAGAGTTTGTATACCCATTATTCAAGGTTCAATACTTCCTTATATAGATGTCAATGTGGTTAACATATACCCACAGAGAGATCATTTCCTCCTTTCAAACTATTCATATACACTTTTCAAGGTGTATTTCCCTTAACAATGTTTCAAAATTAGTAGAATATTGGCCTCTATATATCTATTGACGGTGGTATCCTTATCAAGAGTGAAACTAAAGGAAGATATATCAATAGTGGTTTAAGTTACCTATCCTGATAATTCATGCTAAAGGGGATGAGTATGAGGTGGTAGATTCTAGGCTTGGGAACCTTAGTTTGATGGTATTTTCCTCCTCATGTGTGTAAGGTTTCTGTTATTTTATGATATTTCTTAATGGGATATATTTTTCTGAAATATTATGATATCCAATAATGCTTGTATCATGGGGTGAGTTATGGATTTTTTATAACTAGGTAGAACCTGATGTGACATGAGGTGAGATCATTTCCTTTTTTCCTTGGCGTTTATTTCAATCAACACTCTCATAGATGAGTCGATGAACATGTGATAGAGATCCTAAGGGTGACCTATCACTCTCTATGGGGGAATAGTGATTCCTACAGGAGGTGAAACTATTCTCTAATTTTTTTCTGAGTTGTTAGATAGATTTTAAATAGAGATTTTCTCAAAGATTACTCGAAGCTAGAGTATGACCAAGTGATGATTTCCTTAGGGATGGAATATTACATGTGACATGATTTCATGTGGATATTTGTATTTTTATGGTATTTTTAGATATATTATAGGGTTCATGGTCTACTTTTAATGATAAGTTTCACCCAACCATGTGAAGAGGAAACCCTCATAAGATTCCACTATTTTGTTCACTGGTTGGTGAGGCCAACTCTATGCACAAAAACTGTTTCAAAGGATCAATCCATAATTTTTAGATAATTAGATAGTCATTCACCTAGGATATATTCTATATGAACTTTTGGAGTTAGGTGAAGTTATTTTGGGACTTCCCTAATCCATGTATTTTTAATGATCTATGGAAGTGGATGATTTATGAATCTATATCACATTTCTTAGGGGAAAATTCAGGTGAGTAGTGCTCTATGATGTATCTTAAATTAGTCCTAGAAATATAAAATTGAATATTAGTTATATTAATTTTGATTA
Source organism: Viscum album (assembly GCA_963277665.1). Classification (NCBI taxonomy): domain Eukaryota; kingdom Viridiplantae; phylum Streptophyta; class Magnoliopsida; order Santalales; family Viscaceae; genus Viscum; species Viscum album. The sequence continues at coordinate 1,554,368,975 of OY728141.1, forward strand.
TATAAATAATGAGTATATTACTTACCCATATTTAGATTCCTCATCCTTGTGTCCACCTAGGTGGTGTTTCATTAGTTTTTATAGGATATCCCTTATTTTATCTCCTAACATATGATGAGTTTAATATTTTTTCTTGTTGGAAGTTATGGATACTTGATTTTGGTAATATATAAACCATTGATCAAGGGTTAATAGGTTTTTTCATCTATTTTGGATGGTAACATAACTAAAAAAAGAGGTTTAGGTGTTTTCCATGTAGTTATTTGAGAGATAAGGATGGTAGTACGAGTGTTATTCTCATTCCCAAAGTTAGTTTGTGTCTAATTCCATGATTTTTTATGTATTTATATTGAATGATTGAATGATAAACTATTTAAATATGGTGTATTTATCATGATATGTTTCTAATAGTTCATTTTGATATGATTATAAATTCATTGTATTGATATCTTTAGGGTTTCCCCATTGATTTTTTGGAACATTATTCCCCCATGAGAAATTCATTTATATAATGACTATATATATTTTTTACTTGTGATTTGTGGTTAAATTTAAATATATAATTAATGGGAATCAAAATTTTGTAAAAAAATTATTTTACTAGAATTTCTTCATGAAATTATGGAGGATTCCTGATGGTTTTAGGATCTTCCCCTGTAGTGGGTTGATGTTTATTGGAATTTATGTAGAAAAATTGTATTAGAAGTGGAATCCTTGTTCTATGTGATATAGAAGATGAGAATTAAATGGTGGGATTTAATTTTTATTTATTATGGATTTTAATACCTATATATGATGGTATAAAACATGTCTGAACATGTTATCTTCCTACAGGAGGTTTGGTATATAGGTTTCTCGGAGTTACATTTGGGATCGTATCTTTTCAAGTATGAAGAACCTCAAATTTTAAAACTTATAAGAACCCTATAACTTTTGGTAGATTGTGTTCCTAAAAATACCCTATCATTACTAGTCTATTATACCTATTTCTGATAGTATAAAAACAACCCCAAAGGAAAATAGTACAATTATTGATGAATTCATCCACACAAAAAATCGATGACTAGAACTATGAACACCTCTCATCCTAAACACCACATTGAGACTTCCATTCTTTTTATTCCTATGGTATTTATTCACTCAAAATCCTAAGTTTAAATAATCATATAATATATAAATCACACGATAAACACACAAAAATTCATAAATAATTTCATAAAGACAACATACATAAGAGATTAGATAGTTCTAATGATGATTCCTACATCCATAAGAGAATTAAAGTTACAATTTCATACATCACATTTACATCTGAGTTGTAGGGTATATTCAATATCCTAAAAGAATAAATATACTATGAAATTATTTCTCACTTTTCATACTAGAAATTTAATCTTCTTGTTGATCCTCCCTTATTTCTTCCACCATCATCATTTTTTTCTCTGGAACCAGGATGCTCATTGGTGATATATTTCAAGAGACACATCACATTGGGTTCTAACCTATTAGATAAATGTAAAATTATAACACCATTATTTACCATAATATAAACATTTAAAACAATTTTCATCATTTATAGGGTCACATATGATCATTATATTATCACATCAATTTCATAGATACAATTATCCCTTCATTACACTTAGAATCCATTTAATGCATATAGTATAAAATGAATCAACCATTGACTCATCCTAAACATTGATTTACATATTATGCTTTACACTAAATAATTTTATACACATTCCCTTGATGAGGAAATTATCTATATCCTACAATTAGTTACTTTATTTATGTCATGATATTCAACACCAGATTCACCAAACATTCATTATTCTATTTGACTACTGGTAATGTCCCCTATTTTTCTCCCCATTATACCCTATGGAATAATGAAAAACTCACTAACTAAAACCATTTTTATATATTCCTTCTCAAATTTACGAACCTCATCCATATCTATACTTCATATACTAAACTAAACAATATGATTTTCATCCATTTATCTTCCATCTTGAAGATCTCAATAAACTAATGTTTAACTCACTCTTCTGCTTTTAATTAACTAACTCTTTTACCTCCAGAATTTCCATTGAAGTGACATTTTCTTCTTAAACTTATAAATACATGGTTTTAATGAACTATATCTTTATAGATCATTCATAGTGTTTCTATCAGTGACTAAACATTGAAACCTCTCATATAGGGCTAAAATAAAATTATTCACATAAAATCTAATTATATCCCACCTGAAAAAATTAAGATGATCCCAAAAATCTCTACCTTAAAGAATATTATCATCCTCACACCAAAGACCATCTAAACAGCTTTTCATCACCATTATTTGATAAAACCCACATGGTTCTTGAGTATTTTTTATCATTTTATCATCTAATAACACTATGATGAAATAATTCTTTAGCCTTTAGAACTATGATGTTTTGTTCCACTATATCCATGAAACTCATCACAATGCGTACATAGATTTTATCCAAAGAAATAATGAATACATTTTCGATCCTATGACTTTTTAAAATATACATCAACAAGTTATGACATTAAATGGTTCCATGGGATTTCTACATACAATATCTTCTTTAAATACTCTTACCGATAACCTACAACCTGGTAGCATCTAGCACACCAAACTCTAAAGAAATAAACTAAACAACCGTACATCTAATACTACTATAATTTTTGATGTAATTGTCATGTTCAACTCCATTAAAAACTCTATATTGATGTAATTTACCCTTAATACTATAGTTCTCTGACTAATCAACCATATCCCAATAATTTATTGATCCCTCCTCTTTATATTCCCTTTCAATTATCTAACAATATTCCAAATATCCTTCCTCATTGTTGGAAACAATTTCAAGAAAATTAGTGTCAGAACATTGGGTTTACCTTTTTTCAGATTTAGTGTGGACAATGTCCATATCTTCCATAGATAGGCACATGAGAAAAAAATGTCCACCGATAGTCAACTAATGTTTCCTCCAAAATTTCACCATTTGGATCTTCAAATTGTCTGTTTTACTCTCATTACATTGACCAAATTCTTTTCCATATGCATTATATATCATTTAAATTTTATGATAATTATTTAAAGATCAATTTAATTCTATTATATTGACTAATGAAACATTTCCATGAACTATTTTCACTATTGATTTCACTATGTTCCTTAGAGTTCCAGTAATTAATTATACGACTTAGTAATTATCATCCTTCTTCCTATCTTACTCTAGTGATCTCATAAAAACCATGCCTCAGATTATATCATTTTTAAATCTAATTCCCAATGATAATCCCACCATGATCAACAACTTTCTTCCTACTATTTTTCTGATCAACATTCATGGAACATGAGAACCATGTCATATTTATATTTTTCATTATATTGAATCATGTTAACACATGAAACCCTTCCTAGATATCAGTGGTGGAGCCTCTAGTGATAGAAATTCCATGAAAATGACCATTAGACCTCCAATTGATAGTTCATGACTAGATTATCACCCCTATAACATCCCAATTTGGGATTATATGTCATCTCTAATCACATCATCTTATAATATACATATTATTGATATCATTTCTTTACAAATACTTTTCATACTGAATAACTTCTCCACTAAACATAACTAAAAACCCTTCAATAGTAGTATCACCATCATTCATAATGATCTTCATCCTATACAATCATATTTTCAAACAAATACTGGCCTATCAAATGACTTAAAACATAAATATGTACTTCCACAAAATCCAATCAATATAAAAAAACATAAAAATACATTGAATTTTATTTTCATTACTGAAATAATTATAATATCACCTAATAAATGGAACAAAACACATGATTTATATAGTCACTAAGAATATTAAAATACATAAAACCCATTGGTGCCTCTAACATCTTTCAGAATCATAATTTTAATAACTTGATCAACCACCTAATCATTATGAATCATAAATTATTCAATATATGATAATTTAGAGACCATGAAAAATAACTCCACCAGAAGACACTACTACGACCTGTTGATATAATTTTTTTTGTTGATGTACACAGAAACCCATGGGAACATGTGATTCATACTACAAGTTATCAATGAAAGTTTAACTTCACATTGTGTTAATAGTACACCTATTGATGTTTTCATCCCCATAGAAATTTATAATCAAAATTAGTATGATCATTCACCCCAACCTCATACTTGAGTTCTCCACATGATGGATCCCTCTATTACTGGTCATCTCACTATCCTCCTTTCAAAAAATGTACCTGTGATAATCCTCATGACCAAAACACATACATTGATTAAAAAAGGAATAAATGAAATAAACATCGAGGATTATGTGGTTCGGATATTTTTCCTAAATCTATTATAGAATTAAAATATTTATTAAATAATATTTTATGTATACTATCCTTATAAGGGATGTTCAATATACAATAACCTTACTCATAATATTGAAGTAAGTATCAAAAATTCCTATTGTTAACTATATCATCTATTTAATCCTCCTTTAGGTCATCCACAATATGAAATTCAGACTCTGAGACCTGGACACACCTAGGTTCACTCCTTTATGATCAACATCGACCTTCAGTTCTAGTCTTGTGAGCTCACTATCAAATCATGTCAGTTCTGTACATCATCATCTATATATGATAACAACTAGAATTCATTTAGTGGGCCTAGATCAGTCATATATCGGACACCTCCAATATATAGATTTATTAATACATCCATTTCACTATGAACCATATGATTTCCTAAAATAGATAATTTGTCGACTGCTGAATCCATGGGAATCGTTCATTCCATATACCACTCAACATGGAGGAAATTGATGAACATTTAATTTGTGTGGAAATAATCTATATCCCTCTATTTGGAACATAGAATATGTTATAAACTATAAAACATTATTCACTAGTCCTATATAATTCCTTTAGTCTATTAGTATCTTCCTTGACAATTATCCTTATTATATCTTCTATATTAATAACCATTTCTCTGAGTATATCTACTAGTTGATGTTCATCTTCAGCATTAAAATATTATAATTTAACTACTATAAATCCATTGAGCTCCCCAATGTAGTTAACATTATATTATTTCATATCTTAAGGCTCTAAATTAAATTATAATTGACTCACATTGTGTCTTATGATTATCTGTCTGATCAATCTTCTGAACATCCAATGAAATGAATTTCACTTCCTAATACTAGATAACCATGTTGTTGGTTAATTTCCTCAAATTTGACCCTCCAATGTGTTGAAACTAGTAATTAAACATCCATATCTATAAAACATTACCTAATAAAATTTTCCACAAAAAATATTATGCTAGTCATTACCATATACTACATCATTCCATTATAATTATATTTTTCTAAAAATAGATTCCCCTAAAATTTTCCCAACTACATCCTCCAGATCATTAATTGATTATCTTAGTACATGAGTCTATAGTTTTTATTACTCAATAATAAAATACTCAACCTCAAATATGATCCATACATGTAACTCAAACATCAACTTTACATCCATTAATATTATATATCGAGGCATCCATTGAAATTTTAATCGATTCACACTACTGATTTCAATAAACTAAACAATCCACCTTCTAAATTAATGGTGATCTGAATTTTTATACCTAAAATCAAACTTATATTGATATGATAAACATCCGCAATTTAGATTCTTTTAGGTGTTTCTATCACATAATTAACTTCCAATGATCCTATAGTAAACCTAGAAAATCATTTTCACACCAAACTAATCAATAAAATAGTTATGAATTACTTTTACATGTTGATTCTGATTATTTTCCAATATATATTCTTATTTAAACTTCTTAGTTTTACAACCCATGATACTTATTAATTTTGGTATGGTAATTATATCTTGTAAAAAATCATGTAACTTTTTTATGGTTTTGATGAGGTATAGATTTGATGATTACAATTGGGAATGAATTGAATGAGATTCTAACTCAATAATTTTTTTGAGATATTTAGTTTTTATTAATTAAATTTTATTTTTCCTTATGTGGGAGAAAATTTATAACTCATAAATGGATATTATAATATCAATTTATAATTAACAATTTAGAGATTAGCAGTTGGTTTTCCTTGGTGTGGTATAAACATTGTCTACGTTCATTCCCTAGGTCGGGTCCTTTTTTGTATTTTATTTCATTTATTTTTTCCAATTACCCTACATTTCTCTCCAATTACAATGTGAGGTAAAGAAAAAAATACACACATTAAATCCATCTATATAAAAGACTAATATTGGAGATTGGATGGGTGGTATCACCTATTGAGCATGATTGAAGCTGTATTAGGAGGTAAGGATGTTGGAGCACAGATCTGATCTTGAAGAATTGGTATTTCAGAATGAAGGAAATAATATGATTTAAATTTTCACATTTCCCCATATATTTTTATTTTTATTTTTTATTTTTAAATAAGTTATGTTTTAGGATAGAATGTTTCTACCATGGTGTTATATATAGTGGATTTGGTGATTTGGACCAATCAGAGGATGCAGGTGTTGATAAATCAAGATCATCAATGCGTAGTTTGAATAATACATACAGTATATGCTCTGTGAACATATCATGTTGGAGATTAAAGTCATATAGTGTGTTTTATATATGTACATAATGGTTTATTATTGGTTTTTTGGTAATGCACAATATGCCTGGAATAATTACATTCACATAACTAACTGTTAGGTGTAAATTCCATGTACCATATGGTATTGTCCATGTATGTTTCCCTATATTGTTACCATCGTGCTTCTACTCCCTATAATTAGATTTATACTTTTTATTATTAAATTCGTTGTATATATAAATATTTAATTACTTAATGGGATATTAATTACTATTAATGGTCATTGGTGTGATGATTTAAGGTATTTTTTGGATTTAATTCCTAGAGTGTTGATGAAGGGATCCTGATGATGAGGTACAGAGAGTGATATTATGCTGATAATTAATAATTATTATAATGTGAAGGTGTGGGGACCATTCAATAATTAATTTATTCAAAATCGTTATGATATTCTAGAAGATGTAGATCCTTTTTTGATGAATGATTCATGAGTGTATTGGTTCTCAAAATCCTCAACATATCCTTTTCATTATAGGGTGTTTCGAAGGGAACGAATGTATATATGTGTAACACTTGGAGACTCACCTCTATAATGTGCACCCTCTACTGGGTGTGTATATATAATATGTACATATTTCTTTGATTTTTATGATATCACTATCAAGGGGTGGGGGTGAATTAGTGATCCCTTTCATTTATAATTTTTTTCTAAACTAATCCTCTAAAATTTGGAAGTGTTTTGATCCACTATTAGATAAATCTTAACATTATCTTATATAATATATATAAATATATATATATATCAACATAAAATATGTAAAATGATCTTAATAAATGTGATAAAACAATCCAAGCCATGTTAGTAATATCCCCAAATATAATTCTTTATTAACTTCATCATGATTATAAAGTAACAGGAAACAACTATTTATACCCCTAATAATCATTCCTATGGTTAACCCTAATATACCCCCAACAACTAAATATTATTACACAATGGGTTATACCCCCAATAATAAAAAAATTATAATATTTATTATCAACTTATTATAACCCACAAAGACATTAATTTTCATAAATTGGTTATACAACCAGGTTACAGTATATTTCATCAACTACGTTGATCCACTGTAGAAATATCTTCTTCTTTAAATGATAGTAAAATATAAGAATGTTTATTTTATTATTCATATTTACTACTCCATAATGATATTAAATAACCTTCTAAATAGTTTGATGGTCTCAACCCCCCCCCCCATCCATTTTTTAAAACATGAATAAACTCAAATATCACTACCAAGTGTCATTGTAGTAAAAATATGTCTAATTTTAAATGTCGAATTCTCCTACATCAGATGTTCTTTGTTTTAAAAACCTCCACCCAATAATAATTAATCTCATATTATATCAACTTAGTGCTCCTTCTTCATATGATTCTCTATTCGTATGGTTCACCTCCTTCTAGTGGATCTTTATATGGAGCTATTCTATCTAACTCATATTTTATTCAAAAAAGTAAAATAATGGTTCAAAACTCTCATAGTTATATCATAAATGGTTCAAAAATTCGATTATTAAAAAAATAAGAAAGAACTACTAAGTGAGGATGAACCTATTTATATATGATCTGGTTCCTCTAAAAACCATGGATGATGCATCGACTCCAAATTTGAATTTTTTAGATTAGAAAAAAATCATTGGTCTATATTAAATACACCCTAAATTCATGGATTAAAAATTATTCGTAAATATTTCCAAAAAACACAACATTAAATGTAACATCCCTCCCAAACTCGTTATCCAGATAGGTGGTAGAGTTCTACTAACCATATTTGTCATCCCTAAGACACAAATGGTTGGAAATAAATGCCAATGGATTAATAAAACAATGGGGGATGGTATTATCATTCAAAAATAAAAATATCTATAAAAAAATATAAAAAACCAAACTATCTTTATGATTCATGATTAAATATAATAAAACTCAAAAAAAATAAAAAAAAAATATCATAATAACAATGGAAACAAGTGACATCAAATATAAAATAGACAAAGTGAACATAATAATATGAAACAAATGTTTCCTCATCTGAATAATATATCGCACTTTCTATGTGATCCATCATTATAGGCCTAATCCAGTCTATCATGTTGAATCACTATAGATTTAAGAGACTTATATCTGTTATGTATCCTATTAGAAAATACTTTTAATCATTCTAATGTTCCTTAAAAGGAGGTATTCATGAAAATTGGTATCAAATTTGAAGATACTCTCCAAAAAAATCCACTTTGAGAATAACATTTTTAGAAATTTTATAAAATAAAATTTATAAAAAGTATGGAACAAAATACACTAAGGATGAGAATTGAAAACTTATTATCACAAGAAATAAAATTTTTGAAAAAAATTAATCCAAATAAAATTATCAGTATTTTTATTCCTCTTAAAATATCCATAAATAAATCACACACACACACATACTTAAAAAAATGATATTTCCATACTCATGAGTTATATTTTGTCACATGTCATGTCTCATAAGGTGATTAATCCCAAGTTCTATTACTCTATTTTCACTATTCACTAGGTCTATTTCAACAAAGACCCATATAAAAAAAATATTAACACACACCACAATGTTTTCGAAAACCATATTCCATATAGAATCATTCCAAATAATACATTTTCCACATAAAAACTTTTAAAAAAACATTATGGCATCAAACCAAAATAAAAATTTTAAAACCATTATTTAAAATTTTTATCAAATGGGTTTTCTAAAATCCTTAAAAATTACCATATTCTTTGTTACATTATAAATAAGGGTTTATAATAAGAATAAAATATTTTGTTTCTTTCTAAAGAATAAAAAAATTCATTATTACAAGTTTATTATCATTTAGAGTTAGTGAAGATGAGAGAGAAGTCACCAAGATTATAATGGATGATGATTGTGTTGAATGAAATAAGAAACCACTAGATACATCCTCAAAACACCTACCCATTAATAGATTCAAAATTTCATCATGAGGAAAACATCATGTATTATAGATCTATCCATGATGGATTAGATTTATTTATTTTTGTGATATAAGTTAAGGAGATCTAAGGATAACCAAAAGCAAAATTGGATAGTTTTTATTTTATAGATCAAAAACACTTTTATTTTTTAAAATATTCTTTTGGATCAATGGTATCATCAAATATTTATATTTAGGAATATCGATTAATGATCCTAATGAAGGAAGATAGAAAATTTACTTTTTGTTCCTTAATCCATGTTTAAAACTCATTTTCTGATCATTTCATGCACGTACCATAGCTACACCACATAGTTTCTCAAATAATTTACCCAATGTTCATGTTATATTGGAAAAATTATTAAGAGACACAAGGATATTCCACATGTTTTTAAAAAATAATGATAGTGAACTACTACTGGATATCTCTTAGGGTGCTGCAAAGTTGTATGGAACTGTTTGGACAAACCATGTGAAAATTATAAACTAATACGATCTAAAAAATATCACATGTTATCTTATGAATCCTCATGATTTTTAAAATTCATGTTCAAGCTATCATCCTATATAGATAATAAAATCTTATAAATGAATATTTTACAAGAGATAGTTCATGGTTTCTTCAAACTAATCTCAAACCGTAAACCAAAAAACAATTTCATTCCATTAATGAAATATATAGAAACTCGTAAAACTAGTCCAAAATATTATATAACAATAAAAATAAATAATAAATATGTAATTTACCTAAAATAGGGGTTGTAAAAATCTCCACACTATTGGTCTTTCACTCAACATATTGTTGAAGATCAAAATTGATTTTAAGAAGCTCGGACCATTGTTCCTTCATTTATTTTTCACTATCATAAGGCTCATCCTTAATCTGACCACGTTCCCATAAGACTCATACCAAGATGGAAGTCCATCCAAACAGTATCATCTATTTCTTTTCAATAATCCATGTATACACATGAATCAATATATCATTAAGATAAAATCAAAAATGTCCCATCAAATCATATTTTTAGGATTAGGCTGGTAGTTCTTCAATTTATATAAATAAATACATCATTCATATAAATTATTTTTCAAGGTAAATCCAACTAATAGTGCACATAATAAATTTATTAAATATGTCAAAGTAAAAAATATACAATGGAAAAATCTTACTTTATTAAAAAAATAGAATTTCTTTCCCATGGAGAGATTATAAAAAAACATTATCACCCAACTCAAATTAAAATGATCAATGATGATGATCTACATATGTTATATGTGTAATTGGAGAAATATCCAATCTTTTTTTGATCATATAAATATTATTTTTTTATCATGAACAATGATAGGTTTGATAAGTTAATTAAAAGTTTTTTCCACCCAATAAAATGGATAACAATAAGGATGACTACATAATTTTTTGAAATAATTCATATTTATTGAGTCTTAATAATAATTATCATATTATAACTACATTGTATATATAAATATATAATCCTATAATTATCCTATAAAATCCATAAAAATCTTAATGATTATCATTCAATATTTGGATTTTCTATTTGAAGTAACCATCCATTTTAAGAGAATAATTTATGCTCATGGTCAATAAGGTTCAAATATTTTTCTACAAGGACATTGAAATGTAATATATAAACCTGGGATCCCATTCTAACACTATTTAAAAGTGAAAACCTTTCATATTTAGAATTTTATGAGTGATGTGTTTGGACCATTTACCCTTTGTATTAGATTCATGAATAATGGTGAAGTGAATTGAATTCCTTAGTCAATCCATAATCACTCATATAGAATCCCCTTTCCAAACCATTTTTTATTTATATATGAAAAAACACATATCTATATATTACCATATTCACCTTATAATAGGTAATGATTTTAGTATAAGATATAAACATTAATGATGCTACATGAACTTATAATAATTGAGTCCTCTTGGGAATTACTATGTGATTTATATTTTTAGATCATCCAACCAAAACTACTTTCTCATCTTCTTATAAATATTATTTATTCCATGATTAACCACCATTCTCAAATAGTGGTAGGTATAATTTTGTTTTTACTAATAATATGTATGAAATAAAATTTGATCTATGAAATGAAATATACATCTCTCATTTAACATGAATCTATATATATTATCCCACATTGGATTTTGTCTTCAGGGATGGAAATTAAGGAGAAGATGTATGAAGTTATTTAAACAAAAATATAAAATTAGGAACAAGTTTAACTGGATTTAAAACAAAAAAATCACCTTTCTTAGTACAATCTAGATTCTTATCAGTAATGATTTATTATAGTATCCATAGATCCATATAATCTTTATAAAATTAACTATATGACTATATAATCAATTCATAAACCAAAAAATTACATTTTTACATTTTTACATAATGTAAAAAACAAAAAAATATAATGATTTTCCATCAATCACCATTTCATTATATTCAAAAAATTCTATAAAGTTTATCTTCTACATTTATTACCTATGAACACCATGATTTAATTATATAATATATAATGTACCCATTATTCCATGTCAAATACTATAACATAAAATTACAAATCATGTGTTAGGTAATTCTAGTAATAAATATATAACTATAATGAAAAATAGTCTAAACATGATCACATTGAATTAGAACACATCCTAACTCATATCCAGATGAATCTAAATAAAGCACATATCCTATCCTGCCTGTAGAAATTTGAGAATAGTTGTTGATGCATGATGAAATATATACTCTTGAAAATATCTATTTTATGGATCACTCCATTGGAAAGGAACCCCATTTCATGTGAATGTTATCATCATTGAGGCATGTATTGAAAAATAATTAACAAAGGATCAGTAACATCCTACTATGCCTAGGAAACTGAATATCAAAAAGGAAAACTTATGTGATTAATAGTAAATAAAAACTTATAACATTTGAGTATATATAGAGAATAAAATTTTAGAAATTATAGGGACAAGGAAATGTACAACTTATATCTATAAATCACACTTTTAATGGTTATTATACTGATAATGTTTCCATAAGATACCCACAACTATAATCAAGTGTTATTCATGTCTTTAATTAGTCATAGAATACACCAGAATATCATTGATGAAAAAAAACCACAAAGGATTCATGATATATTTGAAATATGATGTTCACAAATAGTATAAACATTGATGGTGAATTCATAATACAAAGGGTAATAACAAAATATTTATAATGGATATAATGAATCAGAAATGGTTTCTATGGAATATACTTATTATGACCTATAATTTGATGGAACTCATACCATAAATTAATCATTGGGAACCCATTGGAATCCCATCAATTAATCAAATAGAAAATCAATTCATATAAGATGATATCAATTGTTTTTACAACATTGTTGAGATTATGATATTCCTTAAAAATCTGATGACTCTAATATGAAATCATTATTAAATAAATATCTACCTCCCATTGTGATTTAATGGTTTGAATAAAACCTTTTTCCTTAAAAAACTTCAATATAAACCTTTAATTTCATTAATTATATTTGTTCCATCTTATATAACATAAGTCAAATGTTATTTCTTCTTGTAAGGAGATAAATTATAAATTCAACATTTCTTTCCATTGGAAATCAAGAATATTTAATAAGAATTACACCATGAAATCATCCATTGGTGGTTGGAAAATCTCTATGTGTATGTGCATTAAAAATACTCCAATATAACTTATACCAAATGTAAATAGACATTCCATTTTACTATAAACAATTTTCCTTCTCTATATTTATTTACATCCCAATATTCCTTAATGATATGATTAAAACCATTCAAATGTTTGAAATTAACCTTTCCTGCATAACTATTAATAAATCCTTAAAAGATATCAAATGTTGTATTCCAAAAACTAGGCCAATGACACTAAAATTTAGAATAATGAAATCCCATATAAATATAGATTCTTCAATTTTTATAGAACACCATTCACACATAAAGGCTTAACACTCTCGTTGACCCATAGATGTTATATGTTCTATGAAATGAGGATTTATTTCAACACATAATCCAATATGATCCAAAAAACAAGAAATAATAAAATTTTGGGATATTCTAACTTCAAAAAACGATTTCATAAATGTATAACTCAATAAAATAGTTCCTTGTACTATCAAAGGAACAGATTTATCCTCAATAATAATGTGCATGACACTATGAAATTAAATACTTGATACTACTTGTTTATTTATTCTTTATAGATAATTCATTTTTTTAGGAGTTTAGGTGTTCAAATATTCACATTGGCTCACTCAGTTTTGAGGGAGATAATTTTTATTATAAGATCATCCAGTAGAAGAATTTAATGTCTGAATGAAATATGATACATTACTCCTAGATGATTTTTTAATATTATGTAAAATTCAATGGTGATGTATCATCTTATTATAGTTGTGAAATACCTTAGGTTGTGCTATATAATAGTGTTTTATTTTCCTAAAGGATCTATTTTGATAATATCTCATATTGGTAATTGATCATGGAGAAATGTTAATCGATCTTGGGGTTCGGTTTTGAGATATTCTACCAAATTTTAAATAAGTTTCCCTATTCTAATTGTTTTGAACATTTGAGTTCCCATAGTTATGATGAAGATAAATTTGCTTACTAGAGATGTGTTTCCAGATATATCCCTTTCTAGAAACAACTAATTACCATGAGGGGAGGTGGAGTTCCACTTTCCTTGGGTGACATTCCCAATACAAAAATGGATGGAAATAAATAAAAAGGACTAAGGGAAAAATTGGGGATTATTTTCACCTTAAAAAATGTAATGTTAAGAAAAAATATAACAAAAAAACTATAAATATGATGCCTAATTAAAAATTTTACAACTCAAATGAAAACAGAAATAAAAAATATCTGAGTCATAATAGAATCATTAGAAATCATATAGAAACTACTAAAAATATAATTATATTACACAAAAGTGGAATAATCCCAATTATAACCCATAATTTATCTAATATATCATTAAACATGCTTGTCCTATAATACCAAGATGAATCTCTAGAGAAATAATAGACCTTTCTATTTCCAATATCCATGCATACATCATCATAAAATGTATCAAAGTTTCCATGTTGTGGTTGAGTATAAAAATTAGTTGGAAATCACCAAAGACATCCCAACAAATGCCACTACGACTAGAACATGATAACACATTTTACAATATATAATATATAAAACGTTATGTAACAATTAAATATATGGTGATAATTTAATATATTATATCACAATAAATACAGCTTATGAATACAAATTAAACTAAAAAAATTATAATTGTTTTCCATACTCTTGTAATACCCATCAATATATCTCTGTCACAGACACAAATGAAATATAAATGATACTTTCATACTCATGTTTGGTCTCTAATCCTCTAACAATTTATCAAAAGGTTATTATTCCAATGTTCCATTACACTTTTGGATATATGCATGTATTCTATTTTGATAAGCCCCATATGATACAATATGAACACACATCGTTGTGTTTTCTAAAACCGTATACCATATGAAATAATTCCAAAAACAATTCTTTAATTTAATAAATCTAACTAAACTAATTTATTGAATCAAAAAAACCATATTTTTAAGATAATAATTTATAATTTATTCATATAGGTTTTCTAAAACAAATATATAATTCTCTTATTCTCAGTCGGAATGGACCTAAGCCCTTCATTTTTTATTATTTTTGATAATCCACCTTTCAAGGGATGAGGTGGAACCCTTACAAGACCCGAAGGCTCAAAGACAATTCTCATATTCTTAATTCAGCAATAAAAAGGGATTTTCCATCAATAATACTTTAATGTATTAATTATAATAAAAGTTAAAAAATTCAATAACATTAAAACTTCATGTTCTAGAATAATTTTAGTTGATAGAGGTGTCACTAACCTCATAGGGGATGAGGAGAATGATAAACATCATGAGAAATCTATATATCAGTTCACACAACACCTTCCCTTCAATAAACCCTATATAAACTCATCATGAAAACATAATTGATTAAAGATCTATCCATTATGGATTAAAAAATTATTAAGATGATATTATATGGGGATATATATAGGATAATAAAATAAATAGAGACTTACCATTTATTCATGATATACAACACACATATATGAGTCAATAGTTGATTTCATATCAAAGGGAATCACCAAGGATTCTTGGAGAAGAAGGGGAGTATAAAAGACTATGTTATAAGAGAAAAATTATAATTTTGGGGCCTTAATATGAGATAATGGATAATTTTTAGATAATTCAATGCACGTTTTATGGTTAGGATGCATAGATTCTCAAACCATATTCCATCCCTTTGTTTTTAACTAGAAAACATCCAAAGTGTCATGTGGTTGGGACACATGTTTTATAAAGATCATTCACTAATAATGTCCTACTAATATTCATTTTATATAAATCTTCTCGGTCATCTATCATGGTTTGGACAATCTATACACCGACCATGAACTTTTATTTTTTTTCTAAAAAATACTTCTCTCACATTCTCTTAAAAATATGAATGGTTTTTTCAAACCATGCACAAACTGATATCCTTATTATTTACTCTAATATTATCCTTTCATGTCATCTTGTAGATATTTAATAGTTTTAATAAATATTTCTCAAACCTTACCCCTCATAAAACACATCCAAAATAACAAAAAACTATCTAAAAACTCCAAAAATCAACAAAAGTCTTATACTACAACAAAAATACATAATAAAGTCTAATGTACCTAAAATTGAGGGTGTTACATTAATGATCTAATTGATACATTATTAAATATCAATTATACTTATATTAATTAAATGACTAGAAAATTATAATCAAAATTATTAAGTTCTATAAATATCTTCAGAACTTCATCTAATATAAAATCATTCTAATATCTCGATTTGATAATTCATCAAAACAAATCATCTATTTGATGGAATCTTTTTAGTACACATTCAGATTCCTCTGTATGGTGGATTCAGAATCTGATTCTCTCTTTGCTTCAACTTTTTAGGATATAATTTTATGAAAACCTGTATTTGATACAATCAGTGTTATTTTTACGATTTCATATATCTAATATTCTAGAATATATCAACTTGTTATAACATAATTAAAAAAAATTGTCAGATAATATCTTGATTGTTATTTTAAAAACTTTTTTATTTCTCTCTTATATGACATCATAATTCTATATTTGATGAACTTTATTTTCTCTATATAGTATAACTCAATCTACCTTCATTTTTTGTAGAACGTCATAGATATCTCTTTATTTTTCCATCCTCGCATCATCTCTCTATTTTAATGTATTTTTCAAAACAAAATATAATATTTATAGATTTAACATTATTTATCAGTAACTCAATGAATTCAAATATTCAAATGAAATATAGTATGCAACTTCATAATTTTATGGAATCAACATTGTACAAATTGTCTCTCTCTAGTGTAAATTTATATATTTTTATCTAGATGATCCATTTTATTGACCTCTATGAAGTATACACCATGATCTTCCAACTAGTACCATTGAATTATTTCAACTATGAATCATCAACAATATAGAGTTATTGTGATGGTGAAAAAATTGATGACCCGGAAAGAACTTCTAACTCATATTATCTCTCAAACCTATAAAATATACTTTCTATCAAGCATCACCAATAACATTGTCTATATATACATATTTTCATATTGAAAAATATGAAACCAAACCAAATATGGTAGAACAATATCCCTCATTTTTATTATTGTTAATTTCCTAATGCATCATTAATGTCACCTTGTGTTCTCAATTCTTTTACCCTATTTTTTCAATAAAATAAATATTTAATGATACAAATAATGTTTCTTCCTCTAATTTTATCTCAAAAATCCTAATAATATCCCTCCTACAATGAATTTTATTACATGAATATCTAAACATATATCCATTAATATGAGAACACAAAGTAAATATGGGTGAATATGATGACTAAAAAATAGTTGTATCAATAATTTGATTAATTTTTTCATGATTAAAATTTTATATAATACTTTTCACAATTCACATTTAATCACCATTAATGTAGGGTAAATATGCGTAATTTTTTTAAAATAACACCTTCACCCATATCAATAAATATATAAAAATAATTAATGTGTATCAATATAGATCCCCCTCCATCTGAACTTTCTCAGTAATCATCATTTCCCATGAAGACCGATTTGATTCAATAAAAGAAAATTATGATACTCAAACATCATATCCAAAGTTACTCCCATTGAAGGGTAGAAAATATTAATTTATCATGGTGATCATTATGTTCCATGATGGATGTATATTTTTACTAAAAATATATTACCGCACTCAACCAACTTCTCTACATTATCTCTTCTAATTCCATTCTAGTTGATTAAAATAAATTGGAATAATGGGATTGAGGAGAAACCTCAATGTTTCATAGTAGTTGTAGAGACCCGTAGCCTGACGTACATGGACATTACATTACATTTGCGGAATACTTAGTACATAACAAAAACACACACTAAAGGATCGTAATAGTTTAGTGTCTTTGGAAACTCGGAACGTAATCTTCTAATCGTGGTGAAAGTTCTTCAATATCTCCCATAAAGGTCATTCTTCTTTTTTTTACCTAAAACCTTTCTTTATATCCTGGGGAAAAGAAAACATAAAAGGGTGAGCTCAAATGCTCAGTAAGGGTAAACAAAAGAAATATCAATCACATAATTTTCATAAGAACATAACTTTTTTGGAAATCTTAACCTGCAAAAGAGAGCATAATTTCATAACATGGGATAAATCATAGTAGTGAAATGAAATCATAACTTAAAACATTACTCATTGTGGCATACACACATAATCATAGAGAATCATTTCTTGTTAGTCAAGACTCATTGCCAAGACTATCTTAGTGGACAAAGTCCCTTTCGGAATCGAGTAATCCTCGTTTCAGTCCTGTTTCACTGAACCGGTATAACCTACCATTCCAGCCATGTCTATCTCATGAGATATAAAATCTTTACCCAATGCATTGGAGGGAGATATAGGTCCCACCCATCTCATAATGATACCATTCTTATGTGTGCCACAAAATCATAAATCATACATCATTTCATAACCCATGTAATAAAAAAAATGGGATTCTTAAACAACATGACATCATAAAACCATTCATATAAGATAAAGGAATTCATAAACATAATTCCATCACAACATAGTCAAATCAATGTAAAAATATGGATAGAAACAGAACCCTTTATTATCTTAGATGGAAAATAATTTTGATAAAACACTTGAATTGAATTCTTGAGGAAAATATCCTTTCTTCTTCAAAATCAATTTCTTTTCACAAAACATCATGCAATTTTAAAAGAAAGAGATTTTATTGAAAATAGTCATGAAATCTTTTGTAGGAAGCTTAATGAAAATAAGGCTTTATAAAACCGTAGAAATCCGTTCGTTCCGTTTAAGTTTAAAAAACATTCTTCGTACTTTTGTCGGAAAAGTCAAAAATTACCTCGTACGAAAAACGACAAAAGATTCCTTTCATACGTATTACTAAAAACGCACCGAAGGGTAAAAATGGATTTAAACAATTTTAGGTGGATGGAAATAACATTACATATTGAGGTAACATGGATGTGGATGATAAAATACACCCCAGTAAATTTCAAAGTACAAACAATCTCGGATAAAAATGAGATTGTGATATCTCCCTTACCTTAGGTCCGATTTGCTTCGTATGTGTCCGAACCTCCTGTATAATGATTTAAATAATGTCATTGACTTATTACAGAATCATATTCATTGTTATGATATCATATATGGTTCACTTATGACATTATATTACCCGTTCTTTTGTAAACTCCATGTTAAAGAAGCGTTTTGGGTAAAATCATTTCATTTATCGTAGGTGTTTTGACTTGTTGTTCTTGACATCATTATTACTTATATCATGATTTACTTACTTCCAGAATATAAAATATGATTTATATATCATATATATTCAGTATATATATATATATAATAGGTAGATAAATAAAATGAAAAACACCGTTCATGGAGACGGTAGTCCGTACGTACGCATGAACGTTGTTTTCCTTTCCTTATTGTCTTGAAATGGAAGTAAGTAGATGAAATACATATGTATATATATACATAAATCCAGTAGCTTTATAATGTCATATATTTCATTATTATTTCTTATATATACTTTATAATCATTCTTAAATGGTTAATATGGAGAATGAATCTCATCGCGTCGTGGAGACGGTAGTCCGTACGCACGCACGAGCGATGATATCATTTCTATAAGTATTGAATTTAATTGGAGTGAATTATACAATATATCAGAATCAATATGATGTTGTAATAACTATGTATAGTTATTCTTTACACCATTATACCCATCCATGTAAGGTGGTGGTGGAAAATAGATTACACCACGGCGTGGAGACGGTATTCCGTACGTACGCACGCGCGGTGATTTCTTTTTCTGTAGGATGGATAGATGGTGAAATAGGGTTGTTTCATACTTATAATAACATATCAGTATATGAGTGATACTGATGTTATTACTTCATAATGAAACAACCTAAGAAGAAGAAGTGGAAGAAGAAATAAAGATGAAAGAATTGGTAACGGTAATTACCTCTTCTTTGAAGTGCCTCTTTGAGACCTCCTCTTAGGGCACTAGAATTGGTCTTTGAGGAAGACCAGAACCTCTAGGATGTTGCTAGGGAAGTGGAGAAGAGATTTTGGCAGGGTTTGGCCGAGCTTGAGTGCTCAAATTGGTGTGAGGAGGAGGGGGAGGAGGTGTCCTTTTATAGGGGAGGAGAGGGGCACCTTAGGAATATCTCAAAATATTATTTTATATTAAAGTCAAAATCGGTTTATAATGGTTCCAAAGGGTCTTATTTCGAAGATAATGTGGGGATGGGTCGAAATCCTATCAACCAATAGGATTTAGACAAGTTTAGGGTATTATTTTAACCTTATCAATTAGATTTAACTCTAAGTTAATTAATTTAACTTTTACCGTGTCTTTTTGTTTTTCTTTCACTATATGGTTAATACACTTACTATAACATGCCAAACGAACCCCAAATTGTTTATTATTAATATATATATCCTTATCTAAGTCATTTGGCCGAACCTTAGATTTTTAGGAATAAAATAACAATTAATAATATAATATTTGATTTAAAAACTATTTTGTGTCAATTTTGACACTATTTGATATATGATTTTTGTGAAAGTCATATCAGAATTATATGTTCGAACCAAGTTGATTAAATAAACACTAATATATCATAGTAACCTAGAAAATTAGTGGAATTCATAAAAAGTCTTAAATTACATTTATTTTGGTATTTATATTATCAATTATGTCAATATTTCATTAATAAGATAATTACTGCATCATCTTTGTGTCATAAATAAATTATATTATTTGATGTCTAAAAATTACAAATAAACTACCATCATGTAGGAAATGATTTTAGCTTTCTAATGAATATTTATAGTCGAATTTATCTTATGTATAACCCCATATTAAAAATGATTTACTAATTAAACTTTGATTTTAACTATTTTAACCCTTCTTTAAATAAATTAATAATAAATGTCCAAATCTAATCCAAGTGGGCCTAAATGGTCATATTTTATTCCTAAGTTTGTTTTTGGTCGAATTACACTTGTCCAATAGAATTAGGACATGTGTTTGGGTAATATTAATATCATATTTACCCTTAGTTACCCTATTTACTATTAACCGTGGTAAAAAAAGTAAAAAGTTACTATTCACCAAAAAATTATTTTCATCTCATTGAACCACATTTTAGTTCTTGATATTAACCGTGTCTCTCGGATTTTCGAAATTCCATTCACAGAAGCGGTAAAATTAAGTTTTATGCAAAATTCAGTTTTTAACCTACCACTTAGTAGTTTCACTATTCATCAAAAATTGATGTTTTTCAGAACAATGCCAAAATTTCATCCCAAGCTATATTTCATATTCCGAATTCAAAAAATGAAGTCTATTTTACCAAATTCATAACATAAAAGTTGCATTAATTAATTTTATAATTAAATCCCGCTGTTAAAACAAATACCGTGTTTTTAAGAAACAATATCTATCAAAAGATTGACACTTGTTTATGTCTAGTTTAAATGTGAAATTACATCCAATGACCAACATTGTATTAAATTGTAAAAATATATTCTAAATATACTTTAAAACCACTCAAATTAATGATTTATCACTATTAATTATTTCGATTAAAAAAGTTGTTTTTAATTATAATTTAGTAATTTTCACTATTCATCAGAATATGAAAGTTATCCGAAAAGTACCAAAATTTCACCTTAGGCTAAATTCGATACTCCGAATCCAAAAATGAAGTCCATTTTGAGAGTTAAAATTTCTAAAATTTAAAAAGTGGTTATTACTATTCATAACGGCTAGTTTTAATAATATTTTAATAGCATATCATTGTTTCGTGAAACTCAGGATTACGTACCACACACGCTATCGAGGAAGGTTGCGATTGCGTGTAATGCAAGGCAAGTCAAGGATGCGTGTTGTGCAAGCTCCTTTTGGTGTAGCGTATAACACAAGACATTAGTAAAATAAAAAGAATATTTTTTCATAAAATCTCAGGCTGTTACATTCTACCCCCCTTAAAATGAATTTCGCCCTCGAAATTCGTCGGGGTTATAAATGGTTTACTATTCGGAAGTTTCTTTAATAGAAACCCACATCGTATAAAGGAATACCAAAACATGGCTTTAAAAACTAAAGTATGAAATGTAACAATTACCCAAATAAACTAATCACTGGGTTTCCACATAGGTGAAAATATGGATATGGAAGAAAAATCTAACCATCATGTTCTGATGGAGAGTGGTAGAGAACATGGCTATGGAAAATCCAGTAATCACAAATCCATAGATTTGTGATGATATAAGGTACCATCTGATTCATCAGGTATAAGATCACTAGGACTACATTTTTTGGTTTTCAAGATCATTTCCCTAAAGTTGAAAATTTGCTTAGAATAAATACTTACTTTATTTTGGTACAATCTCACTTTTGTTCGTGCCTTGAACAATTTCTACTTCATCTCTTAAATAAATGAAGTTGAATTTGTTATTTGTGAAGTGTTAGCAGATCATGTGATAGAATGAATGTTCATTCCATCTGTCTCAAACAAAAGGTTAGCAAAAGTTATTAAATATACATAAGTCATTCTATAGTGAGATTAATCATATACGGTTCCTAAAATGGACTTATACTTCATATATCATACTGCTTAATAAAACTAGTTTCTACTAAACAGGGACTTCTTGTAGGTCAGTGGTAGGCGATAAAGGCCAGTCGCACTTCGGTTGTGGGTTCGATTCCTACAGCCTTGTCCGAAGCGATGGGCTGTCGCCCGTCCTGCAGGTTGTCCTTTTTCTAAAACTACGTTACTATAACATCCCATCAATAATATCGAAAATCTTCTATCCTTAAACAATACTAACTTATGTCCAACATAATCCAGTCTAATCTTTAGGCTTATACATAATACTGCAGTCCACTCTCATAATATAGTGACAACGAGTACCAGAGATTTAATACTGTCGTTGATCCCCACATATCATAAGATATGTCTTGTTGGTCACATTCCAAACATTCAAAGTCCTTAATCGTGTATTCTCTTGTATACCTTAGTGAAAACATGAGTGCAGTTAAAAGTTAACACTTTCCACATACCAAAATTCTCAAAATTCTATATACTCAAACCATGATATCACTTAGTCCTTATATCAATCATGAGCTCATGAATACTATTAAACATCTCATTTTCTCGTCTTCATTATGCGCATATCATCTTATTTCCAAAAAAAATATCTCAATCACTTTGAATACCACATCAATAAATATTGCAATACTCAATGATACAACATTATTTTGGAATCCCATTACATAAACACTTAATCATTCCACCACATCGTTGTCATATTCAACATTGCCAATAGTGATCGCATGTGATTTCCCTTTGTCCTTTGCCTTCAATGGTTGCTCATGTTGATCATCACTAACCCTTGGATTAGGGCAATTATTAGCATAATGCCCCATTTCCTTGCACTTGAAGCATTGAAGTGTTGGCGGTGCGTTCTCTGCAGTGTTTGCTTTATTCACATCATTAGAAACCCTTTTTCCATTACTTCGACACTCAGCTGCTCGATGACCTTCTTTTCCACACATAAAACATTTTCTAGTCCCTTTAAGACAATCTCCACCATGCTTCTTCCCACACTTTGTGCATAAGGAAACATTCATCTTCTTTTCATCATTATTCTGAGATTTCTCCTTGAACTCCATCTTTCGTTTCTTGTCAAAACCATGAGATGGATATGTAACACCAACTTCCATTTCTACCTTGATAGCACAACGCACAATTTCTTCATAGCTACTGAAGTCTCTTATAGCTAATGCCCTTCGAAGACTTGGTTTTAAGCCACTGAAAAATCGATCAACTTTACTTTCAGGTTGGATGATAATTCCAGAAGCATACCTTGCAAGTCTTGTAAAATTTGCTTCATAGGTACCAACAGATTCATCGTCCCTTTGCTTCAGTTCAAGAAACTCTTTCTCCATCTTTGTTCGAAGAATACGAGGGAAGTACTTACTGAAAAACAAGTTCTTGAACTCGTCCCATTCCATGGACTCAATTTCATCTCTTGGCCTCGTATTCTTGATAAGATTCCACCATTGATCAGCTTCACCTTCCAAACGATATACTGCTAAGATGACTTTATCATGTTCAGAACATTGAAGAACTGAAAATATCTTTTTAGTAGTACTAATCCATTGTTCAGCAACTAATGGATCAGTAGACCCACTGAAAGAAGGTGGACGTTGCCTCATGAAGGACTCAATAGAATATTGTTCCCTTCTCTGCTCATTTGGAAGTCCAGAATGATTCATAGCTTGTGTAAGTATAGCAATAAGATTTTGCACTCCATCTCCCATAACATTTGTTTGTTCAGGAGGGCAATCATTGCATTGTCCATTGCATTGATCAACACGGTTCCATCGGGTTCCAGACATCGTCTAAAACCCAAAAAGAATAGTGTGAGAGGCAAAAATCATGCTAGGGAAAACAACATAATAAAGGGGGATTACCTTCAATATCCAACATCTTAGGTTTAATTCTATGATCGTTAGCGTAATTCTATTACTATAACCTATACGTATACTTATCCCTAGGTACATCCCTAGACATACCTTAGAAATATCTCTAGGGATCTCACTAAAGTTCTCGCATCCTAGTTTCCAAAGGTTGACTAAACCTTTCCTCTGATACCAACTGTAGAAACCCGAAGCCTGACGTACATGGACATTACATTACATTTGCGGAATACTTAGTACATAACAAAAACACACACTAAAGGATCGTAATAGTTTAGTGTCTTTGGAAACTCGGAACGTAATCTTCTAATCGTGGTGAAAGTTCTTCAATATCTCCCATAAAGGTCATTCTTCTTTTTTTTACCTAAAACCTTTCTTTATATCCTGGGGAAAAGAAAACATAAAAGGGTGAGCTCAAATGCTCAGTAAGGGTAAACAAAAGAAATATCAATCACATAATTTTCATAAGAACATAACTTTTTTGGAAATCTTAACCTGCAAAAGAGAGCATAATTTCATAACATGGGATAAATCATAGTAGTGAAATGAAATCATAACTTAAAACATTACTCATTGTGGAATACACAAATAATCATAGATAATCATTTCTTGTTAGTCAAGACTCATTGCCAAGACTATCTTAGTGGACAAAGTCCCTTTCTGAATCGAGTAATCCTCGTTCAGTCCTGTTTCACTGAACCGGTATAACCTACCATTCCAGCCATGTCTATCTCATGAGATATAAAATCTTTACCCAATGCATTGGAGGGAGATATAGGTCCCACCCATCTCATAATGATACCATTCTTATGTGTGCCACAAAATCATAAATCATACATCATTTCATAACCCATGTAATAAAAAAATGGGATTCTTAAACAACATGACATCATAAAACCATTCATATAAGATAAAGGAATTCATAAACATAATTCCATCACAACATAGTCAAATCAATGTAAAAATATGGATAGAAACAGAACCCTTTATTATCTTAGATGGAAAATAATTTTGATAAAACACTTGAATTGAATTCTTGAGGAAAATATCCTTTCTTCTTCAAAATCAATTTCTTTTCACAAAACATCATGCAATTTTAAAAGAAAGAGATTTTATTGAAAATAGTCATGAAATCTTTTTTAGGAAGCTTCATGAAAATAAGGCTTTATAAAACCGTAGAAATCCGTTCGTGCCGTTTAAGTTTAAAAAACATTCTTCGTACTTTTGTCGGAAAAGTCAAAAATTACCTCGTACGAAAAACGACAAAAGATTCCTTTCATACGTATTACTAAAAACGCACCGAAGGGTAAAAATGGATTTAAACAATTTTAGGTGGATGGAAATAACATTACATATTGAGGTAACATGGATGTGGATGATAAAATACACCCCAGTAAATTTCAAAGTACAAACAATCTCGGATAAAAATGAGATTGTGATATCTCCCTTACCTTAGGTCCGATTTGCTTCGTATGTGTCCGAACCTCCTGTATAATGATTTAAATAATGTCATTTACTTATTACAGAATCATATTCATTGTTATGATATCATATATGGTTCACTTATGACATTATATTACCCGTTCTTTTGTAAACTCCATGTTAAAGAAGCGTTTTGGGTAAAATCATTTCATTTATCGTAGGTGTTTTGACTTGTTGTTCTTGACATCATTATTACTTATATCATGATTTACTTACTTCCAGAATATAAAATATGATTTATATATCATATATATTCAGTATATATATATATATAATAGGTAGATAAATAAAATGAAAAACACCGTTCATGGAGACGGTAGTCCGTACGTACGCATGAACGTTGTTTTCCTTTCCTTATTGTCTTGAAATGGAAGTAAGTAGATGACATACATATGTATATATATACATAAATCTAGTAGCTTTATAATGTCATATATTTCATTATTATTTCTTATATATACTTTATAATCATTCTTAAATGGTTAATATGGAGAATGAATCTCATCGCGTCGTGGAGACGGTAGTCCGTACGTACGCACGAGCGATGATATCATTTCTATAAGTATTGAATTTAATTGGAGTGAATTATACAATATATCAGAATAAATATGATGTTGTAATAACTATGTATAGTTATTCTTTACACCATTATACCCATCCATGTAAGGTGGTGGTGGAAAATAGATTACACCACGGCGTGGAGACGGTATTCCGTACGTACGCACGCGCGGTGATTTCTTTTTCCGTAGGATGGATAGATGGTGAAATAGGGTTGTTTCATACTTATAATAACATATCAGTATATGAGTGATACTTATGTTATTACTTCATAATGAAACAACCTAAGAAGAAGAAGTGGAAGAAGAAATAAAGATGAAAGAATTGGTAACGGTAATTACCTCTTCTTTGAAGTGCCTCTTTGAGACCTCCTCTTAGGGCACTAGAATTGGTCTTTGAGGAAGACCAGAACCTCTAGGATGTTTCTAGGGAAGTGTAGAAGAGATTTTGGCAGGGTTTGGCCGAGCTTGAGTGCTCAAATTGGTGTGAGGAGGAGGGGGAGGAGGTGTCCTTTTATAGGGGAGGAGAGGGGCACCTTAGGAATATCTCAAAATATTATTTTATATTAAAGTCAAAATCGGTTTATAATGGTTCCAAAGGGTCTTATTTCAAAGATAATGTGGGGATGGGTCTAAATCCTATCAACCAATAGGATTTAGACAAGTTTAGGGTATTATTTTAACCTTATCAATTAGATTTAACTCTAAGTTAATTAATTTAACTTTTACCGTGTCTTTTTGTTTTTCTTTCACTATATGGTTAATACACTTACTATAACATGCCAAACGAACCCCAAATTGTTTATTATTAATATATATATCCTTATCTAAGTCATTTGGCCGAACCTTAGATTTTTAGGAATAAAATAACAATTAATAATATAATATTTGATTTAAAAACTATTTTGTGTCAATTTTGACACTATTTGATATATGATTTTTGTGAAAGTCATATCAGAATTATATGTTCGAACCAAGTTGATTAAATCAACACTAATATATCATAGTAACCTAGAAAATTAGTGGAATTCATAAAAAGTCTTAAATTACATTTATTTTGGTATTTATATTATCAATTATGTCAATATTTCATTAATAAGATAATTACTGCATCATCTTTGTGTCATAAATAAATTATATTATTTGATGTCTAAAAATTACAAATAAACTACCATCATGTAGGAAATGATTTTAGCTTTCTAATGAATATTTATAGTCGAATTTATCTTATGTATAACCCCATATTAAAAATGATTTACTAATTAAACTTTGATTTTAACTATTTTAACCCTTCTTTAAATAAATTAATAATAAATGTCCAAATCTAATCCAAGTGGGCCTAAATGGTCATATTTTATTCCTAAGTTTGTTTTTGGTCGAATTACACTTGTCCAATAGAATTAGGACATGTGTTTGGGTAATATTAATATCATATTTACCCTTAGTTACCCTATTTACTATTAACCGTGGTAAAAAAAGTAAAAAGTTACTATTCACCAAAAAATTATTTTCATCTCATTGAACCACATTTTAGTTCTTGATATTAACCGTGTCTCTCGGATTTTCGAAATTCCATTCACAGAAGCGGTAAAATTAAGTTTTATGCAAAATTCAGTTTTTAACCTACCACTTAGTAGTTTCACTATTCATCAAAAATTGATGTTTTTCAGAACAATGCCAAAATTTCATCCCAAGCTATATTTCATATTCCGAATTCAAAAAATGAAGTCTATTTTACCAAATTCATAACATAAAAGTTGCATTAATTAATTTTATAATTAAATCCCGCTGTTAAAACAAATACCGTGTTTTTAAGAAACAATATCTATCAAAAGATTGACACTTGTTTATGTCTAGTTTAAATGTGAAATTACATCCAATGACCAACATTGTATTAAATTGTAAAAATATATTCTAAATATACTTTAAAAACACTCAAATTAATGATTTATCACTATTAATTATTTCGATTAAAAAAGTTGTTTTTAATTATAATTTAGTAATTTTCACTATTCATCAGAATATGAAAGTTATCCGAAAAGTACCAAAATTTCACCTTAGGCTAAATTCGATACTCCGAATCCAAAAATGAAGTCCATTTTGAGAGTTAAAATTTCTAAAATTTAAAAAGTGGTTATTACTATTCATAACGGCTAGTTTTAATAATATTTTAATAGCATATCATTGTTTCGTGAAACTCAGGATTACGTACCACACACGCTATCGAGGAAGGTTGCGATTGCGTGTAATGCAAGGAAAGTCAAGGATGCGTGTTGTGCAAGCTCCTTTTGGTGTAGCGTATAACACAAGACATTAGTAAAATAAAAAGAATATTTTTTCATAAAATCTCGGGCTGTTACAGTAGCAACATTTGGATTATGATTTTTATTTACTTTTAGATGTGTACATCTTCTTAATTTTTCATTGAATTAGAAATAATTTATTCATTTGTGGACATCCTTAATAGATTTGGTAATGAATTTTTTCTCATATTTTGAGTCATCAAATGAAGATGTAACATTATTTTTAGTTTTGGAGTTTTCTTCTTTACAAGGTGTTTGAATTATCCTTATCATGTTTTCCTCTTGGAATGGTATGATATTCATGTTTTTATTTGTACCATAACCATATTTCTGACTCCCATCACATTTCTTCTATATCTTCTAACAAAAATTTTTGGGCAACATGCCCTTAATTTTTTTTATCATTTCATGATGCTCATCTCTTTCACGTTTCATTAGTATTATTTTGTAATACCTACCTCGTTAAAGCTGCAATTTTTTTCTATTAAAACAAATAATCATAATTTTATTTATTACTTGACATAATGGAGGTTCTAATATTCACCATTAATAAAATTTCCATTTAACACTTGAAAAAATTTATTTTCATCCACATTATTCATTCATGAAAATATTTCCATTATATGAATATCATAGAATCCCCATGATTTTAACTATTTCATGGTATAGAAATGTTGTACTATAATAATTATTTTATGCTCCAAAATAATCCATAATAGTAGATGTAACATGTAGAAAATGATCTATGAAACTGATAGTATTTGTTCAATGTTTTTTTTTCTGAATCAAAACTTTGGGTAATTATTTTAATTGGAAAATATTATTGATGTATCATACTCCTTCATTAAAAAATATCACTTCTAAAAATTTATATTAGTCCTAATAATTACATATTATATTTTTCACTTTCATTATTAGTAATGATCGATATAAATTGAGGCTATTTTGAGATTGAATAAACCTGACATTTTGGACCCCACTTTTCACTATCTCGATAAGATTCCCATTAAACCTTCTATAATTTGGTGATATATTCTATGATCTTATTGAAGTCACAATATTATGTAATAAAAATTGATTGTGTTATTGAAAACATTTTTAATTTAATTTAAAATAGTTATTCATGTTCTTTTAATATCTTCTTAATTTAATCCAACTTCAATTTATTTTCCCAACATTCCATAACAAGTGTTTTTATTCTTAGTTGAGATCTTTCTTTATAGATTGTTTTCATTCATGATCAGTCAGATTCTTTTCATTGTTATCATATTCAAATTATCCACAATAATCTTCGTATTTTTTGTTTTTTAAATGTTACAAACTCTCAAAATTTATTCTCTTACTTTCATTTTTCAAATTTCTCTGCTTCATCATAAACTGGGTAATTTGATCAATTTATGCTTCCAAATTTTATTTTATAATCCACTCCTGTTCAGATATATTTTATTAATCATTTTCAAACCTTTATTATGTACTTTATATAATTAAAATGAACTATGAAATTCAATTCTACCCCATATTAAATGAAAGAGGATAAATTATCCACCTCTCTACAACTTAATAAATTATTATTCTAGATAGATAATTGTATCATATATTCCATTGTCTTTTGATTTGAAGACACCTTATATTCATATTCCAATATAGAATAATATATATTCTTAATTAGAAAATCATATATTATGGAAACTTTCATAAAAAATATATTATTTAATAGGATATTTATTATTTAATTCTAATTTCAATTTTTGAATATTTTATATGAATAGAAATAATATTTTTTTTGATTTCATCTTCATCCATCTCAACATTTGAATAACATTAATATTTTTCTATTTAATCATCTCAGAATCTCCATTCTAAAATTTCATAAAAATAAAATTCATCCTTATCCTTCTTTATAAATATCATTTCCTTTCATATTTCATATACTTTGTGCATATTTTTATGCTCATCTAATGATATATCTTCTTGATCTTCAAGATCTAAAACTGTGGGATTAAACATATCGATAATGTTTATCATGAGTTCCTTGAGAATATTAAAGAAATACACCTTCTCAATGAACACTATGATGTTCATGAAACCTTAATTGACCCATTTAATGTACTCATCAATATTTTCATTGTTATCTATCATGATATCATTAAACAAAAATCTACAAATTTGAAACATTTCATTATAAACATTCACATTCACATCAAAACTTCTTATAAACATATTCCACATATTCTAATATATTTGAAAACACGTAATATTTAAATAATGTTTCTCATAAAGGGAATTAAAAGTATAATTTGGATATTTTCAACCAATTTAAAGACCCGGATTTTTCCATGTAATTGTTTTTAATTATATGAAAATATTACGAGTCCGAAAAAATTGACGGCGCGTGATTTTGAGGCTTGAAGTGCCCGGAATGAATTTATAAACATTCTTTAAGGTACATTCTATTAATGTGTGAGTGGGAATTTTTAACTTTTGAATCGGTGCTCGGAATTGAAATCTAAGGACACTGTTGAACTTGCAGCGCAGATATTCGCTTAAGGAGGCCTTCACCTCGACCGCAGTAGGTCGAGGGTGGAAGTTAGTTTCTCAATTTTTTGTGGGAGAAGAAAAATAAAAATAAATAACTATATATTTTTCTTTCTTGAAACCTCCATTTTGAATTTAGTGGTGGGGACCACCCGACCATGAAAGCTCCTCTTTTAAGGTGAGTTAACACTTGGAATTCCCCCAATTAAATGTGAAAACATTAATTGAATTAATAATATTAACTCAATTAAAAGTTGTCTCCTCACCTTTTGGTTAGGTGGATCATTAGAAAAGGAGAGAGCTTCGGAGAACTAGGAAGGACATCCTCCAACGAAGAATATCTCCAACGACGAATGAACCGATGATTGAGGAAATACCGACGTCACCATATTTATCTCCTTCCTCATGACACCTCCAACGAATGTCAAGGTAGGGTTTGTTTATTATTGTCTTCGTGGTTTTACATTGATTCAATTCTCCTGAACCACCTGCTACCAAATTAACGCGAAGGGTGCAGGCCAAACAAACATGTCTTGATCCCTCCGCAATCCTTATTTATCATCATGTTCATCACGGGCGGATCAGCGGTGGTGCGGAACCCAACCACGTCACCGGTGACTAACGCTGGTAGGGTATAGGCAGTGGCCAGCACACCAGCTGGCCGTAATGACAGTGGCGGTGCAACCGTAATGCCGAAGGAGGTCATGGCACATCGGTCGCGGCGATGGGAGGATGGTGGTCGTCATGCCGATCGGCCGCATAGAACCAGGGCGGTGCATGACCACACTGCCGGTAGTGAGAGAGGTTGCGGATCTTCGGATGCAGTGGTGGAAGGACGACGGCCAGCACACCGGCTGGCCATGTAGAGATGGGGCGGCATGCGTCTGCGCCGCATGTAGAGAAGGGCGCGGCTACGGAGCCACGGCGGTGCAACTGAAAGGCGACCGGCACCCAGCTGGCCGAGGAGGACAGGGGCGCCGTCACACCATTGGGAGGAGGACCGGCTGGGAATCCAGCCAGCCACATCATGTTGAGTGGGACCCTCCAGCAGGTCCCGCATGCTAGCCGGCAGCGCCATGTGGTGCCACCTAGTTGGCCAAAAACAAATGGCCAAAGGTCCGTTCGTGTGACCTGGGGGGAGAACCTCCCCTCCCAGGTGGTGGCTAGGGCAGACCCCACCATAAGGGGCCACCCCAGTCGCAGGCTGCACCACGGGCCGCCCAGCAGGCCTCACCAAGCTCACCACGTGCGGTCCACACTGACTGGGCTATACCCAGCGGTTCGCGCCTAGCGCAGGCCGGGCCGCACCCAACGGGCTAGGCTGGGCCGCCCCCTTCGCGGACCAAGGCCCATCTGGACCCAGTTACGCCTTTTTGGCCATATCTTGAGAATAAGGTGTCTATTTGATGAAGCATCTATAGCATTGGAATCCTTTGATCGATATGGTAATTTTCGTATACTCCACTTGAGTTATGGATAAAGTTGGAGTACGGTCTAGTTGGATCGAACTTGAATCCAATCGGGCCCTCAAAACGGAAATGTTAATAACTTATAGACTGGGTGTCTGATTGACGTGTCGTCTATCGTGTTGGGTCTCATATGACATGACAGACCTTAGTTATACTTATTCATGGGACTTCATAGAAGCAGAATTATTGACTAATAGCTTTAGGAGCAGAACCTCCGGGAGTCAAGCATGCTTAGCGCAAAAACCATGTGGCTGGTTGAACATGAGGAGTCTTCAGATCCTATGTGAGACATCTTCAGATCCTGTGTGGGTCAACATCTTCATATCCTATGTGGGTCATCTCCAGATCCTATGTGGGTCATCTTTGATCTTGTGTGGGTCAACAGTAGAGCTTCTCAATGAAGTAAGATGATCTAGCATTATAGCTAATCATCTATACTTTCATACTTAAGTTATACCTGGAATGAGCTGAGTCTTTACCTTTGTGGTACACTTTTTTGTGATGATACCTTTGTGGTATTCTTATGTGTGGCATTACCTTTGTGGTACTTACCTTCGTGGTGATACCTCTGTGGTATTCTTTTGTGTGGAGTTACATTTGCGGTATTGACCTTTGTGGTGTTACCTTTGTGGTATTCTTTCCTTTGTGGAACAGTTGTGCTTTTGGTTAAAGAGTTGGGCCTTGTTTTTCTCATGAATGTGATGGGTATACTTGATAAATTAGGTATATGTATGGTCATATACCTAATTAGGGTTGAATGTTGTTTTCATACTTTCTAGTTTATCCTTTGTGGATTCTAAGAGACCTTAGGGGTTCTAGGGGTCCCTACTGAGTATCGTTATACTCACCCCTGTATAGGCTACGCCCGCACCTTGTTGTGTCTTGTGTAGATGATGGATAGTGCTGATCGAGGTCGAGGGTACCAGTACTAGAAACTTCTCAGAGGTGGGAATTAGATGATACTATCCACAGAGACAACTATTTAAGATTTGTACCAACCCTTCAGGTAGGATCCTTGGTAGGTGTTCATAGGAACTATTTTTAGTCTACTTGTACTTTCCAGTTGGACTTGTATTCCAACCCATTTACATACTGTACACACTCTTTTTACTATACATTTTACTTTGTGATTTTATCTTATTGTGTGCTTGGTTGGGTAAGTTTATAGATTATAAAGGCAATTCCTTCCCGGTTTTAGGGATATTCCTTTCCGGTGCTAGTCGTCAGCCCCTGGCCTATGGAAGGCGGGCTTCGGGTAGTCACAGCATGGACCCCAGGGGATGGGTCATGACAAATTGATATCATAGGAGTTCATTTCTACTGAAGAACTAAGACTCTGATCTTTTCTATGTGGTAATAGTGTCAAGTGTTATTTGTGTGGTTTTTATTTGGGGGAGTCCAGCATTGGTGCGGTGACCGACGTATCTATAAATGAGGACCCTAACTTCTGATTTCCGACTCAGTGCATGAAAACACTAATTTTGTGTGTGTTTTCGAAAATATTTCTTTGTGATCTCTTGAGTCATATCACCAGGTATAACTTATTTACTATGGTGCACCTATTTCTTTCAGGATTCCTCCATGCAGACAGGCAGCCAGGGTTCCAAGTAGAGTACGCGATGACAGCCCACCGAGCAATGAGGCTTCTGTCACAAACCAGCCTAGGTACCCTGGTAACCCGATAACCGAGCTTGTATTGACATAGCCTGAAGGGCATTCCCGATCCCCACGGGTCGACAACTAGCACCTGACATCGTACAACATGAAAGTGGGAATGATTTTTCCACAAGAATTCTGTAGAAAAAGAAACAAGACAGTATACAAACCAAAGAAACTCCACCGGGAGTAATGTACCAGATTACAAAGAGGCATAAAATGCCAAAGTACAATAACCCAAGTACTAAAACTTGGAAAGTATCCCCAAGGTCCCCAAGGACACAACTCACCAAGACCAAAGATCAACAGCTGGATATGCCTCCAAGAGGTTCATTCCCTTTGATTGATCCTGGAAGAATAAAGTCTACAAACACCCGAAGGCAAAAGTAGGGTGTGAGCCTAAGCCCAGTAGGATACCACCAAAGATTCTGTAATAGATTCCAAATATGGATTATCCAAAGAAAAGCTACCAATTTTTAAATAAACAGGTTTGGTAACTCAAAAGAATATTTTTAAAAAACATGCTATACATTTTCAAATGATGGAAGAATTTACTTTAAGAAAAGGCTTTACAATGATGGAATATTTCTAAAATAATGTCTTAAGCAAAACATTTATATAAAACAATTTATATAAATTCAGCAGGCATGTACAACAATTCAAAATCATTGGCATACATTTATATCTCAAATATAAACAAACAAGTGAGCAACATGGTCATTTGCCAAAAGGTACAATAGTATTAACTAGTTATATTATTCCTCACTCTCTATGTGAACTCATCAAAATGTGTATACACACGTCCCTATGACACTGGCCAAAGGATACTCATCACCAACCTTTCGGGGATTTGACCTGCAGCAAGTATGTTTTAGAATGTTGTCATAGCATATAGTGTATCCAAATAACTCACTAACTACCTAAGGCTTGCATGCGCTCTTACATGATGGGTGAACTATTTTAAGACTGATTAAAAATACGATCAATCCCATTCTTCCATTTCAAAAGTTCCATTTAAAACCAAAACAGGTTTTATTCAAAGCATGCCTTTTCACAAGATAAAACCAATGGGTTTCTATAAAATCATTTTAAGCCATTTTTATAAGTTTGAAATCCATCCAAAACCAATTCCATCATTACACATTTCATTTCCACAATTAAATTAAACAATTTAATTAAAAAAAATTCCATAAAATCCAAAATTTAAATTAAACAATTTAAATCGACCAATTTTCCATAAACACGCCCAATTCAATGGAATTGGGGTTTTCCCAAATTTCTATGCCAAAACCATTTCAAATATCTCAATTCAATGGAATCAAATTTTTATCAATTTAATTGAAATAAATATGAGCAATTTGATTTAAATCAATAATTGAAATAAATTAAGCAAATAAATTGATAATAAAATTGGCAAGTCGGGATGGAACCACCTACCTCGAAGGTTTTGACCAAAACCACAACAGTCAAGGACAATCAAGAAAAACTAGGTTTCTTCTTTAATAACCCCCCCCCCCCTAGATCTCTTCTCCTAGAAAGATCAAGACCAAAACTCATCAAAACTGGTATGACACACTTAGATCTACCCACAATGTTAGTGGATCCAAGAAACTGAGAGAAAAAGAGAAGTAGATCTAACTAGATCTAAGAAAAAAATCAAGAATGATTAATAATGATCACATACCTCAAGAATCTGGCTTTGATTCACCAAGATGAGCCTTTTGATTGCCTCCAGAATGATGGGAGAACCTTCTTTGACATTAGGAGAAGACAAATCCTGAGTTAGGGCCACATAGGAGGACAAATGAGGCACTTAGAGGCAAAACCGAGTGAGATCCACAATTTGAGGATCTCATTTAAGTTGGTGCACGGTTAGTTCGCACGGTTTGATAAACCGTGTGCTAGTCGTGCGTCAGCTTCTACCTCAGCCACCATTCACGCACGGTTTGGCTGCACGTTTGGACAAACTATGTGCCACCTACGCCGAAGCTGCTGCCTCAACCTCCCTTCTCTCATGGTTTGGCTGCACGGTTTGACAAACCGTGCGCTGCCCGTGCACAACCCAAAGTCCCTTAGTTTTTCTTAAAAGTTCACCCAAACGTACCCTAAGTATTTACTTCAAAATAGAGTTACTTAGAAACATCAAAAGATACCTAAAAACGTAACATGATGTTACAACCTCCCCACCATAAGATCTTTCTGTCCCTAGAAAGCCTATGAAGAAGCCTCCACGTCAAAAAATGAGTCCACTTCTCACTCATAAGTGCCTCCCTTTCCCATGTCTCATGAGAATTAGAACTATGCTGCCAAAGTACACATACCAAGGGTATCATTTTCTCACGAAGTACCTTGGTCTCAGAATCAAAAACCCTGATTGGTCGTTTAGTAACAGATAGATCTGGTTCAATCTCAAGATCACTCCACCTCACAACATGAGATGGATCAGAGAGATACTTTCATAGCTGCGATACATGGAACACATTATCTATCGACGTCAGTTGTGGTGGTAGATCTAGATAGTAAGAATATTTCCCTATAAGACCAATAACTTCAAAAGGTCCCACAAAATGTGGAGCAAGCTTCCCTTTCCTCCCAATCCATTGATGACCTAAACAGGGTGAAACTTTCAAGAACACCTGGTCACTAATTGAGAACTCTAAAGGTTTACGGCGACGATCAGCATAAGACTTGTACTGACTCTGTGTTGTCAACATTCTCTGACGAACCAACTAGATTTTAGATGTCGTCTCTTGGACCAAACTTTGTCCTACCAAAGAACTTTCAACAATCTCCGACCAACATAAAGGAGATTTATAAGGACGGCCATACAAAGCCTCAATAAGAGCCATTTTGATTGCAGACTGATAAATGTTGTTATAAGAAAACTCAACTAGCCCTAGATGATCATCCGAAGACCCACCAAAGTCAAGAACACATGCATGGAGAATATCCTCAAGGATCTGAATAGCTCTCT
Source organism: Viscum album (assembly GCA_963277665.1). Taxonomy (NCBI): domain Eukaryota; kingdom Viridiplantae; phylum Streptophyta; class Magnoliopsida; order Santalales; family Viscaceae; genus Viscum; species Viscum album. The sequence goes on from OY728141.1 coordinate 1,554,406,893, forward strand.
CTATCTGGACATCTGACTGTGGATGGTAGGTCGTGCTCAAACATACCTAAGATCCCAGTGCCTCCTGAAGGCCTCTCCAAAAGAGAGAAATAAACCGGGCATCCCTATCAGATACTATAGCAGACATAACTCCATGAAAATGAAGAATTTCTTTCACATAGATATTTACCAACTCCTCAACTTTGGTTGTATCTCAAATAGGTATAAAGTGAGCCAACTTGGTCAGCCTGTCAATCACAACCCATATCGCACTCTTCTTCCTCTGGGTTTGAGGTAACCCAACCACAAAGTCCATAGACATTTCATCCCACTTCCATGTAGGGACTGGAAGTGTTTGAAGCAAACCTGAAGGTTTCTGGTGCTCGGCTTTCACCTGCTGGCATGTATAGAAACAAGATATAAACTCAACAATGTCTCGTCTCATACCTGGCCACCGGAACTGTCGCCGCATGTGTAACACCCCGAGATTTTATGAGAAGTATTCTTTTTAATTTATTTGATGTCTTGCGTTGTATGCTACACCATTATTATCTTGTATTATACGCAACACCATATTATCTTGAAGTATACATAACACTATTCTTGGATTGTTTTACAAAAAATTTCACGTTCGTTTGATAGAAGTTATTCTATGAAACATTGAGTGTATATATATATATATTCAATGTATAAATGAAATATTGTTGGATTCTATTATCCACAACAAAAAATGAATCTTTCACTACACGCAACCCTGACTTCGATTGCTTTACATGCAATCGCATCCTTCCACGATAGCGTGTGTTGTACGCAATACCGAGTTTCACTAAACAACGATATGTTATTAAAATATTATATAAACTAGCCGTTGTGAATAGTAATACCCACTTTTCTAAATTTTATAAATTTTATCTTTAAAAATGGACTTCATTTTTGGATTCGTAATATTGAAATTATCCTAGGGTGAATTTTTGGTATTTTTTCTAAAAACTTTCAATTTTTGATGAATAGTGAAAAAACTAGGTTACTATTTAAAAACTGACTTTTTATTTAAATAATAATTTATTTTATATAAATTTATTTTAGGTAAAAATAGATACATAATACCAATATAATTTCAATGGAATCCATTTGAGTAATTTTATAACAATATAGATCCATAAAAATTTTATTGAACTTTTTACCGTCTTTTACCCACCTCCTAGGAGCATTTTCAATTGTACATAAAACTTAACTTTACCACTTCTGTGAGTTGAATTTTGAAAATCTAAGAGACACGATTAATATCAAGGAGTAAAATGTGGTTCAATAAGATAAAAATAATTTTTGGTGAATAGTAACTTTTTACTTTTATTTACCACTGTTAAAAGTAAATAGGGTGATTAAGGGTAAAAATGATATTATTATTACCCTAACACATGTTCTAATTCTATTGAATAAGTTTAATTCGATCAAAAACAACCTTAGTAATAAAATATTACCCTTTAGGCTAACTTGGGTTAGATTAGGGCACTTATTATTATTTTATTTAAAAAAGAGTTAAAAGAGTTAAAATCAAAGTTCAATAACTAAAACATTTTTAATATAGAGCTATACATAAGATAAATTAGACTATAAATATTCATTAGAAATATAAAATGATTTAATACATAATAGTATTTTATTTACATTTTTTAGACATTAAATAATTTAATTTATTTATGTCACAATGATGATACAGTAATTACCTTATTAATGAAATATTAACATAATTGATGTTATAAATACCCAAATAAATGTAATTTTAGACTTTTTATGAATTCCACTAATTTTTTAAGTTAATATGACATGTTATTATTTATTTAATTAATTTTATTTGAACTAATCAAGCTGTTATTATTTTCACAAAAATCAATTAACAAATAGTGTCAAAATTGACATAAAATAGTTTTTAAAACAAATATTATATTATTAATTGTTATTCTATTCCTAAAAATCTAAGGTTCGGCCAAATGACTTAGATAAGGTTATATATATTAATAATGATCCACTTGGGGTTCTTTTGGATTTTTATAGTAAGTTTATTAACCATATAGTGTAAAAAACATGAAGACACGGTAAAAGTTAAATTATTTAACTTAGAGTTAAATCTAAATGATAAGGCTAAAATAGTAACCTAAACTTGTATAAAACCTATTGTATGAGATTATTTCAACCCATACCTACTTTATCTTCGAAATAAATAAATTTGGAGCTATTATAAACTGAATATGACTTTATTATAAAATAATTTTTTAAGTTCTTTCTAAGGTGCCCCTCTCCTCCATTATAAAAAGGCACCTCCTCCCTCTTCTCTTTACACAATTTTGATCTTTAAATCTCGAAAAAACCCTGAAAATTTCCCTTATAAACTTCCCTAGAAACATTATAGAGGTTTTTTTCTCCTCAAAAGACCAACTCTAGTGCCTTAAGAGGAGGTTAAGAAGAGGCGCGTCAAAGAAGAGGTAATATCCTTTACCGATTATTTCCAATTTATTTCTTCTTCTACTTCTTCTTATTTATTTATTTCATAACAAATTAATAACATAAGTATCACTCATATACTGATATATTATTATAAATATGAAACAACCCTGTTTAATCTTCTATCCAACCTACGGAAAATGAAATCACCACCCGTACGTACGTACGGAATACCGTCTCCACGTCGTGGTGTAATCTGTTTTCCACCACCACCTTACTTGGATGGGTATAATGGTGTAAATAAATAACTATATATTATTATTGTAAAGTGATATTGATTCTAAAATATTATACATACACTTCAATACAATTCCACGATCATGGGAATGATATCATCGCTCGTGCGTACGTACGGACTACCGTCTCCACGAACGCGATGAGATTCATTTTCCATGATTAACCATTCAAGTATGATTATAAAGTATTTATAATAAATAATCATGAAATATATTAAATAATAATGATACTTCATTTATCTACATATATGTTTCATTTACTCAATTCCATTTAATTCAATAAGGAAACAAAAACAGCGTTCATGCATACGTACGACATACCGTCTCCATGAATGGTGTATTTCATTCCATTTATCGATCTATCATATATATTTATATTATGAATATATATTATATATAAATCATGTTTTAAATTCTGGAAATAAGTAAGTTAGGATATAAGTAATAATATCAAGAACAACATGTCGAAACACGTACGATAAATGAGACGATTTTACCCAAAACGCTGCTTTAACATGGAATTTACAAAAGAACGGGTAATATAAAGTCATAAGTGAACCATATATGATATCATAACAATGAATATAATTCTATAATAAGTCAATTTCATTATTTAAATCATTATATAAGAGGTTAGGATACATACGAAGCATATCAGACATAAGGTAAGGGATGACTTTTCTAATCTCATTTTTATCCAAGATTGTTTATTCATAAGTATTTACTGGGTTTATATTTATCATCCATGTCCCTATTTTCTAAACATGGTTTCATGTATGTTTAAAGTAATTTTTACCCATTTTTTACTTTTACTACATGGTATGTAAGGAATATTTCTTTTGTTTATCATACGAGGTACTTTTTGACTTTTTTGTAAAAAAGTACCAAAAGAATGTTTTTTAACTTATACGACATGAACATATTTTTAAAGTTTCATAAAGCCTAATTTTCATGAAGATTCCTATAAAATATTTCATTATTATTTTCAACAAAATCCTTTTCTTTTAAAATTGAATGGCATTTTTTAAGAGAAAATGATTTTTAAGAAGAAAGGATATTTTCCTCAAGAATTCATTTCAAGTGTTTTATCAAAACTATTTTCCATATAAGATGACATTATTTCATATGTGTATGTTTCAAGTATAATTTCTCTATTATTTACATGGTTTCACTTTTCTTATGATGAAATGATATCCATTTTTTTATATGGATTATGTTATGATGGTATGATGTTTATGAAACCCATTTTATTCTTTGGGTTATGATGAATGATTTATGTTTATGTTGTGGCACACGTAAGAATGATTTCATTATGAGATGGGTGGGACCTATATCTCCCTCAATGAATTGGGTAAAGATTTATATCTCATGATATAGACAAGGCTGGAATGGTAAGTTAATCTGGTTCAGTGATACAGGACTGGAACGAGGAGTGAACTCGATTCAGAAAGGGACTTTTTCCACTAAGATGGTCTTCGCAGCAATGCCTTGGCTACTATGGAAATCATAACATGTGCTTAATGGTTTTCCACAATTACATGTTTTATTCCCATGCTATTTTATTATGATTGATGATCCATTATGATCTATGCCTTACGTACTACCATGTTTTATGTCATTGCTCAAAATTTTGATGTTTAAATATCATGTTCATGTTTTGAAGGTCAAATGTATATGGTTTGTTTTATTTTCTCCATGCTTACCCTTACTGAGCATTTGAGCTCACCCTTTATATGTTTTCTTTTCCCCAGGATATAAATAAAGGTTTTAGGTAAGAAAACAAAAGGGGAAGATCTTTATGGGAGATGTTGAAGATCATTCACCACGATTAGAAGATTATGTTCTGAGTCTCCAAAGACACTGAACTAGTACGGTCCTTGTGTGTTTGTTTTTTTTATGTATTAAGTATTTCCCAAAAGTAATGAAATGTCCATGTATGTCAAGTTTGGGGTCTCTATAGCATGTCATAGAACATCTTCATGGTTCCTGGGTGTACAACCCACTGGGAGCTATGGAAACCCCCTATCACATTCTTCCTTGTCGCTAACGGCACAACATAATGGTTTCGATAACATAGAACACCATCTTTAGAGAACAACCACAGAGTGTCGGTCTCCCCACCATAAAGAGAGTCCCTAATTCTATGGAATTCATAATCCTGTTGTTGTTCCTGAAGAATTAACTTGAGGAGAGCAGAAGTCAACTGAACACTGGATAAATAAACTTCATTCCCCTTCCACTGAACTCCAATATGCAACTGAGAAAAAAGAGCCATCAAACTCCACTCTTCTGATGATTCTTTCACAGCCTGTGATGGAAGTTTCCTACTCAATGCATCTGCAACTAAATTCCCTTTCCCCGGGGTATAGGCAATGTCAAAGTCAAAATATTGCAGGTACTCCACCCAACGCCTTTGGCGAAGATTCAAATATTTTTGAGAGAAGATATAACTCAATATCCTGTGGTCTGAATACACAGTAAACCTTTCTCCATAAATGTAATGTCTCTAATACTTAATTGTGTGCATTACAGCTACAAGTTTAAGTTCATGGGTAGGATAGTTCTTCTCATGAGGCTTCAGCTGATGAGACCCATAGGCAACAACATGATTACCCTGCATGAGTACACATCCCAAACCTGAACCTGATGCATTACAAAAGACCACATAACCTATCCCTACATCTGGAAGAGTTAACACTGACACAGTAGTCAAAATATGATTTAGCTCATCAAAAGATCTCTAATATTTATCATTCCAAGAAAACTTCACTCCCTTTTGAGTCAGAGCAGTCATTAGAGAAGCTAAATTTGATAAGTCTTTACCAAACCGACGATAATATCTTACTAAGACCAAGAAGCTCCGAATCTCGAAAACATTTCGTGGTTGTTACCAAGTCATAACACCCTTCACCTTTTCAGGATCAACTGATATTCCTTGTTCTGACATGACATGTCAGAAGAATTTCACTTCTTGAATACATAAATCTCACTTTGAAAGCTTGTCATAAAGTTGGTGATTCTTTAGAAGACTCAGAACTGTTCTCAGATGATGCACATGATCCTCCTCAGACTTAGAGTAGACAAGAATGTCATCCACAATATAAAATTTCCATAGGTATATTAAAAAGATTAACAAGATGGGTTGAAATAAAAGAGTGAGATGCACCAGTATCAAAAAGAGTTGTCACTAAAGACGAAGCTATAGTAATGGTACCTCTCACAGTTGTAGGACTTGTATTAACTACCTCTGGCGACTCTTCCACTGTGTGAAGAAGCTTCGTTCTGGATTCCTGTGGATAAAACCCTTTTGTATGTGAATAATTTGATTGCCCTGTAGTTTCTGGAGGTGCTGATGATCCTATTCCACCACGTGGAGTAGATAAGTGATGGTAGAATCTCTGTAAGTTCCCTAAATGTCCGCATGAGCTACAGTTCTTGGGTGCCTCAGTGCAAACCCTCTTATAATGTCCTGGCTTCCCACACTAATATCAAATCAAAGAAGTCCCTCCTAGTGCCACCAAAGGTCTGGGATGAATCTGTTGTTGAGAACTACCAAGAGAAAAGTCACGCTTTTGTTTTCCTTTAAAGGAGCCCACACTGACACTAGGAGGGAAAAGAACCTCCTTCAACACTGACTTTCTTGTCAAGTCCATCTCAACCATCATCTCCCTATCCAGCACATCAGTATAAGTGGGTAGATTAAGTAGGAAAACCTAAGAACGGATATCTGATTGAAGTCCCAACTTGAATCATCGATTCGTCATCCTCTCATTAGATACAATCTCAGAAGAAAACTATACCATCTCAGAAAATCAATTTGAGTACTCAGTCACTGTTTTGTTGGCCTGATCAAGCTTGAAAAACTCCACAGCCTTGGACAACACCATTGATTCTGGATAAAACATGTAATGGCCTGGGGTTTTAGGGTCCATTACTTGGTGAAAATCTGATGTTTGGGGTGTTCTGGGTGGTCTGGAAGGCCATACCAGCTACTCGGTGAAGCTTAAGACTCCTAACGGTAGCCTCAGCCTACCAGTAGCCTCGGCCTACCGGTAGCTCAGCCTATAGGTAGCTTGGCCTATCTGTGTCCTCAGCCTACCAGTAGCTCGGCCTACCGGTGGCCTTGGCCTACTGGTCGCTCGGCCTACCGGTGGGCTCGGCCTACCCGTGGCCTCGGCCTACCGGTGGGCTTGGCCTACCGGTGGGCTTGGCCTACCCGTGGCCTTGTCTTAACGGTGGACTCAGCCTACTGGTCGCTCGGCCTACCGTTCGCTCGGCCTACCGGTAGCCTCGGTCTACCAGTAGCTCGGCCAATCGGTGGCCTCAGCCTACTGGTGGCTTGGCCTACTGGTGGCTTGGCCTACTGGTGGCCTCAGCCTACCGGTGGCTCACCCTACCAGTGGCCTCGGCCTACCGGTAGCCTCATCCTACCGGTAGCTCAGCCTATTGGTAGCCCCGGCCTAATGGTAGCCTCGGCCAACCGGTAGCTCTCGCATATCGATGGCCTAGCCTGCCGGTGACCTTGGTGTATCGGTAGCTCCACGGGTTTTCCAGTAGCACCTCCTTTTTGCGCAAATTGGTTTATAAACCATGTTTTTACCCCTTTAAGCCTATTTTAAATCCCATTAATGGTATTTAATTAAATTATTGGTGAGGTGTGTGTCTGTTTTAACCACCTTAAAGGGCAGAGACCTTTTAAGTTACGTGAGGGGTGGCCCAGCCGCGTGGTCAACCCACGATCCCGCTTCTTCCACGGTTTCGAGTTTTTCTCCATATCTTAACCATCTCGGGATGCTGTATCTCAGCCTTTATAACCTAAATGCTTCTCTTCTCCCTAGGTTTCTTGTTTTCTATCACCCTGCGCTCGGAGTACCCTTCCTCCCGACGAGTCGTACCCCTGTTGCAAAGTTTTCCTTGATCGCATTCCATGGAGATCCTGGTACTCCTGATTTCCAGTTTCCACGCGAGGACTTAACTTCGATCCTTGATCAATCAAGTAGGGATCTTACCTTTGTCTCTCCTCCTTGTGTAACATGTGGTTTGGGTGTTCTATGTTTCCTAGGAAGCAGTTAATCAATTCTATAATGAAGATAATAACCGGTTAAAGAACAGGGATGAGGAAGTTTGTTAATGTTGTCACATGTTTTTACCCATGCTTTCCCTACGATGTTGTTATGAATTTAATGATATTAGGCCTACTAATAAACATGGTCGTTGGAGGTCTTTGTTTGAGCACTTATGCTATGCTCTGTTTTATGCTTTGTCTGGTGAATGGGAATCATGTATGAACCGGTTAAACACTTAAACTCGGTTGTTGAATATGAATGTCCATAACCTTGTGTGATCACCCCAGTTTAACTAAATAATATAAAATAATGAATTATGAACATTGGGATGGTTAGGATATGGATGGGTGAACAGCAGGGTTTTGAATGGTGTGGTTGGAATGGCATGAGTTGTTGCATGGCTGTGGTGGTGTTTGGCAGCAGGGTTGCAGGTTGGGTTGTGAACATGAATAAAAGTGGGAAGTTAATAATGAACTGGGTGGAATGGTAATGAATTAATGTGGGATAACCAACAGTTTGTTGGGTTTTTTTTTGTTTCTAGTACTTCGAGGGATCTTACTTGATCCCTAGTTGTTGTGACTTTACAAGAGAACCGAGTGTGAATGCTTAAACTTCCTGACAGTTTTCGTTAATGATTTAATTTTTGTTTCATCTGTGGTTGTGCCTGTTAGTTACCCAATAGTGAAGGGATTAACTCACTCTAAACCATTATGAATGATAACTTGAACAGGGGAATCGGGAACTGTTTGTTGTGTGCCTGTTTTCTGAGACAGCAGTTCTTGTGCACCTGCTTGTATCTGTTTGAGGAGCCATAGGTTGGGATGTGTGTTGGTATATTTATGTGTAACTATATGTTTTTTGTTTAGTCACACCCCACCTTCATTTGGCACTTAGTTTTAGACACCCCATTTCATGGGGAATGGTGTTTCCCCCTAGTTACTCTACTTCCTACTCCCTCTTCCCTCAGCTGTGATGGCTGGAGGCGACCTTACACCCAGGATTCTTCGGGTAGGTTTCGATTGGTGTGTTGTTATCCCAAAACTCTTCAGGTAGGTTTTTTTCCCAAGAATCTTCGGGATGAGGCCCGGGTGTTTTCGGGCAGGGGTTTTGGTTATGGTTTGTTTTCCCAGGTGTCTTTGGGATAAGGCCCAGGTGTGTGTGGGTAGGGTTGGATGGTTATGAGACCCAAGTGTGTGCGTATAGGGATGGATGGTTGTAAGGCCCAGGTGTGTGCGGGCAGGTAGGTGTTGTTGTGAGGCCCAGGTGTGTGTAGTCAGGAAGAGCGTGGTAGTGTTAGGACATTTTCCGTTAGGGATGAGCAGCTAGCTAGTGGGGGAAATGGTGGTGCGGGGTACCCAAATGCTTTGTTCTTTACTATTATCTTACTGCTTGTGTTATTTGGTGAGCGTGTCCGGTGAGGTGGGATGGATATATTCCTTGATAGATGATGTTTCTTCTTATTCTCACGGGACTTTAGGATGTCTCCCCACTTGTGCACGAGAGCTTTAGGTGTTCCTACTGAGTATACTTTGTATGCTCACCCTACGTTTACGTTCAAGTTTCCAGGAGAGCTGTGGAGGCCGTGCAGGACCTTACTAGTCTGGACGTTGGAGTTGTTGTTGGTCATTGTTGGATTCTGTTTAGCCTTTTTCCTTTCCTGTTGGGTATTGTACTTTTGAGTCCTTGTACTTTGTTCAGTTTTATTATTAAAACATTCATGTAGTTTGGTTTTTACCCTGAGTTTTCTATACTTGGTGGTGTTTGGTGTTAACTCATTCTTTCTCCCAATCTTGGTTAACAAAAAAAGGGTAATTCCTCCCATATTGTGAAAATGTTATACCCTTGGTACTATTCTCCACTCCAGGGCCTAATGGAGGCAGGACTCGGGGGTCATTATCTCTCCTTCAACTTAAAGAAGGAAGGTCTTGGCAATCTATTGTCCCTTCCCTTCTTTCGGTGAAGGCGGGTCGTGACAGAATGGTATCAGAGGAGAGGTTGAGGGATAGGATGGAGTCTGGAGTTAGGCACAGTGAGGATTGCATGGGATGGTAGGGAAACAATGTTTGGTGATCTTGGTTCATGAAATAGACCAGGGAAGACCGGTTATGACATGGGATTTTAGATCCCCCCATGATCTGATGCAAGGACTATGATCCTATCAAACGACCAAGTGAGACTACATTTATTGAAGGGTAGAGACCCTAGGGAAGGTACATGCATCATACTTATTGTGTTTTTAATTTATTTGGGGCACCTTGGGGAGAAAAAAATTAATAATAATAATAATAATAATAACTCCCTTGCTACTCGGGCTTAGGCATTCTTTGTTTGCCTTGCAGCTACGGCACCTGGATGTTATCCACGAGTGACTCGGGCGGTTGAGGCCCAGCGGATTGAGTCAGTGGACCAGCAGAGGATTGACCAAGATGAGGAGGATGACTTGTGGTAGAGGCATCTACACTTCTTCCAGTGAAAATCCCTCGAGAAGTATGATGGTAGTGTTTTTGACTCAGTAACGGAGGTATAGCTCGAGGAGCTAGCCATCACCTTCTCTTTGATCTATGCTTCGAGGGTTTACTGGGTTCCGTTGGCCACCAATCTGCTAAGAGGAGTAGCACGTCAGTGGTGGATGCTTTTCCTGGGAGAGAAGACAGAGGTAGAGGTTTCATGGGTCAGTTTCGAGAAGGAATTTCATGAGGAGTTCCTCTCCTCTATGGCGAAGGATGAGAAGAGACAAGAGTTGCTCTCCCTTCAGTGGGGAATCATGTCAGTGAGGGAGATGGGGATCAAGTTCAAAGATCTCTTGCGCTTTTCCTCGGATCTCTTTCCGGATGAGGAGTCTCGGGCAAGACGGTTAGAGGAGGCACTCCATCCTTCTCTTCAGTACGTTGCCACTCCCTTCACTCTTCCGACGTACCTAGAAGTACAGAATCAGGTCGAGATATTAGAGAGGATGCACTCGAAGGGAGGAACACCACGAGAAGGGAACCAGCTAAGTTCATCAAAGGGGAAGGTGGTCAGCAGTAGGTCTCCAGCGACAAGGCCTTCCAGGTTTCGACAAGCAGGGTTTAGGCCTCATCAGTTCCAGTCCCGAGCTTCTAGCCCTCGCCCCTTTTCTATAGGGATAGGACCGAAGTGTTTCTATTGCAGAGTTTTCAGGCACATCCAGAGTAGGTGTCCAACTCGAGCTCCACATGGTGGAGGTGGGCAGTTTCAGCACCCACCTCAGCAGCATTCGTTTCTGGCGAGGTCTTTCCAGTAGCAGCAGCTGGCCCCTGGCCCTCTGAGGGATGACATTGCGGGAGGATACCTACACCAGGGTTCTCCTTAGGGACCTCGACCAGGGCATGGTCGGGGAGGTGTTTTACCACAGCGAGGCAGAGGAGGTGGGCTTGGACAACTGCACGTCACAGAGTTATTAGCTCCGGCGGGGCAAGAGGTCATTCGAGGTACGATCAATTTATTTAGCACCCTTGTTTCTTCCTTGTTTGATTCGGGAGCTTCTCACTCCTTTGTTATGCCCGAATTAGCCCATGTTATGGGTCTGGATTCTGAGAGACTTTTTGTGCCCCTAGTGTTGAGAACACCAGTTGGGGGTCAGACCAGCGTATATTACTTTTTTCGGGGATGTAGAATGATGTTGGGGTAGCATCAGTCCAGTGGAGACCTTCTTTCATTTCAGATGCAGCAATATGATGTCATTCTAAGAATTCACTGGTTATTATCCGTGCATGCCATCATCGACTACTGTCAGATAAGGATTTAATTCTTCAACTAGGATGGATGGCGTTTGGATTTTGTTGGGGAGTAGAGTTATTAGGTAGGAAGTCACCTTGTGGAGCCACTCCTTTCTATGCTGGATGGGGTGTCAGTGGAGTCGGCGGACGCAGGAATGATGGATTTCCCAGAGGTCGTAAGAGATTTCCCTGATGTCTTTCTCGATGAGGTTGTGACTCTACCCCCTCGATGTGATGTTGATTTTGGGATAGACTTACAGCCTGGAGCCCACCCAATATCGATGGCTCTTTATCATATGGAACCTTCTAAGTTACAGGAGTTTCAGATTCAGATTGATGATCTGATGGAGATGGTATTTGTTCGACCCAGTGTGGCATCGTGGGTTGATCTAGTTTTGTTCGTAAAGAAAGCAGATGGTAGTCTCTGGCTGTGCATAGACTACCGAAGTTTGAACCAGGTGAAGGTCAAGAATTGTTACCCCCTCCCAAGGATAGACGATCTATTCGACCTATTGAGGGGATCAGGTTGGTTCTCTATGATCGATCTATGGTCTGGATACCACCAGTTGAGAGTGAAGGAAGGTGATATCTCGAAGATGGATTTCAGGTGTAGATATGACCACTTTAAGTTCGTGGTCATGTCGTTTGTTGTTATGAATGCCCCAGCTATGTTCATGAACCTCATGAACTATGTCTTCTAAGATTTTTTGGACCAATTAATTATGGTGTTCATCGACGACATCCTTATCTACTTAAGATCATAGGAAGAGCATGTTGAGCATCTTAGAGCAGTTTTGGGAGTCCTTCGACACCACCATCTTTATGGAAAACTGTCTAAGTGTAAGTTCTTAATGTGAGAAGTACATTTCCTTGGACACGTAGTGTCTCAAAATGGAATAGTAGTAGACCCATCAAATTTTGAGGCAGTCATTTCATGGGAAGCACCCAAGAATGTGGAGGAAGTTTGTATTTTCTTGGGTTTGGCAGGATATTACTGGAGGTTTGTGCCCAACTTCTCTCGAGTTGTAGCTCTGTTGACAGATTTGACTAGGAAGGACCAGGCCTTTGTGTGGATTGACCAATGCCAGACATCTTTTGGCTACCTAAAGGAGAAGCTGGTTAGTGCTCCAGTGCTCAGATTAATAAAGGAAGGGGTGTTGTTTGAAGTGTTTTGTGATGCTTCTGGCCTTGGGTTGGGATGTGTACTGATGAAGCAGGGAGGAGTGATCTATTATGGGTCTAGGCAGTTACGTCCTCATGAATTTAACTATGCTACCCACGATCTGGAGCTTGTGGCCGTGGTGTTTTCATTGAAGTTTTGGTGGCATTATCTCATCAGAGACCGCTTTGTGGTCTTCTCAGATCACAAGAGCTTGTGTTATGTCTTTTCCTAGTGGGATCTGAACTTGCGGCAGTGGATATGGGTTTAGTTCCTCCAAGATTACGACTTCGAGATCTCTTATACTAAGGGCAAGGGAAATTTTTTGGCCGATGCCCTGAGCAGGAAATCATAGAAGGAAGTAGTTTGGGAATCTGCAGATGCTTCGAGAGCGATGGAAGAGTTAGCAGCCTTGTATTTGGATGCAAGGGTGGAAGGTGGAATAGGCTGTCTGTTTCAGATGACTGTAGTTTCCTCTTTAGTGGTGCAGGTGGAAGAGTCTCAGTGGGGGGACTCAGAGGTGGAAGTGATGCGAGATTGTGTTTATCAGGGAAATTCTCCTGAGGGATGGTCGGAGGATGGTTAGCATTGGATTCTTTTTCGTGGAAGGCTTTTTGTTCCGGAGATGATGCGTAAAGGTGTTCTCCATGAGTTCCATGGATCGGCTTTAGCAGTACATCCTGGGGTCTCAAAGATGTAACAAGGCCTGAGGGGATAGTTTTGGTGTCTTGGGGTAAATTGGGCAGTGGTAGAGGTTGTGGCTAAGTGCCTAGTGTGTCAGGAAGTGAAGGTTGAACACCGTTTTCCTGGAGGGTTGTTACAGCCTTTAGAAGTTCCCAAGTGGAAGTGGTATGAAATCTCGATGGACTTCGTCACAGGGCTACCTAGGGCTCAGGGAGGCTATGATGCCATCTAGGTAGTGGTGTATCAGTTGAAAAAATCAGAACACTTCTAGGAGATTAAGGAGTCGAGCCCGGTGAGCACCTTAGCCCAGAGGTACATCAATGAAGTGGTGCAGTTTCATGGGATTCTAAGATCTATTGTCTCCGATCAAGACATACGGTTTACCTCACAAGTCTGTAGGGGATTACAGCATGCCTTTGGCACCCATCTATGCCTTAGCACTGCTTTCCACCCTCAGATAGATGGGCAAACAGAACAAACAATCCAGACATTGGAAGACATGTTGCGAGAATGTGCTCTGGATTTTGTGGGATCATGGGTATGACACTTTCCTCTGGTGGAGTTTTCTTATAACAATAGCTTCCACTCTACTATTGGCATGACACCGTTTGAGGCCTTGTATGGAAGGTTGTGTCGTTCACCCGTTTACTGGACAGAGATTGGGGAAGCAGCTGTTCTTGGGCCAGAAGTGGTGCAGGGCACCACTGAGAAGGTTCAGTTCGTATGTGAGAGGATGAAGGCAGCCCAGGATCGGCAGAAGTCTTATGCCAATAGTAGGAGGAGTCCCTTGGAGTTCGAGGTTGGAAATCATGTGTTCTTGAAGGTTTCCCCTCGATGTGGGAAACAAAGGTTTAGGAAAGGGAGTAAGCTCTCCCCTGGGTTCATCGGACCTTCCGAGGTGTTGGGACGAGTTGGTGAGGTGGCCTATCAGCTGGCATTGCCACCTCAGTTGGATAAAGTTCACAACATTTTTCACGTCTTCCAGCTTCGTCGATATCTACATGAGGACTACCACGTCATCGATTGGGGAGAGTTAGATGTCGAAAACGATGTGACCTTCATAGAACGACTGGTCAAGATCAAGGATCGTAAATAGAAAGTGCTCCGTGGACAAACCATCCCCTTGGTTCGTCTGTTGTGTAGGCATGGTGGCCTGGAGGAGAGAACTTGGGAGGGGGAGGCCCAGTTACGCGTTTAGTACCCAGAGCTATTTTGACTTCCTTTTTGTTTTTATTCTGAGCTTTGTTGAGATGTTTTACCTTGTGCTTTGATATATGAAATGCTTGTTTTTCTTAGCTATGAGATGATATGTTCCCTGTTCTCTGTGTGTGTATGTGTGTGTCCAAATGCGTGATGATGGAAAAACCTGACTGCTAATCAGGAAGAATTAATGTGGATGCGATTAAACCTGTGCGGGCTAGTCAGTGCCGCCCAAAGCGGATAATATCCTAACATGTATGAGTGTAATCCCTAACTCATGTGTTGGACAATGTGATCCTTGTGCTTTTGGTGGATGTTTGGGGTTGATAACTCTTGGGGGAGTATTCCTGGATGTAGGGGGTCCTGTTCCAGCTTTCGAACAACTCGGGGCTTTGCCCCTGAGAAGTATCTTTATAGGGTGGTTGTTTGGACCCCTATTTTCTCCTTTATGGTGTGTTATTATATTCTTGGGTATAAAAATTGTTTGAGAAGTATCTTATGTAATGGATCAAGGTTTTTGGGTCCATTACTTTGTGAAAATCTGATGTTTGGGGAGTTCTGGGTGGTCTGGAAGGCCATCCCAGCTTCTCGGTGAAGCTTAAGACTCCTAACAGTGGCCTCAGCCTACCGGTTTCCTCGGCCTACTAGTAGCTCGGCCTACCGGTGGCCTCGGCCTATTGGTGGCCTCGGCCTACCGGTAGCCCCAGCCTACCGGTAGCCTCCGCCAACTGGTAGCTCTCACCTACCGGAGGGATATCATACTGGTGACCTTGGGGTACCGGTAGCTCCATGGGTTCCAGTAGCACCTCCTTTTTGTCCGAATTGGTTTTTAAACCATTTTTTGACCCCTTTAATCTTGTTTTAAATCACATTAATGGTATTAAATTAAATGATCGGTGTGGTGTGCCTCCGTTTTAACTGCCCCGAAGGGCGGGGACCTTTTAAGTTACGTGTGGGGTGGCCCAGCCGCGTGGTCAACCCACGATCCCACTTCTTCCACGGTTTCGAGTTTTTCTCCATATCTTAACCGTCCTAGGATGTTGTATCTCAGCCTTTATAACCTAAAGGATTCTCTTCTCCCTAGGTTTCTTGTTTTCTATCACCCTGCGCTCGGAGTACCCTTCCTCCTGATGAGTCACACCCCTGTTGTGACGTTTTCCTTGATCATGTTCTGTGGAGCTCCTGTTACTCTTGATTTACAGTTTCCACGTGAGGACTTAACGTCGATCCTTGATCAATTAGGTAGGGATCTTACCTTTGTCTCTCCTCCTTGTGTATCATGCGGGGTGGGTGTTCTATGGTTCCCAGGAGGCAGTTAATCAATTCTGTAATGAAGATAATAACCGGTTAAAGAACAGAGATAAGGAAGTTTGTTAATGTTGTTACTTGTTTTTACCTATGATTTCCCTACAATGTTGTTATGAATTTAATGAGCTTATGCCTACTGAAAATCACGGTCATTGGAGGTCTTTGTTTGCGCACCTATGCTATGCTCTGTTTTATGCTTTGTCTGGTGAATGGGAATCATGTATGAATCGGTTAAAAACTTAAACTCGGCTGTTGAATATGAATGCCCATAACCTTGTGTGATCACCCCAGTTGAACTAAATAATATAAAATAATGAATTATGAACATTGGGATGGTTAAGATATGGATGGGTGAACAGCGGGGCTGTGAATGTTGTGGTTGGAATGGCATGAGTTGTTGCGTGGCTGTGGTGGTGATTGGTAGCAGGGTTGAAGGTTGGGTTGTGAACATGAATAAAAGTGGGAAGTTAATAATGAACTGAGTGGAATGTTAATTAATTAATGTGAGATAACCAATGGTTTTTGGGTTTTTTTTGTTTCCAGTACTTCAAGGGGTCTCACTTGATCCCGGGTTTTTGTTACTTTACAAGAGAATCAGGTGTGGATGCTTTAATTTCCCGACAGTTTTCTTTACTGCTTTAATTTTTGTTTCATCTATAGTTGTGCTTGTTATTTTCCCATCAGTGAAGGGATTAACTCACTCTGAACCATTATGAATTATAACTTGAATAGGGGAACCGGGAACTGTTTTTTGCGTGCCTATTTTCTGAGATAGCAGTGCTTGTGAACCTGCTTGTATCTGTCTAAGGAGCCATAGGTCGGGATGTGTGTTGGTATATATATGTGTAACTGTATGTTTTGTGTTTAGTCACCCCCCACCCAGGTTTGTCACTTAGTTTCGTACGCCCCATTTCATGGGGAAGGGTGTTTCCCCCTAGTTACTCTCCTTCCTGCTCCCTCTTCCCTCGGATGTGATGGCTGGAGGTGACCTTACACCCAAGATTCTTCAGGTAGGTTTTGATTAGTGTGTTGTTAGCCTAGGACTCTTCGGGCAGGTTGTTTTCCCAAGAATCTTTAGGATGAGGCCGAGGTGTTTTTGGGCAGGGGTTCTGGTTATGGTTTGTTTTCCCATGTGTCTTCAAGATGAGGCCCAGGTGTGTGCGGGCAAGGTTGGATGGTTGTGAGGCCCAGGTGTGTGCGGGCAGGGATGGATGGTTGTGAGGCCCATGTGTGTGCGGGCAGGGAGGTGTGGTTGTGAGGCCTATGTGTGTGCGGGCAGGAAGAGCGTGGTAGTGTCAGGACGTTTTCCGTTATGGATGAGCAGCTAGCTAGTGAGGGAAATGGTGGTGCAGGGTACCCAAATGCTTTGTTCTTTACTATTATCTTACTTCTTGTGTTATTTAGTGAGCGTGGTCGGTGAGGTGGGATGGATAGATTCCTTGATATATGATGTTTCTTCTTCTCACAAAACTTTAGTATGTATCCCCACTTTTGAACGAGAGCTTTAGGTTTTCCTACTGAGTATACTTTGTATGCTCACCCTATGTTTACTTTTAGGTTTCCAGGAGGGCTGCGGAGGTCGTGCGGGACCTTACTAGTATGGATGTTGGAGATGCTGTTAGTCGCTTTTGGATTCTTCTTATCCTTTTTCCTTTCTTTTTGGGTATTGTACTTTGGAGTCCTTGTACTTTGTTCAGTTTTATTATTAAAACATGCATATAGTTTGGTTTTTACCTTGAGTTTTCTATACTTGGTGGTGTTTGGTGTTGACTCGTTCTTTCTCCCAATCTTGGTTAACAAAAAAAAGGGGAAATGGCTCCCATATTGTGAAAATGTTATACCCTTAGTGATAGTCACCACTCCGGGGCCTACTGGAGGCGGGACTCAGGGGTCATTATCTCTCCTTCAACTTAAAGAATAAAGGGCTTAAAAATCTGTTTTCCCTTCCCTCATTTCGGTGAAAGTGTCATGACAGAACTAGTTTATGAAAACAACCCTAAATTATTTCCACTCCAAACCCTCATGTTTCCCAGCTGTCACCATTGTGTCCCACCATCTCCTACTTGGCCCCTCCAGTACTAAGGTGGCACACTTCACCTTGATCGCATCAGGTGTCTCCAAGAACCCAAACAGATGTTCAATCTTACACAACCATTCCTCAACATGTTGAGGGTCAGTGGAGCCTTTGAAAACTGGTGGATTCTGACATAGGAACTCTTGGGAACGACTTCAGAGAAAATCACTATGAGAATCTATATCTGGAGTCTGAACAGGAATTGGAGGTGGTGCCTGTCCTAGAGCTTGAACAGTGTAAACAATCACCTCAACCATATTCGGATCCACAGTAGGACTCGCTTGCTAAGATTCAGCAGCAGCCTCTTTTTGGATCATATTCTCACATCTTCTCGGAGGCATGTTGCTACACAACACAAAAAGACATTTGATTAACACTCAAATAGAGTAACAAGGAAAACTCTTCTTAATAGAAGGGTTTAACAAGATTTGGATTCCACTCTATCCAAATCAAAATAGGGAAAATACTATAACTAATCCACAAGTATTATTTCCCTAACCAACCCTGGTGACATAAGGTTCGTTGTGGTGAGAGCTGTCCAGCCACTCAATCACAACTACATCCCAAGTCCCAAAAAGAATACTCAAATTCATACTATCATCAAGTAAAGATGCTTAACTAACCTTTGTTACCATTTTTTCATGACCTACCTCCCCGGGCCATGAAGGGTCTCATGTAATACCTTGGTTGCCTTCCCAGCACACCATGGGATATTACTCACTAGGGTCTCTTATCATACTAATGACTGTCCCCACAAGCCAACACATGTTCTTTTAGCGCGTTTTGTCCTCAATCACACACACCCTAGGAAACTTCCCAGACGGTCACCCATCTGAATTACTACTCCAGGTCAAGCATGCTTAACTATGGAGTTTTAATCAGGTAGGCTCCCAAAAAGAAAGGTGCACCTTGTTGACATGGGTAGTAACATTTAGCCTTTTTAAGTCTCACTTTTCCAGGGGTGTTACATTATCCCCCCCCTTTAAAGCACAACGCCCTCGTTGTGGACCCCAAGACTCAAACCCAGGAAGTTCCTAAGCACTTCCGGCTGGGTATTGCCTCTGATACCATTTTGTCACGAACCAACCCAGGTACCCTGGTAACCCGATAACCGAGTCGGTCCTGACATAGCTTGAGGGGCATTCCCGATCCCCATGGGTCGGCGACTAGCACCTGGTATCTCACAACATGCAAGTGGGAATGATTTTGCCACAAGAATGTGGAAGAAAAATAAACAAGATAGTATGCAAACCAAAGAAACTCCACCGGTAGTAATGTACCGGGTTACAAAGAGGCAAAAAATGCCAAATTACTGCAACCCAAGTACTAAAACTGGGGAAACAGACCCAAGGTCTCTAAGGACACAACTCACCAAGACCAAAGATCAATAGCTAGATACGCCTCCAACAGGTCCCTTCCCTTTTCTCAATCCTAGAAGAATAAATTCTACAAACACCTTGAAGGAAAAAAGTAGGGTGTGATCCTAAGCCCAGTAGGATACCACCAAAGATTCTGTAACAGATTCCAAATATAGATTATCCTAAGAAAAGCTTCCAATTTTCAAATAAATAGGTTTGGCAACTCAAAATCATATTTTTTCAAAACATGCTATACATTTTCAAATGATGGAAGAATTTACTTTAAGTAAAGGCTTTACAATAATGGAATATTTCTAAAACAATGGCTTAAGAAAAAAATTTATATAAAATATTTTATATAAATTCAGCAGGCATGTATAGTAGTTCAAAATCATTGGAATACATTTATATCTCAAATATAAACAAACAATCCAGCAACATGGTCATCTGCCAAAAGGTATGATAGTATTAACCAGCTATAGGATTCCTCACTCTCTATGTGAACTCGGAAAAATGTGTATACACACGTCTCTATGAAACTGGCCAAAGGTGACTCGTCACCAACCCGTCGGGGATGTGACTCGCCGCAAGTATGTTTTAGAACGTTGTCATAGCGTAGAGTGTATCCAAATAACTCACTAACTACCTAAGGCTTTCATGCGCTCTTAAATTATGGGTGAACTATTTTTAGACTACTTAAAAATATGATCAATCCCATTCTTCCATTTCAAAAGTTCCATTTAAAACCAAAACAGGTTTTATTCAAAACATGCCTTTTCACAAGATAAAACCAATGGGTTTCTATCAAATCATTTTAAGACATTTTCATAAGTTTGAAATACATTCAAAACCAATTCCATAATTACACATTTCATTTCCACAATTAAATTAAACAGTTTAATTGAAAAAATTTCCATCAAATCCATAATTTAAATTAAACAATTTAAATCGACCAATTTTCCATAAACACACCCAATTCAATGGAATTGGGGTTTTCCCAAATTTATATGCCAAAACCATTTCAAATATCTCAATTCAATGGAATTGATTTTTTATCAATTTAATTGAAAGAAACTTGAGAAATTTAATTTAAATCAATAATTGAAATAAATTAACCAAATGCATTGATAATAAATTTGGAATGTCGGGACGGAACCACCTATCTCAAAGGTTTTGACAAAAACCAAAACAGTCGAGGACGCTCAAGAAAAACCAGGTTTATTCTTCAAGAACCCACCATATATCTCTTCTACTAGAAAGATCAAGTCTAAAACTCATAAAAACTTGTACCACACACTTAGATCTACCCACAACGGGCATGGATCAAAGAAACCGAGAGAAAACGAGAATTAGATCTATGTAGATCTAAGAACAAAATCAAGAACGATGAAGAATGATCACATACCTCAATAATTTGGCATCTATTAACCAAGAGGAGCCTTTGGATCACCTCCAGAATGATGGGAGAAACTTCTCTGACCTCAGGAAAAGAAAAATACCAAGTTAGGGCCGCATAGGAGGACAAACAAGGCACTTAGAGGAAAAACCGAGTGAGATCCACAATTTAAGAATCTCATTTAAGTGGATGCACAGTTAGTTCGCATTGTTTGAAAAACCATGCCCTAGCTGTGTGTCAGCTTATACCTCGGCCACCCTTCACGCATGGTTTGTCCACATGGTTAGACAAACTGTGCACCGCCCATGCGGAAGCTACTGCCTCAACCTCCCTTCTTGTACGGTTTGGTTGCACGGTTTGACAAACCGTGCGCCGCCCGTGCACAACCCAAAGTCCCTTAGTTTTCCTTAAAAGTTCACCCAAACATACCCCAAGTCTTTAATTCAAAACAGAGGTACTTAGAAACATCAAAAGATACCTGAAAATGTAACGTGATGTTACACTTCGGTGCAGGGACCCTTTACGGCAGTTGTACGACAGTGTGGTGTACCAACAGCACCACTACCCATTGGGAAAACGATTCCACCATCCCCAACAGTAGAGGTTGTACATCTCTTGAAAATGTTACATGAGTTTCAATACCAAAGGCCACCAAGGTTCTAGGGTGAGACAGATCCTCAGGAGGCTAAGGACTGGCTGGATGCCGTAGTTAGATTTCTTGGACTAGTAGGGACACCAGTTGATCTCATGGTGATACTTGCCACCAGTCTTCTTGAGGAAGCAGCGGGAATATGGTAGATCTTGATGCTCTAGGTTCACAATGAGGTCACTCTCATCTGGGTGGACTTCGAAAGCCTTTTCGGGGCAGAGTTCATCCAAGCAACCTTACGCTCAGTGCGTATACAGGAGCATCTCCACTTATAGTAGGGTATCATGATCGTGGCTCAGTATTTAGTGAGGTTCACCAACCTATCATGCTACTCCATTGACATGGTGCGGGATCCTTTTTTCAGGGTCTAGACCTTCGATCAAGGGCTCATATGGGAGATTAGATCCTTGATGATTTCTATCAGCATCCCGACGTAGGCAGGGGTGTTAGAGCAAGCACTCTTGGTGGGGAGATTCCTTGCTGAGCAGTCATCGGCAACGAGACCCACCACCGGATGACACGTAGCAGATTCATCTATATATGGCATCAGATAGATGATGTAGAGGTCCAAGAGGACTAGACCTACCATTGGACGACTGCAGGATACAGGCTCTATTGTGCAGGGCTCTCAAGATAGAGCAGGACAGGCAAGGAGCAGGCAGTGTTACTCGTGTGGTGGGCAGGGTCACATGACTCACGACTGCCCGACCCTCCATACAGATGATCAGTAGAGGGTTGAAGGACCACCTGGGTAGAGGCAAAGATTTGATCGAGGAGGTCTATAGGCTGGAGGTGGACATGGAAGAGGAGTAGGCCATGCAGTAGGCAGTGGGAGGAGATTTGAGGTTCTACCGCCACCACCACCAGGTGGTCCACCCCGACCATAGGGATCAAGTAGATAGGGATGAGCTTAGATTCAGGAAGTTGTGTCCTATTACCATGGTGCTCCAGAGATTATTCAAGGTATGATCTATGTCTACTCCACCTTAGATGCAGTACTTATAGACACAGGTGCTAGTCACTCTTTTATTGTTACAGCCCTCATTCAGATCTCGAAGATTCCGATAGAGTCATTGGCTCGATCCTTACATCTAGTGACTCTTACAGAAGCGGATTCAATGATTATGAACTAGTTCTGGCAATGTGATCTTACTCTAAGAGGCGAGATCTTCAGATGGGATCTTCTAGTAGTGGCGTCGAGGCCTTACAACGTCATCTTGGGTATGGACTGGTTATCCATAGTCCATGATCAGATTGACTATATTAGGTGCAAAGTGTGGTGTGTATGCACAGATGGGATGAGTTTTTCCTTCACCGGTGAGAAGGGAAACTTTACAGCATATGATGGACTTACTCGGAGGAGGTTGCAGTCGATCACACATCAGTTGGCTAGCCTTACCCTCAGAGTGTTTGATGTTGAGAGTCCAAGCTATCATGTAGTGGTGGACCAGTATGCTGATGTTTTCCCTGATGATGTTCTAGGTCTACCTCCTCACAGAGAGGTGGAATTTTACATTGACTTGTACCCTGAGACGACTTCGATATCTACACCAGCATATCAGATAGCTCCCATGGAGCTTCGAGAGCTGCGAGTATAGCTGGAGGACTTGTAGATCAAGGGGTTCTTAGGCCCAGTGTTTCTCCTTGGGCAGCCCTGATTTTGTTCGCAAAGAAGGTGGATGGGAGTTTGAGACTCTGTGTGGACAATTGGCGCCTGAACCATGTGACCGTGAATAATAAGTATCCACTCTCGAGGATTGATGATCTCTTTGATCAGTTGAAGGGAGCACGGTGGTTTTCAAAGATAAACCTTAGATCAGGTTATCACCAGCTCAGAGTACGAGATGAGGATGTGCAGAAAATGGATTTTAGATGTCGGTATGGCCATTATGAGTTCTTGGTTATGCCATTCAGCATAACCAATGTCCCAACAGTGTTTATGGGACTCATGAACATGATCTTCTATCCATACCTCAATCTATTTGTGGTAGTCTTCATCGAAGACATCCTTATATACTCAACGATGGACTAGGAGCACGCCTATCATCTGCAGATAGTTCTAGACACACTCCGAGAGCACCATCTTTATAGTAAGATCTCAAAGTAGCAGTTCTGGATCTGAGAGGTTCACTTACTAGGACACGTTATCTCGAAAGTAGGAGTTGTGGTGGATCTTGTGAAGATTGAGGCTGGGCTTGCTTGGGAGACACCTAGAAGCGTGACGGAAGTGCGGAGTTTCTTGGGTTTGTCCAGTTACTACTGAAGGTTTGTACCTAAATTTTCTAGAGTTGTGGAACCCTTATCAGCATTGATGAAGAAGGGGAAACCCTTCGTGTGGTTATAGAGATACTATCAGAGTTTCCAGGAGCTGATCCAGAGATTGACGAGTGCCCCCATCTTAAGGCTACCGGAGGAGGGAGCAGGGTACGTATTCTACTGTGATTCATCAGGTATCAGACTCAGATGTGTCCTAATTAAAGATCGAGCAGTGATTGTGTATGGTTCTTAATAGCTGAGACAACATGAGTAGAAATATTCTACCCATGACCTGGATTTAGCAGTAGTGGTCTTTGCCTTGAATATATGGAGACATTACTTGATGGGTGAATGTTTTACAGTATTTTTTATCACAAGAGTCTCAGGTATATATTCTCTCAGAAGGAGCTGAACCTAAGACAGTGGTGTTGGCCTGAGTTCCTCTAGGAAAATGACTTTGAGATAGTCTATAATCCTAATAAGGGGAACATAATAGAAGATGAACTCAGTAGGAGATCTGGTATACAATTGTTGAGTGAGGCGACGGAGCTGCTAGCCGCTTTGTCAATATCCTACATAGATCGAGATGGAGAATCTTATCTTCAATCTCTGACAGTCACTCCCTCACTCCTTCAGCGAGTCAGAGAGGCACAGCATGGGGACACTGACTGCGAGACTTGATGTGCTCAGATATCCACAAGACAGACACCTAATGGATTTTCTAAAGGTGGGGGGCATGTCATCCTCTTCAGAGTGTGTACAATGGTACCGGTGGCACTATAGGATGAAGTGTTGAGGGAGTTCCATATGTCTCTTCTAGAGATACATCCAGTAGTGGAAAAGATGTATCAGGACCTTCGCACTCAGCACTGGTGGCCGGGGATGAAGAAAGTAGTAGTAGAGTTTTTCTCTCGGTTCCTCACTTGTCAGCAAGTGAAGGTAGAGCATTAGGTTCTAGAAGGTTTAGTTCAGCCACTATAGGAGCCAGAGTGGAAGTGGGATAGAATTTCCATAGACTTGGTGACAGGACTCCCATGCACGTCTAAGGTACATGATTTCATCTAGGTGATCGTTTACTGACTCATCAAGTCGGCACACTTCCTACCTATCAGAGAGAAAGGACCAGTAGAGGGATTAGGACGCCTCTACGTACAAGAGATTTTACGACTTCATGGAGTTCCCTCAATTATTATATCCAATCATGATGTAGGTTTTACTTACTGGTTATGGAAGGGGTTGCAGGAGGCGTTCAGGACAGAGCTTCGGTTGAGCACCACCTTCCATCCTCAGATGTATGGTCAGACAGAGCGGACTATTCAGACCCTTGAGGACATGATGCGTGCTTGCGTGCTTGATTTCGGCCACAGCTAGGAGGATCACTTGCCCTTGGTGGAGTTCGCATAAAACAATATCTATCACTACACCATCGGTATGGCACCATTTGAGGAATTATACGGTCGACCTCACAGATCACCTCTGTGCTGGACTGACCTAGGGGAGTCAGCACTCATGGAACCAGAGATGGTACGGACTACCACGGAGAAGGTGCAAATCATCCAGGAGCAGATGAAGACTACACAAAGCAGGAATAATTCTTATGATGATAGGAGACAGAGACCTCTGAAGTTTGAGGACAGTGACCATGTATTTCTATGGGTCTCACCTCGACGAGGTTTGCGGAGATTTGGCCGAGGTGGAAAGTTATCTCCAAGGTTCATCAGACCCTTTCAGGTCCTCAGCAGAGTTGGTGAGGTGGCTTACTACTTAGCTCTTCCACATCAGTTGCACCAGGTGCACAATGTTTTCCATGTATCCCAGCTGAGGAGATGCGTACATGAACCTTCGCACATCATTGACTGGGGCGAGCTGGACATCGACGATGGGGTAACGATTTCGGAGGTCCCAGTAGAGATTTTGTATCGATAGGAGAGAGTACTTCATGGGTGGTCGATACCTATGGTGCACACTTTTTGGTAGTCTGAGAACCTCTAGGAGAGCACATGGGAGTGGGAGGCTCATATTTTTGCTCAGTACACCCACTTGTTTCCAAAGTTTTTGTTGTGGCTTTCGGGGACGCAGAGCCATGAGGTGTGGAAAATGTAAAGACCCAGATTTTTTCATGTAAATTTTTTTAATTATATGGAAATATTAAAAGTCCGAAAAAATTGACAGTGCGTGATTCTGAGACCCAGAGTGCCTGGAATGAATTTCTGAACTTTATTTAAGGTACGTTCAATTAACGTATGAGCAGTAATTTCTAACTTTTGAACCAGTGCCCATAATTGAAAGCTGAGGACACTGTTGAACTCGCAGCGCTAATATTCTCTTAAGGATACCTTCACCTCGAACGTAGTAGGTCGAGGGTGGAAGTTAATTTTTTAGTTTTTCGTGGTAGAAGGAAAATAAAAATAAATAAGTTTTTAATTTTTTTTCTTGAAACCACCATTTTGAATTTAGTGGTGGGGACCACCCGACCATGAAACCTCTTCTTTTAATGTGAGTTAACCCTTGGAATTCCCCCAATTAAATGTCCCAACATTAATTGAATTAATAATCTTAACTCAATTAAAAGTTGGCTCCTCACCTTTTGGTTGGGTGGATAGTTGGAAAAGGAGATAGATTTGGAGAACTCGGAAGGGCATCCTCTAATGAAGAGCATTTCCAACGATGAACGAACCGACGATCAAGGAAATGCAGATGTCACCATATTCATCTCCTTCCTCGTGACACCTCCAACGAACGTCAAGGTAGGGTTTGTTTATTATTGTCTTCATGGTTTCACATTGATTCAATTCACTTGAACCACCTACTACCAACTTAACACTGAGGGTTTGGGCTAAAAGAACAAGGCACAATCCCTCCACAATCCTTCTTTATTGTCATGTTCTTCGCGGGTGGATCGACGGTGGAGCGGAACCCAACCACATCACCGGTGACCGACATCGGCAGGGTACGGGCGGAGGCTGACACACCGGTCAGCTGTGATAATGGTGGCGGCTGACACACCAACTGACCGCGATGACGGCAGCGGCGCAACCATGCCACCAAATGAGGCCTCAGCCCATCAGTTGTGGTGGTAGGAGGACTGCGGTCGACACACCGGTCGGCTGCATGAAACCGGTGTAGCATGCGACCGCGCCACCGATAGCGAGGGAGGTCATGGCCCATCGGTCGCAGAGGTGGAAGGACGGTAGTCTGCACGCCGGCCAGCCTTGTGGAGACGGGGTGGCGCGCATCCGCGCCTCCGGTAGAGAAGGTCACGGCTACTGAGTCATGGCGGTGCAACCAAAGAGAGGACAACACCCAACCAGCCGCGAAGAACAGTGGTGTCATCGCGCCACCGGGAGGAGGACCGACCGGTTTCTTCACACCGGGAAGGAACCCTCTGGTGGGTCCCGCGTGCTTGCTGGTGACACCACATGGCGCCGCCTTGTTGGCCAAAACCAAATGGCCAAAGGGGTGTTTGGGTGACCTGGGGGAAGCGCCTCCCCTCTCGGGTGGCAGCTAAGGCAGACCCCATAACAAGGGGCCACCTCGGCCATGGACCACGCCTACGGGCCATGCCAGTGGGCCGCACCCAACGGGCTAGGCTGGGCTGCCCCCTTCTCGGGTCAGGTCGGACCATGGCCCAGTAGCTCGGGCTCGCTGCAGCCCAAGCCAACCAGGTCGGACCTAAACCAGGTCGGGTAAACCTGAACTGGGTCGGGTCGGCCCAGACCAAGTCAGACCAGACCTGGGCCCATCTTGACCCAATTACGCCTTTGTGGCCATATCTTGAGAACCAGGCGTCCGTTTGTTAAACCATCTATGGCACTGAAATACTTGGATCAATATTGTCCTTTTGGTATACTCTACTTGAGTTATGGATAAAGTTGGAGTATGACTGGGTTGGATAGAACCTGAATCCAACCGGGCACTCAGAATAGAAAGGCTAATAACTTACAGACCGGGTGTCCGATTGACGTGCCATCTGTTGTGTTGCCTCTCATATAACATGACGGACCTTCATGATACTTCTTCATGGGACTTCGTGGTAGCATAAGTATTTACTGATAGCTTTAGGAGAAGAACCTCTCGGAATCAAGCATGCTTAGTGTGGAAACCTTGTGGCTGGTTGTACTTGAGGAGTCTTCAGATCCTTTTTGGGTCATCTACAGATTCTGTGTGGGTTTGCATCTTCAGATCCTGTGTGGGCCATCTTCAGATCCTGTGTGGTTCATCTCCAGATCCTGTGTGGGTCAGATTTGATCCTATGTGGTTCAACAGCATAGATTCCCGACAAAGTAAGATAATCTAGAAATACAGCTAATCATCTATACTTTCATACTTAAGTTATACCTGGAGTAAGATGAGTCTTTACCTTTGTAGTACACTTTTGTGTGATGATACCTTTGTGGTATTATTCTTTGTGGAATTACCTTTATGGTACTTACCTTCATTGTGATGCCTTTTTGGTATTCTTCTATGTGGCATTACCTTTGTAGTACTTACCTTTGTGGTGTTACCTCTATGGTATTCTTTCCTTCATGGAACAGTTGTGCTTTTGGTTAAAGAGTTGGGCCTTGTTTTCCTCATGAATGTGATGGGTATACTTGATAACTTAGGTATATGTATGGGAATATACCTAAGTAGGGTTGACTATTGTTTTCATACTTTTTGGTTTATCCTTTTTGAATTCTGAGAGACCTTAGGGGTTCTCAGGGTCCCTATTGAGTATCGTTATACTCACCCCTGCACAGGCTACGCCCGCACCTTGTTGTGTCCTGTGCAGAAGACGGACAACGCTGATCGAGGTCGAGGGTACCAGGACTAGAGGCTTCTCAGAGGTGGGTATTAGACAAGATGGTATGCAGAGATGACCATTTTAGAGTTGTACCTACTCTTCATGTAGGATCCTTGGAGGGTGTTCACAGGAGCTTTTTTCAGTTTACATGTACTTTTAAGTTGGGCTTGTATTCTGGACCCTTTACTTACCATACACACTCTTTTTTACTATAGAGTTTACTTTGCGCTCGTATCTTTTTGTGTGCTTAGTTGTGTGAGTTTACAGGTTGTAAAGGCAATGCCTTCCCGGTTTTAGGGATATGCCTTTCTGGTGCTAGTCGTCAGCCCTTGGCCTATGGAAGGTGGGCTTGGGGTAGTCACGGCACGGACCCTATGGGACAGGTCATGACAAAAAGGCAATGGCTTCCTAGTTTTAGGGATATGTCTTTCCGGTGCTAGTCTCCAGCCCCTGGCCTATGGATGGTGGGCTTGGGTTAGTCACGGCATGGACCCCGGGGGATGGGTCGTGACAACCAAATTCTAGACTTTTCTTATCAGCAACTATCATAATAACCTCAGTAATGGGAGAAAATCCCAATGTAGTAGCATCACTCACTTCTTGAAAAATACATATATGATATGGTAACATAATTTTCAAAAAAACATTATATTTTTTAACATTGAATATAGGATAACACTTTCTATTCCAAAAATGTATATTATCCATCCACAATAGATAATTTGATCATCTCAAGGAATCTATCTCTCTGACACCACATGTAGTTCATTTATCATTGTGAGATCTCATAGAGGGGGAGGGGTGAATCAGTTTTCCTTCTTATATATTTATTATTCTCTAAAATAAATTTAACATATCATGTTTTTAGGAATTATTATTTATTTTGAATAAACCAAATTTCTATTATAGTATGGGTTACACACAACACCGAGTTGTAAGAAACTGCAATATATTATTAACTTTATTATCTAAACACAACCATTATGGCATAGAAAAAAAAATTATTGAAATTAATAGTATTATAAAATTATTAAATATCATTAATAACATTTTTATTTAATGAAATAATATTCATAAAAAGTACTTAATTTTTAGAAAAGTTATTATATGTTTCCAAAATACAATTTTCTCAAAAGATGATTATTTATTTATTTCATAAAAAAAATATAATGTTTGAAGCTTTTAGTAAATTTATATTTTAAAATAAACTTCATTTTATAAATCACTATTTAATAATTATAAAAGGTTGTTTTTTTATTTTTCTAAAAACATTAATTTGTCATCGAATATCAAAAAATTTGTGTTACAATTGAAAATTGCATTTTCATTTAAACAAATTACAAAGGGAAATTTTTTTTAAATTTTTTTAAGTGTAAAATAATTTTAATTATATATCAATTAATCAAATTCAGTTAATTTGAATCAGTTTCATATTTAATTTTTATATAAAAACATTAAAAACGTCTGAATTTTTTTTATTTGAAAAAAGACTTTTTATTCACTTCTAAATGTTAAATTTTAATTTAAAATTTTTAAATTATATGAATATAACATTGAAAAAGGGAATATTTAATTGCATTTAGAATAAATTATATTATATAAGTGGACAACAAAAAATTTTACCCTTATGAATAGTAAAAACATGAAATCTTATTTACCGCAGTTATGGTAAAAATAGGTTTTCTATGGGTTAAAATAACAATATAAGAGTCATAAATGACCTAAAACATGATTGATTACCATTTTATAGACATATTTATACCTTATAATATATTATTATTGATAATTGTGTATTTTGTAGCCTTTTTCATCTGAAAAATGTTGGAAAAAAATTCATGAAATTACAAGTGTGACACTCACTTCACTTATTATGGGTCACCACTTCTCTATTCCACTTACCACATCAGAAACCATTTTATTTCGAAAATAACTACCAAAATCACATACTTTGTTCCCTACCCCCATCCTAGAGGAATTATTTTTGTCAAAAATTGATCCTATGAAGCCTTGTGGTGAAAACCAAAAGAAGTTTTCTAAAAAATTTGTAACACTACTAACTGAATGTTTTATTTATGTTCTTCCATAAAATTTTTCAATTGTTATTAATCCAGGATAATATTATAACCTAAAAATATTCCATATATGTATATGTTTTTATATTATTTTCTTAACCTAAAACTATCTCCTCTTATATTAAATTGGTTATCAAACCATCATTCATGTGTTAGGAAAACTACTATTTCATGAACTGTTGTTATTCATATTCCATAACCACCTCCCACAGATAGATAAAGTGGTAGTTTAAATTTTTATATATTGTATTTATGATATTATTAAACTTCCTGAATTATTATATCACATATAAATTCATACATTCTCTTCTATGGGAATATGATAATGTTGCTTATGTGTACGGTGGACTATCGTATCACGAATGATGTGAGTCCTTCACACTTTACAAGGAATGTAATAAATATTGTTTTAATGAATATATGTGATATATATTACATATAGATTATTACTTAATGTTAATATATTATTAACTTTACTTCATTCAATCCTTTGAGAAAATGTAAATAAAGTTCATGCATATATACAACCTATCATATCCATGAATGGTGTATTTAATTTTCAATATTTATGTTTTAATTATTACTTTAAAAAATATTATACAAAAAAAATTGTTTTATTTATATCGTGTTTATCATTATGAATACTAGGTAAACATGATCAATATTGTAACATCCCAGGTAAATAACGAATATGAAATTTTCATATTTATTAAAATTTGTAAATTAATTATTAATTTTACTTTAAAAGGGGTTTCTATGTTCGATAGCATACCCAATACAGAACAACAGGTTTCTTTTAAATCTTACGTTGCAGACTAACAATATAATATTATTATTTTAAATGGTAGTTAACGCCTAGCCATTGTATTGTAGGGAATGAACAGAACTAACTATAATATTATTATACATGTTTGTAAAATGTTTTTATATTTACCCAATAAAATTTAGAGGCTTAAAATGTGAATGAATCTAATTTTAAGCATAAATACTCTAATATTATTTAAAAGGTCAATTTACTACCTTTTGATGGTGAACCCTATTTAAATCTAGTTTTGGCTACTTTTATATGTTATATTTGACCAAATAAAATTTTTCTTTAGAATTGGGACACCAAAATTTACTTTGGGTAACTTTTTGGTATTTTTCTGAGAGAATTCATTTTTAAATGAATAGTGAAAAATACTATATTTTAATTCAAATATACTTTTTAATATAATTAATTTATATGGTTATATTATATATTTAATTGGTTTTAAAGTGTAACTATATTATATTGTTACCATTTAATTCAATTGTGGTTATTGTAATTAATTTCACGTTGAAATTGGACATAAACAAGTGTCAATCTTTTGATAGATACTCTTTCTTAAAAACATGCTATTTGTTTTGAAAAGGGGAATTAATTTTAAATTAATTAATGAAAATTATATGTTTTTAATTTTTTAAAATAGAAATAATTTTTAAATTTGGAATATCAAAAATATATTTGGCTGAAGTTTTGGTATTTTTCTCAAAAACTTCAATTTTTGATGAATAGTGAAACCACTAGGTAGTAGTTAAAAACCTGACTTTTACATTTAAATGAAATTTTACCGCTTCTTTGAATTGAATTTAGAAAATATGACATACATAATTGCTATTAGTAAGTAAAAAAATTTCAATAAGATGAAAATAATTTTTGGTGAATAGTAACGTTTGACTTTTATTTACCATGGTTAAAGGTAAATAGCGTAATTTAAGGTAAAAAGAATATTATAATAATACAAAATTACCTTAGCACTTATCCTAACCTTATTAGATGAGTCATGGAAGACCATGGGAATCTTTGGGTCGATTCTGGGACCCCGTGGAGCCACTTGGGAGTGATAATGACACTTTAGATTAATTAATTTAAAGTAAAGACAAAAATGACACAAACAAATATCTTTTAGTAAATTAGTTTTTGCATGGGGTTATATAAGTTATATTTTTTACTATAAATATTAATTGGAAATATAAAAATATTTCCTACATCATGGTATTTGTTTTATAATTTTTAGACATTAAATAAATAAAATTATATATGGCATAAAAATGATGAAGTATTTACTTCATTAATAAATGATTTAAATAAATAAGATTATAAATATTAAAAAAATATACAAAACATATCCAATTCTTATTGGATGATTTTATTTAGACCATGAGTCACCTTATCTTCTACTTTAATTTGTTTTGGACTTTTGAAACTGAAGATAAATTTATAATAAAATAACATTTTCAAACATTCCTAAAGAGCCCCTCCTCTCCCTAATAAAAGGTCACCACTTTTAACCCATTACTCACACCTCTCAAGCCCCTTTGGCTCGTCAAAAATCTTCCCAATTAAGCTATCTACATCCCTCTCCTCATCCTAGAAACCTTACCTTATGTATAAGTTACTTCAAGAAGTCTTTTTTGTTCAAATGAAAGGGGGATACCCGAATTAAAGGTAATGGTTTCTCTTAAATTCTTTTCTTTTATTTTACTTCTCCAACCCCTGAACTTTTTTTATTAATTTTTTTTATAACAACACCAATATCTTCAATATACTATGATGTTTTTATGAGAATTATTTGTACTACACTTACACACACCTCCATCAAATGGGTGAAGAACATACTGTTTTTGTGGATGGCAAACTAACGCCTCACGAAGCGATGATTATTCAATTATCTTCTACCGCCTCTCATGGTAGCCATTATGATGGAACTATATTTATATATGATATATATTATTTTTATGTTTTATTTATTATTCTGTATTTTTTTATTTATAGCATACCTTTATGGTTTCCATTATGGGTAAACGCGATAATTTCATTTTAGGATGTGCGGACTACCTCCCCCTCAAAGTGATATGACACATTATTTCCATACGTGGGATGTATAAAGGATAGATTTAATGAAATTATATTTTATAATTATACTTTAATTATAATATACCTATGTATCATTATGTTTTCATTCCATTAAATATGAAATAGAAATGAAAGTAGCGTTCATGCATACGTACGGCTTTCCATCTCCATGAACGGTGCATTTCATTTCTTACAACTAAATATTATGTAATATCATAAATACATATATATACTAGATATATATGATATCTAAATCATTAATATCATTCTGTAGATAATTGAATCTTGACCACATTGACAACTTGTAATTATATGGTGTTCATTTTTTACTCAAGTACCAAATATCGACAAAACGACCATTATTAACTTAAATGATTACATAATGTTTATAACATGGTAATAAGTGATATAAAAGGAATAATAAACTTGAAAAAGGTTCTTAACCAAGTATAAATTAACTTAAGTTTATTATTTAGGAATAATAAGGAACAAACAAGTCAAGTCAGACATGTGGTAAGGGGTTTCTTATCTCACTTTTAATTTCGTGAGATATCCATTGTTCGCAACTTATTTCTTGCATGTGGTGTATTTTTTACTGCACATGATTGTATTATTTTTGTAATATACTTTAATTTATGGGTATTTAAATCTTCCTTTTATGATCCTTCTTTTATGGGTTGTATGTTTCGTATGTTACCAAATCGGTAAGGGAACCTTTCACCATATTCTTTTTAAAAGACATCTTTTTTTGTTATGTCTTTTAATTTACATATTATTGTGTTGGGATATGTTATTCTATATCATTATTGATACAAATTTTATTTAAAAGTGATGATATACCCTTTCTCTTTTATCAACTCATTTTCTAAATTTTATAGTGACGTCGTTAGGCAGTCGATTTTCTATAAGAGAACTTCTTAACCCAATTTCAATTCTTTGGGTTAAACTTCTACTTGTTGATTATGTTGTGCTATGAATATGTGTGATTGAACTATGATTGTTTTACACTGAATATCCAATAATATTGAGTGTATTTATATTTTTCACACATAATTATTTCATTTTTTATCCTTAATCTAAGAATACTGTCTTTATAAGTGATTTCGTCTCAATTTACATTCCATTGAGACTTAATTGTAGTTATGAACCAATTCACTAATATATAGTATATATACTATCCTTTAGAATATTATATCATTAATACCTTTATTCTCATGATATTATAAAGTTTTAATTAAATGTTATTCCGCAATTATTTGTATTCAAGCGTCTCTCATTTTGTTAAAAACACTTTAACTAAAATATTGTTTTAAATGTTTTAAAGATTTATTCTTATAAATATTTCTCATTAATGTACATGATTTCAAATGGTTTTTAGGATTTATTTATATGGAAATTAATGTTTTAAAATGATAAATCTTTTAAAAGTTTCAAAGTGGTATGGGACACTTTGATTCAAAAATATCTTTATTAAATGTTTTAAATGGTTTTTGAAAACTGTTTGATAAAGAATTGATTATGTCAATATCTTGAAATAATATATTGTGATAGTAATGTGGAAATTTCATCTTTCCTTTATTCTTCTGTTATATGTTATTATTATTCTATGTTTATTGGACATTGTTTACGTATATGGGTGGTTTTTTGATTAACCTAGGGTGGGTGATCCCGAGATAGCTCTACAGTGCATTGGGTAATGTGACGGAGGTAAACGTTGATGTTTCTCTTAAGAGATTTAGGTAATATACTATTATGGGTATTCCAAATGTGACTCTATATGTAATTGTGACAGCTACAATGTAAGTATGTTATGAATTCCATAACTTACCATTATGATTTATGATTTATGTGTGTTATTCATAAATCTTATGATTTCAAAAGGTATGTTATGATTGAAGAGTATTAGTTTCATTGATTGGTATTTATTGATGGGCTAATGTTTTCCTTCCTTATTTTATAACCCTTACTGAGCTTTTTATGCTCATCCTAAGTTTTTGAAATGTTTTCTATGTGACTTAAAGAAGAATAGGGTCAAGGATGGGATCAAGGAAAAGTCATGTTGTTTAAAACATGGAACTAGAAATGTTTATTTTTAAGAGTTTTTATTTTATTAAAAATGGATATTGAGTATTAGTGTCTACATCTAATATTCAAGTTGTTATATAATAGTTCTGGCATCATTCTCTTAAACTCTAAAACTCAAAATATCCTCAATGTGAATTCTTGACATAATTAAAGATTATGTAATGTTGAAGGTCGAGTCCTTATAGTTGGTATCAGAGGTTGGTTTAGATAACTTAGAGGATGGTGTATTCTTTAAGCAAAAGTGACATTACCATAATCGTTAGGATTTCAAAAAGATTCGCAGTTTTTTTGATAAAGTAAATGATTTTTAGATAACATGAATAATTATATCTTATTATTTACCCTCCTCATAAGAAATTATATGATGATTTTACTTATATACACACACTGACCTTTTTGGTTTTACTAAATGACTAGATCTAGAAGGCACCAAAGTAACAGTGGATTTGAAGAAAATTGTGATGGATTTTTGAATGAGTAACTGAATGAAATGGGAGCTACAATGAGAACTCTTGTGGTTATTCTCAATCAACTATTTGGAGTAATGATTCACCACCTGAAACATGATGATTTTTATAAGGAATCATATATGCGAGAAACAAATCCCTACGAAAGTTCAAGTAATAATCATAAAGGTACGAATGTTCAAAAACATATGTGTCAAGGATGTGGAAAGAAACACCTAGAAAAATGTTTCAAAAGGATGGGAAGATGCTATAGATGTGGAAATTAAGGTCATATAGAAAGAACCTTCCATAGAAAAAGGAATTATCCAATTGACTCTAGGAAAGGGAAAGAAGTTATTTATGAGGGATCAATTGAATGTTTTAAATGTGGTGTGCATGGTCATTATACAAATAGATGTCCTATGAAAAAGTTTCGGGAATGGGATCACCTGGATTGTACAAATATTTTTTTACCAATACCTAATTCCATTCTGATTGAGGATGAAGAAACTGACAATGACCAATGAAAGTATGGATTATTTCTTAATATATGTTTAGATATTATTGAATATTAGGATATGATTCATGATTTTGTTTGTAGGAAAGAAGTATTTCAGAATAAGTTAGGAAGGAATGGTTAATGGATCATGAATAATGTTCAATGAGTAAGAAGTCAATATATAAGTGATTCAAGAGTTGTGGTAGATTTTAGGATGGTGAAATGATTAAAAGTATTAAGGATCTTTTGATGATAGGATTACATTAGAATAATTTTTATGGTATGTGTAACCTTGAAGTTTGGTATATGAAAATTTTATTCAAGTAATAATTATATTTTCTTTTGTGGATATAGTTATAAAGAACCATTTGGATTTACATGATCCCTGAATTTGAGGCAATTATAGGTCAATACATTTTGGGATGCAAAATGAAAGTTATTAGATAACCTTCATGGTTAAAATATGTTGTGGTTAACTTTGATGAATTTATCTCTTTTTGGGAATTTTATAAAATTATATAGTTTTTGAAAAAGGACAACACGCAGACCATGTGACAACCCGTCGCATCGGACAATGCTCCAAAAATCAAACCCACAACCAAAGTGCGACTGGGATTTATCACCTACCACTGAACTACATGAAGTCCTAGGTTAGTATGACTAATTATTTTTAGTTATATGATTTTATGAATCAATAATATGTTGATTTTGGGTTATCTATGTAAATGATTAACCTATCATGGAGAATATGTGATTATCTTAATTACTTTTCAATATGAGACTTTAAGAGTAGCTGATGTTATTTGGAGATAAATGTTAAGATTTATCTTGGAAGACTATGTGATTAAATACTTCTGAGTTTTGGGTTTCAATCTTAGTTTGGATTACTTTTATTAATTTTATGTACAACTCTTTATTCAATGACCTTTGTTGAACTTTGGTTACGGTTTGTTGAATTTTGGAGATTAAGAGTAGTTTTTCTTTTTGTAAAAGATTATCCTTTTTGGGTATTATCTGATCTTGTACTAACCATTTTGATTTTGTTTAATGTCTAAAGACTTGGGAAATATATAGTTCATATTTTGTGGATTATGTGATTCTCTGGAAGTTGATTTTAACACTTTTAATGTGAACAAGTAATCCTGAATACTCATCGTTTGGAGAAAATATGTGTTTGTGTTAGAAATCTAGTAAATAATGAAAGTCTACATGACAAGTAAGTATGTTTCCTTATGTTTTTAGTTAACATCATAAATAAATTCCTTAAAACAAAAAAAATTTCCGTTAAGTTTTCCTACTGGGGAATCAAATACTGTTTAACCCATCACAAGTTTGTGATTTTTTGGTGGCTAACTTTCTCCTAATCATGTTTTCTATCACTCTCCATCAGAACTTGACACTTAGTTTCTCCTCCATATCCATGTTTTCTTGGAATCAAGGTATGGGTTATCTCAGATGACTTTTTTACTTCTTTTTCTTTCTTTTAAAGTGATAGTTTATGGACTCTTTTTTTGATGTAGGGCTTTCAATGAAGTTTCCATGCCCAATTTTAAAATTACGAGGATGCAATTCCCAAAAGGGTGGAAGGATGTAACATCCGAGGTAAATAAATAATATGACATTTTTATATTTATTAATATTTGTAAATTAATTATTAATTTATTTTAAAAGGGGTTACTATGTTCGATAGCGTACCCGATACGCAGCAATGGGTTTCTTTTAAATCTTACGTTGCACACTAACAATATAATATTATTATTTTAAATGGTAGTTAACACCTAGTCATTGGATTGGCAGCAATGAACAGAACTAACCAAAATATGATTTTACATGTTTTTTAAATGTTTTTACATTTACCCAATAAAATTTAGAGGCTTAAAATGTGAATGAATCTAATTTTAAGCATAAATACTCTAATATTCTTTAAAAAGTCGATTTACCACCTTTTAAAGGTGAACCCAATTTAAATCTAGTTTTGGTAACTTTTATATGTTCTATTTGACCAAATAAAATTATTTTTTAGAATTGAGACACCAAAATTTACTTTGGGTAATTTTTTGTATTTTTCTAAGAAAGTTCATTTTTTAATGAATAGTCAAAAATACTGTATTTTAATTCAAATTTGCTTTTTAATCTAATTTATTTATATGGTTAGATTATATTTTTAATTGGTTTAAAAGTGTAATTATATTTTATTTTTACCATTTAATCTAATGGTGGTCAGTTTAATTAATTTCACTTTGAAATTGGATATAAACAAGTGTTAATCTTTTAATAGATATTGTTTCTTAAGAACACGCTATTTGTTTTGAAAACGGGAATTAATTTTAAATTAATTAATGCAATATCTATGTTTTGAATTTTGTAAAATATAAATCATTTTTGAATTCAGAATATTAAATATATCTTTGGCTGAATTTTTTGTATTTTTCTAAAAAACTTCAATTTTTGATGAACAGTGAAACCACTAAGTAGTAGTTAAAAACTGACTTTTTCATTTAAAATAAATTTTACCACTTCTGTGAATTAAATTTCAAAAATCCTACATACATAGTTGTTATTAGTAAGTAATATTTGGTTCAATAAGATGAAAATATTTTTTTGTGAATAGTAACTTTTGACTTTTATTTACCATGGATAATGGTAAATAGGGTAATTCAAAGTAAAAAGAATATTATAATAATAAAAAATTACCTTAAAACTTATCCTAACCTTATTGGATGAGTCATGACCTACCATTTTCATATTTGGGTCAATTTTGGGACTCCATGGAGCCACTTGGGAGTGACAATGACACTTTAGATTAATTAATATAAAATAAAGACAAAAATGACACAAACAAATATCTTTTAGTAAATAAATTTTTATATGGGGTTATATAAGTTGTATTTTTGACTATATATATTAATTAGAAAGATAAAAAGATTCCATACATCATTTTATTTGTTTTATAACTTTTAGACATCAAATAAATAAAATTATATATGACACAAAAATGATGCAGTATTTACCTCATCAATAAAAGATTTAAATAAATAAGATTATAAATATTAAAACAATATCTAAAACCTGTACAATTCTTATTGGATTATTTTATTTCGACCATGAGTCACCTTATATTCTACTTTAATGTGTTTTATAACTTTTTAAACTAAATAAAAGTTTATCATAAAATAACATTTTCATACATTTCTAAAGGGCCCCTCCTTTCCCTTATAAAAGGACAACACTTCTAACCCATTACTCACACCTCTCAAGCCCCTTGGATCATCCAAACTCTACCCAATTAATTTCCCTACATCCCTATCCTAATCCTATAAGCCTCACCTTAAGAATAAGGCACTTTAAGAAGTCCTTTTGGTTCAAACCAAAGGGGGATACCCGAATTAAAGGTAACAGTTTCTCTTACATTCTTTTCTTTTATTTTACTTCTCAAACCCCAAAACTCTTTTTATTCCTTTATTTTATAAAAACGACCATATACTAAATATACTATGATGTTTTTATGATAATTATTTGAACTTCACTTACACACACCTCCATCTAATGCGTGAAGAACGTACCGTTTCTGTAGATGGAAAAATAACATCTCACAAAGCGATGATTGTTCAATTATCTCCTACCGCCTCTAATGGTGGACATTATGATGGAACTGTATTTATATATTATTTTTATTATTTTTATGTTTTATTTATGCTTCTATATTTTTTTATTTATAGCATATTTTTATGGTTTCCTTTATGGGTAAACACGATAATTTCATTTGAGGAAGTGCGGACAACCGCCCCCTCAAAGTGATATGACTAGTTCATGCCATACGTGCGAGATATAAAGGATGGAGTTAATGAAATTATATATTATAATTAAACTGGAATTATAATATACCTATGTATAATTATTCTTTCATTCCATTAAATACGAAATATAAATGAAAAGTATCGTCCATGCATATGTACGACTTACCGTCTCCATGAATGGTGCATTTCATTTCTTACCTCTAAATATTATGTAATATCATAAATACATATATATACCGAATATATATGATATCTAAATCATTAATATAATTCTGGAGATAATGAACTCTTGACCACATGGACAACTTGTAATTATATGGTGTTCATTTTTTACTCAAGTACCCAATATCGACAAAACAACCATTATTAACTTAAACGATTACATAATGTTTATAACATGGTAATAAGTGATATAAAAGGAATAATAAAATTTAAAAAGGTTCTTAATAAAGTATAAATTAACTTAAGTTTATTATTCATGAAGAAAAAGGAACAAACAAGTCAATCCATACATGAGGTAAGGGGTTTCTTATCTCACTTTTAATTCCATGAGATTTCCATTGTTTGCCACTTATTTATTTCATGTGGTGTATTGTGTACTTCCCATGATTTTATTATTTTTGTAATATACTTTAATTTATGGGTATTTACATCTTCATTGTATGATCCTTCTTTCATGGGTTGTATGTTTCGTATGTTACCAAATCGGTAAGGGAACCTTTCACCATATTCTTTTTAAAAGACATCTTTTTTTGTTATGTCTTTTAATTTACATCTTATTGTGTTGGGATATGAAATTATATATCCTTATTGCTGTAAATTTTATTTCCAAGTGATGAGATACCATTTTTTTTTCTCATCAACTCATTTTCTAAATTTTAATGTTGTGTCATTAAGCTGTCAAATTTCTGTAAGGGAACTTCTTAACCCAATTTCAATTATTTGGGTTAAACTTCTACTTGATTATTATATCATGCTGTGAATATGTGTGATTGACCTATGATTTTTTTACACTGAATATCCAATAATATTGAGTGTATTTATATTTTTCACACATAATTATGTCATTGTTTTATCCTTAATCTAAGGATACCATCTTTATAAGGGATTTAATCTCAATTTACATTCCATTGAGGATTCATTGTTGTTATGAACCAATTGGCTATTATATGGTGTATATACTATCCTTTGGAATATTATATCATGAATACCCTTATTCTCATGATATTATAAAGTTTTTATTAAATTTTATTCCTCAATTATTTGTATTCAAGCGTCTCTCATTTTGTTAAAAACACTTTAACTAAAATATTATTTTAAATGTTTTAAAGATTTATTCTTATAAGTATTTCTCATTAATGTACATGATTTCAAATGGTTTTTAGGATTTATTCATATGTACATTAATGCTTTAAAATGCTAAATCTTTTAAAAGCTTCAAAGTGGTATGGGACACTTTGATTCAAAAATCTCTTTATTAATTGTTTTAAATGGTTTTTGAAAATGGTTTGATAAAGAATTGATTATGTCAATATCTTGAAATAATATATTGTGATATCAATGTGGAAATTTTATCTTTCCTTTATGATTCTGTTATGTTTTATGATTATGTTATGGTTTTTGGGCATTGTTTATGTATATGGGTGGTTCTGTGATAAACTTATGGTGGGTGAGCCGGAGATAGCTCTACAATGCATTGGGTAACACGATGGAGGTAAATGTTAATGTTTTACCTAAGAGATTTAGAGAATATACTGTGATGGGTATTCCAAATGTGACTCTCTATGTAGTTGTGATAGCTACAATGTAAGTATGTTATGAATTCCATAAGTTACCTTTTTGATTTATGATTTCTGTGTGTTATTCAAAAATCTTATGATTTCAAAAGCTATGTTATGATTGAAGATTATTAGTTTCATTAATTTGTATTTATTGATTGGATAATGTTCTCCTTCCTTATTTTATAACCCTTACTAAGCTTTTTATGCTCATCCCAAGTTTTTGAAATGTTTTCCACATGACTTAAAGAAGAATAGGGTCAAGGATGGGATCAAGGAAAAGTCATGTTGTTTAAAATATAGAACTAGACATGTTTATTTTTAACAGTTTTTATTTTATGAAAAATGGATACTGATTAGTAGTGTCTATATATAATATTCAAGTTATATATAATATTTATGGCCTCATTCTCTAAAACTCTAAACCTAAAAATATCCTCAATGTGAATTCTTTACATAATTCAAGATTTTGTAAAATTGAATGTTGGTTCCTTATAGTTGGTATCAGAGGTTGGTTTAGATAACTTTAGAGGTTAGGGTATTCTTGAAGTATAAGTGAAATTACCATAATGGTTAGGATTTCGGAAAGAGTCATAGTTTTTTTAGATAAAGTAAATGATTTTAAGATAACATGAATAATTATATCTTAGTATTTACCCTCCTCATAAGATATTATATGTTGATTTTACTTATATACTCACACTGACCTTTTTGGTTTTAGTAAATGGCTAGATCTAGCAGGCACAAAAGTAACAGTGGATTTGAAGAAAACCGTGACGGTTTTTTGAATGAGAAACTGAATGAAATGGGAGTTTCAATGAGAAATCTTTTGGTTATTCTCAACCAACTATCTAGAGTCATTATTGACCACCTGAACCATGGTGATTTTTATAAGGCATCATATATGCGAGAAACAAATCCCTACGGAAGTTCAAGTAATAATCATAAAGCTAAGTATGTTCAAAAAACTATGTGTCAAGGATATGGAAAGAAACACCTAGAAAAATGTTTCAAAGGGATGGGAAGATTCTATATATGTGGAAATAAAGTTCATATAGCAAGAACCTTCCATGTAAAAATGAAGTATCCAGTTGACTTTAGGAAAAGTAAAGAAGCTCTTTCTGAGGGATCAATTGAATGTTTTAAATGTGGTGTGCATGGTCATTATACAAACAGATGTCCTACAAAAAAGTTTCAGGAATGGGATCACCCAGATCGTACAAATATTTTTTTACCAATACCTAATTCCATTCTGATAGAGGATGAAGAAACTGATAATGACCAATGAAAAGTATGGATTATTTATTAACATATGTTTAGATATTATTGAATCTTAGGATATGATTCATGATTTTGTTTGTACGAAAGAAGGATTTAAGAATAAGTTGGGAAGGAATGGTTAATGGATCATGAAGAATATTGAATGAGTAAGAAGTCAATATATAATGGATTCAAGAGTTCTGGTAGATTTTAGGATGGTGAAATGATTAAAAGTATTAAGGCTCTTTTGATGACAAGATTACATTAGAAGACTTTTTATAGTATGTGTAACCTTGAAGTTTGATATATGAAAATTTTATTCAAGAAATAATTATCTT
Organism: Viscum album; assembly: GCA_963277665.1. Lineage (NCBI taxonomy): Eukaryota > Viridiplantae > Streptophyta > Magnoliopsida > Santalales > Viscaceae > Viscum > Viscum album. Next base: position 1,554,450,433 of record OY728141.1, read on the forward strand.
TTCTTTTATGGATATAGTTATAAAGAACCATTTGGGTTTACATGATCCTTGAATTTGAGGCAATTATAGGTCAATACATTTTGGGATGCAAAATGAAAGTTATTAGATAACCTTCATGGTTAAAATATTTTATGGTTATTTTTGATGAATTTATCTCTTTTTGGGAATGTTATAAAATTATATATTTTTTGAAAAAGGACAACACGCAGACCGTGTGACAACCTGTTGCGTCAGACAAAGCTCTGAGAATCAAACCCACAACCAAAGTGTAACTGGGATTTATCACCTACCACTGGACTACGTGAAGTCCCTGGTTAGTATGACTAATTCTTTGTAGTTATATGATTTTATGAATCAAGAATAAGTTGATTTTGGGTTATCTATGGAAATGATTAACCTATCATAGAGAATATGTGACTAGCTTAATTACTTTTCAATATGAGACTTTAAGAGTAACTGATGTTATTTGGAGATAAATGTTAAGATTTATCTTGGAGGACTATGTGATTAAATCCTTCTGAGTTTTGGGTTTCAATCTTAGTTTGGATTACTTTGAATAATTTTATGGACAGCTCTTTATTGAATGACCTTTGTTGAACTTTGGGTACTATTTGTTGAATTTTGGAGATTAAGAGTAGTTTTTCTTTTTGTAAAAGATTATCCTTTTTGGGTATTATCTAATTTTGTACTAACCATTATGATTTTGGATAATGTATAAAGACTCGGGAAATATATAGTTCATATTTTTTGGATTATTTGATTCTCTGGAAGTTGATTTTAGCACTTTTAATGTGAACAAGCCATCCTGAATACTCATCATTTGGATAAAATTTGAGTTTGTGTTAGAAATCTAGTAAAGGATGAAAGTCTACATGACAAGTAAGTATGTTTCCTTATGTTTTTAGTTAATCTCATAAATAAATTCTTCAATGAAAAGTAACTTAAAAAAACATTGTCTGTTAACTTTTCCTACTCGGTAATCAAAGACTGTTTAACCCCTCACAAGTTTGTGATTTCTGGTGGTTAACTTTATCCTAATCATGTTTTCTATCACTCTCCATCAGAAATTCACACTTAGTTTCTCCTATATATCCATGTTTTCTTGGAATCAATGTCTTGGTTACCTCAGCTGACTTTTTTACTTCTTTTTATTTCTTTTAAAGTGATATTTTTATTGACACTTTTTCCGATGTGGGGCTTTCAATGAAGTTTCTGAGCCCAATTTTAAAATTGTGTAGACGCAATTCCCAAAAGGGGGAAGGATGTAACATCCCAGGTAAATAAAGAATATTACATTTTCATATTTATTAATATTTGTAAATTAATAATTAATTTTACTTTAAAAGGGGTTTCTATGTTTGATAGCATACCTGATACGCAAGAATGAGTTTCTTTTAAATCTTATGTTGCACACTAACAAAATAATATTATTATTTAAATGGTAGTTAACGCCTAGTATTTGTATTGATGGAAATAAATAGAACTAACTAAAATATGATTATACATGTTTGTTAAATGTTTTTACATTTACCCAATAAAATTTAGAGGCTTAAAATGTGAATTAATCTAATTTTAAGCATAAATACTCTAATATTATTTAAAAGGTCGATTTACCACCTATTGATGGTGAACCCTATTTAAATATAGTTTTGGTCACTTTTATATGTTCTATTTGACCAAATAAAATTCCTATTTATAATCGGGACACCAAAATTTACTTTGGGTAATTTTTTAGTATTTTTTTAAGAAAATTCGTTTTTTAATGAATAGTGAAAAATACTATATTTTAATTCAAATATGATTTTTAATATAATTTATTTATATAGTTATATTATATTTTTAATTGGTTTTAAAGTGTAATTATATTATATTTTTACCATTTAATCTAATGGTGGTCATTAGAATTAATTTCACTTTGAAATTTGACATAAACAAGTGTCAATCTTTTGATAGATATTGTTTCTTAAAAACACACTATTTGTTTTTACAACGGGAATTAATTTTAAATTAATTAATGAAACATATATGTTTTTAATTTTGTAAAATAGACATCATTTTTGAATTCGGAATATCAAATATATCTTAGGCTGAACTTTTGGTATTTTTCTGAAAAACTTCAATTTTTGATGAATAGTGAAACCACTAAGTAGTAGTTAAAAAAAATACGTTTTCATTTAAATGAAATTTTACCTCTTATTTGAATTGAATTTTGAAAATATTACATACATGGTTTTAATTAGTAAGTAAAATTTGGTTCAATAAGATGAAAATAATTTTTGGTGACTAGTAACTTTTGACTTTTATTTACCGCGATTAATGGTAAATAGGGTAATTCAAGGTAAAAAGAATATTATAATAATAATAAATTACTTTAACACTTGTCCTAACCTTATTTTATGATTCATGGACGACCATGGGAATCTTTGGGTCTCTTTTGGGACACCATGGAGCCACTTGGGAGTGATAATGACACTTTAGATTAATTAATTTAAAGTGAAGACAAAAATGACACAAACAAATATCTTTTAGTAAATAAATTTTTACATAGGGTTATATAAGTTATCATTTAGACTATAAATATTAATTGTAAAGATAAAAGGATTTAATACATCATGGTATTTTTTTTATAATTTTTAGACATCAAATAAATAAAATTATATATGATACAAAAATGATGCAGTATTTACCTCATTAATAAATGATTTAAATAAATAAGATTATAAATATTAAAACAATATCCAAAACCTGTCCAATTATTATTGGATGATTTTATTTCGACCATGAGTCATCTTATATTTGACTTTAATGTGTTTTGGACCTTTTGAAACCGAATATAAGTTTATAATAAAATAACATTTTCAAACATTCTTAAAAAGTCCCTCCTCTACCTTATAAAAGGACACCACTTCTAACCCATTAATCACACCTCTCAATGTAACACCCCAAGATTTCATAGTGTGTTATTTCTTCAAAATAATTCAGTAACTTGCACTACACACAACACCGAGTTCAATCACACCATGACTTACAAAAAAAATCCATTCAAAAGAGGTTATGAATAGTATTATCTAAATTTTAAACTTTATAAAATCCTTATAATTTTAGAATCCATATTATGAGTTTCTTAGATATAATGCAAGAACAAATTCATTTTCAGTATTGCACTTTTATCAACTTTTAATAGTGAACCATTTTTAAATACAATATTTTAAACTTTTTGACTAAATGGGGACATCAAAAAATTTAAAATGAAACATCCCAAACTTACACGGTACGCTTTCCTTTGAATAAAATAGTAGCGTATGTTGTACGCAACTTCGAGTTCTAACACACACCACAACTAATCAAACTAGCCGTTATGAATAGTAATACCTACATTTTGAAATTATATATATTTTATATTTGAAAATGGACTTCATTTTTGGATTCGGAATATCGAATTTAGCCTAAGGTGAAATTTTGGTACATTTCGGATAACTTTCATATTTTGATGAATAGTGAAAATTACTAAATTTTAATTAAAAACAACTTTTTTAATCAAAATAATTAATAGTGATAAATTGTGAATTTGAGTGGTTTTAAAGTATATTTATAATATATTTTTACCATTTAATTTAATTTTTGTCATTGGACATAATTTTACAATTAAACCGAACATAAACAAGTGTCAATCTTTTGATAGTTATTACCTCTTAAAAACACGCTTTTTGTTTTGACAGCGGGAATTAATTTTAAATTAATTTCTGCCACTTCTGTGTTTTGAATTTAGAAAAATGGATTCCATATTTGGAATCAGGATGTCCAAATTGTGTAAATAGGTAACTTTTATTTTTAGACATTTTGAATAATTACTGTGGTAAATATTTTATTTACCATGGTTAAGGGTAAATCCGGTAAATAAGGGTTAAAAAATAATATTATAATAATAAACAAAATTACCCTAAAATGTGTCCTAACCTTATTGGTGGACACATACCCGACCATGAGAATCCTTGGGTCAATTTGGGGACCCCTTGGAGCCACTTGTATGTGGTAGGGACACTTTATATTAATAAAGTTAAAATAAAAATAAAAATGGCATAAGCTTACATCTTTTAGAAGAATAATTTTTACATAGGGTTATACATGTTGGATTTTCGATTATAAATATTCATTAGAAAGCTAAAAAGATTTCCTACATAATTATATTTTATTTATAATTTTTAGACATCAAATAATTTAAATTATTAATGACACAATAATGATGAAATGTTTACCTCATTAATAAATCATTTAAATAAATAAGATTATAATGATTAAAATATTATATAAACCTGTCCAATTCTTATTGGTTGATGTTATTTAGAATATGAGTCATCTTATATTCGACCTCAATGATTTTTGGACCATTATAAACCGAATATAATTATATTATAAAGTAATACTTTCACTCTTTCCTAAAGAGCCCCTCCTCTCCCTTATAAAAGGAGACCACTTCTACTCATTCCTCACACCTCTCAAGCCACTTGGCTCGTCCCAAACCTGCCCAAATAAGCTCCCCACATCCCTCTCCTCCTCCTTGAAGCTTCCCCTTAGGTAGAAAGCATTTCAAGAAGTCCTTTGGTTCCAACCAAAGTGAGTTACCTAAATTAAAGGTAACGATTTCTCTTAAATTATTTTCATTTATTTTCCTTCTCCAACCCCCAAACTCTTTTTATTTCCTTTCTTTTGTAACAACACCAGTATCCTCAATATACTAGGATGTTGTTATAAGAAGTATTCAAACTACACATACACACAAATCCATCTAATGGATGATGAACATAATGTTTTTGTGGATGGCAAACTAACGCCTCACGAAACGATGATTGTTCAAATACATCTTACCGCCTCTCATGGTGGCCATTATGATGGCACTGTAATTAAATATGATATTAATGATATATATTTTATATATAAGCTTCTGTAATTCCATTTTATTTCATACCATTATTCGTTTCATGTTGTATATACATACGATAATTTCATTTGAGGAAGTGCGGACTACCGTCCCCTTAAAATGATATGACTCGTTCATACCACACATGGAACGTATAAAGGATGGTGTTAATGAACTTAAGTAACATATATAAAATATTATATTATAATGTAATAGTAATATACCTATGTATCATTTGGATTCAATTCTTTTAAAATAAAAATTAAATGGAAGTAGCGTTCGTGCGTACGTACGGACTACCGTCTCTACGAACGCGGTGAGATCCATCCTCCATCGTATCCATTCAAGTCTTATTCTCATTTTAGGGTTAAAAATAATGTTAATATCATTCTGATTATGAATAATATTTAATCTATCCATTACAAACATGTCTTACGTAACCAAACATTTAAGAAGAACGAATCGATTATCACCTAAAACGACGATAATACTAAAATATTATTAATAAAGCAATGTTAAAAGATCATATATGATATCATATTAATGTATATGATTCTTGTATAATTTAATAACAATTATTTCACCATTATACAGGAGGTTAACCTACCCCAACAAAGGAAAAGTACAAGGTAAGGGTTATTTCACAATCTCTTCATTATCCGAGGTTGTTTATACGTAATAATCTACTAGGATCTCGTTATCATCCACATCCATGTTTCTTCAAAATGTATTTCAAAACATTTTTAATATTTAAAAGAATATGGGTTAAAGTCATTTATACCCTTGTTTGACTTTTTATAAGAGGTTTATAAGGGAATCTTTCCGTCGTTTTCTAAACAAGGTGCTTTTTAACCTTTTCGACAGAATTAAGATAAGAATGTTTTTTTAACTTATACGGCGGGTGCGGTTATTTTCCACCGTTATAAAATATTCAAAGCATTCCTTACAAGATTATAAGAATATTTTCAAAGAAAATGTTTTATTTTATATATATATATGACTTTTAAATGATTTCAAAAAAGAGATATTTCTCTCACATATATGAAAATCCAGTGCAAATGTATACGTATTTAACGCAAGATTAAAAATGTTTTTAGAAAATCTGACTCTCGAGTATGGTAGACAGGAAGGGATTGGGCGTGGACCCATCATGGCCTGTAATTAGTCGAGCAGTCTCAGAATTAGTTATTTTGTTTTCAGAAGCATGCATAATGTTTTCAGAAAAACACTGGAGTATATTTGAGCAATTTTAAACGTAAGTATCTTCTAAAAATTGCATCGGTAGGTCTCATGAGACAAACTAGTGTCTTGGCACAAGGCCTTGACAAAATCTTATTTGTAGTCTTGGCACGAGGCCTTGGCTATGTGGTTATGATAGTCTGGCATTATGCATTCCAACATTATGAAAGTGGTTATTGATTTTTGCATGTGATTATTCGATTAGTAGAATATCCATGTGAATAAGTAAATGGCATTATTTCATTTCATTTATGCCATACCATGTTGAAAGTTCATATTTAAAAGGCTTTTGTTTTAGTTATACACTGCCTTAAATGTTTATTCTTATTTATGAAAGTTTCCGCTATATTGTTATCCTTACTGGGCATTTGAGCTCACCCCTTTTCTATGTTTTATTTTTCCCAGGATGTGAAGAAGTAAGTTATGAATGACCTACAGGGATTTTATGAGGGGTTAATAGTGTGGATTGTGGAAACATTATGTTGTTGTAGTAGTTTTTTTTCATTTTATGATGTAATGTAAAACTTATGAATATATCTAGTGTTTCCAAGGCTACTAAACCAATCGGTCTTTCGAGATTTGATCTTTCTTGTGATCATGCCAGTGTTATGTAATAATGCACCGACTCTGGGTAACTGGGGTCGGGGCGTTACAGTTGGTATCAGAGGAAGTTTAGTACAAACCTTGGAAGCTAGATTTAGATAAACTCTGATTAGAGCACGTATACCTAAGATGAACTTTGAGGATTAGTATAGAAGAACTTCCTAGAATTTTGGTATTGTAGAGATTTTGTGAGTTTTCCGAGCAATACATCCCTGTCTGGATATGAGCAGGTAGAGGCGGCTCTGGCACAGATGTACCTAGGGGTAAAACCCGAAAACACCGCTTTGAGCTAGACTCGAACGGGAACTGGTGCACGACAACGGGCCTTGCTGCACTCTTGGTTACGACACTCCCGGGGGATATGCTTAGGATAATTCTCATTTTCTTTACAAACCATTATGAAGGGTTTATGAGTATATACATCCTCAAAGGAGACATTTTTATGGATTATATCCATAAATAGTTAAATTTATGTTAAGTGTTTTATAAGTATGGGATTATGTATTTTGATTCATAAACTGATCTAGTGTATTCCATTGTTTAGAAATGGCGCCCAGTAGAAGGAATGAGAACTCCAGAAATGCACATGATCCAAAGAGAAGGAAGGATCATATCTTTCATGGTCTTAAGCTAGAATTTATAAGAGAAATAGTCTCCCATGTATTATCATCATATGAAGAAATAATATCATGTGTTGATAAGATAAGTAAAGAGTTTACTGAGTCCTATGGCTTTGAAGGGAAGCAAGATAAGAAAAGGATAGAAGAGAGAAAGATGGATAAAGGGAAGAGGGAAAATAAGAATTTTCCCATATGTGGTAACTGTGGAAAGAAACACCCTGGAACTTGCCTGAAAGGAATGGGAGTTTGTTATAAGTGTGGAGGAAAAGGGCACAAAGTACGTGACTGCAAGGGTAAGAAAATGATTTCAAATGTACAATGCTTCATTTGCAAGGAGTTTGGACACTACACGAACCTATGTCCCAGTCATCAGACTATGACGCAAATGATGCTATTGGATAATAATCAAGTTATGATACTACCACAGATGAAGAGGAATGATTAGAGTTATTATGTTGATTATGTCAATTGAGTGTTGTATCAACAATGTACTTGTTATAATAATTATGGAGTATATAAGGATTGTACTGCAGTACTATTTCATTAAGGATTTGAGATGGTGTGGAACAAAGAAAAGTGACTCAATAGCAGGATAAATTTTTGGAAAATATATGGTTGAGAGAATGATAAACCATAATATAGTTCTGATATCGAGGTAGTGATTTTCGAATAATACATGATTATTTTGGAAAAATTATATTGGATATTCTTGACTACCTTGGAACTGATTAATGATTTGTATATTCCATCATTGTTGGGGTTTAAAACATTTTTGGATTGATGAAGTATATCCAGCATTCTATATGGAATAAGGGAGAATGAATGTAATCAATAAGGAATATGGTAATTCAGGATGTTTCAGTGTATTAAAAGAATACATGATGAAGGTATTCATATGCTATTACGGGGTAAAAAGGATCTGCATTATGTTTACCTTCCTTATAAATGTTGGACTGTGAGTTTGGACAGAAGTATTTTTGATAGTCCTAGTTTGGATTATTTTGGATTGCCATAAAAGGACAACCCGGAGGTCGGGCAGCAACCCGTCGCGTCCGGCAAGGCTGCGAGACTTGAACCCGCAACCGAAGGGCGACAAGGGTGTATCACCTACCACTGGCCCACGAGATGTCCTGGATTAAATAATGTAGTTTTTATTAAAAGATATTTTAGATGAATTATAAATTCATTTATTTTGGAACCCTATACGAATAGTGTAAATAGAATTTTTTTTACATTCTATTATCTTTTAGAGTGAAAGATGAGTTTGTGGTAGAAATTTATTAATGGATAAAACTGTAATTATAAAGTAAGTATATCTCCTTATGATCTTAGCCAATCTCATAAATAAATTCCTCAATATTAAGAAAAGAAACTTAGAACAAAAATGTTTTCCTAGATGGTACCTTAAATCATCACTAATTTATGGCTTTGGGATTTTTGGCCTTTTCATAGCCATGTTCTCTACCACTCTCCATCAGATAATTGATGGTTAGATTTTTCTTCCATATCCATATTTTCCTACATGGAACCCTAGTATGTGTTATTTTCGGTAATCTTCATACTTTCGACTCTTTATTTTAAATAGAGGCCTCATTAATTCATTTTTCGATGTGGAATTTCAACTAATATATTTTGAAACGTCAAAAATGTGTTATCCTAATACCCTATGTTTTGTTGAACCGATGGTATTTCAAATCATCATAGTTTGATGAGTTTAAGGACCTCAATTTTATACTTGTTTGTGATTGATGACATCAATCACTACCTATAAATATTTACGTTTTCCTCCAATTATATGTCTCTAATTTCCACCAATGTTCACCTAATCGAGATCATAATTTGGTGGTGACCCTTTCATTTCTCATTTCCTCATATTAAGACTAAATTTTAGTAACCCAATTTTCGATGTGGGTTTTCCCCCGAATATATTTTCTATTTTCAACCTTTTATTTTCAAAGAACAATTTCAAATTGCGAGGACGCAATTTATTGAAGGAGGGGAGAATGTAACACCCCAAGATTTCATAGTGTGTTATTTCTTCAAAATAATTCAGTAACTTGCACTACACGCAACACCGAGTTCAATCACACCATGACTTACAAAAAATTCCATTCAAAAGAGGTTATGAATAGTATTATCTAAATTTTAAACTTTATAAAATCCTTATAATTTTAGAATCCATATTATGAGTTTCTTAGATATAATGCAAGAACAAATTCATTTTCAATATTGCACTTTTATCAACTTTTAATAGTGAACCCTTTTTAAATACAATATTTTAAACTTTTTGACTAAATGGGGACATCAAAAAATTTAAAATGAAACATCCCAAGCTTACACGGTACGCTTTTCTTTGAATAAAACAGTAGCGTATGTTGTACGCAACTTCGAGTTCTAACACACACCACAACTAATCAAACTAGCCGTTATGAATAGTAATACCTACTTTTTGAAATTATATATATTTTATATTTGAAAATGGACTTCATTTTTGGATTCGGAATATCTAATTTAGCCTAAGGTGAAATTTTGGTACATTTCGGATAACTTTCATATTTTGATGAATAGTGAAAATTACTAAATTTTAATTAAAAACAACTTTTTTAATCAAAATAATTAATAGTGATAAATTGTGAATTTGAGTGGTTTTAAAGTATATTTATAATATATTTTTACCATTTAATTTAATTTTTGTCATTGGACATAATTTTACAATTAAACCGAACATAAACAAGTGTCAATCTTTTGATAGTTATTACCTCTTAAAAACACGCTTTTTGTTTTGACAGCAGGAATTAATTTTAAATTAATTTCTGCCACTTCTGTGTTTTGAATTTAGAAAAATGGATTCCATATTTGGAATCAGGATGTCCAAATTGTGTAAATAGGTAACTTTTATTTTTAGACATTTTGAATAATTACTGTGGTAAATATTTTATTTACCATGGTTAAGGGTAAATCCGGTAAATAAGGGTTAAAAAATAATATTATAATAATAAAAAAATTACCCTAAAACGTGTCCTAACATTATTGGTGGACACATACCCGACAATGAGAATCCTTGGGTCAATTTGGGGACCCCTTGGAGCCACTTGTATGTGGTAGGGACACTTTATATTAATAAAGTTAAAATAAAAATAAAAATGGCATAAGCTTACATCTTTTAGAAGAATAATTTTTACATAGGGTAATACATGTTGGATTTTCGATTATAAATATTCATTAGAAAGATAAAAAGATTTCCTACATAATGATATTTTATTTATAATTTTTAGACATCAAATAATTTAAATTATTAATGACACAATAATGATGCAATGTTTACCTCATTAATAAATCATTTAAATAAATAAGATTATAATGATTAAAATATTATCTAAACCCTGTCCAATTCTTATTGGTTGATGTTATTTAGAATATGAGTCATCTTATCTTCTACCTCAATGATTTTTGGACCATTATAAACCGAATATAATTATATTATAAAGTAATACTTTCACTCTTTCCTAAAGAGCCCCTCCTCTCCCTTATAAAAGGAGACCACTTCTACTCATTCCTCACACCTCTCAAGCCACTTGGCTCGTCCAAACCCTGCCCAAATAAGCTCCCCACATCCCTCTCCTCCTCCTTGAAGCTTCCCCTTAGGAGGAAAGCATTTCAAGAAGTCCTTTGGTTCCAACCAAAGTGAGTTACCTAAATTAAAGGTAACGATTTCTCTTAAATTATTTTCATTTATTTTCCTTCTCCAACCCCCAAACTCTTTTTATTTCCTTTCTTTTGTAACAACACCAGTATCCTCAATATACTAGGATGTTGTTATAAGAAGGATTTAAACTACACATACACAAAACTCCATCTAATGGATGATGAACATAATGTTTCTGTGGATGGCAAACTAACGCCTCACGAAACGATGATTGTTCAAATACATCTTACCGCCTCTCATGGTGGCCATTATGATGGCACTGTAATTAAATATGATATTAATGATATATATTTTATATATAAGCTTCTGTAATTCCATTTTATTTCATACCATTATTCGTTTCATGTTGTATATACATACGATAATTTCATTTGAGGAAGTGCGGACTACCGCCCCCTTAAAATGATATGACTCGTTCATACCACACATGGAACGTATAAAGGATGGTGTTAATGAACTTAAGTAACATATATAAAATATTATATTATACTGGAATAGTAATATACCTATGTATCATTTGGATTCAATTCTTTTAAAATAAAAATTAAATGGAAGTAGCGTTCGTGCGTACGTACGGACTACCGTCTCCACGAACGCGGTGAGATCCATCCTCCATCGTATCCTTTCAAGTCTTATTCTCATTTTAGGGTTAAAAATAATGTTAATATCATTCTTATTATGAATAATATTTAATCTATCCATTACAAACATGTCTTACGTAACCAAACATTTAAGAAGAACGAATCGATTATCACCTGAAACGACGATAATACTAAGATATTATTAATAAAGCAATGTTAAAAGATCATATATGATATCATATTAATGTATATGATTCTTGTATAATTTAATAACAATTATTTCACCATTATACAGGAGGTTAACCTACCCCAACAAAGGAAAAGTACAAGGTAAGGGTTATTTCACAATCTCTTCATTATCCGAGTTTGTTTATACGTAATAATCTACTGGGATCTCGTTATCATCCACATCCATGTTTCTTCAAAATGTATTTCAAAACATTTTTAATATTTAAAATAATATGGGTTAAAGTCATTTATACCCTTGTTTGACTTTTTATAAGAGGTTTATAAGGGAATCTTTCCGTCGTTTTCTAAACAAGGTGCTTTTTAACCTTTTCGACAGAATTAAGATAAGAATGTTTTTTTAACTTATACGGCGGGTGCGGTTATTTTCCACCGTTATAAAATATTCAAAGATTTCCTTACAAGATTATAAGAATATTTTCAAAGAAAATGTTTTATTTTATATATATATATGACTTTTAAATGATTTCAAAAAAGAGATATTTCTCTCACATATATGAAAATCCAGTGCAAATGTATACGTATTTAACGCAAGCTTAAAAATGTTTTTAGAAAATCTGACTCTCGAGTATGGTAGACAGGAAGGGATTGGGCGTGGACCCATCATAGCCTGTAATTAGTCGAGCAGTCTCAGAATTAGTTATTTTGTTTTCAGAAGCTTGCATAATGTTTTCAGAAAAACACTGGAGTATATTTGAGCAATTTTAAACGTAAGTATCTTCTAAAAATTGCATCGGTAGGTCTCATGAGACAAACTAGTGTCTTGGCACAAGGCCTTGACAAAATCTTATTTGTAGTCTTGGCACGAGGCCTTGGCTATGTGGTTATGATAGTCTGGCATTATGCATTCAAACATTATGAAAGTGGTTATTGATTTTTGCATGTGATTATTCGATTAGTAGAATATCCATGTGAATAAGTAAATGGCATTATTTCATTTTATTTATGCCATACCATGTTGAAAGTTCATATTTAAAAGGCTTTTGTTTTAGTTATACATTGCCTTAAATGTTTATTCTTATTTATGAAAGTTTCCACTATATTGTTATCCTTACTGGGCATTTGAGCTCACCCCTTTTCTATGTTTTATTTTTCCCAAGATGTGAAGAAGTAAGTTATGAATGACCTGCAGGGATTTTATGAGGGGTTAATAGTGTGGATTGTGGAAACATTATGTTGTTGTAGTAGTTTTTTTTCATTTTATTATGTAATGTAAAACTTATGAATATATCTAGCGTTTCCAAGGCTACTAAACCAATCGGTCTTTCGAGATTTGATCTTTCTTGTGATCATGCCAATGTTATGTAATAATGCACCGACTCTGGGTAACTGGGGTCGGGGCGTTACACTCAAGCCCCTTTTCTTGTAAAAAATCTGTCCAATTAAGCTCCCTACATCCCTCTACTTCTCATAGAATCCTTACCTTATGCATAAGGAACTTCAAGAAGTCATTTTGGTTCAAACCAAAGGTGGATACCCAAATTAAAGGTAACAGTTTCTCTTAAATTATTTTATTTTATTTTACTTCTCCAACCGCTATACTCTTTTTATTACTTTATTTTATAACAACACTGGTATCTTCAATATAATATGATGTTTTTAAGAGAATTGTTTGAACTACACTTACACACACCTCTATCTAATGGGTGAATAACATTCTATTTCTGTTGATGGCAAACTAATGCCTCACGAAGCGATGATTGTTCAATTATCTCCTACCGCCCATCATGGTGTCCATTATGATGGAATTTTATTTATATATAATATGTATTATGTTTATGTTTTCTTTATTCATCTGTATTTTTTTATTTATAGCATACCTTTATGCTTTCCATTATGGGTAAACGCGATAATTTCATTTGAGGAAGTGCGGACTATTGCCCCCTCAAAGTGATATAACATGTTTATGCCATATGTGGGACGTATAAAGGAAGAAGTTAATGAAATTATATATTATAATTATACTGGAATTATAATATACCTATGTATCATTATGTTTTAATTCCATTAAATATTAAATAGAAATGAAATTAGCGTTCATGTGTACGTACGGGTTATCGTCTTCATAAACGGTGCATTTCATTTCTTACCTATAAATATTATGTAATATCATAAATACATATATATAATGGATATATATGATATCTAAATCATTAATATAATTTTTTAGATAAGGGAAGCTTGACCACATGGACAAATTTTAATTATATGGTGTTCATTTTTTACTCAAGTACCAAATATCGACAAAATTACCATTATTAACTTAAATGATTTAATAATTTTTATAAAATGATAATAAGTGATATAAAAGGAATAATAAACTTAAAAAAGGTTCTTAATCAAGTATAAATAAACTTAATTTTATTATTCAGGAAGAACAAGGAACAAACAAATCAAGTCGGACATGAGGTAAAGGGTTTTTTATCTCACTTTTAATTCTGTGATATTTCTATTATTCGCCACTTATTTCTTGCATGTGGTGTATTTTGTACTACCCATGATTGTATTATTTATGTAATATTCTTTAATTTATGGGTATTTACATCTTTATTGTATGATCCTTCTTTCATGGGTTGTATGTTTTGTATGTTACCAAATCAGTAAGGGAACCTTTCACCATATTCTTTTTAAAAGAAATCTTTTTTTGTTATGTCTTTTAATTTACATATTATTATATTGGGATATGTCTATCTATATCCTTATTGCTGTAAATTTTATGCCCAAGAGATGAGATACACTTTTCTCTCTCATCAACTCATTTTCTAAATTTTAAAGTGACGTCGTTAGGCTATCGAATTTCTGTAAGGGAACTTCTTAACCCAATTTCAATTCTTTAGGTTAAAATTATACTTGTTGATTGTGTCGTGCTATGAATATATGTGATTAACCTCTGATTGTTTTACACTGAATATCCGATAATATTGAGTGTATTTATATTTTTCACACATAATTATGTCGTTTTTTTCCATAATCTAAGGATACTGTCTTTATAAGGGATTTCGTTTCAATTTACATTCTATTGAGACTTCATTGTTGTTATGCACCAATTCACTATTATATAGTGTATATACTATCCTTTGGAATATTATATCATGAATACCTTTATTCTCATGATATTATAAATTTTTGATTAAATGTTATTCCTCAATTATTTTTATTCAAGCGTCTTTCATTTTGTTAAAAACAATTTAACTAAAATATTGTTTTAAATGTTTTAAAGATTTATTCTTATAAATCTTTCTCATTAATGTCCATGATTTCAAATTGTTTTTAGGATTTATTTATATGGACACTAATGTTTTAAAATGCTAAATATTTTAAAATATTCAATGTGGTATGGGATACTTTTATTCAAAAATATCTTTATTAAATGTTTTAAATGGTTTTTGAAAATGGTTTGATAAAGAATTGATTGTGTAAATATCTTAAAAAAATATATTGTGATAGCAATGTGGAAATTTTATCTTTCCTTTATGCTTCTGTTATGTTTTGTGATTATGTTATGGTTATTGGGAATTTTTTACATATACGGGTGGTTTCGTGATAAACCTAGGGCGGGTGAGCTCGAGATATCTCTCCAATGCATTGGGTAACGTGACGGAAGTAAAAATTAATGTTTCTCCTAAGAGATTTAGGGAATATACTGTGATGGGTATTACAAATTTGACTCACTATGTAAGTGTGATAGCTACAATATAAGTATTTTATGAATTCCATAAGTTACCTTTATGATTTATGATTTCTATGTGTTATTCATAAATCTTATGATTTCGTAAGGTATGTTATGATTGAAGAGTATTGGTTTCATTGATTTGTATTTATTGATGGGATAATGGTTTCCTTCCTTATTTTATAACCCTTATTGAGATTTTCATGATCATCCCATGTTTTTGAAATGTTTTCCACAGGACTTAAAGAAGAATAGGGTCAAGTATGGGATCAAGGAAAAGTCATGCTGTCTAAAACATGGAACTAGACATGTTTCTTTTTAAGAGTTTTTATTTTTTGAAAAATGGATATTGAGTAGTAGTGTCTACATGTAATATTCAAGTTGTTATGTAATAGTTATGGCCTCATTCTCTAAAACTCTAAACCTGAAAATATTCTCAATGTGAATTCTTGACATAATTCAATATTATGTAATGTTGAAGGTCGAGTCCTTATAAATATAAGAGAACCAAATAAAATAAATCAAAGCACCCATGAAAAACAAAACAGTTGTTTCCCGAAACATGACTATAACAATGAATTATTAATATACAGGTAATAGAAGGTCGTGATAAAATAATTAATGGTATTGTATATGTAATTATATTTTTATAATATATCTCAAATAAACATGTATTTATTATACATGATTTTTTAATTTGTATGATGGAAGGTGGGACATAAGGTAAGTGATATCTATCTCAATTTTTCTTCCTGTAGTCATACGTAATGTTGTGAACCTATCATATTTTATGAGGTTTATATAAATAAACTTTGATATTTAATATAATGAATTTATTTATTCTCATAAAATTTTATGTTTAATTTAATTATTTTACATCATGGGTCTTATAATTCAACATTATAGTTGGTTGGAGTGAGTAACTCATGAATGAAGGTGGTGAATTGGGTACCCAATAAAACCTTTTGTTAATTTTTTTAAAATACCACAAGATAATTTTAAATTCCCATTTAATCAAAATAGTATTATTATTTAATTTTTATCATTAAAATAATTTATCAAGGATAGAATATGACTTAGTAAAACTAATATTTGAAATCACCTTATATTTTGAATCTATATTTCTTAATCAAACATTTTATATAAACATAAATTAAGTATAACTATAAAAGTAAAGGTTTTTTTCATATTTAATTAACATACATTATTTTAGAAATGAAATAGAAACACAAGTCTTATAAAAAACATAGAAAAATAAATTAAGTGGATCAATATCATGTCGATACTTAATCCTATTTCCATGGAAATCACCTTCTTCCAACCTGAGTTTTATAAAAATTATCAAATCCAAAACCATGATTGGTTTTTATAATAAATAAAACATAGTTTTTGTAGAGACCCGAAGCCTGACGTACATGGACATTACATTACTTTTGCGGAATACTTAGTACATTACAAAAACACACACACAAGGATCGTAAAAGTTTAGTGTCATTGGAAACTCGGAATATAATCTTCTAATTCCTGGTGAAGGATCTTCAACATCTCCCATAAAGATCTTTTTTTATACCTAAAACCTGTCTTTATATCCCGGGGAAAAGAAAACATAAAAGGGTGAGCTCAAATGCTCAGTAAGGGTAAACAAAAGAAATATCAATCACATCATATACATAAGCACATAACTTTTGGAAATCTTATCCTGCAAAAGAGATCATAATTTCATAACATGGGATAAATCATGGCAGTGAAATGTAATCACAATAATCATAACTTAAAACATGAAACTTTGTGGCATTCACACATAATCATAGAGAATCATTTCTTGTTAGTCAAGACTCATTGCCAAGACTATCTTAGTGGACAAAGTCCCTTTCTGAATCGAGTAACCCTCATTTCAGTCCTGTTTCACTGAACCGGTATAACCTACCATTCCAGCCATGTCTATCTCATGAGATATAAAATCTTTACCCAATGAATTGGAGGGAGATATAGGTCCCACCCATCTCATAATGATACCATTCTTATGTGTGCCACAAAATCATAAATCATACATCATTGCATAACCCATGTAATAAAAATGGGATTCTTAAACAACATGACATCATAAAACCATTCATATAAGATAAAGGAATTCATAATCATAATTCCATCACAAAATAGTCAAATCAATGTAAAAATATGGATAGAAACAGAACCCTTTATTATCATAGATGGAAAATAATTTTGATAAAACACTTGAATTGAATTCTTGAGGAAAATATCCTTTCTTCTTCAAAATCAATTTCTTTTCACAAAACATCATGCAATTTTAAAAGAAATAGATTTTATTGAAAATAGTCATGAAATATTTTGGAGGAAGGTTCATGAAAATAAGGCTTTATAAAACCGTAAAAATCCGTTCGTGTCGTATAAGTTAAAAAAACATTCTTCTCGTACTTTTGTCGGAAAGTCAAAAAGTGCCTCGTATGAAAAAAACGAAAAAAGATTCCTTTCATATCCTTTACTAAAAACTCACCGAAGGGTAAAATTGTATTTAAAAAATTGTAGGTGGATGGAAATAATATTACATATTGAGGAAACATTGATGTGGATGATAAAATACACCCCAGTAAATACTAATGTATAAACAATCTCGGATAAAAATGAGATTGTGATATTTCCCTTACCTTAGGTCCGACTTGCTTTGTAAGTGTCCGAACATCCTGTATAATGATTTAAATCATGTTATTGACTTATTAAAGAATCATATTCATTGTTATTATATCATATATGGTCCACTTATGACTTTATATTACATGTTATTTTGTAAATTCATGTTAAAGTAGTGTTTTGGGTAAAATCGTCTCATTTGTCGTTCGTGTTTTTAACTTGTAATTATTAATATGATTACTTGGATCATGATTACTTATATCCAGAATGTAAAACATGATTTATATATAATATATATTCAAAATATATATATATATATATATATATATATAATATCGATAAATGGAATGAAATACACCATTCATGGAGACGGCAGTCCGTACGTACGCATGAACACTGTTTTCGTTTCCTTATTGAAGTGAATGGAATTAAGTAGATGACATACATATAAATTTACATAAATCCAGTATCATTATTATGTCATATATTTCATTATTACTTATTATATATACTTTATAATCATTCATGAATGGTTAATCATTGAGAATGAATCTCATCGCGTCGTGGAGACGGTAGTCCGTACGTACGCACGAGCGATGATATCGTTCCCATGGTCGTGGAATTGTGTTGAAGTGTATGTAGACTATTTCAGTATCAATATACCTTTATAATAATCATATATAGTTACTCATTACACCATTATACCCATCCTATTAAGGTGGTGGTGGAAAATAGATTACACCACGGCGTGGAGACGGTATTCCGTACGTACGCACGCGCGATGATTTCATTTTTCCGTAGGATGTATAGAAGGTGAATTAGGGTTGTTTCATATTTATAATAACATATAAGTATGTATGTAATACTTATGTTATTACTTTTTCATGAAACAACTAAAGAAGAAGAAGTTTAAGAAGGAATAAATTGAAAAGATCGGTAATGGATATTACCTCTTCTTTGAAACTTCTCTTTGAATCCTCCACTTAGGGAACTAAGATTGGTCTTTGAAGAAGACCAGGACCTCTAGGATTATTCTAGGGAAGTGTAGAAGGGATTTTGGCAGGGTTTTTCCGAGATTTAGTTCTCAAATTGGTGTGAGGAGGAGGGGGAGGAGGTGTCCTTTTATAAGGGAGGAGAGGGGAACCTTAGGAATATCTCAAAATATTATTTTATATTAAAGTCAAAATCGGTTTATAATGGTTCTAAAGGGTCTTATTTCGAAGATAAAGTGGGTATGGGTCGAAATCCTATCAACCAATAGGATTTAGACAAGTTTAGGTTATTATTTTAACCTTATCAATTAGATTTAACTCTAAGTTAAATAATTTAACTTTTACCGTGTCTTTTTGTTTTCTTACACTATATGGTTAATACACTTACTATAACTTGCCAAACGAACCCCAAATTGTTTATTATTAATATATATATCCTTTTATAAGTCATTTGGACGAACCTTAGATTTTTAGGAATAAAATAACAATTAATAATATAATATTTGATTTAAAAACTATTTTGTGTCGATTTTGACACTATTTGATATATGATTTTTGTGAAAGTCATAACAGAATTATATGTTCAAACCCAGTTGGTTAAATCAACAATAAGATATCATAGTAACCTAGAAAATTAGTGGAATTCATAAAAAGTCTCAAATTACATTTATTTTGGTGTTTATAACATCAATTATGTCAATATTTCATTAATAAGATAATTACTGCATCATCATTGTGTCATAAATAAATTAAATTATTTAATGTCTAAAAATTACAAATAAAATACCATTAGGTAGGAAATCTTTTTATCTTTCTAATGAATATTTATAGTATAATTTATCTTATGTATAACCCCATATTAAAAATGTTTTAGTAAATAAACATTGATTTTAACTCTTTTAACCCTTCTTTAAATAAATTAATAATAAATGTCCTAATCTAATACAAGTGGGCCTAAATGGTCATATTTTATTCCTAAGTTTTTTTTGGTCGAATGAAACTTATCCAATAGAATTAGGACATGTGTTAGGGTAATAATAATATCATCTTTACCCTTAATTACCCTATTTACTTTTTACCGTGGTAAAAAAAAGTAAAAAGTTACTATTCACCAAAAATTATTTTCATCTCATTGAACCACATTTTAGTCCTTGATATTAACCGTGTCTCTCGGATTTTCGAAATTCCACTCACAAGAGCGGTAAAATTAAGTTTTATGAACAATTCAGTTCTTTTAACTACCACTTAGTGGTTTCACTATTCATCGAAAATTGAAAGTTTTCAGAAAAATACCAAAAATTAGGCCTAAGCTATATTTGATATTATGAACTCAAAAATGATGTCTATTTTACCAAATTCAAAACATATCAGTTGCACTAACTAATTTAAAAATTAATTCTCGTTGTCAAAACAAATAGCGTGTTTTTAAGAGATAATAACTATCAAAAGATTGACACTAGTTTATAACTGGTTTAAATGTGAAATTACATCCAATGACCAACATTGTATTAAATTGTAAAAATATATTCTAAATATACTTTAAAACCACTCAAATTAATAATTTATCATTATTAATTATTTCTATTAAAAAAGTTGTTTTTAATTAAAATTTAGTAATTTTCACTATTCATCAGAATTTGAAAGTTATCCGAAAAGTACCAAAATTTCACCATAAGCTAATTTTGATATTCCGAATCCAAAAATGAAGTCCATTTTGAAAAATAAAATTTACAAAATTTCAAAAATTGGTTATTACTATTCATAACGGCTAGTTTTAATAATATTTTAATAGCATATCGTTGTTTAGCGAAACTTGGTGTTGCGTACAACACACACTATCGTGGAAGGTCGCGATTGCATGTAATTCAAGCCAGGTCAGAGATGTGTGTTATGAAAGCTCCTTTTGGTGTAGCATATAACACAAGACATTAATTAAATTAAAAAGAATATTTTTCATAAAATCTCGGGGTGTTACATTCTACCCCCCTTAAAATGAATTTCGCCCTCGAAATTCGTCGGGGTTATAAATGGTTTACTATTCGAAATTTTCATTGATAGAAACCCACATCGTAAAAAGGAATACCAAAACATGGATTTAAAAACTAAAGTATGAAATGTAACAATTACCCAAATAAACTAATCACTAGGTTTCCATATAGGTGAAAATATGGATATGGAAGAAAAATCTAACCATCATGTTCTGATGGAGAGTGGTAGAGAACATGGCTATGGAAAATCCAACAATCACAAATCCATAAATTTGTGACGATCTAAGGTACCATCTGATTAATCAGATATAAGAGCACTAGGACGACATTTTTGGTTTTCAAGATCGTTTCCCTAAAGTTGATGAAATTGGAATTAGAAGAAATACTTTCGTGATTGCAGTATAGTCTCACCGTTGGTCGTTCTTTGGACAATTTCCACTTCATCTCTTAAATAAATGAAGTTGAATTTGTCATTCGTGATGGGTTAGCAGATCATGTAATAGAATGATGGGTCATTCCATCTGTCTCAAACAAAAGGTTTGAAAAGTAATAAGTTCATCTTATGGTTAGATTAATCGTATATGGTTCCAAAAATGAACTTATACTTCATATATCATACCGCTTAATAAAATAAAACTAGTTTCTACTAAACAGGGACTTCCTGTAGTCCAGTGGTAGGCGATAAAGGCCAGTCGCATTTCGGTTGTGGGTTCGATTCCCACAGCCTTGTCCGACGCGATGGGTTGTCGCCCGTCCTGCAGGTTGTCCTTTTTCTAAAACTATATTACTATAACATCCCATCAATAATATCGAAAAAAAACTTCTATCCTTAAACAATACTAACTTATGTCCAACATAATCCATTCCAATCTTTAGGCTTACCCATAATACTGCAGTCCACTCTCATAATATAGTGAAAACAATTACCAGAGATTTAATACCATCGTTGATCCCCATATATCATAAGATATGTCTTGTTGGTCACATTCTAAACATTCAAAGTCCTTAATCATGTATTCTCTTGAATACCCATTGAACCTTAGTGAAAACATGAATGCAGTTAAACGTTAACACTTTCCACATACCAAAATCCTCAAAATTCTTTATAATCAAACCATGATATCACTTAGTCCTTATATCAATCATGAGCTCATGAATACTGTCAAATATTTCATTTTCTCGGTTCCCTTCCTTATGCGCATATCATCTAATTTCCAAAAATATCTCAAGCACTTTGAATACCACATTAGACCAACACATAAATATTCCAATACTTTATGATACAACATTATTTTGGAATCCCATTACATAAACATTTAATCATTCCACCACATCGTTGTCATATTCAACATCGCCAATAGTGATTGCATGTGACTTCCCTTTGTCCTTTGCCTTAAATGGTTGCTCATGTTGATCATCACTAACCCTTGGATTAGGGCATTTATTAGCATAATGCCCCATTTCCTTTCACTTGAAGCATTGAAGTGTTGGTGGTGCATTCTCTGCAGTGTTTTCTTTATTCACATCATTAGAAACCCTTTTTCCATTACCTCGACACTCAGCTGCTCGATGACCTTCTTTTCCACACTTAAAACATTTTCTAGTCCCTTTAAGACAATCTCCACCATGCTTCTTTCCACACTTTGAGCATAAGGAAACATTCATCTTCTTTTCACCATTATTCTGAGATTTCTCCTTGAACTCCATCTTTCGTTTCTTTTCAAAACCATGAGATGGATATGTAACACCAACTTCCATTTCTACCTTGATAGCACAACGCACAATTTCTTCATAGCTACTGAAGTCTCTTATAGCTAATTCCCTTCGAAGACTTGGTTTTAAGCCACTGAAAAATCAATCAACTTTACTTTCAGGTTGGATGATAATGCCAGATGCGTACCTTGCAAGTCTTGTAAAATTCGCTTCGTATATACCAACAGATTCATCATCCTTTTGCTTTAGTTCAAGAAACTCCTTCTCCATATTTGTTCTAAGAATACGAGGGAAGTACTTATTGAAAAATAAGTTCTTGAACTCGTCCCATTCCATGGACTCAATTTCATCTCTTGGCCTCGTATTCTTGATAAGATTCCACCATTGATCAGCTTCACCTTCCAAACGATATACTGCTAAGATGACTTTATCCTGTTCAGAACATTGAAGAACTGAAAATATCTTTTCAGTGGTACTGATCCATTGTTCAGCAACAAGTGGATTGGAAGTCCCACTGAAAGAAGGTGGACGTTGCCTCATGAAGGACTCAATAGAATACTGTTCCTTTCTATGCTCATTTGGAAGTCCAGATTGATTCATAGCTTGTGTAAGGATAGCGATAAGATTTTTCACTCCATCTCCCATAACATTTGTTTGTTCAGGAGGACAATCATTGCATTGTCCATTGCATTGATCAACACGGTTCTTTCGGGTTCCAGCCATCGTCTAAAACCCAAAAAGAATAGTGTGAGAGGCAAAAATCATGCTAGGGAAAACAACATAATAAAGGGGGAGTACCTTCAATATCTAACATCTTAGGTTTAATTCTATGATCGTTAGCGTAGTTCTAGTACTATAACCTATACGTATACTTAACCTTAGGGACATCCCTAGACATACCTTAGAAATATCTCTAGGAATCTCACTAAAGTTCTCGCATCCTAGTTTCTAGAGGTTGACTAAACCTTTCCTCTGATACCAATTGTAGAGACCCGAAGCCTGACGTACATGGACATTACATTACTTTTGCGGAATACTTAGTACATTACAAAAACACACACACAAGGATCGTAATAGTTTAGTGTCTTTGGAAACTCAGAATATAATCTTCTAATTCCTGGTGAAGGATCTTCAACATCTCCCATAAAGATCTTTTTTTATACCTAAAACCTGTCTTTATATCCCGGGGAAAAGAAAACATAAAAGGGTGAGCTCAAATGCTCAGTAAGGGTAAACAAAAGAAATATCAATCACATCATATACATAAGCACATAACTTTTGGAAATCTTATCCTGCAAAAGAGATCATAATTTCATAACATGGGATAAATCATGGCAGTGAAATGTAATCACAATAATCATAACTTAAAACATGAAACTTTGTGGCATTCACACATAATCATAGAGAATCATTTCTTGTTAGTCAAGACTCATTGTCAAGACTATCTTAGTGGACAAAGTCCCTTTCTGAATCGAGTAACCCTTGTTTCAGTCCTGTTTCACTGAACCGGTATAACCTACCATTCCATCCATGTCTATCTCATGAGATATAAAATATTTACCCAATGCATTGGAGGGAGATATAGGTCCCACCCATCTCATAATGATACCATTCTTATGTGTGCCACAAAATCATAAATCATACATCATTGCATAACCCATGTAATAAAAATGGGATTCTTAAACAACATGACATCATAAAACCATTCATATAAGATAAAGGAATTCATAATCATAATTCCATTACAACATAGTCAAATCAATGTAAAAATATGGATAGAAACAGAACCCTTTATTATCATAGATGGAAAATAATTTTGATAAAACACTTGAATTGAATTCTTGAGGAAAATATCCTTTCTTCTTCAAAATCAATTTCTTTTCACAAAACATCATGCAATTTTAAAAGAAAGATATTTTATTGAAAATAGTCATGAAATATTTTGGAGGAAGGTTCATGAAAATAAGGCTTTATAAAACCGTAAAAATCCGTTCGTTCCGTATAAGTTAAAAAAACATTCTTCTCGTACTTTTGTCGGAAAGTCAAAAAGTACCTCGTATGAAAAAAACGAAAAAAGATTCATTTCATATCCTTTACTAAAAACTCACCGAAGGGTAAAATTGTATTTAAAAAATTGTAGGTGGATGGAAATAATATTACATATTGAGGAAACATGGATGTGGATGATAAAATACACCCCAGTAAATACTAATGTATAAACAATCTCGGATAAAAATGAGATTGTGATATTTCCCTTACCTTAGGTCCGAATTGCTTTGTAAGTGTCCGAACCTCCTGTATAATGATTTAAATCATGTTATTGACTTATTACAGAATCATATTCATTGTTATTATATCATATATGGTCCACTTATGACTTTATATTACATGTTATTTTGTAAATTCATGTTAAAGTAGCGTTTTGGGTAAAATCGTCTCATTTGTCGTTCGTGTTTTTAACTTGTAATTATTAATATGATTACTTGGATCATGATTACTTATATCCAGAATGTAAAACATGATTTATATATAATATATATTCAGAATATATATATATATATATATATATATATATATATAATATCGATAAATGGAATGAAATACACCATTCATGGAGACGGTAGTCCGTACGTACGCATGAACGTTGTTTTCGTTTCCTTATTGAAGTGAATGGAATTAAGTAGATGACATACATATAAATTTACATAAATCCAGTATCATTATTATGTCATATATTTCATTAGTACTTATTATATATACTTTATAATCATTCATGAATGGTTAATCATTGAGAATGAATCTCATCACGTCGTGGAGACGGTAGTCCGTACGTACGCACGAGCGATGATATCGTTCCCATGGTCGTGGAATTGTGTTGAAGTGTATGTAGACTATTTCAGTATCAATATACCTTTATAATAATCATATATAGTTACTCATTACCCCATTATACCCATCCTATTAAGGTGGTGGTGGAAAATAGATTACACCACGGCGTGGAGACGGTATTCCGTACGTACGCACGCGCGATGATTTCATTTTTCCGTAGGATGGATAGAAGGTGAATTAGGGTTGTTTCATATTTATAATAACATATCAGTATGTAATTAATACTTATGTTATTACTTTTTCATGAAACAACTAAAGAAGAAGAAGTTTAAGAAGGAATAAATTGAAAAGATCGGTAATGGATATTACCTCTTCTTTGAAACTTCTCTTTGAATCCTCCACTTAGGGAACTAAGATTGGTCTTTGAAGAAGACCAGGACCTCTAGGATTATTCTAGGGAAGTGGAGAAGGGATTTTGGCAGGGGTTGGCCGAGATTTAGTTCTCAAATTGGTGTGAGGAGGAGGGGGAGGAGGTGTCCTTTTATAAGGGAGGAGAGGGGCACCTTAGGAATATCTCAAAATATTATTTTATATTAAAGTCAAAATCGGTTTATAATGGTTCCAAAGGGTCTTATTTCGAAGCTAAAGTGGGGATGCGTCGAAATCCTATCAACCAATAGGATTTAGATAAGTTTAGGTTATTATTTTAACCTTATCAATTAGATTTAACTCTAAGTTAAATAATTTAACTTTTACCGTGTCTTTTTGTTTTCTTACACTATATGGTTAATACACTTACTATAACATGCCAAACGAACCCCAAATTGTTTATTATTAATATATATATCCTTTTATAAGTCATTTGGCCGAACCTAAGATTTTTAGGAATAAAATAAAAATTAATAATATAATATTTGATTTAAAAACTATTTTGTGTCGATTTTGACACTATTTGATATATTATTTTTTTGAAAGTCATAACAGAATTATATGTTCGAACCTAGTTTATTAAATAAACAATAATATATCATAGTAACCTAGAAAATTAGTGGAATTCATAAAAAGTCTCAAATTACATTTATTTTGGTGTTTATAACATCAATTATGTCAATATTTCATTAATAAGATAATTACTGCATCATCATTGTGTCATAAATAAATTAAATTATTTAATGTCTAAAAATTAAAAATAAAATACCATTATGTAGGAAATATTTTTATCTTTCTAATGAATATTTATAGTATAATTTATCTTATGTATAACCCCATATTAAAAATGTTTTAGTAAATAAACATTGATTTTAACTCTTTTAACCCTTCTTTAAATAAATTAATAATAAATGTCCTAATCTAATCCAAGTGGGCCTAAATGGTCATATTTTATTCCTAAGTTTTTTTTGGTCGAATGACACTTATCCAATAGAATTAGGACATGTGTTAGGGTAATAATAATATCATCTTTACCCTTAATTACCCTATTTACTTTTTACCGTGGTAAAAAAAAGTAAAAAGTTACTATTCACCAAAAATTATTTTCATCTCATTGAACCACATTTTAGTCCTTGATATTAACCGTGTCTCTCGGATTTTCGAAATTCCACTCACAAAAGCGGTAAAATTAAGTTTTATGAACAATTCAGTTTTTTTAACTACCACTTAGTGGTTTCACTATTCATCGAAAATTGAAAGTTTTCAGAAAAATACCAAAAATTATGCCTAAGCTATATTTGATATTATGAACTCAAAAATGATGTCTATTTTACCAAATTCAAAACATATCAGTTGCACTAACTAATTTAAAAATTAATTCTCGTTGTCAAAACAAATAGCGTGTTTTTAAGAGATAATAACTATCAAAAGATTGACACTAGTTTATAACTGGTTTAAATGTGAAATTACATCCAATGACCAACATTGTATTAAATTGTAAAAATATATTCTAAATATACTTTAAAACCACTCAAATTAATAATTTATCATTATTAATTATTTTTATTAAAAAAGTTGTTTTTAATTAAAATTTAGTAATTTTCACTATTCATCAGAATTTGAAAGTTATCCGAAAAGTACCAAAATTTCACTGTAAGCTAATTTCGATATTCCGAATCCAAAAATTAAGTCCATTTTGAAAAATAAAATTTACAAAATTTCAAAAATTGGTTATTACTATTCATAACGGCTAGTTTTAATAATATTTTAATAGCATATCGTTGTTTAGCGAAACTTGGTGTTGCGTACAACACACGCTATCGTGGAAGGTCACGATTGCATGTAATTCAAGCCAGGTCAGAGATGTGTGTTATGAAAGCTCCTTTTGGTGTAGCATATAACACAAGACATTAATGAAATTAAAAAGAATATTTTTCATAAAATCTCGGGGTTTTACAGTTTTTTCAATAAAAAATCAAGTTACACAGTTATACATGGGAAGAAAAAAAAACATATTCCACACACAATCTCTTCCATAGTATTCTCAGGACAACACATAATGATTGTTGATAAAGTGTGTCTATAACACTCTAGTTTAAGAACATGAGGCAGTGTGTATATATAAATAGAATAATACAACATACTTATCTAATTTGAAGATTAAATTGATAGATAAAATTATTTTATAATGATGGAATTGGTTCTACTCAGTCTGAATAGATTCAAAAGTTCAAAGTTCCTTGTTTTCTTTATGATCTCGATTAGATTATTCAAAAAGTGTAGGAAAATAGAGTATAGGGGAGTATAGAAAAATTGTTCAATTTTATATCATTATATGTTCTAAAAAACTTCTTCATAGGTGGATTGGGATTCTTCACAAATATATTGTATAAATTTTATTAATTTTTTGTATAATCTACACTTTGAAAACCGCATCAACACTCGAATCATACACAAGATATTTCACCATAAAATATATATCTCTAGGTACAATTATGAATTGAAAAATAATAATAAAACATAATGGGATCATTTAATAAGCTAAAAAATTTGTAAGCTCTATATTTTTCTTCATTACATTCATTGAGTGGTTTATGAATTGTTATATATAAATATGCAGGTGATTGTCTATATTTAATTCCTAAAACTACTTATAGGAAGAATTAAATTAAAATGAGAATCAAAAAACAATGGTAGAGTATTTTCGATATATTACCACTTATAGTATCATATACCAATGGTACATCTCTTAATGGAAAATTATCTAAACTAGCAATCTATCTTATCACTGGTAGATCCAGTCTGATATTATATCTATTCAAGTGGTACATCTAGTCTAGTTGTAGATTTGGACTGATGGGAGATCTATTCTTGTGGTAGATCTCATATAGTGATAGATCTATCCGGGTTGTAGATTTGGTCTATTAAAATAACTGTTATGGTGGTATATTAGGTCTGATGATATTTTTGGTCTAGATGTAAATCAACATTGAACTAAAAGAGGATCTTCATAACTAATAGTAGATCTGTACATAGCCATGTTTCTTCACAAAATGATGTACTATCATAAAACATTAATCCTATTATAAATATGACAGAAATTATTTGGTTTCATTGAAAAACATAGGTTCAAACAATATCCCCTTTTATGATAAAAAATAATTAAATTTTATAACCATGCATAAAAAACTACATCCATAAGTAGATGAATTTGAAAATTAATGGTCGGCTTAAAATTTCTATTTATTAATTTGAGATACAATGTTTAAATTTTGAATAATAATTACAAACATAAATTCCATCCAAAAAATTTCTCCCTTTTAGAATTATCAAAATTGTAATATATCTATGATATTGGAAGAGACTAATAGGATGAACATATAAGATTCAATAGTAACAAAAGTTATTAGATTATATAACAAAAATTAATACAATTGAAAATAAATTCCCTATAGAAAAATAATAATTATAAGTATCACTCTCATCTTGAAGGGATTTAGGATATATTGGATCATTTCCTTTTCTATATACCAGGGGAACATAGGTTTAGGATAAGGGTTCATAGGTATAAGTAGGAAGCTCCTTGATGACAACTGACCTACGATGATGAACAACATCAATCGGTGGCATTATAAATGGATAAAACTGAGGAAGTAGTGGTTCATAAGATGGTTCAAAGGTTATAATATTCATAGTAATGGCTTATCATTACATTACTTCTATTCCAGATACATTTTTAAAAGTATTCATAAATTTTATCAAATCCATAAAGATGTTACCACCTCTTTCAATCACTGAAATGAAGTCCTTATTCTATTACATAGACTGTTTAATGAGAGGGTCCAAATCATTAAGTTGGTTCACTTTCACATTGAAGAACCTAGCAATAGGAGGCTTCCATAATTTCATATAAATAAATTTAAAATTTTAATTGATCTCATTCTCAGTATGAATAATGGAATGGAAATATTTTTTTACCTTAAAAATGTCACCCCATCACTTCAATCTTTATTTAAACACCCCTAACCAATATATATATATATATACTCGCCTTTTTTATGGTCTACTGAAGGTCCCCCAAATGATATTTAGTAATATCACTCAATATGGAATGAATATCATCCATCAAAATAGCTCTAATAATCTCAGAATAAATAGATGATATAGGACGTGGAGTGTTTGATATAGATTCAATAGTTATAGGTATGGTGTCCAACCTCTCTAGAAGGGATGTATGACATATGTCAAAAATAGATCTCATGTCCTCGATGATGGACCTATATTCATCCAAATCTTTATCCTGTATTATAATATAAATTTCAACTTCATGACTCTTTAAAATAACTTATGAAGAATTTTGAAGATAAATAACTCAAATATATGTCTTTTATTTGACTACCTAATCTAGGTTTCTATAAGAGATTGAGATCAACTATCATTAGTGAAATCAGAAAGATTTATCACTTTGAATTCATCAAAATCAACAATAGTAATATAGTATAAAGTAAAATAATTAATAGTAAGTATAGGTGAAGGAATCTTCTTTGGACTAGGAAAGATATCCTCTACATGATCAGATATGACATCAGTATCGTTAGAATGAAAAGTATGAAACTGACTAGCTTCATTAATTTTCTCCATCATAGATCCCTTAGTATATTTTCCATTTTTAGGAATATTAATTTCACCGTTCCCATTTGGACTTCTATGGAAATTAGTGTGACTTCCTCCATCTTCATCTATGTTTGGGAAGGAGATTCCCAATATCATGGAACTAGGAGAAGCCTACCCCTTAGATGTGTCTTAATACTCAGATGAGGTAGAAGATTCATCACACAAGAGCCTAAAACCGATTTTTGAGGACTCCTTAAGTGCATCCAGGAAACTCTGGATCAAATCCAGGCATAGGAATAATTTCCGAGGGGTATTGTAGCAGGTACTGTAGCGACTGTAGAAGTAATATAGCAGTATTGTAGTGGGAACTATAGTAGGTATTGTGGCGGGAAGTGTAGCAGGTACTGTTTGACATTGTAGCTGCCAGGACTATTCCTCCGTTTGGGCATTCAAGCCACCAATTTGGTCCCCGAGTCCTTTAAGGTCTTCGGGTCACCCAGGCCTTTAGGTCAGTAAGTCCTTTGGGCCACCTTAAGTGCAGATGAAAACCAGACAACCTACAAGGGACAATATCCAGAAGGAGGATGAGAAAGGATCTTTCACCATAGTAGAATCTAAACTGATTGCAAGAATGAGACGGTATGGTACATGCCATCGGGACAAGCCTATGTATGCACAGGAATGCCTAGCTGAATAGCCATGTGAAGGTGGAGAGCTTATTTCACAATGAAGATGTTGGGGAGGAGTAGTTCCAAGTAGTTATTCTGGGTTGTATGTAATGTTTGAAGCCTGTAGGCAATGAATTACTCTAAGGACTACGGGCCATGTAATACTTACACCTACGGGCCTTGTAAGGGTTCCACCTCACCCCTTAAAAGGTGGATTATCAAAATCAATAAAAAAAGAAGGCCTTTAGGCCATTGGTGGAGGAGGTAGAAAATTCATATCTATGAACTAATTTCTAAATAGTAAAATATGGGGATATCTTCCCCTCAAAAGATGCTTTGGGTTCATCTCTAATATAATCAGCATCAACAGATGGTATAATAGAACATGTTTTATCTACATGTATAAACCAACCTAAAATAAAAACAACTAGAGATAGATGTGGCTATTCTCTCTAAGAAGAATCATTGTCATCATCATGTCTATATGAGGTCTAATTTCCATCATAAATCCCAATTCCAGAACCACTAGAAACTTAAGATATATCATTTTTTTAACATAGAAGAACTCTCAACTAGTTCTTATCATGAAAATTCATTATCATATAATTTTCATTTACATAACAGGATCTCTATTTCATGAAGAGATATATTAGGTATATAAATTCCAAAGGAAACATAGGGGCACTTGAAAACATCTACACCACTCCCGTCCAAAACTGAAATAGATAATTATTCTTCATCCTTAGCTTATTATTATTCTTCTACATACTCATTAGAATAAAACAAAACTTCATCTGATTATAATTCGATGTCAACTATATCCTTAGGAATTTTCATATCCTCTTCTAGATTGAAATCCTTATATAACTTTTCATTTTCAACAACCCATTTCATAATCCATGTATTCCAGTTGACCTTCAGTCTTTTACAAGTATGATGACTCAAATAAAAACCAACACATTTTACTTTTTATTATTTATTCTCATCTATAAATCCCTTGGAATCCAAAATAAGTGAGATCATCTAATGATTGATCAAATACTTTGATTTGGACGAGATCTTTCTCTTCTACATCATATGTAGAATTAGATATCTACACAAATTTATTTTATCATCTTTTTTCATACAAAATAAAATAAAAACATCTTAGTACCTCATCATTCTAGAGTCCTCTTTCCTATACATAGCATGTACTAGATGACCATAAACAACCATAGTCACCATAAATCTCTTTAGTAGAATTCCCTCACACTTTACCATTTCAAGAATAATCTAGAAGAGTATACTCATGCATAAATAATAAATCTCACTATTACTTAGTATATAATCATGATAGTCATATGAAACAACACTATGATATATGTTTAGGCATCTATCCCATTTCTTTGTAGAAATTTTATTTATTTACCATCAACCATAATCCTAATAAAATCATTCTTCTACCCAAATATATAATTTGTATTCATGTAAACTATTGAATCAACCAAGTTAATAATGGTCTATCATTCCATGAAAATCATCCCATACATCCCTAGTCCTCAATAAAAAAAATACATACTCAAAATCATCCGATCAACATCTATATCATTATCTGCAACAACTACCCGAGTCACAAGTTGGGGATTATTTGGTTCGACTAATGTAGTAGTGAGGCCAAATTCTCCTCATAATCACTTTGCAGGATGAAATCCCATAGGATATAAAAATATGGTTGATTCACTCTCACCATTTCACTATTTTGAAATTAAAATGATAGGCATATACAATTTTTAAGGTTAGGAGAGAATAGAAGTGTAATGGTTGAAAAGGTTGGTGCAAGCAAGAGTTCTCCCAAAATTAAATTTAAGGATTTATTTTATCATTTAGGTATTTCAAATTTAATATAAATTAAAATATACATATATATATCTAATAAAAATTTAAACATAATAAATAATATTGATAGTAGATAAAACTAGAGAATGAACTGGTAGATCACCAACATTTGATCTCAAAATGGTGGATCGCCCAATGGTGGGTCACCAATGTTGGATCTTCAAATGGTGTATCTTTGAATAGTGAATCACCAATACTAGATCATCCAAATATGGATCTTCCAAAGGATGATTACAAAATGATGGATCATCCAAAAATGGATCTTCCAATGATTTTTATTTTAACATAAAGGATTATCTCACATTTGTCATTCCTAATTCAAGATTGATATAGTTAATTATCTTTGAAAGTAAAGTATTTTTAAAGAAATAAATCTGATGACATTTGGTTCCTATTAATTCAAGACCTATATCACTATTTAGGAAATAATATCTCAAAAATTGATGTTTGCTATCAATATTTTTTCCATGAATAGGAGAAATGATTATTGGAAATTGTTATCTCACATATATTTTCCAATTCTATAGGGGCATGTTTAAATTTATATCGAAAATCTTATAAAGGGGTTTTCATCCACACAATTTTTTTAAGAAAAACATCCATCATCTATATATTCATCATTAATAGTAGATAGTGAACCGAGATTTTTTTCTTTTTACTACACAATGAAACTATGGACATGACCAAAAGTTGACATGTTCTAAAGGTGATTTATCTATATAATATGAAAAAAAATATTTATCTAAATAACTTAATATGTAAAATGATTATCTTATATAATATAATAGTCTTAAAATGGTTGTTTTTTAGAGGTATTTGAAAATTATTCTAATAAAAAGTAAATGTGGTTATATATGATTTTCTTGAAAATGGGCACACATACACACATAAACATAATGTCTAGTTTTATAGCAGTTGTGTATATAATGATTCCAATCATACATATTTAATTGGTTTGATCTAAAAACATTCCAATTTAAACAAGATACTACTTATAGGTGGTAATTAGGGGAGTATCAATACTATTTTTTCTATCCAAACTAAAATGTTTTAGAAGTTCTTTAGTGTAATTACATTTATTTAAAATAATTCAATATTTATTTTTTAGAAATTTAAATCCAAGAAAAAATATATATTCCCCCATGAAAGAAATTTCAAATTCCCTTTTAATAATTTTCTAAAAAGAAGCAGAGAAAGATTTTTTAGAAGATCCAGAAATTAAATCATCAAAATATATTTGAACCACTAAAACATATTTTGAAATTACTTTTATAAATAAGTTTGGATCAACAATGCCTTTTAAAAAACATATAGATATCATAAATGATCTAATCCTATAAATCAAATCGATAGGAGGTTATTATAAACCATATAAATCTTTTGATAATTTAAAAACATGATTTTGAAACTAAGGATTTTGAAATCCTTGGGGTTTTTCAAAAAAAACATACTCAATAATAAAACCATTTATGAATTCACTCTTGAAATACATTTTAGGTAGTTTAATATTTAAATTTTCTTAATAATCATCAAATTTTCTTCATAGGAATGAAAAACGTTGATAGAATCATTTCTATCCACTAGTGAAAAGGTTTCCTCGTAGTCAACACCCTCTTATTGACTATATCCCTGTGCAACCAAGCAATATTTAACTCTATAGATCCTGACTCATCAGTTTTTTTCTAAACACCCACATAGTGAAAATGGTCATAGTGTGTGTAAATACTAGTTCCCAAGATATATTTCTCTCACATTTATTATGTAATTCTTGAATTTTTTTCACCCATAACTCATCATTAATTTCATAATTGATGTCATTAGGTTCATGTTGTGATAATAATGTTGATGTTCTACCTAATTTATAAGAGAATCTCTAGTTTTTGTTCCACTATATAGTTAACCAACTATAACATCTAGGGGATTGTATCTATTAGTCCTAATGTTTCTAGGATATGAAAGGTTGATCATTTCATTTTCCTCTATAGGTTTAGGATCATGTTGTACAACAAAACTGATGGATTTTTATGCTTGTTTCATAGAACAATCAAAAGGTTTTGTATTTATATTTTGACTTGATATATCATCTTTAGGGTTTTATATATGGTTATTAGTCACTTATGGATGTGTTATATAAAATCTTACATATAAATTCTAATCCATAATCATTTTTATTTTATTAAACACCCTATATTATTTTCAAGATGATTAATATCCAAGGAAAGTTCCATCATCACACTTGGAAGAAAATTTATCAAGATTGCCCTATGTGAATAAATTAAGACGTTATAACCAAGAACTATAAAATAATTAAAATTTTTACTTCTTACATTCCATAATTCATATGGAGGTTTATATGATAGAGGTTTTATTAAAACTTCATTAATTATGTAACAACCTATATTCACAGCTTGAAACCAAAAATAATTATGTATATCATACTCAATGATCAGGGTCTAGGATATTTAATAAATGGTTCTATTTATTCTTTCTACTAAAAAATTGTTTTTTGGGGTCCTAGGAGAAGAAAAGTCTTGTTTATATCCACTTTGTGAAAAAAACGAAGCAAAATTTTGATTTTCAAACTCATTTTTATGATCACTTCTTATGGTTTTAATAATAAGTCCACTAAGATTTTCAATAGATTTAGTAAAGTTCAAATAATAGAAAAAAACCTCAATTTTGGGATCTAGACATAATACCCATTTATATCTATAAAATTCATCTCCTATAAAATAATAAACATCATCCCATTTTTACTAGAAACTCTAGAAGGTCCAAACAATTCAATTTGAATGAACTATAGGGGTTTATATGCTGAATCATATTTCTTTTATTTTAATGTGATTTTGTGACATTTCCCTTTTTGACATGGGTTATAGACTTTATAATTCCTCAATTATAGTTTACATATATCCTTGACTAACACTTATTTTTTTCTTTGAAATTTACAAGTCTCTTATGTCAAAGCCATGATTCTTTATTAAAGTAACTAATATAGAAAAGATTTTTTTGAAATCATTAAATCTAACTTAAAAATGTATACATTTTCATTTCATAATGAAGTAAAAAATAAATCATTATTAGAATAAAAAACATTGAATGTGTTATTTTAAATGTAAATATGACAAACATCATCACATAGCTATGAGACACCATGTAGATTATACTTTAATCCATCAAAAAAGAATTATAAATTGAAAGATTATTTAATTTTTTTAGTAGACCGAGTCCAATAATTTATCCTTTGGAATTATCACAAAAATTTACATTTCCACCATCAAAATTAATCTTGTTCGTGAAACATGAATATTCCAAAATCATGTGTCTGGATCATCCACTATCTTGACACTATAAATTCATATTGAAGCATTTCAATTAGGTTTCTTACAAAATAAATATTAAACCAAAAATGAATTTGGTTCCTATATATTCTTCTATCTATAAATGTTAGTAATAAATTCATTAAAAACCCATATTTGGATAATATTTTTATAAAATAATGTTTTAGACTTCTAGAAGTAAAATCATTTGTTAGTTCCAAAATAAAATAACTACTAATAGAATTTTCAGAATTAGAACTATGAATAAAATTATTTTTAATGATCCTACTTTTTCCAGGTTGAAAACCTATTTTGGTATTATATTTAGGAGTACTATGAATTCCATGAATTTGAGTAAGATTATTTCTTCCATTTTAAATATGTCAAAATAATTATTTAATTTATCATTAGATAATTCTTTATTATTGGTCTCTTTTAGCATCTAAGAATTTTTATCCTCTTCTATTGTAAGATAAGTCATAAACTAGCATTCGTAGCTTTCATATTCGTTATGTTTTTATACTTATCATTAATTTTATTAAATATATCCACCAATATGTTATAGGGTCCATAAATTTCATCATTAGACATGTTTTTTCCACTGTTTTCAACTCAAAATATGATATAAATATAAACAGGACATGAAGGAAAATCATTGGATATTTAGAATATGACTGTCATAAAACACATGTTGTATTTATCATGGTTGTCTTATCTACATCCATATGATTCACTTTATTTATCCTCTAACACACTTTATGTTTCTTAAATATTTTCATTATATCACTTATCCTTATAACAAAATTTCTTCATAAATTTTAACTTAGGGATGTCAACAATGACGTGACCTTTCCTATTGCATTCATATAATACTATCATATTCATAGTATCGTCCTTTTTCCTATCTATTCATTAATTACCTCTATTATCATACAATACTTTATATATTGGGTTCTTGAGTTACATATTCCTTTTATAAAACATTTTGAATATTTTAACCAACTAGGCTATTTCTTCATCACTATCAGCATGTGACTCTTTATCACTTGAGATTCCAACATTGATTATCTCATTTTGTTTTGAATTAGTGGTTTTAAAGTCTAAAAATTGCATCCTTGAATCATACTATTCTTATTGGATTACTTTGACTCCTACTATAACATCATACAATTTCTTATCATACAATCAACTTTCATACATCGCATGACTCTTGAATTTACACTAAAGTTCCTCTTCATCTACCTGGTAAACACATCAACATGTTCATTACTTTATATTTACCAAAAATTGGTTTCCCCATAGAATTAACATTGAACACAATCTAATTAAACTAATGATATATATCATAAATAGGTTCATCATGTTTCATTTTAAAAGTATCACATATAATAGTATAATTATTTTAATTCATTTATTTGAAATTAGATTTTTATTCATGAGAAACTACTAAAGTATCCCAAATTTCAAATGCATTAGTATAAATAGAAATTATAATAAATTATTAATCTCTAAAATAAAAATATAAATAATTCATGCATTTATAGTTATTATTATAAGATACTTTAGGAGGATCGCTCAATATAGATGTACCAGTTTTGGGTAATTCCTTTTTATCTTCAATTATAATTTAGATATAAAAACTAGTACCTTCAAGACAATATATTATTTTAATTTTTCATTGAGAATTTTTTTACATTAAAAATAGAAGGCCTGTTTTTAGAAGATCCCCCTTGTATATTATTATCTATAAAGAATTATATTTAGAAATAAATAAAAAATTAAAAAATAAAAAAATTAACTAAATCAAAGTTGAAAAATATATTTCAGAAACACATTTGATACAAAATTTTGGATGGAGTAAGTGACACAAGATGGATGGGGAATAATTGAGTAAAAAATAAAAAATTATGTTAAAAATTTAAAAATAAAATCACCCATATTAATTAGAAATTCATAGTAAATCAAAATAGTATATTTATATATGTTTTATCTTTCAAATAATTTCTTGAAGATTGATTTGGGATAAGTTAAAATAAAATTTGAAATCACTTTATCTTTTGAAACTATATTAAATAATCAAAAACATTATATAACAATAAATTAATACTAAATATTAATGAAATTTTTTTATATTTAAGTAACATAAACTATTTCAACAATGAAATAGAGAAACAAAATTAATAAAAAAACACATTAAAATAAAAAAGTGATCCAATCTCAAGTAGAGAATTAATCCACTCCACCTCAAAATCACATACTTCCATGAATGTTATTACAAAAATAATCTGATCCAACCCCCATATTGAGTTTTAAAATTAGAAACAAAAAATGATGTTCAGGAAAAAAATCCTCTTCCACTATAATACGTGGGAAGAAAAATAGGATCTAGCCACATAAGACCTCTTCCAAAGTTTTCTTGGGTAAAAAATAAATAATATTGAGAGAGTGTAGGTAGGAATATATAGTTTAAGAACATGAGATAGTGTGTATAGATAAATATTGTAATAAGAAACATTTCTCAAATGTGATGAATAAAAAGAAAGAGAAATTGATTATATAATGAATTAATTGGTTCTACTTACGATAAATAACTTCATATTTACAATGGTCCTCATATCTTTTTTTTGAGTAGATCAAACTAGTTCATCAAAAAAGTGCAGGAAAATAGAGTATCATAAAGTCTAGAAAAAGCTTTTGTTTTCTATTTTTAGTTCAACTAAGAAAATTACACACTTGTGAATTCTGATTTTTCATCCTTGCATAGTATGAGAATTATTATTTCAATATCTATTACACAATTACAAACCCATATCAATAGTCAAATATCACATGAAGGAGTTCTCTAGAATTTTTAGATCTCCATGTCTAATTATCCATTGACGAATAATAATGACAAATTCCTAGATCATATTACTAAAAAATAAATCGAGAACTCTGACTTTGTATTCATTTCATATGTGGAGTGTTTTAGGAATAATTATTAATAAATCAATATGTGACTGTCTGTATTTAATTCCTTTAACTAGATAATGGAGAAATCAAATTAGAATGAGATTCATAATAGAAATGGTAGTATACTTGTGAAATATTATCAGTGATTGAATCATTGATATATGGAATATTTACCAATATTAGATCATCTGAACTAGAGGTTCATCTAATCAACAACACATCTAGTTTGATAGTAGATCTTTTATGGATGTACATATAGTTTGGCAATAGATCTGGTTTGATGTTAGATCAAATCTTCCTCTAGATCTATTATTTTTGTTGATCTTGACTTGTGGTTGATTTGATGTGGTGGAACATTTGGTCTAGTGGTAGATCTGTTCTAATGGTAAATATAGCATGGTGATAGATCTAGTTTAAACTAATTGTAGGTTTTCATAACTAATGGTAGATATGTAGTTATCCATTTTTCTTTATGAAATGATGTATTATCATAAACTATTAAACTAAAAATAAATTTAACAAAAAATATTTGTGATCATTTAAATTAGGAGGTGCCTATTATTACTAATATAGTAATGTTTTTTGTTACAATTTCATCTTTTATTGGGATTTTTTATGATTATGTTTCCAATGATGAAATATTATGATATATATCATAATAATTTTATGAACTTAATCATCTTCTATTAATTTAATGATAATTCATGGTCCCATAATTTCCCAATCTTCATGAACTCAATAATTTGAAAATATTTTAGAAAAATTATCATTATTTCTATATTCTGATTAAAGATAGTTTTTTAATCCATGTTTTCTAAAAGTTTTTTAATGTTTTTTTATAATTTTTTAAATTATTTATGAAATAAATTTTTACTGATTTTTTACATTTTACAAAATGTTTTGAATGAAATATTAATCTTATTTGGAAAATAATTCTTATTTTTCATTTATATAAAATTTAAAATAAATCATATTTTTAATGTGTATGACATGAGTGGAATTATACTATGTTATAACCAATCATTAAATTAAATCCTCCTTTATAATCATACAATTTTATTTGCAAGGAAAATGATTTTGGAAGAAAATTATTTAATATAAATTTTTCTTCATAGTGGAAAAGTATTTTTCTTCAATAAATGTTATAAATGATTGTTTAAATTTATTTTCAATATTTGATGGTATCTATTGATTTTACTTGTTCCCTGATGGGTTTAAAATACAAGTATACCATTATTATTCTTCCTATGAATGGTTGTTTTATGATAGAACGATGTTTGTCAAACTTGATTCTCTTCTATGGAATACACAAAAAGGAAATGATTATGAAACCCAATTATTTTCATGGGTAAAACTATTAAGAAATGAGGAATTGATCATGGAACCCTTTTCTTATCTATAGGTTATGTTATGATTATTTTTTAAGAAATCCATTTCTTTTTAATGGTTCTTATTTGATTAATTTTTTTCTAATCATGTGGCACACGTAAATATGGTTTTCATTATGTTATTTGTGAGACCCATATCTACCCCCAATGCATTGGGTATGGATTTATATATCTTAATATTAACTATATTACAATAGGGAGTGAACCGGATTCAGTAACTTACTTTTTATACTATGATGTTCTTAGGGCTCAACCTTGAATACAATAATGGTTTTGGGAGCGAACCCATTCCACTATGATAGACATTGAAGTGATCCTTTAATATTATGGAATGATTTTATATTATAATGTGCATTCCATAATTCTATGACATAGGAAAAATTTTCGCTCTCATGTCTCATGTTCATCAATTTCCTTATGATTCATGTGTTATAAAATAATATTCATTATTCTGTGACTAATTATTTTTATCTTTGAATTGAATGGTCTGGTTTTTAGATTTTATGATCATGTTCTCATAACCTTATGCCCATGTTATGCTTAAATATATCCCTAGTTTACCCTTACTGATAATATAAGATCACTATTTCTTGTGTTTCATTTCCATATGTTATAAAGAAATTTATTGTGTATGATATATCTATGAAGGGTGGAAGTTATGAAGAACACTATTGGAGATTACACAGTTTACATATGATCTGGTTATATATGTTTCCATGTTTTTAAAGGCATTATATCTTGGAAATATTTAAGAATGTATATGAATAGTATAATAAATTTCCATCTAAAAATATGAAATATCTATTTATGAAAATCCAGAGACATTATATTTGGTTTCAGATGATGGTTTTAGTTAACCATTGGTAACTACAATAAGAAAACATTATTGATATCTCTAAGGAAATTTCTAAGGTTAAAACTATGAATGTTTCAATGTATTTTAAAATAAATAGAATCATTATAAATTATAGAGTGAAAGGTTTCCAATATATTAAAAACATTTATAGATTATACAGGTGGATGTGGCTCTAGAATTATGTTACATAGGGGTAATAACCCCAAAAAGGATACATTGAGCTAGACTCAATTTTAACATGGTACATGAAAATGGGACTTAACACCCATTTTGACACTCCAAGGATATTATTTAGAAATTCACAATTTATTTATAAAGAGTGATGATGGATTTAAAAAGTTGATAAATATAAGGTTTCATATATTAAAAAGAGTTTGTTAGGATTTTTACATCCAATATATACTTTTAATTATTATGTTTCTACCCAGTATCATTATGTTTTATTACACTATTATTTTTTTATTCATTTTATATAACTTAAAAAAATAGTTTTATTACTTTATTCATTGGTCAATGCAATGACTTTACTCATAGGCAGTGAAATGTTATGGGAGTTGGAATTAAAAATATTTTTTCTATGATCAAACTATTTTCTCAAGCCATAAATCATAATGAACATACAAATGAAAAAAGTATATAATAAACTTATTTTGAGTCCTCCATGAGGATATAAGAACCTCCCTTTAGTGGATCTACTGATCTTATTATTGATGATAAATTGATCATCACCACTAAAAAGACATTTTCCATCCTCCATTGTTTGGAACACTAAAAATTTATTTAATTTTATATCATTTGGAATGTGATGTAGATAAATGATGGAATTGCATTAATAATACCAGATAACAATATGATATTAACAATATTGATTGATACGAGTTGATGAAATTAATTTTTTGTAAGTAATTTTCTTTTATTCTTTGTATGAATATAGAGAAGGAGTTCTTAGAGATAATGAAAAAGGATGATGAATCTATTTCTAACTATGTGGAAAATTTTACAAGACTTTTGATGTATGATTTTGGTATTATAATCAAACTAGATAGTAAGGTTTATTGATTTTTTAGTATCCTAATACCAAGTCACAAAATAGAATTATCCATAAGAGACTTCAGTAGCTGTGGAGATATTATTCGATTTTCATTAAAGGGGGAAATGGTGGTTAGAATTCATTATCAATATCATGGTTTTTATATGAATAGAAAAATTTAATTTAGTGGAAAATTTAAAAACCATGGAGAGATGATGAAAATTTATCCATTATGATCAAATTATGGGAAGAAACATGGGTTAAATTGACTTAAGGGGAATAATAATTTTTTTATGGAAGGGAAGGTCCTCAGGAAATCAAAAATCGATGTGGTGGGAATATGTTAGATAATGATAAAAATAGAGAGAAAAATCCAAAAAATGCACTACACAAACTCTATTTTTTCAAAATATATAGAGTATGGGTATTATGATGACCATTTCCCAAATTTAAAGTTTAATAATGATGATCAACATCCAAAACCTCTTTAGTCAAGAGATATAATGAAATTACATGTGATCGTTGTTTTTGATATGGGGTGTATTATTGAATTGGTGAATGGTAAAAAAACATCCACTTAGGAATTTCTAATGGTTTATTTGACTATTATTCTACCCATTATTTTATATATGAGGAATTCATCCTGACCTGAACCATCGGGTTCAAGCTGGATTTCCACATGACCCCATGTGTGCCTCCCTATACGCAATATGTTTCTGACTACCAGTAAGGGTCCCAAGTGAAACCATGGGGGACTCTACCCTATATATCATGTCTTAGTATCATTAATAATGAATAAACCAAATAATATTTAATCTTAGTAAATGCATAAACAAAATAATTACATACATATAGGAACTCCCAAAGTGGTAAGGGCCATATGGCAGACAATTGAGTGGTGGAGTAAGAAGGTGGAGAATAATAAGACACACACCAAATTTCCCTATAGATGGTTGTTTATTTATTTTTATCTTGTATTTTTCTACATATTTATACTCTATATTTGTAAAAATATAGTTAAATGATATTTTTTATTTTTATCAGTGAATAATTTATCAAAAATTATTAAAGGTATAAAACATTGAATTATTTTCTTTAATCTACAAAAAGTTATCAATCGATAATTTTTGTGAAATTAAAACAGTGGAATTATTGAAGGGAAATTTTTAGTACATGTGTTGTTTTGAATTGATAAATTAAATAACCCCAAATATTAATTGT
The DNA here is from genome assembly GCA_963277665.1 of Viscum album. Lineage (NCBI taxonomy): Eukaryota > Viridiplantae > Streptophyta > Magnoliopsida > Santalales > Viscaceae > Viscum > Viscum album. The sequence goes on from OY728141.1 coordinate 1,554,494,540, forward strand.
GAAAAAAAATTATACCCACCCTAGGATAAACATAATCATCACTTCATGATAACAGAACCTTGGTATCATGTCATAGGATTGATAAGAATGAATAGACCAAAAAAATAAACAATCAGAGTAAATACAGAAATAGAATAATGACTTAAATATTAGATCTCCCAAAGTGTTAAGCCTATCTAGAGTATAAATCAGTAGACTAATACTAGATAAATGTAAATAAACACCTATCTACGAGATAATATGCATCTTTTCCCAGATCTTTCCAGGCTTCTATGTCACCACCAGTGGTATAGGGGGATATACAAAAACATGATCTAGTACCAAAATAGGTTATTCTGGTTGTAGAGATCGTTAAACCGCATGCATATCATGATTCATCCCAAATTATAAGAAGTATAATTATAGATTAAAAACCACTTATAGTTTGATGATCACTTCTAAAATTTGTAATTATTCTCCATATGATGTTTGTTAGAATGTTCTTCCTCTAAATATTTTCATTCTTTAAATGGTTTAATGTGATGTTATCATGGGAATATATTTCCTTACTCTACATATATTCCACAAAAAAATTCGAAGAAGGGAAGTCACATATTTTATTTCAAACCCGACTATGGTCATCTATCAGTTTGCTTATAAATACAATCATCGTATGGAAATCACATAAAATATGTGGTTTTATTCTTATTAAATATGGGATTTTATCTCAAATAGACATGGAGAAACTCAAAATTTATGTTATGCATATTGTACATGATTTTTTTGATAAATTTACAGAATATTTTCTTATCCTTATAACAAATTTTGAAGTTGAGTTATCAATAGTAATCATACATTGTTCCACACTAATTTAAAATACTATTAATGTAATGGACCTGATTTATATGTAGGAATTAAATAAGAAACTCTAGGAGAATCTTAACAAGGGATTCATTCAGTCATGTGACTGACCTGGGGGTGCAGTCATTCTCTTTCCCAAAAATCACAATGGTTCGATGTGACTTTTCAAAGATTATTTGTAGTTGAACAAGATCACAAAAAGGAAAAAGTATCATATAAATCATGTTGATTACCTATTTGATCAACATAATATAGTTCAATACTTTTCCAAGATAGAATTCCATCTTTTGATTTCATAAATTGAAGGTCCAAAAGGTTGATATACCAAGGGAACATTTTGTACAAGGAATGGACACTATTAATATAGTGATTCCATTCAGTTTAACTAATTCCCTAATATTCTTCATGGATTTAGTGAATGGATTTTTTATAGATTACCTTTATTAGTTATATATAGTCTTTATAAATTATATTATTATCAATTCTAATATCATGGAGGATAAAGAATATCATTTTAAAATTGCACTAATGTAGGATAAACTATATGTAAATTTTAAAAAGTGTGAGTTTTGGATCCAAAAGGATTCATATTTGGGTCATTTAATCTCAGGATATTATAAATTGGTAAATAAAGAAAATAAAATGTATATGTATTTTTATCCTATACCAACCATGGTGACCAATATCCAGTTGTTCTCTTTGTTTATCTATATTTGTATCGATAAGGTTTTGAGAATTTATCAAGACTATATAATGAACACTGCATGTTAACTTTGAAGGAAGTCGTGTTCTTTTAGACAGTTGAATGTGAGGAAAATTTAAAGGAATTATATTACAGATTAGTCTTCACTCATGTTCTTACATTACCCTATAGTGGATAAGGTTTTGTAATCTATAGTGATTCATCAAATAAGGGATTAGGATGTATTCCAATGAAAAATGATGTGGGAATAGCTTATGTATCATGGAAATTCAAGGTTCTTGAGAAAAAATATTGATATCATGATATGAAATTGGAGGTGTTAATTTTAGCACTATTAATATTGATGATTTATCTTTCTAGAGGAAAGTATAATATATATATATATATATACTAATCATAGATGTTTAAAGTATACATTCACATATAATTAGTAGAATATGCACCCTATAAGATGGATATAGCTGGTTAAAAATTATGACTACTCAATACATTACCAGCCTGGAATGACAAAGAAGGTGTTTAATGACTTGATCCAAAAGGATTAGTTAGATTATACATTATTATGATAAAAAAGATATAATATTTATGGATTTGAAAAGTATTGGATCTATAAATCTATAAGTAAGTGGAAAATTCATATATTTCTCAATTAAAATTTTAACAATATATCCATGTAATTATTAAATAGTAATAAAAAGAAGATTTAGAGCTGTGAAAGAAGGTTAGAAATGTCATTGAGTTCAACCATGATCATGGTGGAATGATAATTTTTAGAATCTGTGAATGTGTTCTATTCATACTTGATATGGATTAGTTGTTATAGTAATCTCATAGTTATTAATTCTCAATTCATCATAGACATATGGATGTGTATATTGATTTTAAATATAATTTCTAGTGGGATCTAATAAATAGTGATATTATAAGTTTTTTTTATCATTTATTAGTATGTCATAAAATTAAGGTAGAGGAAAAAGTATTAGGGGTTGTTATGTGTATTAACTATACCATAATGTAAATGGGAAAACACCTATATGTATTGTGTCATAAAACTCCTCTAACATCTAAATGAAATAATTCTATATGGGTTATAGTCAATCTTCTTACAGTTTCAACATACTTAATCTATATTATATAATACTTCTCCCATGATCTTGTTTTCATGATATACATTAAATAAGTGGAAAGGTTGAATGAAGTACCACATTCCATTGTGTTTGATCTAGATTTGAAATTTACAATGAAGTTTTACCAATGGCTTCAAAAGGATTTGGATATAGTGTTATCTTTTTTAACTACAGGTAATCCTCATAAAAATATTTAATTTTAGAGAACAATTAAATCCCTGATGTACATATTGGTATAATGTTATATGGATTTCTAATGTGGTTGGGATAAACACCTTCCTCTAGTTTAGTTTTCATACAAAAATATATTTAACTTGTGAATTTAGATGTCTTCTTATGAATCCTTATATATAAAGATGTATAGATATCCAATGTGATAAAATTAATTTAGAGAAAGAAATATTTTGGGACCTATGATAGAATAGGGAATGGTAGATAATGTTAAATTCATTCAACAACACATCATGGTATCTCAGATTTAGCATTAAATTTAGGCTGACAATCACTGTTATGATCTATAATTTGAAGTTATTGTCATATTTTTTCTAAGAATTACTTCATAGAAAAAGGTATTGAGTTTTTGGAATAAGTGATAACTAATAACTAGTTATATTGTCCCATTTTAAATTATTTTCAATATCATGATGGCAGCCTATCAATGGTCACATTCACCAAACCTCTCTTATGTTAATGATATCTTCCATTAATCACTCACATGGAAGTACATACATGATACATCATATGTATTGAACTCAGAGGTCATCCCACTACGGTAAGATATTTCTTATGAGAAAAAAATGGGGATTATATATCATAGAGGGAAACTACTTCAATACAAGACCATTACTATTGTTTTTTTTGGGAACCACCTGTTTAAAGAAGCTATGTGGGAACCTGTGGTAATGATGAGGTAGAGGTGCCCTCATTTTCTTGTATTAGAGTTCCAAAATATGATGTATAAATTCTTTTTAAGGGATTATAAAGTAAAACCTAGAGGATTAATGAGTTATTATTTATTCTGAATAATCAAAATTTCATTGATATATTGTGTTACACACAACACCAGGTTTTAAAAAACCACAATATATTATTAATAATATTATTCAAATGCAACCATTATAACTAGACTTGAAACATAGGGATATGAATGGTAATAAATTATTTAAAATATTAATTATAATTTATTTTTATAAATGAAACATATTGATAAAAAAGTACACAGCTTTTAAAAAAGTATTTCTATGTTTTGATCACATTATTTTCTCAAAATAAATGATTTACTTGTTTTATTTTGTAAAAAACAATAAAATAAATTTGAAAAACAAATTATAAAAATTTATTTTATGAAATAAGAATCATATTTTAATTAATCATATCAAAATTAGGTTATAGGGAATGATATGAACTGATATAATTTGCCTCAATTTGAGAACCATCTATCTACTGACTATCATTCGTAGTACACTTATAGGGTTGTTAGGGGTTATATTTAGAGGAAATCGATAGACTGATTAGTTGGGTATAACCTATTACAGAATGTGACTTTGTAATCTAGATAAATTATTCTAGAATCCAATTTTTGGGAATAAAAATCATGATAAGGATTCGGTTCTCTGATCGAGTCTAAGAAAATCATTGCATATCATTCATAGTACACTTTTGAGATTCCTATGAAATTAAACAAAATAAGGGTGAGCTCAAATGATCATAAGGGTTTATGTATAGTGGAATCTATAATGAGTGTATAAATCATTATCAATTTTTCATAATTAATACTGAAATGTAAATATGAGACTAAAGATTCTATTTAATAAATAACATGACTACCATCTCTAGATAAGGCATAATCAATATGAAAAGTTAAATAAATGTACACACATAGCATCTATTTAATATCTTAAGAAAAAAAATCATCCATAAATCATATGAATAAAATAGTCTCATGGATAATAATAATAATTTATTTTACATGAAATAAATTTTAAATATTGGATTTCATGATCTCGGGCATTATGATTCCTTTATAGTGAAGACTATTTCGAGGACAGTTTAACTAATTGGTAGTTATTTACCAAAAACCCATTTAAATAGTGATATCCAACTAATTCATCTCATTAGAATATTGATTCATCGATAAATTATTTATAATTGATTCCCACCCATAATTGCATGTCCAGCACATTCCTCGTATATTGAATAATCGATTTAGGACATTAAAATTATGTTTTATCAAAAAATTCTTATCGATTAAGTAATAAAATTTAACAAAAACATCACCACTAAATCATATACATTTCAGTTTAAAAAATTATATATAGAAATGATATATGGTTTAAGTTGTCATCCTATCAGCGATAAATAATATGGATATTTATGGGGAATGTATTTTCAACTGGCTTCTATAATGTGAATATTTCAAGGGAATATTAATGATTATAAAAATTATTTATGAAATTTAATGTCAATACCTTCTATATAAAAATAATTGAAAATCATCTAGATAATGAATAAGTATTGGAACATTACAACATATCATCATTGAAATATAGTTAAAATAATGTGTTTTTGACTTTTATGAATTTAAAGAGTTATTTTAGGCCCCCTAGGTGTTTTCTTCATTGTTTCCCCTATTTTTCTCTCCCAACTATTATAAATAAAGAACAATGGTAATGATGAATTTAAATATAAAAAATGACCATTAAAACATTTTGGGGGAAAATAACCATTTCAAAATAAAAATCAATTTTTAAAACTAAATATTCATAAAATGTTAGGAAAACCATTTTCATTAAAAAAAATATTTTACATGTGTAATGGAATATTCAAATCAATTAGTTTTCATGATTATGGGATGTTCCATTAATGATTTGTATAATAGAAATAAATATTCCTTAGAAATTTATATAAAAAAAGTAAAAAAAGTGCCTTATCTGGAAAAATATAGGAAGATTCGTCATAAAACATTTAAAAATCCAATTATGGGTAAATATGAATTTAAAAATCATAGTAAAAAAAATTTTAAAAAAAATTATAAATCATTTATTTAGAGTAAAGTGGATTTCCTATTGAATAGAGAGTAAAGTCAGGTTTTATTAAAAACATTCTCTCAAACATTTTATATACCAATGAGAGAAAAATAATACTATTACAAGAAAACAACATGTATAACAATGGTATAATAAATTAAATGGAGTTTATTATACAATAATCAATTAATTTCCATCAATAGAAATTCATGTATAAATAATCCTGATTAAAATGAGATTGAGACATAAATCTCAAACCAATTTGCTAAAATTTGAATAATAAACATGATGAAAGGAATAAAATAAAATGAAACATTAAATACCATTAATATAAATTTATTAATTATATAAAATAAAAAAAATTGTTTGTAGATACATTTTATAAAATAATATATGTTTATAAAAAGACATATCTTCCAAAGAAGATACTTTGAGATGAGAAAACATTAATGATCATAACACTGAACTGATAATTAATAAATCGATAGATTGGGTGAATCAATTTTAAATATATATAATCAAATTTGAAATAAACAATAATGTAGTCAAAAATAATTGAAATCATAATCTATGAATATCTAAGACAACAAACATGTAATATAACCCAATGAGTATAATTGATTTGTGAAATTTATTACAACTTTTTAATTTTCATGTAAAATTCCTATGGATTAAATAATTAAAATTGAAACATAAAATACCATGAATTATGAATCATTCATGATATTACATGCAAAATATTACAAATATAAACTATAAAAAATAAATTAGCAGCATAACATTACAATATCCCTCAATGAATGGAAATTGAGAAAGATCTATTACCACATATTCCCTTATGGTTGAACAAATGTTAACCTCCTATAATATGGTTTTAAACATGATATTAACTAATATAAAAAATAATAATATTTATAATATCATATGTTATTCTTTTATAACATCTTACCAGGCATTCATTAATAAGCATTAATTATTACTATTGTTTTGGGTGTTATCTACCTTGTTTTCTCAAGCATGTCTTAACATGAATATTATAATTCTTGAGGATATTATAGAGTTCCATAATATCAAGAATTATTTTTTATTATAAATATAATTTTATTTATTTTATATTTTTTTAGAATCATTCTTGAAATTCAGAAATGGATAATAGATCACACAAAATCATGGAAATGGTAGGTCTTATATACACATGAGCAATGTTGTCATTTAATTAATAGGTGAAAGGGTAAGTAATTGGATGATATATTAATTTTATATAATCAAAAATATGTCATTTATCACATATATATAAATTAAATATATAATTATTACCTTCCAAGTAATGTGTATGTGATAAACATATCACATCACTTCGTGAGGTGGTAGTGGACCATATCTATGAGTTAAGTTGTCTTATTTTAAATAGAATAGAAAGTAATAAGGTATATATGATATTAAAATTATAGTAGTATAATTATATTATTAATTATATATATATAAATTAAATCCATCATTATATCCAAGTCTGAGAGGTGTTTATAGAAAATGATTCATGTCAGTTCGTGAGGTGGTAGTCCTCTGAACACACGATCGACAATATCATTTACCATTTGATGGAAGATGAGATGGATATAGGTTATTACATTAACATAAAAGAATATAAGTATATATTATATAATTGTTTTATTACATTGAAATTGTTAATTCATAATTGAAAGTTGTTTAAGAAGAATGAAAAGAAAGAGCATTATTATAATGATTACATTCCCTCAGAGAAACCACATTTGGATATCCTCTTAAGGACATTAAGCTTTAAATTTTTGTAAGGGAAACTGATCTTGAATATGGTTAAAAATTAATTTAAGAAAAATTGGAAGGTTTTGGTTGAGCCAATGGGTTTGTGTGTTATGATGTGGTGAGTTCTAGAAGTTCTCATTTATAATTGGGAAAAGGTGGAATTTTTGTAAATACGCAAAAAATATTCAACAATGGGTAGTCATTCACACAAAAAGATCTTCCAAAATTGATAATTAAATGATTTTAAGGATTATATGGTTGATATACAATAAGGAAAAGATAATAGAATTATTTTTTAAAATATTCATTCCTTAACATCTATGTTTCCATAATTTAGACTTTTTAGTTTTCACTATAGTAACTAGAATTGATACCAATTCAATTTATCATTTAAGATAAGAAATAAATGAAAATAAATTGATAATTTATAAAAAATTGATCTAAATATTAATCAAAAATATAAAATAAAAATACAATTTTTTATGAAATAATTTTTTAAGATGACCGAATGTAATGTGCAAAACATTATTTTCCCCTTTACCATGGTAAATATGCTTTTACTAATTAGAAGTCAATATAATTATTATAATCGGAACATTGTTCCATGAATGGAATATGTATTATATTTTTATTTATAAACTAAAACATTTATTGAGGATAGGTTTTTAAAAAATTGTAAATCATTTAATTAACAACTTATTATAAAATAAGAATAATATAATTTTTGGCCTTATTCAATTAATTTGTCTTTAAAAACCTCAAGAAAATGGTTGAATTTGAATATATTATTTTATATTTTATATATTATGTTAAATTTATCTAAAAAATTAATGGATTAAATTAATTTATTCAATTTATATTAATTATAATTTTTCTATTATCATATCTATTAATTTCTATTAATTTAATAATTATTGTGTTGGAATTTCATAAGCATTTAAAGTAATTAAACAATTGAAAAATATATAAAATTATTTCTCTCCTAAAATTATTTTTTTATTCTGACATTTTACATCATTATTCATTCACATATTTCTTTTATCCCTATATTAACTCATAATTTATATTTGAGTGCAATATGGTGATATTTTTTATTCATCATTAATTAAATTATTATATTGGTCAATTTTATGAGAAATATTCCAACATGCACATAAAAATAGATCATATGGTCCAAATGGTAAAAATATGGCCATAATTTAGTAATTATACATGTTTTACATAATTTTAGACTTTAAATTTGTAGTTTAACCCCACAGTGAACTAACAATCGTAATTAATTTTTATAGATATTACTATTCACTATGTCATGTTAAGTTGGAAAATTTATATAATATTTAATATGATGATTAAAAATATGGACTAAATTTTTCCAATATAAATTTACTCAATTTGGAAAATCTAATTTAAAATTTAAATCATAGACGTGATGAAAAATCTGTTTCCCAAAGAGAAAATCCTCATAAAATTTAGAATGTTTTAATATGAGAACTCAATATGAAATTGATACAATGTACTAAATTGTTATAATTCTAATATAATTAAAGTAATTATAATTATAAAAAAAATTTAATCAAATTTTATGCATTCAATTATTTAATAGAAAATTATGTTTTCAATAATAACAAGTATTTGTCATTATTCATCAAAAATTTATTCATTTTATAAAATTATCAAAATATAATTCCACTATATTTTTCACATTATGATTAAAAAATGAAATTATTTTTATAAGATATTTTTTTAATGTGGTAAAATTTAATTTTAATTATGTGTTCAAGGTGTGATGAAACCTCCATAAAGAAAAACATAGTTCTTTAGAAAACATTTATTTTCTTTAAAATGATTCATATTTTATATATAATCTATTGAATTTATTTGATAATCTTTTAAAACCTTTAATTTTAATAATATAATTCTTCATCTTCATACTTTCCAATTGAATGGGAAGATTATAATGGTTGTAGTAAATAATAATGTTCAACTATATTGTAGTTTTTTTAATCTTATTATTACATGTAAAACAATATATTGAAGAGATTAGATTTAATGAAATATTTATTCTTTGTCATGTAATCTCATTGTTTCATGTCTCGTATTCTATTAAAAAAATTAAATATTTGATTTTTATATTCTACAAAAATTAAATAAATTATGACCTAATAATTTTATTTTTATTCATCATAGGAATAGTTTTTTTTAAATCCAACATCATACAAAGTGTTAATAAAACAACATATTTTATGTGGGAAAGGTAACACTGAGGTGATCTGGAATAAAACATTACTATGTTTCAAAGTATGAAAACATTAGTGGGATATATTTAAAAACTGTAAATAATTATTGAGAGTGATAGAGATTAGTGATCAAAATAAAATAAATGATCAATAGAAATTTAGTGAACACAAATCCTTAAATCTATGAGAGATATTTAGGTAATATGATAACATTTTTTTCATGATTCTTTCCTGGAGTTGTGGGTTTCATTTTCCTCCTAGAATATGAACATAATAAAATGTACTTACTTGAAAACTATAATTTCATCCTCTCATCAATTTCCACCAAAATCTTATCTCTTAATACAAATAATGTGTATTAAAGATGAATTTTAATCCCTAGAACAATAAAATAAAATTCTAATGGATAGCATGATTTCAAAAAATATTATAATCATAATCAACTTAACATGAATGATCTTATTAACTGAAAATGTTATCAATGTCATTGAACTTATGAATAATAAATGTAAAGTTTTTATTACTAGAATGTATTTTTACTAAAACACATACTAATACCAAGAGTTGATTTACAAAAAAAGTCTCCCAAAATACTATTAATTGTATTTGAATTCCATTTCTTATAACCTAAAATGAGAATCTATATATTTGAAAATAAGATTAACTTTCAACATATCATCCCAAGAAAAATTATGGGTATCCCATATCACTATAGAATATCATAGGTTACAAAAGGTTATATTATTTAATATAACATGATGGTTTATAGAAAAAATTTGAGTTGAATATAGAATATACCTTGGAATTTTCAAACTAGTGGAAAGTAAGGGCACAATACACATTCCCTAGAATGATGTCTGAGATACACTCAACCAAAAAAATTCATGTTAATTACCCAATGATGATTCTTTTCTAGAAAAACAACCATTTTTAGTATCCAGATAGGGATTGTTTTCTTAGAAAACCACATAATATCTAGATTAAAAAACTCTGGGATATTATCCTATTCATAGAATTATCCTCAAATTCAGTCATATGGATATGTTATTTAATAATTGTTTTCAAAGATCCATTTCCCATGACATATACTAAAAAATATATTCTAGAAACTATAAAGAACCTGAACTTGGTATCCCATTTAATGTTTCCAATTTATTATATTATTGATATACAAATGTGATCACATCCCAAAGGACTAGATAGTTTAGTAGATTTGGTAAAATAGATACATACTGAATTTACTCATTACATTTGAGAGCATAAATTACAACATAATATTCACTAAAAATAATTGTATTCCCTATATAATATCATTACATATCATTCATATTACAGTTCCTATATTCCATGGAAAGAAAAAAAAATTAGGGTGAGATCAAATGCTCAGTAAGGGTAGTGTACAGTGTAAGAAATCATTAAAAAAACATGATCAAAAATTCATAATCAGTATTGAAAGGTAAATATTTGAATAAAAATTCCACTTCATCAATAATATGACTTTCAAGATTAGATAAGTAATAATATTCAACATCTCAGCCCAACTAACCACTAATATAGTATCCAAACTTGTGGGTAACATGACCTCAAGGGAACCACCCAACATACTAGAGGCTATAGACTACTAGAGAGGGTGTAAGAAGGTGACAATGGGTTGATTATATCATCATTTCCAGAGTATAATAGAGATATAATAGATAATATGTAACAAGAAACATTGTAAGAAAAAAAATAATGGCAGAGTAGCAAAAAAATAGTATTAAAAAACTGAATATAAATGATGGAAAATACTAATATATAATATATCCATGAATGTCCTGATGATGATACATAAACTTAAAGAAAACAAATACAGTAGGTAGTGATATAGTAAAATATAGATACAAAGAAAATAACTATAATAAAATCCCCAAGGGTGATCACTTTGAGCATCCCGATCTCCAGCTGAGTCCTTTGGTCCCTAATCCCAGGTACTAGATTAATAGAATAAAGAAATCAACCATCGTCATACCAATATATGTTTTACATGGGTACCCCATTACAATGGTGTCCTGAGTAGGGTGTCTGATAATAATCCCAGTAGGTTCCCACCCACAAATTCTATAACTGAATGTAGACTATGTTATGTAAATAAGAAGTGTGTAGGTAATGTGAATAAATAAACTGACTGAAAAAATAAAAAAACAACCTACCCAGGTTCCTATAGGACACTTGAAAGAAATACATGTTTCATCTCATGACCATAAAATGATTCTAATCAGTAAAAATATGTATATATTAATAATATATTCATTGTATTTTTATATATTTCATCCAGCTATATAAACCAAGAACATACCGATTCCAAATGTCCATATACCTAGAATACTAGTTTCTTCCTAGACTAGGGCATAACTCATACATCCAAAACCAGTTTAAATGAGTCTATAATATCACTTAATAAGTTTCATTCCCTATATCTCAATAGAGTGAGTGATCTCATGTAACAACACTCTAGATTGTGAGTGATCCTCCATGGAAACACTCTAATCATGGTATGTGGCATGAAAATCCCAATTCCCATATAATATCACTGTTGAAAGAAATCATTCTCCACATCCAATGAAAGGAAGCATGATTAATTCATTCTCAATAGAACCCTTACAATCATACACAACATACATAAATTCATAACCAATTTTATAGTAAATTTCAATGAGGAAATACCTCTAATGACTTGAATTTATCAAGCCCATATAAAGTAATCATTATATTCATAATATATGCTATAAATAAATACCTCAAATGATTTTCATTTAAATTACCTATTATAATCAAGAGCATTCCATTTATAACAATTCAAATTAATAATTCAATAAATGGTTTGGCCTTTCCGCCCATTATTTTTCATTTCAAATAAACAGGTTAATTCAATTTGCCTAAGTCGTGCTAATTAAATTATAACAATAGGTTTGGTCGTACAACCCAATTCATTTCAATTTCACTTTAATACATTTAATTGAAAACAACATGATAACTAAATTAAAAGGTTTGAATAAGTGCTTTGTAGGATCCATGGTCAGCTGGGAAATTACATACATGGGTAATTCCATTTAGAGATCATGTCAGACACTTGGGAGGATTTTGGTTCAAATAAAAAATTTATCGAATGAGGGATAGTTTCATTAAATACTATGTATAATGTCCTTGAAAAAACATTTCATATATCTAATAAATGCATTCAATAATATATAAAAACCAATGCACCAAGATAATCTTGATTTATATCAATAATTAATACTTTTTAGTTTAGAAGGCATTTCACATCCATCAAGGGGTTTTATTAAAAAAACATGACATTTTTTAAAAATAATCCATTTAATATCATTTAAGCATAAATAACAATATATCAAAAATAAATATTCAATAAAATATTCACCACTCAATTCATCATAGAGAATGATTGTAGGGAACCACCATTCATGGATATTAATTTACTAATCTCAATAAGACAATCGAGGACTGTTATTATCAAATTTGGAAAACCTATAAGAGAAAACCCATTTTAAAGTTTAGGTTGAAATCTTATAAGGAATTTAGGTCATTTAAAAATTTATTATAATGGATTATTATGTCTTATTAAACCCATGGTGTGTCTATTATAGATATCAAGAAACCTCTAAATAATTAACCAATGTTTAGTAGGCCTGTATTAATGTGATGGGTCAATTTGATATGAAGGAACCAATTATAAATAAATGCATGGAAAATGCCAGAATATAGTGAAATTAGAAAATTGATAATTTGATGAAATTTTTTGGAATAATTTGTAGAGAACCTATCATATACTTAGGAATAAATGCTCATCCAATATCTAGTCCTGATTTGATATGGTTTGGATGACATCTATGAAAGATACCTTTTCCCTAAAAATAGTGAAATTGGAATTCCACCTAAATAGCACATCTGAGATGAGATTAAATGAAGATTTATTAAAAATGAATCTAGATATTACCAATGTGTATCCAAAGAGACCAGCAATGAACAATTCATAAATGGGTTGTGGATTTATTGAGATCCATAGAATAGAGAGGATGAGAGCTTAGATCATCTGGTGGAGGAGCTCACTTTTTTGGAGGAAGTAGAATGGAAAAAGGATGAAAATAAATAAACTAAACTAATTGAATGTTTGCAATTTCACACCAAAAACCATGTCACGTGGTGTTTCCACACTGGTTTTCAAACTGTGCACCAATTGTGTGACACCCAAATCTTAAGAAACCACCTCTCGCAGTTTATGCCACACGGTTACCCTAATTATACACCAACCATACAACCAACAGTGATTAGGTACTCAACCAAATTACACTATAAGTGGATGATAGGTGAATAGTTTTGGTAAACCATGTGCAACCCGTGTTCTTCACATCATCCCACCTACTATAGGTTTTATTATTTTCTTCTAAGGGAATCACATTTTTAGATAAATTGTGTGCCTTGTGAAGACCCTCCAAACTTTGAGATATTCTTCCCCAGCACTCCTGAAACTCAATAAAAAATTTAGGAAACCTCTTGGACCTAGAACAAAGTCAAAAAAACATATTTAAGTGTTAAAACTCTTAAAATTACATTCTGAAACTTGGTTTTAAAAATGGCCCGTCTAGTAAACACCAAAAGTTCAAATTCCTATGAGTTTTCATCCCTTCAAAAAACATGGGTCATTAAAACCTCCCCACCATATAAATTATCATCTTTGATAATCCTTTAGAAACAATTTATACTTTACCCAACCATTATTTGTCTAAAATTATCTTCCAAATAGTCTCATTGTGTTTTCAAACTCCTAATGCAACTCTGAGAATTCATTAAGCATGCGACATTTGAGCCATCAACACCTGATCTGATGATAGTTTCTAGATTGAAACACAAAAACATTATGTACCCAATCCCAATAAACTATAGAATCAATCAAGTCTTCATCTTGTAAAATATCTAGTTAATTATACTCCACACCATAGGCTTTAACATTAAAAAGGTATAATTCCAAGCCATGTCACTTCCCACTATCAAAATTGCCTTACAAGGCATGCCTATAAGCATTCTAGCAATGATCCTAGAGTTATTTATTCTACTATGAGAACACAATGGAATCTAATGTCATATTAGGAACCACATCATAATGAATCACTCGAATCCCAATCAACCTAATATAACCGGTCACACACTCATTCTATGAAATACATAGATGGCCTTTTAAACCACATCCACCTTATCCTATAGAAATGCTTCAAAATGATTATTTAACAACCATACCACATAAAAAGAAGGAAAACAGGCCAATCCACCTCTATCTTACCATTATTAAGATGATCAACATTAATGGTTGGTGCATTTCCAACTGAATGGTGATGCCTTATTCTATGGAATATCACATCCACCACAAATACATCCTCCGAAGTCCATACCTAACATTGAGAGACATTTCTTGATCAAAACACCATGGATATCAAAAACAAGTCCTAGATAACCTCTAATTAATTAAAGATAGTGTCCAATGTACTATTCCAAGGGATCCCACACTGTATAATTATAAGTGAGATGTCGGTATAAAGCCCAAATGTTAACCTTAGAACATTGAAATATCAAAGAGTTTCATCCACCTGGTTGTCAAGTTAGTAGAAGACAGTTGGTTTAAAAGAGTCATTCCATGGTATTCCTACACTAGAATCCAGGTTTCCCTCAGGACTATCCAAACATTTAAGAAAACCACACATCCATTATGCATCTAGATAGAGATCTCATGTAGTACCCTCGGTTTCTAGTATGTAACCCTTTCTTGATTCTTTTAATGGTTATAAAGTTAAGGGTGGAGAATGGGAGAGTCGGGAGAACTTGGAAGGAAGTTTTGAGGCAAAAGGGGAAGTCGCACGGGCGGCGCACGATTTTTCTAAATGGTGCGGCCAAACCGTGCGTAGTTGGTCTTGGTGGCAGTAGCTTCCGCATGGGTGGCACGCGGTTTGTATAACCGTGTGGAAAAACTATGCGATTAGGGTGGACGAGGCAGTATCTAACGCACGGTTAGTGCATGGTTTGTCAAACCGTGCAAACTAACCATTAGGGCACTTAAACGAGATCCTATAAAGGTGGATCTCACGCGTTTTTGCCTCTAAGTGCCTCATTTTTCCTCATAAGTATCCCTAACTTGGGATTTTTCTTCTCTTAAGGTCAAAGAGGGTTCTCCCATCATTCCAGAGGTGATCTGAAGGCTTCTCTTGGAGAATTGAAGCCAGATTCTTGAGGTATGTGATCGTTCTTCATCATTCTTGATCGGTTTCTTAGATCTACTTAGATCTACTTCTCCTATCCTCTTAGTTTCTTAGATCTACGCCCATTATGGGTAGATATAAGTGTGTGGATTCCAAATATGATGATATTTGGTCTTGATCTTTCTAGGAGAGAGATCTAAGGTGGGTTTTTAGAGAATCGACCTAGGTTTCTTGAGCGTTCTTCTACCGTTGTGGTTTTCATCATAACCTTTGAAGTAGGAGGCTTCACTATCGACTCATCTTGATAGAATTGATTGGATTAGATTCAAATTGGTTTATTTGAATGGATTTTATTGTTAAAAGCATAGAATAAATCTTCTTTAGTGATGATTTATGGTTTTGATGAGATTATGAAATCTTGGTGAATTGTTGTGAAAAGTGATATGGCTTCTTGAATTTAAAATGTTGATTTTAAATTATTGATTTGCTGAAATTGGAAGTGGTTTGATGAAAAATGGGTTTCAATGAAAACGGTGTTTTATTGAAATGGTTTGAGATTGAAATGGTTTTGATGGAATTGGTTTTCAAAAAAAAGGGATATTTATTGAAATGGTTTGAGATTGAAATAGTTTTGGTGGATATGGTTTTTAATAAAAACGTTTTTTTATTGAAAGGGTGTTTTTTCATGATTCATGGGAAGATGTGGTGTGTGTTTGTGCTGCATATATGAGTCTTGGTTGAAATATGACCTTGTGCTTGGTGCCAAAGGTGTAATGGCATATTTTTGTGTGTGTTCATATTGCATTCGGGACGGATAAGGGTTAGGAGTCTCCCCCATCAGTGTTGGGATGGATAAGGGTTAGGGTTCTCCCCCATCAAACATTCATATAGAATTTGGGATGGATAAGGGTTAGGGGTCTCCCCCATTAGTGTTGGGATGGATAAGGGTTAGGGCTCTCCCCTGTTAAGCCTTTTTGTGTAGAGCATTTTCTATAACTGTTGATGGAGCTGAGTTAAAATGGGACTTCTCGATGTTGGACATGGATGTCTATGACATAATCCTGGGTATGGATTGGTTGACAATGTTTAAGTCTTGCATCGACTATTATAGGAGAACGTTTAGTTTCACGACTGAGGAAGACATTGACCATCTCTTCAGAGGAGAGAGGATGGAAAAGAAAGGTGAAAAGAGCTTGTTGGCACCAATGGTGGGAACGATCTCTTACCATCTGGCAATGTTGACTTTTTCGTTAATGGAAGAGATCGAGAGAGATAGTTTTCTAGCTATGGTGGATCAATTTCCAGATGTATTTCCCAAGAACTTATCAGGGTTACCACCTCTAAGGGAAGTGGAGTGTACGATTTATCTCCTTTCGAGGACCAATCCTATTTCCCTTCTATCGTATAAGATGGAACCAATAGAGTTATGAGAATTAAAATTGCAGTTAGAGGAGCTGGTAAGAAAGGGTTTCATTTGACCAAGTACTTCTCCATGGGAAGCACTGGTGTTGTTTTTGAAGAAAGCAGATGGAACTCTTCATCTGTGTGTCGATTATCATAAGCTTAACCAAGTTACGATAAAGAATAGATATCAACTTCCACGCATTGATGATCTGTTTGATCAATTAAGGGGAGCTCAGTGGTTCTCCAAGATTGACTTGCGATCAGGATATCACCAATTGCGAGTTCAGGAGGAGGATATTCTAAAAACAGCTTTCAGAAGCAGATATGGCCACTAAGAATATGTAGTCATGCCTTTTGGTCTAACAAATTCACTAGCGGTCTTCATAGCTTTGATGAATCAGATATTTCAGCAATATTTGGATTATTTTATTATGGTGTCTATGGATGTTATCTTGGTGTATTAAAAGACAAGGTCTGATCATGAGGTGCACCTGGAAACAGTGTTACAAATATTGAGAGAACATCGTTTGTATTCCAAATTATCAAAGTGTGATTTTTGGATACAGGAAGTACGTTTCCTTGGACATGTCATTTCTAAGAAAGGCATTTATGTTGATCCTGAAAATATAGAAGCCATTATATTGTGGAAATTACCAAAGAATTTGTTCAAGATACGAATTTTTCTTGGTCTAACCAGTTACTACCAACGCTTTGAGCGTGATTCCTCACGACTAGCTTCACCAATGACAGCTCTAACTAAGAAGAATGCTCTCTTCTAATGGACTAAAGAATTTCACAGATCCTTTCAGGAACTGAAATTTTGGCTTACATCGGCACCTATCTTGATCTTTCCAGAATCTGGACAGGGGTATGTGGTGTATTGTAATGCTTTAGGATCAGGTTTGGGTTGTGTTCTCATGCAAAGAGATCATGTGGTTACTTATGGTTCAAGGCATTTGATGGTGCATGAGAATAATTACCCAACACGTTATTTGGAGTTTGTTGTAGTCATCCATGCTTTGAAAACATGGATACATTATCTCTTTGGTGAGAAATTTACTATGTTTACGGATCACAAAATCTTGAAACACATTTTATCATAGTGAGATTTTAATCTGAGGCAAATGATATGGATGGAGTATCTCCATATGTTTGAATTTGACTTGATGTACACACCAGGAAAAGGGAATTCAGTGGTGGATGCATTGAGTAGAAATTCATATACTCAGTTAGTGAAAGAAGCTTTAGATGAATGGCAGTTGATGTCAGTCTTAGCCAACATGCATGTGGAATATGAAAACTGAGGTGATGTTGTAGTTTTATTTTTAGCTATGCTTGTTTTGGATTTGGTAAAGTTGATCAAAGAAGCACAAACATCTGATGCAAAATTTCTAGTTATAAGTTCAAAACTCAATGGTGGGGAGACCATTAATGGTTGGAAACTTGATGGGGGTCTAGTTTTATGTTTTATATATCGTATGATTATACCTATGGTTTTTCAGTAATAACTCCTTCATGCTTACCACCATTCAAGATGGTTTGTACAGCCAGGTACACAGAAGATGTATAAGGCGTTGAAGGCACAGTTTTTGGTGGAGCGGCATGAAAAGGAAGGTGGTCGAGTTCGTCTCACGGTGCTTAACTTGTCTGTAGGTTAAAGAAAAGCATCAAAGACCAGCTGGTATGTTACAATATTTACTTATCCTAGGGTGGAAATGGGATCAGATAGCAATGAATTTTGTTATAGGTCTTCTAAGAATGATCCGGAAACACTATGCCATTTGGGTGATAGTGGATCGTCTAACTAAGTCGTCCCATTTCATCCCTATTCATGAAACCCATATGATGGAAGATATTTCAAAAATATATATACGAGAAGTGGTAAAGGGGCATGGTTTACTAGTTTCTATAGTCTCAGATAGAGATCTGAGGTTCACATCTCGTTTCTGGAAATCATTACAGCAATCCATTGGGACTTAGTTGACTATGAGCACGGCGTATCATCCTCAGAAGGATGGGAAATCCGAGCAGACGATACAAACATTGGAAGACATGTTGCGGGATTGTGTAATGTATTTTGGTGGCTCATGGGAGGATCATATACCCTTAGTGGAGTTCTCATACGATAATAGCTATCAATCCTCGATATGCATGGCTCCATTTGAAACATTGTATGGGCATCCTTGTCATTGTCCACTATGTTGGGTGGAAACTGGTGAAACTTCATTAGTTGGGCCGATCCTTTTCTAAGAAACAATAGAGAAGATCTAGTTGATTATAAAGTGGATGGAGACAGCGTAGAGTCATCAGAAATCTTATGCAGATCACCATCGAAGACTGTTGTCGTTCATTGTGAGTGATCATGTGTTCTTGAGGATCTCTCCAAGCTTGGACATCGTCGTTTCGGGAAGCAGGGCAAGTTATCTCCTAGATACATTGGCCCTTTTGAGATAATGGAATGGGTTGGAGAGGTGGAATATCGGTTCGAATTACCACCACGGTTCAGTTTGGTGCATAATGTCTTCCATGTATCTCAGTTGAAAAAATTCTAGCCTGATCCTGACTATGTGATCAGATGGGACCACGTTGACCTAGAGCCAGATGCTTCATTGATACATATCCCGGTACAGATTGTGGATAGGCAAGAGAAAGTCTTGCGGGGAAAAATCATCGGTATAGTGCAGGTTTTATGGAAGCATGGTCATATTCAGGAAGAGACTTGGGAACGTGAAAAGAAAATTAAAGAGAAATGGTCGGAACTCTTTCAGTTGGGTGAAGGTTTTCTACTTTCCGAGGATGAAAAGACCAATGTTGGGGAGAATTTAGTACCCCCAGTTTCTGGTATGTAACCCTTTATTGATGATTTTAATGGTTATAAAGTTAAGGGTGACGAATGGGAGAATCGGGAGAACTTGGAATGATGTTTTGAGGCAAAAGGGGAAGTCGCACGGGCGGCGCACGATTTGTCTAAACTGTGCGGCCAAACCATGCATAGTTGGTCTTAGAGGTAGTAGCTTCCACATGGGTGGCGCACGGTTTGTCTAAATGTGCAGCCAAACTATGTGAGAAGGGTGTCCGAGGCAGTAGCTAACACATGGTTAGCACACGGTTTTTCAAACCGTGCGAACTAACTGTGCGGGCATTTAAACGAGATCCTATAAAGGTGGATCTCACACGTTTTGGCCTCTAAGTGCCTTGTTTTTTCTTCTAAGTGGCCCTAACTCGGGATTTTTCTTCTCCTAAGGTCAAAGAGGGTTATCACATCATTCTGGAGGATATTCA
The DNA here is from genome assembly GCA_963277665.1 of Viscum album. Classification (NCBI taxonomy): domain Eukaryota; kingdom Viridiplantae; phylum Streptophyta; class Magnoliopsida; order Santalales; family Viscaceae; genus Viscum; species Viscum album. The sequence continues at coordinate 1,554,515,183 of OY728141.1, forward strand.
AAGGCTTCTCTTGGTGAATCAAAGCCAGATTCTTGAGGTATGTGATCGTTCTTCATCGTTCTTGATTGGTTTCTTATATCTACTTAGATCTACTTCTCCTCTCCTCTCTGTTTCTTATATCTACGCCCGTTATGGGTATATCTAAGTGTGTAGATTATAAATATGATGAGACTCGGTCTTGATCTTTCTAGGATAAGAGATCTAAGGAGGGTTTTTGGAAAATCAACCCGGGTTTCTTGAGCGTTCTTCGACCGTTGTGGTTTTCTTCAAAACCTTTGAATTAGGAGGCTTCACTCTCAAATACTTTTGATAGAATTGATTTTCTTAGATTCAAATTGGTTTATTTGAATGTATTTTATTATGAAAATCATAGAATAAATATTCTTTAGTGATGATTTATGGTTTTGATGAGATTTTGAAATCTTGGTGAATTGTTGTGAAAAGTGATGTGGCTTCTTGAATTTAAAATGTTGATTTTAAATTATTGATTTGATGAAATTGGAAGTGGTTTGATGAAAAATAGTTTTAAATAAAAAGGTTGTTTTATTGAAATGTTTTGAGATTGAAATGGTTTTGATGGAATTGGTTTTCAATAAAAAGGGAGTTTTGTTGAATGGTTTGAGATTGAAATGGTTTTGATGGAAATGGTTTTCAATAAAAAGGTGTTTTTATTAAAAGGGTGTTTTGGCATGATTGATGGGCAGATGTGGTGCGTGTTTGTGTTTTATATACGAGTCTTGGTTGAGATATGACCTTGTGCTCAGTACCAAAGGTGTAATGGCATATTGTTGTGTGTGTGTTCATATTGCATTCTGGATGGATAAGGGTTAGGAGTCTCCCACATCAGTGTTGGGATGGATAAGGGTTAGGGATCTCCCCCATCAAACATTCATATTGCATTCAGGACAGATAAAGGTTAGGGGTCTCCCACATCAGTTTTGGGATGGATAAGGGTTAGGGATCTCCCCTGTCAAGCATTCATGTGCATTTGGGTTGGATAAGGGTAAGAAGTATCCCCCATCATGGTTAGGATGGGTAAGGGTTAGGGCTTCTCCTCTCTTCCAGGTAGCATGCATGGTTGGTTGGATGGGTTTGTGGAATGGTTGGGTATGACAAAAAGGAATGTTTGTGAAATAGTTATTAAGCTTCTTTGGTTATTTTTCTGGAAAAATAACTTGCTGGAAAATTGGTTTCAATTTCTCTTAGAATGGCTTGTGTTATGAATGGTTTTGGAAATTTGTTTATATTTAGTTATAAACTACTTTTGAGAAAATGTTTTATATAAAATGTTTTTATATAAATGTTGCTAACTCTTCTATACTAGTAGCGTGAGTAGGGAATTCATTGGGGAAAACCTACTGAGTTTTATACTCACCTCTGCTTTGGCACGTTGGTGCTTTTGCAGATGTCGTACTCTGGGACACAGGTAAAGGTAAAGTATCTTATTTCTAGTGGCTTGTGGTGATTCTTGGGAGATGTTGTGGAGCTTGGAGCTTGTGGAGCATGGAGTTGTAGTGTCTTTTGAGAGTCTTGAATTGTTAATCTGTTGTGTACTTTGATGCTTAGTTTGGTCTTCCACTGTTGTGTACCTTGATGTAGTTTGATATGAATGAAGTGTTCATTGGCCTTTAATTTTTTCGTGCATCATATAGTGAATGTTTAGTTATGGTTGGTTTATGGGTTTATTTCTTAAATGGGTAAATCATCCCCCACTTGTACTTGAAACCCTTCAGCATTTATTTCCAGGCTTTGGTGCCTTGGGGATGTCACTTAAGGCCTAGTAATGACTCGTTTTACTCTCAAGCCAATGAGAATTGGCGGGTCATTACATCCCAACACAAGACCAACAACATTAAAATATTAGGGTGGTATATAGATGGTGTTCTCATAGTGTATCAAGAATGATGTCAGGATAGGAGACATGATCATCTCTTAAAATAAGAACACATTTAGAGGAACCCAAGAAAACCAAAAGAAGAATAGTAGAATGATTACTGGTTACCTTCCTTTGAAAGAATCTCATGTTCACCTGGTGATGTACCAATGACCAAATCATAATGATTTTACCACCTGAGGTATCCATTGATCACTCAATTTTTACCACCAAAGCTCATACAAAGACAACGGTATTTCTCAGGTGTTACATACACATCCAACTACATCAACGTCATGATTCCAAGAATGCATCGACAAAATTAAAAAGTTAGTATCCCCAAGGAATTTGATAAATACTAAAAATTTCCCAAATTCCATCTTTGGTTGTACTCATTATACTTGGAAGGACACATAACCATTACAAATAATTTGATACTCCCCAAAATAGGAGTACCTAATTCATAAAATGAAGAGATAGAGATAAGCCACTCATAATCACTCTTGATAAAAACCAACTTAAATGTACATTTTTCACTCTTCTGAGTCATGATCACCATGTCAAAACATCTGGCATGAAACCAAAAAACAACCTGACCTGACCGGCATGTCAAAACACCTGATTCTCTTGGTTTCATCTCAATAATTGGGATGAACTTGATTCATTTAACACCCATATCATACTAAAATGGATATGTCCTAAGACTACACTCAGTATCATAAGGCTTAAGGATTCTACTAAACTAAACTGGTTCGTTGAATCATTTAAAAACTCAACGGGTACCGAGTATGTGAATTCATAATACCCCAAGGATTTATGAGAAAGTGACAAATACTTGATATTATCCATGGATCTCTTCAATATTCATTAATTTATTAGATGACCCACGCAAAAAAACTGGCCCAAAATCAATTTATCTAATACGACTAGAAAATAGACTGATGACCTCCTAAGTCACCCAAAGAAAACGAATAGGGTCACAAGTCCTATGCAGAGGTTGACCATGACATAGGCTTGTATAACCTATTGGAACTAAGCATTCGCTCGGTGCTCACACCCATGATAAGGGTCATGTAAAAGATTACAACCCATCCGAACAAGGGTGTCATTAAAAAATAAAATCCCTATAAGAGACAATAACACCATAACAACACCAAGGGATAAAAATATAATATAATTAGAAATGAATTTAAACACTATGTGTGTTACCTACCATAGATTTCTCCTTATTAATGAAAAAGAATCGTTCTTATCACTAGGTCATCCAAAAAAAGTCATTGGCTCAAGTGCATATCATTTATGACATTTCTAAAATAAACTAATTCCTATGGTAGACAATCACTATTCCATTCCAAGGAAACTCTAGGAGAAACTGAAACTACACTCACACAAGGGTATCAACTGAGGACACCACCTAGGGTTCCATTTTAGATAACTAACATGGATTCATATTTAATCTTTTAAACATTTTAATATAATATAAAACAAATAAGCATTCATAATATACAAGTCTCATAAAACAACCTTTTAAAACATTTAAAATTTATTGACATCCTGTAAGAAATTAGGAAATTTATCATTAAATTCCATTTCTAATTGATAAGGTGACCTACAATGGTCCTGTTATTCCAACCTATGTTTTTTGGAATGGAAACCAATAACAGTTTCTTAATTATTAAAGTTCTAAACACAAAAATGTGTCATCTTATATGAAACATGACCTAACTGACCTATATAGCCCCAGTTGTGAATTTTAGAATTCAATCAATTCATTTTAGATTATAATTTAACTTCTTTTACATTTACAATAATTCCATAATATAATATGGTTGCATATAGAAAATTTATTACATGGGATTCTAACACCCCAATATATAAAGCATTCATACAAATTATAGAATAATTTATACCTCCCATTTAATCAAAGTCAATTTTATTTTAGAATGTATCATTCTCATATATAATGTTTTAATCATATGGATAGACATCTAACAATCAATAAAGTGCCCATACACATTTTAGTTTTGTATTTATATCCCATTTAATCAAAACCAATTCACTTTAGCCTTTAAAAATTATAATCCTTTTACATTTTAATAATGTTTTATAAACTTTTTTAAGGCTCAAAGATGGTTTGCGTATATGGTCTACATTTTCCTTGTTGTAAGGTACCCATATAGAATACTATTGAAAATTAGTTTTCATTTTATAGAAACCAAATAATTTAATCCATGTAACCATTTACAAATATTGAAAATAGTACTATCATTCAATCAATGGAAATAACAAAGAGATACATGATTTAAACACTGATGTATGACACATAAGAAAAACATGATAAAAAATAGGTAGCATGGAAAATAATCGACTGAGAATGCTACACAAGAAAGCATTCTAATGAATTACCGATGAATATACAAAATATGTTTTTTATTAAAATATCTAACATGGAATATAATGACATGTTGATAAAAATACCTAAACAGGCATACAAATGAATATAAGGAATGGAATACACTCTAGTAACATAATCAGAATCAGTAAGAAATCTATAAATGCAACTACATAGAATGTCATATATATACTGTGTGAATTTTTTATGTGCCTATAATGATGCATGTAATTATTCTTCCTTTTAATACCAAGAAAACAAAAAATCCATAATTTTATAAATAAATATGTAGTGGAAAGTACATCAATTACTTATGGTGAATTCATATCCACTATAATAGAAAATAGCATGAACGAAAATTCCCAACCCTGACTACTTGGTCGTTTTACAATGGGTGGGGCTATCAGTCCCAGAAATAACTATTTCACAAGTGCTAAAATATTCCTAGTATTCGGACAACCAGACCCAAATAGTAATTTAAGGGAAAAATTAATCTATGAATCCACATTTTAATCTCCTATAATGACTGGCCACTAAATTGGTAGTTGGACCAGTCACCACGTGGCCTCAAGTGTGCCTCCACATATGCTAGAGGCTTCCAAATAACATCAAGTGTGTAAGGTTGTGATAGTAGGGATACAATACCCTCATTTTTAGAGTATCATATCATTATAACATATAATAAGTAACTAGAAATAGAAAAAGAAGAAATAAATAATGATATAGTGGCAGAAAACTAATATTAATCAAATGAATACAAAATATGGCCAACACCAATATTCAATAGATACATGCCTGTCATCATTATGATACATAAACTTAATCAAAAAACCTAAATCAGGTAGTCATATAGTATAGTATAGATACAAATAAAACAGCTAAATTAAAATCCCCTAGGTAAACCTCCATGATCATCTTGAGATCCAACTCAATATTTTTCTTCTAACTCCCAAGTACTAGATAAACAACATAAGCAATCAACTTGGGTCCTGAAAATATAAAATCTACTCAGGTACCCTAGTAAAACAGTGGCCCGAGTAGGGTTTTATATAATAATCCCAGTATGTTCCCTTCCATAGAATCTATAATTGAATCGATTCCTTGATATGAAAATAAGAATAGTGCATGTATTATGAATAAATAAATAGACTAGATAAATAAACAACAACCCACTCAGGTTCCTAAGGGACACCTAGAGGAAATTCTTAATTCATCTCACTTCCAGAAAAAAGTTTCTGATCAATAAACATATGTATATAGTAATAATATATACATAGTGTAGTAATATATTACATCCACTTATATGAACCAAGTGCATACTAATGTCTAATGGCCATATACCTCAAATACTTGTTGCTGGATGGACCAAGGTGTAACTCAGAAATCTATAACTAGTCAAAATTATCCTATAAGATCAAGCAATAGGGTACATTACCTACATCCCAATAGAGTGAGATATGTTATTGGAAAAACATGGGATATTTATTGAGCTTCCACGGAGACACACTAATCATGGTACCTGGCATGTAAATCCCAAATCCCATGTAGTATCATTAGTGTGAGATACGATTATCCAGAACTAATGTAAGGGATCATGATGCCTTAATGTTAAAAAGAACTCATACAATCATACATAACCTATGTAAAGAAAAAATCTTGTATGTAGTAAACAACCATGAAGAAATACCTCTCATGCCTTTCATTTATCAAGACCATATAAAGGCATCATCATATTTGAAATAAAAAACATGAGGAAATTCCTATCATATTTTTTATTTGAATAATTCATTATAATCAATATCATTCCATTTATAAAATTTCAAATTATTCATGAAAAACATGGTGTTTCCTTTCCAACCTTTACATTTCACTTCAAATAAATAGGTCAAATCAATTCACATAATAAATGCTTATTTAATTATAAAAATAGGTGTGTTATTACCATCAAATTAATTCCTATTTATGTTTAAAACATTAAATTGATAAAAAATGATAATTCAATTACAAGGTTCAGAGAGGCACTTAGGAGATTCCATCTTCATTTGAGAAATTACCTACATGGGTAATTCCATTTACAAAGCAATTTGTAATCTTAGGAGGTTCTTGGTTAAAATAAGACATTTATCCATTTATGGACAGTTCCATTTAATAATATGAATGAATTCAATGTAAAAAAATTCCATAAATCTAATAATGAAATTCTAGAATAAAAAAAACCCAATGAAATAATATAAACATGATTTATATCACTAATTAATACTTTTTAGTTTAGAAGACATCACAACTCCATGGAGGGGTTCTATTCCAAAAGCATGACATTGTTCACAAACAATTCATTTAATAAAATTTAAGAATCACATTACAATGTATCATAATTAATTCTAAAATACAAGTGTCACTACTCAATTCATAAAATAGAAGAATTTTATGGAGCCACCATTCATGGATATTAATTTACCAATCTTAAAATGACACATGGGGCATGATATTATCAAATTAGGACAACCAATAAGTGCATAACCATTTTACATTTCAATATGAACACATAGAAGGTAGTTCCAACATTTAACAATTTGTTATATGGGTGAATTTTTACATGGAACACACATGGGTTTCCATTAAATAAATCAACAACTTATAAATATTTAAACAAGGTTCAATAGGCATGTATTAAGGTGCAAAGTCTAGTTTGATATGAAGAAACCAATTATTAAGCAATGTAAAATGAAGGCTAGTGATCAACACAATGAAAAAAATATATAAATCAATGAATTTTTTTTTAAATAATTCATAGACCACCTACCTCATACTTAGGATGATCTAAACATCCAATATCAAGGCCTGATTCGATCTGGTTTTGAAAAAATCTAATAAATGTACCCATTCCCTAAAAATAGGGTAAATATACTCTCACCTAAATAGAGAAACCGATAGAATATTAATAGATTAAATATTCAAAAGAAATCAACTGATTTCCGAATTATATCCAAAGTGATTGGTATTGAATGATTCAGACTATCGATGGAGGAGTTATCAAGATCCCTATAATAGTGAGGACAAGAGCTCAAAATTCTTGGATAAGGAGCTCATGTGGGTGGAGGAAGAACAACATAAAGGGGGATAAGAAATAAACATCATTAAGTGAATTTCAGTAAACCATGGGTAGATATAATCTAGAAACCCATTTAAATCAGTCTAACCAACTAATTTGTCGCATGAGACTACCAATGCATTGAGAGGATATCTATAATAAGTCTCCATTTGTAACTAAATGTCCAACACATTCCTCATATATTAAATGATAAATTTAATTCATGAAAAAATGTTCCTTAACAACTCATTACCATATCGAGTATGTAATATGAATTAACAAGATTTTTCCTAATCCTTTATATAAAATTAAAATTAAAATAAAATATTTTGAAATGATTTCTAGTTTAAGTAAAATTATATCCATAAAAAATAATATAGATATTCAATAAAAATAAAATGACCAATGATCAATAGAATTTTAATATTTTAAGGGAATGATATTGATTACAATAATTAATCATGAAAGGAAATATCAATACATTCCTAGGTAAAACTAATTATAATCCATCCAGATAATGAATAAATTTGGTATTATTACATTATTTATCTAGTTTATTTTATTTAAAATAAATATTTTTGGTCATTCATTAATAAAAATACCATAAAAAATAATTTTTAAAAATATCTCAAGGAAAATAACCTTTTCAATTTGAAAAACACTTTTAAAAACTAATAATTTCTAGAATAATATGGAAAAAAGTTTCATTAAAAATAAACATTTGAACATTTAAAAAATATTCTAGGGAATTATTTTTCATGATAGTGGAATGTTCCATTTATGTTGTGTATGATAAAAACTGATTCATTTCTCAACAATGTAAGAAAAGTAAAAAAAGAACCTTGATTAGAAAATCAAAGTATTATTCCTTTTAAAAAAATATTAATATAATTATGGTTAAAAATTTATGTAGAAAATCATAATAATACATTTTTCTAATCATTTTTTAATAACATAAATTTGAATGAAAAATGATTTTCGATCAAAGAGAGAAATGATGTCAAATTTTATTAGAAAAATTTTCGCAATTATTTTATGTACCAAATGGAGGAAAATGGAACCATTAGATGAATAAATAAATAATAACAAAATTATAAGATAATTTAATGTGTTTATTATATAGTGACAAAATAATTTCGTTCAGTGGAAATTCATATAGAAATAATCCTGAATAAAATGGGAATGAAACAAAAATCTCATACCATTTTGGAAGCTATTGAATCATGAACCCCATAACATGAGTATCATCTAATGATAAATTAGATACCATGAATATAATGAGAATAAATATTTAAAATATTGAAGTTTCATTAGACGCACACCATACAATAGGTGTATAAAAGACATATTTCCCAAAGAATACAATTTTAGATGAGAAACCCTTAAAATGATCAAAACATTAATGTGAGAATTAATTAAAGAATCGATTATATATCTCAATTATAAATCTACATAAAAAAATTTAGAATATAAAATAATATAATAAAAATTCATGACAAACATAATCTATGAATATTAATGACAATTAATAAGTAATATAACCCAATGAAAATAAATTGAGTAATAAAAATCATTACAACTTGATAATTTTCATGTAAATTTTATTTTGATAGAATAATTCAAGTTAAAACATAGAATAAAATGAATAATCATAGAATCATGATATTAAATGTAAAATTGGAATTATATATACACCATATAAAATAATTTAGGTTCATAATATTATAATATTCCTCAATGAAAAAAATTGAGGCAGAATCCCTTACCTTATGCTTCCTTTTGGCTAAATGCAGTTTAAAATACTATATAGTGGTTTTAAAAATGTTATTAAACTATAAAAGAAAAATATTATTATTTATAATATCATATATTATCAATTTATAACATATTATCAACCATTAGTTAATAATCATTCATTATTTATATTATTTCAGGTGTTAATTGCCTTGTTTTCCCATGCATGTTTTAATTTGAAAGATTCTTATTATGAGAATATTTTGTAGTTTAATCATATAAAAATGATATTATTCTTGTAAATAAAATTTTAATTAATTATATACATTTTTATAATCATTATTTAAATTTTAACATGGGTAATGCATCACATTCATCCATAGAGAAGGTAGGCCATACGTATGGATTAAGAACGTTATAATTTCATTAACAGGTGAAAGGATAGGGAATTGGATTATATATTAATATTAAATAATCAACATCATGTCACATATATCACATATATTTATTAAATTTATCCCTTTTAATTTCCATGGAATGTGTATGTCAAAAACATATCACCTCCCTTCGTAAGGCGGTAGTCCGTTGTAAACACTAGAACTATTATCGTATTTTAAATATAATGGAATGTAAGAAGGTATATGTGATATTAATGTTATATATTTATAATTATATTGTATATAATATATATATATATATATTAAATCAATCATTATGAGTTATGGAAAATGAGTCACATCAGTTCATAAGGTGGTAGTCTGTCATACAAAATACAGCCAATTTGTTCCCATTTTATTAAAGAGGATATGTATATAGGTTAAAAAATTAAGATAATAACATTTCAATATATTGTATAAAATGGTATTATTATATTTAATTTTTTTTAAAATAATTTATAGTTGTAAAATAAAAATAAAATAAATAACTTCAAAATTTTGACTTCATATTCTTGGAGAAACATCTTTTTCATCTTATCATAAGAAAACTAGGGTTATCCTTTTAAAGATACCAATAGCACTATAATGTGGATAAGGATGTTTTGAGGGTATTCAATTGGGTTTAGTTGAGCCAAAGGTATTAACAGGTGTGATGAAGTGAGGAGAAGAAGTTCCCTTTTATAATTTGGGAGGAGTGGTGTTTTTGTAAATACCCAAAACTTTTCAATATTGGAAGTCACTCCAACACTAAGAATATAAAAGATTTATAATTAAAGGAGTAGATGGATGATATTATCGAGACACACCACTACCACATAAATAACCCATTTTATACATGTTGTTCCATTCTTTCTATGTTTCCTTTACCATTTCACTTTTCACTATAGTAAATATTATTTTCACTTAGGTAATATATAATTTTTTACATCAAATAAAATATCTTGATAATAAAATTTTTACTAATTTTTTTTATTTATAAAAAAATAATATGTGTGCAGAAATGTTGAGTTTAACATGAACTCATGTGATACACAAAAATCAATTTTCTTCTTTACCATGTCAAGAATGTTTTTATTGTTTGAAGATCAATATAATATTTATAGTAGGACTATAGGAACATTAATGGACTATGGTTGATATTTATATAAATTTACCAATAATTTTTTTTGGGATTATATTTTTATGAATATTTAATCATTTAATAAAATATTATTTACTATAAAATAACATTTTTTTCAATTTAGACACTATATATATAATTTTACTTTAAAAACATCAATAAAATGGTGGAATTCAAATATATTATTTTCAAATCAATATAAAATGTTATATTTATCTGAAAAATCATGGAAGAAGATAATACAACAAATTTGTATTACTTTTACATTTTTTTGGTATTATTTATTTTATTTTTATATTACCCAAATAATTACTGTGTTGGAATTACATAAGTAATTAAATTAATTTTATAATTAAAATATTTATAAAATTAACCCCATGAAATTAATTTCATTATTCAAAAAATTACAATCAATATTTATTAAAATATTTCTTTTTCCATATGTGAACACATAAATGAAATTTAAAATAAAGAGAGTGGCATTTTTTATTTTTCATTACTTAATTATTACATTGGAAATTATAAGTAAATGAGACCCACAATCACATAAAAATGCATCCTAAGTTAATAAGGGTATAAATTTTTCCAATATATAGTAATTATAAAAAATTTAGTTCAATTTTAATCCATGTTTATTTAGTTTAACCCCCCCCCACACACACACACACACACAACCACAGTAAACTCGTTATAAGAATAACCCTAGTTATTAATTTTTAATGTTTTGACTATTCATTGAGGTAAACAATTATGTTTACTTGATTATATAATATTATTTATTATGAATCTAATTATGGAATTCATTTTTCCAAATTAAATTCACATAATTTTTAACAATTAATTCAAAATTAAACTAGAGTATTTGACAAAAAAAAGTAGTTTTCAAAAGTGAAAATCATCATATGTAATAAATTATTAACATTAAAATTTAATATAAAATTTATTTCAATTAACTAAATTGAAATTTTTTTAATTTTATTTGACTATTTATAATTTTAAATGTTTTTTAAAGAAAAATATAACCATTAAATTATTTCATATAAAATATAGGTTTCAATAAAAACCTATATTTTTCAAAGTTAATTCAAAAATTATTTTTTTATAAAATTATCAATAAATCATTAAAGGATAATTTTGACCTTGTGATTTCAAAAATTCAGTTCTTTATAAAAAAAAATTATAAAAGTGGTAAAAATTAGTTTTAGTATATGTGTTCATGGCACAATGAAACTATCTTTTAAGAAGATATAGTATTTCGTAAAAAAAAATTATCATTAAAATGTTTATTATTATTTTTATGATCTGTTAATTTACATTATAAATGTGTAAATCATATAATTTTCATAATTTATTTATTTCTAATCATACCCATAAATTTAACGGCTAGTTTATTATGGTCACAAAAAAAATGTTTATTAGTATATTTTGGTTCATTTAAACTCAGTGATGTGTGCAACACAAGCTATCTAAAAGATTATATTTAATGAAATATATATTTTTCTAGATGTTTAATCAAAATGTTGTATTTCACATATTCTATTGGACATGGTTTTTTACATTAAAATCTCGAGGTGTTAAATTTTAGGATTTTTTTTAAATTTACAATTTCAATTATGGGATGTTGTTTGTTGTTTCACCCTAAAACACATCAATTTACATCCTCTATTATTATTTCTATGCTTTCCAAGAATTTTTTATATTTCCCATATCTTTGGAACATAAAAATTTTGAAGGAATGATTTTAAGAGAATCTAACATTATTTTTCCTTTTTTTCAGGAATCTATCTATTCCAAATCTTGGTTCATCAAAATTTTTATGGACTTTTTTATATTTGCATAATTTTTTAATAATGTCCATTCTATATTTTATGACATTATATAAAACTTTTCAAATAAATATTTTCCAAAAATTTCTAACTTTTTTATTTTTATTTTTGTAAGGAATCATTGTTTTTTAACATTAATGCCTTAACTATATTTTCCCACAACCATGACCATTATTCATTATCAATCTTCATTTATAAGTTTTTATCATTTTCCAATAAAAATAATATTTCAATTTTTTAGGGATTTTTTAGTATTTAATGGACACCAATAGGAAAGGTTGATATCTATTAATTATTAAAACACAATTATAATGATTTTAAATTTTAATTTCCATATATGTATGCTTATTTTATGGAATTTTGTGCTTCATTATAGTTATAATCTTATGATACCATCCATTTTCCTTCTCTCAATGTCTATTGATACTAGTTTTCTAATGGTGATTTTATGAACCCAATTTGATTCTCATGGATTAAATATGCCATGATATAATGAAGGATATTTTTATAATCTTAATGAAATTTATATATAGTTTTCTTTAGTAACATGTGGCTTTAGAATTAGTTATGATTCTGATGTAATTGGTAATTATTGATATCTTATGAGATAAGATAAATTGGAATTTGGAATGAACCCAATCCATTATGGGACTGTATACACTATGTTTATGTGAAAGGGGAGTGAAATCAATCTTATATGGGACTTGGCCCACTCTATCATAGCCCAAACCCAAACTTCCATATTCGGTATAAAAAACATGTGATGTATTTTTTCTTCATTAAAAAAATTGAAAAATAAAAAGTACATTAAAAAACCTAGGATATTTTTCCAGTCCATGTGTTGGAGGATTGGAAAAATAATTCACATAATATCAGAGTTTACAAACTAAAATAAAATAACTATTCTATTTACATGTGATTGTTCCTTAACTATTATAACAACCCTGCTCTTTATTTAACACATAAATATAATTTATCACATAAAATATTCACTTGATAAAACATAGAAGATTGAGAGTTATAGTGTATTTGGGGCTTATCAAAATTTTATAACAAGTTAAAACATGAAATACACATCTTTATTGAAAACTTATTTTACAAGACCACACACATTCCTTCATACTTAGCATTGCATGGGATAACCTGAGGGCATGCATAAGAAAATGGTGGGCTATAAATCCATGTAAGGTAGTAAACAAGGAATAACATGAAAAATACAATACATGTTAGGAAATAGGCATATCAATGGAGCATAAGAGAAACATGAAGATAAAGGCATGATATAGCATGATTATCATAACATGGAAATGTGGAAAAAACATTTAACATGATATTATCATGAGACAAGTCTCATTGCACATGGATCATGAGTAAACACTCATTTAAATTTAATTAGCATGAGTAAACCCTCATTTCCCTTGATGTATCATGATACTAATCTATACCCGATGCATTGGAGTGTTATCAGGGTGCACCCTTCTTAATCATTTCATTTCATGCATAAGTGTGCCACATGGATCATAAAACATGGAATCATTGAACATCATAATTTATCCCAATATAAAGGAATGTGGAATAAATAAATGAAACTATATAATCAATAATTAAATGTGCATAAAGTTGAATACCCATTTTAGGTAAATGGTTATGGTATTCACTACACAATGACTTTGGTTTGGAAAATCGCGGTGCGATTTCAGCAGCATAACAGGGTGAAATAAGAATCCATAAAAATGGTTGATGAGAAAGAAATGGGTATATCATCATATGTACATGAAATGGAAAGTAAGGGTTCATATAGAAACATTTCCCAACATAGGTAATGGAATTTAGATGCATAATATAAAAATAATTTTTTGAATGAAAATGAGAAGAGAGAAAGTACTTACGGAATTTTGGCATGGTAACGGGTGTACATGAGATGCATTAATGAGAGAGAAAGAGGTATCTCATCATTAAAAAATAATTAGGGAAGTATGGTGGAGGTTATAAATCATACCCCAATTTTTTTAATTGAAAAGAAAAGGTCATATCAACATAAAAAAGTTTGATAAAAATGAGAAAGGAGGAAATCCCTTACTTGGAAGTGTGATCCCAAAGGCTTGGGAGGAGCTTGATAGAGGCTTATTGGGGTCTTGGGGCGCTTTTCAAGTATTCTAGAGAGATTAAAGAAGATTTTGATCTAGCTCCAAAGGTTTTGAGTGAAGAGGATGTGGGATCTTGGGTGGGTTTATATAGGAAAAGGGAGGGAATTCTTTATTATTTAGGTTTTGGACACCACACATTAAACTAATCAAAACCAAAAACCATCACATGGTTTTTTCCCATGGTTTTTGAAAAATGGAATTGAAAAAAATTATTTTATATTTCCAATGGCCTAACTTCTTAAAATATTAGTCTTTCTTATGTGGAGGTGAGTTATACTCTCAAGGAAACCGTTTTAAAAAGTTAAAATATTTTATAAGACTTAGAGGGTCCACTAAGGCACCATAAAATTAATCAAAAAAATATAAAATCACATTATTTTAAAGTTAAAACATTTATTGGATAAACAAAATTTTTATAGTATTTTATTACATCGCTATTGGGTCATTATTATGTCATAAAACACATAATATATTTAAACGGTATTTAATTTTTACCCAAAAATTCAACTGTCTTAGAAAATTATGAAAAATTCACCATTATATAATTTTGACATATTGAATGCAAAAATAATATTCTTTTTATCTAAATAATTTTCTAAATATTTGAATTTTTTATTTTTAAATAAAAAACGACATTTGTTGAAAAATCATGGGTTTTGACAAAAACGGATTTCAAACCTTAATAAAAATTATAATTTTTTCATAAAATTTATAAAATAATTTATATTTAATAAAAAGTAATTTAGTAATAATATTTTACTAAAATATTATTTAATTCAAAATTCCATTAATTTATCAAAATAGATTTATTAATTTAATATTAACTAAAAAACTATTTGTGCTTTAAAAACTATTTATAAAGTAACAATAAAACAATGAATGTACATTCTTTATTCTATAAAAAATGAACATAATAATAGTGATAGATTATTCTTACATAACCCTATATAACACCCACATAATACCAAAGGGTAAGGTGTGTGATGGTGAAAGACTCTTGGAGAGGCTCAGATAACATCACTCAGGTGGTAATCTCTATTGACTTCCACTTCTCTCGTAGGCAGTTCCACTCAAGATTAATATGTTGAAGCTCAGTTTGGGCTTGGTCAAGAGTAAAGCCTAGTGAATATAACTCCTTTCTGAGCTCTGAAAAATGGTATTCATATGGATAAATTCTACTAAATGATTCCATCACTTCCTTTGTCTGAGTAAATTGGATTTTTTAAAGTCCTATATTTATACTAATCATGTTATCACTGTTCAATGGAGATATTAGCAATGGTAACAATTCTTAATGGTATTTTTAAATCCAAAAACATAAAAACAAGGAAGCTTATATGTTTTATATAACCATTATACATAATAATACATTTAATTAGATTATAAGTAACTTCCATTAATAAAATTTTGGGTCGTTACAATCTTCCCCTCTTAATAGATTTTGCCCTAAAATTTTCCTTTTCCCACACTAAAAAGATGAGGGTAACTCTGCTTCATCACTTCCTCTGATTTTCACGTTGCTTCTACAAACTTGTGGTTACACCAAAACACCTTGAAAAGGGGCATTGTCTTGTTTCTTAGAAATTTTTCTCTACGATCTAAGATCTTCACTGACTTCTCTTCATAAGAGAGGTCATTCTAAAATAGTACCACCTATGGATTGAGTACATGAGATGGGTCTGGTATTTACTTCCTCAAGAGTGATACATGGAATACATCATGTACTTGAGATAGGTTTGGTGGGAGTGCTAGTTGATAAGTCACTGCTCCAATGCGATCAAGGATCTCAAAGGGGCCGATGTACCATGGACTAAGCTTTCCCTTCTTCCCAAATCTCATAACACTCTTCCACAGAAATATGTGGAGGAATACCATGTCTCCAACATCAAACTCTAGTTCTCGCCGATGATTATCAGCATAGATATTTTTTCGACTTTGAGCATCTTTAATGTGTTATTGTATGGTCTTAACCTTCTCCACCATTTCTTCAACCATTTTTGGATCTAGGAGTTTTCTCTCCCCAACATCATCCCAACATGCCAGTGTTCTACACCTCTTCCCATAAGGGGCTTCATAGGGAACCATTTGGATGCTTGATTGGAAACTGTTATTGTAAAATAACTCAACCAGAGGAAGATTTTGATCCCATCCTCCTTTGAATTCCATTGAGCATGCTCTCAACATGTCCTCAAGTGTTTTGATATTACACTTAGATTATCCATCATTTTGAGGATGATAAGTCGTACTGAAGTTCAGATCAGTATTTAGATCATGTTGAAGACTCTTCCAGAACTAAGAGGTGAATCTTAGATCTCAATCGGATACAATATATAGTGGTACTCCATGCAGCCTTACCACTTCTCAGATATATATCCATGCCAGTTAATCCAACGAGAAATCCTCTCAAATTGTAATGAAGTCTACAGTATTTGTTAGACGATCCACAATAACCCAGATAGCATTATTTCCTTTGGATGTCTTCAGATGTCCGGTGACAATTTCCATGGTGATGTTCTCCCATTTTCATGATGGTATGGGTAATGGTTGCATCATCCCATTAGAATTTTTCCTCTCAGCCTCAACTTGCTGATATACCAGGAACTTTGATGTATATTCAATGATCTCCTTCTTCGTGTTATCCCACTAATAATTATCTCAGAGATATCGATACATCTTTCTATTTCCTAGGTGAATGGATAAATTTGAACTATGTGAATCACCCAAAATTTCTTTATTTAACTCCAGATTTTATGTAACACATATTCTTGACACAAATCTCACAATTCCTTCTTCATTAGCATTGAACTCCGAGGATTTCCCCTTTTTAATAGTTTCCACTTTCTTCTAAATTCCCACATCATTCTTTTAAGCATCCTTTAACCTTTCCAAAAGAGATGACTGAGCAATAATTAGTGAAAGGATTGATGATGTTCCCTTCTTTATGATTCCCATTTCCATATTCATCAAATTTAAGAATATTGGATCCTTTTCAATTATCATTAATGATAGAATCATTGGGTCCTTTCTACTTAGTGCATCTTCCAACTTGTTCATTTTCCCATGGTGGTAATGGATTGAGCATTCATAGTCTTTGATCAGCTCTAACCATATTCATTGGTGTATATTAAACTCTTTCTATGTGAATATATACTTGAGGATTTTTTGATCCATATATATTTCACACTTCTCCTCAAAGAGGTAATGCTACCAAAATTTCAAAGAGAAAATTACTACATCCAACTCCAGATCTTATGTGGGATATTTTTTCTCATGAACATTCAATTTTCTTGAAGCATAGGCAATGACTTTTTCATTTTTCATCAACAAACAGCCCAAAACCTTCTTTAAATCATCACTAAATACCATAAAAATTTCTCCACTTATGGGTAGTGTGAGCACGGGCGCATTGATAAGTCTCCTTTTCAACTCCTTGAATATCTCTTCACATTCATCACTCTAAGAAAACTTGACTCCCTTCTGAGTTATATTGGTAAGAGGGTTTGAAAATCATGAGAAATTTCTCACAAATCGACAATAATATCTAGCTAACCCCAAGAAGCTACGGATATCCGTCACCGATATTGGCCTTGGCCATCCCTCAATTACAGTTGTCTTGGAGGGATCCACAAATATTCCATTTCTTGAGATGATGTGACACAAGAATGAGACTTCCTTCAACCAGAAATCACACTTGTTGTACTTTTTATAGATATTATCCTTTTTCAAGGTATCTAGTACAGTTATTAGATGATCCTCATACTCCTCCTTGGTTTTGGATTATATTATAATATTGTCTATAAATACTACCACAAATTTTTCAAGGTAATATCTAAAGACTCTATTAATCATGCCCATGAAGATTTCTGTAGCATTAGTGAGCCTGAAAGGAATGTTATGAATTCATAGTTCCCATATATTCTACAGAAAGCAGTCTTGGGGATATCCTCCTTCTTCACCCTTACTTGGTAATATCCCGACTGTAGATCAACCTTGGAGAATTATTGTGCTCCACGTAGCTGATTAAACAGGTCATCAATTCAGGGCATAGGATATTTTTTCTTTATCGTGATTTTTTTGAGCTCACGATAATCAACTCAAAGTCTCATTGACCCATTCTTCTTCTTGACTAATAGTAATAGTGCACCCCATGGTGAATCACTTGGGTGTACAAACACTTTATCTAGATTCTCCTGTAGTTGTTTCTTCAGCTCCTCAAGCTTCATAGTAGCCATTATATATGGAGTCTTGGATATTATAAATGCCACAGGTATAAGATAAATTGAGAATTCAACATATCTTGTAGGAGGAAGACCAGGAAATTCCTTAGGAAACACTTCAACGAATTCCTTCACAATAGGCATGTCTTTAAGGATGGTGGCATCCTTAGACTCAATCATCTAATCAAGATATGCATGATCATTGGGAAGTAATATACCTCCAAATTAAATTTTTTATTATGCCATTTTAAGGAAAATGGAAAAACTAGAGTACCCAACCAGATTACCACTACGTGGTAAAAGATATTACAAAATGGTTAAACACAAGGCTAATATTACTTGACTCAGCTACTCTATAGAGCTCCCAGTGCATCATACCAACCTAGATGTTAGGATCCTCTTTGATAAGCTCTTCAAGGTGGGTAATCATCCTTTCAATTGTCTGAATAAATTCCTCTGAGTTGATTTTATCCGGATTGAACCCTCGGGCCAGAATTCTATCTTGTTTATCTAACCACACTTCTTGCTCCTCTATGGCATCAACTTGCAGACTTCGTTCATAAATTCTTTTGAGCTCATCTTCTGAAACATTGGGGTGTATGGCTTGCTCAATCATTTCTTCCTTGGAGTGCAAGATAAGTTTCAAGCACTCTCCATTCTCTTCTTCTTTGCCACTTATAATCCTATTTGGTTCTTCTCTTTCCCCATCCTGAAGGAATGTGTTTACTTTTTTCCTTTCCTTCTTGGCCAACCTAGTCACCGTTGGTTTTCGTAGGTGAGAATAATCCTTGCATCCCTTAGTCTTTTTCCCCTGGACCACAATACATTTCCCTGAATCTCTAGTGACTTTTTTCCCCCTTTTCCACTGAGGGTTGTGAGGTACTTTTCCTTTACATCGGTATATGCTATTCATTAAAGGGATATTATAGCTTTCATCCCCTAAGGAATCATCCTCCTAAGAAAATAGAGGTTCATGAACTTCCAATCCATCAAAGCTATTCCCCATCTTTAACTGTGTGCCTTCATTGTGGGGCTTCGTCTTACAATGTGTTTGCTCTTGATCTGCCTTCTTCTTCATGTCATTTTCCTTCCCCCAAGACCCATCCTTCAGATGAGTATCCCCAAGGGTGTTAGGATCTAAGGGCCTCAAGATATTCACATCGTACAATTTCTCTATTGAGATTATGGTTCTAAAGAAGATTAATCCTCTTCCTTGCACTTATACAGAATCGGGGGTCGATTCACCATATAGAGAGTGATTTCCCTCTCATAGAAATTTATGTTGGCTCTATATTGTAAAATCCAATCCATTCCAAGAATTGAATCAAATTCCACCAAAGGAAGTATGGAAAGGTTCTCTAGGAAGTTCAATCCACAAATTACGATAGGGGAGGAGTTATATTCATGAGTTGAAATGATTTCCCCATTTTCCGTTCTCACTGACATATTTACTTTCATGATTTGTGTTGGTGTTGGGATTGTTCTAAAAAATATTCAGGATATAAAAGAATGTGTAGAACCAGAATCAAAAGGTACGTTCTTTATCATTTAATGAATAACTAGCGTACCTATCAACACTTTGTTGTCAGGGTTCACTTTGGTGGTAGTGATGGAAAAAGATCACCCTTGTTTCCTTGGAGGTTGTTTGTTGCCTCCAAAAACCCTTGTTTTAGGGAATTGGTTTGCAAAGTACCTTGGTTATTCGAAGTTGAAGCAATGAAAAATGAATTGAGGTCCAAACAGAGCATTCTTATACTCTGTCATAGCTTTAGGTTTTTCTTGTCTCTAGTTAATGGCTAGGATTCCTTCTCTTCCACACCTAAAGCATTTACTCATCCCCTTTAGGAAATTTCTGGGGTTCTTCTTTCCATACCTTTGGCAAGTGGGGTGCTGTATTTTCTTAGCACCATTGGATTTATCCATAGGACCCCATAATTAAAGTCCACCTTATGCTTCATATCCTCATGATACCCCTAAGATTCGATGATCTCCATTTCGAACTTGAGGGAACAATGGAAAATTTCCTCATAGCTCTCGAAGTCATGGATCACTAGGGCTTTCTATAGGATAGGTTTTAGACAACCAAAGAAGCAGTCAACCTTTCATTTAGGAGTAATGACAAAGCCAGAGGCGTATCATGTAAGCCCTATGAATTTTTTCTCATATGATCTGATGGATTTATTGTATTTTTTCATGAGGGAAAGGAATACCCTTTCCATCTTATGGTAGAGGGTGTGAGGAAAATATTTGTTGAAAAAAAATTTCTGAAAATAATTCCATTCCAACACCTCGGTCTCTTCCTCAGGCTTTTTATTTTTGATCATTTTCTTCCATTGATCAAATTCATCCTCCATACGATAAGAAGATAAAATAACCTTCTCTTTTTTGGAACATTTAAGGATGGAGAAGATCTTTTCAATGGAGTTGATCCATTGTTCGGCAATTAAGGGATCGGATGATCCATTAAAATTTAGAGGCCTTTGTCTCATGAATCTCTTGATTGAGACTTGTTCTTTATTATGGGGGGTTGAACGTTCCTCTTGACCCAGGTTTCTATTAAAAACTTGAGTTAACTAAGAGAGTATCATTAAAAATTTTGCGATTCTCCCTCCCATTGGATTGGGAATCTCATTAGAACAGTCATCACATTGATCTTGACATCAGTTTTTAGCCCGAGTCCTCTTATTACCATCCATTGGCTAGAATAAAAGGAATGTTAGGGGTAACACATAAAGGGAAATCCAATGAAAAAAAGGCATAACTTAAAATTTTCATTTATTTCCTTAACTTATGAATTTATAGGCTTCAATCTATGTTATCCATGATCTACTTCCCAACATATATTCTTATGGGGAATTTTTTTCCCTTAATAATAGTTCATATTAAGCTCATAAATTTACCAAATCATATCCCCTAGGAGTTTAATAACCAATAGTGCAGCAAGGCCCGTTGTAGTGCACCAGTTCCCATTTGAGTCTAGCTCAAAGAGGTGTTTTCAGGTTTTACCCCTAGATACATCTATGCCAGATCTGCCTCTAACTACTCATATCTAGACAGAGATGTATTTTCTTGATAAAAAACTTACTCAATACTCACCAAAATTTGGGGATGTTTTTATTATACTTATTCTTATCCCTAAGTCTTTCACTTGGGTTTTCTAAACCTAATCCCAAAAATAACTAAACATGTCATCTTATACCAACTATAACATCCCTGCTCTATATTTCACACTTAAACATAATTCATCTCATAAAATATTCATTTTATACAATATAGAAGATTGATATGTCTAGTGTATTTGGTAATTAGGAACCTTTCATAACAACTTAAAACATGAAATAAATATCTTTATTGAAAACTTCTTTTACAAGACCACACACATTCCTTCGTACATGGAATTTCATGAGATAACTTGAGGACATGCATTAGAAAAGGGTGATCTATAAAGACCAGTAAGGGAGTAAACAAGGAAAAACTAAATTCTAGGAAATAGGCATATCAAATGAGAATAAGAGAAACATGAATATAAAGGCATGATATAGCATGATTATCATAACATGGAAATGTGGAAACAACATTTAACATGATATTAGAATGAGCCAAGGATCATTGAACATGGAGTATGAGTAAAGCCTAATTTCACTTGAATTATAATGAGTAAACCCTTATTGAACTTGACGTATTATGATACTAATCTTTACCCAATGCATTGGAGCGCTATCAGGGTGCACCCTTCTTAATCATTTCATGTCATGCATAAGTGTGCCACATGGATCATACAACATGGAATCATTAAACATCATAATTTATCCCAAGATAAATGAATGTGGCATAAATACATGAAACTATATAATCAATAAGTAAATGTGTGTAAATGTGAATACCCTTGATAGGTAAATGGTCATTCTATTCAGTACACAATGACTTTGGATTGGAAAATCATGATACAATTTCAGCAGCATAACGGCGTGACATAAGAATTCATAAAAATGGGTTATGAGATAAAAAGGGGTATCTCATCATATTTACATGAAATTGACAGTAAGGGGATCATATAGATACATGTACCAACATAAGTAATTGAATTTATATTCATAAGATAAAATAATTGTTTGAATGAAAATGAGAAGAGAGAAATGACTTACGGAATTTTGTCATGGTAAAGGGTGTGAATGGGAGGAATTAATGATATAAAAAGAGGTATCCCATAATTAAAACATAAGGATGGAAGTATGGGGGAGGTTAAAAATAATCCTCCAAAATTTTTAATTGAAAATAAAAGGGCATAACAATATATTGAAATTTGGACAAAAATGAGAAAGGAATAAATCTCTTACTCGGAAGTGTGAACCCAAAGGCTTGAGAGGGGATTGAGAGAAGCTTATTTGAGGCTTGGGGAACCTTGGGAGTATTATAGAGAGATTATAGATTAGTTTTGTCAAGATCCAAAGGTTTTTAGTGAAGATATTGTGGGATCTTGGGTGGGTTTATATAAGAAAAGGGAAGGAATTCTTTATTATTTAGGTTTTGGAAACCACACATTAAACTATTCAAAACCACAAACCATCAAATGTTTTTTGAAAAAGGGGAGTGGAAAACATTATTTTATAATTCCAATGTCATAACTTCTTAAAATATTAGGATTGATTATGTAGAGGTGAGTCACACTCTCAAGGAAATCATTTTATAAAGTTAAAATGTTTTATGGGTCCTAGAGAGTCCACTAAAGCACCATAAAATTAATCAAACAAATCTAAAATCACATTATTTTAATGTTAAAACATATATTAGTAGAAAATAATTTTTATAGTATTTTATTACATCACTATTGGTTCATTATGATGTCATAAAACACATTATATATTTAAACGGTATTTAATTTTTACCCAAAAATTTGACTGTCTCAGAAAATCATGAAAAATTCACCGTTAGATAATTTTGATGTACTGAATCAAAAAATAATATTAATTTTATCTAAATAATTTTCTAAATATGTGAAGTTTTACTTTTAAAATAAAAATTTACATTTATCGAAAATTCATGGGTTTCAGAAAAATGGATTTCAAACCTTAATAAAAATTATTATTGTATTTATAACAATTATACGATCATTTGTATTTAATAAAAATTAATTTAGTAATAATATTTTATTAAAATATTATTTGATTCAAAAACCCATTAATTCATCAAAATATATTTCTTAATTGAATATTAACTAAAAAACTATTTGTGCTTTAAAAACTATTTACAAAGTAACAATGATAAAATGAATGTATATTATTTATTCTATAAAAAAATAATTCACATAATAATAGTGCTAGGTTTTTGTTATATAACCCCTCATAACACTCAGATAATACTGAAGGGTAAGGTGTGTGATGGTGAAATACTCTTGGGGAGGCACAGATAACATTTCTCGGGTGGTAATCTCTATTAACTTCCACTTCTCCTGTAGGTGGTTCCGCTCAAGCTTTATGTGTTGAAGCTAAGCTTGGGATTGGTCAAGAGATATTCCTAGTGACACTAACTTCTTTCCAACCTCTGACAAATGAGCTTCGTATGGATCAATTCTATTGGATGAGGTCATCGCTTCCTTTTTCTGAGTAAATTGGATTTGTTAAAGCCCTATATTTATACTAATCATTTGATCACTATTCAACGGATATATTAGAAATGGTGACAATTCTTAAAAGTATTTTGAAATCCAAAAACATAAAATCAAGGAAGTGCATATGTTTTATATTCCCATTTTACATAATAAGACATTTAATTAGATCAAGAGTAATTTTCATTAATAAAAGTTTGGGTTATTACAACTATATCATCTAACTTATAAGTATAAATAAAAGGAAACATTCCCCATTGATGTTGTGGGTTCACTCCCCATTTCTCATTATCTCATTTGATATGCAAGTACCAAATTTAATTTTATGAATTTTTTTAAAGAGTTGTATTCCTAATAAATAACCCATTAAATTTTTTTAAAATCATAAAAATTTATTTCTTTGGTGAAAATAAAATTATGAACATATTATTTAAAAAATATAATTTAAAAAAATAATTATGGGAAATCCATTTTCTATAAGAATAACATAAATTTAATGGAATTATAAATAAATTATTTTTTAATTAAAATTAATTTTTCTCATGTAATTACAATAATAATTTTAGATTATGTACATATATTTTGTCATGTATCATATTCATGGTTATATAAAAAAAATTGATAATATTTCATTAACACTCATAAAACCCTTGTTTTATCTTTTAATGAAACTATAAATAATAACAGTCTTTTTGAAGAATAATTTTACAAAAAAATTATTTTAGAAAAAATTATAAATTTTAAACAAGGTATCCATTGCTTAGAATTTAAAAATAGAATATTTAATATATATACTTTTGAAAATAAAATAATCCCTTAACACAAAAACAAATTCAACAGCCTACTTCTAGATTCTTAGAATCACATCTTTATTTGCCGAAACATTGATGATAACTATTTTTCTCCTTCATTCATTTTCCATTTTCTCTAATTCATCATCTTTATCTCTCTTTCTCTTATTCTCCCTCACTATATTGATTCTATATGGGTATTTTATAGTGACTTATGAATGGTGAATATATATTTTTATATAGTAATATTGTACTATTTAATATATATATATATATATATTAATAGAAGAAACCAGATTGGTTTTTTTAATTATGTATATTATTTTATACATAGAGTTATGACATGTTAGAAATCATGACATGAGATTTTTATATCTATATATATATGAATAAGTTGGGTTTTCAAATTATTCTATGTCTACAATGATTTCAAATATTGATATATAATTAGCTAAATCATTATCTTCATAATAAAAAATATATTTTTAGAAATGTCAAAAGAAAATGAAATTTTCATGCTTGTGTAACATTATATCTATTCATATAATATGAAATTAAATAGAAATAGGTAAGTGAAATAAAATATCACATATACATATAGTAAAAGACAACAAGAAATATTTGAACTTATCTTGTTTTAATTTTATTTTACACAATGTTTCTTAATGATGATTTGATTGAATTAAGATATAGTAGAAGAAATTTTTGACAAAGAATACATAGATCATTTCATTTTAAACAAGCAATAAAAATAAAAATCCAAAACGATGGTGAACTAGGAATTAATAAGATATGTATATACATTGAACAAACCACATAAAAAAGGATGACTAGGGGAAAGTAGATGATGATTGAAGTAGAAAATTTCGAGAAAAAGAAGGACACAACATTGATAATTATTAAACTATACTTAAAATATGACCATCTTGAATATTTTGACATCAAATACTATTAAATTGTGATTACCGTAGGAGGAGGATGAACATGAATAGGTAACCTACACTCGATTTACCCCTTTCTTGTTCAACTCTCCTGTAGTAAAACGATATGTACTGTTAGTTGATCCATTATTGAAACTCTTTAGTAGTATATCTTGCATCGATCCCATATTTTTCCAAACATAATATATGCTCCATCCTCATCCATGGTCAAAATGATCTCGATGCTCAAATCTCATCATGAACCCTTTTTTTTGGTTCTCCATCCAATTGTCTCCCTCTTATCTCATAGTTTTATTTTCTTTTTTATGTTAATATTTTTTTAAATAATACTCATATTATAATAATAAGTATATTTATGTATTGTAAATATATTAAAATTAATAATATAAAATAAAAAAATTAATTTATTAATATTATAATTTTTTATAATTTTTTTATATATTTTCTGTACTCATATTGGATAATATATATATTTATTTATTTATTTATATTTATATATGTTAATTTATTCTCTAATTTAAGTAGAATATATATTACCTTTTAATAAAATAGTTTATAAAAATTCATAATTATTTTTCTTTTTTGTACATATTAATTTAACTTTTCAAGTAAAATTTTATATAAATTACCATAAAATATTTTATTCAAACCATTATTTTTTACAAAAATAACCAATTAAAAATTCATATAATCTATATTATTTTCCATAAAATATTACCACATTTATAAAATAATGTTTTTTTATGGTTTTGAATATTAATTTTAAATCAATTTTTATTTTTAGAAAATAATAATTCATTTTTAAATAACATATGATTTGAAAAAATTAATTTTTAATAAAATTATTAAAAGTAACCTCTATTAATAAAATATGAAATATGTTTTTATCTTTTTTAAGCTATTAATATATACATATATATTAAAAAATTATTTATTTCCATTTATATTTCTCATTAAGGTGTTAATATTGTAATATTAAAAAATATTATTATTTATAAGTTTTCTATATAATTTTAAATATTTAATCATGTATTATAATAATGAATTATTTTTATTTATTTAAATTATAAACCAAAAAAATTAATAATAACTTATTAATATTTAAAATTTTCTAAGATTTTATATTCTCTCCCCCTTAATTTAATTTATCCATCTCAATTTGTCTATCATGCTTATGAAAATTATGAATTACCATCATAATAATTATTAAAAAATATATTGGTTGGAATTATATATTCTTAAGGTTAGTTAATTGTATTCATGTTCAAAATAAAAAAAAATTCTCTTCCATTTTTTTCTTAAATGAAAATGCATAATATTCAATGTTTTCTAGATTGTTCCTATGATACCACCTTCACAACCCAAACATGAAATTAAATAATTGATATAAAAAACATGTTATGTATTCTTTTCATTAAAAACTAAATAAAAAATACACAGTAAATTACATAACCAAGGATATTTTCTCATCTAGGTTTTGGAGGATTTGGAAAATACCTTACATAATATCAGAGTTTATAAACTAAAATAAAATAACTATTTGTGTTATCATTCTATAATTCATTAAAATATTTCATCCATGATAGAATTATAAAAATACTTTGCAAAAATATTCTTAAAATCATGGTATGATCATAAAATTTCCCAGAAATGGGTTTTAAAACTAGTGAATAATACTTTCAAATTTCATTGAAAACATTTTAAATGAAATATATATATATATATATATTCTACAAATATTATTCAAGGGTATTTATGAAAAAAAATAAAAAAAAATAAACAATTTTAAAAAACATTTAAAATACTGATCATTTTTTAAAATCCATTTTAAGATGCACTTTGAAAATCAATTTGATTTCACCATAAAAATTCTTTGAAAATAATTTTTTTTATGTATAAAAATGACACTTGGAATATCTTATGTAACCCATGTGGACACTTAGAAATATCCCTCGTATGATAGCTTCCAAATTAAGGTCATGGGATAACTCCCCATTCTATATTATCTCATTTGATATGCAAGAACTAAATTTTATTTTATGCATTTTTTAAGCTCTATATTTTTCATAAATAACTAATTAAAACATTTCAAAATCATACATAAATTATTTCCATAGTTGAAAATAATTTTTTAACATTATTCATGGAAAAACCCCATATTATAAAATAATTAAGATAAATCCATTTTCTAAGATAATTTCTTAAATTTAATGGAATTAAAAATATTTGTTTTCTAAAATTAAAATAAATGTATTCATGATAAGTCAATAATAATTTTATAATATGGCTATATATTTTAACATGTATTAAATTATTGTATATATAGGAATATTTTTCAAATATTTCATAAAATCACTCATAAAAATCCTTGAATTATCTTTTAATGAAAACTAAAATAGTAATAATCCATCTGAATTAAACTTTTTTAAAATAGAATTTAATAAAAAATAATAAATTTGAAAAAAATTATTTTTTTCATAAAATTTTAAAAAAAATATTTATATATATGATTTTGGAAATAAATTTCTCCCTTACCTAAAATATGAATTAATAAACATACTTCTATATGCTTGGAATCACTTATGTATTTGCAGAAATGATGAATATATTAGTTTTATTCTTATATGATTCTCCATTTTCTATAATTATCTACCTATCTATCTCTCTCTTATTATCCACCACACTGTGGTTTCTAAATTGGTATTTTATAGTGACATTCAAAGGTTGTATTCATGTATTTATATATTTATATTTGACTATTTTAGATATATATAAAATTAATAGATGATTCTAGATCATTTTTTAAAGCCTATATATCATTTAATACATCGAGTAATGATATGTTGAAAATCATGGCTTGAGATTCATATATTTATCTATATATGAATAATTCATGGTTATAAAACTATTGTATACATATTATGAAGTCATATATACATATATAATTATTTTAATTATTATCTGCAGAACAATGCAGATTTGCAGAAGTCTCAAACAAATGACATTTTTATGCTTCTGAAATAAGCTTGTTATTCCGATGATTGGAAATTTAATACTACAATATAAATTAAATGAAATAATATATATGTGTGTGTGTGTATATTCAAATAAAATTGTATAGGTATGATCGTATGTTGTATGGATACAATTTTACTCAATGGTACATCATGAAGTTTCAATGAAGTGATTCAATGCCACATAAATCATTGACAAAGGATACAAAAATAATTTTCATTTCTAAAAAGGATTAACATTACCACTATGTCAAAAAGATATTTTGTGAGAAAACAAAATCTTGAACAATAATGAATAGAGAAATAATAAATAATTTATATATATTGAATGAACCATATAAAACAAATGACCAAAGGAAAACTGATTATGATTATGGTAGAAAAATTGAAAAAATAGACTAGCATAACTCTATTAAGTCATAATAGATCCATGAAATAATATCTTAATGAATATTTTGGCATCACATACCTATAAATTTTGATTACATGGGTGGGATGATAATAAAAAAAATAGACCACACTCGATTTCACCCTTCTTTGTTTGACTCTCATATAGAAAAATGTTTTATTTTGGTAGATAATCCATAGTTTAAACTCTTAATTTTTTGGTTTTGATTCAATCATATATTTTTTCACACTTGATTTATTTGTTATCCCCCTTTCATTTTCAAAACAATCTCAGTGATCGAATCTCATCTCGAACCCCTTTTCTTTTTTTGGTTATGAACCCCATCTTCTAACTCCAATCTAGTAGTTTCATTTTTATTTTATTTCATAATTTATTTAATAATACTAATATAATAAAAATTATTAGATTTATATATTTTATATATATTAAATTTAATATTCTAATATATGAATATTAATTATTTTTAAAAAAAATATGATTTTTTATTTTACATATTTCTTACATTAAAATCAGATATATAAATATATATATATATATATATATATTATTTTCCCCTAATTTAAGAAATATATATACATATATATACTTTTTCAAAAATTATTATATACTCATTCATATTTATATTTTATTTATTTTTAATTATTTTACTTTTCAAATATCCTTTGATATAAATTACCATAAATTTTGTCATTTAAATATTCATTTTTGAAAAAAATAACCAATTAAAAATAAATATTTTAATATTATTTTCAACAAACTTGTACCTTAATTATTAAAAAATAGTTTTTTATAGTTTTGAATATTAATTTAAAATCAATTATTATTTAATGAGAATAATTAATCATTTAAAAATAATATAATGTTTGAAACTATAATTTTTTCATAAAATAATTAATAATCACATGTATTAATACTCGATGAAGTATGTTTATATATGTTTTTCAAAATATGAATTTATTCATATATATTAAAAATTTGATATATTATCATTTGAATTCGTCAGTAAGGTATTATTCTTTAAATAATACAATATTATATTATTATTTTTATGTATTATTATATAAATTTTAAATATTTAATCATAATTTAGTTTCAAAACTTATTTTGATTTATTTAAATTATAAAAGAAATAATAAAATAAACACTTGTCAATATATTAAATTTTTTGGGATATTACAAATAAGGATGGTATTAGAAGAGATACTTGAATAAGGAAAAGATTTTCTATTCTTATTTATATACCAAAACACTGTGTCTTGAAATTATGATATGTTTTCATAGATCATGATCGAATATTTATGATTATATACTCTATTGAATCTACTTTTTATTATGGAAAATCATTATTCCATGTCTCGGGATTTATGGCCTATGAGTTTTTGGGTAAATTTTTATAAGTGGTTATCATGCTCTCATACCCAAATTATTATATTATGATCACTTTTGATATTTTATTAATAGTAATCATGATTAATCTTACTATGAATATAAGAATAAAATTTCTTATATTTACCAATCCATATGTTACAATGAGTGGTTTTAAGAATGATATGTTTATGAAGGGTATTATGTGAGAAATAAATTTTGTGAAATGATGAATTTCATTGATGAAATATGTTAAATATGTATCATTACTCCAAATACACTAAATCTTTATGGTTCTCAATAAAGTTTTATTATTATATGTATTGAATATTTAGAATAAATTATGTCATATTTACTATAAGTGATTCTCAAGTTTCATAAGCTTGTATCGAATATGTGATTAGATATTTTTTGATATATGGATTCATAAACCATATTTAGAACACTTTGGATAATTCAAAATGTATGAAATGTTATAAATGTATTGAAATTTAAAAATTTTATGGATTCATAGGACTTAATTATCTATTTTTCCACAAATAAATGGATTCATACACATGATTAGATGCACCATGGGGAAATAAACATGAAAACATTGGTTTAGAATTGTCTTAATTATCACCTTGTGAATGAGAAAAGTGGTTTAACTAAAAAAACTGAATGAAATTTGTAAAGGATATTATTTTTTAATTCATATTTATTTTTGAACCATTTTAAAGGATTTGAATATTTTTTTTTTAGAAATTTTTAAATGGAGTTTCTATGGAAACCATTGATTGAAACCAGGAATTTTATGGGTTGATTAAAAGGATTAATTAATTAGGATATCTCAAGAATCATTTCAAAAAAATATGATTTATCATTATAATTGATAATAATAGAAAATAATATTATGCAATGTATGCTTATTTTACCTTCAGTAACATAAAATTTCTTTTATATAGTTCTACCCACTATTTTAAATATGAATTATATACTATGGTTATCACACTCCTCCCCCAAATGATAGATATTTATTTATTTTTTATAAATATAAATGTGATTATTATTGAATATCAAGTAAATATATCTACTCAAATAAAATATTATAGGATTGTGCTTTGATAAAATGTTATTATTCTTCCTCTAGCTGAATTTTATTTGATTTTGATCATGGATTATCTCCCTCTATGTAGATCCCAAATCAATTGATGATAAAGAAAAGTCACATTTGTTATTTTGAATCAATTTATCCTCATTTATTAATATATTGATGAACATGAATTTATAATCAAAGTTAATTTCGTTATATGTGTCATAAAAACTATTTATGTGGTTTATTTACCTCAAATAATTTTCTAAAATATCAAAATTGATGATATACCTATTTTTTGTGATCGTGTTGATGTATTTCCTATAAAGTTTCTTATTATTATCCCTTATCATGAAGATGATTTTTCTATAAAACAGAAACCAATAGATACACCTATTTCAATGAATCCATATATAATAGGAAAATTTGAGTTATAAGAATGGAAGAATGAACAATAATTAAATATATATAATGAAATGATGCTCCTTATTTCATTACCATGGAGTGGTAATATTTTTTTTATTAATTATAAAGATGGTTTAATTCATATTTTCACAGATTACTAAGTTCGTAAAAAGCTAAATATCAAGAAAAATTACATATCAACCCATATGGGTGACTTGTATAATCTATAATATGGATCTCAATACATTTACAGTTTGGATCCTTTATCGATATATTGTTATTTAAGGGTCAAAATGAGGATATACCTAAGATGGTTACTTTCCATTAGGTCTAGGAATTTATATTGTTATGAATACATTAATACACTACCATTATTCAATATCAACTCATAATGCTTCATCATTCTCTCAAAAAGGAAATCATAATCTCTCTAAGTAATAAAAATAGAATCTCTAATCCCTAAAATCATAGCTTGATCTATTTCAACTATCAAGTTTCAAACCACCACATCTGTATCAATGGGGAGAATTATAAGAATGAATTAAGATTTAATGTTAGGTGGAAGGACCATTTCATTCCACTGAGCATTCAATATATCATTTGAAACCCTCTCATTATAAAAATCAATTTTATTGTAAAAATAGTCTTCATACATCATGGATATCTAGTTTCATTTTTTAGTTCATACAAGATTTCAAGAATTCATAAATTTCAAAGTGTTTGGATATAATTCATGAGTGAATATAACTCTAATAACATCCCACTGTCTATTATCATTCTTAATGGATTAAAAAAGTCCCACCAATTCCATATGAATCCTTCAACCATAAAGACAATAATATTTAATATTATGGATTCTAGATTCATGAAGAACTCAAAAATTTGTTCATACAATTACAGCCACTTATTTACCTTTTGATGATTTTCTATTAGTTTATGGAATAGATGATTTTGGTGAAGTAATCCATGGGCCAAATGAATATATTGAATAAAACTATATCATACATCAATAGCCTAAGCTAGGTAAAGGCCCACCATTTTTTTCATATCTTGAATAGTTTATATCATTATGTTTATTAACATCTAATCCACTAGAGGATGAACCCATGAATAATTATACAAAAATCCATCCAAAATATTTGTAGGGTGTATTAAATTTGGAATTATACTATACTATATTGGATAGAAGATAAGAAAAATAAATGTAAAAAATTTATAATACATTAATTTTTACCATAAGAATTTGGAAAAAAAATATCTATACTGATCATGAAATTAAATCTAACATGGGAACCCCATAAATTCAAAAAAAACAATCAAATTAGGATAAAATGAATATATATTTTTCTCAATAACAAAAGAGACATAATTATCATTTTATTGACTATTGTTTAGAAAATAACTCAAAACCTACCCCTCAAATATGGATTTCCATATATCTTTTCAATATTTTATTTTATAAATAAAATTTATAAAATAATGGATCTAATGAAATTTTATCATGAACCATCCTAGGAAAATATAACTCAATACAAAATTCATCCCACATTATGGTCATGGGGGTGTTTTTAATCCCAATTTAGAGGAAAATAGTTCCTATGAATTATGGTTATAATGTGGAAATATATTAAATAAATAAATATAACTATCATAAAAATGTCTGAACAGAGAAAATGGCATGAACTAATAATGTATTAGTAATTCATGCACCCAAATATGTGAAACTGTAACAATTGAATACACACAATTTGTAACATTAATAAAATATTAAATAAACAATTACAATAAATTAAACATGAATATTATCCATAATATAAAAATGATGTTAAACATATATATACAAAGGGGATAGAACTATATTAATTAGAGGAAACAAGATGGGAATCTATTTAGGAAATATAATGGAAGAGTCTAGAATAAAAAAAATATATCCAAAATAACCTAAAAATTTTCTCTTCCTAATTATGTGTGACATTAGGGATCACTCCCACAATGTCATATCTTTCAATCGTGAACACAACTATCATTGGTATACATTGCTTCCATTCATTTCTTTTCCATAAAAAATATTAGTCAAAATATACTATACATAAACCCAATTAGTGTACATAGGGTGTAAAAATAATAATCATAGTAAGATTCCACCATCTATTTCATGAGTAACCATTGTTAGAAAATCTAGTCATGGTAGTATAACAATATTTATATAAATATTTGTTTTATATTTTGAAAGAAAAATTGTAATATTTAACACATTAAAGATAGAATTTAATTTTCTATCATTACATATAACTATGTGTATGATTCATGGGATATAACATCGGGTAAATATGGTGGTGGAAATCTAGGATCCCCATATTAATGTATCATCAAAAACACTATTATCCCAAGTCTAGTGGTTTCTTTTATCAATTGAATAGATACAAGGAGGAATACCTTGAATTTTCGATCAATTTAGTATTATTGGAGAGAAAATTACATACATGATACCCATTTTACATTAGGGATAAAATTTCAAACATAGTAGTGGAA
Source organism: Viscum album (assembly GCA_963277665.1). Taxonomy (NCBI): domain Eukaryota; kingdom Viridiplantae; phylum Streptophyta; class Magnoliopsida; order Santalales; family Viscaceae; genus Viscum; species Viscum album. The sequence goes on from OY728141.1 coordinate 1,554,550,154, forward strand.
AACATTCAGTATCCTTGAACTCATTCAAATAAATCTTCTTTATATCTAGGATAATGTAAGGAAAATATGGGTGAGATAAAATTTCTAGTAAGGGTAATGTATAATCTAAGCTATAATGAATCAATATTTCATAATCAATATGGAAAGGTAAATAACTAGACACACATTCCACTTGATCAATAACATGACTATGAAGAATAGATAAGGAATAATCAATATGGGAATAAAACAATGGAACACACATACCAATTTTTCATTATCTTGAGAATAAAATGAAAATATAGATAATATCAACTCAATAATATCATGGATAATTATAAATGAATTATAAATGAATTAAAATTATTAATTTTTTAATTTAACATCTCAATTATCATGATATTTATAGTTTCAATACCTTTCATAAGATATTATAAAACTATAGTTAAAAAGACATATTTTGGACAACTGATTATTATGATGTGACCTACTAATGAATCTAAGGAATATATTATTTATTCCCCATCCATAACTTCATGTTTAAGTCATTAATCATATATATACATTATATTTAATTCATGAAAAACATACCTTTTAATAATTTATTCATATAGTGTAAAATATAAAGAATTTTTAATTTTTTAATTTAATAAAATAAAATTCAAAGAAAATTTTATATGTAAATTTTTTTTCAATTTAGAAAATAATATTATCCATCATATAAAAATAATTAAATTTAAGTGAAATAAAAATTTCAATGAAAATATATCATATGAAATTTATTATTTCTAGATACTTTTAAAAATCATAAAATTAATCAACATATAAGAGGTGGCCATTGGTTAGTTATGAATATATGTTTTTCAACAAAATACTATTATTTGGAGGAATAAATGGAATATAAGTGAAATATTAAAATAATAATTCATAAATTATTTTTTAAATACCCATTTGAAATGAGTAGAAGAAGCTACCTTTCATAAAATTGTTATGGTGGCATGGATTTCTATTATCTCTGTATACATTAGAAAACATTCATATTGAATTTTGTTTTGAAAATTAATCTTTTGAAAAAAAATATAGGAATATTCATTTAAAACTCTTTATAAAATTTTAAGATGACATAAAATTTTCTTAATAAAATATTAGATTTAATAAAATCACTTTTGTAATTTTTTCAAAAAATATGTACATAGATGGAAAATAAATATGATTTAGATGAAAATGAAATTATATTTCATTTAATATTTTATTTAATTGATTAAAGTACTAAAGTGAGGAAAAATTTAAAGTAAATATATTAACTCCATAAGTATCTTTTGGATAATAAAATTATTGGATCTAATGAAGTATAAATAAAAAGGTTCCTTAAAAAAGAAATCCAAATATAAAGTGAGACTGTAAATTAATTCTTACCTCATTGGTAATAATCAAATTTTACCCCTTTAAAATATTAAACATTAATTTAATCATTAAACATCATGAAAAAAATATTTATTCTTCTCTAATAAATCAAATTTTAATTTTATTCACTATATTTATGTGAATATTTTCATATTAACAAATATGTCTTAATGGAATAGAAATCATAACAAAATCCATTCCACCACGCTTCCCCTTAGTCTATCATGACTTAACATTATGTATGTTTTTATTAGGATATTAATTAATACCATCACCATTCTCAAATTTATAATATCATATAAATCCACATATATAATTTTACTGCATGTTCATTAACAATCTATAATTATTACTATTTTCATGTGTTAATTACTTTGTTTTCTCATTCTTGTTTTCCATAAAATTTATAGTTAATGTATATAGGATATATATTAATCTTTTAAGGAATTATATTAATGTTAAAAATGAAATATTTAATTAGTTAAGTTGTTTTTAAAAAACTCATGGAATTTGAAAATTGTAAATGAATCACATCACTTCATGGAAACTATGTAACATCCCGGATAAATGAAGAATATGAAATTTTTATATTTATTAATATTTGTGAATTAAATATTAATTTTACTTTAAATGGGTTGCTATGTTTGATAGCGTATCTGATAAGCAACAACGGCTTTCTTTGAAATCTTACGTTGCACACTAATAATATAATATTATTATTTTAAATGGTAGTTAACTCCTAGATATTGTATTGGTAGGAATGAATAAAACTAACTAAAATATGATTATACATGTTTGTTAAATGTATTTACATTTATCCAATAAAATTTAGAGGCTTAAAATGTGAATGAATCTTATTTTAAGCATAATTTACATTAAAAGGTCGATTTACCACCTTTTAATGGCAAACCCTTTTTAAATCTAGTTTTGGTCACTTTAATACATTCTATATGACCAAATAAAATCCTTATTTATAATGGGGACATCAAAATTTACTTTGTGTAAATTTTTTGAAATTTTTCAGATAAAGTTCATTTTTTAATGAATAGTGAAAAATATTGTATTTTAATTCAAAAGTGCCATTTAATCTAATTTATTTATATGGTTAGATTATATTTTTAATTGGTTTTAAATTGAAATTAAAATATATTTTTACCATTTAATCCAATGTTGGTCATTGGAATAAATTTCACTTTGAAATTGGACATAAACAAGTATCAATCTTTTGATAGTTATAGTTTCTTAAAAACACGCTATTTGTTTTGATAACGGGAATTAATTTTAAAATTAATTAATGCCACTTCTATGTTTTGAATTTGTAAAAATAGACATCATTTTTGAATTCAGAATATCAAATATATCTTAGGCTGAATTTTTGGTATTTTTCTGAAAAACTTCAATTTTCAATGAATAGTGAAACCACTTGGTGGTAGTTAAAAAAACTGACTTTTTTATTTAAATGAAATTTTACCACTTCTGTGAATTTAATTTCAAAAATCCTATATACATGGTTGTTATCAAGAAGTAAAATCTGGTTCATTAAGATGAAAATAATTTTTGTTGAATAGTAACTTTTGAATTTTATTTACCACGGTTAAAGGTAAATAGGGTAATTCAATGTAAAAAGAATATAATAATAATTCAAAATTACCTTAACACTTGTAAAAATCTTATTGGTTGAGTCATTAACGACCATGGGCATCTTTGGGTCGATTTTGAGACCCCATTGATCCACTTGGGAGTGAAGATGACAATCTAGATTAATTAATTTAATGTGAAGACAAAATCGACATTAACAAAAATATTTTAGTAATTATTTTTTATATGGTGATATATAAGTCCTATTTTAGACTAAAAATATTATTTGTAAATATAAAAAGATATAATACATCATGGTATTTTTTTATAATATTTATACATCAAATAAATTAAATTATTTATTACACAATAATGATACAGTATTTACCTCATTAATAAATGATTTAAATAAATAAGATTATAATGATTAAATTATTATCCAAAACATGTTCAATTATGATTGGATGATTTTATTTTGAATATGAGTCATCTTATCTTCGACCTTAATAATTTTTGGACTATTAGAAACCGAATATCATTATATTATAAAATAATATTTTCACACTTTCCTAAAGAGCCCCTCCTCTCCCTTATATAAAAAGCCCACTTCTAATCAATTCCTCACACCTCTCAAGCCATTTGGATCGTCCAAAATCTGCCCAATTACACTCCTTACATACCTATCCTCCTCCTATAATCCTTACCTTAGGCATAAGTTACTTCAAGTAGTCATTTGGTTCAAACCAAAGAGAGTTACCCAAATTAAAGGCAACGGTTTCTCTTAAATTGTTTTCTTTTATTTTACTTCTCCAACCCAAAAAAAATTTGTATTTCCTTTATTTTTTAACAAAACCAGTATCCTAAATATACTGGGATGTTTTTATGAGAATTATTCTAACTACACTTACACACAAAACAATCTAATGGATGAAGAACATAATGTTTCTGTGGGTGGAAAACTGACGCCTCACGAAACGATGATTGTTCAATTACATCTTACCGCCTGTCATGGTGGCCATTATGATGGAACTATATATATATATGATATATATTATGTATATTATTTCCTTATGCTTCTGTACTTCCCAATTATATCAAGCCTTTATGGTTTCTATAGTGGGTAAATACGATAATCTCATTTGAGGAAGTGCGGACTGCTGCCCCCTTAAAGTGATGTGACTCGTTAATGCCTTATGTAAGATGTATAAAGGATAGATTTAATGATATTATATATGATTTTATACTGGAATTATAATATACCTATGTATAATTATTTTTTAATTCCATTAAAATAATAAATATAAATGAAAGTAGCGTTCATGCGTACGTACGGCTTACCGTATCCATGAACGGTGCATTTCATTTCTTACCTCCAAATGTTATGTACTATTATAAATACATGTATATACTGAATATATATGATGTATATGATATTTAAATCATTAATATAATTCTGATTATAATGTACTATTGACCACATGGACAACTTGTAAATATAAGGTGTTCATTTTTGACTCAAGTACCAAATATTGACAAAATTAACGTTATTAACTTAAATGATTACATAATGTTTATAACAAGGTAATAAGTTATATAAAAGGAATAATAAACTTGAAAAATGTTCTTAAGCAAGTATAAATTAACTTTAGTTTATTATTCAGGAGATTAAAGAACAATCGAGTTAAGTCAGACGCGAGGTAAGGGATCCGACCTCTCTCTTTCTTTTCAAGTACTCTCTTTTATGTCATTTCTTTTATGCTCCATGTTCTTATGTTGGAGGATGTTCTTTTATATTCACCATACTATAATTTTTATTTTCATATTATTAGAGACCCCCTCTTACTCTCATCAATTAATTTTAATAATTTTTAAGTGGCGTCGTTAGGCTACCGAATTTTTGTAAGGGATTTCATATCTCACTATTAATTCTGTGATATTTCCATTGTTTGCCACTTATTTATTGCATGTGGTATATTATGTACTACCTTTTGATGTATATTATCATTATTATCATTATATTAATGGTATTATGTGATTCATTTGGTGGTTATTAACTTTGGGTCATACGACTCGATTGATTACAACATGGTAAGGGGTTTTCATCTCACTTTTTATCCCCATGAGATACATGCTATATTTTCAACTACTTTCTTTTGTTTGGTGTATGTACTTCATATGATTGTAATCTTTGTGTAATATACTTTCATTTGTTAGTATATACATCTTCATTGTATGATCCTTCTTTCATGTGGCATATGTTTTGTAAGTTACCTAATCGGTAAGGGAACCTTTCACCCTCCTCTTTTTAAAAGACTTCTTTTTGTTATGTCTTTTAATTTACATCTTATTATGTTGGGATATATTCTTATATATCCTTATTGATGTCAACTTTATGTACAAGTGATTATATACCCTTTTTATCTCATTAACTCATTTTCTGAATTTTAAAGAGACGTCGTTAGGCTGTCGAATTTTTACAGGGGAACTTCTTAACCCAATTTCAATTCTTTGTGTTCAACTTGTACTTATTGAATATGTCATCCTATGAATATGTGTGAATAAACTATGATTGTTTTACAATTAATATCCACTTATATTGGGTGTATTTATATTTTTCACACATAATTATGAGATTGATTTATCCTTAATTTAAGGATACCATCTTTATAAGGGATTTCATCTCAATTTACATTTCCATTGAGACTTCATTTTTGTTATGCACCAATTCCCTCTTATATGGTGTATATACTGTGCTTTGACATATTATATCATGAATCCCTTTATTCTCATGATATTATAAAGTTCTGATTAAATTTTATTCGTCAATTATTTGTATTCAAGCGTCTCTCATTTTGTTAAAAACTCTTTAACTAAAATATCGTTTTAAATGTTTTAAAGATTTATTCTTCTAAATCTTTATCATTAATGTACATGTTTTAAAAATGGTTTTAAGGATTTATTTATATGGAAATTATGGTTTTAAACTGTTAATTCCTTTAAAATATTCAAAGTGGTATGGGACACTTTGATTCAAAAATCTTTTTTTAAATGGTTTTTGAAAATGGATTGATTATTTCAATATCTTGAAATTAATTCTTGTGATTGCAAATGAAATTTTATTAGTGAGATGTTTATATTTGCAATATTTTATGTTTTATTATGGTAATTGGACATTTTATTGGTGGTTACATGATAAACCATATGACGGGTGGTGTCGTGAATACCAGGACAAGTGGTTACGTTATAACCTCCAATGCATTGGGTATGGAAGCTTACCGTATGGCTATTACATTTAGTGATATGTGTGTAAGTCGACCGTATGGTTATTCAATTTAAGTATTTTTATGTCCCAAGTTACATTTATATGTTATGTGTTCTTTATATGGGTTTTATGGTAATCTTTTGGTTACAAAAGGGTAAGTAATGATCGTTTATTAAATGAAGAGTATTTTCTACTTCATAAAGGTGAAATGTTTTACTTATGATAATGTATTCATGGTTTACCTATTATTTTGAAAAACTAACAGTTTTCCTTCTTTGTGTATCCCTTACTGAGATTTTTATGCTCATCCCAAGTTTTTTTGAAATGTTTTTCACATGACATAATGTGAAATAGGGTCAAGGATGGGATCAAGGAAAAGTCATGCTGTCTAAAATATGGAACTAGACGTGTTTATTTTTAAGAGTTTTTATTTTATGAAAAATATGGATACTGAGTAGTAGTTTCTACTTTGTAATATTTTTATATGTAATAGTTTTGGCCAAATTATCTAAAAATATAAACCTGAAAAGATCCTCAATGTGAATTACTCATTTAATTCAATATTTTGTAATGTTTTAAGGTCGGGTCCTTATAGTTGGTATCAGAGGTCGGTTTAGACAACTTTAGAGGTTAGGGTGTTATCTAAGCATAAGTAACATAACCATAATGGTTAGCATATTAGAAAGAATCGTAGTTATTTTGAATGAGTTTAAGATAACATGAATAAGTATTTACCCTCATCATAAGATATTATATGATGATTTTACTAATATACTCACACTGACCTTTTTGGTTTTAGTAAATGGCTAGATCTAGCAGGCACCAAAGTAACAGTGGATGTGAAGAAAATGGTGACGGTTTTCTGAACAAACAACTTAATTGAATGATAGATGCAATGAGAAATATTGTGTTTATTCTCAACCAACTATCTAGAGTTATGATTGAAAACATGAAACTTGGTGATTTTTATAAGGCATCGTATATTCGAGAAACAAATCCATACGGAATTTCAGGTAATAATCATAAAGTTAAGTATGTTCAAAAACCTATGTGTCAAGGATGTGGAAATAAACACCTAGGAAAATGTTTTAAAGGGACGGTAATATGATATTGATGTGGGAATGAAGGTCATAAAGTGATAACCTTCCATGGAAAAAGGAAGCATCCAGTTGAATCTAGGAAAGGGAAAGAAGTTATTTCTAAGGGATCAATTGAATGTTTTAATTGTGGTGTGCATGGTCATTATACAAACAGGTGTCCAGCGAAGATGTTTCAGGAATGAGATCACCAGGATCGTACAAATATTTGTTTACCAATACCTAATGCCATTCCGATTGAGGATGAAGAAACTGACAACGACCAATGAATGGTATGGATTATTTCTTAACATATGTTTTGATATTATTGAATCTTAGGATATGATTCATGATTCTGTTTGTAGGAAAGAAGTATTTCAGAATAAGTTGAAAAGGAATGGTTAATGGATCATGAAGAATGTTGAATGTGTAAGAAGTCAACATATAAGGGATTCAAGAGTTATGGTAGATTTTAGGATGGTGAAATGCTTATAAGTATTAAGGCTCTTTTGATGATGGGAATTACATTAGAAGACTTTTTATAGTATGTGTAAACCTAAAGTTTGATATATGAAAATTTTATTCATGAAATAATTATCTTTTCTTTTTTTGTATATATTTATAAAGAATCATTTCGGTTTATATGATCCTTGAATTTGAGGAAATTATAGGTTAATACATTTTTTGGGATGCAAAATAAAAGTTATTAGAAAACCTTCGTGGTTAAAATATGCTATGGTTATTTTTGAAAAATTTATCTCTTTTTGGGAATGTTATAAAATTATATAGTTTTTAAAAAGAGACAACATGCAGACCGTGTGACAACCCGTCGCGTCGGACGAAGCTATGGGAATCGAACCCACAACCAAAGTGCGACTAGTATTTATCACCTACCATTGGGCTACGTGAAGTCCCTGGTTAGTTTGATTAATTATTTTAAGTTAGATGATTTTATGAATCCATAATAAGTTTATTTTGGGTTATCTATGGAAATTATTAACCTAGCATGGAGAATATTTGATTAGGTTAATTGCTTTTCAATATGAGATTTTAAGAGTAACTAATGTTATTTGGAGATAAATGTTAAGATTTATCTTGGAAGACTATATGATTAAATCCATCAGAGATTTGGGATTCAATATTAGTTTGGATTACATTTAATAATTTTAAGGACAAATTTTTATTGAATGGTCTTTGTTGAACATTGGGTTTTGTTAGAAAAATTTTGGATATTAAGAGTAGTTTTTCATTATGTAAAAGTTTATACTTTTTGGGGGATTATATGATCTTGTACTAAACATTTTGGTTTTAGTTAATATCTAAAGACAAGGGAAATATATAGTTCATATTTTGTGTATTATTTGATTCTCTAAAAATTTATTATAGCACATTTAATGTAAAAAAAAGTCATCCTGAATACTCATCGTTTGGAGAAAATATGAGTTTGTGTTAGAAATCTAGTAAAAGATGAATGTCTACATGATAAGTAAGTATATTTCCTTATGTTTTTAGTTAAGCTCATAAATAAATTCCTCAATGAAAAGTAACTTAAAACAAAAACCTTGTCTGTTAACTTTTCTTACTGGGGAATCAAAGACTGTTTAATCCATCATAAGTTTGTGAATTTCTGGTGGTTAACTTTCTCCTAAACATGTTTTCTATCACTCACCATCAGAACTTGAAGGTTTGGTTTCTCCTCCATATCCATGTTTTAATGTAATCCTAGTATCTTTTGTCTAGGGTAACCTTTTTACTTCTATTCCTTTATTTTAAAGTGATAGTTTTATTGACTCTTTTTTCGATATGGGGCTTTCAATGAAGTTCCCAAGCCCAATTTTTAAATTGTGACGACACAATTTCCAAAAGGGGGGAAGGATGTAACATCCCAGATAAATTAAGAATATGAAATTTTCATATTTATTAATATTTTTTAATTAAATATTAATTTTACTTTAAATGGGTTGCTATGTTCGATAGCATACCTGATACGCAACAATGGGTTTCTTTGAAATCTTACGTTGCACACTAATAATATAATATTATTATTTTAAATGGAAGTAAACTCCTAGCTATTATATTGGAATGAATGAATAAAACTAAGTAGAATATGATTATACATGTTTTTTAAATGTATTTACATTTATCCAATAAAAGTTAGAGGCTTAAAATGTGAATGAATCTAATTTTAAGCATAATTTACATTAAAAGGTCGATTTACCGCCTTTTAATGGAGAACCCTTTTTAAATCTAGTTTTTGTCACCTTTAATACATTATATATGAACAAATAAAATCCTTCTTTAGAATGGGGACATCAAATTTTACTTTTTGTAATTTTTTGGAATTTTTCGGATAAAGTTCATTTTTTAATGAATAGTGAAAAATATTGTATTTTAATTCAAAAGTGCCTTTTAATTTAATTTATTTATATGGTTAGATTATCTTTTTAATTGGTTTTAAAGTTAAATTAAAATATATTTTTACCATTTAATCCAATGTTGGTCATTGGAATAAATTTCACTTTGAAATTAGACATAAACAAGTATCAATCTTTTGATAGTTATTGTTTCTTAAAAACATGCTATTTGTTTTGATAGCGGGAATTAATTTTAAAATTAATTAATGGAACTTATATGTTTTTAATTTGTAAAAATAGACATCATTTTTTAATTCAGAATATCAAATATATCTTAGGCTTAATTTTTGGTATTTTTCTGAAAAACTTCAATTTTTGATGAATAGTGAAACCACTTAGTGGTAGTTAAAAAAACTGACTTTTTCATTTAAATGAAATTTTACCACTTCAGTAAATTTAATTTCAAAAATCCTAAATACATGGTTGTTATCAATAAGTAAAATGTGGTTCATTAAGATGAAAATAGTTTTTGGTGAATAGTAACTTTTGAATTTTATTTACCGCGGTTAAAGGTAAATAGGGTAATTCAAGGTAAAAAGAATATTATAATAATTCAAAATTACTTTAACACTTGTCAAAACCATATTGGTTGATTCATTAACGACCATGGGCATCTTTGGGTCGATTTTGAGACCCCATTGAGCCACTTGGTAGTGAAAATGACAATCTAGATTAATTAATTTAATGTAAAGACAAAATTGACATTAACAAAAATCTTTTAGTAATTAATTTTTATATGGTGTTATATAAGTCCTATTTTAGACTAAAAATATTCTTTGTAAATATAAAAGTATATCCTACATCATGGTATTTTTTTATAATTTTTAGACATCATATAAATTAAATTATTTATGATACAATAATGATGCAGTATTTACCTCATTAATAAATGATTTAAATAAATTATATTATAATGACTAAATTATTATCCAAAACATGTACAATTATGATTATATGATTCTATTTATAATATTAGTCATCTTATATTTGACCTTAATGATTTTTGGATCATTAGAAACCGAATATCATTATATTATAAAATAATATTTTCACACTTTCCTAAAGATCCCCTCCTCTTCCTTATATAGGGAGACCACTTCTAACCAATTACTCACACCTATCAAGCCATTTGGCTCATCCAAACTCTACCCAATTACACTCCCTACATCCCTATCCTCCTACTATAAGCCTTAACTTAAGCATAAGTCACTTCAAGAAGTCCTTTGGTTCAAACCAAAGAGAGTTACCCAAATTAAAGGTAACGGTTTCTCTTAAATTGTTTTCTTTTATTTTACTTCTCCAACCCCAAAAACCTTTTTATTTACTTTATTTTGTAACAACACTAGTATAATCAATATACTAGTATGTTGTTATGAGAATTATTCTAACTACACTTACACACAACTCCATCTAATGGATGAAGAACATAATGTTTCTGTGGGTGGAAAACTAACGCCTCACGAAACAATGATTGTTCAATTACATCTTACCACCTCTCATGGTGGCCATTATGATGGAACTGTATTTATATATGATATATATTATTTTTATTATTTCTTTATGCATCTGTACTTCCCAATTATATCAATCCTTTATAGTTTACATAGTGGGTAAATACAATAATGTCATTTGAGGAAGTGCGGACTACCGCCCCCTTAAAGTGATGTGACTCATTAACGCCTTATGTAGGATGTATAAAGGATAAATTTAATGATATTATATATTATATTATACTGGAATTATAATATAAATATGTATAATTATGTTTTAATTATATTAAAATAAGAAATATAAATGAAAGTAGCGTTCATGCGTACGTACGGCTTACTGTCTCCATGAACGGTGCATTTCATTTCTTACCTCTAAATGTTATGTACTATTATAAATACATGTATATACTGAATATATATTATATATATTATATTTAAATCATTAATATAATTATGGATATAATGGAATATTTACCACATGGAAAACTTGTAAATATAAGGTGTTCGTTTTTTACTCAAGTACCAAATATCGACAAAATTAACGTTATTAACTTAAATGATTACATAATGTTTATAACATGGTAATAAGTTATATAAAAATAATAATAAACTTTAAAAAGGTTCTTAATCAAGTATAAATTAACTTTAGTTTTTTATTCAGGAGATTAAAGAACGATCGAGTCAAGTCGGATGCGAGGTACGGGATCTGACCTCTCTCTTTCTTTCAAGTACTCTCTTTTATGTCATTTCTTTTATGCTCCATGTTCTTATATTGGAGTATGTTATTTTATATTCACCATAATTTAATTTGTATTTTAATATTATGAGATACCCCCTCTTACTCTTATCAATTCATTTTAATAATTTTTAAGTGGCGCTGTTAGGCTGCCGAATTTTTGTAAGGGATTTCATATCTCACTATTAATTATGTGAGATTTCCATTGTTCCCCACTTATTTATTGCATGTGGTGTATTTTTTACTTCCTTTTGATGTATATTATCATGATTCTCATTATATTCATGGTATTCTGTGATTTATTTGGTGTTTATTAAATTTGGCTCATACGACTCGATTGATTACAACGTGGTAAGGGGTTTTCATCTCACTTTTTATCCCAATGAGATACATGCTATATTTGCCACTACTTTCTTTTGTGTGGTGTATGTACTGCCCATGATTGTACTCTTTGTGTAATATATTTTTATTTATGAGTATATACATCTTCATTTTATGATCCTTCTTTCATGTGGCATATGTTTTGTAAGTTACCAAATTGGTAAGGGAACCTTTCACCCTCCTATTTTTAAAAGACTTCTTTTTGTTATATCTTTTAATTTACATATTATTATGTTGGGATATATTCTTATATATCCTTATTGATGTAAACTTTATGTACAAGTGATGAGATACCATTTTTATCTCATCAACTCATTTTCTGAATTTTAAAGAGACGTTGTTAGGCTGTCGAATTTTTACAGGGGAACTTCTTAACCCAATTTTGATTCCATAGGTTCAACTTGTACTTATTGAATATGTCATCCTATGAATAAGTGTGAATGAACTCTGATTTTTTTACACTTAATATCCACTTATATTGGGTGTATTTATATTTTTCACACATAATTATGAGATTGATTTATCCTTAATTTAAGGATACCATCTTTATATGGGATTTCATATCAATTTACATTTCCATTGAGACTTCATTTTTGTTATGCACCAATTCCCTCTTATATGGTGTATATACTGTTCATTGAAATATTATATCATGAATACCTTTATTCTAATGATATTATAATGTTCTTATTAAATTTTATTCCTCAATTATTTGTATTCAAGCATCTCTCATTTTGTTAAAAACTCTAACTAAAATATCATTTTAAATGTTTTAAAGATTTATTCTTTTAAATCTTTATCATTAATGTCAATGTTTTAAAAATGGTTTTAAGTATTTATTTATATGGACATTATGGTTTTAAAATTTTAATTCCTTTGAATTCTTCAAAGTTTTATGGGACACTTTGATTCAAAAATCTTTTTTTAAATGGTTTTTGAAAATGGATTGATTATTTCAATATCTTGAAATTACTTCTTGTGATTGCAAATGAAATGTTATTAGTGAAATGTTTATATTTGAAATATTTAATGTGTTATGATGGTACTTGGACATTTGATGGGTGGTTACATGATAAACCATATGACGGGTGGTGCCGTGAATACCAAGACGGGTGGTTACGTTATAACCTCCAATGCATTGGGTTTGGAAGTCGGCCGTATGGCTATTCCATTTAGTGATATGTGTGGAAGTCGACCATATGGTTATTCCATTTAAGTATGTTTATGTCACAAGTTACCTTTATATGTTATGTGATCTTTATATGGGTTTTATGGTAATCTTTTGGTTACAAAAGGGTAAGTAATGATCTTTTATTCAGTGAAGAGTATTTACTACTTCATAAAGGTGAAATGTTTTACTTATGATAATGTATTCATGGTTTACCTGTTATTTTAAAAAACTAACAATTTTCCTTCTTTGTGTATCCCTTATTGAATTTTTTATGCTCATCCCAAGTTTTTTTGAAATGTTTTTCAGAGGACATAATGTGGAATAGGGTCAAGGATGGGATCAAGGAAAAGTCATGTTGTCTAAAATATGGAACTAGACATGTTTCTTTTTAAGAGTTTTTATTTTATGAAAAATATGGATACTGATTAGTAGTGTCTACTTTTTAATCTTCTGATATGTAATATTTATGGCCTAATTATCTAAAACTCTAAACCTGAAAAGATCCTCAACGTGAATTACTCATTTAATTCAATATTTTGTAATGTTTTAAGTTCGGGTCCTTATAGACTACATGCCATATGTATCAATGCGTAAGGGTATAATTCCATTAATGGATGAAAGGGAAAGTATGTTGATGATATATTAATTTTAATATATTATTATAATTTAATATATATCCTATATATTGATCATTTTCCATAATTATGACTATCTATTTGATTTGGTGATAGAGAACAAGTAAAATCATTTTTCAAAGAGGTATTCTATCTTACACATGAGTAGTGGATTTGATTCCCATTTGATAGAGAAGAATATGGATAAATATTAAGTAATAATATCATAGTATAACTAATATATATCTATTCTTATATTGAAAATATTATTTCATAAATTAATGTTTTAAATGAAGAATGAAATGATAGGGCTTTGTTAAATGATTATCTTCTATTAGAGAAACCTCCTTGAGAACTCTTCTTAAGTACATTAGGGTTTATATTTTGGAAATAAAAGTTTATCTAATACATGAATATGTTTTTTTATAGGTATTTGGGTAAGGTTTGGTTTATCCAAATTTCTTGATATATGTGAATAAGTTAAGAAAGGTAATGCACTTTTATAATTGGGGATGAGTGGGATTTTTTTAAATACCCCAGACTATTCCATAACTCAATGTCAATATCAAAACATGTTCCAAAAAATGATATATAATTGATTGTAGTGATGGAATGTTAAATCCGAACCTCAACCACATAATAATATACAATTTTTAAATATGTTATTCCCTTGCCCTTTATGTTTACATACTTTTACCATTTTAGTTTTCACCACAATAAAAAAAAATTAATCCTCTATAATTTATCCATTAGGCCTAAAATAAAATGTCCATTATAATATAATTTATATCTATTTATTCTAATTAAGATTTATAATTTATTAAAAACATCAATGTATGTGGAAAATTAATTTTAACATAAGTCCATTTATTATGAAAAACATCATTTTAACCTTAACCACATTAATTAATTTTCACTAGTATTATTAATCATTACTACCAAAAAATTAAGTTTCACATATACCAAATATTAATAATGATAATTCCAAATATATAAATTATTTTATAAAATTCATTTCACCAAAGTGGAAGAATATATCTTAAATGAAACCATGAAATTCATGACGAAAAATTGTTCTTTGGGAAATTCATTTTTCATGAATAAGATGATATTATATTAATTATGTGACTATTAATCATTGGTTGATGGATTGAAATAATTATATATAGTAATATAACATGTAAATTTATTTAAAATAATTCATCAAAAATTATTATTTCAATTAAATAAAAATATGTAGACATTGTTCCTCTTTAAACAAAAACTAATTTCTGAAAAATAAACATTTTTTCTCAAAATGATATTATATTTATTTATTTAAATTTATATTTAATAAATTTTTAATTAAAAATATTATTAAAAATATTTATAAATATATTTTGTGCTATTTAAATACTACATTTTCAATTTTCTTAAAATCTTATTTCTAAGGGAATATTTCAAAAATTCATTCTAGGTTTATTTTTTAACACATACATTCAAAATCAACATTAATATTATCAAGTTATAATTTACTTCCTTGAAATATAACAATTTGAATTGTATTATAGTTTTATTAAAGTATAATGATCACTTCATATTTTTGAGGCTCAAGTTTTTCATTCATCCCTCCTAAGAAAATTTTGTTCTCAAAATTTTCAAGGATATTACTTTATAAATAAATGAGGTTGATTATTCTTAATCACATCCTCTGGATTTGACATTGATTCTTGATTTTATAATTTCTCCAAAGTATCTTTATGATTTAATCCATCTGATTCCTAAATACATTCGTATTGTATTAATGATATAGATGGTAAATTTAGAGTAAGAGAGATTAGGTTCCAATGCAGTTTCTTCATAGGTGAGAACATGTGTTGGGCCTGGAATATAATTCATTAACAATGATATATGGAACATGTAATACACAATAGAGATAATTCATGTAATTCCCAAATGATAATCGAAATTTTAATTTATTTATAGATTTTTAAGGGGTCCAATGTACCTGGGGATTAGTTTTACCTTCTTACTTACCCCTATAACACCCTTACAAAGTGATTTCTTTTAAAAAACATGATATACCACTTGAAATTCAAAATATTTACTTTGATATTTGACATAAAATTATTTCATAATTTTTGTTTATTTAATATCTTATTGAAGAGTCTCTACCTTTTCCATTTTTTCATCCACTTGTTCTGGGTCCAACAAGATTCCTTTCACCAACTTCATTCCAACAAGTTAGAGTAAACCATCTCTTTCTAAATAATACTTTATATGGAATCATTGGAATATTTATGATTCCTAAAAAATATACCTGAAAAAAAAAATAAAACCTTTAAATCTTATTGATTTAATAAATTATTTACCCTTATCAAATATATTACTTCTGATAATTTCACATACCAAATACATGAATACCTTGATTATATATTCTTCTAAAACATTTTAAAAACAAGATTTTCTATAAAATATTAATGGAAAAATGAATTCTTAAGAAAATTAACACTCTCTTCATTCTATAAATAATATAAATGAATAATGAATTTATTCCTTAAGTCCAAATACGTTTTTAAAATAAATATAATATATCTTAAACCACATTTATATCAACCCACTAATTAGTTCCAATATCATCAATATTTTCCCATTTACTTTATCAATTTGAATCATCTTGTTATCCCAACTAAAAAACCTTAGCTCAACATTATACATATTTTAAGGGTTATCTATACCCTAATCATGTATTCTCCAAAAATTTAACCTTATCACAAAATCACATTTCTTGGTTTTCATTACCATTTAACAGATGTTTTTATATCCATAAAGAAAAATTGTAGTACTATATAACATAAAAATTTCATGAATCTTATAACTACAATTTAATTGATAAAATACATCTAAAAATGAGTCAATAATCAAAATATAAAAGAACATAAATAATTCCACTTCATCTTTATTAATAAATAAGGTTTGATCATTATCCATTAGCTTATTATTATATATATTTTCATGATACTTGTGTAAATTTCTTTCATAGTGACTATCTTCTTATAGTTGGAACACTATGAAATAAAGGTTTCTTTATTACCCTTGAATTTGCATGCCTAATGGTCTTTCTCTCCACACATAAAGAATACTATATTTACCTTCATGTGTTTCCTAGTATATTTCTTTTTATAGTATTCACAAAATTGAAATTTTTTTATCCCCAACTTCTTCTTTAACAAATTCCCTTTTGTTATGTTCTAATGACCTCATGTTACCTTAATTCCAGTTGAAAATATTGGATTGATATAATTACATATATGTTCTGATGGAGCATAAAAATACTTTATAATACAATGAAAATTATTGATAAACCATCAACCTTTAGAGAACTATATTAAACCATTCAAAAAATGATCATTTATACATTCCATGTTAGAAATTTAATCCATAGCATACCTAAAAATTCTTGTAATGTTGGTTCCATACTTTGTAACACTTTTGTCTTCATTTTTCCTGACTGAAAATTAATTTTTTTTATTATAAAGACAAACCCCCTTTTTAAGGGGTAAGGGAGAAACCAAATGACTTCAAAGACATAAAAAGACAATCAAGCCCCCCAGTTCAATGTCTAAAGATCAAAAGCAATCTGATTCAAAAACAAAGAAGATCCCCCCTCCCCAGCATCAAAATCATTAAGACGAGCTTCCACATTCACATCGTTGTTCGTCTATCAGTCCCGTGAATGAATGCACGGGCATGGTACCGATGGAAAATTTCATACCCTCTCAATCATCCAAATCCGGATAGCCATGATCTGTGAATGCTCAATGCTCTGAACCTCTTCTGGAGTCATCCTGTGAGGAGAACCGGATGTAATGACCCAAAGATCGTGAACTGAAGCACCACAAAACACACTGCCCAATCATTCCACGGATCCACAAATTCAACCAACCTAAAAATCATTCCATGATTTCCCAACACTTCAAAACACTCACAGCAATCAACTGGGTCTGCCACTATGAAGCCATATCATAGTTCATCGCACCTCATCCCATTCACCAAGAATCCATCACCGGTCGTCGGAACCGAATCCACGATGACATCGCCCGCCACCTCCGTCTCTATCGACCAGAGCAACACCAAGCGAACACCAAAATGAAACCCTAATCACCGAATCCAGGGACACCTGGAGATGGAAACTAAATCCAAAATACATCCAGACTCAAAAAAACAAAATCAAACAGAAACCACAAAACAAAACTATCATCGGACCACACACGAAGAAGATCTCACCACGAGCCACTATCCTGTCACCGCCTCCAGATTCATAGCACCCGAAGAACACAATACACCTCCCACAGCACCCAATGCCGATGTTGAAATGCGGCACCACCCCTATGTCTGCAGAAGAAGGGGACCCAACCTGGACACAGCGCCGCCACCAAGAGAAACCCTATCCAGATCAATGGCTAGGGAGAGAGAACAGGCCAGCAATGAGAATCATCGAGGATTGAGCCCACAAGTCACCTATGATCGAGCCCCCAAGGTGCCTCCACGAATGGGGATCTTCACTCCATGAACAAGCCCACAGAGATGATGAGAAAGGATCTGCCACCATCCCCGGATAGAAAGAGAGATGGCGACAGGGGGAGAACCAAGCCAGGAGGAGCCCCTTACGGGCGCATTTCGTTCCTTAATATAGGAAACATTCACTAAATTTCAATCAATTTATCGTGATATATTTTTTTACAATATTATCAAATTAAAATGTATACATTCCATTTGTTCTATTTCTTATTTCTACAAAGTATCCTGGATTAATGACCATCATTGATCAGAATCACTATTAATATAATATATTTCAAGTATAACAATTTCCTTTTCATTAAATCCAAAGTCTAGAAATATGGTTTCAATGGACTTAATCCATTTTTAAGGTACCATATTATTATTAGAACCACTAATTGAGGGGGGGGGTCTATCATATTATGTGATTCAACATAGGAAAAACATGTTATGAAACAACAAGATATGTAAGGACCCGACCCCAGTTGCCCGAAGTCGGTGCCTTATTTGATTACGTTGGCATACATACAAGGAATATGAATCAAGAAGGACCAATTAGTTTATTATTATTGGAAACAAGATAAATACATAAGTTCAACTTTACATATGTAAAGGAAAAAACAACATTAATTTATTCCACTAGAGTCATCATGTCTCCTATATTATGATTGCAAGTCATTGATAAATTACTTCTTCATGTCCTGAGGAAATGAAACATAAGAAAGGGGGAGATCAAACTTTCAGTAAGAGTAAGAAACACAGAGGAAGATAAAATAAGCATTATACATGGTGAATAATTGAAAACACATGCCTTTAATAATAAACTTGAACACATTATGACAGGAAAATGAGTTGAGTAAATAATGCCATAATAAAACATAATCATGGGTATTCTACTAGTCGAATAACCACATGAACTTTCAACTAATAGCTTCATAATGAGGTAAGTTCATATATCGGACATTCTGAAACATTTTTTCATCACCTCGGCTAAGACGTTTAGTGATTAAGGCCTCAGCCAAAATCCATATCACATTGGGAAAGGCCTCAGCCAATTCCACGTCTAGTTGTATCAGGAGACCTACCAATGCATCGAGGGGATATAGCGGGCCCCACCAATCACATAATAAGTACAATTCATTCCTCATATGAGTGGGGATAAACATAAAAAACAAATACATTCATATTGAAACTATCATATGAAATGTAACTATCTTTCCCCAATCATTAAACATAAAACACTAACCATTCAGAATAATAATGTGAATAGTTTTATGATAGATCATCCACAATAGAGTTAGTCATAAACCATAAAATAAAGTATGGTAGATGAATTCATAAATTATTAAAACCAATAATACCATGGAATCAACAAGAGTGTTGAATTAGATGAAAACACTCTTATAAAATCATTAAGCAATTCTGGAGATAAATACACTTTTATTTTGAAAAGAAGAGTTATTTTGAAAAAATATTTGTATAAAACCATAAGTGAATTAGGATAGTATTTTTATAATAAAATGAGTGATTTTATAAAGATAATGGTTTCCAAAAACATATTATAGAGTGCCCTTGAAAATAGTTAAGAATTTGTGAAATTCCCTTGAATCGGGCTTGTATTTTTTAAACAATTTTGAAAGTTCCTTTTAAAACGTGTAACTATCCATAAAATTAGGAAGGATTCTGGTTTGTAAACATATATATGATACTCACACAAAACATATGATGAGTACATAACAATACATAATAATTACATCAAGTTAATTAGACAATGAAAGTATCTCGAATGAAAATGGAAGTTTGGGTGGAAAAACCCTTACCTTAACTCCAAACGTGTTCCACTATTGTAATTAAGCTCCTAGAATATGAAATTATACCTGTTAATAACTTATTTCAGAACCTATTAGATATGTATTTAGTTTACCATAATTATGGTTAGTTCATTTATGTCTTTATTGATAAGTTATTGTATTGAATTTCGTCATTATGGAGTGTTCGTTTCCTTTATTTTTATATTCGGTTCACTTGCTTTTATGTAATGAAGTTCATGTGGAATGGTTATAAATCTCTAGTATTGGAATTATATATTATAAATTAACATAAATAATTGATAATGGTCATTTATATCATTTGGTTACATGGAATTAGGATGAATCATTAGATGACAACCACTTCGATTATTCGGCGGTATTTGGAATATTATGAACTAGTTTTGTCATATAACTTAATTATATGTACATATTATGGTTCATGAATATTAATTAGGTTATAAAACATATATTATAGTCTATTTCAACCATGAATATGGTTTCATGACCAGTAATGAAGAAGAAATTGGAGAACGAAACTTCGTCGTCCATGAAGGTTATAAATCAGAACCTCATGGACGTTGATTTCGTTTATAAAAATAAAAGGGAGGGAGTAAGAATATTTATGATGGTTATTCCATTAACATGATATAAATCCAATATATAGATGTTAATTGAGTTATCATGGTCATTTGGATAGAGGAGGTTAGGAGAGGATAGCAAAAGAAGATAAATTGAAATGAAACCAAATGAAAAAGAAGGGTGCTTTACCTCTTGAAATCACCTCCTTGAAAGACTCCTTAAGGGAAGGGGTTTTTGTCTTTTGGAAAGACCAAAAGCTTCTTGGACATGGGTAGATAATAGGGAAGTGTAATTGGGCATAACTTTGAGGAGATTCAAGTCTTAGAGGAGTCAAGAGAAGAGGGAGTGGTGAGCCGTTTTTATAGTGGCGGAGAGGAGTAAATTTTGAATATTTAATTCATTATTTTACTATTTCCCTCAAGACAACCAATAGTGTGGTTTCATGTGACCCCTAATAGTAATAAGTTCATGTGAGTTCGAACCAAGTGTCCTTGTATCACTTGTGATGTCATGAATAGTGTATTTAACTGATAATTTGTATACACCGTATTTTATCGTATTTCACTATTCACCAAAAATTCTAGAATTTTAGAAAAATCCCAAAAATTTACCCCAACAATTTTTTTATGTGTAGAATTAAAAAGTGAAATCCATTTTTCAAAAATAATTTTATAAATATTATTAATTTAATTTTTAAATAAGGTCATAGTTAATTCAAAAAATAGCAATCTTGAAGTGCAATTAGTTTTATGTGACATTGAAAAATTAATTAAGATCCCATTATTTATTGCCTTAAGAAAAAAAAATATTATTATTATTTACTATTCATAAGGGTCATATTACTATTCATATTACTATTCATAAGGGTATGTTACTATTCACCAAAAAATCAAGTTTGTTCTATCAGACTCCAAATGACTTACTGAACACAACTCTAGATGACTATTTTTTGAAATTCAAAACATAGTAGAGGAAAAGTTGTGTTTAATGGTTAGATTATAAAATTTCATTCTATATTTATTTTCAAAACCTTGGGGTGTTACATTCTCCCCTACTTACAAAAATTTCTTACTCGAAATTCACAGAATATTACCTAAAAAGATTCGGGTATGTCTTTAACATAAGCTCCTCAGGCTCCCATGTTGCTTCCTCCATCTTATGGTTCCTCCATAAAACCTTCACCAGACGAGTCATCCGATTTCTCAATACTTGTTCTCTAGTATCAAGAATCTTGATAGGCTCTTCATAGTAAGATAAATCAGGCTCAAGTTCCACTTCTTCATAAGTGAGTACATGTGTTGGGTCTGGCATGTACTTTCTTAACATTGACACATGGAACACATTGTGAACCTTGGAGAGACTTGGCGGCATTGCCAAATGGTAAGCTACGGCTCCAATTTAGTCCAGAATTTCAAAAGGTCTGATGTACCTGGGACTTAATTTTTCCTTCTTACTGAATCGTATAATACCCTTCCATGGAGATTCCTTTGAGAAAACGTCATCACCTTCTTTAAATTCCAAATCCTTCCTTCAGTTATCAGCATAGATCTTTTGCCTACTTTGAGATATTTTGATATGGTTCTGGATAATCTTCACCTTTGCCATTGTTTCTTCAACAATTTATGGGCCCATGATCTTTCTTACACCAACATCATCCCAGCAAATTGGTGTACGACATCTCCACCCATATAATGCTTCATAGGGTGCCATCTGAATACTTGAATGAAAGCTATTATTGTAGGAAAATTCTACGAGAGGTAAATACTGATCCCACATGCCTTGAAAATCAATTGAACAAGACCTCAACATGTCATTCAATGTTTGAATAGTTCATTCTGATTGTCCATCAGTTTGTGGGTGGTAGGCAGTGCTCAAATGAAGATCAGTATCTATGGCCTTCTGAAGACTCTTCCAGAATCGTCATGTAAAAAGGATATCACGATCAGAAACAATTGACGAGGGTACACCATGAAGTCTCACAACTTCATTAATATATAGTATTTATAAACGTTGAAGTAGTAAATATTCTCTTATAGCAAGAAAATGTGATGACTTGGTAAGATGATCAACAATGACCCATATTGCATTGTTCCTTCTATGAGTCTTTGGTAGTCCCGTGACAAATTCCATAGTGATATTATCCCATTTCCACTCAGGTATGGGAAGAGGTTGCAATACTCTTCCAGGTTGTTGCCTTCCATCTTTTACTTGTTGAAAAACCATACATCTTGACACAAAATCATCAATCTCCCTCTTCATGTTGTCCCTCCAAAAATGTTCCTTAAAATCTCTATACATCTTAATGCTACCAGGGTATATAGAGAAATTGGAACTATGAGAATCATCCAACAATTCCCTTTTTAGATCAGGTATATCGGTAACACAAAGTCTCTTCCCAAATTTCAAAATTCCATCTTCATATACAAAGTCACTCAATCTCCCATCATTCACAGCTTTAATCTTCTTTTGAAACTCCTCATCATCATCCTGAGAACTTTTTATTCTTTCTAGTAAATATTTTTTGGCAAAAATTTGAAAAATAATTGATGTTTTACCTTCCATGGTTATTCCCATATCCATCTTTACTAGATCCATGAAAATTGGATCCCTTTAAACTTTCATCTTGGTCAAAACTCCTTGATATTTTATTCTCAAAGCATCTGCCACCTTATTTTCCTTCCTCAGGTGGTAGTGTATCGTGCAATCATAATCCTTGAGTAGTTCAAGCCATTTACTTTTCCTCATGTTGAGTTCTTTCTATGAGAAAATATACTTCAAACTCTTGTGATTGGTATAAATCTCACATTTTTTACCATAGAGATAATGTCTCCATATCTTCAAAGAAAATATTATAGCAGCTAACTAAATATCATGAGTAGGATAGTTTTGATCATGAATTTTTAGCTGTCATGATGCATAATCAATAACCCTATCATTTTGCATAAGGACACAACCAAGTCCTTTCTTTGAAGCATCACTATAAATAACAAACTCATCATTCCCCGATGGTAGATTCAATATAGGAGCATTAACTAATCTTCTATTCACTTATTCAAAACATTATTCACAATCTTTTTCCCAAAAAAATTTAACCCCTTAACATGTGAGATCCGTTAGTGGGTTAGCCAATCAGGAAAAATTCTGCACAAAACGCCGATAATAACCTACTAAGCCAATAAAACTGCGTACCTCAGTTATGTTTGTTTGCGTGGGCCAATCTTGGATTGCATTTGTCTTTGCAGGATCAACTAGGATTCCATATTTAGAGACAATATGGCCAAGAAAAGAAATCTCCTGAAGCCAGAATTCACACTTGCTAAACTTCCCATATAATTAATGTCTTCTAAGAGTCTTCAGGATAATGCACAAGTGATTTTCATGATCTTCATAGCTTTTGGAGTATACCTAGATATCATTAATAAATACCACTACAAAATCATTGAGATATTCCTTTAAAACTTTGTTCATTAGATCCATGAAGACAAAGGGTGCATTATTCAATCCAAAAGGCATCACTGTAAACTCATAATGCCCATACCTGGTTCGAAATTCTGTTTTTGGAATGTCTTCCTTATTCACACACAACTGATGATATCCAGATTGAAGTTCAATCTTTTAAAAGTATTGAGCTCCATGAAATTGGTCAAATAAATCATCAATGCGGGGTAGGGGATACTTGTTCTTTATTGTTATAGCATTGATCTCCTTGTAGTCTACACATAACCTTATAGATCCATCTTTCTTCTTAACAAAAAGGATGGGGGCTCCCTATGGAGAAACACTAGGGCGAATAAATCCCTTATTACTCAATTCCTCTAGTTTTTTCTTTAGTTTCACTAATTCCACAGTGGACATTCTATAAGGGATCTTCGATATGGGCCTTGAACCAGGAATTAAATTAATGGAAAACTCAATTTCTCATTCTGTAGGATGTCTAGGTAAATCTTCTGGAAACACATCAACATATTCTCTCACAATAGGTACATCCTCTATTTGAACATTCCTTTACTCACCCACAGTTATTTCATTCTCTTCTTCCCCAATAATTAAATTTAGTTGAGCTACTGGGGGTGGATCTAGATAAGAATCAGGTGGTGACGGTTCTTCTCTAAAGATAAGGTGTTCTTTATCATCATCATTAGAAATCGTAACCTCCTTCTTTATACAATAAATTTTTGCATCTTGGTCTGAAAACCAATCCATACCGAGGATTATATCAAATTAAATCATTGGTATGACGATTAGATCAGCAGATAAAGAACATTTATATGACCTAATGGGAACTAATTCATAGAACTTTGTGGCAATGATACTTCCCTTAGGAGTTTTGACTCACAACTCCCTTGTTAAATAAAATTGGAAATATCTAATTTTCTTAGTAAACTGGGAAGACATGAAACAATGCGATGATCCAGAATCAAATAAAGCATTACCTAACTTGAGGAAACAATTAAAGTACCTACCACCATGTCATTAGGAACTTCAACCTATGAATTTTTTATTGCATAAGCTTGCCCCTGATCCCTTGGCCTTTTTGTTGCATATTTCCATGACGTTTTGGACAATCATTAGCATAGTGTCCCATCTCCCGACAACTATAGCATTGAACATCATTGGCTTCCTTCTTCCCTTTACAATCACCAGTAATATGTCCTTTCTTAACACATTTGAATCATACTCCTTTTCATTTTAAGCATGAACTAGGGTGTTTCTTTCCACAATTGTCACATGGTGAAAATTCAACTCTTCCCTTCTTCCATGTTTCCTTATTTCTTTTCCCAGGGTTTTCAGTAGCCCTATTCTTTTCTTGCTTTCCCTCAAAGTCATAAGACTTAGAGAATTCTTTTTCTATCTTGATGGAACATGAAACTATATCCTCATGTGATGAAAAACTTTGGGAGACCAGTACCTGCCGGAGGAATGGCTTTAGGAAATCAAAGAATCGATCGATTTTTCTCCTTGGATTTCGTATGTAGTCTACAACATGTCTTGCTAATATTATGAAGTTAGTTTCATACCATGCAACATTCTCATCTTCCTTATGCCATAAATTCAAGAATTGTCTCTCCATATCTTCTCACTGTTCATGAGGGAAATATTTTTCTAAGAAGATTTCCTTAAAATCCCTCCATTCCATTTCTTTTATCTCTTCCTCCTCATTTGTGTTTTGGATTAATGACCACCACTAATCCGCATCTCTTGATAGATGATATACTACCATGACAACCTTCTCTCTTTAATTACATCCCAAAGTGAGAAATATCTTCTCAAGGGAACATATTCACTGCTCTGCAACAAACGGGTTTGTAGTCCTATTGAATGATATAGGTTGTTGTCGCATAAAGAGATCTAGCATGGATCCTCCATGTGGTGGATCCGGATGCTCCATATGGGTAAGTTTATTATTCATAACCAGAGTAAGTTTTCCTAGTATAGTTATGAGTTTCTCAGTACCAGTCACAGCACTAGATCCAACATAATTATCTTGTGTCGGAGGAAAATCCTTACAGGGGACACGTGTATTCGTACGATTTTCATTACATCCATTAGGTGCCATATATAGATAATGGAATACACTATATTAGGTTATGAATCATAATGTATAATCTTAACTTAAAAATACTCAAAAAAATTGAGATCCTACGCATGGATAATCCCATATTCACAAATATGGTTTCTTTGAGGAATATTTTACATTTCAATCCTTCATAATGGATTTTAAAGATAATGTGAATTATCCTAATTATATCCCCCGGGAGTGTCATAACTAAGAGTGCATCAAGGCCCATTTTCATGCACCAGTTCCTCTTCGAGTCTAGCTCAAAGTAGTGTTTTTGGGTTTTACACCTAGATACATTTATGCCAGAGCCGCCTCTACCTACTCGTATCCAGACAGGGATGTATTGCTTGAAAGATCTACATAATCTATTCCTTACCAAAATACTAGGATGTTATTGTATGTATTTTCTCAAAGACTAACTTAGGGACTCTTCCCTAATTCTACGTTTTCTAAATCTAGTTTCTAAATTTTCTACTAAACTTCCTTTGATACCAACTGTAAGGACCCGACCCCAGTTGCCCGGAGTCGGTGCCTTATTTGATTACGTTGGCATACATACAAGGAATACGAATCCTGAAGGACTAAGTAGTTTAGTATTATTGGAAACAAGATACATACATAAGTTTAACTTTACATATGGAAAAAAAACAACACTAATTTATTCCACTAGAGTCATCACATCTCCTAGATTATGTTTGAAAGTCATTCATAAATTACTTCTTCATGTCCTGAGAAAATGAAACATAAGAAATAGGTGAGCCCAAATGATCAGTAAGAGTAAGAAATATAGCATAAGATAATATAATCATTAGACATGGTGAATAATTGAAAATTCATGCCTTTAATAGTAAACTTGAACACATTATGGCAGGAATATGAGCTGAGTAAATAATGCCATAATAAAACATAATCATGGGTATTCTACTAGTCGAATAACCACATGAACTTTCAACTAATAGCTTCATAATGAGGTAAGTGCATATTTCATACATTCTGAATCATTTTTTCATGGCCTTGGACAAGACGTCTAGTGATTAAGGCCTCGGCCAAAATCCATATTACATTGGGAAAGGCCTCGGAAAATTCCATGTCTAGTTGTCTCATGAGACCTACCGATGCATCGAGGGGCTATAGCGGGCCTCATCCATCAAATAATAAGTCCAATGCATTCCTCATATGAGCAGTGATAAACATAAACAACAAATACATTCATATTGAAACTATCATATGAAATGTAACTATCTTTCCCCAATCATTAAACATAAAACACTAACCATTCAGAATAATATGGTGAATGGTTTTAGGATAGATTATCCACAATAGAGTAATTCATAAACCATTAAATAAAATATGGTATATGAATTCATAAATAATTAAACCCAATAATACCATGGAATCAATAAGAGTGTTGAATTAGATGAAAACACTCTTATAAAATCATTAAGCAATTCTAGAGATAAATACTCTTTTATTTTGAAAAGAAGAGTTCTTTTGGAAATATATTTTTATAAAACCAGAAGTGAAGTAAGATATTATTTTCATAATAAAATGAGTGATTTTATAAAGATAATGGTTTCCAAAAATATATTATAGATTACCCTTGAAAATAGGTAAGAATTTGAGAAATTCCCTTGAATCGGGCTTGTATTTTTGAAACAATTTTGAATGTTTCTTTTAAAACATGTAAATATCCATAAAATAAGGAAGTATTATGGATTGTAAACATATATATGATACTCACACAGAACATATTATGAGTACATAACAATACATAAGAATTAAATTGAGTTAATTAGACAATGAAATTATCCCGAATGAAAATGGAAGTTCGGATGGAAAAACCCTTACCTTAACTCCAAACGTGTTCCTCTCTTGTAATTAAGCTCCTGGAATATGAAATTATACTTTTTAATAAATTATTACAGAACCTATTATACATGCATTTAGTTTACCATAATTATGGTTAGTTCGTTTATGTCTTTATTGATAAGTTATTGTATTGAATTTCGTTGTTCTGGAGTGTTCGTTTCCTTTATTTTCATATTCGGTTCAATTGTTTTTATTAATAAGTTCATGTGGAATGGTTATAAATATCCAGGATTGGAATTATATATTATTAATGAACATAAATAATTGATAATTTTCATTTCTATCATTTTTTTACATGGAATGATGATGAATCATTAGATGACAATCACTTCGATTATTCAGCGGTATTTGGAATATTATGAACTAGTTTTGTCATATAACTTAATTATATGTACATATTCTGGTTCCTAAATATTAATTAGGTTATAAAACATATATTATAGTCTGGTTCAAACATTAATATGGTTTCATGACCAGAAATTAATAAGAAATTGGAGAACGAAACTTCGTCATCCACAAAGGTTATAAATCAGAACTTATGGACGTCGATTTCGTTTATAAAAATAAAAGGGAGGAAGTAAGAATATTTATGATGGTTATTCTATTAACATGATATAAATATAGTATATAGATGTTACTAGAGTTATCATGGTCATTTGGACAGAGTAGGTGAGGAGAGGATAGCAAAATAAGATAAATTAAAATGAAACCAAATGAAAAAGAATGGTGCTTTACCTCTTGAAATAACCTCTTTGAAAAACTCCTTAAGGGAAGTGGTTTTGGTCTTTTAGAAAGAACAGAAGCTTCTTGGATGTGGGGATAGACTAAGGAAGTGTAATTGGGTAGAACTTTGAGAAGCTTCAAGGCTTAGAGGAGTGAAGAGAAGAGGGAGTGGTGAGGGGTTTTTATAGTGGAGGAGAGGAGTAAATTTTGAATATTTAATTCATTGTTTTATTATTTCCCTCAAGACAACCAATTGTATGGATTCATGTGACCTCTAATAGTAATAAGTGCATGTGAGTTCAAACCAAGTGGCCTTGCATCACTTGTGATGTCATGAATAGTGTATTTAACTGATAATTTATATATACAGTATTTTATCGTATTTCACTATTCACCAAAAATTCTAGAATTTTAGAAAAATCCAAAAAAATCACCCCTACCATTTCTTGACGTGTAGAATTAAAAAGTGAAATCCATTTTTCAAAAATAATTTTCTAAATATTATTAATTTAATTTTTAAATAATGTCATAGTTAATTCAAAAAATAACAATCTTGAAGTGCAATTAGTTTTATGTGACATTGAAAAATTAATTAAGATCTCATTATTATATTTCCTTAAGAAAATAAAATAATACTATTATTTACTATTAATAAGGGTAATATTACTATTCATAAGGGTATGTTACTATTTACTGAAAAACAAGTTTGTTCTATCAGACTCCAAATGACTTACTGAACACAACTCTAGATGACCATTTTTTGAAATTCAAAACATAGTAGAGGCAAAGTTGTGTTTAATGGTTAGATTATAAAATTGCATTATATATTTATTTTCAAAACCTTGGGGTGTTATATTCTCCCCTCCTTACAAAAATTTCATCCTTGAAATTCACAGAATATTACCTAAAAAGATTCGGGTATCTCTTTAACATAAGCTCCCCAGGCTCCCATGTTGCTTCCTCCATCTTATGGTTCCTCCATAGAACCTTCACCAGATGATTCATCCGATTTCTCAATACTTGTTCTCTAGTATCAAGAATCTTGATAGGATCTTCACAGTAAGATAAATCGGGCTCAAGTTCCACTTCTTCATAAGTGAGTACATGTGTTGGGTCTAGCATGTAATTTCTTAAAGTTGATACGTGGAACACATTGTGAACCTTGGAGAGACTTGGAGGCATTTCCAAATGGTAAGCTATGGCTCCAATTCGGTCTAGAATTTCAAAAGGTCTGATGTACCTATGACTTAATTATCCCTTCTTACCGAATCATATAATACCCTTCCATGGAGATTCCATTAAGAAAACGTTATCACCTTCTTGAAATTCCAAATCCTTCCTTCAGTTATCAGCATAGCTCTTTTGCCTAATTTGAGCTATTTTGATATGGTTATGAATAATCTTCACCTTTTCCATTATTTCTTTAACAAGTTTTGGGCCCACAATCTTTATTTCACCAACATCATCCCAGCAAGTTGGTATACAACATCTCCTCCCATATAATGCTTCATAGGTGCTATATGAATACTTGAATGGAAGCTATTATTGTAGGAAAATTCTACGAGAGGTAAATAATGATCCCACATGCCTTAAAAATCAAGTGAACAAGACCTCAACATGTCTTCCAATGTTCGAATATTCCATTATGATTGTCCATCAATTTGTGGGTGGTAGGCAGTGCTAAAATGAAGATCAGTATCTAGGGCCTTCTGAAGACTCTTACAGAATTGTGATGTAAAACGGGGATCACGATCAGAAACAATTGATGAGGGCACACCATGAAGTCTCACAACTTCATTTATATATAGTCTTCCTAGACATTCAAGTGGTAGATCTTCTCTTATAATAAGAAAATGTTCTGACTTGGTAAGACGATAAACAATGACCCATATTGCATCATTCCTTCTAGGAGTCCTTGGTAGTCCCATGAAAAAATCCATCGCGATATTATCCCATTTCCACTCAGGTATGGGAAGAGGTTGAAATACTCCTCCAGGTTGTTGCTTTCCAGCTTTCACTTGTTGAAAAACAATACATGTTGACACAAAATCAGCAATCTTCCTCTTCATGTTTTCCCACCAAAAATATTCCTTCAAATCTCTATACATCTTAGTGCTACCAGAGTGTATAGAGAAATTGGAACTATGAGAATCTTCCAAAAATTCCCTTTCTAGATCAGGTATATCGGGAACACAAAGTCTCTTCCCAAATTTCAAGATTCCATATTCATATACAAAGTCACTCAATCTCCCATCATTAACAGCTTTAATCTTCTTTTGAAACTCCTCATCATCAGCCTGAGAACTTTTTATTCTTTCTAGTAAATATGGTTTAGAAAAAATTTGAAAAGGCATTGATGTTTTACCTTCCATGGTTATTCCCATATCCATCTTTACTAGATCCATGAAAATAGGATCCCTTTTAACTTTCATCTTGTTCAAAACTCCATGATATTTTATTCTCAAAGCATCTGCCACCTTATTTTCCTTCCTTGGGTGGTAGTGTATTGTGCAATAATAATCCTTGAGTAGTTCAATCCATCTATTTTTCCTCATGTTGAGTTCTTTCTATGAAAAAATATACTTCAAACTCTTGTGATCAGTATAAATCTCACATTTTTCACCATAGAGATAATGTCTTCATATCTTCAAAGCAAATATTATAGAATCTAACTCAAGATCATGACTAGGATAGTTTTGCTTGTGAATTTTTAGCTTTCATGATGCATAATAAATAACCCTATCATTTTTCATAAGGACACAACAACGTCCTTTCTTTGAAGAATCACTATAAATAAAAAACCCATCATTCCCTAATGGTAGAGTCAATATATGAGCATTGACTAATCTTCTCTATAGTTCTTTGAAACATTCTTCACAATATTTTGTCCAAACAAATTTAACCCCTTTAAGTGTAAGCTTCTTTAGCAGGTTAGCCAATCAGGAAAAATTCTGCATGAAACGCCGATAATAAACTGCTAATCTAATAAAACTGTGTACCTCAGTTATGTATGTTGGAATGGGCCAATCTTGGATTGACTTTATATTCACAGGATCAACTAGGATTCCATCCTTAGAGACAATATGGCCAAGAAAAGAAATCTCCTGATTCCAGAATTCACACTTGCTAAACTTCCCATATAACTCATGTATTCTAAGAGTCTTCAGGATAATGCGCAAGTGATTTTCATGATCTTAGTAGATTTTGGAGTATACCAAGATATCATAAATAAATACCACTAAAAAATCATCGAGATATTCCTTGAAAACTCTGCTCATTAGATCCATGAAGACAGAGGGTGCATTAGTCAATCCAAAAGGCATCACTGTAAACTCGTAATGCCTGTACCTGGTTTGAAATGCTCTTTTTGGAATTTCTTCATTCTTCATACACAACTGATGATATCCAGATCGAAGTTGAATCTTTAAAAATTATTGAGATCCATTAAGTTGGTCAAATAAATAATCAATTCATGGTAGGGTATACTTGTTCTTTATTATTATAGCATTTATCTCCCTGTAGTTGACATATAACCTCATAGATCCATATTTCTTCTTAACAAAAAGGACAGGGGTTCCCCATGGAGAAACACTAGGGAGAATAAATCCCTTATTATTTAATTCCTATAGTTGTTTCTTTAGTTCCACTAATTCCACAGTGTCCATTATATAAGGGGTCTTCGATATGGGCCTTGAACCAGGAATTAAATCAATGGAAAACTCAATTTCTCCTTCTAGAGGATGTCCAGGTAAATCTTCTGGAAACACATCAACATATTCTCTCAAAATATGTACATCCTCTATTTGAACAATACTTTCCTCACCCATAGTTATTTCATTCTCTTCCTCCCCAATAATTGAATTTAGTTGAGCTATTGGGGGTGGATCTAGATAAGAATCAGGTGGTGACGATTATGCTCTAAAGATAAGGTGTTCTTTATCATCATCATCAAAAATCGTAACCTCCTTCTTCTTACAATAAATTTTTTCATCATGGTCCGAAATCCAATCCATACAGAGGATTATATCAAATTAAATCATTGGTATGACGATGAGATTAGCAGATAAAGAACATTTATATGCCCTAATGGGAACTGATTCACAGAAATTTGTAGAAATGATACTTCCCTTAGGAGTTTTGACTGACAACTCCCTTGTTAAATTAAATTGGAAATATCTAATTTTCTTAGCAAACTGCAAAGACATGAAACAATGCGATGATCCAGAATCAAATAAATCATTGGCTAAACTTGAGGAAACAATTAAAGTATCTTACACCATGTCATTAGGAACTTAAACCTCTACAATTGTGATTGCATAAGCTTGTCCCTGATCCCTTGGCCTTTTCTGTTGCATATTTCCTTGAAGTTTTGGAAAATCATTATCATAGTGTCCCATCTCCCAACAACTATAGCATTGAACATCATTAGCTTCCTTCTTCCCTTTCAAATCACTAGAAAGATGGCCTTTTTTACCACATTTGTAGCATACTCTTTTTCCTTTTAAGCATGCACCAGGTTATTTTTTCCACAATTGTCACATAGTGGAAATTTAACTCATCCCTTCTTCCCCGTTTCCTTATTTCCTTTCCCAGGGTTTTCAGCAGCCCTATTCTTTTCTTGATTTCCCTTAAAGTCATAATACTTAGATAATTCTTTTTTTGTCTTGATGGCACGTGAAACTAGATCCTCATATGATGAAAAACTTTGGGAGACCAGTGCCCACTAGAGGAATGGATTTAGGCCATCAAATAATTGATCAATTTTTCTCCTTGGATTTCGTATATAGTTTACAGTATATCTTTCTAATCTTGAGAAGTTAGCTTCGTACCTTGCAACATTCTCATCTTTCTTCTTCCTCAGATTCAAGAATTGTCTCTCCATATATAGTCGCTGCTCATGAGGGAAATATTTTTCTAATAATATTTTCTTAAAATCCCTCCATTCCATCTCTTCTATCTCTTCCTCCTCCTCTGTGTTTTGGATTAATGACCACCACTAATCCGCATCTCCTGATAGATGATATACTACCATGACAACCTTCTCTCTTTCATTACATCCCAAAGTGAGAAATATCTTCTCAAGGGACATATCTAATGCTCTGCTACAAATGGGTTTGTAGTCCCGTTGAATTATGGAGGTTGTTGTCGCATAAAGCGATCTAGAATGGCTCCTCCACGTGGTGGATCCGGATGCTCCATACGGGTAAGGTTATTATTCATAACCTGAGAAAATTGTCCCAGTATAGTTATGAGTTACTCAGCACCAGTCACAGCACCAGAGCCAACATAATTATCTTGAGTCGGAGGAAAATCCCTACAGGGGACACGTGCATTTGTGCGATTTCCATTCTGTCCACTAGGCGCTATATCTAGATAATGGAATACACTAGATTAGGTTATGAATAATAATTTATAATCTTAACTTAAAAATACTCAGAAAAATTGAGATCCTATGCATGGATAATCCCATATTCAAAAATATGGTTTCTTTGAGGAATATTTTACATTTAAATCCTACATAATGGCTTGTAAAGAAAATGTGAATTATCCTAATCATATCCCCTGAGTGTGTCGTAACCAAGAGTGCAGCAAGGCCTGTTGTCGTGTACCAGTTCCCATTCGAGTCTAGCTCAAAGTGGTGTTTTCAGGTTTTACCCTAAGATACATCTGTGCCAGAGCCTCCAATACCTGCTCGTATCTAGACAGGGATGTATTTCTTGAAATATCCACATAATCTATTCCTTACCAAAATACCAGGACGTTATTGTATTTATTTCCTCAAAGACTAACTTAGGGACTCTTCCCTAATTCTACGTTTTCTAAATCTAGTTTCCAAATTTTCTACTAAACTTCCTTTGATACCAATTGTAAAGACCCGACCCTAGTTGCCTGGAGTCAATGTCTTATTTGATTACATTGCCATACATACAAAGAATATGAATCCTGAAGGACCAAGTAGTTTAGTATTATTAGAAACAAGATACATACATAAGTTCAACTTTACATATGGAAAAGAAAAAACAACACTGATTTATTCCACTAGAGTCATCACGTCTCCTAGATTATGCTTGAAAGTCATTCATAAATTACTTCTTCATGTCCTGAGAAAATGAAACATAAGAAACGGGTGAGATCAAACGCTCAGTAAGAGTAAGAAATACAGTGGAAGATAATATAAGCATTAGACATGGTGAATTATTGAAAACTCATGCCTTTAATAATAAACTTGAACACATTATGGTAGGAATATGAGTTGAGTAAATAATTCCATAATAAAACATAATCATGGGTATTCTACTAGTCAAATAACCACATGAAATTTCAAATAATATCTTAATAATGAGGGAAGTGCATATTCCAGACATTTTGAAACATTTTTTCATGGTCTCGACCAAGACATCTAGTGATTAAGGCCTCGGCCAAAATCCATATCACATTTGGAAAGGCCTTGTCCAATTCCACGTCTAGTTGTCTCATGAGACCAACTGATGCGTCGAGGGGATATAGTGGGTCCCATGCATCACATAATAAGTCCAATGCATTCCTCATATGAGCGGGGATAAATATAAACAACAAATACATCCATATTGAAACTATAATATGAAATGTAACTATATTTCCCCAATCATTAAACATAAAACACTAACCATTCGGAATAATATGGTGAATGGTTTTAGGATAGATCATCCACAATAGAGTTAGTCATAAAACATTAAATAAAATATGTTAGATGACTTAATAAATTATTAAACCCAATAATACCCTGTAATCAACAAGAGTGTTGAATTAGATGAAAACACTTATAAAATCATTAAGCAATTCTGGAGATAAATACTCTTTTATTTTGAAAAGAAGAGTTCTTTTGGAAAGATCTTTGTATAAAACCAGAAGTTAAGTAGGATAGTATTTTCATAATAAAATTATAGATTTTATAATGATAATGGTTTCCAAAAACATATTATAGAGTGCCCTTGAAAATAGGTAAGAATTTGAGAAATTCCCTTGAATCGGTCTTGTATTTTTGAAACAATTTTGAAAGTTCCTTTTAAAATGTGTAACTATCCATAAAATAAGGAATGATTCTGGTTTGTAAACATATATATGATACTCACACAGAACATATGATGAGTACATAACAATACATAAGAATTACATTGAGGTAATTATAATTTGAAAGTATCCCGAATGAAAATAGAAGTTCGGGTGGAAAAACCCTTACCTTAACTCCAATAATGTTCCACTCTTGTACTTAAGCTCATGGAATATGAAATTATACTTATTAATAACTTATTTCAGAACCTATTAGACATGTATTTAGTTTCCCATAATTCTGGTTAGTTCATTTATTTCTTTATTGATAAGTTATTGTATTGAATTTTTTCATATAACTTAATTAGGTTATAAAACATATATTATAGTCTGGTTCGACCATGAATATGGTTTCATGACCAGTAATGAAGAAGAAATTGGAGAACTAAACT
This sequence comes from Viscum album, assembly GCA_963277665.1. Taxonomy (NCBI): domain Eukaryota; kingdom Viridiplantae; phylum Streptophyta; class Magnoliopsida; order Santalales; family Viscaceae; genus Viscum; species Viscum album. The sequence goes on from OY728141.1 coordinate 1,554,586,821, forward strand.
TCGTCTTCCATGAAGGTTATAAATCGTAACCTCATGGACATCGATTTTGTTTATAAAAATAAAAGGGAGGGAGTAAGAATATTTATGATGGTTCTTCCATTAAAATGATATAAATCCAATATATATATTTTACTAGAGTTATCATGTTAATTTGGACAAAGGAGGTGAGGAGAGGATAGCAAAAGAAGATAAATTAAAATGAAATCAAATGAAAAAGAAGGGTGATTTACCTCTTGAAATAACCTCCATGAAAAACTCCTTAAGGGAAGGGGTTTTGGTCTTTTGGAAAGACCAGAAGCTTCTTGGACGTGGGGAGAGACTAGGGAAGTGTAATTGGGCAGAAATTTAAGGAGCTTCAAGTCTTAGAGGAGTGAAGAGAAAAGGGAGTGGTGAGGGGTTTTTATAGTGGAGGAGAGGAGTAAATTTTGAATATTTAATTCATTTTTTATTATTTCCCTCAAGACAACCAATAGTGTGGTTTCATGTGACCCCTAATAGTAATAAGTTCATGTGATTTCGAACCAAGTGTCCTTGCATCACTTGTGATGTCATGAATAGTGTATTTAATTGATAATTTGTATATATGGTATTTTATCGTATTTCACTATTCACCAAAAATTCTAGAATTTCAGAAAAATCCCAAAAATTCACCCCTACAATTTTTAGACGTGTATAATTAAAAAGTGAAATCCATTTTTCAAAAATAATTTTCTAAATATTATTAATTTAATTTTTAAATAAGTTCATAGTTAATTTGAAAAATAACAATCTTGAAGTGCAATTAGTTTTATGTGACATTGAAAATTTTATTAAGATCATATTATAATATTTCCTTAAGAAAATAAAATAATATTATTATTTACTATTCATAAGGGTCATATTACTATTCATATTACTATTCATAAGGGTATGTTACTATTCACCAAAAATCAATATTGTTCTATCAGACTCCAAATGACTTACTGAACACAACTCTAGATGACCATTTTTCGAAATTCAAAACATAGTAGAGGCAAAGTTGTGTTTAATGGTTAGATTATAAAATTGCATTCTATATTTATTTTCAAAACCTTGGGGTGTTACAAGATAGACCATTCAGACATGGTTATTTTCAATAACCTAATTATTTTTCACTAATTTTTCCTGTAACATCTTAGTTACAATTACATATGTATTGTATTTGTCTTTTAGGAAATTTCTACATTTTAAATGTCTTTTTCTACCCTTTTTTGTTATAAGAAATATTTTTAAACAATAGCATATACTAGAAATTGTGATAAAATATTTATTTTTAATTCCTAATGTATAATTTTAAATCTATTGCATCACCTCACATAAATAAAAAAATATGCATTTTTTATATAAGAATCATAAATTTGGTTTCTTTTGTGATATCACTATTTTCAAATCCTTCATAATAGTTTGTAATTGAATCATGAAATTTACCAGTATTATACCCATAGAGTGAAAAAATAAGTGTGCATTAAGGCCCTTTTCATACACCAAGTGATTATGGAGTCAATGTACAATTCCCTCTTTTTGAAGTTATGACCCAGAGGTAAAACTGTTATTGACCCACATCCACATATAGTAAGTAGATTGGGATGTATTTCTAGGTAAAAGAACATAGTATATTGCTTAAAAATTTAGATGTTCTTCTATATTTATTCTCAATTTATATTATAGTGTTTCCCACAATATTTGTTTACCTTAACCAAATTTCCATGTTTTTTATTAAAATCTTTCTGAAACCAAATATAACAACCCTAAATCTAGTAACCCAGAGCTAACGATCAACATTATTATAATAGTATAGATAAAAGAGGTTAAATCCCAAGAGACTATTTAGTTTAGTGGTCTTGGATAGATATATTGTCGTGACTCGTCCCCCGGGGCCCGTGTCGTAACTACCTCAAGCCCGTCTTCCATAGGACAGGGGCTAGCGACTAGAACCAAAGGCGTAAATCCCTATAACTGGTAAGGCATTGCCTTTATAAAACGTAAACACACACACAACCAGAGTACAAGCGGAATAAAACACTAAGTAAACACTATATAACAAAAGATGTGCTGGAAAGTAAAGGGGCCAAAAATACAAGTCCAACAGTAAAGTACAAGGAAAAGACAAAACAGTAGGAAGGTGTCAAGCTTCTCCTGGATCGTTTTCTAGAGTTCCTACCTGAAGGGTAGGTACAGATGGCCACCTCATCTCTCCACGTCCGTCTGTCACCTCCAGGTATCTTCTTGTCGTGAAGTCCACCTCCGGGTACCATCCAGCTCTACAAGCCACAACCACGATCAGTGATGTCCATCGTCTGCAACCAACACAACGAGGTGCAGGCATAGCCCGTGCAGGGGTGAGTATAACAATACTCAGTAGGGACCCCGAGACCATAAAGGTCTCACTAAATCCAACAAGGATAAACCACAAAGAAATATCTCAACATATAACCTTTACTTAGGTATATGCCCATACATATACCTAAGTTATCAAGTAACACATCTCAATCATGAGGAAAACACAAAGGTCATTGACTCAGCTCAAACCAGGATTTTCATTATCAAAACCACAAATGCTGGAGAACTCCTCCTTTGTTGAGTACAGTGGCCCTGTCACAACTCCAAGGCGCTACTCACTAACTTTAGACTTTTGAGGTACTCCTCATTTCAATTACAGTGGGTCTGCTTCCAAATATCAGGTGCTCCGTCCACTGTGGGTCTGCCGCCAAATACCGGGCGCTCCCCCTAATAGCCTACAGAGGTACTCCTCCTGTCGAGTATCGAGGATATGCTTCCAACTACCAGGCGCTCTGTCTGCCATGGGTTTTCTACCAAATATCGGGCGCTCCGTCCACTGGGCTAATCGAATCACTCCGAATCGAATCGGTCAAGCAGTCGTCGAGTCTCCAACTACTAGGTCTCCGCTCTCCATACGCTCATCTTCAGGAGGGTCCGCTCCATGAGCTACTGGTCATTACTTCTAAGTGTCACGAAGTTACATGTAGAAGTAACACAAAGTATCACCTCGTCATAGGGGTCTCAACGCAACAGATGGCGCGTCAATCGGACACCCAGTCTGTGAGTTATTAGCTTTTCCGTTCCAGAGTCCCGGTTGGTTTTTAAGCTAAAACCAACCCGACCATACTCCAACATCATTCTAATAACACTTATAGTATTCAAAAAGAACCTTCTCATCAAGAGAAATCCAATGTAGTCGACGGCACGTCAATCGGACGTCTGGTCCTCAAGTTATAAGTGTTTCCGCACCGATGGCACAGTTGGTTTTGGGTTCTAACCAACCCACCCATACCAAAACTTCACCAAAATCTTGAGTGTAATATACTAAAACTACCGTATCAATCCAAGGAATCCTACGCAACTAACGTTGCATCGATCAGAGGTCTGTATCTCATGTTATGAGCGTTTAACTGAAGAAGGTCTGAAAATAGGGGGTCTGGGCCCGGTCCGACCCAGCCCAACAACCCCTGGGTCGGCCCGAACCGGGTCGAACCGACCCGAGTCTAGGTCCAGCCAGATAGGGTGCAGCCCAGCCCGCGGCCGGCCGCGGCTCGGCCATCCTGGTCGGGCGATTACGCGGAGCGGGGGGGCGCACGGCCCCCCGCTGATTGGAACCGGCGGTGCCAGCTGGTGCCGCCCCCAGTCATCCTAGATCCCACGCGACCGTAGGATCCACCATGTCATCATTGTAGCTGTTGCCGCGGTGGATCTTCTCCGGTGGCGCACTAGGGCGCCGCCGCCTCCAAGCGGACCGCACCGCCATGAGGTTCTGCGGGCCATGGGAGTTGCTCCGGTGGTCCGTTTTAGCTTCCGTCTACACCGGCGGTCTTCTCGGGTCCCGAACTTTACTGTGAAGGATCCTAAATGTCGTTGTGCTTATTTTCACCCATCTTCATGCAATCCGAACATCAAGAACAAGTTGGCGGTGGGTCCGGACTTGTTCGTTAGTCCGTACCCACCGCGTTAGAAGTTCGAATAAACACCCAACAGAATATTCTTCCATGATTGAGGGTATAAATCATGTAAACGTAAATATACAAAATCCTCCTACCTCAATTATGGTTCATTCATCATAGACGCGGAAAGCATTGTCGCTCTGTCAACGTCGGGAAAGAACCGTCGTCGTTGGTGAGTTCCCCGCGGTTGTATTTCCTCCCTTGATGCGGAGGAAGTAGAAGATTGGAGGAACGTGGAGCGTTCTTCGCCGAGTAGTTCTTCGTTGAAGGGGTATCATTCTTCATGGGAGGATGATGTTCTTCAACGAAGGAGGAACTTCCTTCTCCTTTTACACAAGAGCTCTCTCCAGTCTCTCCCAACACAACATGTGCTAAACTAAAATTATAGTCTAATGCTATTATTTTATTAACACAAGCAATTTAAAATTCAAAATTCAAAACACTTAATTAATTAATTGAAGAGGTTCAATTTATTAATTAAGGTTTGTTGGTAAGAGTGAAATAGGGAGAGAGAGGAAGTGGAAAGGTCACATTAAATATGGGGGGTTTCCAAATTAATGAAGGGGGTTTAAAGAGCTTAGGAGGAAATGAAAGGTTGGGACTAGTGTGGGCCCCACCTCTCAAACATCCACACTTGGGTAGTTAGGTTGTTGTGGGTCCCACCCTTAACTCCCCTTTGTAGGATATAACTACCTCAGATATAAATAAAATTGTACACATCAATTTTATTTATTTAACTCTAGATTCCCAAATATTAACTTTCGACCCGCATAAAATGCAACTGCGGTGAAGGTCCCCTTAAGAGAATATTGGCACTGTGAATTCATCGGTGTCCTCGGATTTCAATTCCGAGCACCGATTCAAAAGATAGAAAAACCCCCTCATTCGTTTATTGAACGTACCCGAGCTAAACTTCAGAAATTGATTTCGGGCACACTGGGTCTCGGAATCAAGTGTCGTCAGAAGCCAAAGAATCGTAAAATTACAAGGTATTTAAGAAAAAAAATTCTTGAAATTTCCAGGTCTTTACTTTACTCCCACCTGAGGTCTTTATGTCCCCATAAAGATACAACATAAACTAGGGAAACAAAAGAGGGTACTGAGTACGCATCTGAGCCGCCTGCTCCCATGTGATCTCCTGGAGGTTCCCGTGCTGCCAGCGAATGTGCACCAGAGGAATCGACCGTCCATATAGGACCTGCTCTTATCGATCCTTGATCTTCAATGGGACCTCTGTAAATTTCGCCCCGTCATTGATATTCAGCTCCCCATGGTCGATGAAGTGAGACAGATCGTGCACGTATCTCCTCAACTGAGATACGTGGATGACATCGTGCACCCGATGCAACTGAGGAGGAAGGGTCAAGCGGTAAGCCACCTTGCCTACTCTGCTAGGGACTTAGAATGGTCCGAAGAAACGCGGAGATAACTTGTTGTCCCGACCAAATATCTGTAGACCTCGTCGGTGTGAGACCCATATAAAGATTTGATCGCCATCCTCGAACTTCAGTGGTCTCTGTCTCCTATTAGCATAAGACTTATGTCTGCTCTGTGCAGTCTTCATCCGCTCCTAGATGATCTGAACCTTCTCCATCGTAGCCTGAACCATCTCTAGTTATACACGTGCTGACTCCATCACTATCCACAAAGGATATCTGGAATGTGGCCAGCTGCTATCTCGCCACTCCTAACAACTGAATACCCAATCTCCTACTAAGAGTATCTGCTACAACATTCCCCTCCCCAAGAGTATAAACTATCTCAAAGTCATAGTCCTAGAGTAATTCAAGCCATCACTACTATCTCAGGTTCATGTCCTTATGAGAGAAGATACGCCTGAGACAATTGAGTTGGAGAGAACTGTAAACTGTTCGCTCAATGAACAATGGGTGAGACTAGCCAATTGTAAGAACTCATCTCCACCCTTCTTCGTCTACGTTCTACCAAAGAACTGCGGATATTTCTCCTCTGCCGAAAAGAGAAATCTAGTTTCATCCCCTGGATGAACCACGTTCTTTGCCTAATACAATCAATCCTAACATGAACGGTATAATTCATGTATTGAATGATGTTGTAAGGCCTTGATGCTACTACTAAGATATCCAACTGTTACTCTCACCTCCAAGGGTTGAGTCACACTGTCGGCATCAATGCATGGTTACTGGGTCTCCTCCAGTAGGGATCTCGCAAGTGAGGGTCAAGTCAATAGTTTTAACCAGAAACTCTTAGTATAAACCATACAAAAAGGACAGGAAAGTAAAATTCACAAGGATAAGTGTCTTTTATTACTGCATCTCAAAGTACAAAGACACATAACAACCACAAAAAACAACAACACGGAAACTAAAAGCACCAAGAACAAAGGCCTCCAAGCCTGTTACTAGTCTCGCTCATGTCCACCTTATTCCAAAGCTCCATAGTCATATACTTCAGCTACTTGAATTTGTGCTCTCCCATATCCACTCGTTCCCTGCGGTCAGGGTGGACCTCCTAGTGGTGGTGGTGGCAACACTTCGAAGCATCATACACCACCGGCTGTACGAATAGCTCCTCTGCCCCAGTCTGGTAGGTTCCTCTACTTCCTGTTGCTCATCTGCTGGACAGTTCGGGCAGTCTTGAGCCAAGTGACCCTACTTGCCGCATGCATAGCACTCCCTGCTCCTCATATGGCTGGATCTATTTCGTGTACCTTGCACAACTGAACATTTATCATGTGGTCACCCACCTGTTGGCCTAGTCTGCTTGGACTTCTGTGTCATCTGTCTACTGTCAGCTGCAGAAGACTCCGCTACACTTAGAAAACCCTGCGGCAAGGGAAGCAGCTCCTAAGAACGCTTAGAGTGTAGAGTCACTGGTATAAAATCCACCCTGAAAAAAGTCTCGAAGTTTCCCCAGATGAAGGTCATATGATCGCAAAACTGGAGCATCTGGCTCCACCACCTCTCAGATGATCCCTGGAAGAGACTAACCACTAGGTACACCATCAAGTCAGCAGGTGTCCCAGCTGTGTGGAAGGCTTGTGCTACAAACTCCATCCAGTGCCTAGCCGTCTAAAAATATGACTCACCTCGAAACCTCAGAGGCCTCTATCACTGGAACTCGTGCATCGTGCTCAAGCGGCGTGCACTCTCTGCTGGTGTGTCAACTGGGAGAGGGCTCTGTACTGATGCCTCACTGCACAGTGGGATATCCTCGCGCTCTCCACTAGGTACCCATGTTGACTTACTGGGTGAAGACATCCTGAAAGAAACAGATGTGACATGGTCAAAAGACTATACCTGGTGAGATGACCTGGTTTGAGCTTATTTAAAAGAAACTTTTGAAAACACACATGCAATAAGTGTTTTCGTGCACTGAGTCAAAAATCATAAGTCAGGGTCCTGGTGTATGGATACGTCGGCCGCCCACACCAACACTGGACTCCCTGAACTGAGAACCACACTTAGTACCCTTAACACTATTGCTTCAGAGAAAAGAAAATATCAGAGTCCTAAGTTCTATGGTAGAATCGACTACTCTGATACCAATTTATCATAACCCGTCCCCCGGGGCCCGTGTTGTAACTACCCCAAGCCCGCCTTCCATAGGCCAAGGGCTAGCGACTAGCACCAAAGACGTAAATCCCTATAACTGGGAAGTCATTGCCTTTATAAAACATAAACACACACACAACCAGAGTACAAGAGGAAGCAAACACTAAGTAAAAACTATATACCAAAAGATGTGATGGAAAGTAAAGGGGACATAAATACAAGCCCAACAGTAAAGTACAAGGAAAATACAAAACAGTAGGAAGGTTTCAAGCTGCTCCTAGATCATCCACCGGAGTTCCTTCCTGAAGGGTAGGTACAGATGGCCACCTCAGATCTCCACGTCCGTCTATCACCTCCAGGTACTATCTCGTCGTGAATTCCACCTCCAGGTACCATCCATCTCTACAAGCCACAACCACGATCAATGTTGTCTGTCGTCTGCAACCAAAATAATGAGGTGTAGGCATAGCCCGTGCAGGGGTGAATATAACAATACTCAGTAGGGACCCTGAGACCCTCAAGGTCTCACTAAATCCAAAAAGGATAAACCACAAAGAAATATCTCAAAATATAACCTTTACTTAGGTATATACCCATACATATATCTAATTTATCAAGTAACCCATCTCAATCATGAGGAAAACACAAAGGTCATTGACTTAGCTCAAATCAAGATTTTCATTATCGAAACCACAACTGCTAGAGAACTCCTCCTCTGTCGAGTAAAGTGGCCTTTTCATGACTCTGAGGCACTACTCACTAACCTTAGACTATTGAGGTACTCCTCTTGTCGAGTATTACGGGTCTGCTGCCAAATACCAGGCGCTCTGTCTGCTGTGGGTCTGTCGCCAAATACCGAGCGCTCCCCCTAATAGCCTACAGAGGTACTCCTCCTATCGAGTACAGTGGGTTTGCTACCAACAACCAGGTGCTCCATTCTTCGTGGGTCTGCCGCCAAATATTGGGCTCTCCGTCCACTGGGCTAATCGAATCACTCCGAATCGAATCGGTCAAGCAGTCACCAGGTCTACAACTATTAGGTCTCCGCACTCCGTACGCTCGTCTCTGGGAGAGTCTGCTGCATGAGCTATTGGTCGTTACTTCCAAGTGTCACAAAATCACACGTAGAAGTAACACAAAGTATCTCCTCGTCATAGAGGTCTCAACGCAACAGACGGCGCGTCAATCAGACGCCCAGTCTGTGAGTTATTAGCTTTTCTGTTCCAGAGGCCTGGTTGGTTTTTAAGTTAAAACCAACCTAAACATACTCCAACAACAATATAATCCCACGTAGATTATTCCAAAATAACTTTCTAATCAAGATGAATCCAACTTATTCGACAGCACATCAATCAGACGTCCGGTCCTCAAGTTATAAGCGTTTCTGCTCTGAGGGCCCGATTGGTTTCGGGTTCGAACCAACCTGGACGTACCCAAACTTCGCATAAATCTTGAGTGTAATATACCAAAATGACTGTATCGATCCAATTAATCCTACTCAACTGACGTTGCATCGATCGGAGGTTCATATCTCAAGTTACGAGCGTTTAACCAAAGAAGGTCCGAAAATAGGAGGTCTGGGCCTGGTTCGACCCGGCCCAACACCCCCTGGGTCGGCCCAAACTGGGTCGACCCGAACCGGGTCCGGGTCCGGTCCTATAGGGAACGGCCTAACCCGGCCCAACTGGCGCACCCCGGCTAGCCTGGCCGAGCGATTACGCGGAGCGGGGGGGCGCGGCCCCCCGCTGATTTGAACCAGCGGCGCCAGCTGGCACCGCCCCCGGTCGTCCCGGATCCCACGCAGCCACGGGATCCACTGTGTCACCTCCGTGGCTGTTTCCATGGAAGATCTTATCTAACGGCGCACTGGGGTTTCATCGCCTCTGATCGCCAGCACTGCCACGCCAACCACCCGCATCGTGACTACCCCAAGCCCGCCTTCCATAGTCCAGGGACTGGCGACTAGCACCAAGGCGTAATTCCTGGTAAGAAGGGAAGGCATTGCCTTTGTAAAGTAAACAAACACCAAATAGAAATAAAGCAGAAGTAAACACTAAGTAAAAACTGGGTAAAATAGTAAGTGAGGAAAAGTAATTGGGCCTGAATACAAACCCAAACTGAAAGTAAAGTACAACTGGAAAGGGAAAACAGCAACTGAAGGTAAAGTACAACTGGAAAGGGAAAACAGCAACTGAAAGTAAATTCGTAGCCTCGAGCCATCCACTGGAAGTCCCACCTGAAGGATGGGTACAGATAGCCTCCACAGCTCCTCGGGTCCAGTTGTCCGCTCCGTGTATGCCCCGCCCAGTGATCCACCTCCGGGTACCGACCTACTCCTCGTACCTCAACCACGATCAGCGTTGTCCGTTGTCTGCAACCAACACAACGTAGTGTGGGCATAGCCCATGCAGGGGTGAGTATAAGATACTCATTAGGGACCCCGAGACCCTCGAAGGTCTCCCAGAATCCACAAATGATAATCCACAGAGGAAAGATACAATCAAAAAGTAACATCCGACTCTACTTAGGTATATGCCCATACATATACCTAAGTCATCAATTCTCATTCAGCTCCAACATCCGAGCTCAAGTACAACTCAGTCCACATAGGAAAAACACAACAAAATCCACACAGGAAAGCATAACGTAATCCACATAGGATAGCACAACACAATCCACATAGGAAGCAAAACAAGATTCAGCTCACACAGGTATACTTCTTCGTATGACGATAGAGATGATCAGATATAGGCACTGATTCATCTAAGTCGTCAGACCCACAAAGGATGGATAGGTACTAACCCCCGCAATGACCCACAAAGGATCTGACCCATACAGGATCGATAGGTAACTAACCCCCGCAATGACCCACAAAGGATCTGACCCACACAGGATCGATAGGTAACTAACCCCCGCAATGACCCACACAGGATCGGACCCACACAGGATCTGTAGGCGCTGGCCCACATAGGACCGCTGAGCACTGACCCACACAGGATCGGTAGCACTGATCCACGTAGGATCGATGAGTGATGTAGTCGTCGCCGTAGAATCCACGGAGGATTTCTGCACAATCGTCATCGTCGTCGCAGTCGCAGCTAGCTCTAGGGTTCCTGCACAAAGCAAGCTCGTTCCGGAGGGTCCACTCCACGAGCCGAGGTCTGATACATCAACTGAAATGTAGTCTGAAGTTGATGTATCCAAAAGGTCTATATTGTCAACAGGAACTCAATGTCACAGACGGCGCGTCAATCAGACGCCCGGTCTGAGAGTTAATGGCTTTTTCGTCCCAGGGGCCCGGTTGGTTTTTAAGTCAAAACCTACCCGACCATACTCCAACTACATCCGAACCTCGAGCAGAGTAAGCTAAAAGTTCTGTCTCATTTAGAGGAATCCAAAAAAGTCGACGGCACGTCAATCGTACATCCGGAACTCAAATTATAAGTGTTTCCGCTCCGAGGGCCCGGTTGGTTTCGTGTGCGAACCAACCTGGCCAAACCCAAAGTTATTCAAAACCTTGAGTGTAATATATTGAAACGACCGTATCTATCCAAGGATCGCATCTCCGCTGACGGTGCATCGATCGGAGATCCTTAGCCCAAGATATGGGCAAAAGACCGAAAAGGTCCGAAAACGGGGGGTCTGGGCCCGAACCGACCCGGCCCGACCCCCCCTAGGTCGGCCCGGCCCGGGGCGGCTCGGCGCTGGCCGAGTAGCCGCGCAAAGGGTCGCAGCCCCCTTAGACGAAGCCGCGGCCCCCATGTGGGGGCTGCTCTCTGTCAACGGACGCGGCGTGATGCCACGTCCCTCTGGTCACGCGCGGCTGTGGGACCAGCTGCCTGCCACCGCCTCCTGGAGGCCGGCCGGTGCCAGCCGCCGCCCCCAGCCACCGGCGCTGCCGTGCCGGCGAGGCGCACCGGCGGAAAACTCCACAGACCACCGGACGAGCTCCGGTGGTCGGATTTACCTTCCGTCTTCGCCAACGGCCCTCCCGGGACCCGTCCTTCACTGTGAGGACCTCACAACGCCCGTGCGGCCTACTTTGTCATCGCCCACCAATCTTCTCACCAAGAACGAAGAGACGGTGGGTTCAGACTTGTTCGTTGGTCCGCACCCACCGCGTTAGCGGTTTTAAAAAAAACATCCGACAGTTTTTAAACACATCTGAGGATATAAAATCACAAAGATTTAATTGCACCATTTAAACCCATGCTGAGGATATAATTCACAAAGATTAAAATGAACCGCAACTCCCTACCTCAATCGGTTGTTGATCAAAGATTGTCGCGGGGGAAGGAACGTCACGGAAGAAGCGTCGCGGAAGGAGGATCGTCGGCGTCGCGGTACACAGCGTCGCGTCGTCGATCTCTGAGGGTTCGGCATTCTTCATCGCCCTTCGTCGGAGGCCGGTGTTCTTCATCAGCGACAATGCGTTCTTCACATTCTTCGCATTCTTCGCATTCTTCAATAAAGGAGGATGAAGATCTTCAAGCCTTAGTGCTTTTTCCAAATCCTCTCAACAAGCAAACCCTCAATAAAATAAGTATTGGTCTTATTTTATTTCCCATGCCAAAATTTTGGAATTCATAAAAAGAATCAAACAATTAATTGAATTAATTGCAACACTTAAACCGCCCAATTAATAGGGGCGTTTAATATTTAATTAAACGCACGGGTTGACTTTATTTAAAAGGGGGTTTTTGGGGCGGTGTTACCTTAATTAAAGGAGGGGGTTGAAAAAGTTGAAAGAAACGGTGGGGTTCGTGTGGTCCCCACCCCACAAATATCCTACCAAGTGGGTAGGATATTGTGGGTCCTATATTATCCAATTAACATAGGTTAAACAATTTAAAAAAAATAAAATAAATGGTGCGACCCATTATTTTATTCATTTACTTAACCCTAAAAATTTAATAACTACACCCGAGCAAACGCAACTCCAGAAAAGGCGTTTCTAAGCAATTACCGACGTTGTGATTCCATCGGTGCCCTCAGAATTCGTTTCCGAGCACCGGTTCAAAAGTTAGAAAAACCCGCTTGTTCGTTCACTGAACGTACCCGAGCTAAACTTCGGAAAATGATTTCGGGAACACCGGGCCTCAGAATCAGGTTCCGTCAGAAACTGTTTCTTGTAAAATTCTAAAGAAAATTAAAAAAAATTCCTTGAATTTTACGGGTCTTTACAGTTTCGGTTTCGAACCAACCCGGCCATACCCAAACTTTGCATAAATATTGAGTGTAATATACCAAAACGACCATCTCGATCCAATTAATCCTACGCAACTAACGGTGCATCGATCGGAGGTTCATAGCTCAATTTATGAGCGTTTAACCGAAGAAGGTCCGAAAATAGGGGGTCTGGGCCTGGTCCGACCCGGCCCAACACCCCCTGGGTCGGCCCAAACCGGGTCGACCCGACCCGGGTCCGGGTCCGGCCCTATAGGGCACGGCCTGGCCCGGCCCAGCTGGCCCGCCCCGGCCAGCCTGGCCGAGCGATTACGCGGAGCGGGGGGTGCGGCCCCCCGCTGATTGGAACCGGCGGCGCCAGCTGGCGCCGCCCCCAGTCATCCCAGATCCCACACGGTCGCGGGATCCACTGCATCACCGCCACAGTTGTTGCCACAGCAGATCTTCTCCGGCGGCGCGCTGGGGTACCGCCGCCTCTGATCGCCGGTGCCACCGTGCCGGCATGAGGTTCCGCGGGCCACCGGAGTTCCTCTGATGGTCCATTTTAGCTTTCGTGTGCGCTGGCGGCCTTCTTGGGTCTCGTACTTTACTTCGAAGGCTCCTAAACGCTGTTGTGCTTCCGTTCACCCATCGCCACACAATCCGCGCATCAAGAACAAGTTGTTGGTGGGTCCAGACTTGTTCATTAGTCCGTACCCACCATGTTAGTAGTTCGAATAAACACCCAACATAATATTCTTCCATGCTCGATGGTATAAATCACGTAAACGTAAATATACAAAATCCCCCTACCTCGATTATGGTTTGTTCATCATAGACGCGGAAAGCGTTGTTGCTCCGTCAACACCGGGAAAGAACCATCATCGTTGGCGATTTCCGCGCAGTTGTGTTTCCTCCCTTGATGTGGGGGAAGTAGAAGATTGGAGGAACTTGGAGCGTTCTTCGCCGATTTTTTCTTTGTTGAAGGGGTGTCGTTCTTCGCGGGAGGACGATGTTCTTCAACGAATGAGGAACTTCCTTCTCCTTTTACACAAGAGATCTCTCTAATCTCTCCCAACACAACATGTACTAAACTAAAATAATAGGCTAATGCTATTATTTTATTAACACAAGAAATTTAAAATTCAAAATTTTAAACACTTAATTAATTAATTGAAGAGGTTCAATTTTTTAATTAAGGTATATTGGCAAGAGTTAAAGGGGGAGAGAGAGAAAGTGGAAAGGTCGCATTAAATATGGGGGGTTACCAAATTAATGAAGGGGGTTTAAGGAGTTTAGGAGGAAATGAAAGTTTGGGGCTCGTGTGGGTCCCACCTCTCAAACATCTACACTTGGGTAGTTAGGTAGATGTGGGTCCCACCCTTAACTCCCCTTTGTAGGATATAACTACCTCAGATATAAATAAAATTGTACACACCAATTTTATTTATTTTACTCTATATTTCCAAATATTAACTTTTGACCCGCATAAAACGCAACTGTGGTGAAGGTCCCCTTAAGCGAATATCAGTGCTGCAAATTCATCGGTGTCCTTGGATTTCAATTCCGTGCACTAGTTTAAAAGATATAAAAATCCACTCATTCGTTTACTGAACGTACCCAAGCTAAACTTCGTAAATTGATTCTGGGCACACCGGGCCTCGGAATCAAGTGCTTTCAAAAGCCATAGACTCGTAAAATTCCAAGGTATTTAAGAAAAAAAATTCCTTGAAATTTTCAGGTCTTTACATGTATATAAATGAATCTAATTTTACAATGGATATAATATAAAAAACATATTAATGGAAAACATTCAGCATTGTTGAACTAATTCAAATAATTCTTTTTCATGTAATAGGAAAAGGTAACAAAATATGGGTGAGCTCAAAATCTTAGTAAGGGTTTTGTAAAATGGATGATATCATAATTAAATAATTCAATATCAATATTGAATATTAAATAACTATACAAGAATACCAATTAATCAATAACTTTACTTTCACTATTAGATCATGAATAATCAATATGGAAAGATAAATGAATAAACACACATTCCATTTGATCATTATTAAGATCAAAAATTGAATCCATTTATTATATCAACACAATAATAACATTAATAATAAAAAATAATTTCTTATTCAAGTAAAATGCAATAAATTTTATGTCAAGACCATATAAATCTTGATATATATACTAACAAGTACATTCAGAAGATAATTTAAAATGTTGGGTAAAAAACTCATTTCATTTGACCAAATGATTTGTCTCATGAGACCTAGTGATTCATCTAAGGGATACATAATTCAAGTCTCCATGGTCATTTCATTTCCAAATAATTCCACAAATATCAAATTTTAAATTTAATTTATGATAAATATTCTTTATCAACAAATATTTAATTTGAATGAATACTATAAATAAATCAATATTTCCCCATATAATAACATAACATTAAAAGTAAAAAAATTATGTAAAAATTGTATATGGTTCTATAAATAATCCTTTCCATGATGTAAATTATAGGTATAATTAAGAGAAAATAAATTTACACTAAAAATAACCACAAAAAAATTGATTTTTTCATTATATGAATAACAATCACAAAATTAATCAAGAGATGAAAGGTGACCATCAGTTTATTATGAATATAGGTTTTTGAAATAATATATGATCCTTTATAAAAATTAATATATTGGATGTTAAATATTAAAATAGGATTTCATAAATGTATTTTCATTGTAAACCCATTTAATATGTCTATAATAAGCTACATTTCCTAAAATGGTTATAGTGTTGGGAAAGTTTTTTATCACCATATACATTAAAAAGAAATTCTATTTAATTTTTATCAAAAAAGTATCTTTTGAAAAAATATAGAATGATTCTATTATATCCCTTTTCTAAAATTAAAGATGACATAAAATTTCCTTAATAAATCATTTCATTAAATAAAAGTACATTTAAAAAACATTTTTTCAAATTCATGGACATGGATGGAAATTATATTTTATCCAAAGAAAAATAAAATAGGTTTTTCATTTAAACATTTATTTTCTTGATTCATGTACCAAAGATATGAAAATTTGGGATAAAATATAGAAACTACTTAAATATATGGGGTATAATAATACAACAGGAGATTATGTAGGATATATAATAAGGCTTCTTTAATGAAAATAAAAGAAATCCCAAAAGAAATTGATATTTTAAATAGATTCATACCACCTCACAAACATTTATATTGTTACCTAATGAAAGAATAAAAAATCATTGAAACATTAACCATATTGATAACATATATATTATTTTTCAATACATATAATAGGTAGTATATACTTTGCATAAAATTGAATTGGTCCATATTATCAAAAATGATCTAAGTGAATTTAAATTGAGACAAAACCCATTACCACACAATTATCGCTATTTAATAATGCTTTATCCTCATTTATAATGGCTTTATAAAAGTTATTAATTTATAAAATAACCATATTCATGTTTATAATAACATATATTATTTTCTTATAACTTTTTACCACCTGTTCATTGATAATCTTTAATTATTACTATTGTTTTGAGTGGTAATTTCTTGTCATCTCATGTGTGTTTTTATATTATTGCTCTAGTTCATGTATATATGATATATTTTAATAAAATATATAGTGATATTAATTAAATAAATAAAATATTTAATCATCTTATACATTTTTATGACTATTCAGAAAATCTTCACATGGAAAATTAAACGTCTCACTTCGTGAAGATGGTAGGTCGAACATACGCACATGTATCAATATCATTCCTATAATGGGTGAGACAAAAAAGAATATGACTATATAATAATTTTTTATAATTAATATCACTTTATATGTATCATGTATATTCATTATATATATCATTATTAGTATCCATATGAGTATGTGATGGAAAATAATTATTTGGAATCATGAGGTGGTAGTCATTCATAAACGCAAGTGATAGGATTATTTCCCATTTGATTGGGAAGGAGTTGGATAAAAAAATTCATCAACATAATACTATTATTTTATAGATATTTTTAATATATACTCGGAGGATGTAATAGAGGAAAGAAAAATAAAGATCTCTAGTAAGACAATTAACTTCTCTTAGAGAAATCTTTATTGGATTTCTTCTTATGGACCATAGAGTTTGTCTTTTTGGAAGAAAATTAAAAATATAATGTGTACAATGATATTTGGGGGATATTTCTATAGGTTTTATTCATTCCAAATTTCTTTATAAGTATGAATAAGTTAGGGGAGGGAGTGCCCTTTTAAAATTGAAGAGTGGCATTTTTGTAAATACACAAAACTATTCAATAATGGGATGTCACCCTCACAACATGTTCCTAAAAAATTGATAAATAATAGATTGGAGGGAATATATATTTGATAAACACCTCCAAATCATCATTTAAATATAATTTTAACATGTTATTTCATTATCCTATAAGATTATTTAAATTTTTCATTTTTGTTTTCACCATTGAAATTAGATTTTAATCCAAAGTAATTTATCATTTAGGACAAAAATACAAATATATGCATTATATAATTTTATCCTAAGGTTTATAAGTATTAAATACAATTTATCAAAAAAAATCTATTTTTTTCAAAACTATTTCAATCATTATCACATGTAACACACAAAACCTTATTTTAATTATAATCGTGTTAATTAATTTTTATCATTTTTACAAATCATAATAGAAAAAATTAATTTGACCTTATTGGATAATATATATTATTATTACTCCACATATTGAATACATTTTATGATTTTCCTTTCTCGTTAGTGTTATAATTTAGTATAAAAACACATCATATATGCCGAAAAACATTTTTACTTGAAATGCATTTTCAAGAATAAGATGTACTTATATTAAAAATATGATTTATCATCATCAGTATATAAATTTAAATTATTATATTTATATATATGATTTTTACATTTTAGTTATTTAATTTTTAATTAAATATTATTTTTATTAATTAAACTCGATAGAAATAATTCCTTTTAAACAAAATTGTTTTCTAAAAAGTACTTTTTTACCCACAAATGATTTAATATTTATTCATAAAAAATTGATATTTTGGAATTTGTTAATTATACAGATTATTAAACACTATGATAAGAAATATGAGTAGTATTTAAAGACTACAATATTGATTTTTCAAAAAATAATATTTCAATTTGAAAAATTAAAAAAATTTGTCAAGGATTATTTTGAGCATCTCCAAAATTGATATTTATCTTATTAATTTATAATTTTTTCCATGAATTATTAAAATTGGAACTTTATTATAGTTTTATTATAATATAATATTCACATAATATATTTCATACTCAGTTAATACAACTAATACTTATCCTAGATCTCAAAACTCACAAATATTACTTTCTAGAGTGGCATATTATAGTCAACAATTGATTCTAGAAAGAGTGGAATCATAACTAGGGATTATAGATGGTGAAATTTGGTATCATTCCCTCAAATAGTTCTTTTCCTAGAATCCCTCCCCATGAAATATAGGTTCCCAATATGTACAATAATTTTAATGTATTAAATATTCCCCATCACACTTTTTCTATTGGAAGATACATTTCATCGAACATAAGATAGACATCATCATTTTCATATATAGATCATGACATTAAAAACTTCTAAATACCACTCTAAATGAATATTTTAAAAAAATATTCAATATAAATAATTTATTTTTGATGTCATTTTATGCATTTAAATAGTTTTAATATCTTGAATATATGAATCAAGAGCATAGGCTTCTAAAAAAATGTGTATTAAACATTGATCCTCAAAATGATGAAATCAATGGTGAAAGGAATGATTCCAATAAGGGGAGGAATGATTCAATACAATTAATTAATGTACTAAATGATTTGTGATGGTTATTGAATAATAAAAACATAATAATGAAATGATGGTATTTCTAGGATAAAGGGTCATAGTTAAAAAAACCAATAAGGATTCAATATATTTATAGGGGAGATTTTGGCATTATCCCCTCTACACAATTTCGTTACTCTCTGAAAATACTAAATTTATACTATTTCTTAATTATTTTAATAGAAACTGGTTTTATGGAAACATGAAATCACCTCTAAGATCATAATATGATTCCCAATATAAAACTACAAATGAAAATTTATAATTTCACTATCAATTAGAAAATAATATCCATGAAAATAATAATGATTTCTATATCAATGGTAAACGAATAAATATAATAACATAAGTATAAAATATTTATGTATCACCCAGAAAACCATTATGATTCCAATAGGAAATACCATTTTCTAACCATTATGTATCCAAGTGACCTTTATATGTCACATATGATTTCAATAGTTTAACAATTTTCCAGGAAGGGGACCTATATATATATATATGGGTATGCACATATGTAATCATACAACTATAAATAATAGTACACTAATTTATAATGAATATAAATTAATTTTTGATCCCACTAACATAATACTATTCTTATTTAAGTATTACACTTACATATGGGTACCCACTTATATAATAGTAACCATTTGTTGATGGATTACTCTTAAAAATGGGTACCCCATTACATAAGACTGTCCTTTTTAGAAGGGTTACATATATGTACAAGTACCAATTTACAAAAGAGTAACACTCTAAAATGAAATAACCATACCTATGGATACCCACATAGGTAAGAGTAAAAATTTCATAAAGACCCTTATATATGAGGACATTACTACTTTTTTTGAAATCTACTACAGCACCCAGAACTTTTCTAGATCACTTACTTGAATGTCTATACCTATTCAAAATAGTAAATATATTATAAAATTATTAAAAACAAACCCCAAAGTAAAGTATAATTCTTTATGAAAATTTCATATCATTTATCGACACTACTGACAGATTGAAAAGGTCCACACGCATATGGTTGACTCAACATCATGCACATATCATGAAATGTAGAGAAAAATCATTACATTATAATTTTTTTACTAGAAAAAAAACACCATTTGTGTTCAGAATTTTGAATAATATAGTAATTTTCAATGTTTTCATGATCAATTTAAACATATTTTAATATATATATATATATATATATAAACTGAAAGGTTTGGTTTATACCAATTGTATACTAATCATCATTTAGTTTTTTTGTTCACATAATTTAATTTTTTAATTGGTTGGTTCAAATTTATTTGACTAGCCAATTTAAAGATATCATTGACCTACCATATATAAATAACCATTTTTTCATGAAACGAATGATTTAGTGTAACAGGTCACAATATTGACCATTCCATCATTGTATTCAATGTCAATAAAAACAATCCATTAGTGAAACACATTTTTTGTGGTACGGAATCATTAATTTAACTCTCAAGGATCTCTAAATTATGTAAAATTAAAATTAGTGATATAATAATTATTTTAGGAGGATAATTAATATTTAAAATATTTAAAATCCTATGGTTTTCCTAACAATCTTTTTTATTTTTTAGGTATTCAGAGACCATGTGCCTAATCACGTGGAATTCACTATACAGTTTTCTAGACTCCATGGTTAGTACAAGTGATATGACAGTCTATTTTGTAACCATTTACAAGTCTCTAGACAATGATTTTACATACATAGTTAGAGAATATAGTCTTTGAGACCATTTTCCTATGATATTTATTCTCCCAACCAAAAGCAGTAACCCTAAAATTAACCAAAATCCAATATAAAACACATATATAAACATACTTATAATGTATTATTTGTAACTAAATGGATATACATAACTCAAAAAGATATATATAATTATTAATTCCCATTATAAAGAATAAAAACCTTACCCCGTAATTATTTAATTCGCAATCATGTAACCACCTAACATTCTCACGATAACAACTACTATAACATTATAAAAATTTTATTTTTCAATCCACATCCAACATGACCTCTTTTGGATAGTAAGGAATATTAATATGACCCAAAATCCAATCATCAATAGTATATGGGTTTAGTACTAAAACCAAGAAAATGAATTAAAAAATATTGGAAAAAATATCATCATAATACCCAAAATAAAAAAAAACAGGAATGTAGAAAGGGGATATACTTGAAATAGTAATACAAGAAAAAAGTATTATATTTGAAAAAAAATTCTACATTTCTGAACTCGGGTGAATCTAAAAATTTAGATCACATGTGGACCCTTTTTCCCCAATAAATTATAGAAAAACCATCTATGTAACTCTTCCTAGACAACATTTTTTGTCAATATAACATTTTATCAAAGTCACTCACAATATTGTTTCATTGAAACACCCTTCAATTTGTAATGAATACATGTGTTACAGTGTAAAATAATCCCTAATGTAATGATCCCCAGATCAAAAAGATATGTAAATTTAATTCCCAATAATCATGAACACTATTACACTATAGTGACTTTAATTCTTACTTGATCTTAATATCTACTCATATCTTCTGACAACATCAAAAGAATTATTATAGTATGGAGATAGTGCTTCTAATCTGAGTGAATTGGCTACATATTAAAGTATGATAATAAAATATCATAGTATATTTATTTTAACATGGATATAACCTTTTTAATGTGATCCATTCAATAATATAATAACACCCTTTGATTCCCAAACTAGAGAAACACCAAATTTTTTCTGGATTTCTTCAAAATATGAAAAAGTACCTATAATACCTAAAATAAATCCAACATTGTGAAATGTATTTTTCTATGAAGTGATGTCCAAAATCATATTTATAATCTTCATAAACCATAGTCCCATCATTTAATAACCTTTTCATTTATTCCATGGTGAATTATACCTAGAAAATAATTGGTTCCATTAAATCATTACTCATTACAAAAGATCATGTAATTCATCCATTGGTATTTTTAATATAAATAGAAATTGAAAATTTTTCCAAAATCACTAAATGAGTTTACTTATGAAATAAATCATATAATGTAAAAATTATTTCACCTACATACATAGTCTCTATGAGTGAATTTATGTCATCTCCTATTACATAAGGATTATAATCTACATTTCCTTTCTTAAATTTAATTCATATTATTTTACTATCTATATTTTTATACAACATTTATGCTTCATTTTGAAGCACATAAAAGACCTTATTTTATTTGAAAACATTATATCTATCATCTTTAATGAAAAAATATACTTTTTCAATGTTTATATCTTCCAAAAATTATTCATTAAAATTGTTTATGTCTTTTATATTAAGAAAAAAATCTTACTTTTTGTTGTATAAATCAAAAACAAATCGAGTCATTTTATTTCATGTAACTAAATAATTTGTATAATAAAAATAAGTTACATTAATTTGTATGTATCATTTTATTACAATATGAAATTTATTTCATGCTACATCTACATTCTCATTGAGTTTATTCTTTAAAACCCACATCTTCACCATCAAATTCTTATTTTTTGGATGTGGAATAAAATCCTTCATTTAATTATTCAAGAATTTATTTAGTTTTTTTACTAAAAAACTTTATAATCTATATTTTGTGATGCTTCATCAACACTATTCATATAAACATGAAGAATGACATCATTGGATTTGGAATTCCTTAAACACCTCCATATTTAAACTAATATTACATTTTCTCTAATGTTTTTCAGATTATACATGCTTCCTTAATCATTATAACATATTTTGACCATTCCCATGGCTTTTCACATCATTGAGTATTTCCATATCTTTATGAATGTTTTTGAAATTTTATTTAATAAATATAATACTCCCATTTTTTCCATTTTTTCAAAGAGATTCATTACATTTTTCATTTAGAAGAATTAATGTTTGGAGGATTTTTATATTTTTCAAAATAATTACATATTGATATCAATTATATTATGTAGATTCTAGTTGTAACATTGGTAACTCGTTTCTCAAATTTTGTTTGTAAATAATATGCCTTCATTATAACTCTCGTGAAACATACAAAAATGTTTTTCTTTATCTTGATATATAAGGGTATTTCGTGTACCATTACACATATAAAACTTGTATTCATTCCAACTCATAAGGAATGATGATTGAATTAGATAAATATAGTTATTGATTAAGAATATACATTATTACTAGTGTGTCTTATCTCCCAAATAATTTCAAATTCTAACAATATTATAATATGGTACATCCCATGTCTACTATACCCCATTCCATTCTCTCATATACACCATTTTTAGGGTTACTACGAAGCTACAAATTAATTCCATACATTATAATTCACAATATATTTTTCAAAATCCTTATTTTCATTTTAAGATGAATTATATGGAAAAGTTCTTCTCATAGAAAACATAATTTTATTCTATTCAATCCTCTAACAGTGTTTGAATCTCTCAATATCTTGTGAAATAGTCAACATTAATGAGTAATAAGTTATACATAAAAAATAATTAATTAATTTCATAAAAACATTATCTCTTTTTTTTGACTTTATTCTCATTATTTAACACACATTCAAGTGCCTAGATCAAGAGGTTTATCAATTTTTATATCAACTAGCTTGTGGAATTTTTTCATCATTTTATTGTTGGGAAATGTATCATAAGTTATGATCCTTTCATAATATAGCCTTAGTAGACACATCATATATTAATACATAAATAAATGTTCTATTATCTTTATCCCCAAATAAACAAACATCCTATTCCATGATTGGTTTTTGTTTTATATGCTTGTTCAATAAGTATCATGACCAATTGAAATTTTCAATAGATTTCCACATGTTTTCTATTCCATAATCAATATTCTTCCATATTTAATTTTACTTATGGCATATAAATATTTGAAAAATATCACTTCATTCCCATTATATCATTGTTATGATACACTCAATATATTTTTCTTCATCTTAATGATAAATATAACATCACCAAATTTCATATTACCAATCTCATGAAATCTGACTCCTTTAAATTTGAGATAAATTTTATTAAAAAATTAATACATATTATATAATTTATATTGATATATTTTTATATATTCTTATTTATGGTCAAATATAATTATCATCCATTATCATTATCTAATGATTTTATATTTTCCCATCATTGTATGCAACCTTAACGACTATTTGATGATATTACTTACTCTTACTCATTATGAAACTTCATAATTCCATTTTCAATAGTATCCCTAGTATCATGGTGAAAATCGTATTGGTAATGTGTTTGGGATTACCACACACCCAAAAATGTTACCTCATAATATGTAACAAAATTTATCAATTATACCTTCTTATTTTTGTGCTCTCTAAACTAGATTCATAAAATGATAGATTGAATCACCCATGACTCATTAAATATCTTATGCTGAGTAATTAAAATATTATATAATCTCAAATATATTTTAGACCATATTATTCATTATTAAAATATCTTCCTTGAAAGATAAATCTCACGGGGTAATAAATATTTTATTCAAAATATAACTATTTAGATTCTATTAAATATGAAATTTACTTCACTTTATAAATATTCTTATTCTTAGTATAATTCTCTCTCAACCTATCCATTTAATTAGGATTATACTTAATGTTATTTTTCACTTATAGGACATTTATTTTGGAATTTTCATAAAAACCATGGATTCTATAAATGGGTGGTTTTTCATTATTAGGTGTTTCAATAACATTATTCTTCTTTTTATCACCACTAACACCATTTTTGTTCAATATAAAGAGTCTAAAACATTTTTTGGTGGCATATAACAATATTTATATTTCTTTGTATAATTAGAAACATCATTCAATGCTTTGGAACATTCACTAATTTCACTAACCAAATTTTGAAACACATTATGTTTTCTCCTCATGGAATTTTTAGAATAAATATACAATAACTAATGATCATTTACTTCTTCATTATTCATGATTTGAATTTTTTGTTTTTTCTCATGTATGATATACTTATTTTCAAGGAAATCATATAGATCAATCATATTTTAGGTCAATACTAGTTGTTTTCTAGAGACTTATTTTTATATTTACTTATCAAGGGATTTATATAATTTTTACTTACCAAATTTTGTTGATTTAATTTCACTATCAATAACTTAATTCTCATTAAGAATTAACAATAACTCATTTTCTAATTGTAACTCTTTATGAGTCTCATTATCACTATATCCTTTTTCATTACTACTATATACATAATATTATCTTTAGTGTTCATTAGGATAATTTTAATTATCCATAAATGTTATTTTACCTTCATCCTCTATGATTATTTTCATTATTTCACTTTTTATTTGGTGATCTATAATGTTTCATTTAGAATAAACCCATATTTTCATTTTATTAGAAATATTGTTCCCTTTAAATAACATTCTTCCACTATGTGATTTTCAACTGTGTTTCTTTTTTATGACCATTGAGATAGGTCATCATAATCATCTTATAATTCATCCTCATGGAAGGTTTTTGAAATATGTTCCATAATTCAATTATTTAAGCACATACATGGAATTTTGAACTTATATTTTTCTTTCCATTATTGTATAACTTTTATAATTAAGGATATATGTTCATTGAAATCCATTGAATCATTGTAATCATTAGTTTCCTAATTATGTGAAATTATTGGCTAATGATTATTCAATCCTTTTAAATAATTAAATTATTTTTCCTTTTTTAATTATTTATTTGACAATAATGTTGTCCCTATTCTCATAGAATATATATTATGGTGTTTTTTAGATTATTTTTGTTACACTCATAAATTCCATGGTGATCTAATTATAAAAATTATGAATCAATATTATTTCCTTTGATAATGATCATTTTATTCACCAAGATAGAATCATAAAAACTTATCAATATTATTAAATCAATCTCACAATTTTAATCACTATACTGAATAATTCATTAAAAATTTATCATCTTCGAATTCGATACTATCAAATTAATCCTGACATGTTTATAACCATGAATAATTTTCCTTGTAATCTCCTTATCATATTTCATGGAGTTTGAATAATTCTTCATTAACTATTTTCCCCAAAAACTCATGTTAATGACTTCTCTGTGTGGGATAAAACTAAGAAATTTCTATCTCACTCATTGACTTAAATATTTTTATTTTATATTGGTGTATATGATATCAAACAATTAAGATTACTTACACCATTCATAGTCCTATCAAGAATTTATAATCAACGTGATTGAAGAATGGAACCATACCCTCTCTCTATAGATGGAAACCATTGAAATAAAGTATTAAAATTACTCATTGATTAAAATTTTCATCATCCATATAGATCTCATCGATCAACAAAATAATAAGAAAAATACAAAAATCAATTTATGAGAATATCAAAACCTGTTTCAAGAATTACCTTAAAAGAACCAATATTCCAAAGAGAGGCTTCACTGTCATTTATTAGGATGGGGTGAATTATTCAATAATAGTTCATTACGGTATCCCTATTTTTGAAAATAATGATACATATTATTATGATATTGATTTTAATTGGATTTTTTCTCTTTATATTATGTTTTTTTGGTTTAATATCTATTTAATTAATGTATTGTGAACTGATGAACTCTAAAAAAATTCTAGTATTATTAAAGACTGTATATATTTTTACATTTAATTGAAAATTAAATACTATGGTGACATATACATTGAATGGTGATGTTAGAAGGTATATCCATCAGATAATGGAATTTGGTAACCAATGCTGCATCAATAGAATCTAATCATACATAACGATATCATTTAAATTTTTTATATTTGATGTAAATAATTTTATAATGAGTAATTCATAAGAAAATAGAGTGAATTTCATATTATAGGAAGATAATATGAGGCATTTTAATGAAATCATATTCTTATAATCATGTTATCATAGTTGAATTATTATTTTTTCTTTAATAAATACAGTCATCCTTATTTTACATTATGAATCTCTTAGTTATTATTTAATAACATTTTTTTGATAACAATGGATTGAGGAAATTATATGTAAGGATGATGTATTTAATATTCATTCTAGATTAAGAAGATTCCAATGGTGATATTTTATCATCCAAGAGTCATGTTAATGAAGTCCTAATACAGACTTGTTGCTGATCATCTGATCAATTAATAGAAAAAATATAGAGGTATATATTTCCAATGAGGATATTACAGTTGAGTATGTTCCAAAATTTGATGATGATACCTTTGGAAAGGTCTATAGATGAGTATGAATCTATCATGGAAGAAGGGTGCCTCATATTAGGTTTCTAAAACCACATGTATGTTCAGTTAAAAGATGTATTCCTATTAAGAGTGTGTTGATTTCTATTAATATCATTTAAGGGTATTGATGTTGTTATGAAATAATCTAATATTAAATTATCTTTATTTTTTTATCAAATTAACATGGTAGGAAAATCGAAACAATGTATTCCAAGTCCATCCTTGACAGAATCAATGTGCATGGTTTTATGAAGAACTAGTATACCTTTATGATTTGGTAAACCATATTTTACACTTTATAAAACATTTAATGATTATAAGTGTATAAGTAAACATAATTTTTCTTCTTTAATGGGATTACACCATCTATTTCTCTCTATTTCCTAACATAATAATTCTCAAACACCGAGAGGCATGTTATCACCTTCATTGTTAATGATAAACGATGCCACATGAAAGAAAATATATTCAGTGGGATTTTATGGAAATGATTACCATAAGATGAGATACACCATCCCTTTATATGTACATCCTCAACCCTGTTCAAATAATGAAAAGAATCATCTATAACAAATGTATCAATTTTTATCTCATGGATTCCACACGTTTCATCATTATAGATCATTCGTTGAACATATTAAATTAATTATAAATCTATTTTAAATCCACTTAAAGAGGATTATAAATTAAGAACCCTGAGGGAGATGTGGTGGTGGTTATGCCACTAGAAATCACAATATAATTTAGAAAAATGTAGTCTCAGGATAAATCACATTTACTAGACTTTATTGTAACCAGTGTAATATCAGGGTATTATATAAGGAAAAATTAGAAATAATGAATCCAGGATTTTTATATTCATTATTTCACACCTGTATTTTTTATATTATCTATTTTATTAATTTTCTGGGTATCTGGTAATTCGGGTCAAGGCCCGAATTAAATTTTCTGAGCTCTTATTTAAAAACAGATGTTTTTCCCTTGGTTGCGTCTAGCACACCGCGGTCGAAGTCGCACGGCCTCGCCTGTGTCGTCACGCGACCTCGCCCAGCTCGTCACACAACCTACCCGATGTTCAAGGCAGATGAGAATTTTTATGACGAATAATAAAATGAGAATACAATGGAAATGGAGACCTCACGTGACCTCGGGTGCGGCATGATTTTGAAACCGCGCAGCCCGGCCTGGTACACCGGGTGACCTGACGCTTTCAGTTAATTAAATGAAATGAATTAACAATGAAGAGATAAAATTAAATGAGTCAAAAAATGAAAATAGAACAAAATAATAAGAGTCAGATAAAAACTTAATTAATTGTTTTGCTGATAATAGTAATATTATTATTATGGTTATTACAATGGTTATTATTATAATTAATGAATTGGTTTATATTTAAGATTTTCTTTAATAAAGATTTAAAAGGATTGTTTTAAATATTAATGAATTATTATCACTATTATTAATTAATTTATTAATATTTTTTATTACTATTATATTAATTACTATTATTATTAGTTTTGTTTTTTTTTTGTTTAGGGTTTCACCCCTTTTTTTTCTTCTTGTTCGTGGTACCCTTCTACCCAGGCCGTCGGGCCCTTTCTCCCCCTCTTCCCCTGGTTCGCGCGACTTCCCCACCCCCATGAAACCCTACCCCATGCGCAGCTGCCAGGTTACTCCTTCATCACACTCTGCGTCGCCCTGCTCCCTCTCCTGTCGTCATGTCGCTGCCTCAACCTTCGAACCATCATCCCAGCCATGGCCTCACCTCGCTGGGCCAGCCATCACCCAGTCGAGGCATCCCCGCCTCCTCCTTGGCCTGTCGCAACCCCCTCCCGCTGGTACCCCTTTGCGCTGCACCCCCCCCCCCCCCCTCCCTCCTGCATCCAACTCGGAACCTCGCTGGACCCCCTCCTACTTCCGGTTCCCTCCAGCAGCTGCCCCCTCCAGTTAAGCCTCCCCTGAATTGTATTATTATTATTATTTTGCATTTATTATTTTATTTTATTTTTTCTTTCTATCTTTGAGTTATGTTGGTTTGGTTTTTTTCCAGCAGATATGAAGTCCGATTTTTTAGTTCTAACTTAATGTTTTTAATTCGAATTAGTGACTTTGAGTTTGTGCACAGTTCCTTGCGGTGAAAATGGCGCGCGATTGATGTTTCACGCTAGAATTTGAAGTTTTCACATCAATTTTTGGGGTTCGACGTTGAATTAGGTGGTTCCACTCTTAATTATTATCTAATTAATCAATTTGCAAGTTTAATTAATTTAGCATGTTATTTAATTAATATGTATTGTACGAAGTTGATATTTGATTTTTGATTTTCATTTTAACTCTTGGTAGCATGTTTATATTAGGTGTTTGTTTTCTGCTAAAACTCATATCTAGTTGTTAGTGATTTTTTTTTAATTGTGTGGTTGGCTTATTATGTTGTGAAAATAGTGTTAGCTTGTCATGATGTGCAATTAGTGTGAACTGTGTTTTTGATATAGTTTTTTGTTCATCTTATCATAAAATAAGGTCTTGAATGGGTTACTGGTTGATGCCTAGTTACTTATTTAAAGTCGTTTCATAACCTTTTATTTTTTGATTATTAAGTTTTGTAGTTTGTGCAAAAAGCATCTTACATGCGGTGTCGGGTTTTTCATCAAACTGTTTGGGTGGTGAAGGTCACACTTTAAATGGTATTTGAGTGCGTGAAATGTTGGAATGTGTTTTGGATTTATAAATAGTTATGTTGTTTTTTTTGTGTGTGTGTAAAACCATGTGACACTCTTCTTCTATTGTTTTATAAACTTCTTAAATGGCTTATTAAATTATGTCGATAGTGTGAAGTGTGTTTTGAAAACGTTTTTAGCGAGTGTATTATTTCAAATGGTTTTTGTGTGTGAAAATGGTTGTCTTGGCATGTGTAGTATCTTATTGGGTTTAAGTGTATGATTATGACATGTAGCATGAACTTTGAATTACTTGAGAACAAACGGGAATCCTGGGTACTAGGTGGGTGGACTAGACTAGCGTGCTAGTGATACGGGAGTGGCCTCGGCCCAGTTTCACTTAGCGGGTTTGACGCTTACAACACTAACTAAACATTGGATGATGACTGGATACCACTATGTCAGGAGGTGTTTCCCTACCAGTGGCTCGTGTATGGGAATGTATGATATAGTTCACCAAGACGTGAGGTTCTAGGTCCCACTTCTTGCTAGTATCTTTAGGATCTCTCCCATGTATTGTGATCTTCCTTTGCTTCCTGCTCACCGTCAGCACACGGTGTGACATTGGGGTTACCAAGAAAAGTGTGTGTGTATGTGTGTATGTGTGTGTGTGCGTCTATGTGTGTGCATGCGTGTGTGGGTGTGTGTGCATGTGTGTAAGTTAATTTAAGTTGTTTTCTTTTTTTTGAGAAGTTTCCCCTTAAAAACTGTTTTCATTAAAATTATTTAAACACTTATTTATTTATTTTATTCTGTTAAATTGCAAATGTATTTGTCTTTTAATAATTATGCATGGAACCTTTTCTCGGTGGCATCCTACTGGGCTTTTAGATCACACCCTACATACACCCTTGGGTGTATTTAGTTTCTGTTTCTTTTTCACTTCAGGTTGTGACTTCATGCTCAGCGATGGTGGTTCTGGTTGTTTTTGGTCTTCGTGTGTAGGTTGGTGTTGGAAGCTTGGGGATGCAGCTTCTCGTGTTGCATGAGGTTGGTTTTGGAGTTTAGTTCTCTATTCTTATTGTTGTTCATTTTGGTTTTTTGCTGAATTGTAGAACTAAACCTATTTATAGTTTATAAGTGTGTTTGGTAGCCTATTTCCAGTTTTAGTTCATTTATCTGGTTAGTTGTTTTTCTGTCTTTTATTTTGGGTAAATCGTTCCCATGTAATGTTTGATTCCCAGGCACTTGTACCAGCCCGTGGGGATTGGGAATGCCCTTCAAGCCATGTCATGGACCGGGTCGGGTGTCGGGTCGGATGGAGACCCGTCCTGGTTCGTGAAAAAATGGTATCAGAGGAGGTTTGCTCTCTTGGGTCATTTTATTTTGAGATAGAGTCAGAGTAGACCAAAATTAAGGTTGTCGAAACCCGACGTTCTAGCTACGATCAATGTGCCTGGCCATCACACCTCATGGTAGGACTCAAGTTACCAAAGTATGTTGAGGTTTGTCTAAGTTTTTGGTCATTGCGGTTAATCTTGTATAGGGGAAACGAAAAGGGAATACGGTCAGTGGTCTTAGTGAGCTCACAGGGTCTGGCAAGCCATGTGGAGCTGGGGACACTATCCTAAAATACTCTTTGTGGCCAGTGGTGTGATTAGCGTATGGCCGCCAACCATATGCTCCAATCACCCGCTGACACTAGTTTTTCCTGTATTGTTTCTCATCTCTTTGTTTTGGATTCATGGAAATCTGGTTTTTAAGTAAAATTGTTTTGGTCTTGGAAAATTTTTTGAAAAATGTTTTGAAATAAAACACTTTAAAAAGAAAATGAGGTATCAGGTTTGAAAAGTGTGGGTTAGATGTTTTGGTTCTGAAAAAATGGAATGATTTGTTTTTGACCTTGGTGTTCTCGTGGGCAACCACATGCATTAGTGTATATGGGAAAAAGAAATGGTTAATGGCACAAGTGGATGAGTGCCTGGATGGACATGAGGTGGGTGTCGGTGCAGCATGAGAACATGCATGTGCGAGGCTCATGGGACACCATTGGTGTTTGTAAAACCCATTGGGTTTGCTTATTTTCAAAATGTTTTGTTAAAGGAAAAAAATTTGGTGTTTTAGTAAACGGTGTTTGTGTGGCATGTCCTCGTGTTTTGGAAATGTCGGATGTGAGGCGTTTTGAGCCGAGGATCCTTTCTGAATGACTAATGTCCTAAGTTTGAATTCTTATTTGTAAGTTGGTATGCCAACATGTAGTTAGTTAATTCTTTTGAAAAGTATCGGGGAGCCCTAGCAGTGGTCCCCCCTGCACTTTTGGTATTTGCTTGTGGTATGTCTTGACCATCAGACCTATTTGATTGGGTCCACAGTTCTCCTTCTTGGCTAGTGTACACCCCAATAAAGAGTCAATGTGCGAATGACGTGTGGCCACAGATAGTTCGTCATTGGCCGACCCTCCAATTGATTGAAGTAAGGGCTATCCCTTTTGGGTGATAGTGCTAAGTCTTTTCCTTTCTCCTTTCGTTTAAGTAGATCCTCTCACAGCGGGGTGACATATACAAGGGGAACTGAAGGAAGTTTCGGTCTCTTTGAGTGTATCGACCTGTCGGGTATGAAGTTTGACGTCGTCATGTTTGAAGGTTCCCCTAGAAATGGATAAAGGAAATTCTAGAGGGGAAGGGTGAAGGTGGTTCATAATTTTCAGTGTTGACTGGTGTCTTGAAGGGCTTTGTAGTATTTTCATCGGCTATAAGGGTCATATTCAGTGACTTCTTACGGTGTGAGTTCTCTTTGATAGTCAAGAGTGAAGTTTGACCTCATTAATTTGAACATTCTGTTTGGAAGCGGTGAAGGAGATTCCAATGGGGAAAGGTGGAAGAAGCCTGGAGTGGTCGATTCTAGCCACTATTCTAAATGACCTTTGGTCCTTCGTCAGTTTCATTTAAAAAAGGGTCTACATTAGGCCACAAGTGTGGTAGACCTAGTCACATGGGGATGCTACGGTCGATTGCAGGAATCACGTGTTGTTTGAGACTCAGTTGAAGTCCCTCTCCGTATAACGTTCCTCTCTACAGCAATGGTCATGTCCAGGTGACGATTTGTGGTGTCATATTCTCATTCAGTGTGACAAAGGGTGATGCACATGCACCATTTCAGCTCTTGTGTTGGTGAATGTTCTGTGTATGATCGGTAGGATGTCGTAATTTGCTGTGTCTGATGGTGTTGTCTTGGTTGCGGCGGGGTTGCGTGTGATACCAAAAGGAGAAGCTATGTTCGGGAGTCTTTCATACCTGACTGCGAGGAAGAAGATGCTTCAAACATCAAGGTTCCAGCTGTAGGACTCAGAGTAAAGCTGGAACGTGGTCAGGAACCCCGGGAGTGTAGGGGACCCCAGCTTTATTTTTGTCATCAGTGTTGAAAGTAGAGGTAGTTTAAATTGTTTCTATGGTTTTTATGCTTTGAACAAACCGTCTAGTTGGATAAGGTTTTCGTGACCATTTGGAGGCATGTTCTACTCGTTG
Organism: Viscum album; assembly: GCA_963277665.1. Classification (NCBI taxonomy): domain Eukaryota; kingdom Viridiplantae; phylum Streptophyta; class Magnoliopsida; order Santalales; family Viscaceae; genus Viscum; species Viscum album. The sequence continues at coordinate 1,554,619,947 of OY728141.1, forward strand.
CCTTAAAGTCTTAGGGGTTGCATCCCACTGGATTCAATCACTTTAGTGGTCCTTATGAGAGTATGTTGGGTAACTCGGTCTCAAATTTGAATGGTGTTCATCCAGGAAATTTTGAGAAGTGGGTTTGTGGCCGGCCATGGTTTTGACGCCTGGTGGACGGGCCCCTCCCTCCCCGCCCCTTGTGGTGGGGTGTTTGGTCCCCATCGGGAATTTTTCAAAGTGTTGTATCCTCTGTTTATTCTAATGGTGGAGAGACCCACAATGGGTCTCGCACAATTGTCTCTGTAATAAATCGGTGTTGGAATTTCCTTAATGGAGGGGAGTCTGCTCGGACCTCCCCATGTTGGTTTTCTAGTCTCGTCTTGGGTGTTGGTAGGTTCTTAATGGTGGGGAGATCCACATTGTGTCTTGCACGAATGTCTTTAGAATGAATAAGTGCTAAACTTTTCTTTGATGGCGGGGAGTCCGCTCGAACCTCCCCGTGTCGGCTTCCAATCTCGTCTTGAGCGTCAGTGAGTTCTTAATGGTGGGGAGCCCCTCGGGCCTTCCCATGTTGATATTTTGCTTCTTTTTTTAAATATGGCTTGGTGATAAGTGATAAGAGTGTTCCATGGATGTGGTTTGACCTTATTTGTTCATTCTAGACAAATTTTGGGTTTCGTTTAATAGTGCTTGAGGTGTTTTAGTTTGTGAAGTTGGTTCTCACGAGCGCGAGAGTCCTTATCCTTGATCAATCAACTGGAGGTGTTCTAGATTTTTGGGTCGGGTGACACATATCAGAAAGTCCTTTACGCGTTTCATGAAGTTGTCTTTTAGTCACCTTCTCTGAGCATGATGCTTTTTCCTCTTTTCGCTTTTTGATTTTGGGGATCCTCTTTGAACTTGAGTGGGGTAACAACTTCTTCTTTGAGTCTTAACCCTAGTTGTGGCTTTCCAGGGATGGAAAGCTTTATGGTGGGGAGAATTGTCACACCCGTCTTTTTTATATTATCTATTTTATTAATTTTCTGGGCATCTGGTAGTTTGGGTCAAGGCCCGAATTAAATTTTCTGAGCTCCTATTTAAAAATAGATGTTTTGCCCTTGGTTTCATCTAGCGCACCGTGGTAGAAGCCACGTGGACTCGCCTGGGTCGCCACGCGACCTCGCCCAGCTCACCGCACGGCCTGCCCGATGTTCAAGGCAGATGAGAATTTTTGACATGAATAATAAAATGATAATACAATGGAAATGGAGACCTCACGCGACCTCGGGCGAGGCAGGATTTTGAAACCGCGCGGCCTGGCCTGGTACACCGGGTGACCTGACGCTTTCAATTAATTAAATGAAATGAATTAACAATGAAGAGATAAAATTAAATGAGTCGAAAAATGAAAATAGAAAAAAATAATAAGAGTTATATAAAAACTTAATTAATTTTTTTGCTGATAATAGTAATATTATTATTATGGTTATTACAATGGTTATTATTATAATTAATGAATTGGTTTATATTTAATATTTTCTTTAATAAAGATTTAAAAGGATTGTTTTAAATATTAATGAATTATTATCACTATTATTAATTAAGTTATTAACATTATTTTTATTACGATTATATTAATTATTATTATATTAATTATTATTATTATTAGTTTTGTTTTTTTTTGTTTAGGGTTTCACCCCTTTTTTTCTTCCTGTTTGTGGCGCCCTCCTACCCAGGCTGTCGGGCCCTTTCTCCCCCTCTTCCCCTGGTTCGCGCGACTTCCCCACCCCCATGAAACCCTACCCCATGCGCAGCCACCAGGTTCCCCCTTCATCATGCCCTGCATCGCCCTGCTCCCTCTCCTACCACCGCGCTGCTGCCTCACCCTCCGGACCATCATCCCAGCCATGGGCTCACCTCACCGGACCAGCCATCACCCGGCCGAGACCTCCCCACCTCCTCCTCGGCCCGTCGCAGCCCCCTCTCATTGGTACCCCTTCGCGCCGCACCCCCCCTTCCCTCCTTCATCCAGCCTGAAACCTCTCTGGACCCCCTCCTACTTATGGTTCCCTCTGGCGGCCGCCCCCTCAAGTTAAGCCTCCCCTGAATTTTATTATTATTATTATTTTACATTTATTATTTTATTTTCTTTTTTCTTTCTTTCTTTGAGTTATGTTGGTTTGGTTTTTTTCCAGTGGATATGAAGTCTGATTTTTTGGTTCTAACTTAATGTTTTTAATTCGAATTCATGACTTTGAGTTTGTGTGAGGTTCCTTGCAGTGAAAACGGTGCGTGATTGATGTTTTGCGCTATAATTTAAAGTTTTCACATCAATTTTCTAGGTTCGACATCGAGGTAGGTGGTTCCGCTCTTAATTATTATCTGATTAATCAATTTGAAAGTTTAATTAATTTAGTATGTTATTTAATTAATATGTATTTTGTGAAGTTGATCTTTGATGTTTGATTTTCATTTTAACTCTTGGTAGCATGTTTATATCAGGTGTGTGTTTTCTGCTAAAAACTCATATCTAGTTGTTAGTGATTTTTTTTAATATTGTGTGGTTGGATTATTATGTTGTGAAAATAGTGTTAGCTTGTCATGATGTGCAATTAGTGTGAACTATGTTTTTGATATAGTTTTGTGTGCATCTTATCATAAAAGAAGGTCTTGAATGGGTTACTAGTTGATGCCTGGTTACTTCTTTAAAGTTGTTTCATAATCTTTTATTTTTGGATTGTTAAGTTGTGTAGTTTGTGAAAAAAGCATCTTACATGTGGTGTCGGGTTTTTCATCAAACTGTTTGGGTGGTGCAGGTCACACTTTAAATGGTATTTGAGTGCGTGAAATGTTGGAATGTGTTTTGGATTTATAAATAGTTATGTTTTTTTTGTGTGTGTGTAAAACCATGTGACACTCTTCTTCTATTGTTTTATAAACTTTTTAAATGGTTTATTAAATTATGTCGATAGTGTAAAGCGTGTTTTGAAAATGTTTTTAGCGAGTGTATTATTTCAAATGGTTTTTGTGTGTGAAAATGGTTGTCTTGGAATGTGTAGTATCTTATTGGGTTTAAGTGTATGATTATGAAATGTAGCATGAACTTTGAATTACTTAAGCACAAATGGGAAGCCTGGGTACTAGGTGGGTGGACTAGACTAGCGTTCTAGTGATACGGGAGTGGTCTCGGCCCAGTTTCACTTAGTGGGTTTGATGCTTACAACACTAACTAAACATTGGATGATGACTGGAGACCACTATGGTGGGAGGTGTTTCCCTACCAATGTCTCATGCACGGGAGTGTATGATATGGTTCACCGAGACGTGAGGTTCTAGGGTCCCACTTCTCACTAGTATCTTTAGGGTCTCTCCCATGTATTGTGCTCTTCCTTTGCTTCCTTCTCACCATCGACACACGGTGTGACGTTGGGGTTACCAAGAAAAGTGTGTGTGTGTGTGTGTGTGTGTGTGTGTGTGTGCGTCTGTGTGTGTGCGTGCATGTGTGGGTGTGCATGCGTGTGTGTAAGTTAATTTAAGTTGTTTTCTTTTTTTGAGAAGTTTCCCCTTAAAAACCATTTTCATTAAAATTCTTTAAACACTTATTTATTTTTTTATTATGTTAAATTGCAAATGTATTTGTCTTTTAATAATTATGCGTGGAACCTTTTCTCGGTGGAATCCTACTGGTCTTTTAGTTCACACCCTACATACACCCTTGGGTGTATGTAGTTTCTATTTCTTTTGCACTTTAGGTTGTGACTTCGTGCTCAGCGATGGTGGTTCTGGTTGTTGTTGGTCTTCGTGTGCAGGTTGGTGTTGGTAGCTTGGGGATGCAGCTTCTCGTGTCGCATGAGGTTGGTTTTGGAGTTTAGTTCTCTATTCTTGTTGTTGTTCATTTTGGGTTTTTAGCCTAATTGTAGATCTAAACCTGTTTATAGTTTAGAAGTGTGTTTAGTAGCCTGTTTCTAGTTTCAGTTCATTTATCTGGTTAGTTGTTTTTCTGTCTTTTATTTCGGGTAAATCATTCCCATGTAATGTTTGATACCCAGGCACTTGTGTCATCCCATGGGGATCGAGAACACCCTTCGGGCCATGTCGTGGACCGGGTTGGGCATCTGGTCAGATGGAGACCCGGCCTGGTTCGTGACACATTATATGATTTTTCATATTCTTATCACTTTATTGGACATCAACCAATATTTTAATTTTTTTTGAAATCTCGTAAGGACTTTATATGAAAAAATAAATCTATGTGTATCAAGTCAAAAAAATTATGTACATTTCATAAAACACTCTTCACATTGGAAAAATAGTTTTTCTAAAACAAAAAATGTATCCAAAGTCTTAACATTACTTCCCTATAATCCATAGTAGAATTTATATCAAATGTGAAATTATTATTTCATAGATAATTGAAAAGAGAAGCTTATGAAAATACATCAATGGTACTCAGTATAATAATGGATTCAGTTTTATCATGATCAATCATACTCATTTATATATAAATACTTGTTAACCTCATTATGTTTTATATATATAATACATATACCAATATAATCCATTTTTGATGACATTGACTACCCCATAGATATAGAAAATTTTAAATCTTGTATAGGATATAACACTATTTTCCTATTCTTTAAAAATGATTAATCATTCCAATGAATAAATCAAATTTCAATGATATAGTAGATGAACACATCAAATGACCCTCATTCAAGTAGTTGGACTGTAGCACCCATCCATTTGTCAATATAATCCTATCTGATAAATAAATGACTTTAATATATTTTTAATCAGAAAACCATGATCATTTGTGGATTATTCTTATATATTGTAATATAAATCACATTATATGGTACTTAAATAAAAAAAATTATTGAAAATAATTTGTAATTCATCATAGAAATACTATTAAGACAAAAGAACAATTTTAATGTATGTTGTTTATGAATATTATTTTTTCCATATATGTTTTATTTCAAAATTAATTTAGAGTATTAATAAAATTTAAAATTATTGTCTACGCATTTAAAAAATAAAATCATTTATTTATTTATTTTTTGAAATTAAATTAAAATAATTTAAAAGTAAAAAATGGATGTTTTTCTAAAAAAAATGTTCTATAAACACAATATTTTTTGTGTGAATAAAAAAAATTATCACCATGGATGAATTATTTTTATGAAATGTAGATAATATGTTTAATAAAATAATTTACATTCATTTCATGCATCTAACATTTCATATAATTGGAATAAATTAAGTATTATGCTTAAAAATATATCATTATAAAAATGGTTTTCATTTTATTTTGTGTGAATATTTTAAAATTTATTTTTTTCCAAATTTAGGAATTTATTTAGATACATTGTTTCTCTTAAATGGAATAACCATGTCTTTATTTTTTTTAATGGGGCCACATTCATTTATTGGTCATATTGAATTGTAACTATATGGAAAAGGGATTTCCTCGGTTATGGTAAACAAAGTTTTAATGAGGGGGTTAATAAATAATATAATGATTAAAATATCACACAACCCAATATAAATAGGATTATTTTAGTAGATTTCAACCATAAAATATCATATATTTTAGCCTTTTCCATTTTCTTCCACTTTCACTAGACTGTGAATTTATTATATGTTATTGTTTTATGTGTTTAAAAGATTTCCACCCACCTCAATTTTGAAAGGTGGTTAACTCCATGTCTCTCATTCACACAATATTATACATTTATCATATAAAATTACTTACTAATGAGATTATTATACCCCCTCCCCACAATTTCTATAGCTTTTGGTCTTCCAAAATGTCCACCAATTTATGGATTATGGTGTAAGGTAAAGGAGGTTTCTTAGAGAAGAGGAGTTTTTCTATAATGATCCATTTTGACTTTCACAAATTATTTACCTCCTAAAAAAATTTATAAAAATAATAACATGATTAAACTAGTAAAATTAATATATTAAAAAAAATTAAGTAAATGATAAATCTATTTTCTATATCCTTTACATCATATAAGAAATGATAACTTCATTCATGAGTATATATTGACTAACACCTCCATATAGGGATATAATTTTATCTTCATGTTCACCATACATGGATTGTTATATGGTTCATTTCAATTATTATATATGATATTAATTACATTATTATAATCACATAGAGATAAATTATTATTACTCTTTCATTGATTATATGATTTGAAAAATGAAATCATTACTCAAGTTTATATACGAACAACTATCTCCATGAATTGATGTAACTCATTTTTAATCCCAAATCATATAAATCAGTATAAAATTTTATACAGTTAATGATTATGATAATAAAAAAATTATTATTTTTATTGAGATAAATAAATAATGACCAATGCCTAAGGAATAAAAGCATCAAACCAAAACATGGATGGAAAAGGGACCATTATTTAACCAAATATTGATTTTAGTGAAAAACTATTAAAATATATGTAATTGGAAATTATAAGGGAATTTCATAATATATTATATTTTTTAATATTTTAAACTATAGATTTTTAGTAAATATAAACTTAATATATAAGAGCTTCAAAATTATTACCAAGTATAATAGGACCTCAGTTAAGGGTTTATGTTATATTTTCATATAATTTAAAATTTTATATTTTAAAATTTAGATGATGAAAATTATAAAATCCTTATCCAATAAACAAAATATATATACTTTGATTTAGTTTATTTATAGAATATTCATTTATTATATCTATTTTAATCTCTTTTGAACTTAAAACATTCCAGAATTTTTTTTAATAAAAGCAACATTATAACCTATTTCATTGGAGAATATTTTTTTCCAAGTCCATCTTCCATAAAATACTTTCATGAATGTCCATTTAAAGGTTCAAATATTATTCCAATAAAATATACTCCACATATTAATTCCTTTATATGGTTTTAAAATTAAATTTTTCTCATATTTTCTAAATGTTATGCATTTAGAAAAATTGTTAAAGGAATCATTATTTTAACATTGACCACACAAATAAAGTATATAGACACCATGACCATTATATGATTTAATTATTACCTTATATTTTTTCATTGTTACTATTTGTTGTACCTTTTATAGTATTTTCCACTATGTATTAATCATGGAATTAGAAACGTCCAATGGTTCCCATATATCCATGATGGGTCAACTAACTACTTTCCAAAGGTAGTTTATTGTTGAGTATTTCTCTAATGATGCTTAGGAAATAAAATTGGTTGATGGTATGAAAGTTTTATTTTATCAAACCCTTTTTTGAGGAATTATTTCCAAATTTTTTACTCTCTTAAATATTTAATACATATTTATGAATCCTTCAAAAATACCAATTGTGGTAGTGGTAACATATTTATGTTAAAAATATGTTATAAAAATTTTTAAAGTAAAACCTCCTCTTTGTATCCAAGGTTATCCATCAATGGAACCATTTTTATATATCCATGGTTCTCTATTAGTGGTACCATCTGTATATATAAGTGTTTATCTTTATGTTTTTCCTTTTTGTTTTTTTGATTCATGTTTTAACCCATACTTTGGGGATCTCTGGAACATATCATCATATAAGGAGATGAGTATCATTTTGATGTTGAGATCAGGACCAATAGAATATATTCTTATGTATCCTCATTAAATGAATCACAACAACAAAAAATTGGTTCCACAAATCATGAAACTTCCTAACTTTTAAGGTCATGTGATAGGGAATAGACCTTACAGTTTAACATCATATGACATGGATATCTAGGTGAAAGGTTACTAGAATGGTAAATTGTGGGATATACATATGAGAGACTATTTATGGTGTTTGACTCATAAAAATATGATCTAAATGAATCAAATCGATCCTACATGGAATATATCCCTTTAATTATATCACTCACTCAGAATATCATCTAATGCATAAGAGGTTAAAATGATCTAGAATAAATATATCCTCCTAGGAGGACATAGATCGAATCATGAATATTTCCATATAAAGATGATTTTGGGCTGAGGGTTTTGGGTTTGAACCTCATTTAGGCATCCTAAGAATCACCCCATGATGGGAACAGTTGTAATTTAAAACTATGGGGAATCCCAGTTAGGGTACTTTTTACCATGAAAGTGATAAGATCACCAACGATATATAATCCCACATGAGTCTTTCTTAGTGTGAGAAAAAAGATATAATTGAAGATAACTATGTAACATGAACATGTTAGGGAATGGAAATATACCTAAATTAGAATCCCTTTGTGATACTTTCTTTATTGTCTTCTGGTGGATGAGGGGGGAGATATGAAATGTAGGAGAAGTGAGATGTCTTGAAATAAATATTGTGGTATCACTCTATTAGAGATGCCTATTTAGGATATTTTATACTCATCCACAGGTGGATGAGGGAGAAAATATAGAAGGGTAGTCTGGAAGAAAGTAGTGATTTACCGATTCACATCTCATTGGATGTTTCTAATCTTGGGAATGAGTAATACACATTCACTTAACATAGAGATACTATCTGAATTGATTCATATTTCAGGATGTATATAGATAATTTAATCAACTACCTAAACTAATTTCACCATCCTTAAGGTCAAGAACCATATTTCCACAAGAATGCATGATTTTGAACAATTTAAGTACCCCAGCTATTAAGGAGGTAAAATGAAGGAAATCCTTTAAAAGGATGATTCATGATCAGGATGAGGACAAACTATTGTACCCTATTCATTGGTCATACAAAATTGGATTTCTAGGAGGAGGTATTGATTTGGTTTCCCCTAGAAATATTATCTAGTTAAAGGACTTTAATTTCATATGTCATATGAAAAGGACCTGGTATTTTAGATACATTATCTCTATTTTTAAATGGGGGGTCTAGAATACATCTCACCCAAGGGGCATGTTGGAATACCGAGATCTATCTCACACAAGGTATATATGGGTAGACTATAAATTACCTTTCCCAAGTGATAATATGGTATATTAAAGAGATAGTCATCCATGTGACACTTGGGTAGATTGATGTTGACATCTCCCAGATGATACATGGGAGGACTGATGTTGAATTATCTAATGTGATACTTAGGAGAACCGAAATTGGATTCCTGATAATAGAATAACCTAGGTGAACATATTTGGGTAATTATTCACTTAAATGACCAAGGGTCTTTAGGTTATTTTTTAAAAGGATCATGTAGGTTATTATGTGGGTAGAAGACCATTTCCCTAATATTGATTGATTTTGGATGAATTGGTAACTCACAATGTATAAAGTATTAGTTCCTTCTATAACTATAATAACTCATTCATTCTCTTGGATATCTTATATTTTAAAGCATTATAATCTACCTTAGGGTTTTGGTGACAAGGGGACGAGAGCTTGGAGAGTACAACTTAAACTATTTATTTGGTTTTTAGAAGTATGAAATGTTGATCATAAGGGATATATTTATAGGAAAATCAAGGGTCTTATGTGAAGGTGTACACTCTTACAAGCTAGTCTCATAGGTGGATCTCACCGGTTGGATATTCACAAATTGACTAGTCATAAAGGTAATGAGTGGACAACCTACTTTCATGCACTCTAATGGTTTTATAATAGTATTATTATCTTCCCTTTGGAATTATTCTCATTCTTATCTTCCAAATATTCTATCTTAAATTTAAGTCCTTTATTGAAATTTTAAGAACCAAAAATTTCCCCCTTAATATTGTGTCTTATTAGAATAAACTCAATTTGATGTTGAGGTATAGAGGAACATGGGAATGGATTAACCATTGATAATGTTCCATTATTTCCTTCTCTCTTCAGAGGACAAACATTTTTTAATTTCATTGGATCATGCAAATCACTTAAAAATTTGGTCATACTATAACATAGAAACACTTGTCTTCTTGGAAATAGATCCATACAATAGTTCTTCCATGACTCTTGGGAATTCCTTTAAATGCGTATACATGATTATCACCTTTATTCGCACTGTTATTATTTCTATGGGTGATGAAAATATATTACTCACTAAAATTTTTTGTGATCATTTGCATGATTATTTTGTCTGAAGTAAATTCCATAAAGTGATTTATATGAGTCACTTGGGAGATGTTACCATATCAAGGCACATAATAGATGTTTCATTATCAAGGCATTTGGGTGAAGTGACTTATGTGAGGAACTTGGTTGAAGTTGCCTATGCAAGGAACTTGGGTGATGTTACTAGTGTTATGCACTTGGAAAAAGTGACATGCTTGATGAACATGAGATAAATTGTTGACTTTTACTAAATTCATATCCAAGGTTGAGAAAAAAAAAATTGGGTTTATTTTAACTAATATTATATCAAACATTTTCCAAATATAATGATACTCTATGCTAATTTATTAAATCAGTACATAAATTATCCTCCATGTCTTCTTGTAGAAATTGTGTGACTGGGTAAATTGTTCTTGTATCTAATTAATAAGTTAGTGGTCATAATGAGGAGGTTGTGGATATTATATGGACAAGATAATACCAATTAGTTAAACTCACTCTTATAAGCCTTTTGATGAATATGAATGTGTAACAATATTATTGTCATGAGACAAATATACAACTATTACACCAACATGTAATTTTGAATCACTTCATCATCATCAAGATGAAAAACTATATGCCATGTTCCTATTTCAAATAATATAGAAACCTCCCTACCACTAATATTTCAAACATGGAATCATACATTAATTAAGGGGCATAACCATTTGTGTGTCTCATTCACCATAGTATAAGAATTGTATATTTTAATCCTCATAACCTTGAGCTAAAAATTCACTATTACTCATCTATCTTCCACCATTTCATTATGTACCATTATAAGTGATAGAAGGAATACTAGGAAATTGACACAAGTATCAATTTTATGCTAGATTGTATGTTTCCCTATTAGGTGCATATGAATTTTTATATGCTTAATATTGACCTGAAGGAGGTTGGAATGTATGATAATATATAGTTTTCATAGACTTATGTATATAAACATCCTAATATAGTTTGGGAACATCTAAACCAATGGAATTCGTAGAAACATACTCTCCACAAAATGCATAGAAAATTTAGTATCAGATTGTGGGATTTCTAAAATATCTTAGGCGAACATATACCTAGATCAATATATGAATATTGTATCCCATACAAAGAAATATTCGATGACATTGAATGAATTTCCACCTTGGATCCAAATTTTTTTATGTGACCCTAGAGGTCCTAGTGAAATTTCATCTCCCAAATTCTCATGTTCATCCTAAAGAGTGTAAGAAACTTTTCTTGGTTTCTTAAGGGAATATGCATTTCTTCATATTTCCAATGGGATTTCCATTAATATAAAATATGGGAATCCTCATAAAATGTTGTCTTATGGTGAAATAATTCCAATATAACCCAGGTGGATATACCATCAAGTCTAACATCCTTACTAATAACTTTATTGAGGTTTTCTATCATTGTGGTTGAGAACCTACATTTTGATAGTTCATGGGTCCAACGGTGGTGTGATGTTGGGGGAATTTTTTGTAGAGGTTAAGATAGAAGAAGAGGGCTATATGGGGTTGGAATCCTTGAACTTAAAAATGATTCACTGATTCATGATGGTAATTTATATGTAGAAGGAATACTTCACAATTTTAGTTCTATTTTATGTTTATTTGGGATAGATAGTGGTAATTTTCCATACTTATTCGATTCTAAGCATGGTTGGAATCATTTCATTCCAATTTCATCCACATCTTCAAGCCAACTCAGGAATTAGGAAATTGACATTAAAATATAGTTCGACATTGAATATTTAGAGATTACCATTATAATTTAACATCTTTCCATCATAATTATTTTTGATAAAGTCCTTTTAAATTATGTGTTCAGATCATATATGATGGCCTTTAGGGACATGATAATTATATCATGAATAGATGGATAATTCATTTGAAAATACTATGTTCCAAACAAATTTATACATCAATTTAGGTTTCTAGAACAACCAACGGTGCCCCTAATTTTGTATAATCATAGAATGACCTAATGGTAGAATGAAGGCTCAGAGTCCTCATGGATCTGGATGTACCTCAGGCTATAATCATGTAGCATCCACCTAAAACTTATGTAAGTCTAACTCTTTAGTATAAAATTCATGTATCTATTCCTACACTCAAGGTGTGTTAGAAAAGAGAATTCCCTAAGTTAATACGGATAACATTACCAAATAATAAACATATTAAAAGAGGGTACAACCTAATAATTATAGTGGTGAGGCTTTAAAATCACCTCCTCATCCCTAATCATGGTGGAATAGATGTGACTGATTGGAAGATGTTTCATCATGGAATATTATATGGGGAGATCAAGCCTCCCATCATTGGGGGGAAACTCATGCTCTGGTTTCCTAAATTTCTTACAGAATATAGAGACCTAGAAATACTATAATGTTGATACATGTCAGGTATTATTATCAGTCATCCATGAAAATAACAGATGATGTACAACCTATAGTGTCTTGGTATTGGTAATATTATCATTCTGGCATCAAGGATTTAAGAGCATTTTTTTAAGCTGGAATTCATATTCAACATCTCAAATATGTTTGAACATTATATGTATTTCATTATAATACTAATCATACAAAGGTAATAATATATATCTATGATCTAGAGATAGTTGGATCCACACCAAGAGATGAGTAACTAATATGATGGATCTGGGAATCCCTGAATGGGTTCTTAATTAACCCAAATATTAATAAGATGAGTTCATAAACCCTAAGGATGTAATACTTCTACCTAATTTTTTATTCATTCAATTATTTGAAAAAAAATCTACTAAATATATGTGTGTGTGTGTGTTTAATTTGGTGATGTAAAATGATTATTTTCTATAACTAGCATAACAATGATATAATGAATCTATATTCCCTAATGGGGTCATTAAATCATCTCCCTCAAATCCAATGTAATTTTCCCATAGGTTAGAGAATTATGCAGATGAAATTGTGGGATAACATACTCAATATCCTCCTTGAGTATTGATATTGAAGGATTCAAGAAAAATCCTTCAATCGTTTTAATTGAAACACCTTTAAAGGGAGTAATCATTATCCAAACATGTCATTAGTCATGGTATTACCCCACAATGCCACTTGTCCTTGATCTTATTAATATATTTATCAGACAATAATTGTGGAATATAGAATATATTCCACTCTCAACCCTCAATGAATCTAACACATACCATTTAGTAGGTAAAGATTATTCCCTAAAGGAAGAACTATCTCTTTCATTAGAATAAGTTCCTTCTATGGGAGAAGTTTTTGTGAATAAAACTCCACATTTTCCAGTTAATGTATATGGAATATAGAATCTTATTAAGGAATATTATACATAACATGATTTTATTTAGAAACTACATAAATTCCTATTTATAAAATTTATATGTATGTCACATATATTAGAGGACCCCATGACAACCACTACTGTCTCTTTTACCATCTTCGAAGGGGATAATCAGGATCATGGACCATCTGATGAGGGTGGTGATGGTGATCCAAAATCAATAGATCCTGAAAAGGGGTTACATACCAAAACAATGTTGAGTGCAGCTGATGGAAGCCTAGACATGGGTCATGTGTAAGCTTTCTAGGATGAACCTACTAGTGAGGATAATGTGTGTCTTAATGAATTATTTTAGGATATAATGATTACCTAGGAAATTCTCACACACATTGATATCTTTGTATATCATGATGATTTTGGATAATTAAATAATGATAAAGATGAACATGAGTTTTTATTTACACACTTCTACTATTTTTATATATGATGTTTTAATCAAAAATTGTGACTCATTTAGCATTATCTAGAGATAATATTTCTATGATGATTCATGAGAAGGATTTTGAGACTTATCATGATCCTATAATGGAGTAGGCACCGTCATCAGATGAAGAAAGGGGGAAATAGCATGGTCAATCCAACATGGTCCCAGTGAAATTTTAGGAAGACATTCTTACTAGACATGTATACACTCTATGAGTTAAAGACACCAGATATGTTGAGGGGAACATAGAATCAATCAATGATCAATCCAATATTGATTAAAATAATCTTTTTCGATTCCATATTATTTCTCTATGTCTTATCATCAAATTATAATGATTTTTTTCATTTTTTACATTACTTTAGTAGATTATTCTCAAATCATCAGGCCTGATGTGGATGTTTCTACTCTAGTTCATCTGAAAACACTATGTAGGGTTCAATTCAATCTGAATGTAGAGACACTAAATACCATATTGAGGTAGTCCATCCTAGATTATTTGTCTCATATTGAGAGTTATTATAAGGAAAACTTATAGTTCTATACACACGTAGATATTTGGGAAATATCCATGTTGAAATCCCCTGTGAAGATCTAAATTATACACAATATAGTGGGGAAATTTTCTCAGATGAAGATGGGCCTAGGATGAGAAATATAGTAATAACTATGAATCATGTATGGATTAGAATCAATCCTCATGCGGTTCTAAGGTAGTGACATGGTAGGAAATCAAATATAAGAATGTTGGTATCTCTCATTTGAGGTCCAAAGTATCACATTATTTTACTTTTTGTGATAGGGACATGAACCATGCAGTCTAATATCTTTTAGTATAGAAATTATCTAGTGTATTAGTGTCATTCATCCAGAATAATATCCATTCATTTTATGGTCTTGTGATAAGTAACAAAATTATTTTATGTTACAAGAAATATTTCCTAGGAAACATAAAATTTTTAGGGGAGTTATATAATAAACATACCTTTCAATTAGTCAATATAAAATATTGGAGTAGAAATTGTTTTTGATAAATGGTCCCTCACATTTTTGGTTTCAACATCATAGGTTTATTCAAAAGTATCATTGATATCCTAAGAGCTAAAACCAATTCTCCATATAGTAATGAATTGATATGAAAAATATTATTGGAATTTCATTCTATTTGATTTGTTTTTTGATTTTATATATAATGCGAGGTAGACAATATTTTATCATTGAGTCATTCCAAATCCTCCAATTTATTCTAATATTTATCTTCTATGAAAAACTAATCGAAAATGGATGTATTTAGAAAGATACATTAGACCATGATAGGTGCAACTACTTTTGTGCCATTGAAAAGTGAATACAGGGTCCCCAATGGTGAAGTAGAAGATTTGGTATGATGGGCCCACAATGTATGCAACAAATTGGTGGGCCAAGACATCTTATTTAATTCCACCATTTTATAAATTATGTATGATAGTGTATTTTTTAAATTCAATATCAATCCATTGGCTACTACATGATAGTGAGACACATTGTTAGATTCGACTTTGTAATCCTAGTAGTTCCATTTAAATTTTAGAAAATATAAATTTTTTATATTTTGTTTCAGGATAGTGTGAGGGACACCAAATATAGTAATTATGAATGTCATCAAGACAATGATGATGTTCTTGGTCTCTAATTTCAGGAGGTGTATATCCTTGACCCATTTATAGAATAAGTCATTATCAGTCAAGATGTATTTGAACTGCATTTTTGTAGCTGAGGGATATGGAAATACAACATTCATTGCCCATATTTAAAATGGATGAGATTACATAATGGTTTGCATTAATTATGTGGGATACTGGATAATTTTTGTGTATATCTAACAAGAATGAATCTTTTTGGTGAATTCCTTGCAATCATGTTTCACTGAAGGACAAAAATATCCCAGCCTCATAATTTTATGAGAAAACATAAACTTTGAATAATGGGAACCAAAAGATCTAGTATAGACATCCTTCATGACTACATTAGTTTCCTATACATCAATTCATTTGAAAAGAAATCCTTGAAATCCTAATTTATAGAGGAACATGGGGTGATTCTGGTTTTTATAAAGAGTGATGTTAACATCCTGTCATTATATTTTCTTTTTTCCTACTCTATCTTATTGGAGATAACTCATGTGGAGGTAATCCAATGTGGATGTTTTGCATCAATTTTTAGGATTATCCTATTAAAGGATTTAATTAACCTAATTTATATCTTCCCTATTATTATGAACAATTTCTAATATAATTCTACTATACACAATGTTGATGACTATTTCACCCCAATCTAGATCTTCAAGATTATGTTCAGATTAGCGAAGTTATTCGCATGAAAATTCTATGACTATGGGATATGAGTTAGTTTTTTATCTGAGGTGAGTTGTTTATAAACACTCTCACATAGTCAAATGGGGGTATCATCTCATACATTATGATAGTATAATCATCAATGATCATCTTGATCACTAACTCTTAATCTCCCTTGATCATTAGGTTGTCTTTTTGTATTTTCAATTCTTGTTCCAAACCTGCAATGAGTGGTTGATACTGTACCTCATGGTTAGTGTATAAAATTGAAAATATGATGGAATAAGGAATCACAAACTTTATTGGAGTTATGAGAATGACTCCCTAATAGAATTTGATAAGTGTGGAGTCTTCCATTCTTTTTCCTGTCAAAAATATAGAATAATTTCCAAAGTACATTTAAAATTTCTATAGTTTTTCCTAGTTGGAGAAGAAATTTTCATCAGGAAATTTGGTATTAAATGGTATTGTTTTGGTGATTTATGATCTGTGAGAAAATAAAGAATCGCTTTTCCTTTAATTTCATTTTATGGTAAGAACATAATATCAAATAACTAATATTTAACATCCCACTACATCAAGAACCCAATTAGTATAAGATGATTGATAATATACTTGAGCGGTTCATTATGAGAGATCATGTAGACCTCATGGCGCTTCATGTAGTGCCTCATTTATTGTAATTCAATGATTTGTGTGGGGATTTGTTTCTTGATTTTTGAATATCAAGTCTCTACATTGATCATGGTTCATTGATATAGTAGAGGTTATTCTCATATCTAGTATAATTAATTTTCATAATGAAATCACCAGTTGGTCACTCAAAGGTTGTAATATATTTAATGATTGTACTTCCTTTGATATGGGGAATTAATAATCATGGAATTATGATATATATATATATTTAGGTTTTTGAATGTGTCCTGTAAATCTTTAGTCAATAGATAAATTTATATTTTTTCATTATCCTAGTGATGGGAAAACATGTTCCAACATGATTTGATATGAGGAATAAAATGTATATAAGGAATCATTATTATCCCATCAACTCATTTAGTTGTTCAGGTAGTAACATATCAAGGATATATGTGGTCTTATTAGGATCAACATATTTTACCTCATGTTTTACTATGTATCCAATAAATATTCATTAGGTAACACTAAATGATCATTTCAAGGGATTCAAATTTAGGATCAACATTTGATTCCTGTTAAAAATTGTCCCTATATCAGCAATATGATCAAGAGGTTCTCATCAGTTTACTCCCACATTATCATTGTAACATTCGACTAACATACCCATGATGGTCTTGATATTGTAGTGAATTTCATGTTGGTATATATAAATAAAATTATTGAATTCAAACAACATAACTCAATTGTAGTTTATTCCTTGGGTTGAGATGATATTACTGGATTATTCATATTTAGGGTCTATCTGGATATGGTAGCATCCTTAATATCCATTTTTAATATAAAAGGATTGATATCCAGCTATCACATCAACAAGTTGTTCAGTAATCTGAACTGGGAAATAATATTATAGACAATACTAGTTGAGATCTAATAAGTAGTTGAAAACTAAGATTTCTCTTCTCCTCATCTCAACATAGATAATATTGTCAAGACACCTCAGGTACTATAATTCCATAATGAAGTTGTAAATTATTCATTTATCACCATCATCATTGAATTTTTTGGTGGGAGACCGATGCATCCTTCTATCCACATTATTATAATTGTAATGATCATCTAAAAAAATCATGTATTTGGTTGAAATATCTGGTATAATGTTGGGAATTTCTATGTAATACAAATAAAATAAATCTCATTTTTTATTTATAAATGTGTAATATACCACTTTTTCATTAGAGGACATTTCCTCGGTGATCAGTATAGGACTTGGATCCTCCTCTATGCACAAATTTATCTACCAGAGCTCATCAATCATATTGGAGACACATTACTCATATGGTGGAGGGGTTTCATTGAGGAACTCTTATTTTTCATCATCTTATTCCATACAAACCTCAAAAGTACTAGGTGTAAATCCCAAAAATTCAAAACTAATTATATTGTATTTGATAGAATTTATGACATAGAACACCAGGTTTATAAAGGAATATAACAAGTTGAGGCATTATGATATATTCATATTCATATATATTCAATATTTACAAAATATTATATTACATGAAACATTAAGATTAGATTGTGTTTACACAAAACATAAGTTTTATCTTTTTCTATAAGCAACACCAAGGTATGATTTTTTTACAAGAAACAATCACATTCTCCAATGGCTTTCATTACACACAACACCGAGTTGTACCGAATACTATTAATGTTATTATTTAAAATTAATATTATATCCTAGCCATTAAATTAGTGGTGTATACACTATCCCATTGACATTAAATATCATGATTTATTCATTCCTCATGGTATTTTATATTTTAATTTGAATTATTTCATCCAAGGTGATTTGATTTGAAATTTTTCAAGTGATAATAGTAATTGTACAATATCAATTTCTTTTTTGATTGTTATCATTCTCTTGAAATAATAAATTTATTATTATCATTTATTATTGGAAATTATATTTCTCCTAAATATCAATATTATTTAATGATGGACATAATTATGTCATAAACCATATTCCATTTCTACATAGGGTGTTTAAATTTAATGTTGTTTGATTAATTTTGTAAATATTGATAAATATGTATCTTTTATTTAATACAGATATTTGACGATAATGCACATTGTTTATTAATTAAATTGATTATTTGATAAATGAGGAATTCATTGGATTGGAAGACGTGTGTGGGTACTAGTTATAGATATCCCCTCTATGCATTGGTATTCTAATAGGACGAATCGATTAAGCTAGCATTAAACAGAATTCCACCTATATATTAAACAATAATGTGAAGGGTCTTGATGGTAGTGGTTCAAGTGATAGATACATTACATCCAATATTTATGAATTTATGAAATAAGAATTAAATAATTATTATTCAAAAGATTTTCACTATGAAAAATTCTATGGATTCATTTTAATCTCGGTATATTGATTAAATGGATTTTGTCCTAAGTTATTTACCTTTTGATATTGATTTTTCCTTATCCAATTATTTAAATGGAATTTTTTATTTTTTATTTACATTTCCATGTTAATTATGATCATTGATTGATTATTTTTTCCATTGTACTCAACCCATGTTGAGCATTTTATCTCACCCTTATTTTTTCCTTTCATCATGTTATAAATAAGAGATATTTGAATGTGTTTTAAATGATTCAAAGAAATTTAATTTGTTATGTATTATGTGTTATTTCCTATTCCCAATGTAAAATGGGTTTCATTTATGTATCATGTTTCCAAAACTGCTAAACATTTAAATCCTTGAAGATTTAATTCCTTATAATCATTCCATTGTATAAAGTAAGGAACCAACTCTGGGATACTGGGTTCGGGGTCATTACAGTTGTTATTATAAGAAGTTTATTAGAAAAAATAGAAACTAGATTTATGAAATTATAAATTAGTGAAAAAAAATGTATGATATACTTTGAGGATAATTATATAAGAACACCTTAATGTTTCAGAATTATACATTATGATGTATAATTCATAATCATATTATTTAATCCAATATATGAAATTTTTTAGAGATATCACATAAAAGGAAGAAAGGTATTAATACTCGTGAACATTGTAGATGTTTCCCTACTGAGTAATCCAATATAGCTAGTATTGTAAGGTAAAATGTTTTGAATATATTAAGTCATATTATTTAGGATATAACACATAACCTTTCCTAGATGGAGCAACATGTTCTACATCAATATGATCATATTCCATAATTCTTTATGTGATATATGACCACATTTTATAATGGTACTATTGAACCAATGGTTGCTGAGATTTGGATTATGTTTATAGATAAGTTACTTATAACATTAGAATGTGGTGAAAAGGAAATGGTTACACAAGAAGTTTATTATCTCAATGGCGATGTTGATCAGTGTTGTTCATTGATCAATAGTACTATGGAGGAAGAGGAAATAGAACACCTAGAATGGAAAGATTTTATGGAGACATTCATTTAAAAATATTTAACTTGTGGGAAATAAACTGAGATAAATATAATTCTCATTGGTTTAATTCATAAGAATGAATAATGTTTTTTAGAGTATGAATCTACCCTTACAAGGTTAACATGGTATGATATAGATTTCATACACAACACGGAATACAAGATTGACTATTTCATTGAAGGTAATAAGCCATGTATCAGAAGTAAATTGTTGTCTTATACCTTTTCTTCATATGATGAATAGATTTTATGGTCTATCATAAAATAGAAATAACTCTCCAAGACTTATGGATTTAAAGGGAAACAAGTTATGGATGTGATGGTAGAGAAAATAATAGATTAAGGGAAGAAATAAAAGTAGTATTTTCCCCCATGTGATGACTATGTAAATAATCACTCTAGAAAATGCATGAAGGTATTGGGAGTTTATTATAAGTGTAGTGAAATGGGTCTGTAGGAAAAAATAATTCAAAAGGAATAAAGAAAACACTTCTATTCATGGTCACAACTGTAAGGATATGGGGAAATATAAAAATAAATTCCCCAAGCATCAAGGGGATCTACCATAGAATATGACAAAGGGAGAAGGCCCTGCATATGCTATTTATACCACTAGAATTGAAAGAATAACCATAGAAAATGATTAGAGGTATAGGGAATTTGATGTAAGTGTATTGAAAAGGGTCCCAATGAAAAAGAATGAAATTTTAATTTGGAAAACACTTCTATTCAGGGTCAAAATATCAAGGACATGAGGAAATATAAAAATGAATTCCCCAAGCATCAAGGGGATATACCATAGATGATTCCAAAGGGAGAAGGCCATGCATATGCTATTGATGCAACCAAAGTGGATTGATAAATGTTATTCTTTATTTTGATCTAAGAATTATGATGTAAATGTATTTTATTAAGGATATTATCATCCTATCATTATGAAATATATATGGATTGTAGTGCAGTACAATTTCTTAAATGACTCAAAATCATGTATTGAATGGTACCATGAAAAGTGATTTAGTAACAAGATTAACTTTTTGAAAATACATAGTTGAGGGAATGATAAGCCTTAATATATTCCTATAATTTTGATAATGATTTTGGGATAAAAATATGATTTATTTTAATAAATTAAATTGGATATGTGATTACTATATTTGAACTGATTAATTATTTATTGAAAAGGTTGTTTATGATATCATTCATGGAGTCTAGAACATTTTTTCCTTTAAGTAATACATCTAATAACCAATGTTTAATATAAGGAATAAGGATTCATGAATTTTTTCAATAAGTATCTATGGTAATTAATGTTATTAAAATTATGAGATAGAAATACATAAGTAATTTGTTCACATGTTTGGTATGTGATAATTAAGAGCTACATCATATTGATTGAATATTAATAAGTTCATTTTATAAATTCAGGGACCATATTTATAAAGTGTTGGATCATAATCTTGTGGAAAATCTAACCATTTATGAAATGGTTTATATTGATATTTGGTCAATGTTTTAGAGAATAATGCATAACATCACCATATGATGCAACCTATGATAAGAGATGAAGTAGAAATAGTTCAAATCATAAATAAAGGGAAATATCATGATTATGAAAAAGAAACACATAAAGTAATTATATTTCCTTATATTTATAAATAATTTATGAATTCCCCAACTCTAGGAAAAGGTTCTTGAAATAAAAACCTATTATTAACATTTTTAATGATATCAATGACCTTTTTCACAACTCTAGTGCACGGATTTGTGTCCATTATATTTCTCCTTAACATGTTATCTATTGACTTCCATATGTATTATTAGTGTTAGTTTTTTCTTCCATTTCCATGTTTTCATTTACCACATATGTTCTCATAACAAGAAACCATGTTATGTGATTATTCCAAATGAATTTTTTAATTCTGTTTCTCTACTTTTAAGAGGATGTTTCATTAACCCTTTTACGATGTGGGTTTTTCGAAAAATGAATTTTCAATTATCATAACATAGAAAACCAAGAAAAAATTTAAATTAAGAGGATAAAATTTATTTATGTTAGGGAGAATTAAACACTCCAAAATTATAAAATAAGGATATTATATTTGTTAGAGTGTCTGACCGACAACACCTAGTGTATAAAGGAATATAAAAAACTAAGACTTATGATATATTCATATTCAAATAAATTTAATCATTCCAAAATAATTCATTACATGAAACCCAGATCTTATATTGTGTTACATGGAACATAATTTTTATTTTACCTATATGGGACGATGAGGTTATATTTTATTACAAACAACACTGACATTCTTCAAAGGCTTGTGTTACACAAACCATCTCCTAGAAATTTAATTATTAGTTTGGAGTAGTATTATATAACTAATGAATATATATGTATGAATTCATTGGTTACCAATTTATTACAAATAAAAAAAATGAATATAGAGTAATTTTTTTTACAATAAAACTATTTTTATGTGGAAAGAGTAATTTTATGCTAATAAATTAAATTAATTAGGATTATTTAATGATATTAATTAATTTGATATACTATATATTAAATCTGTTGTTTATAAATTCATCCAAAAATATTTATAGTAATATGATAAAATCAAATCGAATTTTTAAGCATAAAAAGTTGTATTTCTCTAAAGGCAGTTTTGATGCCTTTTAAAGAAACACAAGTTTTTGAAAAAAAAATAAACTATTATAAATTTTATAGGAAAATATAAACTTCATTTTTGAAATCAGAATCTCAAAATTAGCTTTGGGTGATTTTTTGGTATTTTTTTCAAGATGTTTCAATTTTTGATGAATAGTGACAAATACTGGATTTTATTAAAAAACTAACTTATCATCTAGATAGTTAATTATGTTAAATCATATTTTTAATTAGTTTTAATGTAAAAATATATAAATAATATATATATTAATAAAATTTAGGTGATTTTAATTATATTTATATTTAATTTAGATATATATACATAGTACACTTTTGAACATTTTCTCTTTAAAAACTTGTTTTGGCATCCAGTCTAGTGAATTAATTGTAAATTATATTATATCACTTATATTATTTGAATATAAAAAATAGATTAAATATTTAGAATCATCATAATTTATAATTTCTAACCATTTACAAATAATTTTCTTCCAAAGTTATTAGTGAATGAAATTAAAATTAATTACATTGGTTATGGTAAAAATGATTCCAAAGAGCAGTTAATCTTTATTTTTAACCGGCCAAATGACCTTTAAAATTATCCAAAAACCCATTGTATGTCCATATTTTGACCATATCCCATGTTTTGTACAAAATATATCATTATTTTGGGCACATAATGCAAGGTAGACTTCCCAATAGTGTTTAACTTTTTGGTATTTACAAGTTTTCCACTAAACTCCCATATAAAAGGGAACCACCTATCCCACTCTATTCACACCACTAAATTCCTTTGGATCATCCAAAACCTGACCAAATAAACTTTCAAAAATTCTCACCTATTTCTAGAATAATTTTTGGACATAAATCAACCACGTAAGGCTTTGTTTATAAACCAAAATTATTCAGCTGAAATGATGTAACATTCATCAATGTGCATCATTGTTTTTTATTTCTCCATCCCATTAAATTATTACTATAACATAATTATATAATAACCTAAGTATAGTAAATATTCATAGATTTTTTTATATTAATTTTACAGCCAACATTAATAAACACTTCCATTAAATGTGATACGCAATCTCCGTTCATGAGTACGATGGATTGTCGCCTCACAAACTTATGTCATTTGTTCTTCAATTACCTCCACTCATGATTGGGAATAATGGTGGATTAAAATTTATATATATGATATATATGATATTTATAACTAATTTTTTATTATTTAATTATTATATAACACATTACTTCATGCTTTCCATTTTGTCGGAATTAGATAACATTGTTTGTGGATATGTGGACTCCCGCCTTCTCAATGAGATGTGATTCATTCATGCTTTACATGGAATATATTAATGATGGTTTTAGTAAACATAATTGATATATATGACATAAAAATGATACAATATTTATAATATTAATATACATAACTTACTATTCTTTCTTCTAGTATGATAATAAAATGGAAGCAGTGTTCATGTGAACGTATCGTCTACCATCTCAATGAATGGTGCATTTCATCTCCTATCACTATATATTATAGAATAATATAAATTCAGATATAATGAATATATATGATATTTAAATTCTGTATTAAATTATATATATGATAATATACTGATCAATGTATTAGGAATAGAAATAAAAATTGAGAACATACTCAATAAACATGGAAATTAACACCCAAAATAGTCAAAATAATGAATGATTATTAACAAATGGGAAATAAGATGTTATAATAATATCATATATGATATTATAAATATTATTAAGTTTGTTTTATAACTTAATAACATTCTTAAAACCATTAAATAGTTTTCAACCAAAAGGAGGTATATGTTAAGGGATTTCTAGTCTCACTTTTATTTATATGAGACATATGAATATTCACCATTAATTTCATTTTTGTGTTGTATATACATCCCTATGACATGTTATATCATTAATTTAATTTATTTAATTTTATTAAAAGTTTAAATTGATGGTATTATTTCATGAATCTCAACATTAAAATGTTACTTTAAGTAATAAGGGATTCTGTCTCAAATTACATTACATTAGGTATTTTTTTTTATATACCAATTCACTTCTATGTGATGTATATACAGTCCCTTTGAAATTTATTATCATGATTTATAATGGAATTTTATGTTTCACTTTGAATTATTTCATCTACGTGGATTTAAATCGAAAATTACCAAGTGATAAATATTGTCGTACAATGTCACTTTCTTTTGTGGTTGTTAATATTCTTTTGAAACAATCACTTTATTGTAATCAATTTTCATTGGAAATTTCATTTCACTTAAACAACCAAATTCTTTTATTATGGATAAGATTATATCCATAACCATATTACATATTTATATATACTCTTTGTTTTGACTGTTATTTTATTAATTTCATAAATATTGATATATTATTATATTTTATTCAACATGGATATTTGATGATAAGGCACATTGCTTAGTAATTAAATCTATTATTTGATATATGAGGAATGTTTTGGAACATAAGACATGGGTGGGCCTGGTTATTGATATCCCCTTGATGCATCAATAGTCTCATGGGATGAAGCAGTTAAGCTAGCAATAAACAGGTTTCTACCAGTAGATTAAAACATCATGTGAATATTCTTGATAGAAGTGGATCATATTCTAGATACATGACATCCAATAATTAATCATTTCCTGTATTCATAATTTAGTTACTATTATCCATAGTATTTTCACTATGATAAAATATATATGGAAGCATTTCATTATATATTTATTTATTAAATGGAATGTGTGCATAGTTATTTTCCTTTCCATATTCATTTTTCCTTATTTAGATATTTAAATTTCATGTGTTCTCAGTTAATTACCCTTCCATGTTAATTTTGATCATTGATTAATTATTTCTTAAATTTTACTTAACCCTTACTAAGACTTTTAGCTCACCCTTATGTTGTTTCATTTCCTTGGTTTATGATGAAGATATTATTGAATGGGTTTTTAGGGATTTTGAGCATTTACCTTTGTTATGTATTATGTTTTATTTACTATTATCAATGTAAAATGGTTTTCATTTATAAATATGGTTTCTAAAATACTAAAATTTTATGTCCTTTGGGATTTTCACCCTTGTAATCATGTCAGTGTAATAATGTAAGACACTGGCACTCGACTATTATTGTTAAGGTCATTTCACTTGGTGATGAATGGGTATATTCATAGTTAGAGTAATATTCAATATTTTAACCTCAGAAGAATGATTTATAGGTATCCCCATTCTCTATCAGTAATACATGCATTCCTTCTAAATTAGTTAATGATATAAGGGCCAAATAAAAATCTGGTTACTATAAAAGAAATTTTTTTAATGAAAGTGTATCCACTATTGTGGTTATCAGATACCACATTAATACTAATACATTTAGTTATCTTAACTAATATCTTTAGGGTTGATGATCAAACACTCACCTTTATAATCATTTTTTCAATCATGTTTAGGAGTTGTACATATACATCAACAAAATCCTTCAATGGTTTGGATGAGGTCATTTCTAGACTAGTTGGGTTGGTAACTAGAAAAAATCATCTATCATTATCTATTTCCATTACATATAGTGGAATATTACATCAATTTATCTAGATTAACACAATGTGAATGTATATTTTTTACCATGTAATGTCCTAATTTTTTTATTGACAAATCATTTGGGACATTAGTGGAAGAATGAAGGGAATTGAACAGGATGATATAACCATGGATATCCAAGAAAAACATTGAAATTTGTATCCTTCTATATAAAAAATAATTTAGAATCTTATTCCAGGAAACATAATTGTGCTCTAAAACTTATTCAGTAGATGGGATTTTTCACAACTTTTTCAAAACCTTAATGTGTTATACTGTAAGGGGACAGGTCAGCTTCATTTTATCCCAATTGACTGACTGTTGAAACTGAAATGATAATGATCCCTAAGACACTATCAATGAAGTCTTGTCAAATTCCAAAAATCATCTAACATACCAGATATATAAAATGGTCGAATTTATCCCTCTATAATAGTATACATTCCCTATCATAAGATATATATAACTTCATGAAACTCTAAAAGGTTGATCTCTAAATAATATACTTAAATAGTAGTGAACTCAGCCTCAAATTTATGAGTTATTAGTAGGGAATCAATAATTTATTTCTATAATTTCTTCTTATATATTCCTCAACAGACTAATATTATCCATGAATTACTATTTTTCATGAACAATAGACAATATTTTCATATATACTAGTTTCTAGACAATTTCCAATGTTTTCAGAAATTGGGATTCTCAATTTAAAGTTCTTCAGGGTTGAAGGATTTGATTTATATTGTCCAATTAGTTGAAAAGATTCTAGAGGAACTCAAATTTTGACTTGATCATGTTGACCTAGCCTTCAAACTTTCCTTGTTCGATAATTATTTTGTACATTCCTCAATCGGTATTCTAAAATATTTCGAATTTATTGAAATTTTATAGGTGTTGTCTTGTATCCCTATTTTTTTGTCATTCCAAGTACTATATCCACAGACGTTAGCTATATAAATATCTTCATAAGATATATGGTCAAGGTATTATACTCATCCATGATCACACCTTCCCTTGTTTCCTTTCCTCTTGTCTCCTTTAACCACAACTCCCTAGTTTGGTATGAGAATTTTAGCTTATATACATACTAATAATCGGATAAAGGATCCATTAGATGAATGATGTCAATGGAACCAAAGATTAATTCTTCCTAGAATATGATTCCACTTGATGAGTTAATCCTTATGGTTTCATTTGATTGGATCGTGAATATACCCTCAAGACTATAGGAATGAAGTATGATAGGTTTAAGAGTGGATTTGTTATTATAATAGGTTTATCTTCCTATACATGATTTCTGTTTCCCTGGTTATTCTGTTTTTTTAAAGATCAGTTCCTGGAGGATTATAGTGTATACAAATTTTTTCATACCATAATAGAAGAATCTATAAGTACAATAGGATTGAATAACTACTCTATAAAGATAGATTGAGTTCATTTGACCATATTTCTAGTTATCCAATCTGTGATCTTTTATTAACACTATCTTGTATCTTATTTCCATTCACCATCTTCCTCTAGGGAGGTAGTAGAAACATATTCCACTGGTACATGTGGATTAACTAGATTTACCATGTAAGAACCCGGTGTTTTTTTCTATAAAATACTTTGGAATATCCTCGATATTATTCCAGAGTAGCGCCTTCAGACGGCGTGCGATTCCGAGCCCCGGTGTGGCCGAAATTAAATTTTCAGTGCGTTCACACTGGGAACGCCAAATAAATGGGATAACTCCTAAACGGAGATTCGTACTAGAAGTCTAAGTGTACGGATGGGTCCGAAATGGGGTGTTTACCCCAGGAACGACATAAATCATGTTGGCGCGGGACGTTTGGACCCCTCACCCATTACCGGAACATTAAACTGATAAATAAAATAATTAATTTATTTGTTTAATGGGTACCTCAAGTATCTCTTAAATGGTATCTTGGATTGGAAAACCAAGGGCACTGTTGATCTCAGAGTGTGCCTTTTACCCTAAAAAGGGTGTAACTTTCACGGGTGCGGGCCTTATGTGGAAAACGCCGCCAGGGGTGCTTTCATAATTAAGTGGTCTCAAGCGTTAGATTTTATATCTTTTGAACGGAGTCTCGGGTTAAAAATATGAGACCACCGTTGTGCTTGGGACATGGTCTTTACCCTAGGCACGACCTAAATTTCACTGCATTTGGGGTTTCAAACATGGATTTAAGTTGGGTTAAGTTTTTTTATTAAAAGTTGATTAAAAACTTATTTAAGTTATCATCTCCCCATCCCCCCTCACTTGTTCTCCCTGACGGCACTCATTCTCACCCTCCCAAGAACCACTCTCCCCCATATCTTCCTCCTCCTATCCAATCAAGGAAAAAGCAGTGGCGACAAGGCGCAGATCGTGCAGTTAAGCTTCGGGCTATGCCCTGCAGGTAGGCAGTTTGAGTTTTGAGCCTTGATCCCTTGTTTTTTGTTTGTTCCTCCCCGCGCACCCCACCTTTTGCGTCAATCGTTGAGCACGACATACCACCGCAAAGATCTCAAACTAGGGATCGCAGATCTACCTCCATATTTTAGGTTTGGATTAAATCGAAACCTATGCAGGTTGCGAAAGTCCCGGTAGTACGGTTTGTTGCAAGGGGTCAGGTTGTGTGAGGCGGCTTGTGTGCGGCGGAGATGCAGGGTGCAGCGCGGGACAGACGGTTCTTGGCCAGCAGCAGCGCGGGTTGACGCCGACAGCAGCGTAAGGGAGCCGCAGGGGGGGTGGGAGTTGGGCTGTCTGAAGTGGCTTAGGCGGAGGCGACATGGGGGCTACGCGCGTGAGGTCGGACGGCTCGGCTGGACTGCAGGGCATTGGAAGGGGGGGTGTTGCGGCATGCTCTGGAGGAGCACCGGCCAGTGGCCGGCCGGAGCTGGGTAGCGGGACGACCAGGGTCGCGCGACCCTGGTGGAGGAGGCCTGCTGTTGCGGGTCTCTGCTGGACACAACCTGCAAAAGCAGGCGACCAAGAGAACAAAAAAAAAAGAGGATAAAAAAGAAGGGGCGCGACAAGATAAAAAAAAGGGAGTCTCCCTTAATTGGAGAGAGAAACGCCGATAGGAAAAAAATGAAAAAGAAAATTAATTAAATATATATATATATATATATAAATGGATGTGGGGTTTGGTGAGAATAAATTGGTGGGGATTCACGATTCCCTCCCCCCTTACATAATTCTTGTTTAATATATATATATATATATATATCATTATTATTATAAAAACATTGTTTGTGATACAAGTATTTCATACGGCGTCCGATTCACATGTCGTCAGTGGCAGTGTGACTCTATCTTCGATGCGGTCTTTTTAAGCCCAATGTTGGGTACCTTTCATTGACTCGTGGAGTGGGTCAATAAAATGCCCTATAAATAATATTATCATTATTATTATTTTCAAAGTCTGACTCGAACGTAAATCATACATGGAGCATCCGTTTTGCATTCCGTTTGCAGATGTGGAACTGTATCGACGAGGTGAACTTTTTGAGATGGTTTGGGGGGGTTTAACTCCTGAAACGGGGGCCTCGGTGGCGCGACACGCCTTTAAGCGGATTGACATTTTTCTCGGGGGTTCTTGTTTTGGGCGGCGCGGACACATATGATGTCTGTTTTGATCGTCGTCAGTGGTGTTAGGACCCCGGTGATGAGGCGGAGTTTTCCAGTGTGATTTCAGGCATTGAAACTGGAGTTGAGGCGTGGGCCCCACGGCCCGTCTTTCGAGCTGTGTGCAACGCTTTACAACTTTTTCATCGTACGTCCGTTTGGGGCGTGCGAGTAGTCGATCTTGGGTGTTTTTTTTAGGGTGTTTCAATTATGCAATCCTCCGGCTTTAATTCAGCACGCTGGTGCGGGTCCCACGAGGGCCATTTTGGGAGTTAGCGGTGATTTCCAGCTTTATCACTGGGTGTCTGTTTTGGACAAGTGAATAGTCAATATTGTGTACTTTTTCGAGAGGATCACAACGGTGCAATCCGTTTGTTGTGCTTAGGGACCGGGATGCGGGTCCCACGAAGCACCGCTCGTGTGCGGTGCGGCGGAATGCATCTTTTTCTCCGGATATCCGTTGCATTCAAGTGAGCAGTCCTTTTGACGTGTTTTCCCGAGGGGATCATAATGGTGTGATGCGCCCGACTATTTTTGGGGCCGAGGATCAGGATCACGGGACGTCGTTCGGGCATAAAGCGGTGTTGGATGACTTTTTCGTCTGATATCCGTTTCAGGTGAGTAAGTAGTCTATTTCGCATGTTTTTCCGTGAGGATTACAACGGTGTAATCTGTTCAGGCGAGTGGAGCCTCTTACGCAATATTATTAAATATGGAAGCAAGTAAGGTGATCCGGTGGTGGTTCGTCTTACTGTGTTTGTAGCGGAACCTTGGCGTGTGATCGCATGCACTCCCGTGTGAGTGAAGTAATGCTTGAAGAGATGTAGTTGGTCGTGCCTGGGCCGATGAGGTGGAAAGTTAGAGTTGTTGCGTTATGCCTTCGCGTTGACATTGGGAGCTGTGTACATGTTAGCCTTTAGGCTGGAGACGTGGCATAATCTGGGAGTATGTGAGAACGTTGGGAGGTACATGTGGCTATTTGTACCTGAGAACGTTTGTGCGCTTGGTTAGAGTTGGCTTGGGGCCACAGGTCATGTGGACCCCATGTGCGTGTTGTGTTATGATTTGCATACCTTTGACCTCTCGCGACATAGAGGGTCCTCCTGTTCATGATGGTTTAGATCAGAAGGGTTGAGTGGTTTCCTTTGGTTTTGTTCTGGAGTTGGGTGGTTGCATGATACCCACTCCGAGTTCTATTGGCCAGTGTTGTACCATCCAGTAGGGATGGCCAGAGCAGTTCTGGGTTTACCCTCCAGTAGAGATTGGGCAGTGGGTTGCTCATCGAATTCTTCGGGTTTACCCTCCAGTAGAGACTGGGCAGTGGGTTGCTCACTGACTTCTAGGGTTTACCCTCCAGCAGAGACTGGGAAGTGGGTCACCCGACACTCTTAGGGTCTACCCTCCAGCAGAGACTGGGCAGTGGGTCGCCCGTCATCTAGTTCCAGATCTACCCTCCAGCAAGGCTGGGCAGTGGGTCTCCTGTCAACTTATTCCAGGTCTACCCTCCAGTGGGGTTGGTTAGTGGGTCGCCCAATGATGTATTAGGGTTTACCCTCCAGCAGGGCTAGGTAGTGGGTCACCCGATATCTTTTTAGGGTTTACCCTCTAGTAGGGTTGGGTAGTGGGTCACCCGTTGACATTTCAGACTCAATCCTTTCTACTAGGCTAGTCTATGGCTTTACTCCGTGACTACCGGAGCGGAACCCTCATTTGTATGGGTCAGTGATGTGACGACTTTGACTTTGAGCAGACCTCTCAACTGTGTGATAGTGATGAGGTGTGTTTTGACTTCACATGGAACCCTCAAGTACGAGGGGCACTTTCCCCACCGAGACGCGTCCTTGTGACGCGAACTAAAATCGTGCAGGCGATTCAGTGCTGCCCAAAGCAAATAGTGTCAAGGTGCAGTTATTTGAGCCCCTTGACTTGCAGTTTGGGGCAGACATGCGGGATGTTGGGCATCGATGGTGTTACTTCTAGATCTGTTGGCTACTCACTTTCTTGGTCTGAGCTATGATATGGAGATACCCTTACAATATCGTTTGGGATTCTTATTAGAGCATATGAATATGTATATACCTTATTTCAGTACCCACTTCTTGGTCTTGGTTACTCTCCCTCCAGGAGAGGTAAAGATGTGAGGGGTATGCCACGTGCTTTCCGTGTCTAGCTTCTCATGGCGGGACAATTCTACTCTCCTGCTATAGGTAGCAAAGACTCAACGAGAAGTTCATCTTCTCACCGTTTCCAGCTCCTTATGTCTGTACGAGTCTACCTCCTTTCTCTTGTTGGGTTGAGTTGGACTCTCTACTGGTACTCTACTGCACTCCTTGTTGTATTCCTTTACTATTCTCTGTTCACTCTACTGCTCACCCTTCGGTACCTCCTTTGTTTCTCCCTCGAGCCTTCAGGGTATCCTACTGAGTATTTTTATACTCACCCCTGCTTGGTCTTTGACCACACTTGGTGTGCCCTTGCAGACGACGGACAGGTTGGTCATGGCTTCAGTGGAGCTTAGGAGCTCTGGAGCTTGGACCGCGTGTGGTGGTCGTAGACGGGTTCCAGGTGGAGGGGACCCTTCCAGCTATTTTTCTTTTGTTTATCTGTTGCTTAGTTGTGACACTTTTCTGGTTGGGCGCGTGTTTTGCCCCTTTTCTTTTCAGTTTACCTCAGCACTTGCTTTGTACTGTTTAGAGGTCGATGCACTATTGTGGTTTATATATATAAGTGTCCCTTTTCTTTACTTGTCTTTTCTTTTACTATACACTTTTTCATTTAGTGTTCTGCATGTTTGTGTGTGTCCAGGTACTCAGGCAAAGGCCTCCCTGAGTTGTTTAGCCTTCGGCGCTTGTTGCCAGCCCCTGGCCTATGGAGGCGGGCTTGGGGTTGTTGTGGCTTGAGCCCGGGTAGGGTCGAGTCGTGACATACCAACCCACACTCAATCATCTTTTACCGAATATCATTAAAAAATAAATATTGGATTGTACACACTAATGTTTGGAGAATGATGTAGAAATCTATCTTATCATTTGGGCCAACCTGATCTAGATTTTTGAATTCTTAATGCTTTAGTAAATGTTTTCCCATCGATACTATAATGATTTAGGGACATCTTTTTCTTGGAATGAATAAATTTTATTCTTATGATCTTTGAATTGAAGTCATTTATAATTCCTTTTATCATCCTAATGATGTTATAATTATTCTTTTTTACATTCAGGATGTGGTTCTATGTGATAAGGCATGGGATTAAAGTCTAGAGCCAGTATCAAGGTTGGAAGAAGGGTGATAGTTATGCCTTCCACAAGACTTTTTATCCTTCCATGAGTTTTCGGTATCAGTCGAGACATGTCACTAGTTACTGAGATTTAATCCTCCAACCCATGGGCTTTGTTGGAATGTTCCCAATAGCCACCCAAATATTTGACCAGAATGAGAAGTGTTTGTTTCTCATCACTGATGATCTCAATATAAATACCCAAAAAATAATCTCAAAGAACATGAAAATTTATAGAGAAAATGAGGCAATTCCACCATGAAATTAAATCTAAATGAACCTCATTCTATTTCTATATTCAATTTTAGAGGTCAAGGTTTAGTGTCTTAAAAAATGTTGAGTTGAATTGATAGAGAAACTGTCAATTGAGATCTTCCTATCCATTCATCGAAAGGGATGTGAAACTAGTATACTAAATAATGGTCATTCCTTCAATGAAAAATAAAAATAACAAGAGTTGAGTTACTTATTTTTGTTCAATGATTCCCATAAAATCGTCACATCAAGATAAAAATTATTTTATGTGTTATTATAGATCCCCTGATCGATTGAATTTCAAAAATATAGGAGTCCCAGTTTTTGGTACAGGAAGAGTTCAGGCCTCCAATTCGAGGTAAGGATTTATTTTGAGAAGCATTGTTGTAGGTCATATATCCATGGATGCCAACCTAGAAATCAATGGCATGATAGTGTCAAAAATCTATGAGGGTTAGACTAATTGAGTGGGATCATAAATAGGGGAAGTATGCTCTATGGGGAAGACCAACTTAATGGGGTCTCAAATAGGGGCAGCAAGTGGTAGGTCCATATATTCCAGTTGTACCTATACTTTTGGATGATATCATAAATAAAATGAACTATAAGAATCCATCTAACATGTTTATGATTTCTTCCCTAGTGGAGAGAATTCCTAATATCCCACAACCATTGAATCGAAGTGAATTTTTTTGGATATCACGTAGAGTTTTTTTCTGGTTCTAGAATCATTGGCATAAGAATCCCTTATTATAGAGGGGTTTTGGATGGGAGAGTGTGATAATGATATACCTAAAGAACATTCCTAGTAAGGATATTTCCTCTATGTAGTATTAAATTGTGTTTTATAATTTCCTTCACATCTTTCTCATATTGAGAAAATCTATCCTCCAATGTGTGGGGTTCAACATCATTAGGTATCGGGTGAGATGTAGTCAACAAATAATATCATTTTCTTTGTTTTCATAAATCGATGAAATGGAAATGGAACATTTAAATGGATCCCCTAAATTTTTATCTAACCTATAATTCCATGTACGCACTCCATCATCATTCAATTTATTTTAGATTATATTTCAAATGGAAACATCCTCCTCAAATTAACCTACACTATATTCATGTTCCATATAATATTTTAATGTAGTAATGAAAAAATCCACTAAAGTATAATTAATTGTAGGGTTCCTATTCTCTCTATAATAATTTGTTGTATGGTTTCCTCGAGAATATATACTAAGTGATTTGTGATATTCAGGAGTGTTTATACCCTTGATAGGTCACTATGGATTGTTACTAATATGGGAAATCTTTTAACTCTTCATGTATTTTCATGGTGCTTCCTAGAAAATTGTATTCTATAGAGAATTTTTAGAAGAAAAAAATCATCTTCAATCCAAATAGGTAGACCAGGTCATGAGTTGAGATAAATATAGATGGATAACCTTGTGATGCTCTTTATAAATTGAAAAGAAATTATTTATATTGGGTGGGAATATGAGTTAAAAATCCCACCATCACTGGGAGAATGGTTTATTCTCACTTCCTTACTACAACATCTCTAGATGATCATGGAAGCCTCAATGGAATTTGTTGTGTTAAAAATCCCCCCAACCCTATGGGTTGGGGATTTACCCATACTGGCATGGATACAACTATTACAGATGATATTTTGAATTGTGAATATTTTTATGAAGATGAACAAGGTGAAATTTATGATCATCATGTGATATACTTACTTCTGAATACATCATTTTTACATGATGGTTGTCCTTCCATAAGGGGAAGCTTGCATGACCTTTTTAGATGCCTCATTTCAAAAGATTTCCATCATCAATCCTGATTCTTCTAATATCAGGTCACGAACAATTCCTTCTAATCATACCATCTTCTATGGGTATAGATTTCTCCAGAGATTTGTCTCCATGCAATTAAATTTCAGGATGTCACCTCTTGTGGGATTTGTTGAATAGGGTGTTGGGTGAAATGAAATGATCTGTGTTCCCCACATCTGCTGATATGAACATTCGATGTGGCATCAGAAATAAAATGGCACAGATTTTATAATGAATTATTATATGAGAATAGAAGACCCTAATTTTGTTTCTTGATTTTGGGTTTCATATAATTAAAAGGGTGGTCAAGCTGACTTGATGTTGAAGTTCATCCATCACCATTACTTGAAATGAATATATTTCATTCGGAAGAAATTAAATTTTCAAATAGAAAATATTCATATGTATATTGAGATCAATGTAATTTGAAAATTCTTTTTAAAACAACTCTAGAATTCTATAAAATGGATTGGATAAGGGACAAAACATAAATGGTATATTATCTTTAGTTAATTTATTCTTCATACGCAGTGTATTTACTAAATTCTCTTTATATTATTCCTACACATTATATATAAATATTTAGAATTTTCTGACTTCTTTTTTGTATATATAGAAATCAATAGGTATTTCCTCAATCATATACGAATTAATATTATCCAAGGATTCTATAAAGAGACCCTATTTCCTTAGGATGTCTCTATATTGTGAAAGAATATCACTTTTCTATGATAAGGAATCAGGCATGAATAGCCTTACCTTCCAAAAACCTCAATATATATATTTAATTCCTCATAATTGATTTATCAAGGGGAGGAACATTTTTTTGAAATAAAAAATTCTTACCAGGAGGCCATCATTGAGAACACCAACATGGGTGGACTACCATCATAGATAAATGCCCCAGGACTGGAGAAATCCCTTCATCTTGTACCCTTGGGAGGAACCCAAAGGTGGGAATTTTCAAGGGGTGACATATTTTTGTTTGTTCTTCTAACCACGAGGAGGGTTTCCATGGAACTCATCTTGATTTTTGTTCTCATGATTGATATTAGTATGGACATGATGGAATAGTTCATATTAAATATTCTAGGGAAACCCTCCATAGCTGATAGTAGAAATGTTGTGGGGAGGACCTCCTCAACTGTACTTGCAACTACATTGACCTTGATCTTATTCATCTATTGATATATGTTTAAGGACCTCAATAACACTATAATTGAGTAGATTAGGAATGTGGGACTACCATTTAATGTTTAAATGGATTCCATGAGACATTCTTTTAAGTAATCTCCTATGGGTAACTAGAGTCACATGTTGTTGACAATTACTTTCATGTTTAGGTGGCTACTTGAGTGCCACATATACCATTTCCAAGACATTTCTACATTATTATGGGATTCTTATAGGGATATATGTCTTTCCTGAAGCAGCCATCATAATAAAATAGTTATCCCTATTTAGAATGAGGATATATTCCCAATATTATTGTCCTTTAATAGAATAATTGTACCAATTAGCCTCGTGTAAGGGGTTAAGAGTACCTGTCTACTATTAAATATATTTTTAATTGTGTGAAAAAAAACTCCAATTGCTAGATTTGGGTTGTATGTGTGAACCATAACTACTTCCACGTCTATTTTTAAATCATGGCGGGTTTATAGAATGTTGGCTGGGATAGATGTCTACCCTTCAAATACCACCGAGATTTTCTGAGTAACCACCGTGGTTGGAATAAGAATATAGTCACCTTCTTTGGTTGGGGTAGAATTATATTCCTACTCCTATCCTGTATTTTAGGTTTATATATTTCAACAATAAAAATTTGTGGGGAAATAGATATGGATCCACCACTATTTATTGTAGTTGTGTTTCAAAAACCTTTTCCAAACGCCAAGAAACTTGGATGGTAGACTTGATGGGTGTTGGTAAGAATATGTGTCTTCTCACAATTTTCATATATATTATACTGGAGAGATTCTCTAGATTAAACAAAGATATGGGAATGTTCTCTGTTGAATAGTTTTCTCCACTAGTAGGCCATCCAAGGCACCAAATCTAGAGTGAAATAATCTAGGTCCAAAAGGGTGGAATCATCATCATACTAAAGACATAACACCGTGAGATTTTGTCTCTAACAACCTACTATTTAAAACTGTTATTTGTTTCTTGAACTAAATATTTATTAAATAATATTATATAGTATTACACACATACAACATATACTGAAACCAACAAAATTTTAATTTATTAATGAACATAATTACATTAGTCAACAATTGAAACCATTAAAATTCATGACATTACAAGGGGTCAAAAATATTAAAATAAAAAGACGATAACAGAAAAATGTGGATCCCCCAATCTTCTAGAATCATTTCTCCCATGAACAAAACTATAGAAGTGAAACAAATTATTACTAAACCAATCTATATTTTAGAAAATGGAAATATATAACCTTGAGATAAATTGAGGTGAATAATGAATTAAGGAAAAGAGTAGTATTTATAGTAGGTAATGTTATCATTAGAATAGTAATGTGATTGATGGAATATGAACATGACCGTTTAGACTAGTAACATGACCATTGGGAATTTTTATCACACCATTCAAATAATAATTTAACCAAAAAATAATAAAATTTAATAAAAATAACATTTATCTTGAGTAATATAAGTAATTATAAATATTTTAACTCAAAAAAATAATATCAAGATTAAAAACTCATGAAAAGTATAAGAATATTTTTAATAAATTTTATTTTAAGATATATCATAAAAAAATATTTTTTATTTAAAATTATAATATCCTATGATGGAATTTATTTTTTAAAAATGGATTTTAATTTTCAAATCATCACATCAAAATTTTATAAGGTTTTTTTTGGTTTTTTGATATATATTAATTTTTAGGTGAATGCTATAAATATAGTTTTTTTCGTAATGAGTGTATTTAAATTACATAATTATTTATATAATAATGAACTGCCCATTTCAAGAATTTTAGGATCAAAAAAACCATTTATTTTTATAAATATGTCATTATTATATAATAAAAAATATTTCAAAACCTAAAAAATTCATTCAAAAAACTAAAGTAAAAAAGTATTCCATTAAAAAACAATTTTCCCATTTTTTATCACATTCTGTTTTAATAAACTGTAAAGTTAGAATTATAAAGGGGTTTAAAATCCTAAAACCATTATATTTTATTTATTTTTGAATCATTGTTTCAACGATATTTATAGAATAAATTTTACCTTGGATAGAGTATTTTATTAAATATTTTATTTTAAAAATACCCTTATCCTTATGTATATATAACCCCTCTCCCTTTACCTGGAATAACAATCCTCCCAGACATAAAAAATTCCAATATCTACATAAATACTCTCTAATAATATCATATAATCCTTATATACATGATGTATTAAACCATATCCACTAATCTAGGATGTCTAGTGTTGTATAAAAGAACCAACACTGAGTAAAGAAAATGTTTTTTATGAACTCTTATATTGTTTTCCTCCACTATTCTCTTGTTTCGAAAATTTATTTCAAAAATAGATATTATATAATTAGTTTTGATATATTTAAGCATTATATTGATTATTTCAACCTTCTCTAAAAATTTATTTTTTTAAATAATTATATTTTATACCTCTTTTTGACCTCCTTAGACAACGTTCCGGATAAGGATGGGTTAACCACCAATGAGGATGTTTCAAACATCATTCCATATCAAAAACCTTATGTATGTTTATAATAAATTAAATATTATATATATAAGTGTAAATATATTTATTTAATTATTTTATAATTAATTTTAATAATATATAAATGATTATTTATGAAAATGTGAAATCGAATAAATATAGGTAATTTTTAAAGAAAACATGATATCAAAACATTTTTGGTTTAATTATAACGACCCAAACTTTACATACATTGTTAATACTTAAAAATTGAAGTACACTTATTACAACATATAACAAAACCATGAAAGGACCATATAGGTATAGTGTCTTTAGAAACTGGGAAACATAAACAACTGGTTCATAAATCATCTACGTTGTCTCTCATTTATTTCATCATATCTAGAGTCCCTTTTTGGCATATCCTACTTAATATCCTTCTTCCTGACCTGGGGAAAGAAAACATACAAAAGGGTGAACTCAAATGCTCAGTAGGGGTAAACAAAAGAAATATCAATCACATCATATTCATAATAACATAACATTTTGGAAATCCTAACCTGTAAAAGAGATCATAATTTCATAATATGGGATAAATCATAGTGGTGAAATGTAATCCCAATAATCATAACTTGAAACATGAAGCTTTGTTTCATACACACATAATCATAGAAAATCATTTCTTAGTAGTCAATACTCATTTCCAGGACTATCTTAGTGGACAATGTCCATTTCTAAACCGAGTTCACTCCTCGTTTCTGTCCTGTTTCACTGAACCGGTTTAACCTGTCGTTCCAGCCATGTCTATCTCATGAGATATAAATCTTTACCCAATGCATTGGAGGGATATATAGGTCCCACCCATCTTATAATGATACCATTCTTATGCGTGCCACAAAATAATAAATCATACATCATTTCACAACCCATGTAATAAAAATGGGATTCATAAACATCAAGTCATTATAACATAATCCATAAAAGGATATCATAAAAATAATTCCATCATAACATAATCAAATCAATGTAAAAATAGGGATAAAAACAGAACCCTATATTATCTTATATGGAAAATAATTTTGATAAAACACTTGAACTCCATTCTTGAGGAAAATATCCTTTCTACTTCAAAAACATTTTTCCTTTCTTAACATTTCATATAATTTTAAACTAAAAGAAGTTGATTAAAAATAAACTTGAAAACTTGTAAAGGAAGCTTCTTGGAAATAATGTTTTAAAAATACATTCAGGCCATATAAGTTAAAAAAACATTCTTCTCATAATTTTGTCAGAAAAGTCAAAAAGTACCTCGTACGAAAAACGACAAAAGATTCCTTTCATATCTTTT
Source organism: Viscum album (assembly GCA_963277665.1). NCBI lineage: Eukaryota > Viridiplantae > Streptophyta > Magnoliopsida > Santalales > Viscaceae > Viscum > Viscum album. Next base: position 1,554,660,511 of record OY728141.1, read on the forward strand.
ACTAAAAACTCACCGAAGAGTAAAATTGGATTTAAAAAATTGTATAAGGATATAAATATTACATATTGAGGAAACATGGATGTGGATGATAAATATTCCCCAGTAAATTCTGAAGTATAAACAATCTCGGATAAAAATGAGATTGTGAGATTTTCCCTTACCTTAGGTCTGATTTGCTTCGTAAGCGTCCGAACCTCCTGTATAATGATTTAAATAATGTCATTGACTTATTCCAGAATCATACTCATTGTTATGATATCGTATATGGTCATATTCTTAGCTTCTTATTCGTAATATTTCATTGCTACTTGTTATTCGGGTGTTTATTACTTTTTGTTCTTATGCGTGTTTTGTCGAATAAATTCTTATTCTTCTTTTTAGGTTATAGATACCTCATTTACAGAATGGTATTAGTGTAATATATATCATATTAATTCATTAAATTCATTCAATTCATTTATATAATCATTATGCAATGAATATCATGTAGAACGAGTCGCATCACATCGTGGAGATGGTATTTCGTACGTACGCACGAGCGATGATATCGTTCCCATGATCGTGGAATTGTATTGGAGTGTATGTATACTATTTCATAATCAATACCACTTTACAATAATCATATATAGTCATTATTTACACCATTATACCCATCCAAGTAAGGTGGTGGTGGAAAATAGATTACACCATGGCGTGGAGACGGTATTCCGTACGTACGCACGCGCGGTGATTTCATTTTCTGTAGGATAGATAAATGGTGAAATAGAGTTGTTTCATACTTATAATAACATATCAATATATGAGTGATACTGATGTTATTAATTCATAATTAAACAACTAAAGAAGAAGAAGTAGAAGAAGAAATAAAGTTGAAAGAATCAGTAACAGATATTACCTCTTCTTTCGACACGCCATTTGAAACCTCCTCTTAGGGCACTAAGATTGGTCTTTGAAGAAGACCAGAACCTCTAGGATGTTTCTAGGGAAGTGGAGGGAAGAAATTGGTAGGGGTTGGCCAAGATTGAAGGCTCAAAGTGGTGTGAGGAAGAGAGGGAGGAGGTGCCCTTTTATAAGGGAGGAGAGGGGCACCTTTGGAAAAACAAAAAATATTATTTTATTATAAAGTCATATTCTGTTTTAAATAGCTCCAAATTGATTTATTTAGAAGCTAAGGTGTGGATGGGTATAAATCCCTTAATCCAATATAATTTGGACAAGTTTAGGTTTCTATTTTAACCTTATCAATTAGATTTAACTTTAAGTTAAATAATTTTACTCTTACCTTGTCTTCTTGTTTTCTTACACTATAAGGTTAATAAACTTACTATAACAAGCCAAACGAACCCCAAGTTGTTTATTATTAATATATATAACCTTATCTAAGTCATTTGGCCAAACCTTAGATTTTTTGGAATAAAATATCAATTAATAATATAATATTTGTTTTAAAAACTATTTTATGTCAATTTTGACACTATTTGGTAATTGATTTTTGTAAAAATCATAACAGGATGATTAGTTCAAACCAAGTTAATTAAATTAGTAATAACATGTCATATTAACCTATAAAATTAGTGTAATTCATAAAAAGTCTCAAATTACATTTATTTTGGTATTTATAACATCAATTATGTCAATATTTCATTAATAAGATAATTACTGCATCATCATTGTGTCATAAATAAATTAAATTATTTAATGTATAAAAATTATAAATAAAATACCATTATGTAGGAAATATTTTTAGATTTATAATGAATATTTATAGTCAAATTTATATTATGTATAACCCTATATTAAAAATAATTTACTTATTAAACTTTGATTTTAACTATTTTAACCCTTCTTTAAATAAATTAATATTAAATGTCCAAATCTAATCCAAGTGGGCCTAAATGGTCATATTTTATTCCTAAGGTTGTTTTTGGTTGAATTACACTTATACAATAGAATTATTACATGTATTAGGGTAATAATAATATCATTTTTACCCTTAATTACCCTATTTACTTTTAACCATGGTAAAAAAAAGTAAAAAGTTACTATTCACCAAAAATTATTTTCATCTCATTGAACCACATTTTACTTACTGAAATCAACTGTGTCTCTCGAATTTTTTAAATTCCACTCACAGAAGTGGTAAAATTAGGTTTTATATGTATTTGGAAATTCTCCTAGGAGGTTGGTAAAAGACGGTGAAAAGTTCAATAAAATTTTTATATATCTAAAATTATTATAAAATGACTCCAATGAATTGCATTGAACTTATATAGGTATTATGTATCAATTTTGACCTAAAATAAATTTAAATAAAATAAATAATTATTTAAATAAAAAGTCGGTTTTTAAATAGTAACTCAGTGTTTTCACTATTCATCAAAAATTGAAAGTTTTCAGAAAAATACCAAAATTTCACCCTAGGCTAATTTTGATATTTTGAATCCAAAAATGAAGTCCGTTTTGAAAAATAAAAATTTTCAAAATTTCAAAAAGTGGGTATTACTATTCATAACGGCTAGTTTTAATAATATTTTAATAGCATATCATTGTTCAGTGAAACTCGGTATTGCGTACAACACAAGCTATCAAAGAAGGTCGCGATTGCGTGTAAAGCAAGCCAAGCTAGTGTTGTGTGTAGTGAAAGATTCCTTTGATGATTTATATAACATAAAAACAAAATATTTCTCATAAAAGTCTCGGGTGTTACATTAATATAGAGAATTAATAAATATTATCCAATGACAATAATTTATAAACAGTGAAAAAATTTAATAATTCACTTATATTTTGGTGTTTTAATAAACCTATGTTTATTATTTAAGAGGTGTAAAAACAACAAAATAAAGCTAGATTTATGGTAAGGGGATTCTCGAACACAACTCCTTTTACTTAGGTTATCCATCATTCTCATCATTTAAATTATTGATACTCTACTAATCTTCCTCAAATATAATTTCATTATTTATCCCATTTTATTGTGTATATTCATGTTTTCCACTATGGTAAAATTATTTAATTCAAAATAGAATGATTTTTCAAAAATACTTTTCATTCCAAAAAATATTTTTGATTCATCTTGAGTTATTTATTCTTCACTCATTAATGATGATTATTTGGCCCAAAAAATCCATTGTTAAATTGGGAACCCCAAAGCATATTTATATAATTATTCTTTAAAAAATAATTATGAAACACATTCCTTTACATGGGTCATTTTGTGAATATGATTTTTATATGTTATGTGTGTCATGTGTGCTTATAAAAATTTATGATGTGAAGGGTGGGACCAAAATTAGATATCCATTTAATCAATTGGTAAGTGTGATTTATCTCCTGAGATTATATGTATTATGTGTGAACATGATAATTTCTTGGTTCTTGATGATGATGTTATGATCTATTCATATATGTTATGTGTGAAAATGATGATATCTTTGTTAAGAACAAGGTGTGGTATTTGACCCCTATGACATGTCATTTCATTTTTATACATATTCTACATTCTATTCCATTATCAATAATTGATCTTATGATGTTTATGATGATCCTCTGTTTATTACATAATTTTGTTGATTGTGCTAACCTGTATACTATTGATTCTTGTCCTATATTCCTCCATTTACAAGGGTTATTGTTCAATCCTTTTTTGATGTATATCCTCTAGTGACAAAATGTACTATAGATATACTGAGAGATTTATAAGGATAGAGAATTAGAATTTAAATAGTATTTAGTTTTTATTAAATACAATTGTTGGATGAGCCTAATTTTCCAAATCTCCCAATCCTTTTAATCCTTGATTTGTAACACAATAATGTTTTTATAATAAAAATGATGTAATAGTCATATAATAAAATGTGAGGTCGCTATAGTTGGTATTAAAGATACAGTTTAGTTAACTTGAGAATTAGGATTTGAGATTTATTTTCGAAAAGAAATAGGTATAGTCTATGTATAGGTAATCATACTAGTAGTTGTGGTTCAGAATATTGATAAAAATGGGAACCCATAAGAAATCATTTTACACACAATTTTCAGATATCAATAAATTATATATTCATTCTTTTTTGATTTAATTTTCATTTAGGCCATTTCTATTTTAGAAAATAGGGGGAACTGGTATAAAAAATACCCACAGCCTATGTGAGGGGAAATGAAATGATTATTAAAAAAACATTCACAATGCGATGGGAGATTGTAACACCCTGATATTTTGTGAATTATTTTTTTCGAATTAATTTATCTTTATGATATTGTATATTTCACGTGAAACTAGAAATTATTCTTTATATATATATATATATATATATATATATATATTAAAACAGAAAGTAAAAGAATCATTTCACATGGCACCGACTTGGATTGGGCTACACACAATACCAACTTGGCCTACCCTACATGCAATACCGACTTGGATTGTGCTCCCCGCAACACTAACTTGGCATATGTTACACACAACACCGATGTTTCTACAAAACGTCATTTTTTTGTATAGTTATTAAAATGAGATAATTATACCCTAGACATTAATCTTATTATATTAATAGTAAGGACTAATTTTCAAATATTATTTAAATTTTTTATATAGATACAACATATTGATAATGAAAGATATGATTTTTGGTAATGTACATCTATGTTTAAAAATACCGATTTCTCAAATAAAACACTTTTAATAATGAAATTAATTTTAGAAATAATTATAAATTGTATTTCATAAAATAAACTTCATTTTTTAATTTGAAATGTTGAAATTATCTTAGGTTAAATTTTTGGGATTTTTCTCAGTAACATCATTTTTTGATGAATAGTGAAAAATAATTCTTTTTAGTTAAATACTTCCTTTTCATTTAAATATTTATTAATGTTAAATTATATTTAAAAAAATCAGATAAAATTAGATCAATTATACTTATATGAATATAATTTATGTCTTTAGGATCAATTTCACTTTGAAATTGAATATAAAAACATAATAATCGTTTGAAATTCCTTCTACTTTAAGAACACATAATTTCGTCTCGTCTGCAAGATTAGCATTAATCTTAATTATTTCAATTTTTTAATTGAATTTAGAAAAAATAACATAAACCACTATAATTAGTATAATATTTATGTTCAAAAAATATCAAATTTTTTTTGACCAAAAATATTATTAAAAGTGATTAAAAATAATCACAACGATTAAGGTCAAATTAAGATTAATTATGGACTAAACCTTAATCTTAGGGAAGAAAATTACCATTACACTTGTCCAAAAATAATTTTATGGACCTATGTCAGCCATAAAGCATCCATCCTTTATTTTTTTTATGACTTTTTTTTGGTAATAACATTTGTACATGTAACTTGTTTTCAAAAATTCTATGTGAGTCCTTTTCTATCTCTACAAAGGCCACAACTCTCCCGCATACTCACACCTCTCAAAACTATTAGGTTTAGAAATTCTTTGCCCAATCCACTTCCCAACATCCCTCCCCTAGAACTAGAGGCCTCCCTTTGAGATGGATTAAATCCAAGGAAGCCTTTTGGTACAATCCAAAAGGAGTTTCCCAATTAATAGGTAAAGTCATCTCTCAATATCTCTAGTTTCATTTACATTATACACCCCCTACAATATCCTTACCATTTTATTATATAAAAACACCATTATCCTCAATATACTATGATATTTTTGTGTAAATTTTTAACTGACACTTACACACACCTCCATCTAATGGGTAACGAACATATTTTTTCCATGTACGGAGATCCACTACCTCACAAAATGATGATTGTTCATTTTCCATTACCACCTATCATGGTAGACATTATGATGTAAAATCTATTTATATATGATATATATTATATTTAAAATGTATTTATGCTTCTGTAATTTTTATTTACAACATATCTTTATGCTTTCTAACTTATGTAAATATAACAATTTCATTTGAGGAAGTGTGGACTACCTCCCCCTCAAAGGGATGTGATTAATCATACACTAAATGGATTGTATTAAGCATATTTTTAGTTAATATATATAATATATATAATATATATAATATAATAAATATAATTTAATAATGATATATATATATATATGTATTTTACCTTTTTCTTTCAATATGACAATTAAACGGAAATAGCATTTATGCGTACGAACGGCCTACCATCTCCATGAACAGTGTATTTCATTTCATACTTATATATTCTATGGATTATAATAATACACATATAATATATATAATTTATATTTATATCATCAATTAAATTCTTTAAATTATGATATAAGTATATGGACCAAAGATATAACAAATTAAGACACATGCGAAGAACAAAGAGAATATTACATGAAGTGAAACCTTAACATAGGATTATTAAAAAGTGGGTTATATAAGGTAATAATAAAACCATATATGGTATTAGATATAAGAATATGATTTTTTAAAATATTTATAATTAATTTATATTTATTATACATTTGGTTTTAACGAGTATGATGAGATTAAAGACACGAGGTAATGAGATTTCATCTCACTTTTTATTTCATTGAGATACATGCTATGTTCACAACTCTTTCCTTTTGTGTGGTGTATGTACTTCCCATGATTGTATTATATGTATCTAATACATAAATTTATGGGTATTCACTTTTGATATTTCTTTCATGGGGATTAATTTTCAAAAGTTACCAAATCGGTGAAATAGTTTTGTCTCAATTTTCCTTTTTGAAACTCATGTTTTATTATGGACCTAAATTCTCTTTCAAGGTGTTTATACTTCCATTTTACATGTTATATCATTAATTTACTTCCTTTCATTATATTTTATGTTACATTTAGTTTCGTTTTATTAAATTGAGAGTATGATCCCATGTTACCAAGTTATAAGAGTTTATTAAAACAATCTCTTCACTTTTCAAGATTATTTATGTTTATTCTTTGTTTGATTAAATATTATGATCCATATCTCAAGAACATAAATGAATTTTCACCTACTATTGTTATTAATCATTTATTCATATATTTGTACCATTTAATCCCATCTTTGGTACATAAGATAGTTAGAAAATTATTTTTAAGAAAGCTCAAATTTACCCTCTCTTCAGTCGGAAATTTATGTTCCTTCAAAACCATGTATTCTAAAAAGGGTTTCTATGAATATTGTACCATTAACCTTTAATATTAAAATAATTTTTTACCGTTTTGTCTTTTAAAATTGTTTTCAAAGGAATCTTCTTATTGCTTTATGAATGAGGAATACTTATAACCTTTTTACCATGAAAAATGAATATTCTTTTTACCTAGTACAAAATTTATGAATTTATCTGTCATCAATACTTTGAAGATTTATTTTCATATTTAAAGGTTAATTTATTAAATATTTTTTTTAAAAGATATTTTCAAGGAAAGTGGTTTAAAAAAAATTCAAAATACTTTTATAAGTTTTCAAGAAAATGGTTTTCAAGATGTTTTTAAGCCTTATTTATATGTTTTCAATGTATTTTCAAAGAAATGGTATTCAAAAAATTTTGAAGCTCCTTTTATAAATTTTCAAGGAAAATGGTTTTCAAAATGATTTCAAGAGTTGTTTATAGGATTTCAAATTATTTTCAATGAAATGGTTTTCAAAATGTTTTCAAGTATTCATTATAAGTTATCAAAGTGTTTTTGAAAAAAAAGGTTTTTAAAATATTTTGAAGCTAATTTGATAAGTTTTTAAGGAAAATGGTTTTCATAATGATTTACATTATTCTTTATATGTTCTCATGTTATTTTATAAGAAAATGATCTTCAAATGGTTTTATGTATTAAAAATCCTTTTTCAATGAAGAAAGGAATTTTTCCTCAAGAAAAAATTTTCAAAGATATTTCAAAATTATTTTCCATCTAAGATGACATTCATTGATGTTACTCATTTCCTTCTAGAAAATGATCTAAATGTTCCATTAATATTATTTCTATGAATGGGTTATGATTAATTTCATGGTCTTTATGAAACCCATTTCTCTTTCATGGGTTATATGTTTATTAAATCTATTTCTCTTTCATGAGATACATGTTTATGAAATCTATTTATCTTTCATGGGTTATATGTTTATGAAATCCATTTCTATTTCACAGGTTATATGTTTGTGAAATTCAATTCTCTTTCATAGGTTATGATTTTTATGAAATGATTTTGAAACCTATTTTTTCAACAGCTTATGATATGATTAAATTTTTATGATACTCATTTCATATCATGGGTTATGATATGATTATTTATCATATTGTGGAACATGTATGAATGATTTCCCAATGAGATAGGTGGGGCCTATATATCCCTCTAATTAATTGGGTATTGATTTATATCTCATCAGATAGACTAAAATGGTCTTGGGAATGAACCTTGACTACTAAGATGGCTATGGAAGTGAACCATGACTTCCAAGATTGTATGAGGAGAGAACTCATGCTACTAATATGGCCATAGGAGTGAACCATGACTACCAATATGGTATGGGGAGTAAACCCATACTACAAAGATGGTGTTAGTAGTGATTCCTTGACTATTATAGAAATCATATTATATACTTCTCTATCTACCACAATTACATGTCTTATTCCTATGTTATGCTTTCATGGATTATGTTCATTATTTCCTTATGATTCGTGTCTTATGAACTCTCACGCTTTATGTCATGATTCATGTATATGATATTTGATGTGTAGGGTATGATCTTCTATTTTCATGATCATATTCTCATACCCTTATGGTCATAATTATGCTTACATATCTCCCTTATTTACGCTTATTGAACATTGGATCTCACCCCTTTCTTATGTTTCCTTTCACCAGGTTATGAAGAAACATTTTAGGTAGGAGTACTAAAGGTGGGTATATATCTGGGATATGTTAAATATCTTTCACCAAGATAGTATATTTTGTTTCCATGTTTCCAAATACACTAAACTATTTCAACCCTCAGGCATGTATTTTTTTAATGTACTGAATATTCATCTAAAATGATGTAATATCCTTGTATGTTAATCTTAGGTCACTATAGATGGTATCAACATAAAGGTTTAGTCAACATTTGAAATCTAAGATGAAAAAAATTATTGATATACCTAGGTCTATTTATAAGGATATGTCTAGGGATGTCTCTAAGGATAAGTATAGGGATGTGTTAACATTTAAGAAAATGTCCTGGAATTTTGGTAAAAGAGATAGTGAGTGGTATCCTAGAAATGCATCCCAATCTGGATACTGCAAGTGGGTGTGGCTCTAGAAAAGATGTACCTAGATGTTCTGATCCTGACTCATGGTAATTTGGTACATGAAAACATGCAATTCTAGACACCTCATTTGACACTCCCATGGGATATGCTTTGGGAATTCACAAACTCTTTATGAACCATTATCAAGGATTTAAATATAAATTTTCTATGAAAAACCTTTAATGAACCTAGGGTATCATAGATTAAGGAAGGTGTCATAGATTAAGGAATGTGTCATGATTTAGACATATAATAAGTATTTATTTTCATTACTATGTGGTTTTCTAATATGATGTGTAATGCTCACACTAAGCTTCTAGTTTTAGTCAATGGACGAAACTAGAAGGAATTGGAATAACGTTGACTGTGATGGGTGAATTTCTGATTAGAAGTCAAGTAGGATGATCACTAGAGTGAGATATGTTGTGATCATGCCTAATTATTTTTCAAAGAAATTGATTATTAATATCTAACATAGCCAACTATCAGACTCGCCATGGAAGAGAAAGAAGCAGTTCACTGAGAGTTTGGGTATTGTAGACCATGGCAAAAATAAGATTTAGTTTACTTTGGGTCAAGAATGTGGAAAGAATCTCCAAATTGAATGTCTTATAGGAACAAGAATATGTTTTGACTATGAAAAGGAATGACAAAAAGCATGTAACTACAAGGTAAAAATGAAGAGCTCGATTAAAGAAATGGATGAAAATATTGGCCTCCATAAGAAGTAATCAAAGGTAAAGTGTTTTAAATGTGTAATAAATGGTCATTATGAAACTCAATGTCCCAAAAGGAAAGCTCCTGAAGAGAATCAACAAGGTGGTGAAAGTAATGGTTACATTGCTAATGATGAAGAGACTACAGATAAAATGTGAAATGAAAGAGTTATTATGATGAGGTATCCTTGTCAAAGGATTAAGGATGAAGTAATCGACTTTTTTATGTATTTGGATTCAATAATTATGAATGTTGAAATATAAAAGGATTGCTTAGTTTATGTTTTTCACTACATATTTACAAGAACATGTTGAATGGTTCTGATGGAATAGAGATGTGATATAATTTCATGGTTATTCCCATGGAAAACACATTATTAAGGGAAAGATAACCCTTAATATGATCCTTATCTTATGATAATGTTTTTTGTATAAATATATGTGGGATATAAATAAGTAAATTGGGTGGTACGTCATACCTTGGAACTAATTAAGGACTTGTGGAAAATTATTTTATGCTATCATGGATGAAGTTTACAACTTCTTGGATTTACATAATATATCTAGTAATCTATGGAATAAGGAAGAATTTTTTTTTCAGAAGTATTTATGGTAATTCAGGTTGTCGCTATGTTCCAAGAGAATTTACCATAAGGATATTCACATTTTTGGAATGTGAAAACCAAGAGATACTTTGTGATATATGGGGGATCAATCATAAGATGATTTCGTGGATATAATTCTAATGTTTTAGATTTTTATTGTTGGAAAGGGTTATGAGGTTAACCATTCATGAATAGTTTATGTTAATCTTCATAGGAACTATTTATGAACTGAGTTTGCATTGACAACCTTAGTTAAAAGTCCATTTATTGACTAACAATATTTCAAGGATTTCCATCTTCTTTATTGTTTGAAAATATATTAGTTTGGTTTTAGAAAAGGAAATCATGTATGTCAGGTGACAAATAATCATGTCTTGGAAGGTCATGGGTTTTCAACCCATGACCGAAGGATGATAAGGGTTACACACCTACCACTGGCCTACGTGATGTCTCATTTAGTGTGTAATTATTGTTTTGAATAATTAATAATGATGAAAAAGTTGAGATACTTATTTTGTTTACATATTAATGTGTTTAACATAATTATTTTGAAGAATAGTTAGAAACAAATAGTTATTCTTTTCATTCTTTTATGGGCCTTAAGATCTGCTAAATGTGTATTTTATTACTTTAGAATCAATGTTAATTTATGGACATCCATATTACATTAGCTAATGGATGAATTAGAAATTGATAAAATCACATCTAAATAATGAAATTTTGTTTATAGAAAGATATCAGGAAAGTATATTTCCATATATTCTTGTTCAATTAAATAATTACTCAATGTTAGGATAATGATCAAAGGAAAATGTGTTGTCCTAATACATTAATTTTATTGAACTGGTGGCCTTTTAAAACATAAAATATTTATGACTTTGAGGCCCCAGACTTTTCATTGATTAATCACTTTTTTGTGATTCATGACCTCAATCACTCCCTATAAATATTTATATTTTTCCTCCACGTCCAACCTTCACTCCCAACCTATATTCTCCTATGTGGAAACCTTGTTATTTTTTACTTTGGGTAACTGTTATGGTTCCAAAATTACCTTTTTAAGGGATGATTTAGTATTAATTTTTATGATGTGGTTTTCATTGAAAGAAACATTCAATTATTAAACCTTTGATAACCCAGAAGAATCTCAAGGTAGAAATTCATTTTAAGGGGTGTAGAATGTAACACCCTGAGATTGTTTGAATTATGTTTTCAAATTAATTTATCTTTTTTATATTTTACATTTCACATGAAATTATAAATAGTTCTTTGTGTATATATATATATATATATTAAAACACTGTCAAGAATTAATTTCACACAGCATCGACTTGACTTTCCCTACCAGTAATACTAACTTGACTTGTGCTACCCACAACACCGACTTGGAGTACGTTACACGCAATACTGAGGTTTCTACAAAATATCATTTTATTGTTATAATTATTTAAATGTGATAATTATAAACTGGCCATTAAACATAGATATATTAATAATAATAAATACTTTTATAATATAATTTATAATTTTTATATATACATAAAACATATTAATAATGAAAGATATGATTTTTGGTAAAGGTCATCTATATTTAAAAATATTGTTTTCTTGAATAAACCTCTCTTAATAGAAAAATTAATTTTAGGCACATTTATAAATTTAGTTTTATAAAATAAACTTCATTTTTTAATTTGTAATGTTGAAATTATCTTAGGGAGAATGTTGGGGATTTTTCTGTGAAACTTCATTTTTTGTTGAACAGTGAAAAATAGTACTTTTTAGTTAAAAACTCCATTTTCGTATAAATAATTATTAGTGTTACATTATATTATAAATTTTTTTTATGGTCACATTATATCAACTATAATTCTGTTAATATAATTTAGGTATTTAGATTCAATTTCAATTTGAAATTGAATATAAAAACTTAATAATTTTTTGAACTTCTATCTACATTAAAAACGTGTAATTTTGTCTCGTTTGTGTGATTAACATTAACGTTAATTTTTCTACTTCTGTGTATTGTATTTTAAAAAATATATATAAAAATTTAAATCATTATTATATATAGATTCTAATAATATCAACTTAATTTTTTACCAAAATGAGTAGTAAAAGTGATTAAAATTAATCACAATGATTAAGGTCAAAGTAAGCATAATTAGGGACTAAAACTTGATCTTAGGGGCCTAAATGGCCTAGATACTTTTCCAAAACACATTGGATGGCCATATTTCGGCCATAAATCTTCCATTATTTATTTAGGTTTGTTTTTTATGACTTTTCTAAGGTAAGATCATGTGTACACGTAACTTGTTTTCAAAAATTCCAAGTGAGTCTTTTCCTTCCCTATAAAAGGCCACCACCTCTCCCAGAACCTCACACCTCTAAAAACACATATTTTTGGCAAATATCTTCCCAATAAACTTTCCAAAATCTCTTCTCTTGACTTATACGCCTCCCTTTGGGAAGGAAGCCTTTTGGTATAAACCAAATGGAGTTATCCAATTAAGAGGTACCATCTTCTCTCAGGATCTCTAATTTCATTTCTATTCTCCACCCCCTTTGATATTTTTATTACATTATTATATAACAACATCAGTATCCTAAATATAACAGTATGTTTTTATGTAAATGGTTCGACCTACACTTACACACACATACATCTAATGGGTATGGAACATAATGTTTCTGTGTACAACGAACTACTACCTTACGAAATGATGATTGTTCATTTTTCTATTACCACATATCATGGTGGCCATTATGATGGAAACTCTATTTATATATGACATATATTATATTTATAATTCCTTTATACTTCTATAATTTTTATTTATAATATACTTTTATGTTTTCCATCTTATGTAATTATGATAATTTCGTTTGGAGAAATGTGGACTATCTCCCCCTCAAAGTGATATGATTCATTCATACACTACATGGATTGTATTAAGGATAGATTTAGTGAATATATAAAATATATATGATATCATAAAGATACTTTACTAATTATTTATATATGTATACATATATTTATTTTACCTTTTTTCTTTCATGTCTACAATTAAACGGAAATAGGGTTCATGCATACGTACGGTCTGTCGTCTCCATGAACGGCGTATTCTATTTCATACTTATATATTCAATAGATTATTATAATAAAAATATACTATATATACATGATATTTATATCATGTATTACATTCTTTAAATCATGATATAAGTATAAGGACAGAAGATATAACAAATTAAGACACATGTGAAGAACAAAGTGAATATTAACCAAAGTGAAACCTTAACATAGGATTGTTAACAATCAGCTAATATAAGGTAATAATCAAAACATATATGGTATTAGACAAAATATTATGGTTTTGGAAAAGATGACTAATAAATTTATATTTATTATACATGTTGTTTGAATGAGTACAATGAGATTCAATACACAAGGTAAGGGGATCATAACATTGATATGATCTTCATCATGTTTGGCCTCTGAGCGGCATCTCCCCCCCAATCCCACGTGTCTAGGGTTTCTTCTAGGTTCTCCTCCCCTTCCCCCTCTGAAGCATCCAGTTGGCTTGGCATCGTCGCACAGGATCTCGGTTGGGCGTCGGAGCGGTCCGCAACCAGGTTCGACACCGGCATGGTTAGGATCTCGACGCGGTGGCCTCTCGTGTTTCGGAGCTTGGCATCGGTTTCTGTCAGGTGGTTTTTAGCTCGACATCGTGCGGAGAGATTTTCAAATTCGGGGTATAGCTTGGCTTTGGTGCGCTTCGGCATGGCTTGAGGATGGCTTCTGGACTCCAGATCTGATCTCGGCTGACCTTCGGCTTCAAGTGAGTTTCGATGTGCCTATGCTACTACTCTGACGCAATTCGAAGGGGGGGTATGGTGTTTCTTTGTTTGTTTTGATTTTGGTGCACTGGTGGTGTTCTTGTGGTGGCGTCGCCGGAGGGGCCCCTATCTCCCTCGCTGGTCCCTTCTGCCTCCTGCGGCTCAACCGTTCTGGAAGTCGGTGGGGGTTCCTCCACGATTTGGTTCTGTTTGGCTCTAGCCCAGAGTGGCGTTGTCTGCTCATGCCTACTCAGATCCCCTCATCGGCGATATTCCGTTGATGTGTTTTTAGATCTTCCAGTCCTGGGTGATGAAGATTTGGGTTCATCTCTTTGTTTTTTCCTCCTTTTGGGTTGCTGCGGATGTTTTCTAAGGGTACCTTGTGGTCGAGATGAGGTTCTTCTGGTTACGGTTCCAACGGTGATTGCTGTGGGAGAGTCTAACTTGGATCTACCCTTTGGTTTGTCTTTCGGTTTCTTCTGGTGATTTGGATAGGGGTGATTTCTGGATCTTGGCCTTGATGGCCTCTTTGATTGATGTGTTTGGTGGAATATTTTTGTTTGATTTTGAAGGTGGAAAGTTAGTGCAGCTGGACTCGATCACTTGGAACAGGCCCAAAGGAGGATTTAGAGCTGGCATTTCATCGTTGTAGTGCTTTTCAGATTTGGTTGTTTGAGAGGGTATGGTGTTTGCCATCAGACCGGGCCTGTGCTTTGACACAAGACACTTGCTTTCCAAATTGTATCGCATTGCTGGAGTGCTTCAACATATTACTATGGTGAGAATGGGCTGCTCTGGTTTTCCTGTTTGGTTTTCACTTTTTTTTCCTTCAGGAGTGATTGTCCTATTTCTATGAAGTCCTTTGGGTTCTCCCCCCTTCATCCCTTAAAAGGGGTATTTATCAATAAATAAAAATATTTGAAGTCCTTCGGGCTGTTGGATGGAAATACACAAGGTAAGGGGATTTCATCTCACGTTTTATTTCCATGAGATACATGTTATATTCACCACTCTTTCCATTTGTGTGGTGTATGTAGTGCCCATGAATTTATTATATGGATTTTATACATAAATTTTGGTGGATTCACATATCCATTTTATTATCTTTCTTTCATGGTGATTAAGTTTCAAAAGATACCAAATTGGTGAAATAGTTTTGTCTCAATTTACCTTCTTTTAGACTCATGTTTTGTTATGCACCTAAATTCTATTTTGAGGTGTATATACTTCCATTTTATGTATTATATCATGAATTTACTTCTTTTAATGATATTTTATGCTTCATGTAATTTAATTTTCTTACATGGAGTGTATGAACCCATGTTACCTAGTAATAAGAGTTTATTGAAATAATCTCATCGATTTTCAACATTGTTTATGTTTATGCTTCATTTGATGAAATCTTATGATCCATATCTCAATAACATTCATGAATTTTCTTCTCCTATGTTTATTAATGATTTATTAATATACTGGTACCATTTATTCTAATATTTGGTACATATTATAGTTAATAATGAGTTTTTAATATAGCCTGACTTTTCCCTCTCTTCGGTCAAAAATCTATGTTCCTTCAAAACCATGTTTCCTAAAAAGGGTTTACCAGAATATTGTACCATTACCCTTTAATATTTAAAAATAATTTTTTACCCTTTTTTCATTTACCAATGTTTTAAAAGAAATCATCTTGTCAGTTTCCCAATGAGGCGTTTTTTATCCTTTTTACCATGAAAAAAGAATTTTCTTTTTACCTCATACGAAATGAACAGATTTCTCCACTGTAAATCCTTTGAAGCTTTCTTTTCATGTATAAAGGTTAAATTTTAAAATGTTTTTTTTAAATATATTTCCAAGGAAAATGGTTTTCAAAATGTTTTCAAGCTCCTTTTATAAGTTTTCAACAAAAATGGTTTTGAAATTTTTTTCAATCCTTATTTATATTTTTTCAAGGTATTTTCAAATCAATCTCTTTCAAAACATTTTGAAGCTCCTTCTACAAGTTTTCAAGGAAAATGGTTTTCAAAATATTTTCAAGCCTTTTTTTATATGTTGTCAAAGTATTTTTAATGAAATGGTTTTCAAAACGTTCTCAAGCATTCTTTATATGTTTTGAAAGTGTTTTCTATGAAAAAGGTTTTTAAAATGTTCTGAATCATATTTTATAAGTTTTCAAAGAGAAATGTCTTCCAAATGATTTCCATTATTCTTTATAAGTTATCAAGGTATTTTCTAAGAAATTTTTTTTCAAATGGTTTTATGTATTAAAAATACTTTTTTCAAAGTGCAAAGGATGCTTTTCTAAATGAAATTTTTTGAAAGATATTTTAAAATTAGTTTCCATCTAAGATTACATCTATTGATGTTACTCATTCCCTTAAGGAAATGATCTAAAATTTCAATTCATATTCTATCTATCAATGGGTTATACTTAATTTCATGTCTTTATGAAACCCATTTCCCTTTCATGGATTATATGTTTATGAAATCCATTTCTCATTCACAGGATACATGTTATTCTTTTGATGAAATGATTATGAAACCTGTATTTTTACAAAGGTTATGATATGATTACATGATTATGATAACCAATTCATTTCATGGGTTATGGTATGATTATTTATGATCTTGTGGCACATGTATGTATGATTTCATTATCACACCGGTGGGACCTATATCTCCCTCTAATGAATTGGGTAAACATTTATATCTCATGAGAAATATTAAGATGGTCTAGGGAATGATTCTTGACTACTAAGATGGCCATGAGAGTGATCCATAACTACCAGATTGTATGAGGAGTGAACTCATGCTGCTAAGATGGCCATTGGAGTAAATTGTGACTACCAAGATGGCCTAGGGAGTGAACTCATGCTATAAAGATGGTCATGGAAGTGATGCCTTGGCTACTATGGAAGTCATATTATATGCTTATGTGTTTGGCACAATTCCGTGTTTTATTCTTCTGTTTTTCTTTCATGGATTATGTTCTTTATTTCCTTAGGATTCATGTCTTATGAACTATCCTACTTTATGCCATGATCCATGTATATGATCATTGATAGGCATGGTTTTATCTTATATTTTCATGATCATGTTCTCATACCCTTATTCTCATAATTATTCTTACATATCTCCCTTATTTATCCTTACTAATCATTTTAGCTCACCCCTTTCTTATATGGGAGATGTTGAAGAACCTTCACCAGGATAGAAGATTTTGTTTCCAAGTATCCAAAGATTCTAAATTATTATAGTCCTCTGGCATATACTTTTGTAGTGTACTGAATAGTCATCTAAATGATGTAATATCCATGTATGTTAAGTCTTGGTTGCTATAGAAGTTGAGCTGAGAAAATCATTGTTATTCATACCTAGTTGTCTTAGGTTATGGACAATAACATGAACCACATGTAATTTATGTCTTCTGCAATGAATTACCAACTTCATAAAAATACATTTATGTAAAAATTACCTCTTACATTTATTTGATCTTTTCATCCACTTGTCATAGAATGGTGGTTCAACCAAATGGAGAATATCATTTATATGATCCATTGTTCTAACAAAGATAAGGCTTATATAGATATTTAATGATTAGATTGATTGTATGTTAAAATGAATCCTTTGATATGATCTATCAAACAAAGTATTTGGGTGTTATGAAGAATTAGTTTGATTTTTCATTGAAGTATGGATGATGTTCATAGAATGGTCCCACTTTTATGGTGATAAGAATAAAAGAATAGATTTTAAAGCTAGTGGGTGAAATGATAATGTATGAAAGATGATCCAACCACCAACATGAATAACATGTGGGTAGAAGAATCATTGAAATATTCATAAATGGATGGGGAAATGAATCAATTGCAGGAGAGAAGGCCACAATACTCATAATTATCCTTGAGACATGAAGATGTTGGCAAAAATTATAGTGGAAAGGAAGGTACCTACTAATGTGAAACACATGGTTCAATGATTCAAATATAGGGAGAAAAAAGAGAATGAAATACATTTCACTATATCGTGGGTCATTTTGGTTAATCAGTGTCAACAACCACCAACTCTTTCTGGAGAGAAGGCCACAATACTCATAATTATCCTTGAGACATGAAGATGTTAGCAAAAATTATAGAGGAAAGTAAGGTACCTACTAATGTGAAACACATGGTTCAATGATTCAAATATAGGGAGAAAGGAGAGAATGAAATACATTTCACTATACCATGGGTCATTTTGGTTAATCAGTGTCAATAACCACCAACTCCAAAGGAGCATGGGAAATCTTATTCGACCACTATTGCTAAAGTGGAGAATGAAATTGAAGTAGTACAAGGTAAAAATCATATTCAATATATAATGAAAAAAGTTTCATTTAAATCTCGTTATAAAAAATCCTTTATATCCTATATGTTTTCCAGAACTAATGAATCTTACCCCTGATACCTTAAACGAGAGATATGTGTAAAAAAACCTAGCGGTTCAATCATTTCAACCCATGTTTTGTACACTTATATTGTTAGTATATGTTGAATGGTTCTTCTGGGTAATCTCAGTAACTATCGCATGGTAGAACTTGATGATATACATGGCATGGATTAGCTCTCGTTATCTAGTAAACACATCATCTAAAGGGAAAAAATAATTAATTTTATATTCCAAACCATCTCATGCCCCTAAAAATGAAAGTATGATCATGAATATTCTATAGATAATCCCTTGATGGTGTGGGTGATGAGGCCCTTCAGGGAAAAAAAATACCTTCCCTAAATGATTCAGTTAAAGTAAATCATTAATGTTGAGTAAATTATTATTGTTAGGAAATACACTGATGTATTTTTAGAATATTTTATTGGACATATACCAAATTTTGAGGTAGAGTTATCAATAGGGATTATACTCATTGCCACAACTATCTCCAAATTCCCATGTATGTGGACCCTGTTGAACTGGAGGATTTAAAACAACAACTACTGTAGCATTTGGACCAATGATTCATACTCTCTATTGCATCACCTCAAAGTGCGCTAATGCTCTTTTTAAATAAAAAGGATGGTTAAATGTAGAAGTATATGGATCAACAAGATAATAACAGTCACCTTGATGAAAATATCTCCCCTGAAAGGATTGAAGACTTGTTCGATCAAATAAGATGAGGTATGTATTTATCAATGGAGAATCATCATTCATGACACCATCAGCTGATGCTGAAGAAGTAATATTTTCAAAATATTTCTTTCCATACAAGGTATGGACAATATGAGTTTATATTTATACTCTTCAAAATTACTAATTCCTCTACAACCATCATGGATTTTATTAATAGAGTCTTTAGAGCCTACCTAATAAAATTTTTGGTAGTCTTTATTGAATATATTCTCATTTTATCCAATAGAAAGGAGGAACATGAAGAGTATCTAAGGATAGCGATTGTGACATTAATAAAAGAGAATGTGTGTGTTATGTTAAGATAGTGTTCCTTCTTGATGAAAAAAGACACATTTGGGGGAATGTGGTCACAAGTGTCTGAATTTTTTATAGACCCTTCATAGATAAAGGAAATTGGAGAATGGCCAGGACCATCAAGTGTCATGGAAATCCATAGGTTTTTTATAAATTAGTGGGGTACTATGGAATTTTTTTTTTGAGAAATATTACATGAATTTCTTACCCGTTAACTAAGTTATCACAGAAAGTGGTAATTTATGGTTGGTCAAAATAGTGTGAGTAAATATTAAAGAATCTCATGAAGATGTTAATCATTGTTCCTATACTCACACTACCATCATTTGAAGATGGTTTTGTGATATAATGTGATTCTTCATAGAAATTATTGTTTTTTTCTCATGATGAATGAAAACTTGATTGTTAATCCCTCATGAAAACATATGATCTATTAGTAGAACTACCCGATATATGATCTGGAGTTAACATTTGAGATCTTCATCCTAACGATTTGAAAAAACTACCTATATAGAGAGATGTTTGATATATAAACTGATCAAAAAAGCCTATAGTATTTATTCACATAGAAGGATATCATCATGCATTAGTGAAGTTCTTTAGTGTTGATCTAGGACTGTGATTTCTCACTAGTGCAGAAAACGTTATTTACGTCACCATTTTTTATGTCGGTTATATATAACCGACGTGATAATCTGTGAAACGTGGTGTTTTACGTCGGTTATAAAATAACCGACGTAAAAATTGCGGCGAGTAGATTTTTAACGTCGGTTATTCTAATAACTGACGTTACAAATCGCACCTGTTCGGTTTTTACGTCGGTTATCTTATAACCGACGTAAAAAACCAATGCGCGGGGGGGGGGGGGGGTTTACGTCGGTTATTTAGAAACCGACGTAAAAAACCCGATATCTACGCGTTTTTTACGTCGGTTATCAAATAACCGACGTAAAAAACCAAAGCGCGGGGTTTTTTACGTCAGTTATAAAATAACCGACGTAAAAAAAAGAGATGTCTATGGGTTTTTTACGTCAGTTATAAAATAAGCGACGTAACCCCCCCCCCCCCCGTGCTTTGGTTTTTTACGTCGGTTATTTGATAACCGACGTAAAAAACGCGTAGATATCGGGTTTTTTACGTCGGTTTCCAAATAACCGACGTAAAAAAACCCCCACGCATTGGTTTTTTATGTCAACCG
This sequence comes from Viscum album, assembly GCA_963277665.1. Classification (NCBI taxonomy): domain Eukaryota; kingdom Viridiplantae; phylum Streptophyta; class Magnoliopsida; order Santalales; family Viscaceae; genus Viscum; species Viscum album. The sequence goes on from OY728141.1 coordinate 1,554,681,578, forward strand.
ACATAAAAAACCAAAGCGCGGAAGCTTTTTTACGTCGGTTTTAAAATAACCGACGTTATAAATTTAAAAAATAGTTTATAACGTCGGTTATATAATAACCAACGTTATAAAACTTTTAAAGAAATTAAAGCCCCGTGGACTGTCATTTACGATTTTTCGATTGACAGTCCTCCGGCTCGTCTCTCTCGCGCGGTAAACCCTAATCGGCTCGTCTATCGACCTGTGTTAAACTCATTTTGGCTTCATTGTTTATCTTCTTCACTCCTCTCGGATCTATCATCTCAACTCGCAACATTCAAGTAAGCCTTCCACGAATTTATTTCGTTCGTTTTTTTTCACGGATAGTCTATAATTATGTTTTGCGATTTTTGTACATTTAATGTAAACAAGATGTAGTGGTTTCCAAGTATGCACCTCATTACTATTTTGATAAGATGGTGATGAGATAATCTAAGATACATATGATTCACTGATGGAAGTGATACAATTTCACATGGTGTAGGATGATTTATGGGCGGGGTGAGACCATGACATTAGCATTGGGGTGTGAGAGGAAAACTAGTGGAGAAGTGGTATCCGAGAACCTTAATTTTAATATATATATATATATATAATTTTTTATACGAAAAGGTTTATTTATATGAATTATTTTGTGAGTGATCCATAGTGATTATATGAAACTATTTTTCCATGTTTAGGTGATGATTTAGATTCCTTTTTTCATAGGGCTTTAGTGTGCTTCCTCAACATTTTCATGAGATGTTTTAGGGAGGATCTTACTATGTATACATGTTATGCCCACCATACATAAATATAAACAATTTTTTTGGTTTTTAAAAGCAATTTGTAGTTTTTTATAGAAGTTAGTAGCATGGAAGTGTTGTGGAGTAGCTTTCATGAGTATATAGAGCTTATTGTTTCTTCCTAGTTTTACTTTTAGTACTAATAATCTTCTTTTTGGTTTATGTACAACAATACATGTATTTTGAATAATAATTTTATTTATTGTTTGTTTTTAGTGATTCATCTATTCATATCTCTTATTATGTAAACATATATAGTAGTAATTTCCTCTAATGTTTTTGGTTTAAATATCATCGGTGCTAATCAAAAAACCATGATGTATTAAAGGAGGGATTCATGCATAATTATCTAAATTTATTCATTTCGAACTGAGGAGGGTTACTTTTGGTGGGAGCAGATTCTAAATGATATGGTATGAATTCATTCTATCATAACCATAAATAAAATATAGTTGTATTTTATTTATCATATACATCAACTTATACTCTTATTTTTCATCACAAACCCTTTGAGAATAAAAAACCAAACTAAGGGCTTTGGTATCCACATTGCCTTTTGTTATAGAATATGGGACATCAAAATCAAATGATTGAACATATTCCTCCCAAAAACACTTCCATTGATTTTTATAATTGTGTGAAAATATTTACCAAATGGATTTAGGGTCTACAGAAACCATTAATAACATGTTAAATAGGTAGTTTATCTAATATATTAAAACATCAAAACCGCAATCAATATTAAACTATGTAGGCGCCATGGTTTTCTTTGATTCAATGAAATTTAAAACTGTTATATCTAACTATATTTTGTTTTAAAAATAATATTCAAGCATATTTTTTAAAATACCTATAGATTTGTTTTATATTTTAAATTGTTTACATTCAAATTATGATTTTTTTCATATAAACATATATTTGTATTATCTTAAAAATATATATTTTTTGTTGATAATTGTTATAGGTAATAATGAGTCGAAGTTGGATTACGGCACATCGAATGAGCAATGAATTTGAGGAAGGTGTTGATGCCTTTTTGGAATTTGCAAAACGAAATGTTCCAAGTAGTGACATTTTTTCTGTCCATGCCTGAAATGTTTGAATATGAAGAAGTTGAAAAGTAGAGAGATAAAAGATCATCTGATTTGTCATGGTTTTAATCCGAGTTACAGCCTTTGGATTTGGCATGGTGAAACTGGACGGAATGTCACTGATGATGATGATTCGCAAGATGGTAACTCTGATGGAATTGAAGAAATGATTCGCGATATTGTAGCAGAACAAATTGAGATAGAACCGACAGTTGCGCGTCTATATGGTGATGCTGAAAAACCATTATATCCTGGTTGTACAGATTTTACGGTTTTGTCGGCGGTGTTAAGATTGATTAACCTGAAGGCGAAGCATGGATGGAGTGATAGAAGTTTTACAGAGCTGCTACAATTGATGAAAGACATTCTTCCAAAAGATAACGATCTTCCAGATTCACATTACAAAGCCAAGAAAATATTATGCCCGATGGGATTGGGATACAAGAAAATGCATGTCTGTCCGAATGACTGCATTATATATAGGAAGGAATATGAATTTCTGTCAGAGTGTCCTAAATGTGGGACATCACGGTATAAGGTGAAAGAAAAATCACAGGCTAATGTAGAGATTACAAAGCTCCCTTCAAAGGTATTTTGGTATCTTCCTATAATTAATCGTTTCAAACGTTTATTTGCTAATTCACATGATGCAAAAAGGTTAAGATGGCATGCTGAAGAGCGGGTATGTGATGGAAAAATACGTCATCCAGCTGATTGTCCACAATGGAAGAAAATTGATGCGCAGTATTCTACATTTGGAAATGAAATTAGAAATCTCAGACTAGGGTTGTGCACAGATGGAATGAATCCATACTGAACACTCAGTAGCACACATAGTTCATGGCCTGTTTTATTGGTAATTTACAACCTCTCTCCTGAAGTTTGTATGAAGCGCAAATATGTCATGTTGAGTACAATGATCTCTGGTCCAAAGCAACCCAGTAATGATATTGATGTTTACTTGTCACCGTTGATTGATGATTTGAAACTTTTATGGGCTGATAGTATTAGGGTGTATGATTCTTATAAAATGGAATATTTTCAACTGCATGCAGTGCTTCTGTTCACTATAAATGACTTCCCAGCGTATGGAAATTTGTCTGGATACAGTGTTAAAGGGCATAAAGCATGTCCAATTTGCGAACAACAAACGTCATATTGTCAATTGCATCATGGGAGGAAAACAGTGTACATGGGTCATCGAAAGTTTTTGCCTATGGAACACCCTTATAGAAGACTAAAAAAGGCATTCAATGGCTCACAAGAATTTGATACTACTCCAAAATCTTTATCCCCTGATCTGTATTTTGAGAGGGTGAAAAACATTGACGTGACATTGGGAAAGACACAGAAATCTGGTAATGATAGACATATTTGGAAGAAAATGTCAATTTTTTTTTAGCTACCATATTGGAGGTATCATGAAGTTAAACATAATATTGATGTCATGCATTTGGAGAAGAATATTTGTGATTCTTTGATTGGAACATTGTTAGATATTAAAGGAAAGACTAAAGATGGGTTGAATGCAAGATTAGACTTACTATCAATGGGAATACGTTTGGAGTTAGCTCCCACTCCTAAAGGAAGACGAACATTTCTTCCCCCGGCTTGTCATACATTATCGAAGAGGGAGAAAATTAGCTTCTGTCAGTGTCTTCATGATACCAAAGTGCCTCAAGGTTATTCTTCTAATGTAAAAAATTTTGTCTCATTGAAGGACTTGAAGTTGATAGGTATGAAATCACATGATTGTCACGTCATGATGCAACAAATTCTACCAGTTGCATTGCGTGGAATATTGCCCATTCGTGTCAGAAAGACTATAATGAAGTTGTGTTATTTTTTCAATTCAATTTGTAACAAGGCGATTGATGTGAATGCTTTGAACATTTTGGAAAAGGATGCAATTTTTATACTTTGTCAATTGGAAATGTATTTTCCTCCAACTTTTTTTGATATAATGGTGCATTTAATGATTCATCTGGTTCGAGAAATAAAGATTTGTGGACCTGTATATCTTCGTTGGATGTATCCTTTTGAAAGGTATATGAAAATATTAAAGGGGTATGTTAAAAATCTATATCGACCTGAAGCCTCCATTATTGAAAAGTATATTTCTGAGGAGGTAGCAGAGTTTTGTACGTGCTACTTGGTTGCGGCGTAACACATAGGTTTGCCTCCATCTCGCCATGAACGAGTTAATAATGAGGGAAAGGGGATTCGCGGCTTGAAAGTCAAATCATTGTCAGCTGAACAGATGAAGAAGTTAGAATCATACATCTTGAATAACATAGCTAATGTTCAACCGTATATCACATTGCATATTAATGAGTTGAAACAATGTCATCCAAAGAAGAAAGAAATGTGGATTTTGAATGAGCACAATAAAACTTTTTTGTCATGGATTAAAAAGACTTTGCTTGGTAGATCAGATGTATCAGAGACATTAAAATGGATAGTGGGTGGTCCATGTTTAAATGTGATAACATGGTCCGGTTATGACATTAATGGTTATACATTTCATACAAAAGCTCAGGACAACAGAAGTGCAGTTCAGAATAGTGGTGTATTGGTGTTTGCAAAAGCAATGCATTTTTCGAGTGCTAAGGACAAAAACCCAATTTCTACATCAAGTGCATATTATGGAGTGATTAAAGACATGGAAGGTAGATTACTTTAAAATTAAAGTTCTCGTTTTTAACTGTAAATGGTTTAACGGTAACAACAGTGTCAGACACGATGAATTTGGAATGACACTTGTTAATCTGAATAGATTGGAAGACACAGTTGATTCTTTTATAATGGCAACACATGCAAAACAAATTTTCTATGTAGTAGATCAATCAGATATGCAGTGGGCTGTTGTTTTACAAGGGAAAAAACAATATGTTGGTGAGGATGAACTTGATGAATATGCTGATTTATGTGAGATCCCTACTTCCATGGAAATATTAACAGAACATAATGATGATCATGTTGAAGACATAGTTTGTGCCATAAGGAACGATCACGACGAAAGAATTTGGGAAAACAATCCATTTGTACATTCTTAAAATTACAGGTAACATGTGTTTATTTCTTGTTTACATTTATTTTTTCCATAAATGTTAGATATTGTAAGTTTTTTATTTATTAAAACATGTTTTAAAATAAAATAAGTATATGTTTTTGTTTGTTTTAAGTTTGTTTAGTTTACTTTATCATGTTTATAACCATTACATGAATTTTAAAATGCTTATTTTTGTTCACTGACAATTACTTTACCATGTTTACAATGTTTACCAGGTTTACCATTTTTACCATTTTTACCATCTTGACCATCTTGACCATCTTTGCCATCTTTACCATTGTTTAACATGCTTACCATATTACCAATGTTTACTATTATGTGACTTAGTACACTTTTCTATTTTCTGATTACATTAGTATTAAAATATTTGAATTTGTATATTTGTGAACTGACGTTTGTTTTTTTTGATTTGAAGGATAATGACAGATCATTCAGATGATCAACCACATGATTCTGGAGAGGAGCATATTGCTGGTCATACCTCTGGGGATGAACATTCACATGCTCCTATTACGACAAAGAGTTCAAAGGTTGGTAAACGTGGGTGCACACGTTTACCAAAATTATCACTTGCCCGTACGCAGGATCAGAGGATAGTCGTTGAGTTTGATGATGATGATATTCCTAGAGGTCCGAATGCCAAAGATTTTAAGAGTTTTTTTGCAACTCAGGCTAAGACCAAAGTAAGCATTCTGTATGATGATTGGAGAGGTGTGGATAAAGCGATTATCTCTCAGTTATGGGAGACGATTTTGGTAAGATCTTTTGTCATTATTTGACCATTATTTTAATGTTTCTAGTTTATATAATATGTTTAACCTCTTCTTTATCAGATGACATTTGATATTCCTGACACTGGAGGAGTCAGGAAGAAATTCTTATCGTTGGCTGCCAGGAGATGGAGGGATTTCAAATCAACCCTCTCATCTGATTTCATTTATGGTCATAGGAGTCATGACAATCCATGTCGTATATATCCTTTTATAGATTAAGACACATGGAGATAGTTTTTTGAAAGTAGAAAAAAAGAGTCATTTCTGGTAAGGGCAATGTAAACTTTTATAAACTTTCTTATATAAATGATTTTATTAATGTTTTGTTAATGATTTCTTATTCTTAAATTACAGCAAACAAGGAAAGCTCATCAGGAGATCCAATCTAAAAATGTATACCCTCATAGTTTATCTCAGGGAGGGTATGCATTATTGGAAGAACAAATGATGGCGGAAAAATTTCAACAACTAAGAGCTGAGTCTTCAAGCTCTGGAGAGGTGGCCCCTCCATCCCCTCCATCTAGACATGAAAAATGGAAGAGAGCTCGGAAGGGAAAAAAAGGGTAATATCTTTCGGAAGAATCGAGAATCGTAGTTGAGAGGATTGTAAGATATCTATTTAATTTATTTAAGTTAAATTTTTTCTTCATATAAGTTTCAATCATTACAGAAATGTTCAATTAATTAATACAGGACTCTCTTGAGGAGCATAGTTCAGAGGGGACATTTACAGCTACTGGGAGGGAAGATATTTTATTTGCAGCATTGGGAAGGCCCGAACATCCTGGTCGTGTAAGAGGATATCCGGCAGGTGTATCGGTAAGAAAAGTGTTGTCACGTTCTTCAACTTCTAACATTGAGGGGGTTTATAAAAAAAATAGAATCCTTAGAGGCTGAAGTTCAAAATATTAATGCGACGATGGAGGACAAGATTAGAGAGTTGGTGCAGTCTATGTTTGCAGAAATGCAAAGACAATTTCAGACTGTAGCTCTCACTCCTCCACCTCCCCCTGCAGACCCCATTATTTATCCTCTACCTCCGCCAGTAGCTCTCACTCCCCCACCTCAGCCTGCGGATCCCATTTTTTATCCTATGCCTCCGCCGCAGCTTCCTACATATTGCGAGTTGTATGTTTATGATTCTCAACATCATATAGTAGCATACGGGTTGGTATATTGTATAGGAGATACAGTTCATCATCAACAATTAGAGGTAGAGAATCAGAGGGTCACTGTACAGGTATTATAGATAGATCAGCTAGGGTACCAATACCTACAGATGAGGTGGCGACAGTTGGACAGAGTATCGGCCATTTTTTATTTTGGCTATCCAGACTTCTTCGACTCATTACCATAGAGGTATGAATGCTATATCTTTTATTTTATTTTTTTATTAAAGTTGTTTTATCATTTGAAAACTACTATATTTTTCAATTTTTTTCACAGGAATACTTCAAAGGTAAAGAAATATTGTATAGACAACAACAAAGACAACTATGACATCAGATGCTGATTCCAGTGGTCTTGACAGATTGTTAAGATATTCACATTTGTTGTTGGGTTTTTATGAGTTTCCAATGGAATCTCATGTTTGTGGACGTGAAATAAGTGTGGGGATTATAAAAACTGATATCATGGAGCTTGTTACTGGAGATAAGTTGGGCATCAACGTGGTGCAAATTTTTTCCATGTAAGTCTTAACACCTTTTCCCTGCGTTATATTTATTAAAAATGTATACTTATGTGTGTTTTGTATTAGGTATCTTTATAAAATTTGTGAGAAGAATGAGCTGATAGAAGTATATGGATTCATGGACCTGCAATTGATTTCCCCTGAAGCATGTGCATTGAATGAGGAACAAAGAATGGTTTATATTGCTGAAAGATTTGAAAAGAATATAATCACACAATGTTGGATGATGCCTTTTGTGAGAGGTATGAAACACATTTCTCTCAAAGAGTTAATTATCTTTTAACATAAAAAACCACTAACATTAAATTTCCTTTTATCAGTGATCATTGGATGTTAGGGGTTTTTTGCCCAAGGGAGAAAGCTTTTTATTGGATATGCTCTGTCCATGGTGATATGCGGAAAAGTTTTAAGAATATATTGGAAAAATAAGTTTCAATTTCTCAATAGTTTTATATATTATAATGAATTTTAAATTTACCCCATTCGTATTATTTTCTAGCAGTGCATGGGCCTACTTTCGAAAAAACACAAAGAAAAGAAATGCAAAGATCAAATATGTAAATGCGAAGGTAAATTTCCATTTATAATTTGTACTTTTTGATTTATTACATAAAAATAATATATTGAATTTACACTCATTCAAACAGAATTGTCATGAACAACAAGGCGTCATCGAATGCGGATATTATATGTTAAGATTTATGTATGAAATAATAACAACTGGGACAGTTGTGAATTTTGACCTGGTACGATTTCCTCTTAAACTTTGCCATAATATTTCAATTTGATTTATTCATTATACACGTTATCTATCTTCTTTTTCATTTGTAGCTTTTTGATGACCTTCAACCCTATACTGCTGAAGACATCAAACACGTACAAGTGGAGTGGTCATATTATTTTACAGGTTTGATTGAATTTTAGTTGTTTGTAATGTAAAATGTAATTTTGAATATTGTCGTTTTAATTGTGTATTTGGTAGTTTTTTAGGTTGGATTTAGTTTTTTTTTTGAAGTTGACAGTGTAAGTTTTGAATTTTATATAAGTGAATGTTTAATTTTGCTCTACTTCTTGTTTTGGTCTACTTTTGATGGTTTTTCTGGTATGGATTTGGGTCTGTGGGGGAGGGGTTCCAAGGGTGTGGGGGTGTGTTCAGTGGGGTTGGGGGGTGTCCAGCGGTCTGGGAGGGCTGTCCGGTGGGGTGGGGGGACAGTCTTGGGGGGTGACAGGGATGTCCAGGGGTGTGGGAAGGCGGTCCAGGGGTGTGGGAGTGTTGTCCAGGGGTGGGGGGTTGTCCAGGGGTGTTTGGGGTTGTCCAGGGGTGTGGTGGGGGCTATCAAGTGGGGTGAGGGGTGAGGGGGTGTTGTTCAGGCGGGTGGGGGTTGTCGAGGGGTGTTTGGGGGTGTCCGGGGGTCGGGGGGCAGTCCAGGAGTGTGGTGGGGCTCCAATGGGGTGGGGGAGGGTTGTCCAAGGGGTATACATGAGGGTGGGAGCTCCAATGGGGTGGGGGGCTGTCCAGGGGGTATACATGAGGGTGAGGGCTCCAACGGGGTGGGGGAGGGTTGTCCATGGGGTATAAATGAGGGTGGGGGCTGTCTAGGGGGTAAGTTTTATATGTTATCAATGTACATGCTTAATTTTGATCTACTTCTGTTTTTGTGGTACGATTTCTTGATTTGTTTTCTGGTTGATTTTGGTGGAGAGAAGATGACTGCATTCTGTTTAAAAAAAATTGGGTTTATCACATCGGTTATTAAATAACCGACGTTATAAAATGCCTGGAAAATAGTTTATCACGTCGGTTATTTAATAACCGACGTGATAAAAGGCCTGGAAAATGTTTATCACGTCGGTTATTTAATAACCGACGTGATAAAAGGCCTGGAAAATGTTTATCACGTCGGTTATTTAATAACTGACGTGATAAAAGGCCTGGAGAATGGTTTATCACGTCGGTTATTTAATAACCGACGTAATAAAAGGTCTGGAGAATGGTTTATCACGTCGGTTATTTAATAACCGACGTGATAAAAGGCCTGGAGAATGGTTTATCATGTCGGTTATTGAATAACCGACGTGATAAAAGGCTTGGACAATGGTTTATCACGTCGGTTATTCAATAACCGACGTGATAAACCCCCCTCCCCCGGTTTTATAAGAACTGACGTGATAAACCACGCTCACCCCGGTTTATCACGTCGGTTCCTAAAAAACCAACGTGATAAACTCCCCTCCCCCCGGTTTATCACGTCGGTTCTTAAACAACCGACATGATAAACCCCCCTCCCCCCGGTTTATCGTCCTTTTCTCACGTCGGTTTTTTAATAACCGACGTGATAAACCATTTTCCAGGCCTTTTATCACGTCGGTTGTTAAATAACCGACGTGATAAACCCTTCCTATTTTCTTTATCACGTCGGTTCTAAAAATAACCGACGTGATAAACATCGCGATTTTATGTTTTCGACATCGGTTTTTAAATAACCGACATCAAAAACCTTATTTATAACGTCGCACGTATTAACGTCGGCTAGAAACCGACGTAAAAAATGAAAAATAACCGACGTAAAAAACGTTTTCTGCATTAGTGTCTCTATTAACTGTCGTCAAGGAATGAAGAACAAGGTAGCTGATATTTTTACTAGAAAGTAACTGGCCACTCTATCCATGTTGTGGACTAAGAGAGACCATATCTTCGTGGATTTTCTATGGATAGATATAGAAATCGTAGGCATAGAAATCATAATTCATTTCCCAAATGATTTTCCAACCATCTATCCAAGATATGTTCACGAAGGCATAATAGGATAATCTACATCATAAAAAGGGTGAAATCTATAAAGGGATGCTTTTTGAATTCCATATTGATGATGATGGTTTGATTATGTTTGGAACTATACATTGTGTGCCTTCATCACCTGGTATAAAGAAGGTGTTATTGGATAACACACAATGTTTATCTTTTTCCATCCATATAGGAAGAAATAAGATGTATCGTGATCTCTGACTACACTTTTTATGGGGAAATGAATGAACAAAACACCAAGTAAACCTTAATGTGTATGATATAATAGGAAGATAATATTGAGTGATAGAATCCCATGGGATTTATGTAACCATTTCTTATACCCTAGTGGATATGGGATAACTTCCCAATGGACATTATCACTGGTCTCCATGAGGCATCCAAAGGAAACAATGTGATATGTGTCTTGGTCGATCGACTCACAATGACTTCCCACTTCATCACCATTTCAGAAGATTTCTCAATGGAACAATTTCCAAGATATATGTAAAAGATGTAGAGGATACATGGGGATATAATTTTGATCCTCTATGACCATGATCCACGTTTTACTTCTGAATTATGTGGATGTATTCAAAATTCTATGAATAATATATTTATTCCAGCATGGTCTTTCACCACCAAACTAATGGACAATCTGAAAGGACTATTCCTATGCTCATGTATATACTAATATCCCACTCAATGGAATTTATAGGTGGATGGGATCAACATATACCATTGGTTAGGTTCTCATATTATAATAGTTTCCACTCATGTCGTCAAATAGATCCATATGAAGAACTATAGGGAATGTGATGTTAAACTCTTACTTATTATTATGATGTTTTTCAATGAATTCTACTTGGATCTAATCTTCTGCAAGCGATACTAGATATGGTTAAATCTATCCTATAACATATAAAAGTTGCCCAATGTCTGAAAAAGATATTTATTGACAACTGAAGGGACATGGAATTTGATGTTGGATAAAGTTTTTTCCTTTAAATATAGCCATATAGAAGAGAGTCTTATGGTTTGAAAATTAATTGAATCCTGTTACATGGTAAATTTGTCTCATTATATCATTTATCACATAGGATAAGTGGTATATATACTTTCACATCCACCAAATATGGATCATGTACATGATTTGTTCCATGTGTCACCCTTGAAGAAGTATATATCTGACCACTCACATGTACTGAATCTGGAGGTGGTACAACTAGAAAAGGACCTATTATATGAGGAGAATTCGATGATATTCTTGGACCATATATGCAATGTTCTATACAACATAAAAACTCTCCTTTTCAAAGTGTTATGGTTTAAAAATAAAAATGAATAAAAAAATGGTGACCATGGGAAACAATGAAATTCAAATACCATCACTTATTCTCATTCAGAAATATGGGTTGAAATTTTAAGGATGAAATTTCTATATATTGGAGTTTGTAACAACAGAAATTTTATCAATGATATTTATTTCCTGAAAATAAATGTGTCTTATATTATATTATATGGTATTATACATATACAATGCATAGAGATACCAAAAATGTAATACAATTAATGAAATTTGTGGAATTAGTTATCAATTAATCCCATCAAAATTCAAAATATTACACTGCGACAAATAATGTAAAATTTAAAACAAATATAGGAAACATTGGATTACCCCAATCTTCTAGAATCATTGATCCCACAAACAAAACTATAAAAATGATACAAAATACTAGTAAACCAATTGAAATTTTAGAAATTAGAAATATTGAAACTGAATAGAAATTGATTTTAAAAATGAATGAAGGATTGAAGTAGTTTTTATAGGAGGTAATGTGACTATTGAAATAGTAATGTGTTTATCGAAATAGAAAGCTAAATATTGGGAATAGTAATGTGAAGTTTGGAATTAGTAACTAGACCATTGGAATAGTCATTTGACCTCAAAATAATGATAATTTAAATAATATTTATCATGAGTAATTTCTATTAATAAAAACATTATAATTCCATAAAATGAATTTCAAGACTAAAAACTCAAATAAATATAATCATGGTTTTAATAAATTGTATTTTAATGGAATTTATAAAAAACGTAATTATTATATTTAAATTTTAATTAAACTATATAATAAAATTAATTTTATTAAATTAATTTCATTTTTGAAATCAGAACATCCAAATTTATTATGGGTTATTTTATGGTAATTTTCCACAATACATCAAAATACAGTTTTTTTCATAAACGATGTATCTTAAATTACATCATTCATGATGTAATAATGACATAATAAATTCTAAAACATGTGGTACAACAGAAACATATTTTGTTTGGTAAATTGGTCATTAAAATATGATAAAAATTATTTCTAATAATAATAATTACCTTCCAAACTATGAAGTCAAAAGTGTTCTATAAAAACCATTTTTTCATTTTTCCACTTTTCTTCTTAATAAACTATTGAATCCCATTTATAAGGGGTAATAATTCATAAATACTTATATATTATTGATTTATGATTTATTATGTCATAGATATCACTATTAAATTATTTACCTTGGATATAGTATTTTATTAAGTATTTTAATCTGAAAACACCCCTCATAAATTATTAATATCTCCTCTCCTTTCTCTTGGAAAACCACTCATCTCACACATACCAATGCCTAATATATACCAAAATCCTATCTATTAATCCCTTATTGTCCTTATGGGTTTTCTGTACCAATCCAACTCAATTCATCAATGAAGCCTACTTCCATACAAGAGATTAAACATTGAGAAAAGAGTAAGTTTTTATAATCTAAACTCTCATTTTCCTCCTCTTTTTTCCAATTCTATTATAAAACAAATATTTTGAGATTAATTTTTAAGTATTTTAAAATTACATAATTATTTTAACCTATAATAAAAATTATATTTCGTATTTTTTTTGTATTTTATACCTCTCTTTCTCCTCCTTTGGGAAATGTTCCCGATAACTGTCACGACCCGACCCTACCGGTCCCGAGCCGCAACTACCTCAAGCCCGCCTCCATAGGCTAGAGGCCGGCGACCAGCGCCGAAGGCATAACAATCTCAGGAAGGCCTTTACCTAAGTACTTGTACTCACGCACACACAACCCACACGACGCAGTAGTGCAGAGTAAAAAGGAAACCAAAAGACAGGCAGTTATACCCCAACTGCAGTCATGCATCAACAACTAAAAAGAGTAAGTAAAGTGCTGGAAGTACTGACAAGTAGACTGAAAAGTAAAAAGGGCAAACACACGCCCAACCACAAAGATGCCACAACCCGGCAACAGGTGAACAAAAGAAGACGACTGGATAGACTCCCACCTGAATACTCTAGCATGACCGCGGTACGCTGCTCCAACTGTTGTGACCTCTACGCTCCTCCGTAGTCACGATCGACCTGTCCGTCGTCTGCAAGGGCACACCAGGTACGGGCAAAGCCCAAGCAGGGGTGAGTATAAGGATACTCAGTAGGATGCCCCGAAAGCTCGAGGGAGCAACAAAGAAGGCACTAAAGGGGTGAGCAATAGACTAACAAGATCAGTAGAAAAGTTTAGTAAAGAGAGTACAGCTCCACCTGACAGAGATAAGTAGGCACGGACCCCAAGGGGTGGGAACGAAAGTAGGGTCCAATTATAGATAGATATATATATATATATGCTCAACATGAAACCTAAAAGAGTGTGTAAGGGGGATCTCCATCTCCAAGCTCAGTCCAGGATCAGTCGCCATCAGTTCCAAGTAAATCCATCCTCACATCCCAGCATCTCGTCTTGTCCCCCTAGGAAACCCAAGTCAGAGGGGTTCAATCACCGCACTTCAATACTATCCGCTTTGGGCGGCACTGACTCGCCCGCACGGTTTTAGGTCGCGTCTCAAGGACGCGTCTCAGTGGAAAAAGTACCCCTCTTCCTCGTGGGTCCTTAGGTAACGTTAAAAACTGACACTCCGCTGATTCGCACAATCAAGGTCCCGCTCCGGTAGTCACGGAGGAAAAAGTCACCGACTAGCCGCATGAGAAGGGCTGAGTCTGAAACATCAGCGGGTGACCCACTACTCAGCCCCGCTGGAGGGTAAACCCTAGTACATCATCAGGCGACCCACTGCCCAGCCCGACTGGAGGGTAGACCTGGAATAAATCGACGGGTGACCCACTGCCCAGCCCTGCTGGAGGGTAAACCCTAGTACATCATCAGGCGACCCACTGCCCAGCCCGACTGGAGGGTAGACCTGGAATAAATCGACGGGTGACCTACTTCCCAACCCGGCTGGAGGGTAAACCCGGAACACGTCGACAGGCGACCCACTGCTCATCCCTGCTGGAGGGTAGACCTGGAATAAATCGATGGGTGACCCACTGCCCAGCCCTACTGGAGGGTAAACCCGGAACACGTCGACAGGCGACCCACTGCCCAGCACTGCTGGAGGGTAGACCTGGAATAAATCGACGGGTGACCCACTGCCCAGCCTTGCTGGAGGGTAAACCTGGAATCATCCTGTTAGCTCCGCATTGCTACTGACATCACCAGGTGTCACTATCAACGCCACCGTGCATTGGTTCGGAGTGCGTAAAAAGAAGATCTCCACCCCACACTAACATGATCTCAAAGGAGGCTCCACATTGCCCAAATGGGTTGCACCGTTACATTTATCGCGGAAAAACACGTAAGATAGACTACTTACTCGCCCGAAACGGACAACCGGTGAATATGGTACTATTCACCGTAGCCGGCCCGTGTGGGCCCGCACCCCGGCTCCGATATTCGTCGGGCGAACTGCGCCATCGCGATGCTCTCGGCAACACACAGAAACGACTACTCATACGCCCCGAACGGGCGTCTGGTGAAAAAGGTGCAAAAACGCAGCACGCGTCACAAAGACTGCTCGTAGGGCCCACGTCTCAACTCCCACTTCAATGCCCGAAACCATACTGGAAGTCTCCGCCTCGACGCCAGGGTCGCACCGCCGCTGACGGTGCTCAAATCGGACATCGGATGTGTCCGCGCCAACCAAAACAAGAATCTCGGCGTAGCACTTAACGCGCGTGAAGCGCCACCGAGCTCCCGTTCCGGGAATTAAAAATCCCCGAAACCACCTCAAAACATACTCCTCGAGACGAGGATTACCCTGCCGCAGACGGCGTGTAAAACGGACACCCGTAGCGATATTTACGGGTGTCTGAAGCCAGAGGGGACAAGTCCCTTGGGCTGGACCGGCCTAGCCGGCCGGTCCACCCAGCCTGGGCCGGCCGCGGACCCGCGGTCCCCGCTTCAGCCGACCGGCCCTCGTGGCCGGTCCTTGGTCTACGCGGAGACCCGCTTCCAGCGGGTCTCGTTCCCCACCGAGGGGTCGCGCCGCGACCCCGGTCTACCCGGACGACCGTCGCCGCCCGTCCGAAGCACCGCGTCGCCGCCTGCAAGTCGTGCCACCGCCTGGAGCCGGAGCCCGCCGCCTGCGAGCCGCGCCACCGCCTAGAGTCGGAGTCGCCGCCTGCGCCACCGTGCCGGAGCTCGCCGCTGCCGCCATGAGTCGCCGGACCACCCTGGATCCACCGGAAATATGGGGTATTTGGCCGGAAAACTTCCTAGGGCCACCCCGGGCACCCCGGGACTCCAAAAAATTGATCTGAAAGGATCGTTGTGAAGATAAACTCGATCCCTACGAAACCAGGGGCTTCGCTCGACGATCGGACAACAATTCGACACGACTAAATTAAATTGAAGATTGCGGGAATAAAAAAAAGATAAACACGAGCCTACCTCAAGGGGCTTTGCCCGACGCTTCACGATCGGGATGCCGGAGCCGCCGCGCCTTGCCGGAGTGATGGAGGAGAGGGTGGATGCTTCGTTCAAGAGTTATAAAATTCGACGCCCGCGACCGCCAAATTTCGAAAAAGCCCCTGGGGGCGTTTTTCACAGTTGGCCCGCGTCCGCGAAAATTATACCCCTCCTAGGGTAAACGGCATGTTCTGGACTCAACGGTGCCCTCGGTTTTCCCGTCCGAGCTACCGTTCAGGAGTTATTCTATTTATTTAGTCCGCCAGTGTGAACACACGCCAAAATCAATTCCAGCTACACCGGAGCTCGGAATCGCACACCGTCAGAACACCCTGCTCTGAAATCATATCGAGAGAATTTCAAAGTCTTACAGGCTCAAAACTGGAGTTCTTACAATAACAATCTCTTAAATGCCAATGAGCACGTTCCCATCTCATTTCCTTATCAAATTCCATAGGGATGGTTGTAATAAATTACATATGATATATAAATTTGTAAGTATATTTATTTTATTCTTCTTTAATTAATTCTACAAATGCATAAATGACCTTGACCAAAAAAATCTTTATTCAATGAAAAATGGTAAATTTTTAAGGAACACATGACACCAAAATGGTTTTTGTTTTTCAAAAGGAATTAATAAATATAAAACAATAATTATAATTTAAAAATATCGATAAAAATGGAAATAATTCACTTCTGGTTCAATTTTTCAATAAACCTAATTTTATTATTTAATAGGCATAAAAGTGAAGAAATAAATCCAGATTTTATGTTAGGATATTCACGAATCGAACACATTTTCATTGGGTTATCAATATTTCTCATCATTTATAGTACGATTATAATCTTAATATTACATAAATATCATTTCACTGTTTCTGCCTTTTCTATTCAATGATATACAAGTTTTCCATGTTTCTAAAATTATTTTAAGCCAAATATAATGATTATTAAAAAAAACTTTTCATTATAGAAAACATGTTTCACTCATCTTGAGTTGTTTCTTCTTCAATAAAGAATAGTGATTTTTATAACAAAAAATTTATCCTTGTTCATTTAGGAGCCATAATGATTGTTTATGAATGTTTGATTTATGAAATCTTTATGAAACCAATTATATTCCATGGGTTATTTCATGATTATGATTTTGATACATTCAATGTGATATGAATGATTATGATAATTTAAGATGTGACAGGTTGATCTGGAATTATATTTCCCTCCAATAGATTATGTAATGTGATATATCTCATGATGTTATGTGTATTATTCATGAGCATGATGCTAGATTTTTTCACTATTAAAATGTAATATTTTGTGCACATATGTTATACGTGAAAATAATTCTAGATTTTCCCAAAAGAATATGTTGTATTTGACAACAATGACAAGTTGTTTCACTTTAATGTATATTCCACATTCATGCCCTTAATCAAAAATTTCCCTCTGGATGTTGATGATGATCTCATTCTTATTACATGGATGGACCATACAATTGAGGCAATTTGGAAGATTTTCACCTTGAGGACAAGGTGAAATTTCAAGGGGGGGCCAATGATAGAATCATGGGCTACTAAAGGGGAAGGTGTGGAGTTGTACAGAGAATATCTTTCATTAATTGTTAGGGGCAGTTTAGTAATGTGTTTAAAAAGGGTTAGCTAGTAGGGTTGTTAGGCAGTTGGTAGGGCTAATAAATGGGGAGGGTCTGATGTTAGGAAGATGGGATATTGTTTTGCTTAGGAGGTTCTGCTATGCAGAAATAGGGCTGCGACCTTGGACTCTGAGCAACATCTCAGACGAGTCTCTTCTTCTTCCATCTTCTTCTAGTTTCTTCATCTTCTACGTGTCTGTTGTACCTACATCGCTTAAATCAATAGAAATTCCTTTTGTTTTCTCTCTCACCAAATTGAATTATACCAGTTATTATGTATCTTTTATTGGTGATTTCTCTCAAATAACTTGGTTTTATCTTCTTCATGATCATTCTGAAATGCTTAATATCTTCAAGTCATTTTACCATAAAATTCGCACTCAATTCTCCATGTTTATTAAAAAATGGTGACGTTTGGACAATGGCTGAGAATATTTATCTTCTCCCCTTCACCAATTTATTACGGATCATGGTGTCCTTCATGAAACACCCTTCCCCGAGACCACTCAGCAAAATGGCATGGTTGAGAGTAAACATCGTCTTATTCTAAAAACTGTTTGTGTCATATTATTTCACATGCATGTTTCTATTCAATTTTGGGGTGATGTTATTCTTACTGTCACTTATCTTATAAACCATCTTTCATCATTTATCCTTCAGGGGGGGAGTCCATTTCAAGCTTTGTTTCCCTCTCACCCTCCTCACCTTCTTCCTCAGCGTCCTTGTTATGTTTGTGACACTCGTCCCGATCTCTTCAAATTTTCCCCACGAGCCCTCATCTTTGGTGTGATAATCAAGCAGCTGTGAACATTGCTTCTAATCTGATCTTTCATGAACGCACAAACCATATTGAAGTTGATTGTCACTTACTTTGATATCACCTGGAGCAAAAACATATCACCTTTAGCTACATTTCCATTGTTCATCAGTTGGTCAACATCTTCAACAAAGACCTGTTTGGCACCCAGCTGAGCTATCTTCGCACTAAACTGGGCATGCACAACATCTACGACATATAGCTTGAGGGGGAGTTTTTTTCATTTGTTTCTTTTTTGTGGGACTCCTATTTCACGCTACACATTTCTAGCTTGAGGGGAAGTGTTGGACCAAATTAAATGTGTCGGACCCAAATTAAATAGATTGAACCCAATTAAATGTATTTATTTTTCTGCACCTATAAATAAAGAGTTTCACCTCTTATCGAGGTAAGGAGTGTGTTTTACTCCTACAACACTCATAACACGTAGTCTTAAGTGTCAGCTGCTTGTAATCACCTATGAATGTCCCCTATTGAAATGATTTGCTAGTAAACTTATCAAACTCAAATTGGATGCTGGTCAAGAGCAGGGGATGTTGTTGTTGACCTCAAAGCTCTATAAAATATCTAGTGGTGCTTTAATTTTTATTTCCGTTATACTTAATTAAAAATGACAAAGGGTAGGTACAGGAGGATAATTTAATTAGTTTAAGAACCTGATTTAACATTGAAGAGGCTGCAACATAGTAGGGTTGCGTGCATGTTTTATCATACCAACTAGCAATATTAATAAAATAAGATAACATTTATTTACCATAGAAATAGACAACATTGAAACCTATAGCATGATATCATCACACCCTAAAAATATCTTAGGATTATCACAACAGATACGAAGAATTGATAGAATAAAATAAAATTTCAGATTTGTAATTAGACAAGCATGAAGTGGAAGAAAACGTACACTGGCTGCAACAGAAGGCCATGGAATTAGGATTCACATTTCACCGCATTCAACAACTACACATGGCAATTTAGGCCGGTTGTTGGGTCCGGTAGCCACATTCTCAATCTTCCTCACCACCAGCAGACCATCACCAAGCACTTTCTACTAAACATTAAGAAAACATGGGTGAAGGCCATGGCATCACAATGTAAATGAAATGAGATATCAGTTATGGCATGTTCGGTTTAATGCAATTTAGTACCAAAATGTGCATTTCAAACCCTAAAAATGGAGAAGCAGCTTTTATTTGCAGTGCCAGAGACATGAGACCGAAAAAAACAGTACTTGAAGCTAAAATAAAATTTTGACAGAAAACATGTATATTAGGGATGACAATGGATACTCCTTAACCGGATATCACACACCACCTGATCCGATTAAGCAAAGTTAGAGTAGGTGGTTAATTAGGTTTTTATAAGATTGGGATAGTGAATTCAAACCCTAATTAATATACATATAGGGTTCAGATGGAAGTCCTCGGGTATCCTAAGTGCAAACCTAATTAAATTAATTATTATTAGTTTAGTAATTATATATTTTTTATTTATAGTAAAATTATAAGATTTAATTATTTATTTTGAGTTTGGTTCATATTAGATTTATAAATTAATTCTAAATCTGAATTCAATTAGATTAATTATTATTAGAGCATTAACTACATATTTTTAAATGATAATAAAATTATAAAATATATATATTTAATCTGAAATCCATTGACTTTAGATTTTTAAAAATTAAAAATTTTAAAACTATAAACAGGTATTTAAATGGGTTAGGATAGTTAAATGGGTATTTCAAAATATAATAGGTTAGGGTTAGGATAATGAATTTCAAAAATAAAATAATTATAAATGGATTCGGGTTTTGGAAAACTAAATAGGTTAGGTTTCGGGTATCCCAAATTCCGTGGGTACACAACCCGTTATCATACCTGATATATATCATATTTTTTGCTTTTTATTTTAATGTGCCCGCTTCAATGAAAAACTTACAGCAACGCAGCCAGATAAAAAATAGAGGCAAAAAAATTGAAAGCACCGAGAGCCAATCACATGCTTGCTAGCAAAATTAGAGCCTGTAATAGTCAGCAAAAGCTTACTCCGAATACCACATGTTTGTTGTCGAGCCAATCACACTTCGCACATGTTACAAAGAACTGCACAGAATTTTAATATTATCAGCAAAGGACTATTATTTATTGTCTCACTCAACAGATCTTGAATGGGGATGGAACACTATGTAATACTTGAGATAGATACGAAATACCAAATTCAAAGGGAAAAGGGATAGACCAAGTCAATACCCACATCCTAAATACTTAAATACTTTGACAATATCATTATGAAATAATCATTATCATAACATTAATATATTTAAATTATAAATATATTAAATTATAACTATGCAATTAACTTAGAAATTAACAGTAGATTAGAATAAAGATTATGATGGATAAATTAATATATGGTTGGAACTATCTATTTATTATACATGGATGATTTTTTATGAATAACATTGATGTTAAATTGATAATTATGAATGATTTGTAAATAATTATATTTATTGATTTCAATATATATTATTTAAAAATTGACCACAGTTCAACCATGGTCCAGCCATTGAACCTTGATGCTTGAACCGATGTCTTGACCAGTGTAATAACTGGTCTGGTTTTTTATGCCTTGGTAGACACTTATAGGAATGACAGCTGAAAATACAGTTTCAATGTCTCACTCACAAGAAGTTTATTTGTAGAAATCTTGCTGCAATGGTAAAAAAAAAAAGGCCAGTTTACAAAAAAAAAGCCTGGTATGACACTTCACATAGAAAAAATTAAATTAAACACAGAAATATTTGGAGCAATAGAATTACCTGGCACCCATTAGTGTTTACTCCACTATTTGCCTGTAAAAAAATGGATTAAAAGGTCCATGACAAGGAAAAACTTCATATTACAGTAAAATCTAGTGAGTAGATTAGAGAGTGCACACACAAATCAACAGGAAATTCATAAATAAACTATCACAATAGATTCAACTAGGCCTCTTCGCAGAAAAAACCATATAACATAACGCAGGAAAAGGTATTTTGACAAAAGACTGGTCCAGTTTATGTAAAGGTAACACCCAAGAAAATAATATGTTAAAATACCACAACTTATTGCAGCAGTGTGTAACTAGAAACAAATAATAAAGCAGCAAAGTTGAGAAGTTCGAAAAGGAAGAAAAAAATGAAGCCAAGCATTGATATGGCATATTTGTTTTCGTTTTTGCTTTTGTTTTCAGATTCCATGTAGCTACCCAAAACAAGTGGAATAAAAAAATCGGCACAATGTAGCAGGTGGCACACATGCCATTCTCTTTAATTTCATCTTCAGTAAAAAATGGATGGAAAAAAAAAAACAAGCAACACTTTTTGAACACAGAACACCAGCATAATCTAATTTGACTATGAAGTTTAAATGGGTGTGCACTTCTGTGCACGCATGCCTTTTGATAAGTATATTCCTATGCAAACATGCATGCACATGCACATATTAATAATACCATAAACATGCTTCGATTATCCATTAATGATAACAATGATATCCAATACTTGGGACAAAAAATATAAAGAAACAAGAAAAAAAAAAAAAGTTTTCACAACCCAATACAATTATTATGGGAAGGTACCATTGATAAGAGACCAGGACCAGTGTGTTTCGCAATGAAATTTTCATCTTCAAACTTGCTACCATAGATGGAAACGCATCCACTGCCATCACCCTGAAAAACAAGGCTATCGCTGTTAGCTGATGAGAACATTGTTTCAAGTGCTAAGAGTTCAATCTAACTAGACGGCTAGCATATGGTGCGGCGTCTCTGATAGAAAATGTTCGGATTAATGTTCATGCTATATTTGAGTTATATAGCTTTCATGCATGATATAATATGATTAAAATGATTAAAGTTTCAAGTTGTTCAAATAAGAAAATAACAAGAGAAGAGGGCAAGCAATGTAGTTTATTTTATTGTGTGGAAAATGACTAAGGTTTATGTTGCGAAATCGTCGGGAGACACAACGACAAAAAACGGGAAAAACAAGAGAAAGAAAGCAGAGAACACAGCGATTTACGTGGTTCGGGAAAAAAAATCCCTACGTCCACAGGAGAGGCAGAAATTCACTATTTGGGAGCACAGATTACAGAGGATTTCAATCATAAAACCCTAGCCCGAAATGGGCTACATATGAAGAAGACGGTCCACTGTTCCGAATAGTAGTCCACGTTGCAACAGTGATCGGTGGCTCACTTTGTCAAAAGTGCTACAGTGTCTGCCGGCTGGAGTCAAAAGCGCTGCAGTGAAGTCAACCCGCGATAGTTGCGAACCACAAGCATTCGGCCCAACCGGATCGGGCAACACCAATCCAACAATCTCCCACTTGTAGCATGATCCGCTGCATTGCTATGCTTCGATGCAACTGATGAAGACAACTTACTTAATCTAAGTTCTTCCTCTTCTTCACTTACCAGTGTCGTGCTTTCACAGATTCATGAAATACAAAATGTTTTCCTCTTATGCTTCCATCAAGTCATTCATCATTCTGCCTCTCATCCTCCGTTCATCAGTAAAGACCAACAGAGGCACAGCAGTGCCTCAACTTCTGTATCACCATAGGCTTTGTCAACATGTCTGCTGGATTGTTGGTTCCACAGATCTTCTGCAAGGTCAGAAACTCATCCTGTATCAAACCTCTGATGAAATGGTACTTCAACTGAATGTGCTTCGTCCGGGCATGAAACACTGGGTTTTTGGCAAGATGTATAGCACTCTGACTGTCACAGTGCAATACATTCTCCTCTCGCTTTCTTCCCAATTCATCCAAGAAGTTCTTCACCCAAACCATTTCTTTCCCAGCTTCTCTTACAGCAATGTATTCTGCCTCTGTGGTGGATAAAGCCACCACCTTCTGCAATTGTGATATCCAACTTACCGCAGTTCCTCCACAGGTAAAAACATAACCCGTGGTACTCCTCCTGCTGTCGACATCGCCTCCAAGGTCAGCATCCACATACCCCTGCAATGAAGTTCCTTTCCCAAAGCACAGAGATACCTCCTTACTGCCCTTCAAATACCTCAGTATCCACTTCACAGCTTCCCAATGTTGCTTTCCAGGGTTCGCCATATATCTGCTCACAACTCCCACTGCATGAGCAATGTCAGGTCGAGTACAGACCATGGCATACATCAGGCTTCCAACAGCAGATGCGTATGGAACTTTTGCCATGTACTCCACCTCTTCTGCCGTCTTCGGTGATTGCTCCTTTGATAGTTTGAAGTGGCTTGCCAGGGAAATAGAGACTGTCTTTGCTTCAAGCATGCTGAATCTTCTCAGAACCTTCCCAATGTAATCAGCTTGTGACAACATTAATGTTCCAGCTGTGCGGTCTCTCTTGATCTTCATTCCCAGAATCTTGTCAGCTTCTCCAAGATCCTTCATTTCAAACTCCTCAGTCAACTGCCCTTTCAGCTCATTAATCCTCTGCATACATGATCCTGCAATGAGCATGTCATCCACATACAGAAGCAATATAATGTATTCATCACCGAAAGACTTGATGTAGCAACATTGATCCATGCCACATCGTTTGTATTCGTTTTTAGACATAAATGAATCAAACTTCTTGTTCCACTGCCTGGGTGCCTGCTTCAATCCATATAAGCTCTTCTGGAGTTTGCACACCAGGTCTTCCTTTCCAGACACTACATATCCCTCTGGCTGCTGCATGTAGATGTCCTCCTCCAAATCTCCATGAAGGAAAGCAGTCTTGACATCAAGCTGCTCAAGGTGCAAGTCTTCTGATGCCACAATGCTGAGAACCACCCGGATGGTGGTAAGCTTCACTACAGGTGAGAAGATTTCAGTGAAATCTACTCCCTCCTGTTGAAAGCCTTTCACCACCAGCCTTGCCTTGAACCTCCTCTTACCATCATGTTCTTCCTTGACCCGGTAGACCCACTTATTCTGCAATGCTTTCTTTCCTCTTGGCAGAGGTGTCAGCTCCCATGTGTTGTTCTCATGCAATGAGGAAATCTCCTCCTTCATAGCCAGCTCCCACTTGCTCGACTCTTTCAGCTGCATTGCTTCTTCAAAGCATTCTGGTTCTCCACCGTCAGTCAATAACAGATAATGCAATGATGGTGAATACCTCTGCACGGGTCTTCTCACCCTTGATGATCTCCTCAACTCCACTGGAGTAGTAGGTTCCACCGGTTCGGATCTCTCAAGCTCAGACACACCTTCAAGCTCCACTTGATTTTTGCATTCTGATTCAACGTTCCCATTTTCATCTTCAGCTTCATGGCGACCTTTGTACATGACACCTTCATTGAATACCACGTTCTGGCTCCTGATGACCATCTTCTTGTGATCATCCCAAAACCGGTAACCAAATTCATCAGCACCATAGCCAATAAAGAAACATGGCTTGGACTTAGCATCAAGCTTGTCCCTTGAGTTAGCATCAATGTGTACATAAGCTAAACTGCCAAAGACTCTTAAATGTGAGAGTTTTACCTCCTTACCAGACCAGAGCTCCTCGGGTAGGCGTTCTCCCATTGGCACAGATGGACTCCTATTGATCAGATACGCTGCCATGTTCACTGCATCAGCCCAGAAGGTTTTGGGCAACCCTGAGTGCAGCCTCATGCTCCTGGCACATTCATTCAGTGTCCTATTCATCCTCTCTGCCACACCGTTCTGTTGTGGTGTTCCTGGGATTGTCTTCTCCCACCGAATTCCATTATCAGAACAAAATTCCCTGAATTCCTGACTGCCATACTCTCCACCGTTGTCACACCTCAAACATTTCAGCTTTGTTTCTGACTCGTTCTCCACCATAACTTTCCACTTCTGAAACATCTTGAACACATCAGATTTATTCTTCAGAAAGTAAACTCATACATTCCTTGTTGAGTCATCGATGAATGTCACATAATATTGTGACCCTCCGAGGGATGGTACTGGTGCAGGCCCCCAAACATCTGTATGCACCAGGTCCAGCTTTCCAGTCTTCGGTGTTCTGCCTCCTTTTGCAAAGGACACCTTCTTCGGCTTTCCAAAGATGCAATCTTCACAAAAGCCTACTTCCACCGATTTCAGCTCTGGTAGCAACCCTTTTGTTGTCAGCACCTTCATCCCCTTTTCACTCATGTGGCTGAGTCTGTAGTGTCACAGTTGAGAACCTCCGACAGCTTCGAGTGATGCAACCATGTCCATGCAAGTTTCTGTCATGTTGTACAGGGTGCCATTCTTTGCTCCCCGAGCTATGACCATAGCTCCTCGGGTGATCTTCCAAGCACCACCAGTGAATGTGGTACTCAACCCTGCATCGTCAAGTTGTCCAACAGAAACAAGGTTTCTTCTCAAGCCAGGGATATACCTCACGTTTTCCAGAACCAGCAAGCTCCCACTGTTGGTCATGATCCGTGCATCTCCTTTCCCCACAATCTGCAAGGGCTCGTCATCAGCAAGATGCACCTTGCCAAAATTTCCAGAAACAAAATTG
This sequence comes from Viscum album, assembly GCA_963277665.1. Lineage (NCBI taxonomy): Eukaryota > Viridiplantae > Streptophyta > Magnoliopsida > Santalales > Viscaceae > Viscum > Viscum album. The sequence goes on from OY728141.1 coordinate 1,554,707,556, forward strand.
TTCAGAAAACCCTTCTCCGATGTAGAATGGAAAGACGCCCCAGAGTCTAAAATCCAAGACTCCATCAGGCTATCCACGCTGAGCAGTAGCACGTCATCAGTTCCTTCAGCTACCGCGTTTGCTCCACTGGTTTCAGGTCCCTTCCGGTTATCTCTGCACTCCTTCTTGACATGTCCTTTCTTCCCGCATGTCCAGCAGGTAGGACCAGGCCCCTTTGCCTTGTCTCTGCTCTTTCCTCTTGACTTCGATCGTTCTCTGCGATTGTCCCGCTGTGAGTACCTTCCTCTTCCTTCAACGTTCAAAGCAGAAACAGAGAATCTGCCTGATTCTCTTCTTCGAACATCCTCACTAAGGATTAGGTCCCTTATATCTTTCAGAGTCATCTTCGTATTCCCCGAAGTGCTGCTCACAGCTGTTACAGTTGCTTCCCAACTTTCAGGTAACGAAGATAATAAAACCAGAGCACATACCTCATCGCCAAGATCAATGTCCACCGATGACAACTGACTTATGATGGTATTGAACTCGTTGATATGATCTGCAACAGGTCTCCCTTCAACCATTTTCAGGTTGAACAATCGTCGTATCAAATGCACCTTATTTGCCGCAGAAGGCTTCTCGGACATATTTGTGAGGGCTTTCATCAGGTCCACCGTCGTCTTCTCTTCTCTGATGTTGAACGCCACGTTTTTGGCCAACGTCAGGCGCTCAACACCCAGAACCTGTCGATCCAGTAGCTCCCACTCCGACTTCTCCATGTCCGCTGGCTTCACACCCAAAAGCGGCAAGTGCATCTTTTTCGGATAAAGATAATCCTCGATCTGCATCCTCCAGAAACTGAAATCAGTTCCATCGAAGCGATCGATCTTCACTTTGCCTTCATCCAGAGCCATCGTTGGAGAATTCTGAACCTCCCTCTGATACCAGTTGTTGCGAAATCGTCGGGAGACACAACGACAGAAAACGGGAAAAACAAGAGAAAGAAAGCAGAGAACACAACGATTTACGTGGTTCGGGAAAAAAAATCCCTACGTCCACGGGAGAGGTAGAAATTCACTATTTGGGAGCACAGATTACAGAGGATTTCAATCATAAAACCCTAGCCCGAAATGGGCTACATATGAAGAAGACGGTCCACTGTTCCGAATAGTAGTCCACGTTGCAACAGTGATCGGCGACTCACTTTGTCAAAAGTGCTACAGTGTCTGCCGGCTGGAGTCAAAAGCGCTACAGTGAAGTCGACCCGCGATAGTTGCAGACCACAAGCATTCGGCCCAACCGGATCGGGCAACACCAATCCAACAGTTTATGCTTTGGAAAAACATATTTAAATCATGGTTTTATGCAAAGGATCACTTGAAAATGATATTATGACGTAATTATTACATGAAAAATAGGAACTAAATAAAGAATGAAAAGCAAAATTTTTCATGAAATGACATTTATAATTTCAGGAGGATAGGTTGACTTTGAGAATGATGTAGCTTAGCTTTTACAGAAAGACGAATTATGGTGATAGTTTTTGCATGGCATATTACAAAAATAATTCCATGTGATGCAAACTCCATGTCATCTTTAAGAAAAATACATAAACTTAGAGATTGTATGTGAGAGATTAAAAGGGACTGTGATCAATGGATTCACATGAAATTCAAGAGTACTATTTCACGTGCGACGGAAATCTTTCATTACGATTACAGTGGGCAAGAAATGCATAACGATTATGGTTTCAACAGTACTGCAATGGGGGGATCAGAAATCTCACATTACCAAAACATTGCACGGGGTGCTGCAGATTTCTGCAATCATAGAGGTGTTAGTCATACTCACATGAATCAATCATAAATAGCCTAGTGTATTGGCCAGCAGAGGGAGAGGGAGTTGCTTAGCAGAGTACTCCCAAGGCCAAGAGTCCAAAGGTGTACCCACAACCATAGCAAAGGTTGTGATATGTGTCGGTAACTGTTGGATCTGGAGAGAGATCTTGGAGATGCAAGAGGGAAATTAAGGTTGTGTTTAATTTAGTAAAATGCTCTACTTTCATTTTCCAAAAACGTACTGTATTTTGTAGATGAAAAACATTTTTTATGAAAATGTAAATGATATATTTTCAGGGGAAATTTTGTTTTTATTAGAGTATTTAGATATTTAGGATAGGGGTATTGACCGGTCTATCATATCCCCCAATTTCCTCTAATTTGGATTCGGTATTTCATATCCACTTTGAGTTGTATCTCATTATCAGTCTTCATGAATAAAGTGTTCCGTCCTCATTCAAGAACGGTTTCTAGGAATACTCTTGCTACATGGTATCAGAGACCCGGTAAAACCCTAAACTCTACCGCTATCCTTACTCTCTCTCGGTGATGAGAACTGAGTCAAAGGCACTAAGCCGATGCCCGTGAGGAGTTGGATTTGCAAGGCCCGATGACGGGATAGAGATTAAAGAGGTTGCATGATACAATAGAAGTCCATCTTGCTACATAAAAGGCCCAAACAAGAGGTGCATGCATGGAAGAGACAAATGGGTCTATTATCACTCTTATTCAAACCTAAGTATGATGTATCAAGCCCAAGCCTCAAGGTTGCACAAATTTGGATGCCCAATCCACATGAAGAATCTACAAAGTCATCCTTAGAGACAACAAGGTCAAATCCGATGAGCTACATAATCAAAGTCAAGACATGTGTTTTTTGAATCATGTGTTATAAAGTCAATTAAGATGTGCTACTTTTTTGGAAAGATTTAATTGGAGATAGAGTTTTTGACTTTAAGGGGACAAGTAGGTTTCACTTATATGACTGTGGGATTATATATTTGACCGATGTATCACTCATTGGCTATAAATAGTCACTTTCATGGCACTTGAATTTCATTCAAGTTGGTATTAGTGAAACTCTACGAGTTTGTTCTCTCCATTGTGAGAATCTTGTTTGTCGCTCCCTGCTCTTGTGTATTTTTGCATTGTCAATCTACAAGTTAGATTAAGATCAAAAAGCCTCCAATTTGTGTAACAGCTTAAGTGTGTCAGCGTGAGAATAGGATAAACTCATTCGTTGTTGGGTGCTTGTCAAGGTAGTAGGTCACACTCCTTAACGTTGGTTGACTATTTGCTTCCACTGAGCCTCATTCCATATCCTTCATCCGCTACCCTACGCCATGAAGATCGGGTCACCCCGAGCATCTTGCATCACCCTGGTCCGCAGTTGTCCCTGCGCCTGGGAGCCCGAATCCTGTCCAGTGCCTGCAGCCACCCTTTTTCTGTTGTCCCGGGCACACCTCTGTTACATCACCAGATCTGCTGCATCAGCCCTCTTCTATTCACCAAACACTCCAGGAGCAGCTGCCTCCTGTGTGCATACCCAGGCAACCGCTCGTAGACCATGTTGCTCTCCTGGCACCTGACTTAGGCATATCATCTCCCCAGTTCAACTTTCTCCAGGCACGGGGTGCACCGTGCCAAATCTGCTGCGCCTGGAAGCCCAGAGCGCCTATCTCCTTGTTGTCGTGTCCCCAATGTTGGGACCAAGTTGGCTAGAGAAGGTGTTGTCTTTTGTTATCAAAGCAGATAAATCAATTCACTTTGTAAAAGGTCTTGGAAACTATGACGATGTTTTGCTAATTTATATTTCACAAATATCATAAGTTTGAAGAACTTGTGATGCAAGCCTTATGAAGGATAGAGGGTAAAGAATTGTTTTTGGAAAAGGAAAGAAAGTGGCGCGCAAGTTAAAGAGTGGCGCGCAAGTAGGAAGTGGTGCACAAGTATAAGTGGCACGCAAGTTTACGTTGCACGTAAGTCATATTTCAAGATCATCACATCAAAATATGACAAAAGAAAGAAAATGGCGTGCAAGTTAAAGAGTTGTGCGCAAGTAGGAAGTGGCGCGCAAGTATAAGTGACGCGCAAGCAGGAATGGAGCGTAAGTGTATGTGGCGTGCAAGTCATAGAGTGTCGCGCAAGATGAGTTGCATGCCTCACGAGCAGGGTCACCAAAAAGCCCATAAATAGACGGCTACCCTCATCATTTTAAGTAGTTAAACACTTAAGAAAAAATTTGAACTCTGATCGCGCAAGTAGTAGAAAGTGGCGCGCAAGCTGAAGTGTCGCGCAAGAAATTTACTATGCACAAAAGTGGAGCGCAAGCAGAAGTGATGCGCAAATTGTAAGTTGCGCGCAAGCAGGGAGTTGTGTGCAAGAAGTGTGTTGTGTATAAGCTCGAAGTGGCGCGAAAATTGTGAGTTGTGCACAATTATGGCGCGCAAGGAGGGAGGCGCGCAAGAAGGGAGGCGCGCAAGCAGGGAGGCGCGCAAGCAGGGAGTAACGCGCAAGCTATTTGCACCAGGAGGTTCTTACCAGCTTTGGATATGAAAGTGAAGAATTGTTTTGAGAGATTTGATTTGTGAAAGTTCGTCAAGAAGCACAGAAACATTGCATTACCCTATTTGTGCTAAGAGGGAGCACACGCACTATTGGATTATTTTCAAAGTGCAACACGAATGTAAGGGCATATCCTACTCGTTGTATTATACATCAAAAGATTGTTTTTTAGTGGATTGTGTGGTACTGGATTGTTTCCGTATCATACCAAAGACGTAGCTACTCTTGTTGAGTAGTGAACCCTGTAAATCTTGTGTTCCTGTGGTTGTGTGCATATAAACTCTTTAACAGGAGGTGAAGGTTGTTTCAAAAAGAAGAAAACATAAAAAGAAAAAGATATCACTGATTCACCCCCTCCCTCTCTCAGTGATACTTAGATCTTGACTGGGAACTTCAATTGGTATCAGAAGGAGGTTCCCTTCATTTGTTCCTTGCTGAAGTTGTGATAGAGAATGTGAATTGGGTGAACAGTAAAGGGATTCCGATATTTGATGGAAAGAACTATCATATCTGGAAAGATATAATGATGTCTTATCTTATGTCTCTTGAGTATGAAGTCTTGAAACTACAACTGGTGGATTTCCTCCTATTGATGACAAGGTTCCTCTTACTCTTGCCGATAAGAAGAATCTTGAGAATAATGGAAGAACTAAAAATGCATTACTCTCATCTCTTTCTGAGAGAGAGTTTTTAAGAGTGAAAGGTGTCGTTACAACTAAAGGCATCTGGGATAAGTTGAAGAACATCTATGAAAAAAATACAAAAGTGAAGAAGGCAAAACTACAAATCTGGAGGTTGAACTATGAAGACTTGAAAATGAGCGAATCTGAATCTGTTGGGGACTTCTTTACCCGGGTAAATGACATTGTCAGTACAATCAGATGTCTTGGTGAAAAGTTGGAGGATTCTACAGTTGTTGAAAAGATCTTGAAAATTCTACCCGATAAGTTTGATACTAAAGTTTCTTCATTAGAATACAGAGACCCTGAAACATTATCTCTGAATGATTTGCATAGCACTCTCATTACTTATGAAATGAGAAGGGAGAAGACTATGAAGATCAAAACAAAAGCTGATAGAGAAATGTCATTCAAGGCTGCAAAAAGAGAGAAGTCAAAGAAAACTCTTATTGAAGATGAAGCTGGTGAATCCGATTCTGAAGATGAGGTATGTAAAAATTTTGATAAAATTTTATCCTTCTTTTCTAAGAATGTGAAAAGAGATACTGGGAAATACAAGAGGAAACTTCTCCTGAAATGTTTTGAATGTTGAGTCGTTGGTCACTTTGCAGCTAACTGTCCTCAAAAGAAGAAATAAGACAATGAGAATGATGACAGAAGGCCAAGAAGGTCGTGGAAGAAACAAGCTGACAAAGAAGTGTTTTTCAAAGGGGAAGGATAAAAAGTTCTTCAAATCAAAAAGAAGAAGCTTTTTATCTAAAGATGAAGAAGAAAAAGATAGCGAAGCTGAATCCAAGAAATTGTTTGTTGAGAAAGCTAGAGAGAATACCTTTATTGCAGTCATGAATAGTGAAGATTATGGGAGTAGCGGTTCTGAAGAAGAAGAAACTCAACTTGAATATCATCTGAAAGAAGAGTTGAAAGAATGTTTGAGGAAAATCAGAAGGCTTGAGAAGGAAAACAAGAAGTCGATAAATGAAAATTTCACATTAAACAACCAAGAAGGTTTTCCTGATGAGAAAGTCAAGATGGAAAAGGAGATTGATGATCTGAAGAATTCTCTTGAGAATACAAAGAATTGTAATGATCATCTAGGCAAAAGAAGAAGAGTTGGAACTTGTCCAACAGAAACTTTCTAAAGCTGAAGAAAGGAATATCAGTTTCAAACAATCTATCTCAGAAGTTTGTGAAAGTTCTGGTAAGAATGAACCAAAGAAAGATCAACAAAAGTTACCTTCAAATGTTGAGAAGAAATATGGAACTGGTTCTAATAAGAACAAAACTGAAAAGGCTATGTATGTGGCCAAAGTTAGCAATGCCGAAAAATCAGAAATATATAAAAATCCTGAGTCAAGAAAAATTTCTACTACTTCTGGTTCTAATAAATTTGAACAGAAATATGAGCTGAAGAAGAAGGTTACGATTGAAAACAGGAAGGTTGATGGTCAGCAGAGTTCTCTTGAGAAGAGTGTTGAGAAGAGTGTTGAGAAGCATGTTCACAGCGATGGTCAGTATGGAAGCTTCAGAGAGAAATATTCATTCTATGGCTATTGATGGTATTGTGATGGATTCGGACACATGGCAAATATGTGTTGGTTCAACCAGCAACATTACTATTATTCCACAAGTTATGGAAGACAAGGTTTGAGGGGGAGTCAATCCTCTCAAAAGAAGACGTACGAAAAGGAAGTTCAGAAGAAATCTGAGAAGGCTGGTGTGAAAGTATAAAATAGGTTTCAATCATTGGAAACTATTTGTGAAAGATGTGAACAGCTTGGACATCTTGTTAAGGAATGTTTTGTTTTATTGTCAGCACAACAAAAGGTTCTTAACAAATCTGAGAAGCTGGAGGTGAAAAATGAAAAGGAAGAACAAAAAGCGCTTGTTGTCGAAACTGCTTTGAAAGCTACAAAAGGAGAACGTCCATGGATTCTTGATAGTGGGTGTTCTTCTCATATGACAGGAGACTTAAAGTTGCTGAAGAATGTAAGACTTCAACAAAGGAACAGTGACATTTGACAATGATGAATCTGTAAGGATCAAAGGTGTTAGATCAGGCATCATCGGAAAAGAAAAAATGAAATCCAAGAAAACATTATATGTTGATGGGCTAAAACACAATTTGCTGAGTGTTTCACAACTCTGTGATGAGGGCAACAAAGTTATCTTCAAAAAAGATGGGTTTGTTGTGAAAAGTGAAAATGATGGAAAGGTAGTTACAAGAGGCCAACGTACAAAAGGGAACTTGTTCCAATTTGGTGAGAGGTACAGAACTCTTGTTACATGGATTTGGTGGATGAAAATCAATTATGGCATAAAAGGCTGAGACATATGTGTCAGAGAAATATGTGCAAGTTATCAACGCAAGATGGTGTCCGAGAAATACCTGATTTATCAAGAAGAAGAGATCGGTGTTGCACTATTTGTGAAAAATGGAATATTACAAACTCTATGCATATGAGAGTTGACATTCATTCAAAACGACCCTTAGAACTTATACATTCTGATATATGTGGACCAATGAGCAATCAACCAACAAATGGAGATAAGTACTTCATTACTTTCATTGATGACTTTACTCACATTACTTGTGTTATGTACATGAGACATAAGTCAAATTCTCTTAAAATGTTTAAGACTTTCAGGAGGAAAGCAGAGAATGAATGTGAGTATTCAGTGAAGAAGTTGAGAACTGATAATGGTGGAGAATATAAGAATGAAGAGTTTGAAAGTTATCTTGAGAAGCATGGAATTCGGCATGAGTTCAGTTCACCACACACAATTCGTTGTATTAAAAAGTCGAGCCGAATGATGTAAATGAAGCTTTTAAGCATCCAGAATGGGTTCAAGCTATGAATGAAGAGCTTGATCAAATAGAAAAGAATGATACTTGAGAACTTGTATCCAAACCAGACAACAAGAACATCATTGATACAAAGTGAGTTTTTCGGAACAAGCCGAATGAAGAAGGTGAAGTGATAAGAAACAAAGCAAGATTGGTTTGCAAAGGGTATTCACAAAAAAAAAAAGCATTGATTTTGATGAAACTTTTGCTCCGGTGACAAGGTTAGAAATAATCATAATCTTTCTTACTATTGGTGCACGAGGTTACAAAATCTTTCAAATGGATGTAAAATCCGCATTCTTGAATGGTGATCTTGATGAGAAAGTTTACATTGATCAACCTTGTAGATTTGTTATTGGGGAGGATGAAAGTTATGTGTGCAGGTTAAAGAAGGCTTTGTCTGGGCTAAAACAGGCTCTGAGGGCATGGTATTCTAAATTAGATAATTGCTTGAGGAAGATGAATTTCAAGAAGGGTAGAGTTGACAGCAACCTTTACATCAAGGAATGTCAGGAGTTTTCTCTCATCGTAATTGTTTATGTCGATAACATTATCTTTGTTGGAAATGATGAAAGATCGTGTGAAATATTTGCTGAGGAGATGAAGAAGTCATTTGAGATGTCCATGCTAGGAGAAATGAAATACTTTCTTGGGTTACAAATTTTACAGAAAAGAAACCACATTTTTCTTTCTCAAGAAAAGTATGCTAAGGAACTTCTAAAGAAGTTTGGCATGAAAAATTCAAAACCAGTTTCTACACCGATCTCAGTGGGAACCAAGTTGTCTAAAGATGGAGAAGGCAAGGAAGTTGATCAAAGAGAGTTTCGAAAGCTGATTGGAAGTTTATTATATTTGACTGCCTCAAGACCCGACATTGTTTATGTTGTTACCTTATGTTCAAGGTTTCAGAGTGCTCCTAAAGAATCACATTTAATTGTTGGAAAGAGGATTCTCAGATATATCAAAGGCAAAAACAATTTTGGAATCAGGTATGATGGCGCAGAAAATATTGATTTATTCGGGTATTCAGATGCTGATTGGGCAAGAAATGTTGATAATAAAAGATCCGCATCTGGTGGAGTTTTCTTTCTGGGAAAAAGTTGTGTTAGTTGGCATACAAAGAAACATAATTCAGTAACTCTTAGCACGGCTGAAACTGAGTATGTTGTTGCCACTCAAGCTGCTACCCAACTTATGTGGATGAAGACTCGGTTGGAAGATCTACTTGTTGAAGTGAAACCCTTACTCTTGGGATGTGATAATCAGAGTGCAATCAATCTTACAAAGAATCTGGTACAACATTCTCATTCAAAACATATTGACATAAAGTACCACTTCATCAAAGAGCAGGTGGAAAAGAATGAATTGAAGCTGGAGTACGTTCCTACATCGGAACAAGTTGTTGACATATTCACAAAACCTTTACCGAAGGAACCATTTGCTAAATTGTGGTTGAACATGGGTGTCCAACCTCCTTTTCATCAAGGTTGAGGTACGTTCCCCTCTCTCATCTTACCTTTGGATAGTGTTGTCAGGGGGGGAAATTGTTTCATAAATCTATCCTTATAGAAGCATGCATAAAGGGGGAGTTGTGGGTATCTGTGAATACAGCATGTATGTGTGAACTATTCTAACTGTTTGTTGGAGTGGTTGTAGGAAACAAATTTTTTTTGTATTCCAGGAAAGTTTTAGCAGTGGAGAAAGTTGAGAAAGAATGCTAAGGCAGAAGACTGCAGACAAAAGATGTTTATATTTTGGGAAAGGCTGAAGGCCGGGAAAGAAAAGCTCAAGAGATTTCATAGTCAATGTTTTTAGATAGCATGGTGTTGCTGACAATAATTCTTGTTTCCTACAATGAGTTAGCTCACGTAGGCTTAGAATTGTTGATAAGTAATTCAGTGTTTGAGATTACAAAGTTTAGTGATTTATGAATCTTGGTTGACAACAAGATCCAAAGGGGGAGATTGTTCGGACCAAGTTGGCTAGAGAAGGTGTTGTCTTTTGTTGTCAAAGCAGATAAATCAATTCACTTTGTAAAAGGTCTTAGAAACTACGACGATGCTTTGTTGATTTGTATGTCACAAATATCATAAGTTTGAAGAACTTGTTATGCAAGCCTTATGAATAGGGGGGTAAAGAAGTGTTTTTGGCAAAGGAAAGAAAGTGGCGCGCAAGTTAAAGAGTGGCACGCAAGTAGGAAGTGGTGCGCAAGTATAAGTGACGTGCAAGTATATGTTGCGCGCAAGTCATATTTCAAGATCATCACATCAAAATATGTCAATGAAAAGAAAGTGGTGCGCTAGTTAAAGAGTGGCGCGCAAGTAGGAAGTGGCGCGCAAGTATAAGTGGCGCACAGGCAAGAGTGGCGCGCAAGTGTATGTGGCGCGCAAGATGAGTTGCATGCCACACGCACAGGGTCACCAAAAAACCTATAAATAGATGGCTACCCTCGTCATTTTAAGTAGCTAAACACTTAAGAGAAAATTTGAGCTCTGATCGCGCGAGCTGAAGTGTCGCGCAAGTTGTGTGTTATGCGCAAAAGTGGCGCGCAATCAGAAGTGACGCGCAAGTTGTAAGTTGCGCGCAAGCAAAAAGTGTGTTGTGTATAAGCCCAAAGTGGCGCGCAAATTGTGAGTCGCAAGCAAAAAGTGTGTTGTGTATAAGCCCAAAGTGGCGCGCAAATTGTGAGTTGTGAACAATTGTGGCGCGCAAGCAGGGAGGCGCGCAAGCAGGGAGGCGCGCAAGCAGAGTGACGCGCAAGCAAGGAGGCGTGCAAGCAGGGTGGCGCGCAAGTAGGGAGTGACGCGCAAACTGTTTGCACCAGGAGGTTCTTACCAGCTTCTGGGTAAGGAAGTGAAGAATTGTTTTGAGAGATTTGATTTGAAAAAGTTCATCAAGAAGCACAAAAACATTGCATTGCCCTATTTGTGTTAAGAGGGAGCACATGCACTATTTAATTGTTTTCAAAATGCTACATGAGTGTAAGGGCATATCCTACTCGTTGTATTCCACATCAAATGATTGTTTTCTAGTGAATTGTGTGGTACTGGATTGTTTTTGTACCATACCAAGGACGTAGCTACTCTTGTTGAGTAGTGAACCTTGTAAATCTTGTATTCTTGTGGTTGTGTGTGTTCAGCAGGGAATGAACTCTTTAACAGGAGGCGAAAGTTGTTTCAAAAAGAATGAAACATAAAAAGAAAAAGATATCACTGATTCACCTTCTCCCCCTCTCAGTGATACTTGGATCCTGACTGTGAACTTCACTCAAAAGCGTGCACCAGCTGCGTACAATTGCACGTTGCAGGCGCACTGCCCTCTGCTCCCATGCACCCCACATGGCACTACAAATCCCGTTCACCCAGGCACAGCTCAGACTGTGCAACCCCAGGCCAGGCCAGTCCAGGCACAGACCTATCTGTTGTTTGTCCTTGCCCAGAAACTCTCTGTCATTGGCTGGCCTCTGCAGGGCCTCTCCACTGCTTCCCAGGTCTCTGTTGTGCCTCTTCGTCACTGCCCAGACCTCTACTAGGCCTCTTTGTCACCATTCAGGTACCATGTGTCGGGCCTCTTTGTGCTTGCCTGTCACCGTTCAGGTACCATGTGTCGGGCCTCTTTGTGCTTGCCAAATTTGATGATGCACAGTTTCTTCACAACGTTTTTTAAGATGTTGCAACATATTTTAGACAGCCTTTTCCAGGTCGTACTTCAGACGACTATTTTTCGGCATCCTCTCACCAAACAACTGTTTTGTGGCATCCCCTTTTCAGACACTGTTACAGGCATCCTATTTCGAACAACCGTTTCCCCTCATCCTCTCCAAACGACCGTTTTCCGACATCCTATTTCAAATGATTGTTTCACGCATCCTCTTTCAGATGACCATTTCAGGCATCCTCTTCAAACAACTGTTTTCCGGCATCCTTTTCTAAACAACCGTTTCTCGACATTCTTTTCATGTCCATTTCAGCACCTTATTCGATGACCGAGATGATCACGATGCGTTTTCCATGACAGTTCCAGCATTGTCTTCAGAACAAATTTATCTTGGTCAGTTCCAACATCATTTAAATTAGTGTAGCAAGCTGGAGTAGAGGGATATGGTTATTGAATCAGTATATCCTATCCCCCTTTTTTCTCAAGTTTAAATTTGGTGTTTCATATCTATTTCCAGTTGTGTCTCGTTATATATCTCTATAAACAAAGTGTTCCATCCTCATTGAAAAGAAACAGTTTCCGGGACTACTCTTTCTACAGTTTTCATGTTTCCTAGAAAATGAAAATGTGGGAGCAGGTAAACCACATGCCTTCTTGTATTTTCACAAGATCCAAAATTTGCAATTTACTCTTTCATATTCCAAGAGGGGGTGTTCTTGGATATAAATTTAGTTTATGAATAAAAAATCAATATTTTGGAGATTGAAATTAGCGGTAGTCTCATTCACATGAATTTCTCATCCAAGTTTCCTTGTGCCAAAATCTCTTTCCAATCTTTATCAATCTTATTTCATCTTTATAGAGTAACTAATAATACTAGTTGACTAGATTGTGGCGTGAAAACTTAACAATCAAAGCTTCTAGTTCATTTATTTAAGCACATTGTCATGTTACAGTCGTGCACATGCACCAGCATGCATAAAATTTAAAGCTTTCTACTTCATCTAAATTAAATGTCAAAAGTTAAATTCAACCGTATCTGCGCAAAAAACTCCTACTGTTATTATGAAGTGGAACAACAAACTTTCCTTGCAAAATATTCACTCTTTCTTCATTAAAATAAAATTTAAAATTTTTCCAATATGACAAGTAAAGGGAATCTGAATGCTAATGAAATAGTGTGGTGCTCTTGCCTGGAAAAAAATTGATTATTCTGCCAAAAAATTTAACTTTTATTTTACGCCTTTGGATTCAACAAGGCAATTCCGCCATCATGAGATTCCTAGCTCCCCCTTTTGAAAGGTCATTCACATGTTTTTGGCCATAATAAATCTCGAAGTAAAGATCCGATAATGCAGCAACTCTAACAAAGCAAACGACATGTATGAATACAACTATAAGTGAAGATCTGATGATGCAGTAACTCTAAATGATGCAGCATCTCTAACAAAGCAAACGACATGTATGATTAAGTGTTGATGATTTGCATGCCTTGATAAAAAATCCTCAACAAGCCATTAAAATGGCATAATTGCAAATAGAGAGCACCAACCTTCAGAAAATCGCCAGCTTGAATCATGAAATCTTTAATCACCCTATGAAACTGACATCCCTTGTAACCAACAGGTAAGCCTGCTTTTCTGCCAATTCAGCCCAATTTGACACGAACAATGATGAGCATCACCCAGTAAGTCGCAACAAAACAATGTTTCGCACAGATTGAAGATAAATGGAAAATAAACAGGAGTAATCAAACAAACCTCGCAATATGATGGGAGGAAAAAAATCAACCAAAAAACTAAAACTTCATAAAAGTATCCATGTCACTCTACCACTTTATTTATTGGATTATACAGTTAACAATGCATTAGAATATTAAAAGCAAGGATGTATAAGGATTTAAATTACAACGCCTGCAAGAGCTAAGAAAAATTAATACTGGAGTCAGCTCAGAAGGTTGTGAAGCAATCCAGAGAGTTAAAGATGAAATAATTCTTTCTTACTCATGTTCAAAGGAAAGCGGTACAAATTCAAAACGGAACACACATATGAACCACAACATCTTGCATTTTCTTGGGCAACTACCTGTATTCGCCGGTGCAGAACTGCCTGAAAAATTAGAAAGTAGAGCTTACTTCAGAAAGCAATTCAATCAAGTTCAAGAGGAAAAAATTGAATGAGTCTGGAATATGAAAAGCAATCCAGCTCAGCACATCCTATGCTGCTAATTTTTGTTTCCATTTCCAAGTACTACAATCATATTTTTTTGTTTCTAGTAAGTATTATCATGTTGTCTTTCCAATATATCTCCAAGTTCTAGAGATATATTTTCAATGTAATTCTGATTTTCCATTGTCCTGTAAATTGTAGGTGCCTTATGGCTTCGAGGCTATGAAAAATACAGTGACAAGCTCAAGGCTATTTGGAGGTTATGCCCCCCTCAAAGTGATCACCCACTTCCCTATTTTCATTTCTAAAAAGGTTAGTGTTCTATCATTTGGTATCAGAGCTGCAGTATGAAGGTGGAGTTCCCTCATTGGAGTGATAGAGACTGGGAATGATACCCAATGGGTAGAGCCAATAATTTTTTTCCATTTTCATAATACTCCAGAAAAATTGATCCTATCAACCTTGATGGTGATGTCATTCAATGGTATGGTTTTAGATGAGTCATGTCATGCCCCCAGGGGAGTAGCCTCGTGGTTGCGTCTTTAAGGGGTCTCACGGGAGGTCTCGGGTTCGAGTCTCCTCAAGTACTTTGTGTCGTAGATTTTCATTATTTCTTTGTATCCCCCTCCCCCGAACTGTTGTAAAGATGAGTCATGTCATGGAAGACCCACATGGGATGCACTTGTGGAGGGGTTGCTTGCTTATTTTGGACCATTGAGGTATGAGAATGTGGATTGAGAGCAAGATAAAATTCAACAAACATCCACCATATTAGAATATCAAGGCCGATTTGAACAGCGATCAATCCAAGCAAGGTACTGGTCTTCAAAGCAGCTGGTGGGAACATTTATAGAAGGATTGTGATGTGCTAAATGATGGGCTTTAAAACTTTTTCATTTACTCAGTTATCTCCTGTTTTGATGCTCACTAAAGCCCCTATATTTATTACTAATAAATTTGACTTAAGTGTGGCTCAATTATTAAAATAATTCTATCTTTGAAATATTTTAAATGAAAAAATGTTGTAAATTTACAAAGTATAAAATGTGTACAGTACAAAAGACGTCTATCATCCGAATGAATAAAATGAAATATGTCGCCATATGCAATAATCTACAAAGACGAGAATTTGAAAGGGTATTAAAATGAAATATGTCGCCATATGCTACAAAGACGATAATTTGAAAAAGTATTAATTGTGTAGAAAAGGATTTTGGATCTAACATACACTGAGTATAAATTTTGAAGTGTTGTTATGCGCAGGTCTACTAAACGCAAATCTATTGGACATGTCTTACCAGGTAAAGAGTTCAAGCTATGAAACTCCACTAAATGCAAAAGTTCACAGACAAATCCACTTAACAAAGACAAGACGGAAGTTACTACATGCAAAGTCAACCAAACAGAGAGTTACTTGACATAACATAGCGTTGATTATCCGGTACAATCTACCATATGCAAGCCATCAAGTGCAAGTTACTAGACACAAGTTTGCAGCGCGAAGTTTATCATAAACTGTCAATCAGACACAACAAAGTTACTAGACACAGACTATCAGATGCAGACTACCAGACACGGTCGATCAGACGCAACGCACTGGATGCATACCATGACATGAGACTTACTATACGCAGGATGACATACCAGGCAGAGTGTCTTCTATCATACACAGTTTATTTCAACAGACCCATTGACTCTATCATGCGCAAGTTAATTAAGTTTAACATGCCAGTGCATTATAACATTGGTTATTCACATTATCTTTTACCAGGCTTTGAATTGCACAAATCAAGAGATTCGATCAAAGATTTAAATCCAAGGACATACAGGATAATAAGACTTTCCAATTTTATTCTAACAGTCAGTTTGGCCTTAATAAAATACAAGGATCCAGACCTTGAAGATTCAAAGGGATTGCTATAGCGACCCACCTTATTCATACATGATTTTTTAAGCATAATTGCTTAACAAAATATAACATTGATGCTTCGAAAGATCTTTTAAGGTTTAGTGTCTTGGAAACTAGGTACATATTACATGAAGTGCATAAAAAATACAAAAACGTAATCTTTATTTAATCCACTTGAAAAACTTCTTTGAAAATCCATCTTAAGTCACCTCACTACATATGATTTCCTGAGGACATACATAAATAGAAAAGGGTGAGCATAAAGCTCAGTAAGAGATAAACAAAGGAAATGAAACGCGAATGATCATTGTTGGTACAACATGAGGCATAACAATAGAGAATGGTCATAAATACATGAGGCATAGCATAAGAGCATGATCATAAATACATGAGGCGTAACATGGAAATGTGGCTACAACATAAACATGAGACATTCATAATCATGTCACTAAGGTGTCGTAAAACATATTATCAAGGTTGTTCACCAAGGTATCATAAAATATTACCAAGACATGCTGTCAAGGTATGATAATCATGTCATCTCTAGAGATTAATTATTTACCCAACACTGGAGTGCTATCATGGTGCACATAAGAAACCATTTCATCATTCTAACCCACGAGTAGGGAATGTGAGTTTCATACATGGAAGTCCTCAATCAAAGAAGTATAGTCATGTCAACGTGAATACACTTGAACGGAAATAAGGTTAGGTATTCACAACATAAAGGTATGACATGGAAATTCAAAAAATAATATCGGCAACTGATTAGCCACTAAATGAGGCTAATATTCATTGTTAATTTATATAATATTCATGTGATTTATTAGTCAAACATCATTTTAGTGCATTTTACACTTTGAACATCATTTCACATTATGATTGTAATTCCTTCTTAAAATGCACTATTATGTGGTACATTTTTTAACATCATTTAAAGTACCCAATGATTCATCTGATTTTAAGGAATGTAATTATCCATATTTCAATTTGATATTTTGGGAAATTGATCTACACTTCAATATGAACATGTTTCATTCAGGGATCAATGGAGAATTCATGGAAGAAGATGGGGATATTTTGTGATGAAAGGAAACAATTCTGGAGAAGTCATATTGGACACCAACCCACTGATGCGAATGTGGGGCCCAACATACAGGCCCAATGAAGCCCAAATTTCGTGGGATGCTAGAAGACATGTAGAGGAACAAATCATTCTTCAGGAGTCAGTGCTAATTCGGCCTCCATGGTGGTCATTAAGGCGGCCCAATTCGGAGATAAAATTCTAGGCCAGATTCTGCGGTCCAGAAAAAATCCTACCAATATAATCATATCTCGGAATCCAGAACTCCAAATGGGCCCAAATTTTACAGGCGGTTAGGAGACATCTGGGGCTCCATTTTCTTCTTCTATGGCCCACTCTAATTCGGTCATCTAGAAGGTCTTCCAGGCGCGTCTGTTCGGTGGTTGCAAGTTGGCTACCACCTCGGGTCAAGAGTGGAAAAATCCAAATTCCACAAGCTTTCCACCACCCTAGGCCTACCATAATCAAGTGGGATGCTTTGTACAGTTGGAGGCTCGACCCAAGGCTCCCAAAATGCCTATTTAAGGCGGTGGTGGTGGAGGAGTTTATCATTTTTGAGCTTTGTTTTCATCTTAATGTTATGCTGCCAATTTGATGTTCTAATCGCTTTCCCTCAATTGTAAGTTCCTTGAATTACCTTAGCTTCTTTATAAAGTTCTTCATCTTCTCTTTTTCTATTCTTCTTCTTATCACTTTGATACTGTTGCCTCAAGGTGTGAACTTGTTCATACCAAACCTTGTGAGATTATCACACAACGGTGGAGTGATTGTTATTTCATTGTTTTTTTTTACTTCTCAAATTTCTCCCTCATGAGTCTACTTTCCGCTTCCATTGAAACCATAGCATCAATGGAGGGCTAACCCACTTATGAGTTGATCCAAGAGAGTAGCAAGGGGCTGGATTGGATGTTATTTATCACTACCTTAATCACTAATCACTTCTTTAAAATGAGATTTTTATTTGACGAATTTAAAACTTCTTCATCCTTATTGAATTTTAAGGTCACACACTTCAAGTGCTAATACGAACATTTACATTGGAGTGCTCAAAGCTTTGATCCTTCAAGTGTATAGGTGATTAGTATTAGGGTGTGTAGGCATTAAACCAATGAGTGATGATTTTGTTTGATCTTCTTAAATGAACTCATCTCAAATATAAGAAATTGAAATAGTTGAAAAGGGAATGCGTCCAATCCACCCCAAGTGATAACCTAGGATCAACTCATACTTTAAAATTGAATTAACTTCAGTGTTTTAGTGTTCACTTAAACCCATCTAAAATCAACCCCAAGTTGGCCACTTAATATCCAAAAACAGTCCATAGAATGTACGTGTCTATAGGTTTCTTCTTAGGTCTCTGAGGATTCAACAACCCAAGCTAAACTACAAGGACCGTTCTACCTTCATCTCTTGGGTAAATTTGAGCGAGAATCAGCAACATAACAGGTTTGCTTAACTTTATATAGAATGAAAATAATGAGAAGGAAAGGTTGTATCTCATTAACAAGCCATCATTTGGACACTAAAGGAATGATTATATACTCATGAAGACATAATCAATTGAAAAATCAAAAGGCTTAATATAAAGAAAATGCTTGAATAAAATGAGAGGAAAAGAACCATTTACCTTGCAAAGTAGCTTCCTAAAGCTAGAGAGTGACTCCTTAAAACCTTAGAACCACCTTGGAAACTCTTGAGAGGGGGAATGGGGGGGGATTCGTGCTCAATGGATTTGGAGTGGGAAACGGGGGGAGAATGGGTGGATATTTATACTTGGAGGGGTGGAGTTAAGGGTTATTGTATTATTTAAGCCAACCACTTGTGGATGGAATCAATTCCAATGAATTTGATGGCTAATTAATGATCCAAGGGAGGTTGGGATGTCCTTTAAATCATGCCAAAACCAGAGGAAACCTCCCAAATACCCCACTTGATGCATAGAATCTAAAAATAGTTCTTATAAAGGAAAAATCATATTAAGGTTCCAAAATTTTAAGTACAAATTTCTAAATGCAAATTAATATTTTTAAATTCATTATTATACTCCTCAAATGAAAGGATTGAATAAAATGTTTCATAAATTTTTACATCATGTTCGTATCATCATGATGTCATACAAATCACGGTACTTGTAAAGCAATGATTTTTGTTTTTCACCAAAAAATCAACTTTGTCAAAAAATTCTCAAAAATTCGCCCTAAACTAATTTTGACGTGTTGAGTCTAAAAATAATATTCATTTTATCAAAAAAATTCTCTAAATATTTATCATTTAAATAAAAAACCTTATTTATTGAAAATTATTAGTTTTTATGACATTCAACTTTATGACCGCTATAAAAAATTGTTTAGGATTTCGTTAAATTATATTATCATTTATATTAAAATAAGTATTTTATAAGACTATGTCATGAAAATAACTTTTATTTAAAATTTCTAAATTTATCATAAAACAGAATTTAAACATATTTCCAAAAAATGCAATTTTGGTTTCTTTGTACTAAAAATCTATTTTATCATATTCATCTGATATTCAAGTGCATTTTGTCTTTCATATAAATAAGATTAAAATAAAATAAGGAACAATGGAATTCCAGTAGAGTAACCACTATTTCATTTCTAAAGAATTACACCTTAATATTACTTCAGGTCTAGATAAACAACCCCTTATTATATTGACATCTGCCTCAAGGGTAAGATGTGCAATGGTGGTAGTCTATTGGGGTTATTTGGCCAACATCGTTCGGGTAGTGATCTCTACTAGCTTGAACTTCTCTCGCAAACAATCTCGCTCATGTCTCATTTGCTGAAGTTCGGCTTGGATTTGATCAAGGGTAAAGCCCAATGATGGCACCTCTCTCCTGAGCACCGACAAGTGAACCTCATAGGGGATGTTCCTACTGATAGATGTTATGAACATGCATTGGTTGGGGCTGTCTATTAGGAAGGTGGGATAGCTGGAGCTATCAGTCGTGTGTGCAGGTATGGGATGGCTAGTCAGTCGTGTGTGCAGATGGGCACCTATGCAAGGGAGTACTAAACAATTGTCGGGGGGCACCAATGTCTTTTGCTTAATAATAGTTGTTGGGGCTGTTAGTGAGCAGGTAGGAGGCTGTTAGGTTGGGTTATTAAATAAGGCCGAGGCTGGTGGGAGAAAACCTACGAATAGATCAGCAATCATCTGGGTTAGGTGGTTCGGTCCTTGGGAGGATTTGGCTAAGGCTCCCAGAAGTGGACTTCTGAGGTCTTTACTAGCTTGAACTTTTCTCGCAAACAATCTCACTCATGCCTCATTTGCTGAAGTTCAATTGGGGTTGGGTCAAGGGCAAAGCCCAGTGATGCCACCTACATCCCGAGCTCCGACAAGTGAACCTTATAGGGGATGTTCCTACTGATAGATGTTAGGAACATGCATTGGCTGGGGTTGTCTGTTAGGAAGGTGGGCTAGCTGGGCTGTCAAGTGGGTGTGTTGGAATGGGCTGGCTAGGGTGTGTGCGGGTGAGGGTTGTCAGTCATGTGTGCGCGGGTGGGTGCCTGTGCAAGGGGGTACTAAACAACTGTCGGGTGTAGCAATGTATCTTGCATAATAACAGTTGTTGGGGCCATTAGTGAGCGGGTAAAGGGTCGTTAGGTTGGGTTATTAAATAAGGGCGGGGCTGGAGGGAGAGGACCAACGAATAGATCAGCATTCATCT
This sequence comes from Viscum album, assembly GCA_963277665.1. Taxonomy (NCBI): domain Eukaryota; kingdom Viridiplantae; phylum Streptophyta; class Magnoliopsida; order Santalales; family Viscaceae; genus Viscum; species Viscum album. The sequence goes on from OY728141.1 coordinate 1,554,727,976, forward strand.
GGGTTGGTTAGGTGGCTCGGTCCTTGGGAGGATTTGGCCAAGGCTCTTGGAAGTGGACTTCTGTGGAGAGGATTCTTTTACTTTTGTCTTCTCTCTCTTCCTCTCACTTTACTATACATCTTAGCTCTGTTAAACATATTTGGAATAAATAGTTGATTCTTCTATCATCTTTTTAAACTATCCAGTTCATTGTTCTAACATTTTGATGACTTCGATAGGGAACTGCGCGAGCTGTTGTGGCGCGACCGTGATGGGGGCGAACGAAGTTGGACGTTTGCTAGCAGGTAGTTGAGAGACGCAATCATTGGGAGAGACGCGGTCGTTGAGGACAATCGTTATCGGTTGATCGTTGAGGAGTTTGCAGCTGAAGGTCTTCATTAAGGGAAGCTAACCAGAATGGTGATAAGCAGGGCTACAGGGGAGTCGAAACTAGAACGTTTGATGCAAGCGCAAGCAGTCGTGCTGCAAGAGCTTCAGACGTCTATGAAAGTTTTTGCTAAGAAGCGAGCGAGGTACGTGAGGCAAGATCGAGAGTTCTAGCAAAACATGAAGACACAACTCAGAAAACTTGCGGAGATATTTGTTCAACAACGTTCTGAGAAGCAGTTTGTCTTCATCTTCAATTCTGTACATCCTAAAGAGGTAAATACTGATATGAGATCAAACATCGACAAGCAGGAAAGTTATGTCAAGGAAGAACAGTTTGTTCTCAGTCCGCATTTGAAACCTCAGGAACCACAAATTCCCAGAAAACATGGTGAGTGTGCGAAGGGTCGATCTTGTTGCGTTGTTATTTGCACATTGGAGCCAGGCGTGGAGGCAATGCAAAAACAGCTAGCTCTAGCGACGCGAGTGGAGCTAGGTGAGGCGGCAGGCCAACCAACGTCTGCTCGAGCGAAGAGAGGGTTCATGCTACAACCCATGCAAATGTAGTCATTGAAGTCGGTACTTCCTATGTTTGAGGAGATTAGACGGACAGTTATGAGCAGTGAAGACAGGTTTGAACCTAGTTCAGAGTCTGATGAACGAATTAATAAGTGAAATATATTGCAATGGAAGGAAAAACAGTAAGCCTTAGGAGTCACCAGTTAGGACAGGGAAATTTAGGTGTTGGTAGGCTTGAAGAGCAGATTGATTTAAGTTATTTTCCACCAGAAGTGGTAATATCAAAAGAAGGTATTGAATCTGTAGTGAGTGCACACAAGCTGACCAAGGGAAGGTCGCCTAAAGCAAAAGGAGATGCATTGTGTCCGCTGCTGCCATGGGCTTATCCTCTGTTGAGTCATTGGGATGCTCTGCCCCACTAGCTGTGTTAGGGTGTTCCTTGTTTGCATTTCAGGCTGATGACTGGGCAGAGGCTCTATTGTGGTTTGCAGTGGAGGAAAGTGACAAAGTGAAAGTAGACATAGAGGAACGAGAACCACCACACCAGGACTTGCGACATGTTCCAAATACTGCTGGAATGGAGGAAGTGAAGGCTGTTGCTGTTAAAGGAGTGACTCCTGTGTTTCCACAGTTTGAAGGGGAGCTCAGGCACATTTTGAAGTATAATGCAAGCAGTCGACGTGAGCAGCCTACTGCATACCAACTCTTTTGGGCCGGAGAAGGCATACCTTCTCAAGGGAATTATGGGCCTTCTAAATCAGCTATCAGTGTTACTCCAATTTCCATACCTTCTACGAGGCAGCTTAAAGATGGTGTTGAAGAAGAGCTCCAACGAATTGGCCTATACACTTTTACCTTTGCAAAATTAAGGGCTGCCACATAAGACTTGGCTCCTTCAAACAAACTAGGAGAAGGTGGCTTTGGACCTGTCTTTGAGGGCGTTCTTGGTGAGGTTGCAGTGGCTGGATTGTTGGCCCATCACGATGAACGGAGGGATGATCCTGCTGGCAACAGCTTCATTGAGAAACTGCTTGCTCATTTCTCCGATCCAGCATTGATCAACATGTTCTATGACCAAGAAGTGTTTGCCATGGGGACTTTTTGTGGTGCTTTTCCATGGTTCTGAGTTGAAGCCTGGCATTACGATTTCAAAGCTTGTTTTGGAGCTAGCTAGTGGCACTATGAGTGTATGCAGAGAGGCGGAGATACCCGAGGTTGTACTTGCTATTGAACAAGCGCACCAGGACTCACCGGTATTAGTGTTTCTGAATAAAGCTTTCAGCATTCAGCATAGAGATCGCGGAATCGTAGATTATGCAAGAGACGGCTATCAGCACCGGCTACCAAGGTGATTTTTGAGTGCAGGGGAAATGTTAGGAACATGGGTTGGTTGGGGCTGTCTGTTAGGAAGGTGGGCTGGTTAGAGTTGTCAGGCGGGTGTGCAGGTATGGGTGGGTTGGCTAGGGTGTGTGCAGGTGAGGGTTGTGGGTTGTCAGTCGTGTGGGCGCCTGTGCAAGGGAGTACTAAAGAACTGTCAATGGTGAGCAATATCTTTTGCTTAATAATAGTTGTTGGGGATGTTGGTGAGCAGATAGGGGGTTGTTAGGTTGGGTTATTGTTAGAAGGTGGGTTGACTGGAGCTATTAGGTGGCTAGGTGAGAACGCCTATGTCCTTAACATGTGCAGGGGCAGCAGTGTTTTTTGATTATTAATAGTTGTTGGGGCTGTTGAGGGCAAGTAGGGGCTGTTTGGCTGGGTTATTAAATAAGGGTGTGGGCTAGTGGTTCAGGATACGAATCATTTTCTTGAATTCTTCAGCTGGAAGCTGCTGGAGCCGGTCCTTGGGAGGTCTCGGCGGGCCCTTCAGGAAGAGTGGTCTTCTTCACGTCGGGAATTTCTTCTTCCTCGTTTCTTCTTCTTCTCTCACCTCATTTTGTAATTCTCAGTTCCTTTTAACCCTATTTTATATCGTGTGATCATTGTTAGGCTCATTGCCCTAACAATTTTGGCGACTCCACTGGGAAGCTTGAGGGAGAGACGATCGAAGAGGCAGCTCGCACGCTGAGGAACTGGTCGCTACGACTAGTTTTCGTTAGGCGTGATCGTGATCGGCTGATACGTGCAAAAGTTTCTTGACAGCACTATTTGTTGGGGAAAAAAAAGAAGCAAACGAAGTCCTTGGCGTATTTTCTCTCTCTACCACCTATTTTTTGTAGGGCGCAACCACTGGGGAAAGGTGATCGCAGCAGTGTGACGCGTCCGCAGTTGTAGAAGCAGATGCTGCTGGGGAAGGCGATTGCAGCTAGAATACGCTACTGGAGAACTACGGCTACGGTGGCGACAGTTTGAGGTATGCTGGAGGATAAACAAAAAATAACAAAAAGGAGTTAGCAGGATAATTTCTCTCTCCTCTACTTTCTTGTGTGCGATCACGGTTGGAAACGCACACGGGTTGGAGGACGATCGAAGCTTGTCGATCGGAGAAGAGGTACTCAGTTTCCTATTGCGCACGAGTGTGAAGGTTTAGAAGACCGAACGAAGTGAGGTAGATGCATGACGTGGTCAATCAGAGTTGGACGTTTGATGGTAGCAGTAGCGCTGGACGTTGACATGTTCGTTGAGAGGTTGTTTGCAATCTTCACAGTTGCAGATTGTCAATACGAGGCACTTCTCCAGTTGTGAGTTTGTTCTTCCTAGCCGAACGAGTAGTGTTCAAGACTGTTAGACCAGGTTAATTGTATTTCCGGGTTAAGTGTCTTTCTGAGTCCCACATCGGATTCATCCGACTTGTAATTAGTTTTTTCTATCTATAAAAGAATGTCTCCACCTCTCCTTGAGGTGGGGAATTCGTACCAAACTACATGGTATCAGAGGGCTAAGTTACATCTGATAACCTTCCCCATCCGCTGCTCCTCCGCAGGACAGCCCCGCGCCCCATCGCCGACCCTCCCACGAGGCAGCCCCCTCGCCCAAAAGTCGGCCCTCCCGCACGGTAGCCCTGCGCCCTTGTCGGCCCTCCCCGTCAGCGCCCTCCGCTCTCCTCGGAACGTGTCTCCCGCGCCATTGCCGCCCACGGCGACTTCTACACCGCACAGAACCACCCGCCCCTCTGTCGTCGACCCGCCTACGCGGAAGCCCCGTCCAGGTGCACACCCAGGCGCACGTTCCAGTCCCGCGCAACCGCCTCAGTCGCGCATCCCAACCGCATGCTCCACCTATGCGCCTGCTCCGGTCGCGCGCACTCCAAGCGCTCGCTCCAATAGCAATCGCTCCTGCTCCAGTCATGCGCACTCCAGGCGCTCGCTCCAGTGGTGATCGCTCTAATCGGTATCCCTCCAGGCGGTCTCTCTCTAGGCAGTCGATTCCTTCAGTCACGGCACCTCCCTGGTTGGCACCTCCCTGATCGACAACTCCCGAACGACGGCACACCCTTCTGCATGTGCGCTCCTGTGAGACGCCCCTGACAGCGTTACACTATCCTTGCACAGCTCTCTCTCCTGTGAGTCATCCTTCTGCACACGTTAGTGGGTATCCCATCCACTAACCAGATGCCCAATTCTTCCTGTTGAGGCCTGTATTGCCATTTCCAGCCATTCAGGCTAGACTACTTGCTACACCCTTGTAGCATCTTCTCTTTATCCTTCTTCCACTAGCAAAATCCTCACCAACTTCCTCGGTCCTTCACTCGTCTTGTCAATAAGCGCCTTGATGCAACTAACTTCTCAGTCTGGCGGAAGACGGTCCTTATGTCTCTCGCCGGCATGGATCTCAACTCACACCTGGATGCGCCTCCCCCACCACTATCTGATCCAAAGTACAGGGTCTAGAAGCTTGTCGACGGTAAAATTTTCGCATTGCTAGTCAATTCGATGGACCGCTCCGTCAAAGATGTGACTCGAACGGCAAACACAGTTAAGGAACTCTGAGACTCCTTAACCCTCATGTATTCCGAAACAAATAATCTGGCTCGGGTATTAGATGTTCTTCACCATCTGTCCATCATCCGCCAGCAACACCGTCCTTTCCTGATGTATTTCATCAAGTGGAAAGCTCTCCATGTTGAGCTACTTGAGCTTTGGCCCCTTCCTCAAACACCAGAGGACGAGGCCAACTGGAATGGCATTTGTCTCTTTGGGATAGGTTGATCAAGATTGAATCGTTTCATTGCTACTTATGGGTAGCACTGGCAAAGGGGGTTATTACTTGGAAATTTTTGTGAATGGTTCCCAGGTTTTAAAAATTCTCGATATGCAGTGTTCTCAGCTGGCTATAGTTTTTGAATGACAGGGAATTGCTTTGGTTTTGGTCTCTAATTCTAGCTTCACACCTCCGTATGCAGCTTCTTTACTGGAGGTAATGGCAACAAAGGGGCGGGCAGGAAATGTCCAGAGTCACTTTTCTGTTCCCAGACTCCACACTGATCCAACTGGACGAATATTGGTTGAACCAGAACTTGTTGTCTCGAATGCTGCTAAGATTCATGGTTGTTGGGAAGTGGAGCGTGTTTTGGCAAGGTTAGGATCGGCTAGACTTGCTGGAAGGTATACCCCTAAGTGCATTGAAAGATCGAGCAGAAGCAATTTACAGTTGCGGTTCAGTGGTCATGTTTTAATGAGCCTGATATTCACTATTAAGCTTACAGGAAGCAATTTTAACATTGAAAAAGATGTAGATAGAGAGAGGAATAAAGAACATCAGTGTGTTGTGGAAGGAAAATTAGTATGAGTTGTGGATGAGTAGTTGGCCCTTCAAGTTGAGCACCGAAGAGTAGCTCTTCAGACTGCTGGAGCAATTGATCAGATTTTAGCATTGCAATCTTGTGCAATCCGTGACACAACTAAATTTATTGATGGGAAGCCTCAAGAAAAGGATATCGTGGTCAAGGGGCTAGCTGGAATTTCTGATGACAATGGGAAAGCAAAGATTCTTCTAAGTTGTGTTGCAAAGCAGCCGGAGGTGGACAGCTTTCAGCATGGAGATTGTGAAATAGTCGCTTCTGCAAGAGAAGACTCTTAGAACCGACTGAAGATGACTATCAGTGCCAACTGCCGAGGGAAGAGTTGCCAAGAGTTTCCAGGGACCCAATCACACCTTGAGGGCAAGGTGGTTTTTGAGCACGGGGGAAATGTTGAAAGGTGGGCTCACTTGGAGCTATTAGGTGGGTAGGTATAAGGCCTCAACCTTAAACCTTACTTAATCTTGAGTTATTACAAGATTACACATTGAGGATCTTTTCAGGTTTAGAGTTTTAGAGAATTAGATCATAAAACTTGCATTACATTCCACATTTACACAAAGTGGTTACATAAAAGATAGTATTCATTTTTTCCCATCAACGGAAACATATTTAAAAATAAAGCATGGATTCTTTCTTGACACTTCCTTGACACTATCATCATAACATGTATCTTTCCCTTGACCTGTGAAAAACATTTCAAAAAAACTTGGGATGAGCATAAAAAGCTCAATAAGGGTTATAAAAATATGGAAAGGAAACATGAGTTCATATACACATAAGAATGAAATCATACTTTACCCATAAAACATAAGCATTTTAACATACCTCATCAAATCATGAATAAATCATAGAAATCATAAGACATAAATGGTAACTTGAGACATTTATAACATTCTTACGTATGGAGTAACCCTCTTGGTTACGTTTGGAATACCCACCACAGTGTATTCCCTAAATCTCTTCGGAAAAACCTTAACGTTTCACTCCTTCGCGTTACCCAATGCATTGGAGAGCTATATCGGGCTCACCCGCCCTTAGTTTATCACGGAACCACCCGTCTACATAACAATGCCCAAGAACCATAACATAATCTTATCACATAAAACATGCATAAAGGAAACATAACATTTCCACTTTTCAATAACAAGATATCAATACAACACATTGATATAAAAACATTATGAAAACCATTTTCAATACCAAAATAAAAAGTAAAACATGGTATTTATTTTTCTTTTAAAAAGAGGGTATGGCTTGTAGAGGAAGCCAAAATTCAAATAATGCTCACGGCGGCGGAGAAGTCATTGTCGCCGCATACGTATGACAAAAACATTCCCTTTTGTCGTTTAGTAAACGCTTCGTATAAAAAAGATTCCTTTTGAATAAACATAAAAGTCAAAGGGATTTATACACCGTATAAAAGAAAGTTGTGTATAAAACAAAATATGCCTCAATGAAAGGAGATTGAGACGAAGTCCCATACAAAGACGGTATCCTTGGATTAAGGATAAATCAGTTACATAATTATGTGTGACAAATGAATATACGAAATATAAGTGGGTATTAAGTGTATAACAATCAGAGGACATTCACACATAATCATAGAACGACATATTCAAGGTGTACAAGTTTATCCCAAAGAATCAAAATTGGGTTAAGAAGTTCCCTTGCAAAAATTCGACAGCCTAACAGCGTCACTTCAAAATTCAGAAAAAGAGTTGATGAGAGATAAAAAGGGTATCTCATCACTTGGTCATAAAATTTACATCAATAAGGATATATAAGAACATATCCCAACATAATAGTATGTGAATTAAAAGACATAACAAAATAAGTCTTTTAAAAAGGAGGGTGAAAGGTTCCCTTACCGACTTGGGTAACTTTCGAAACGTACACCCCATTGAAGAAGGGTCATACAATGAATATGTAAATACCCATAAATGAAATTATATTACACAAAGAGTATAATAATGGGAATTACATACACCACTCAAAGGAAATGGTGGCAAATGTAGCATAAATCTCACGGGACTAAAAGTGAGATGAAAAATCCCTTTCGAAAACTCGACAGCCTAACGGCGCAACTTAAAACTTCCAAAATGGATTGATGAGAGAAAATAGGGTCTCTCATCATATGAACATAAAAAGTACAGTAGGAGTAATATAAAAGAACATCTCAATCATAAGAAAGATGAGCTTAAAAGGAATAACATAAAAGAGTGTACTTAAAAAGAAAGAAAGAGGTTGGATCTCTTACCTCGGGTCCGACTTGACTCGATCGTTCTTTAATCTCCTGAATAATAAACTTGAGTTAATTTCTACTTCCTTAAGAACCTTTTTCAAGTTCATTATTCCTTTTATATCACTTATTACCATGTCATGAACACTATGTTATTATTTAAGTTAATAACGGTCGTTTTAACGATCATTGGTACTTGAGTCAAAAATAAACTTTTTATAATTACAAGTTGTTCATGTGGTAAAATATTCATTATATCCAGAATTGTATTCATGATGTGGATATCATATATATCCAGTAGATTCATGCATTTATAATATTACATAACATTTAGAGGTAAGAAATGAAATGCATCGTTCATGGAGACGGTAAGCCGTACGTACGCATGAACGCTACTTCCATTTATATTTCATATTTAATGGAATTAAAACATAATGATACATAATAGTATTTTAATTCCAGTATGGTATCATATATAATATCATTAAATATATCCTTTCTACGTACCACATATGGTATTAACGAATCAAATCACTTTGAGGGGGCGGTAGTCCGCACTTCCTAAAATAAAGATATCGCGTATACCCATAATGGAAGCCATAAAGGTATGTCATAAATGAAAAATACAGAAGCTTAAGGAAAACATAAACATATTATATATCATATATAAATATAGTGACATCTTAATGGCCACCTTTGAAGGTGTTAAAAGAATGTTGAACAATCATTGTTTCGGGAGGCAGAAATCCGTGATCCACGGAAACAGTATGTTCTTTAACCATTAGATGTAGGTGTGTGTAAGTTTAGCTCGAATACTTCTTATAACAACATCCTAGTATATTGAAGATACTGGAGTTGTTACAAAATAAATGAATAAAAAGAGTTTAGGGGGGTGGAGAAGCAAAATAAAACAAAAGGAGTCAAGTGAAGACATTACCTTAAAATCGGGTAACTCCCTTTGGTTTGAGCTCAAAGGCTTCCTTGGGAAGACTTCTGACCAAAGTGAGGCTTCTAAGAGTTAGAGAGGGATGTGGAGAGACAAAATGGGCAGGGGTTGGCCGAGCCAAAGGCTTTGGAAGTGTGGGTAAGGAGGTAGAGGTGGGGGCCTTTATAAGAGGAGGAGGGGCACTCTTGGAAAGTAAAAAAATGTTACTTTATTTTAGAATGAGTTTCGGATTTTAATGGTCCCACATTGATGTGTTTCGAGCATAAGGTGATAAGGGTTCGAAATCCACCCATACAATAGGTTTTGGACATGTGTAGGTCTTAGATTTTACATTATCTTTCCATTTTATTTAAATCGTTAAGTAATGAGGTCATCGCTGCATCATCATGATGTCATAAATAATTTAATTTACTTAATGTCTAAAAATTATAAAAAAAATACTATGATGTAAGAAATCTTTTTATCTTTCCAATGACTATTTATAGTCAAAAATCTGACTTGTATAACCCCATGTAAGAATTGTTTTAGTTAAACAACTCATGTTTGTGTCATTTTAATTTTAACATTAAATAAAAAGGTATTTATGTCATTTTCCAACCAAAGTGGCTCCATGGGGTCCCCAAGTTGACCCATGGATTGTCTTGGTCGGCCATGACTCATTCAATGAGGGTAGGACGTGTGTCTAGGTCATTTCATATTATTAAAACATTATTTTTACCTTAAACTACACTAATTACTTCTAATCGCGATTAAAAACTTAATAAGTTACTATTCACCAAAAAATTATTTTAATCCCATTGAACCACATTTTACTTCTTAATGACAACCTTGTATGTCGGATTTTTGAAATTCAAAACACAAAGGTGGCAAAATTTCATTTAAACGGAAAATCAGTTTTATAAGTACCACTTAGTGGTTTCACTATTCATCAAAAATTGAAGTTTTTCAGAAAATTACCAAAAATTCACCCTAAGCTATATTTGATATTTCGAATTCAAAAATGATGTCTATTTTACAAAATTCATAACATATAAGTTACATTAATTAATTTAATAATTAATTCCCGCTGTCAGAACAAATAGCGTGTTTTTATGAAACAATATATATCAAAAGATTGACACTAGTTTAAGTCAAATTTCAAAGTGAAATTAATTCCAATGACCACTATTTGATTAAATGGTAAAAATATATTCTAATTTCACTTTAAAACCAATTCAAAAGATAATCTAATCATATAAATAAATTAGATTAAAAAGAGGTTTTGAATTAAAATACAACATTTTTCACTATTCATTAAAAATTGAACTTTTTCGGAAAAATACCAAAAATTTACACAAAGTAAATTTTGATGTCCTGATTCTAAAGAAGAATTTTATTTTGTCAAATATAACACATAAAATTGTCAAAAAGTGGATTTAAAAGAGGTTCGCCGTCAAAAGGTGGTTAATCGACCTTTTAAAGAATATTAGAATATTTACACTTAAAATTGGATTCATTCGCATTTTAAGTCTCTAACATTTATTGGATAAAAGTAAAAATATTTGACAAACATATATAATCATTTTGTAATTAGTTCTGTTCATTCCCGCCATTACAACGGCTAGGCGTTAACTACCATTTAAAATAATATTATTTTACTATTAGAGTGCAACGTAAGATTCCCAAGAAACTCGTTGTTGCGTGTTGGGTACACCATCGAGCAGAGCGTCCCCTTTAAAGTTATATTAATATTTTATTCACAAATATGGATAAATGTGAAAATTTCATATTCTTTATTTACCTGGGGCGTTACAGTAGGTGTGCACGCCTATGTACTTAACATGTACAGGGGCAGTAGTGTCTTGATTATTAATAGTTGTTGGGGTTGTTGAGGGCGGGTAGGGTTGTTTGTCTGGGTTATTAAATAAAGGTGTGGACTGGTGGTTTAGGATATGAACCATTTTCTTGAATTCTTCAGCTGGAAGCTGTTGGAGCCGGTCCTTGGGAGGTCTCGGCGAGCCCTTTAGGATGAGTGGTCTTCTTCACGTTGGGAATTTCTTCTTCCTCATTTCTTCTTCTTCACTCACCTCCTTTTGTAATTCTCAGTTTTGAGCTTCTGCTAGTATAATACAGCATTTCAGTAAGTCTTTTCTCCCTATTTTATATCGTGCGATCATCGCTAGGCTCATTGTCCTAACAGTTATTAAATAAGGGCGAAGGCTGGTGGGAGAGAACCTATAAATAGATTGGCATTCAGTTGGGTTGGTTGGGTGGCTCAGTCCTTGGGTCGATCTTGTTGTGTTGTTTGCACATTGGAGCCAAGCGTGGAGGAAGTACAACACCTAGCTCTAGCGACGTGAGTAGAGCTAAGTGAGGCGGCAGGCCAACCAACACCTACTCAAGCGACGCGAGGGTTCCTACTACACCCCATGCGTATGCAGCCATTGAAGTCAGTACTTCCTATGTTGGAGGAGATTAGACTGGCAGTTTTGAGCAGTAAAGACAGGTTTAAACCTAGTTCAGAGTCTGATGAAAGAATTAATGAGGAAGTGAAATATATTGCAATGGATGGAAAAACAGTAACCCCGAGGAAGTGGAATATATTGCAATTGACTTACACTAAGTTATGTTTTAACCCATCAACAAATAAAACTTCTTCAGATTTCAACTTTTCTGCTACAATCTCAGTCGTTCAGATTCCTCTGATTTTTAAGGAACTATCATTACCAAAGGTAACTGTTCCTCCATCATGACTTTCAACATGTTCTAAGATTTTTATATCACTTGTCATATGTGAAGAGCAATCACTAACAAGTAAGCATGGTTTGTTTCTTTTACTTGCTTTCAAAACTGTCTCAACAACAAAAGTTATGGTTTGTTTCTTTTACTTGCTTTCAAAATTGTCTCAACAACAAAAATTATTTCCTCAACCTTCTCTTTTTCAACTTTTTTTCTTTTCTATCACAGGAAACTTGTTCTGGAAGGAGTGTCATACATCTTTCGACATGATGACCAACCTGATCACATCTTTCACAAACTTCTTCCAAACATTCAAATTGATTTTTTTGTTAGAAAATATCTAACATCTTGAGAATTCACCTTTTTAACTTTCTGTAAGTTAGGAAAGTTACTCATTCTACCTTCACTATGTCTTCCACATTGCTCAAACCTTCTTCCGAATAGAGATAAGTTGTGCCAACAATTATAAGCTATGAGCCCATAGATTCCACAACACCAGCAATAGCAATCAAATCTTGATTTTCTATTCAAGAAAGATCTTTCTCTATAGAATTTTTGTTGAGGTTGGTAAATTCTTTCAGCTCTAACATACACAAGACGTGGAACGTCTTTTTTCTTAGTGAGTTTTCTACTTTTGTAAATTTGATAGGTTTCTCACATCCTTTCTCCACCCAAGCTTTCTCAACACCTTTTTTGGAACCTGAAATGTTAAAAGAATCAGATGAAACATTAATTTTGGTGAGTGAAGATTTCACCTGATTCTTGTATTGAGCCTTCTCAGTAACTTTAGAAATCTCAGCTTTTACTTCTGAAGCTTTGTTAAATTTTCATTCATCTTCCTCAAGGTACTTTCGGACTGAAGAAGTTTTGATTAAAACTTGTTAACTTCTTTTTCTTTAATTGTCAGCTTCTTACTAAGATCTTCAACCATTTTTCCCTGTTCAGCAATTCGAAGTTTGTAATTTAATATCTCCTCGATGTATTCTTCCTCTTGATTGATGACATCTTTTCTTTCATCCCACAATCTTTCTTCATTACTCTAATTTCTTTCTTGGGAGTTTTGTTTTGCTCAAGACTGACAACAAGTTCTGTTCTATAAGTTGATACTCTCTATAAGATTCTTCATCACCTTCTTCACTATTTGAGGAATCTTTTCTTTTCTCAACTTTTGAAATAAAGGTTCTCAATTTTTCTGAACTTTCATATTCAGAAGAATTGTTATCAGTTGAGTTTTATTCAATTTTTTTACTGAACATACTTCATTTGTTTCCAGTAAACTTCTTCTTGTATTTGTTGGTTGACTTTTCTTTATCATTTTTGTTTCACTTCTTCTATCGTGGTTTTTCATCAGAATCATCTCGATGTTCTCCAACTTTTTTTTGGGACAATTCATAGCAAAATGCCTGATTCCACCACACTCAACGCATTTGAGAGGAAGTTTACCTCCATATTTTTCTCTTCCTCTCCGATAATTTTTAGAGATAAGAGACATAATCTTATCATTCAATTCATCGTCTTCCTTATCTTCGGACTCACAAGGTTCACCTTCTTCAACATCTTGGTTTTTTATCTTTCTCATAACTTCAAATGTCATTTCATCTTTCATCTTCTTTTTAAAGATTGAAGTTTTACTCATTTCATAAACAACAAGAAAGTTATGCAATTCATCAAGAGATAAATCATTTTTATCTTTTAAAGAGAAAATTTTAGAATCAAACATGTCTGGAAAGTTTCGCATAAGTTTCTTCACAATTATAGAATCTTTCAGGACATCTCTGAACCCTCTGATTTTGCAAACAATTTCATTTACTCTAGTGAAATATTCATCAATAGTTTCTTCATCTCTCATTTTGATGTCTTCATACTTACTACGCCAGATTTATAGTTTCGTTTCCTTTACTTTAATATTCCCTTCGAAAATACTTTCCAGCTTGTCCTGCATACTTTTATTGAGACCCGTAACCATCTGATAAACATTTTCTGATAAGGATATAAGGATTGCATTTCTAATCTTTCCATCAACTTCTATATTTCTCTTATCAGCAAACGTCATAAGAGCATCTTTCTCAATAGGTGGAAAACCAATAGCAGCAGCATCAACAACTTTCAGGCCAAGAGATAGGAGATAAAGAATCATCCTATTTTTCCATCCATAATAATTTTTGCCATCAAATGTAGGAATTCCCCTACTATTGACAGAATTGATATTATTCATGATAAGGATTCAACAGGGAAACCTGGTTCTGATACCAATTGAAGTTCCAAAGGATCGAATAACAACTGAGAAGGGGGGTTGAATCAGTTCGCTTTTTTATAAGTTTCAATACTTTTTAAAACTTAACAGCTGCAACCTGTTAAGATTTATTTCCTTATCATCTTTTTGTAAATACTCATGCATGTAAATGTAGGAAAGCAAGTAAAGCACACAAGATTTACATGGTTCGATCTCAGTGTGAGAACCTACATCCTTATCATAGTCACTCCCTATGAAGAAGTGAATACAACTTGTGTCAACTTTAGTTAGACACCTTCTATCTCCCGATAGGAAAGATTATACTGACTTCCGTCAATTTACAAAGTTTGCTAATAAAACAATTGAGCCAAACAAAAGAATAAAGGCTTTGTTGAAACTGTTCCACCATTGCTCAGTCTGAATCCCCAGTCTGATTTGGCTGGATCTGATTTTCTCAATCCGATGAAGTCAATACTGTTAGAGTCTGCGTCCAATATCGGACTTGTGGTCTGATGTAGTCTTTATTATTCCCTATAAAATAATCTCAAAGCGGTTTATTTTTTCTTTGTTTTGTCTTGTTTCGTAATCAAGATGGGTATGTCCGGATTGAGGGAGAGTGTTTGCAGTGTCTGTTGATTGCTTTGTTTTTCTTTGTTTTGATCTGTTTTTCGTTATGTTCAAGTTAGGTACACCTAGCTTGAGGGGGAGTGTTGGAGTCCACATCCCACATCGGACTTGTGGTCTTTATTATTCCTTATAAAATAACCTCAAAGCCTCCCTTAGAGAGGTACCTTGGGTATTTGGTCTACCACTTTTTATCATTCTACAAATACGATTCTCCCATACTCAATCTGCACTTTTCAAACTCTGCTCAGAAACTCAATATGATGAACGCATCTCAATCTGCAAAACTCAAACCTTGCTCAAATGCTCAATTCGATCTTCTTCAGTCTGATTGACTCAATCCGATCTTCTCAATACGATCTTGCTCAATCCGGTAAACAAACATTCAACTGTCTGATCCTCCTCACGAGATCTATGGCCGAAAATAACTTTCACTTGATTTCTTCAGCGCTCCGTCTTTTCCGCTTATGTGAACAACTAACAATGAATGAATGATCTAAGCAAGTATTTATAGGCGATTCAGAAAAACAAGAGCAGGAAACATGAAAAACTTTACCTGCTTCCTCAGATTTTAAAACTTCGAAAATCTCTCGCATTTAAACTTCAACTTTGACTTCTTCAATCCTCCTTAGCTTTCTTCGAGATTTACGCAAAAATGAATTTCAAGTTTTTCAACTCTTCATAAAACTTATGGAATCTTCTTTTTGAGTCTTGTTTGTAATCAACTCATTACGATTCTATTTTTTCCTCAGCTCATTACGAATCTATTTCCTTCTCAGCTCATTATGAATTTGTTTCCTTCTCAACTCATTACGAATCTGTTTCCTTCTCAGCTCATTACAAATTTGTTTTTGTTGGACCCCATTTAAGTTTAAATGGGTATTTCTGAGTCTCACATCGGACTTACCCTCCTTGTAATTAGATTTACTCATCTATAAAACAGTATCCCCACCTCACATTGAGGTAAGGGGAATTCACCTTCTACATGGTATCAGAGGGATCTTAATCCCGACCCTCCCTCCCAGCGGATTCCCGGTTCTGTCCGGCCCCGCCTCTCTTCCCCCCTCTGGCTCTGCCCTAATCTCCCGGCAGCCCTCCCTCCCGGCGGCCCTCTCTCCCGGCGCGGCTCCCCTCGCTCAGTGGCGCCCTCGCCAGCGCCTCGCCCCGCCGCCCTCACCCTCGCCCAGCGGCGCCTCGCCCTCGGCCTCACCCCGGCGCCCTCGGCCTCGCCCAGCGGCTCCCCTCCCAGCGCTCTCTCCCGGCGTGGCTCCCGGCCCCGGCTTCCGGTGCCCTCCCACAGTGCGCCCTCGCCCAGCACCACCCTCGACCCAGCGGCGCTCTCGCCCGGCGCCCGCGCCCTAGCCCTAGCGGCGCCCCTGCCCCAGCCGCACCCTCGCCCAGCGCTCGCGCCCTAGCCTCGGCGGCGCCCTCGCCCCCGCACTACCCTCGCCCAGCGTCCGCGCCCCGGCCCCGGCGGCGCCCTCGCCCCCGCACAGCCCTCGCCCAACGGCGCCCTCCCCCGGCGACAGCACTCGCCCCAACGTTTCCTCCTGAGCGCGACCCCCTGTCGCTGCTCCCTTCGACGACATCTCCAGGCCACCTCCCTTCCACCGCGCGACTCCCGGCAACCAGGTCCAGCACCCGCCCTCCATGGACGCTTCCTCAGTTCTGTCGTCCCTAATCACAGCCTCCTCCCGGCTTGTCGATGACCGGCTGGATGCCACAAACTTCTCCGTCTGGCGGAAGACGGTCTTGATGTCCCTACGCGGCATGGGACTTCATTCTCATCTTAAGAAACCCCCACCCGCAATCACTGACCCCAAATTCGACTCTTGGCAGCTGGCGGACAGCAAAATCTTCGCATTACTGGTCAACTCCATGAACCGATCCGTGAAAGATGACACCAGGACTGCCAACACTGTCAAAGAGCTATGAGATTCCTTGATTGTCATGTTCTCCGAGACCAATAACTTGGCTCGGGTCTCAGACGTTCTACAGCGTCTCTCCCACATCCACCAGTAGGATCGGACCTTTCCCAACTACTTCAAGGAATGGAAGGGTCTCCGCGACGAACTGCAGGAACTCTGGCCTATTCATCAGACTCCGGCAAAAGCGCAGACTCAACGGGACCAGCTCTGCCTATTCAATCTCCTGAATGGCCTCGCACCAGACTACGCCACGGCAGCCACTGAGATGCTAGCCAGCCCATCTACGCTGGATATCCCGCAGGTCTATCATCGCCTGCAGAAGGCTCATCGAGCCCTTGCACCACTCGTCCCCATCCCTGATCACACTGCGCTCATGGGCCGTGGCGGTGGCCGCCCTACCGGCCCTCGAGGACGCGGCCGTGGAGACGGTCGACCTCGCCCCCTCTGCCAGAACTGCGGCAAGCTCGGCCATCCGGTCGACCGCTGTTGGGTCCTTCATGGTCGTCCCGATTCGCACCCCCGACAGGGCCAGACTGCGATCTGCGATGCGTCATCACCTGCTGCTGCTCTCCCCTGTCTTTGGATCTCTCCCTGGCTGAGATCCAGCTGATTCACGATTACCGGACCACCTCCATGTCGGGCTCTTCATCAGCTTCTCTTGCCCATTCTGATGGTCCCACTGCTTTTGTCAGTCATCGTTCCCCTGCATGGATGCTTGACTCAAGTGCGTCCGACCACCTCACCAGGGATGCAGGTATACTCTCCAACTACCGTCCCTATAGTAGATCCTCAGCCATCACTGTTGCTGATGGGTCCACTCTCCCCATAGCCGGTTTTGGCACCTGTTCCCTCACCTCCTCCCTTCACCTATCCTCGGTGGCTCATGTACCTCGCAATCCATTTAACCTGCTTTCCATCAGCAAACTGACCAAGGATCTCAACTGTAATGCTATTTTTACCTCGTCTTCTGTTTTGTTTCAGGAGCGGACGATGAACCGGGAACTTGGTAGAGGCCAGCTTCGGGATGGGGTGTACATGTTCGATGGCCCGACTTCCATCGCCTGCGCGTCTGTCCCTGCTCGTGCCGTAGACCTCCATTCTCGGTTGGGCCACCCCTCCGCCTCAGCACTTCATCAGCTCTATCCCTATATTAGTCCCCGTTTATCTTTTCCTTGTGAGTCGTGTCGTTTTGCGAAACACCATCGCACATCATATTCTCCTCGAGTTGACACACGGGCCACCAAACCCTTTGATTTGGTTCATTCCGATGTATGGGGTCCCTGTGCCACCTCGAGTCAATCTGGGTATAAATATTATATTTCTTTCATTGATGATTATTCCCGTATGACATGTTTTTACCTTCTTCGAGATCGGACAGAGGTTCTTTCCACCTTTCAGACCTTTTACCATGAGATCCAGACACAGTTTTCTATCCCTGTGAAATGTCTCCGATCTGACAATGGGCGGGAATACTTATCCACTCAATTTCAGCAGTTTCTGCGGGCCCACAGCATCATCCACCAGACCTCCTGTCCTGATACCCCTCAGCAAAATGGGGTGGCCGAGCGGAAACACCGGCATATTCTGGAAACCGCTCGTGCCCTCCTCTTCCACCGCCAGGTCCCTCTTCTCTTCTGAGGGGATGTCATCCTCACTGCTACTTACCTTCTCAATCATCTTCCCTCCTCCATCCTTCAGAGGGAGACTCCTTTTCATACCTTGTTCCCCTCTATTCCTCCTCACTCCCTTTCACTCCGTGTCTTCGGATGTCTCTGTTATGTCCGGGACACTCGCCCCAATCTCTCCAAACTTTCTCCCAAATCCCTTCGATGTATTTTTCTCGGATATTCCCGCACTCAGCGCGGGTACCGATGCTTCTCTCCAGACCTCCGCCGGTATATCACCTCTGCCGACGTATCGTTTGTCGAGAGCTCTCCTTTCACTCTCCCCTCTTCTCATCCCGACACTACCATCGATGACTGTCTTCCGCTCATGGTTCACCCGCCTCTGGTGTCTCCTCCGACCGGTCATCTCTTTGGACAGACCTACTCTCGTCGTCCTTCCGTTGTACCTCCCATCCAGGCCGAGGACAACATTGTTCCCGCTTCGTCCGATGTTCCTGTCACAGCTCCTGAGGATTTGTCGATTGCGCTCCGGAAAGGTT
Organism: Viscum album; assembly: GCA_963277665.1. Lineage (NCBI taxonomy): Eukaryota > Viridiplantae > Streptophyta > Magnoliopsida > Santalales > Viscaceae > Viscum > Viscum album. The sequence goes on from OY728141.1 coordinate 1,554,746,451, forward strand.
CTCGCTCATGTCAGACTACTCCTCTCTCTTTGTATCTTCATACAGGGGTCTGTCAGCTCTGAAGACCGTGTCGCTTCCTCAAACAGTTGGTGACGCCAAATCTCACCCCGGGTGGCTAACCGCAATGAGGGATGAATTGCAAGCTCTGGATGACAACCATACATGGGATCTTGTTCCACTTCTGGCGGGCAAACAGGCGGTCAGTTGTAAATGGATTTTCACGATTCGTCTCAATCCCGATGGCTCTCTTTGCCGCCTCAAAGCCCGGCTTGTCGCAAAGGGATTTGCTCAGACATATGGCATCGACTACTTTGAGACCTTCTCTCCAGTCGCAAAGATGGTCTCTATTTGCCTATTCATCTCTCTGACTGTTCATCATCACTGGCCGCTTCATCAATTGGATGTTAAGAATGCTTTTCTCCATGGATTTCTTGACGAAGTCTACCTGCAGCAGCCCCCTGGTTTTTCTGCCTCTGGTGCCGACTCCCATGTCTGCCGTCTCCGTCGCTCCCTCTACGGCCTCAAGCAGTCTCCTCGAGCATGGTTTGGCCGCTTCAGCACTGTCGTCACAGCCTTTGGCCTCTCTCGGAGTATGAAAGATCACACAGTCTTCTTCCGTACGACGACGCACGGTTGTATCCTGCTTGTGGTTTATGTTGATGACATCATCGTCACAGGGAGCGACTCCAGAGGCATCGCCATCCTCAAGACGCATCTTCACTAGCACTTTCACACCAAAGATCTTGGTCCTCTCACCTACTTCCTTAGCATCGAGGTCTCCCGGACTGCGGACATTATCTCTCTCTGCCAGCGCAAGTATGCTCTTGATATCTTACAGGATGCCGGGTTGAGCACAGCCACCGCAGTGGACACTCCACTTGAGCTTGGGGAACGCTCCCTTCATTTCGACTCGGAACCATTTCCTCATCCCGAGAGCTATCGGCGCCTGGTCGGTAAACTCAACTACCTCACCATGACGCGTCCCGACATTGTCTGTGTCGTTGGCAAAGTCAGCCAGTTCATGGAGCATCCCACCAGATCTCAGTGGGATGTTGTCCTCCGCATTGCCAAATACATCAAGAAAGACCCTGCACGTGGCCTTCAGTACTCACACCATGCTCACATGAATGTTGAGGCCTTCTGTGATGCGGACTATGTCAGTTGCCTCGCTACCCGCAAGTCTACTTCGGGTTTCGCCGTGTTCTTCGCCGGTAATCTCATCTCTTGGCGCAACAAGAAACAGACTGTCGTCTCACGATTGAGTGTCGAGGCCGAGTATCGAGCCATGGTCACAGTCACTACTGAGATCCTCTGGCTTCGTCATCTCCTCCATGAGCTCGGTTTCCCAGCATCGACTCCTGCTCATATCTGGTGTGACAATCAGGCCGCCACGAAGATTGTCTCGAATCCCGTCTTCCATGAACGGCCAAAGCATATCGAGGTGGACTGTCACTTTCTCCGCCACCATCTGGAGCAGCACCATATCAGTTTCGGCCATATCCCGACGGCAGATCAGCTTGTCGATCTCTTCACCAAAGGTCTCCCAGGAGCTCGCCTTGAGTCTCTCACTACCAGGCTGGGTATTCACAGCCTCCATGGCCCAGCTTGAGGGGGAGTATGAGCTGGTCTTGTGTCTTGTCATCTTTTTTCTTTGTGGGACTCTATCCAATCTGGGCATGTCCAGCTTGAGGGGGAGTGTTGGACCCCATTTAAGTTTAAATGGGTATTTCTGAGTCCCACATCGGACTTATCCTCCTTGTAATTAGATTTACTCATCTATAAAAGAGTATCCCCACCTCACATTGAGGTAAGGGGAATTCACCTTCTACAGTTTCATTCTCAGCTCATTACGATTTTTGTTTCCTTCTGAGCTTATTACGATTTCTATTTCCTTCTCATCTTATTCCGATGGATTTTCCCATTACAATGGAAATCTCATTACGATGATTTTCCCATAACGATGGAATTCTCCACTCTGCAACTTCGAAATTCTTCAAACTTCACCATTCTTCTTCTTAAAGATTCTGCCTTCGATGGATATTTCATAATGATGAAATCCCCATTACAATGGATTCCTCATTACGATCAAGTGTATCTGATGATAACTCCACTCAACAACATTGACAAGCTTCAAACCTCCTCAGTTATTACTCATTGGAAAACTGTCTTGATTTATGGAATCGATAAAACCATTACGATTCCTTTATTTCTTCAAAAGCTTTTATCATGATTTTTTAAAACTCCATGATCAGTAAAGCATCGTCTGATTTTGTTTATAAAGTATGAAAACCTTCTAACTCCTGACTTCACAATCTTCTTTCAGAACTCTTCGGCAACAATACAACTTCTTCAAACAGCAACATCTGACTTTCTAACAAACTCTGAGTCCGATGAATCTTCATTACGATGGATATGGGTCTGATTTCTAAATAACAAAAAAAATCTTTTACAAAGAGGTTAGTTGTCAACAAATACAAAAACTTTGTTAAAACAATTTATCACAAAAGTTCTTCATCTATATGTGTGTGTTCTTGTATATTTATCATGCCAAAAGACCATGGGAAGAGAATTGTTCATGCTAGCAATAGAAAAAGGTGAAATAAATCTCTTACACAAAAAAGTTGAGCAACTCCAAATGCAAGCCTTGATGAGTCATTTCGAGAAACTTCTTAATAGGAAGTTGTGAGACTTAATGAGTTGATCAACCACATAGAAAATCAACCGAGCCCAAGGACAATCCATGGTAACCCACGGCATTCTCAGACACCACATCACCCCCACGTCAAGGAGGAAGACATGGAAAATTTTAACGATGATTCTGAAGATATTCGACGGTGAAGAAGGTTGTTCCAACAACCTAGAGAAGAACAAAGGAGATCGGGAGAGGATGCCATGCATGGTGGGATCAAGGTAAGGGTCCCTTCTTTTCAATGGAAAACGATCTTAAAGAGTACTTGAAGTGGGAGATGTGCATTGAGCAAGTATTCTCCTATCATAACTATCCCAAGGAGAAAAATAAGAAACCTGTTTCCCTTGAGCTTTTCGATTATGCACTTATTTGGTGAGACCAGATGCAAAAGGAGAGAGCTCGATGTGGTGGACATCCCATTAAAACTTGGGGCAACATGAAATTGGCTATGAGTAAGCGGTTTGTTCCTACACGCTATTGTACCCAGGGAAGTAAGATTGTTGAAGAAAACTATAAAGAGATGCAGATTGCAATGATTTAAATCAATGTGGAGGAGCCTAAGGCGACAATGGCATGCTTTTTACATGGCCTCAATGGGAAGATAGTTGATCAAGTAGAGTTGTACCACCATGTTGAAATACAGGATATGATCCACCAAGCCATAAAGATTGAGCAACAGATTAAACAGAGAAACAATATGAAGAAGCCTACCTTGTTCCCTCCATGAAAAATACGAAGGAGCTTGGAGGAACAACAAATCCAAAGGATCCGGTTGATTGCAAGAGTCAGAAGGTAACTATTTCACCTAAGAAAGCTAGGGATATTTGGTGTTTCAAATGCCAAGGAAGAGGTGGCATTGCAAGTGAGTGTCCAAAAAAGTGAGAAATATCCATCAATAAAGTTGGAGAATGGGAGACAATGGAGAGACCTCCGATGAAGAAAAAGAAGAAGAAAAGGGATATATCTCAAAAATCAGTAATAGTGGATTTGTGGAAGAAGGCAAGTTCCTCATCACAGGACGCGTGCTAAGTGCTCAAATGACGGCCAATGGAGAGGCGCAAAGGAAGAATATTTTCCATACATGGTGTCAAATACATGAAAAGGTATGTAGTGCGATTATTGACCAAGAAAGTTGAAGGGATGTGGTGAGCACCGAGTTAGTGGGAAAATTGGGACTACCAACCTTGAAACACCAACATCCATATCGATGGATTGTTTGTCATAAAGTCAAGTCTAAACTGAACTTCGATGGATTGTTTCTTCCTCTCTTCTTTTCCGCAATACACCTTAGGAAGACATATCTATGGAATTTATTATGGGGTAACCAGGAACCAAAAGGGGGGAGATTTCATCTCTGTTGTGACGGATTGGTTTTAGAAAATGGCACATTTTATTCTTTGTCGCAAAATTGATAATGTCACTAACATTGATACACTATTATTTCAAGAAGTTTTGAGACTATATGGAATGTCAAGGACAGTTGTGTCTAATCGAGACACCAAATTTTTTAGCTACTTTTGGAGAGCTTTGTGAGGTTGGGAGCGAAGTTACTATTTTTCACCACTTGTCACCCACAAACTAATGGGCAAATGAAGATAGTGAGTAGGACATTATTTCTCTCCAGCGGACGATCGTCGAGAAAAATCTCAAGAAATGGAAGGAGTGTTTATCATGCGTGGAGTTCGATTACGATAGGGCCAAATATTTTATTACTCAATTTTCTCCATTTGAGATTGTTTATGAATTTAACCCTTTTGCCCCTATGGATTTAACCCAGAAACACACCAATTGTACCAACAAGGGTCGCAAACAAATGATATTTGAGACAAGTGACTTAGTTTGGCTTCCCGTGCGAAAGAAAAGATAACCCAACAAACAAAAGTCAAAGTCCATGCCACGGGAGGTGGACCTTTTCGAGTGCTCCCAAAAATTAATAACAATGCCTATAAGATAGTCTTGTTAGGTGAGTATGGTGTCAATGCCACATTTAACATTTCTAGCCTTTCTTCTTGTTTGGGTTCAGAGGATACAAGGTCGAGGATGGCTCCTTTTCAAGAGGTGAAGGATGATGCGAGCCAAGTCAAAAGCATTAACCAATTGCCCGTAAGTCGAAGTTGAAATTACAAGACCCAGTAACGCGAGGAAGATTAAAGAGACTATAAGAGGCAATGGAGCCCATCTCACTGCATTAAAGATCCAATGCATCTCACTTTGCATGGATGGAACAAATGGACCCGTAATATCAGTTATTTTATCTTCATTGTGTGAGTAATATATGAGTTAGATTGGTAATCCAAAATCGCAAAGCCCACCAATTCATGTCTGGAACCAAGTGCATCGTTGTGTGGATTGGTTAACGTGTTTATTGTTGAGTGTATGTTCTGAGTAGTAGGTCACGCTCCCCTTATAGCGTCATTTGACTACTTCCCCCAAACCTCGGACCTTATCCTTCATACCGAATCTTGTGTCGTGAAGATCGGATTACCCCGTATGTCTCACATCAATGTGCTAGTACTAATTTCTATTTCCATTTCCAGATACTAGTCATGTTTTTTGTTTCCCCAACTATTAGAAATTTTGAATGTAATTTTGATCTTTCATGGAGTCCCATAAATTGCAGATGTATGGCTTGGGGATTATTAAAAATACAATCACAAGTAAGGCTACTTGGAGGTCATGGGGCCCCTCGGAGTGGTCACTAACTTAGGTTATGTTTCAGAGTTTTTATGCAACGGAATGGAATGGTCATTAGTGAAACGTAATGGAATGAAACAACATGAAAAATAGCAAAATTCAATGTTTCATTGTTTGAGAGTTTTATGATAGAATGAAGTGATTTTACCATATTAATATTTATAAAATAAATAAATAAAATTGTTTTTTATTGATAATTTTCAACACATCACTCATTATTTTTATCCATTTTATTTTCCCTGATTTTTGTTATATATATAATTTTTAAATAACTTATTTTTATATTCATTCCATCAGTGACCCTCTGATTTGGAGGGTCGGGCAAAAAGGGTCTGGTATGACCTAAGGATGGGTTAGAAGCCATTACTGGTCATCACCAAAGGATGGGTTGGAAGCCATTACTTGTCGTCTCACTCCCTCAAAAAAAAACTCTCAAAGAATGGCTGGGTCTAATAAACCATTCTAAGACATAAGGGTGAACAAAACTTGACACGATAGATTACTGAGAAACAATAAACAGAGTGACGAGATGGGGCAGGGCCTCCATGCCTGAAATTTTCAGCAGTTTTAGGAGCGATGTCGGCGAAGAGCTCCATCCGGATTCTACCCGCAGGGATATTACCAATGGTTACGTCGAAGAAGACGACGGGGTTCTTGAGGTTTTGAGGCCGCAGATGCCACTCCACAGCAGCAGAGCTTCCTCCGCTCGCCGCCATTAAGCGGAACGGTCAGGCCTTTTCCCCTCGCCCGTCTTGCGCGACCCGTGGAAAACCGGCGTGGTCGACTTGCCAAGAAATCCGACCTGGTTTGCAATTTTGTATGTTTTTATTATTGTTGTTTTTTTCCAGTGTTAAAAGTGTTTTTATTACATGGAATTAATGAAAGACCCTGTCTCTGGTAGGTTTAAAGGGCCAATTCTACGTGGTGTTTCGCGGCATCGCTCAACATTTTCATTGTGTTGATCATCATGTGGTTGGTCACTCATCCATCTCACGTTAGAAGTTCATGTGGATAAAGAGCCGATTGATGAGTGTAAACGCATTCATCGTTCTTTCAAGTTGTCCACCTAGTGATGTCTGCACATTGTCACGTTGCACAACCTATCCATCGCACTGCACCATCCGCCTGATCCTGTCATGTTGTCTTCATTTGTGCATGTCCACGGTGTGGACCCTTTTCTTTCTTTTCTTTTCTTTTTTTCATAAATGGCCTGATTAAGCCTCCCTTAAACTCTAGTATGACGCATAATTACAAGGTGGTTTTATCACTCAGTTAAGGCTCTGACTGCATTTTAGCTATGTTTTTGTGATCATTGGAATTTTAATGTTTTATTGTTGTGCTTTCACTATATTTGCTTAAGATTTTAAGAGTTATGAGACAAATTTTGTTGCATAAATAATGGTACTCCGCGGTGATTTTTTTTTGTTACATTTTATATTGTATTTAGATCTTCACCGCTAAATTTATATTTTTAATTGATATTGAATAGTGGTTTATAGTTGATATGTTTGTGACAAAATAACCCAAACAATGTTTTTTATTTTTTTTATCTAGGTTGTATTTATTTATCAAACCAGGCCATAAAAGCATGGAATTGTTTCATGCTTTTGATAAAAAACACAGGGCATCAAAAGCGTGAAATCATTTCATGTTTTGTATGTTCCACTTGAAGTAAAAAAAAAAGGTTTTGTTTTGGTACGCACATATAACAAAATTTTAAACAATATTTAAGATGCTGTTATTTTTTTCAAAATTACTCATATTAAAGTAATTTAGAAATATAATTTAAACGTTCGTTCATAAATCCTTTTACAGAGAAAGGATCACTGACATGCTTTAAAGATTTTTTATGTGATGTTTAGTTTCCATTTTATCATCACTGGAATAATAATTTATTAATAATAATTGATAATTAATAACAAACGTTTAATGGCACCATTGAAAATAAAAACATGATTAACATTATTCACAACTAATAATATAATTGACAACTTTGTTAACGATCAATGAAAACTAATAAATAACAATTAACGGTTAATAATTACCAACTAATGATATAAGTGATAATCAATGGTATGTTTAATAATTAATGAAATAATAAGCAATGCAATCAAAAGTTAACTTTAATTAATAATCAACGTATGATGATTAACAATTGAAAATTAATAATATAATTGATAATTAATCATATAATTAACAATTAATCAACTAATAATGTAATTAATAACTACTAATATGAGTAGTAATTAATAATATAATTAAAAATAGAAATAATGATTGATATGATGATTAAAAATACAATTAATAATTAATAATTAATAACTAATAATATAATCAATAATTACCAATGTAATTAATGATTTATAATATAATTAATAATCATTAACATAATTAATAATACGATTAATCTGCCAATAAACCTATGCCTAAGTGGTGAGGGTTCCTACTTGGCACCCACAAGGTCGAGGGTTCAACCCCCAACAGGTGCGGTTGGTGCAGCAATACTGTAGCAATCGTGCCGCTATTCATTAGTGGTATTTCGGGTCATTTCTTGGCCCTTCGAGCCATTTGGGCCTCCAAGCCATTCGTGCAGGACATATAGACCATCAATGAAAGGTTGAGAAGGCACATGGCGGGACTCGGATATAGCCCGACGCATCAAACAAGCACCACAAGCATGACGACACGCAAGCGCTGCCTCGTGGGTGACCTCAAAAGAGGAATGAGTGTAATGACACGTATCAACCGACAATTTCTCATTTGTTGTGGGGTGGACGAGTGCCTGCAAGTTGACCCTCAGTGAAGTGAGATTAGTCCGACGATGTAGAGCAAAAGGTTGGCAGTGCAGCGGGGTGATACACAAACATCGTCAGATGGGCAACTCAAAAGAGAGATAGGTATACTGACATCTATCATTCATCATTCCTCCCACACACCATCGTGGGACGGAGAAGTGTCATATCACGGTGCATCCAACTAGCATGATACAATGGCTTTGAACTGTATATATGAGCTTTATCAACGTTAGAAACAACCTCCATCGACGTTAAAAAACACTAATCAAGGGGGTTCTTTATCAACGCTACTTTATCACTAATAAAAGGGGTTATTTATTAGCGCTTATAAAGAGAACTTTTATCACCCCTATTTCTAGCACTGATAAAATCTAAGGTGCAATAGCGTGCAGTTGAAATTACGACACATTGTAACGACAAATATAAAATTTAATTTTAATCAAACTTACATCACAATACAACAAAAACAAAAACACTATACAGTTACTATAAAATTTTTAAACATTAGTATGTGAAATTACATTGATACATGCAATTTATCGCAAATATAAAAAAAAATCAAAAACATTAATGTTCTGTTGTCTTTGGACCTCAACCTCCTCTCAAAAGAGCTTGATCATGCTACCAATTGCCGGACAAACCACCATAGCTTGAACAAAAGAGTTGTCTATATAAAAACATTTCATATGTTAGCAATGCTATAAAGAAACAAATCAAACATAAATATGATACAATGCATTAATAAAATGCCACTTTTAATCTGAAAACATATATTTCGAGTCATACCGGACACACCGTGTGTCAGATTAATGTGCAACCAATTCTTACATGTCACAAATGATTTATGGACCATTGTCCTAAATTATCAAGACAACCCGAGCACATTTGCTCATTTTTTAGTATGCAACGCGTGTTTTGAACTAAAATATCAATTTTAAATAAAAACATGCACTTTGAGCCATACCGACCACATCGTGAGAGTAAGATCCCAAACTTTTGACGATGTATGTTTTTGTTTAAATCCTCATTTAACTCCCTTTAAATTGGTTAATGGGATGCCTCCCATAAGTAGGAAAGGTCTTGGGAGTGTCCTAAGGGTTTGGGACATGAAAAAGGGGAAAAGTGGTCATCCACTGCATGACGCGCGATTGGCACACGAACAGTACTAACCATGTGCCAAAACCGTGTGCCCTGGAGAAGGTAGGTGCACAGTTTGTAAACCGTGTAAAGAGAGGGTGAAAACCATGCTACTTTAGACAGAGCCAACTGCATGACCTCCTCACTGTTTGGAAAACCGTGCGGGTTCCGTAGCAAACCTTACGGCCCGTGGCTCCCTTTGGACATAGGAGACCGTACAATTGGTGCACGGGTTTTCAAACAGTGCAGTCAAACCGCACAACCCTTTTAATGTGGAAAATTGATGATTTTTCCCTCCTAGACTTTATACGATAGAACCCGAATTTCTTCTTCATTTCACCCCATCAAGTTTGGGTGCGAACTAGGAGCTCCCCCCTCTCCCAAGGACCAATCTTCTTCTATTCTTAGGCATTTTGAGAGTCGTTTAGTACGAATTGAAGCATTGGGTAAGTCTAGGAGTCTTGTTTCTTCTATTTTTCAGAATAAGATCTATGTGGTTGTTTCTCTTCTTCCAAAGCTCTTAAACCCTACCTTAGCAAGTTCTCAGATTGGGTGTTAGCAGTTGTTTTAGCTCGAATCAGGGGACAAAGTTTTCACCCATAGTCTTGATGTTATTCATGTGTATGTGGTTGTGCCATTCACTGCCTTACTGCATATCCTGTATTTTTTAATAAGAAAAATAAACTGGGCCTTTAAATGGAATGTTAGACCCCTCGCAATCCCTATTGGGTCCATTGATGACATGAGATCGGGTTTAGGGCCACCCATGATGTGTATCGTTCCCTTGAAAATGGTAAATGGGTTGTAAAATGGTGAGATAGAGGGTTTAGGTTATTAAATTGGTTTTCCTTGTTGTTTGAACAAGTTTGAAGGTACTGAGACGCTCAACGGAAGTTGATAGGCCAAAGATTTTAAAAAATTTCAGCATCGAAGTGACATAACTTGTCGTCTCTGATGATTCGAGGTCTGGTATGGTCCGAAGATCTCATGTAAATTAAACAGAGCACAAAACATAAACTGAAAACATAACTTTTTCAGATATGAAGTCGTGCTCAACTGCAACTTGTCACCAGAGATCATTTCTTGAAGGATCCATATCAGAATCCATCTAGACCATTCACACGCACTTAAAAAATCTGTTCAAGCGTCAATTGTCGAATTCCGGGTGCTAGCGCGACGATCTGACGATGCCTTCGATGCTCTGACGATCACCACATTGACATGCCTTTGATGCATAAGGGAGAACTAGATATGAACACATGAATCAAGATTATCTCTATTTATAAAGTGGGATAGGGGAGATAGGCTCTGGATTCCTCGCAGTAAATAGTACATGGTGAGAGCCTCTTTCCTATAAACAATGGATGTTCAAAATATCCAGTAAGGTTCCCCGACCCCCGTTTATTTAGAATCCACTAAATAAATAATTATAATGAATTAAACAGCATCAATATTATAAAATATATTACGTAATAATCCCGAGCCATTTAACTCGACTCGTCATTCCCGCTTAATATTAAATGAACCCGAATTATTAAAATAACATTCGTTCAAATAATATTTTCTCATATTTACTTAACTTGTAAATACATTTAATAAGTAAATTCAATACCAATTATTCTTTACTTTAACAGTATGAATTTATTTATTTATTGGTGATCAATAACTTGGACAACACTTAGACCCTGTGGCGGGGCCCACGATGTCCAATATACATATTCAACTGAATAGGGTGAATTCTTGAATACACTATTATGTATGACCCTCTAGGACCTTATCTCGATAAAAGTGAATAAAATATACAGACCAAGAGCAGAGTATAGTAATCCATAAAGGTCCTTAAATATATAAGGATTGCCATAGCAACGTCAACCAACCTACGAACACTTACTATATACTATAATCTCTTTGTCTTTAAATATCTCATAAAGCAGGACACACACTTGTGTCATCTCCCTTTTCTTGCTTTATTATTTGTTGATTTATTCGGACGAATTTACCTTTCGACTGCTTTAGCCAAAGACTTATGAAGGTAGCACCATTTTGATCAACCAGACCTGAGATATATTACTTCCTTAACTTGGAAGTGACAAATCCTTTTTTGACCATTCAACCAATGTCATACCACCAATGATGCACCCAACACAAGCTACCTTGCCACAATTTCATTATCATGGTTTTTTCCTAGCATCAAAGTATGTGATCAAATGGCACACACTGGTAATGATCTCAAGTTAGGAGACGAATACACATGTTCATAGATAGGAATAACCAATAACACCTGGAACATGTGGGGTTTCTATTGGTGGGTCTATCCTCGTGATCTCACTACTAGAGATCACAAAGTGCGAACTTCATGAGAAGATGTGTCAATGATTATGAGCCCCCAACACCTGAAAGTCAAAGATCTACTGTATCCAGTTAGTAAGATTTATCTAGACCATATGACCTTTATTTAAGATTAATGTCATTGTATCTCGAATTTCTCATTATAACATGAGATCTGCTATAACCTTTTGATACGATAATTAATCTATGGACATTACCATTTAATAGCGAACAAATAAAAGTCTACACTATAATGGTAAGTTTGCATAATTTATATCTAACTGTATACACGATATGGCAATCAAAAGTACTGTTCAAGTTGGGTCTAGGTCACCCACTATTACAACAAAGTTATCATGGCATAAGAGATTGTTTGGCTTAATTGGAAATAAAATAGGTTATGATAATGATATGTAAATAAAGGTTAAATGGTTAAATGGGTTTAAACACATTGTTAAATGGTTTAATGAACACTTATTGATCATGTCATAAGAATAAATGGTTAAATGGTTTAAGTATTGAATTGAGTTAAAGATGTTGAATGAGTTAGGCCATGTGAAGAATGGTGAATGGAATGAGGTGCACCCTTGATATTGCGATGTGTTAAAAAGGTCAATTATGTTGGACCTTATGAAATGTGAATTGATGAAATGGTTAGAGATGACATGCTAAAGTTCTAAGGATCGAATAATAATTGAGAAAGGGGGGGGGGGTTGAATTAGTTTTTCACTTTTTATAAGTTTCAAAAGTTTTAGAAACTTAACCCCTACAACCTATTAAGATTTATATCCTTATAAACTTTTAGTAAATAATCATGCATTCAAAAGCAAGTAAGAAAGAAAAGAACATGAGATTTACAAGGTTCAACCTCAATGTAAAAACCTACATTATTTCCATAGCCACTCCCATGGGTCTATGGAAAGCTACTATTGTGAAGAAGTGAATACAACACATTATTTCCATAGCCACTCCCATGGGTCTATGGAAAGCTACTATTGTGAAGAAGTGAATACAACATATGCCAACTTCCATTGGACACCTTCTATCTCACAATATGAAAGATTATACGGACTCCCATCAGTTTATAATATTTAATTTTAAAATAATTGATCCAATAAAAATAATAAATAATTTTTTTGAAATTGATCCACAAATGCTCAGTTCGAATCCTCAATTCGATTTGGCTGGATTTGATTCTCTCAATCCGATGATGCTGGATCCTGATTTTCTCAATACAATGATGCTAGATTTTGTATATGATTTCTTTCAATAAAATAATTCTAGATTCTAGATCTGATTTCTTTTAATACAATGATGTTAGATTCTGGATCTGATTTCTTTCAATATAATGATGTTGGATTCTGGATCTGATTTCTTTCAATACAATGATGCTGGATTCTGGATCTGATTTCTTTCAATAAAATGAACTCAAACTCAATTTGTAAAAACTAAAACTCTTCTAGAATGCTCAAAATAGTTCTCCTTAAATCAGATGAGAACTTTCACTTCAATTTCTCCAGTGCTCTGCCTTTTACGTGTATGTGGAAAGTTGATAATGAATAAGTGATATGAGCAATTATTTATAAGAAACTCAGAAACCAAGAGCGGGAAACTTGAAAACTTTCCCCGCTTACTCAAATATCAAAACTTTGAAAATGTCTTGCATTTAAACTTCATATTTGACTTAATCAAACCTCCTTATATTTCTCCAATATTTATACAAAAGTGAATGTCAAGTTTGAACACTTAAATTCTTCTTTGTAATTAGATCATTATGAATTATTTATCAATATAATAGTGCTAGATCCTATTTTTTCACAATAATGGTGCCAATTTTCTCAGAATGTTGGATTCAATTTTTATAGAATGATGGTTACAATTTTCTACAGAATGCTGGTTATGATTTTCTCAGAATACTGGATACAATTTTTTATAGAATTATGGTTACAATTTTTACAGAATGATGGTTACAATTTTCTGAGAATGATGGATATGATTTTCTACAGAATGTTGGTTACGATTTTTGTAGAATGTTGGTTACAATTTTCTACAGATTGATGGTTATGATTTTCTTAGAATGCTGGATATGATTTTTGTAGAATGTTGGTTATGATTTTCTATAGAATACTGGTTAAATTTTTTTGTAGAATGCTGGTTACGATTTTCTATAGAATGTTGGATACAATTTTTTCCTTTCTCAGCTCATTACGATTTTTCCTTTCTCAGCTCATTACGATTTTTTCCTTTCTCAGCTCATTACGATCTTTTTTTACCAGCCCATTACGATCTTTTCCTTTCTCATTAAGATTTTCCTAGTATGAAAATATGAGTACGAAAAATCATTTTGTAACTCTAAAATTCTTCAAACCTCTCCACCATTTAAAAAAAATATTTTATCATGAAAGTTTTCATGACTTATGAAAACTTATTTATCAGTAAAGCATCATCTGATTTTATTTTTATAAAGTATGAAAACTTTCTAACTCTTGACTTCACTTTCTTATCTCAAAACTCTTCATAAAATTCATTATTTATCTGATTACAATAATAATAGACTCCCAAAAAATAATACATCCTAATTTTGATTATCTTGGATATGATAAATTGAATATAATGCAGATGGATCCAATTTCTAGAAAACAAAACATTCTGATACAAAAAGGTACTTGTCAAAAAATACAAAAACTTTTTTAAAACAATTTATCACAAAGGTATTTCAATCTCCCCCTTTGGATCTGTTGACAACCCTCATTAACAACTTTTCCAACGCTTAGAATTTTTTTTATAACTCAAGGTTTTTGGATTTTATCAAAATACAGTTTTTATCAAAAGATAATTTCTTGACACCACACTATTGAATAATGTATTTTTTTTGAAGGAATTCCATCCCTCAATGACAAGAATTTTTTTTGGCCATGTAAAGATAAACTCTCATCACTTTTCCTTTTATACATTCTTTTTCTCTCCCCCATTATTTCTTTTTCTCACTTTATTTTTCTCTCACTTTTATTTTTATCTTCCCTGTTATATGATAACCATAACTTCAGATTCATAAAAGAAAGATAAGTAAAAACTTCTTAAAAAGTAAATTTATTTATTTTATCTCCCCCATTGTCAACATAATCCATAGCATGATGGGGTGCTTCCTTATGAGTTTTAGGAAGACATAGGAGGAGGATGAACATGAATTTGCAGCCGCAATTCCACAAACCTTTCTTTCGGCACTACTTTAAAGATATCAACAATCTGATACTTTATTGAAATGTATTCCAGCAAAACATCTCCAGAAGCAACTTTCTCTTTTATAAAGTGAAACTTTATATCAATGTGTTTTTATCTTTAATGTTGGATAGGATTCTTAGAAATATCAATTTCACTTTTATTATCAAAAAGTATCTTCTATGGTTTATAAACTTTCACTTTAAAATCTTCCAACTGAACTTTCATCCACAAAATTTGAGTAAAAGCCTGAGTAGCTGCAATATATTCAGATTCATCTATGCTCAGTGTTATTGAACTTTGTTTCTTACTATGTCAACTCACACAACATTATACCAAGAAAAATGTTCCTCCTAAGGTTGATTTTCTATCATTACAATCTCCAGCCCAATTGGCATCAGTATAACCATGAAACTTCATCACAAAATTTCTTTTATATAACAACCCATGTGAAGTTGTTCCTTTGACATATCTTAGAATTCTTTTTAATACCAACATATTTGATTCCTTTGGATTACTTTGATACCTAGCACACAAAGTCACAATATAAACAATATCAAGACTTAAAGTTGTAAGGTAAAGAATACTTCCTATCAGCTTCTGAAAGTCTTTCTGATTCACACTTATTCTAGATTCATCTTTGATAAAATTTATGCTCACTAAAATATGAGTTGAAACTTCTTTGGATTCAGTCATCCTGGACTTCTTTAATAATTCCTGACATATTTTTCTTGAGATAAGAAAATGTATTTTTCTTTTTGTTGAACTTGTAATACAAGGACGAAAGTTAATTCTAACAACATTGAAATTTAAAAATTCTTCTTAATTTCTTTAGAAAACTCTTTACAAACATTTTCTTCATCCCCAATAAAAACTATATAATCCACATAAACAATTACAATTAAAGTTTTAAAGTAAACATCTTTCACATGCAAGTTGCTATCAACTTTTCCTTTAAAAATTTCATCATTCTCAAACAATTTTCAAGATTTGAATACTAAGCATGGGGAGATTGTTTCAGCCCATACAAATATTTATTCAATTTACAAACTTTGTTTTCATCTTCATCAAGTAGAAACCCACAAGGTTACTCAATGTAAAATTCTTCCTCAATCTCACCATTTAAGAAAGATGACTTTACATCCATCTAATAAACTTTGTAATTTTGATGTGCAGCCACTGAAATAAACATTGTAATTGTTTCCAATCTTGAAACTGGGGAAAAATTTTCATCAAAATCCACACCTTCCACCTGTGTATATCCTTTACAAACAAGTTTTGATTTATTTATTGAAACTTCTCTATGTTCATTCAATTTGTTTATATAAACCCACTTTGTTCCGATAACATTTTTATTTGCTGGACTTGAAATAAGATCCCATGTTTCATTATTATCAATCTGATTCAACTCTTAATTCATAGCATCCACCCATTCTTTATGTTGAATAGCCTCTAAAACTGATTTTGGTTCCACTTTTGAGATAAGTGAAGTCTAATTTTATAATCTCAACTTTCTTCTAGTCTGAATTAGAGCCTTCTAATTCCCAATAATGTTTTTAGATTCAACATTTTTTCACATGATAGGAAATCTCAAAGTTTCTTTCCCAGTTGGAATTTCCTCACCACATGATTCTTTTGAATCTTGATAAGAATGTTTTTAATTACTTTCACTATTTTTGGGAATCTCCAATTTGTCCTCCTCAACATTCTCAACAACCTTTATTAAGGAACTTTGATTTTCAATTACATTCACATCATATAAGTCCGCCAACTTTTATAAATGTTTGTTCCAACATTTGTAACTTATCCCATTTAGTGAATAACCCATGAAAGTTCCTTCCTTATCTTTCTCATCAAACTTTCCCAAATCCAAATTTTTGATTTTGATCAAACTCGGACTTCCAAACAATTTAAAGTATTTCAATGAAGGTTTTTTGTTATACCACATTTCATAAGGGTTCATGTTAGTTTTTAGTCTCAACAAACATCTATTTTGAACATGTACAACAGTACTAACAACTTATCTCCAATAAAAAAATGAAAGTTTGTATTATTCTAACATACTTATTCCCATTTCAACCAAGATTCTATTATTTATTTATACTACTCTATTTTGTTGTGGAGTATATGGATCACTATACTGATGCTTGATACCATTCTTTCTCATATAATCTTCAAATGTATTGTTTTTGAATTTTATACCATTATCTATTCTCAGCTTCTTGATGGAAACCCCCAATTATTTCTCAACATCTTTTCTAAATAATTTGAACATTTTTGTAGCCTATGACTTATGCTTCATGAACATGATGTTTTTCATCCAAGTGAAGTCATCAATAAAAGTGATAAAGTATAAATCCCCTTTTGTTGATTGATGTCTCATCGACTCATACAAATCGGAATGAATAAGCTCAAGTGGTATGGTAGATTGAATCTCAATTCTTTTATGACTTTTCTTAGTCATCTTTCCTTTCTGGAAAGTAATAAAAACATCTTCATCTCTTCTTTTCAATTATAGAAAATTTTGGACAACATCAAAGTTTATTCATGTTTTTCTACCCAAGGTTCCCAAGTCTTCAGTGCCACAATTTGTTTTCATCTTTATAACTCAAGTAACAGGAGTTATTGAATTATAATATTTGAAATAGATTCCAACTGGTTCTTTCTCCTTTTGTAATGACTTTTCAACATTTCACACTTTTGATAATACACGAATCCTTTTTGAAGATTACTTATTTTCCATCATCACAAAAGTTTACTTACACTAAGTTAGTTATGTTTTAACCCATTAATAAGTAAAAATTACTTAGATTTCAATTTCTCTACTTCAATCTCTATCATACTAATTCATCTGATTTTTAAGGAACTATCATTGTCAAAAAGTAACTGCTCCTCCATCACGACTTTAAACATGTTTCAAGATTTTTATATTACCTGTCATATGCGAAGAACAACCACTATCAAGAATCTATGGTTTGTTCCTCTTACTTCCTTTCAAAGATGTCTCAATAATAAAATCTCTTTCCTCAACCTTCTTTTTTTCATTTTTTCCTTTTTATCATAAGAAACTTGTTCAAGAAGGAGTGTCATACATCTTTCGGCATGATGACCAGACTGATCATATCTTCCAAAAACTTCTTCCAGACATTCAAATTGATTCTTTGTTGGAATGTTTCTAACATCTTAAGAATTCACCTTTCTAACTTCATGTGAGTTAGGAGAGTTTCTCATTCTTCTTTCACTATTTCTTCCACTTTGCTCAATCCTTATTCTGGGTAGAGATAAGTTGTGACAACAATTATAAGCTATATTCCCTTAGATTCCACAAAACCAGAAATAACCTTCAAATATTGATTTTCTATTCAAGAAAGATCTTTATCTATAGAAACTTTGTTGAGGTTGGTAACTTCTTTCAGCTCTAACATACTCAAGATGTGGACCATCTCTTCTTTTGAGTGAGTTTTATACTTTTGTAGAATTGATAGATTTTTCACTTCATTTATCCACCCAAGATTTCTTAATACTTTTTCCAGAACCTTAAATGTTAAAAGAATCATATGAAATATTATTTTCAGTAATAAAATATTTCACCTGATTCTCATATTGAGCCTTCTCAACAACTTTAGAAGTCTAATCTTTTACTTTCATAGCTTTGATGAAGTTTTTATTCATCTTTCTCAAGGTAATTTTAGACTTTAGAAGTTTTGATTGCAACTTGTTAACTTCTTCTTCCTTAGCTTCTATATTCTTGCTAACATCTTCAATCATATTTCCATGTTCAGAAATTCCAAGTTTGTAACTTACAATCTCATGAATGTATTCATTCACCTACTTGATAACATATTTTCTTCCATAAACAACTTCTTCACAATCTTTCTTAATTACTCTAATTTCTTTCTTGATAGTTTTTTCTCAAGACATGCAACAAGTTCGGTTCTGAGCTGATACTCTCTATAAGATTCTTCACCACCTTCTTTAATCTCTGAGGAATCTTTTATTTTCTCAACTTTTGTAATGAAGGTTATGAATTTTTATGAACTTTTATATTCAGATGAATTGTTTTCAGTTGAGTTTGATTCAACTTTCTTAATCAACATACTTATTTTGTTTCCTGCAAACTTCTTCTTGTATCGATTCAAAGACTTTTCTTATTTACTATTTTTGTTCCACTTATTCCATCGAGGGTTTTCATCAGAATCATCTCAATATTCTCCAACTTTCTTCTTGGAGAAATTCATAGCAAAATGTCCAATTCCCCCATACTCAAAACATTTGAGAGGAAATATTCCTCCATACTTTCCTCTTCCTCTTTGATAGTTCTTAGATATGAGAGGCATGGTTTTTTCATTCAACTCATCATCTTCTTTGTCAACAGACTCACAAAGATCAACTTCATCAACATCTTGGATTTTCATCTTTCTCATGGTTTCAAAATCCATTTAATATTTTATCTTCTTTTTAAAGATTAGATATTTCCTCATTTCATAATCAATAAGAAAGTTATTCAATTCATCAAGAGATAAATCATCCTTATCTTCTAAATAATAAAATTTAGATTCAAACCTATCCAAAAATTTTCTCATAAGTTTCTTCACAATTGTAGAATCTTCCAATATATCTCCAAATCCTTTGATGTTGCAAACAATTTCATTTACTCTAGTGAAGTATTCATCAATTGTTTCTTCATACTTCATTCTGATGTCTTCATACTTATTGCACCAGATTTGTAGTTTTACTTCCTTGAATTTAATATTCCCTTTGAAAACACTTTCTAGCTTGTCCCGCATACTTTTTGAAGCTTTGAGACCCATCACATTCTGATAAAAATTCTCTGATAAGGACAAAAGTATTTCATTTCAATCATTTCCATCAACTTTTATGTTTCTCTTATCAACAAATGTCATGGGGACATCTTTCTCAATAGGTGGAAAACCAATAGTAGCAGCATCAAAAACTTCCAATACAAGAGATAAGAGATACGAAATCATCCCATTTTTTCATCCATAATAATTATTTCCATCAAATGTTGGAATTACTCTACTGGTGATAGAATTTATATTATCCATGATAAGGATTCAATAAGGGAAACTAACCCTCTAATACTAATTGAAGTTCTAAGGATCAAATAACAACTGAGAAGGGGGGTTGAATCAGTTGTTCACTTTTTATAAGTTTCAAAACTTTTAGAAACTTAACCCCTACATCCGGTTATGATTTATATCCTTATCAACTTTTAGTAAATACTTATGCATGGAAAAGCAGGTAAGAAAGAAAAGCACATGAGATTTACAAGGTTCAACCTCAGTGTGAGAACCTACATCCTTTCCATAGGCACTCCCATGGGTCTATAGAAATCCACTACTATGAAGAAGTGAATACAACTTGTGCCAAATCTTGTTAGACACATTATATCTTCTAATAGGAAATATTATACAGACTCCCGTTAGTTTAAAATGTTTTATTTTAAACAATTGATCCAATCAAAAGAATAAATACTTTGTTGAAACTACTCCACAAATGATTAGTCTGAATCCTCAGTCTGATTTGGTTGGATCTAATTCTCTCAATCTAATGATGTTGGATCATAATTTACTCAATACAATGATGTTGGATTATGGATCTGATTTCTTTCAATACAATGATGTTGGATTATGGATCCGATTTCTTTCAATACAATTATGTTGGATTATGGATCTGATTTCTTTCAATACAATGATAATGGATTTTTGGATATGATTTCTTTAAATATAATGATGCTAGATTCTGGATCTGATTTCTTTCAATATAATGATGCTGGATTTTGGACCTTATTTCTTTTAATACAATGAACTCAAACTCAATCTATAAAAACTAAAACTCTTCTGGAATACTCAAAATAGTTCTCCTTTAATCAGATGGGAACTTTCAATTCAATTTATCCAGTGCTCCACCTTTCACACGTATGTGGAAAGTTGCTAATGAATAAGTGATATGAGCAAGTATTTATAAGCAACTTAGAAACCAAGAGCAGGAAAATTGAAAACTTTCCCCACTTCCTCAAATCTCAAAACTTTGAAAATCTCTTACATTTAAACTTCGTCTTTAACACCGTCAAACCTCCTTATATTTCCCTGAGATTTATGAAAAAGTGAATGCCAAGTTTTACCACTTCAATTCTTCTTCATAATCAAATCATTACAAATTATTTCTCAATACAATAATGTTGGATCCTATTTTTACAGAATTCTGATGCCAATTTTCTCAAAATGTTGGATCTGATTTTTACAGAATTCTGGTTATGATTTTTGTAGAATGCTGGTTACGATATTCTACAGAATGCTGGTTACAATTTTCTTAGAATGCTAGATATGATTTTCTACAGAATGCTGGTTATGTTTTTTTTACAGAATGCTAGTTTCTATTTTCTATAGAATGATGATTACGATTTTCTCAGAATTATGGATATGATTTTCTATAGAATGTTGGTTATGATTTTTGCAGAATGCTGGTTACAATTTTCTGAGAATGCTAGATACGATTTTTTAGAGAATGATGGTTATAATTTTTGAAGAATGCTGGTTATGATTTTCTATATAATACTGGTTACGATTTTCTTAAAAATCTAGATACGATTTTTGTAAAATGATGGTTATGATTTTATGTAGAATTCTGGTTATGATTTTTACAGAATGATGGTTATGATTTTTTTTCAAATATCTGGATATGATTTTTTCCTTTCTCAGCTCATTACGATTTTTTTCTTTCTTAGCTCATTACTATCTTTTCTTTACCAGCCCATTATGATATTTTCTTTTCTTAGTAATATTTTCATAGTAATAAAATCTGAGTATGAAAACTCATTTTTCAACTCTGAAATTCTTCAAACCTATCCACCATTTATTCAAAAGATTTTATCATGAAATATTTCATGACTTATGAGAACTTCTTGATTAGAAAAGCATCGTTTGATTTTTTTAGAAAGTATGAAAAATTTCTAAATCCTGACTTCAGTTTATTCACTCAAAACTCTTCATAAATTTCATTCTTTCTCTGATTACAACAAAGATAGACTCTAAGAAAACAATACATCCTACCTCCAATTATTTTGGATCTGATGAACTAAATACAATGCATATGGATCCAATTCCTGGAAATCATTCTGATACAAAAGGTTAGTTGTCAACAAATACAAAAACTTTGTTAAACAAATTTATCACAAAGTTACTTCACATACACAATGGATCCCACCCATGGGTAAGGATGTTGGGAATGCTGCTTTATATACTTGATTTAGAATGGCAAGACACGATGTTTGACATCCTTGACTTGATATGATGGACATGGATTTTTTGATTCTTAGATAGGGTGCTGACATGGTGATTTAGACATTAATGCCTATTTTCATGATTTGGGTAAATGGATTGGTACACCTCAGTATGTGGAATTGAAATGATTAATGAATTACCCTTGTTGTTAAAAGAAATGTTAAACCATTTTTTTATTATTGGCATAAAATTTCAGCATGGTTTAAGGAGGTTAGTGGGTTTGGGTATCACGGTAAAACCAAAGGATACACATGGACCATTGTTTGATTATGAAACTGGTGCAATTTTTTTTACTTTTATTAGTATTCACATGTACTTATGAATGCACTGTTATTAGACTAGATGTTTCTTTGGACCATATATGCAATGTTCTATACAACATAAAAACTCTCCTTTTCAAAGTGTTATGGTTTAAAAATAAAAATGAATAAAAAAATGGTGACCATGGGAAACAATGAAATTCAAATACCATCACTTATTCTCATTCAGAAATATGGGTTGAAATTTTAAGGATGAAATTTCTATATATTGGAGTTTGTAACAACAGAAATTTTATCAATGATATTTATTTCCTGAAAATAAATGTGTCTTATATTATATTATATGGTATTATACATATACAATGCATAGAGATACCAAAAATGTAATACAATTAATGAAATTTGTGGAATTAGTTATCAATTAATCCCCTCAAAATTCAAAATATTACACTGCGACAAATAATGTAAAATTTAAAACAAATATAGGAAACATTGGATTACCCCAATCTTCTAGAATCATTGATCCCACAAACAAAACTATAAAAATGATACAAAATACTAGTAAACCAATTGAAATTTTAGAAATTAGAAATATTGAAACTGAATAGAAATTGATTTTAAAAATGAATGAAGGATTGAAGTAGTTTTTATAGGAGGTAATGTGACTATTGAAATAGTAATGTGTTTATCGAAATAGAAAGCTAAATATTGGGAATAGTAATGTGAAGTTTGGAATTAGTAACTAGACCATTGGAATAGTCATTTGACCTCAAAATAATGACAATTTAAATAATATTTATCATGAGTAATTTCTATTAATAAAAACATTATAATTCCATAAAATGAATTTCAAGACTAAAAACTCAAATAAATATAATCATGGTTTTAATAAATTGTATTTTAATGGAATTTATAAAAAACGTAATTATTATATTTAAATTTTAATTAAACTATATAATAAAATTAATTTTATTAAATTAATTTCATTTTTGAAATCAGAACATCCAAATTTATTATGGGTTATTTTATGGTAATTTTCCACAATACATCAAAATACAGTTTTTTTCATAAACGATGTATCTTAAATTACATCATTCATGATGTAATAATGACATAATAAATTCTAAAACATGTGGTACAACAGAAACATATTTTGTTTGGTAAATTGGTCATTAAAATATGATAAAAATTATTTCTAATAATAATAATTACCTTCCAAACTATGAAGTCAAAAGTGTTCTATAAAAACCATTTTTTCATTTTTCCACTTTTCTTCTTAATAAACTATTGAATCCCATTTATAAGGGGTAATAATTCATAAATACTTATATATTATTGATTTATGATTTATTATGTCATAGATATCACTATTAAATTATTTACCTTGGATATAGTATTTTATTAAGTATTTTAATCTGAAAACACCCCTCATAAATTATTAATATCTCCTCTCCTTTCTCTTGGAAAACCACTCATCTCACACATACCAATGCCTAATATATACCAAAATCCTATCTATTAATCCCTTATTGTCCTTATGGGTTTTCTGTACCAATCCAACTCAATTCATCAATGAAGCCTACTTCCATACAAGAGATTAAACATTGAGAAAAGAGTAAGTTTTTATAATCTAAACTCTCATTTTCCTCCTCTTTTTTCCAATTCTATTATAAAACAAATATTTTGAGATTAATTTTTAAGTATTTTAAAATTACATAATTATTTTAACCTATAATAAAAATTATATTTCGTATTTTTTTTGTATTTTATACCTCTCTTTCTCCTCCTTTGGGAAATGTTCCCGATAACTGTCACGACCCGACCCTACCGGTCCCGAGCCGCAACTACCTCAAGCCCGCCTCCATAGGCTAGAGGCCGGCGACCAGCGCCGAAGGCATAACAATCTCAGGAAGGCCTTCGCCTAAGTACTTGTACTCACGAACACACAACCCACACGACGCAGTAGTGCAGAGTAAAAAGGAAACCAAAAGACAGGCAGTTATACCCCAACTGCAGTCATGCATCAACAACTAAAAAGAGTAAGTAAAGTGCTGGAAGTACTGACAAGTAGACTGAAAAGTAAAAAGGGCAAACACACGCCCAACCACAAAGATGCCACAACCCGGCAACAGGTGAACAAAAGAAGACGACTGGATAGACTCCCACCTGAATACTCTAGCATGACCGCGGTACGCTGCTCCAACTGTTGTGACCTCTACGCTCCTCCGTAGTCACGATCGACCTGTCCGTCGTCTGCAAGGGCACACCAGGTACGGGCAAAGCCCAAGCAGGGGTGAGTATAAGGATACTCAGTAGGATGCCCCGAAAGCTCGAGGGAGCAACAAAGAAGGCACTAAAGGGGTGAGCAATAGACTAACAAGATCAGTAGAAAAGTTTAGTAAAGAGAGTACAGCTCCACCTGACAGAGATAAGTAGGCACGGACCCCAAGGGGTGGGAACGAAAGTAGGGTCCAATTATATATATATATATATATATATATATATATATATATATATATATATGCTCAACATGAAACCTAAAAGAGTGTGTAAGGGGGATCTCCATCTCCAAGCTCAGTCCAGGATCAGTCGCCATCAGTTCCAAGTAAATCCATCCTCACATCCCAGCATCTCGTCTTGTCCCCCTAGGAAACCCAAGTCAAAGGGGTTCAATCACCGCACTTCAATACTATCCGCTTTGGGCGGCACTGACTCGCCCGCACGGTTTTAGGTCGCGTCTCAAGGACGCGTCTCAGTGGAAAAAGTACCCCTCTTCCTCGTGGGTCCTTAGGTAACGTTAAAAACTGACACTCCGCTGATTCGCACAATCAAGGTCCCGCTCCGGTAGTCACGGAGGAAAAAGTCACCGACTAGCCGCATGAGAAGGGCTGAGTCTGAAACATCAGCGGGTGACCCACTACTCAGCCCCGCTGGAGGGTAAACCCTAGTACATCATCAGGCGACCCACTGCCCAGCCCGACTGGAGGGTAGACCTGGAATAAATCGACGGGTGACCCACTGCCCAGCCCTGCTGGAGGGTAAACCCTAGTACATCATCAGGCGACCCACTGCCCAGCCCGACTGGAGGGTAGACCTGGAATAAATCGACGGGTGACCTACTTCCCAACCCGGCTGGAGGGTAAACCCGGAACACGTCGACAGGCGACCCACTGCTCATCCCTGCTGGAGGGTAGACCTGGAATAAATCGATGGGTGACCCACTGCCCAGCCCTACTGGAGGGTAAACCCGGAACACGTCGACAGGCGACCCACTGCCCAGCACTGCTGGAGGGTAGACCTGGAATAAATCGACGGGTGACCCACTGCCCAGCCTTGCTGGAGGGTAAACCTGGAATCATCCTGTTAGCTCCGCATTGCTACTGACATCACCAGGTGTCACTATCAACGCCACCGTGCATTGGTTCGGAGTGCGTAAAAAGAAGATCTCCACCCCACACTAACATGATCTCAAAGGAGGCTCCACATTGCCCAAATGGGTTGCACCGTTACATTTATCGCGGAAAAACACGTAAGATAGACTACTTACTCGCCCGAAACGGACAACCGGTGAATATGGTACTATTCACCGTAGCCGGCCCGTGTGGGCCCGCACCCCGGCTCCGATATTCGTCGGGCGAACTGCGCCATCGCGATGCTCTCGGCAACACACAGAAACGACTACTCATACGCCCCGAACGGGCGTCTGGTGAAAAAGGTGCAAAAACGCAGCACGCGTCACAAAGACTGCTCGTAGGGCCCACGTCTCAATTCCCACTTCAATGCCCGAAACCATACTGGAAGTCTCCGCCTCGACGCCAGGGTCGCACCGCCGCTGACGGTGCTCAAATCGGACATCGGATGTGTCCGCGCCAACCAAAACAAGAATCTCGGCGTAGCACTTAACGCGCGTGAAGCGCCACCGAGCTCCCGTTCCGGGAATTAAAAATCCCCGAAACCACCTCAAAACATACTCCTCGAGACGAGGATTACCCTACCGCAGACGGCGTGTAAAACGGACACCCGTAGCGATATTTACGGGTGTCTGAAGCCAGAGGGGACAAGTCCCTTGGGCTGGACCGGCCTAGCCGGCCGGTCCACCCAGCCTGGGCCGGCCGCGGACCCGCGGTCCCCGCTTCAGCCGACCGGCCCTCGTGGCCGGTCCTTGGTCTACGCGGAGACCCGCTTCCAGCGGGTCTCGTTCCCCACCGAGGGGTCGCGCCGCGACCCCGGTCTACCCGGACGACCGTCGCCGCCCGTCCGAAGCACCGCGTCGCCGCCTGCAAGTCGCGCCACCGCCTGGAGCCGGAGCCCGCCGCCTGCGAGCCGCGCCATCGCCTAGAGTCGGAGCCGCCGCCTGCGCCACCGTGCCGGAGCTCGCCGCTGCCGCCATGAGTCGCCGGACCACCCTGGATCCACCGGAAATATGGGGTATTTGGCCGGAAAACTTCCTAGGGCCACCCCGGGCACCCCGGGACTCCAAAAAATTGATCTGAAAGGATCGTTGTGAAGATAAACTCGATCCCTACGAAACCAGGGGCTTCGCTCGACGATCGGACAACAATTCGACACGACTAAATTAAATTGAAGATTGCGGGAATAAAAAAAAGATAAACACGAGCCTACCTCAAGGGGCTTTGCCCGACGCTTCACGATCGGGATGCCGGAGCCGCCGCACCTTGCCGGAGTGATGGAGGAGAGGGTGGATGCTTCGTTCAAGAGTTATAAAATTCGACGCCCGCGACCGCCAAATTTCGAAAAAGCCCCTGGGGGCGTTTTTCACAGTTGGCCCGCGTCCGCGAAAATTATACCCCTCCTAGGGTAAACGGCATGTTCTGGACTCAACGGTGCCCTCGGTTTTCCCGTCCGAGCTACCGTTCAAGAGTTATTCTATTTATTTAGCCCGCCAGTGTGAACACACGCCAAAATCAATTCCAGCTACACCGGAGCTCGGAATCGCACACCTTCAGAACACCCTGCTCTGAAATCATATCGAGAGAATTTCAAAGTCTTACAGGCTCAAAACTGGGGTTCTTACAATAACAATCTCTTAAATGCCAATGAGCACGTTCCCATCTCATTTCCTTATCAAATTCCATAGGGATGGTTGTAATAAATTACATATGATATATAAATTTGTAAGTATATTTATTTTATTCTTCTTTAATTAATTCTACAAATGCATAAATGACCTTGACCAAAAAATCTTTATTCAATGAAAAATGGTAAATTTTTAAGGAACACATGACACCAAAATGGTTTTTGTTTTTCAAAAGGAATTAATAAATATAAAACAATAATTATAATTTAAAAATATCGATAAAAATGGAAATAATTCACTTCTGGTTCAATTTTTCAATAAACCTAATTTTATTATTTAATAGGCATAAAAGTGAAGAAATAAATCCAGATTTTATGTTAGGATATTCACGAATCGAACACATTTTCATTGGGTTATCAATATTTCTCATCATTTATAGTACGATTATAATCTTAATATTACATAAATATCATTTCACTGTTTCTGCCTTTTCTATTCAATGATATACAAGTTTTCCATGTTTCTAAAATTATTTTAAGCCAAATATAATGATTATTAAAAAAAACTTTTCATTATAGAAAACATGTTTCACTCATCTTGAGTTGTTTCTTCTTCAATAAAGAATAGTGATTTTTATAACAAAAAAATTATCCTTGTTCATTTAGGAGCCATAATGATTGTTTATGAATGTTTGATTTATGAAATCTTTATGAAACCAATTATATTCCATGGGTTATTTCATGATTATGATTTTGATACATTCAATGTGATATGAATGATTATGATAATTTAAGATGTGACAGGTTGATCTGGAATTATATTTCCCTCCAATAGATTATGTAATGTGATATATCTCATGATGTTATGTGTATTATTCATGAGCATGATGCTAGATTTTTTCACTATTAAAATGTAATATTTTGTGCACATATGTTATACGTGAAAATAATTCTAGATTTTCCCAAAAGAATATGTTGTATTTGACAACAATGACAAGTTGTTTCACTTTAATGTATATTCCACATTCATGCCCTTAATCAAAAATTTCCCTCTGGATGTTGATGATGATCTCATTCTTATTACATGGATGGACCATACAATTGAGGCAACTTGGAAGATTTTCACCTTGAGGACAAGGTGAAATTTCAAGGGGGGGCCAATGATAGAATCATGGGCTACTAAAGGGGAAGGTGTGGAGTTGTACAGAGAATATCTTTCATTAATTGTTAGGGGCAGTTTAGTAATGTGTTTAAAAAGGGTTAGCTAGTAGGGTTGTTAGGCAGTTGGTAGGGCTAATAAATGGGGAGGGTCTGATGTTAGGAAGATGGGATATTGTTTTGCTTAGGAGGTTCTGCTATGCAGAAATAGGGCTGCGACCTTGGACTCTGAGCAACATCTCAGACGAGTCTCTTCTTCTTCCATCTTCTTCTAGTTTCTTCATCTTCTACGTGTCTGTTGTACCTACATCGCTTAAATCAATAGAAATTCCTTTTGTTTTCTCTCTCACCAAATTGAATTATACCAGTTATTATGTATCTTTTATTGGTGATTTCTCTCAAATAACTTGGTTTTATCTTCTTCATGATCATTCTGAAATGCTTAATATCTTCAAGTCATTTTACCATGAAATTCGCACTCAATTCTCCATGTTTATTAAAAAATGGTGACGTTTGGACAATGGCTGGGAATATTTATCTTCTCCCCTTCACCAATTTATTACGGATCATGGTGTCCTTCATGAAACACCCTTCCCCGAGACCACTCAGCAAAATGGCATGATTGAGAGTAAACATCGTCTTATTCTAAAAACTGTTTGTGTCATATTATTTCACATGCATGTTTCTATTCAATTTTGGGGTGATGTTATTCTTACTGTCACTTATCTTATAAACCATCTTTCATCATTTATCCTTCAGGGGGGGAGTCCATTTCAAGCTTTGTTTCTCTCTCACCCTCCTCACCTTCTTCCTCAGCGTCCTTGTTATGTTTGTGACACTCGTCCCGATCTCTTCAAATTTTCCCCACGAGCCCTCATCTTTGGTGTGATAATCAAGCAGCTGTGAACATTGCTTCTAATCTGATCTTTCATGAACGCACAAACCATATTGAAGTTGATTGTCACTTACTTTGATATCACCTGGAGCAAAAACATATCACCTTTAGCTACATTTCCATTGTTCATCAGTTGGTCAACATCTTCAACAAAGACCTGTTTGGCACCCAGCTGAGCTATCTTCGCACTAAACTGGGCATGCACAACATCTACGACATATAGCTTGAGGGGGAGTTTTTTTCATTTGTTTCTTTTTTGTGGGACTCCTATTTCACGCTACACATTTCTAGCTTGAGGGGAAGTGTTGGACCAAATTAAATGTGTCGGACCCAAATTAAATAGATTGAACCCAATTAAATGTATTTATTTTTCTCCACCTATAAATAAAGAGTTTCACCTCTTATCGAGGTAAGGAGTGTGTTTTACTCCTACAACACTCATAACACGTAGTCTTAAGTGTCAGCTGCTTGTAATCACCTATGAATGTCCCCTATTGAAATGATTTGCTAGTAAACTTATCAAACTCAAATTGGATGCTGGTCAAGAGCAGGGGATGTTGTTGTTGACCTCAAAGCTCTATAAAATATCTAGTGCTGCTTTAATTTTTATTTCCGTTATACTTAATTAAAAATGACAAAGGGTAGGTACAGGAGGATAATTTAATTAGTTTAAGAACCTGATTTAACATTGAAGAGGCTGCAACATAGTAGGGTTGCGTGCATGTTTTATCATACCAACTAGCAATATTAATAAAATAAGATAACATTTATTTACCATAGAAATAGACAACATTGAAACCTATAGCATGATATCATCACACCCTAAAAATATCTTAGGATTATCACAACAGATACGAAGAATTGATAGAATAAAATAAAATTTCAGATTTGTAATTAGACAAGCATGAAGTGGAAGAAAACGTACACTGGCTGCAACAGAAGGCCATGGAATTAGGATTCACATTTCACCGCATTCAACAACTACACATGGCAATTTAGGCCGGTTGTTGGGTCCGGTAGCCACATTCTCAATCTTCCTCACCACCAGCAGACCATCACCAAGCACTTTCTACTAAACATTAAGAAAACATGGGTGAAGGCCATGGCATCACAATGTAAATGAAATGAGATATCAGTTATGGCATGTTCGGTTTAATGCAATTTAGTACCAAAATGTGCATTTCAAACCCTAAAAATGGAGAAGCAGCTTTTATTTGCAGTGCCAGAGACATGAGACCGAAAAAAACAGTACTTGAAGCTAAAATAAAATTTTGACAGAAAACATGTATATTAGGGATGACAATGGATACTCCTTAACCGGATATCACACACCACCTGATCCGATTAAGCAAAGTTAGAGTAGGTGGTTAATTAGGTTTTTATAAGATTGGGATAGTGAATTCAAACCCTAATTAATATACATATAGGGTTCAGATGGAAGTCCTCGGGTATCCTAAGTGCAAACCTAATTAAATTAATTATTATTAGTTTAGTAATTATATATTTTTTATTTATAGTAAAATTATAAGATTTAATTATTTATTTTGAGTTTGGTTCATATTAGATTTATAAATTAATTCTAAATCTGAATTCAATTAGATTAATTATTATTAGAGCATTAACTACATATTTTTAAATGATAATAAAATTATAAAATATATATATTTAATCTGAAATCCATTGACTTTAGATTTTTAAAAATTAAAAATTTTAAAACTATAAACAGGTATTTAAATGGGTTAGGATAGTTAAATGGGTATTTCAAAATATAATAGGTTAGGGTTAGGATAATGAATTTCAAAAATAAAATAATTATAAATGGATTCGGGTTTTGGAAAACTAAATAGGTTAGGTTTCGGGTATCCCAAATTCCGTGGGTACACAACCCGTTATCATACCTGATATATATCATATTTTTTGCTTTTTATTTTAATGTGCCCGCTTCAATGAAAAACTTACAGCAACGCAGCCAGATAAAAAATAGAGGCAAAAAAATTGAAAGCACCGAGAGCCAATCACATGCTTGCTAGCAAAATTAGAGCCCGTAATAGTCAGCAAAAGCTTACTCCGAATACCACATGTTTGTTGTCGAGCCAATCACACTTCGCACATGTTACAAAGAACTGCACAGAATTTTAATATTATCAGCAAAGGACTATTATTTATTGTCTCACTCAACAGATCTTGAATGGGGATGGAACACTGTAATACTTGAGATAGATACGAAATACCAAATTCAAAGGGAAAAGGGATAGACCAAGTCAATACCCACATCCTAAATACTTAAATACTTTGACAATATCATTATGAAATAATCATTATCATA
Organism: Viscum album; assembly: GCA_963277665.1. Lineage (NCBI taxonomy): Eukaryota > Viridiplantae > Streptophyta > Magnoliopsida > Santalales > Viscaceae > Viscum > Viscum album. The sequence goes on from OY728141.1 coordinate 1,554,778,293, forward strand.
ACATTAATATATTTAAATTATAAATATATTAAATTATAACTATGCAATTAACTTAGAAATTAACAGTAGATTAGAATAAAGATTATGATGGATAAATTAATATATGGTTGGAACTATCTATTTATTATACATGGATGATTTTTTATGAATAACATTGATGTTAAATTGATAATTATGAATGATTTGTAAATAATTATATTTATTGATTTCAATATATATTATTTAAAAATTGACCACAGTTCAACCATGGTCCAGCCATTGAACCTTGATGCTTGAACCGATGTCTTGACCAGTGTAATAACTGGTCTGGTTTTTTATGCCTTGGTAGACACTTATAGGAATGACAGCTGAAAATACAGTTTCAATGTCTCACTCACAAGAAGTTTATTTGTAGAAATCTTGCTGCAATGGTAAAAAAAAAAAGGCCAGTTTACAAAAAAAAAGCCTGGTATGACACTTCACATAGAAAAAATTAAATAAAACACAGAAATATTTGGAGCAATAGAATTACCTGGCACCCATTAGTGTTTACTCCACTATTTGCCTGTAAGAAAATGGAGGAAAAGGTCCATGACAAGGAAAAACTTCATATTACAGTAAAATCTAGTGAGTAGATTAGAGAGTGCACACACAAATCAACAGGAAATTCATAAATAAACTATCACAATAGATTCAACTAGGCCTCTTCGCAGAAAAAACCATATAACATAACGCAGGAAAAGGTATTTTGACAAAAGACTGGTCCAGTTTATGTAAAGGTAACACCCAAGAAAATAATATGTTAAAATACCACAACTTATTGCAGCAGTGTGTAACTAGAAACAAATAATAAAGCAGCAAAGTTGAGAAGTTCGAAAAGGAAGAAAAAAATGAAGCCAAGCATTGATATGGCATATTTGTTTTCGTTTTTGCTTTTGTTTTCAGATTCCATGTAGCTACCCAAAACAAGTGGAATAAAAAAATGGGCACAATGTAGCAGGTGGCACACATGCCATTCTCTTTAATTTCATCTTCAGTAAAAAATGGATGGAAAAAAAAAACAAGCAACACTTTTTGAACACAGAACACCAGCATAATCTAATTTGACTATGAAGTTTAAATGGGTGTGCACTTCTGTGCACGCATGCCTTTTGATAAGTATATTCCTATGCAAACATGCATGCACATGCACATATTAATAATACCATAAACATGCTTCGATTATCCATTAATGATAACAATGATATCCAATACTTGGGACAAAAAATATAAAGAAACAAGAAAAAAAAAAAAAGTTTTCACAACCCAATACAATTATTATGGGAAGGTACCATTGATAAGAGACCAGGACCAGTGTGTTTCGCAATGAAATTTTCATCTTCAAACTTGCTACCATAGATGGAAACGCATCCACTGCCATCACCCTGAAAAACAAGGCTATCGCTGTTAGCTGATGAGAACATTGTTTCAAGTGCTAAGAGTTCAATCTAACTAGACGGCTAGCATATGGTGCGGCGTCTCTGATAGAAAATGTTTGGATTAATGTTCATGCTATATTTGAGTTATATAGCTTTCATGCATGATATAATATGATTGAAATGATTAAAGTTTCAAGTTGTTCAAATAAGAAAATAACAAGAGAAGAGGGCAAGCAATGTAGTTTATTTTATTGTGTGGAAAATGACTAGGGTTTATGTTGCGAAATCGTCGGGAGACACAACGACAAAAAACGGGAAAAACAAGAGAAAGAAAGCAGAGAACACAGCGATTTACGTGGTTCGGGAAAAAAAATCCCTACGTCCACAGGAGAGGCAGAAATTCACTATTTGGGAGCACAGATTACAGAGGATTTCAATCATAAAACCCTAGCCCGAAATGGGCTACATATGAAGAAGACGGTCCACTGTTCCGAATAGTAGTCCACGTTGCAACAGTGATCGGCGGCTCACTTTGTCAAAAGTGCTACAGTGTCTGCCGGCTGGAGTCAAAAGCGCTGCAGTGAAGTCGACCCGCGATAGTTGCGGACCACAAGCATTCGGCCCAACCGGATCGGGCAACACCAATCCAACAATCTCCCACTTGTAGCATGATCCGCTGCATTGCTATGCTTCGATGCAACTGATGAAGACAACTTACTTAATCTAAGTTCTTCCTCTTCTTCACTTACCAGTGTCGTACTTTCACAGATTCATGAAATACAAAATGTTTTCCTCTTATGCTTCCATCAAGTCCTTCATCATTCTGCCTCTCATCCTCCGTTCATCAGTAAAGACCAACAGAGGCACAGCAGTGCCTCAACTTCTGTATCACCATAGGCTTTGTCAACATGTCTGCCGGATTGTTGATTCCACAGATCTTCTGCAAGGTCAGAAACCCATCCTGTATCAAACCTCTGATGAAATGGTACTTCAACTGAATGTGCTTCGTCCGGGCATGAAACACTGGGTTTTTGGCAAGATGTATAGCACTCTGACTGTCACAGTGCAATACATTCTCCTCTCGCTTTCTTCCCAATTCATCCAAGAAGTTCTTCACCCAAACCATTTCTTTCCCAGCTTCTGTTACAGCAATGTATTCTGCCTCTATGGTGGATAAAGCCACCACTTTCTGCAATTGTGATATCCAACTTACCGCAGTTCCTCCACAGGTAAAAACATAACTCGTGGTACTCCTCCTGCTGTCGACATCGCCTCCAAGGTCAGCATCCACATACCCCTGCAATGAAGTTCCTTTCCCAAAGCACAGAGATACCTCCTTACTGCCCTTCAAATACCTCAGTATCCACTTCACAGTTTCCCAATGTTGCTTTCCAGGGTTCGCCATATATCTGCTCACAACTCCCACTGCATGAGCAATGTCAGGTCGAGTACAGACCATGGCATACATCAGGCTTCCAACAGCTGATGCGTATGGAACTTTTGCCATGTACTCCACCTCTTCTGCCGTCTTCGGTGATTGCTCCTTTGATAGTTTGAAGTGGCTTGCCAGGGGAATAGAGACTGCCTTTGCTTCAAGCATGCTGAATCTTCTCAGAACCTTCCCAATGTAATCAGCTTGTGACAACATTAATGTTCCAGCTGTGCGGTCTCTCTTGATCTTCATTCCCATAATCTTGTCAGCTTCTCCAAGATCCTTCATTTCAAACTCCTCAGCCAACTGCCCTTTCAGCTCATTAATCCTCTGCATACATGATCCTGCAATGAGCATGTCATCCACATACAGAAGCAATATAATGTATTCATCACCGAAAGACTTGATGTAGCAACATTGATCCATGCCACATCGTTTGTATTCGTTTTTAGACATAAATGAATCAAACTTCTTGTTCCACTGCCTGGGTGCCTGCTTCAATCCATATAAGCTCTTCTGGAGTTTGCGCACCAGGTCTTCCTTTCCAGACACTACATATCCCTCTGGCTGCTGCATGTAGATGTCCTCCTCCAAATCTCCATGAAGGAAAGCAGTCTTGACATCAAGCTGCTCAAGGTGCAAGTCTTCTGATGCCACAATGCTGAGAACCACCCGGATGGTGGTAAGCTTCGCTACAGGTGAGAAGATTTCAGTGAAATCTACTCCCTCCTGTTGAAAGCCTTTCACCACCAGCCTTGCCTTGAACCTCCTCTTGCCATCATGTTCTTCCTTGACCCGGTAGACCCACTTATTCTGCAATGCTTTCTTTCCTCTTGGCAGAGGTGTCAGCTCCCATGTGTTGTTCTCATGCAATGAGGAAATCTCCTCCTTCATAGCCAGCTCCCACTTGCTCGACTCTTTCAGCTGCATTGCTTCTTCAAAGCATTCTGGTTCTCCACCGTCAGTCAATAACAGATAATGCAATGATGGTGAATACCTCTGCACGGGCCTTCTCACCCTTGATGATCTCCTCAACTCCACTGGAGTAGTAGGTTCCACCGGTTCGGATCTCTCAAGCTCAGACACACCTTCAAGCTCCACTTGATTTTTGCATTCTGATTCAATGTTCTCATTTTCATCTTCAGCTTCATGGCGACCTTTGTACATGACACCTTCATTGAATACCACGTTCTGGCTCCTGATGACCATCTTCTTGTGATCATCCCAAAACCGGTAACCAAACTCATCAGCACCATAGCCAATAAAGAAACATGGCTTGGACTTAGCACCAAGCTTGTCCCTTGAGTTAGCATCAATGTGTACATAAGCTAAACTGCCAAAGACTCTTAAATGTGAGAGTTTTACCTCCTTACCAGACCAGAGCTCCTCGGGTAGGCATTCTCCCATTGGCACAGATGGACTCCTATTGATCAGATACGCTGTCATGTTCACTGCATCAGCCCAGAAGGTTTTGGGCAACCCTGAGTGCAGCCTCATGCTCCTGGCACGTTCATTCAGTGTCCTATTCATCCTCTCTGTCACACCGTTCTGTTGTGGTGTTCCTGGGATTGTCTTCTCCCACCGAATTCCATTATCAGAACAAAAATTCCCTGAATTCCTGACTGCCATACTCTCCACCGTTGTCAGACCTCAAACATTTCAGCTTTGTTTCTGACTCGTTCTCCACCATGACTTTCCACTTCTGAAACATCTTGAACACATCAGATTTATTCTTCAGAAAGTAAACCCATACATTCCTTGTTGAGTCATCGATGAATGTCACATAATATTGTGACCCTCCGAGGGATGGTACTGGTGCAGGCCCCCAAACATCTGTATGCACCAGGTCCAGCTTTCCAGTCTTCGGTGTTCTGCCTCCTTTTGCAAAGGACACCTTCTTCGGCTTTCCAAAGATGCAATCTTCACAAAAGCCTACTTCCACCGCTTTCAGCTCTGGTAGCAACCATTTTGTTGTCAGCACCTTCATCCCCTTTTCACTCATGTGGCCGAGTCTGTAGTGTCACAGTTGAGAACCTCCGACAGCTTCGAGTGATGCAACCATGTCCATGCAAGTTTCTGTCATGTTGTACAGGGTGCCATTCTTTGCTCCCCGAGCTATGACCATAGCTCCTCGGGTGATCTTCCAAGCACCACCAGTGAATGTGGTACTCAACCCTGCATCGTCAAGTTGTCCAACAGAAACAAGGTTTCTTCTCAAGCCAGGGATATACCTCACGTTTTCCAGAACCAGCAAGCTCCCACTGTTGGTCTTGATCCGTGCATCTCCTTTCCCCACAATCTGCAAGGGCTCGTCATCAGCAAGATGCACCTTGCCAAAATTTCCAGAAACAAAATTGTTCAGGAAACCCTTCTCCGATGTAGAATGGAAAGACGCCCCAGAGTCTAAAATCCAAGACTCCATCAGGCTATCCACGCTGAGCAGTAGCACGTCATCAGTTCCTTCAGCTACCGCGTTTGCTCCACTGGTTTCAGGTCCCTTCCGGTTATCTCTACACTCCTTCTTGACATGTCCTTTCTTCCCGCATGTCCAGCAGGTAGGACCAGGCCCCTTTGCCTTGTCTCAGCTCTTTCCTCTTGACTTCGATTGTTCTCTGCGATTGTCCCGCTGTGGGTACCTTCCTCTTCCTTCAACGTTCAAAGCAGAACCAGAGAATCTGCCTGATTCTCTTCTTCGAACATCCTCACTAAGGATTAGGTCCCTTATATCTTTCAGAGTCATCTTCGTATTCCCCGAAGTGCTGCTCACAGCTGTTACAGTTGCTTCCCAACTTTCAGGTAATGAAGATAATAAAACCAGAGCACATACCTCATCGCCAAGATCAATGTCCACCGATGACAACTGACTTATGATGGTATTGAACTCGTTGATATGATCTGCAACAGGTCTCCCTTCAACCATTTTCAGGTTGAACAATCGTCGTATCAAATGCACCTTATTTGCCGCAGAAGGCTTCTCGTACATATTTGTGAGGGCTTTCATCAGGTCCACCGTCGTCTTCTCTTCTCTGATGTTGAACGCCACGTTTTTGGCCAATGTCAGGCGCACAACACCCAGAACCTGTCGATCCAGTAGCTCCCACCCGACTTCTCCATGTCCGCTGGCTTCACACCCAAAAGCGGCAAGTGCATCTTTTTCGGATAAAGATAATCCTCGATCTGCATCCTCCAGAAACTGAAATCAGTTCCATCGAAGCGATCGATCTTCACTTTGCCTTCATCCAGAGCCATCGTTGGAGAATTCTGAACCTCCCTCTGATACCAGTTGTTGCGAAATCGTCGGGAGACACAACGACAGAAAACGGGAAAAACAAGAGAAAGAAAGCAGAGAACACAACGATTTACGTGGTTCGGGAAAAAAAAATCCCTACGTCCACGGGAGAGGTAGAAATTCACTATTTGGGAGCACAGATTACAGAGGATTTCAATCATAAAACCCTAGCCCGAAATGGGCTACATATGAAGAAGACGGTCCACTGTTCCGAATAGTAGTCCACGTTGCAACAGTGATCGGCGACTCACTTTGTCAAAAGTGCTACAGTGTCTGCCGGCTGGAGTCAAAAGCGCTACAGTGAAGTCGACCCGCGATAGTTGCAGACCACAAGCATTCGGCCCAACCGGATCAGGCAACACCAATCCAACAGTTTATGCTTTGGAAAAACATGTTTAAATCATGGTTTTATGCAAAGGATCACTTGAAAATGATATTATGACGTAATTATTACATGAAAAATAGGAACTAAATAAAGAATGAAAAGCAAAATTTTTCATGAAATGACATTTATAATTTCAGGAGGATAGGTTGACTTTGAGAATGATGTAGCTTAGCTTTTACAGAAAGACGAATTATGGTGATAGTTTTTGCATGGCATATTACAAAAATAATTCCATGTGATGCAAACTCCATGTCATCTTTAAGAAAAATACATAAACTTAGAGATTGTATGTGGGAGATTAAAAGGGACTGTGATCAATGGATTCACATGAAATTCAAGAGTACTATTTCACGTGCGACGGAAATCTTTCATTACGATTACAGTGGGCAAGAAATGCATAACGATTATGGTTTCAACAGTACTGCAATGGGGGGATCAGAAATCTCACATTACCAAAACATTGCATGGGGTGCTGCAGATTTCTGCAATCATAGAGGTGTTAGTCATACTCACATGAATCAATCATAAATAGCCTAGTGTATTGGCCAGCAAAGGGAGAGGGAGTTGCTTAGCAGAGTACTCCCAAGGCCAAGAGTCCAAAGGTGTACCCACAACCATAGCAAAGGTTGTGATATGTGTCGGTAACTGTTGGATCTGGAGAGAGATCTTGGAGATGCAAGAGGGAAATTAAGGTTGTGTTTAATTTAGTAAAATGCTCTACTTTCATTTTCCAAAAACGTACTGTATTTTGTAGATGAAAAACATTTTTTATGAAAATGTAAATGATATATTTTCAAGGGAAAATTTGTTTTTATTAGAGTATTTAGATATTTAGGATAGGGGTATTGACCGGTCTATCATATCCCCCAATTTCCTCTAATTTGGATTTGGTATTTCATATCCACCTTGAGTTGTATCTCATTATCAGTCTTCATGAATAAAGTGTTCCGTCCTCATTCAAGAACGGTTTCTAGGAATACTCTTGCTACATGGTATCAGAGACCCGATAAAACCCTAAACTCTACCGCTATCCTTACTCTCTCTCGGTGATGAGAACTGAGTCAAAGGCACTAAGCCGATGCCCGTGAGGAGTTGGATTTGCAAGGCCCGATGACGGGATAGAGATTAAAGAGGTTGCATGATACAATAGAAGTCCATCTTGCTACATAAAAGGCCCAAACAAGAGGTGCATGCATGGAAGAGACAAATGGGTCTATTATCACTCTTATTCAAACCCAAGTATGATGTATCAAGCCCAAGCCTCAAGGTTGCACAAATTTGGATGCCCAATCCACATGAAGAATCTACAAAGTCATCCTTAGAGACAACAAGGTCAAATCCGATGAGCTACATAATCAAAGTCAAGACATGTGTTTTTTGAATCATGTGCTATAAAGTCAATTAAGATGTGCTACTTTTTTGGAAAGATTTAATTGGAGATAGAGTTTTTGACTTTAAGGGGACAAGTAGGTTTCACTTATATGACTGTGGGATTATATATTTGACCGATGTATCACTCATTGGCTATAAATAGTCACTTTCATGGCACTTGAATTTCATTCAAGTTGGTATTAGTGAAACTCTACGAGTTTGTTCTCTCCATTGTGAGAATCTTGTTTGTCGCTCCCTGCTCTTGTGTATTTTTGCATTGTCAATCTACAAGTTAGATTAAGATCAAAAAGCCTCCAATTTGTGTAACAGCTTAAGTGTGTCAGCGTGAGAATAGGATAAACTCATTCGTTGTTGGGTGCTTGTCAAGGTAGTAGGTCACACTCCTTAACGTTGGTTGACTATTTGCTTCCACTGAGCCTCATTCCATATCCTTCATCCGCTACCCTACGCCATGAAGATCGGGTCACCCCGAGCATCTTGCATCACCCTGGTCCGCAGTTGTCCCTGCGCCTGGGAGCCCGAATCCTGTCCAGTGCCTGCAACCACCCTTTTTCTGTTGTCCCGGGCACACCTCTGTTACATCACCAGATCTGCTGCATCAGCCCTCTTCTATTCACCAAACACTCCAGGAGCAGCTGCCTCCTGTGTGCATACCCAGGCAACCGCTCGTAGACCATGTTGCTCTCCTGGCACCTGACTTAGGCATATCATCTCCCCAGTTCAACTTTCTCCAGGCACTGGGTGCACCGTGCCAAATCTGCTGCGCCTGGAAGCCCAGAGCGCCTATCTCCTTGTTGTCGTGTCCCCAATGTTGGGACCAAGTTGGCTAGAGAAGGTGTTGTCTTTTGTTATCAAAGCAGATAAATCAATTCACTTTGTAAAAGGTCTTGGAAACTATGACGATGTTTTGCTAATTTATATTTCACAAATATCATAAGTTTGAAGAACTTGTGATGCAAGCCTTATGAAGGATAGAGGGTAAAGAATTGTTTTTGGAAAAGGAAAGAAAGTGGCGCGCAAGTTAAAGAGTGGCGCGCAAGTAGGAAGTGGTGCGCAAGTATAAGTGGCACGCAAGTTTACGTTGCACGTAAGTCATATTTCAAGATCATCACATCAAAATATGACAAAAGAAAGAAAATGGCGTGCAAGTTAAAGAGTTGTGCGCAAGTAGGAAGTGGCGCGCAAGTATAAGTGACGCGCAAGCAGGAATGGAGCGTAAGTGTATGTGGCGTGCAAGTCATAGAGTGTCGCGCAAGATGAGTTGCATGGCTCACGAGCAGGGTCACCAAAAAGCCCATAAATAGACGGCTACCCTCATCATTTTAAGTAGTTAAACACTTAAGAAAAAATTTGAACTCTGATCGCGCAAGTAGTAGAAAGTGGCGCGCAAGCTGAAGTGTCGCGCAAGAAATTTACTATGCACAAAAGTGGAGCGCAAGCAGAAGTGATGCGCAAATTGTAAGTTGCGCGCAAGCAGGGAGTTGTGTGCAAGAAGTGTGTTGTGTATAAGCTCGAAGTGGCGCGAAAATTGTGAGTTGTGCACAATTATGGCGCGCAAGGAGGGAGGCGCGCAAGAAGGGAGGCGCGCAAGCAGGGAGGCGCGCAAGCAGGGAGTAACGCGCAAGCTATTTGCACCAGGAGGTTCTTACCAGCTTCTGGATATGAAAGTGAAGAATTGTTTTGAGAGATTTGATTTGTGAAAGTTCGTCAAGAAGCACAGAAACATTGCATTACCCTATTTGTGCTAAGAGGGAGCACACGCACTATTGGATTATTTTCAAAGTGTAACACGAATGTAAGGGCATATCCTACTCGTTGTATTATACATCAAAAGATTGTTTTTTAGTGGATTGTGTGGTACTGGATTGTTTCCGTATCATACCAAAGACGTAGCTACTCTTGTTGAGTAGTGAACCCTGTAAATCTTGTGTTCCTGTGGTTGTGTGCATATAAACTCTTTAACAGGAGGTGAAGGTTGTTTCAAAAAGAAAAAAACATAAAAAGAAAAAGATATCACTGATTCACCCCCTCCCTCTCTCAGTGATACTTAGATCTTGACTGGGAACTTCAATTGGTATCAGAAGGAGGTTCCCTTCATTTGTTCCTTGCTGAAGTTGTGATAGAGAATGTGAATTGGGTGAACAGTAAAGGGATTCCGATATTTGATGGAAAGAACTATTATATCTGGAAAGATATAATGATTATCTTATGTCTCTTGAGTATGAAGTCTTGAAACTACAACTGGTGGATTTCCTCCTATTGATTACAAGGTTCCTCTTACTCTTGCCGATAAGAAGAATCTTGAGAATAATGGAAGAACTAAAAATGCATTACTCTCATCTCTTTCTGAGAGAGAGTTTTTAAGAGTGAAAGGTGTCGTTACAACTAAAGGCATCTGGGATAAGTTGAAGAACATCTATGAAAAAAATACAAAAGTGAAGAAGGCAAAACTACAAATCTGGAGGTTGAACTATGAAGACTTGAAAATGAGCGAATCTGAATCTGTTGGGGACTTCTTTACCAGGGTAAATGACATTGTCAGTACAATCAGATGTCTTGGTGAAAAGTTGGAGGATTCTACAGTTGTTGAAAAGATCTTGAAAATTCTACCCGATAAGTTTGATACTAAAGTTTCTTCATTAGAATACAGAGACCCTGAAACATTATCTCTGAATGATTTGCATAGCACTCTCATTACTTATGAAATGAGAAGGGAGAAGACTATGAAGATCAAAACAAAAGCTGATAGAGAAATGTCATTCAAGGCTGCAAAAAGAGAGAAGTCAAAGAAAACTCTTATTGAAGATGAAGCTGGTGAATCCGATTCTGAAGATGAGGTATGTAAAAATTTTGATAAAATTTTATCCTTCTTTTCTAAGAATGTGAAAAGAGATACTGGGAAATACAAGAGGAAACTTCTCCTGAAATGTTTTGAATGTTGAGTCGTTGGTCACTTTGCAGCTAACTGTCCTCAAAAGAAGAAATAAGACAATGAGAATGATGACAGAAGGCCAAGAAGGTCGTGGAAGAAACAAGCTGACAAAGAAGTATTTTTCAAAGGGGAAGGATAAAAAGTTCTTCAAATCAAAAAGAAGAAGCTTTTTATCTAAAGATGAAGAAGAAAAAGATAGCGAAGCTGAATCCAAGAAATTGTTTGTTGAGAAAGCTAGAGAGAATGCCTTTATTGCAGTCATGAATAGTGAAGATTATGGGAGTAGCGGTTCTGAAGAAGAAGAAACTCAACTTGAATATCATCTGAAAGAAGAGTTGAAAGAATGTTTGAGGAAAATCAGAAGGCTTGAGAAGGAAAACAAGAAGTCGATAAATGAAAATTTCACATTAAACAACCAAGAAGGTTTTCCTGATGAGAAAGTCAAGATGGAAAAGGAGATTGATGATCTGAAGAATTCTCTTGAGAATACAAAGAATCGTAATGATCATCTAGGCAAAAGAAGAAGAGTTGGAACTTGTCCAACAGAAACTTTCTAAAGCTGAAGAAAGGAATATCAGTTTCAAACAATCTATCTCAGAAGTTTGTGAAAGTTCTGGTAAGAATGAACCAAAGAAAGATCAACAAAAGTTACCTTCAAATGTTGAGAAGAAATATGGAACTGGTTCTAATAAGAACAAAACTGAAAAGGCTATGTATGTGGCCAAAGTTAGCAATGCCGAAAAATCAGAAATATATAAAAATCCTGAGTCAAGAAAAATTTCTACTACTTCTGGTTCTAATAAATTTGAACAGAAATATGAGCTGAAGAAGAAGGTTACGATTGAAAACAGGAAGGTTGATGGTCAGCAGAGTTCTCTTGAGAAGAGTGTTGAGAAGAGTGTTGAGAAGCATGTTCACAGCGATGGTCAGTATGGAAGCTTCAGAGAGAAATATTCATTCTATGGCTATTGATGGTATTGTGATGGATTCGGACACATGGCAAATATGTGTTGGTTCAACCAGCAACATTACTATTATTCCACAAGTTATGGAAGACAAGGTTTGAGGGGGAGTCAATCCTCTCAAAAGAAGACGTACGAGAAGGAAGTTCAGAAGAAATCTGAGAAGGCTGGTGTGAAAGTATAAAATAGGTTTCAATCATTGGAAACTATTTGTGAAAGATGTGAACAGCTTGGACATCTTGTTAAGGAATGTTTTGTTTTATTGTCAGCACAACAAAAGGTTCTTAACAAATCTGAGAAGCTGGAGGTGAAAAATGAAAAGGAAGAACAAAAAGCGATTGTTGTCGAAACTGCTTTGAAAGCTACAAAAGGAGAACGTCCATGGATTCTTGATAGTGGGTGTTCTTCTCATATGACAGGAGACTTAAAGTTGCTGAAGAATGTAAGACTTCAACAAAGGAACAGTGACATTTGACAATGATGAATCTGTAAGGATCAAAGGTGTTAGATTAGGCATCATCGGAAAAGAAAAAATGAAATCCAAGAAAACATTATATGTTGATGGGCTAAAACACAATTTGCTGAGTGTTTCACAACTCTGTGATGAGGGCAACAAAGTTATCTTCAAAAAAGATGGGTTTGTTGTGAAAAGTGAAAATGATGGAAAGGTAGTTACAAGAGGTCAACATACAAAAGGGAACTTGTTCCAATTTGGTGAGAAGTACAGAACTCTTGTTACATGGATTTGGTGGATGAAAATCAGTTATGGCATAAAAGGCTGAGACATATGTGTCAGAGAAATATGTGCAAGTTATCAACGCAAGATGGTGTCCGAGAAATACCTGATTTATCAAGAAGAAGAGATCGGTGTTGCACTATTTGTGAAAAATGGAATATTACAAACTCTATGCATAAGAGAGTTGACATTCATTCAAAACGACCCTTAGAACTTATACATTCTGATATATGTGGACCAATGAGCAATCAACCAACAAATGGAGATAAGTACTTCATTACTTTCATTGATGACTTTACTCACATTACTTGTGTTATGTACATGAGACATAAGTCAAATTCTCTTAAAATGTTTAAGACTTTCAGGAGGAAAGCAGAGAATGAATGTGAGTATTCAGTGAAGAAGTTGAGAACTGATAATGGTGGAGAATATAAGAATGAAGAGTTTGAAAGTTATCTTGAGAAGCATGGAATTCGGCATGAGTTCAGTTCACCACACACAATTCGTTGTATTAAAAAGTCGAGCCGAATGATGTAAATGAAGCTTTTAAGCATCCAGAATGGGTTCAGGCTATGAATGAAGAGCTTGACCAGATAGAAAAGAATGATACTTGGGAACTTGTATCCAAACCAGACAACAAGAACATCATTGATACAAAGTGAGTTTTTCGGAACAAGCCGAATGAAGAAGGTGAAGTGATAAGAAACAAAGCAAGATTGGTTTGCAAAGGGTATTCACAAAAAAAAAGCATTGATTTTGATGAAACTTTTGCTCCGGTGACAAGGTTAGAAATAATCATAATCTTTCTTACTATTGGTGCACGAGGTTACAAAATCTTTCAAATGGATGTAAAATCCGCATTCTTGAATGGTGATCTTGATGAGAAAGTTTACATTGATCAACCTTGTAGATTTGTTATTGGGGAGGATGAAAGTTATGTGTGCAGGTTAAAGAAGGCTTTGTCTGGGCTAAAACAGGCTCTGAGGGCATGGTATTCTAAATTAGATAATTGCTTGAGGAAGATGAATTTCAAGAAGGGTAGAGTTGACAGCAACCTTTACATCAAGGAATGTCAGGAGTTTTCTCTCATCGTAATTGTTTATGTCGATAACATTATCTTTGTTGGAAATGATGAAAGATCGTGTGAAATATTTGTTGAGGAGATGAAGAAGTCATTTGAGATGTCTATGCTAGGAGAAATGAAATACTTTCTTGGGTTACAAATTTTACAGAAAAGAAACCACATTTTTCTTTCTCAAGAAAAGTATGCTAAGGAACTTCTAAAGAAGTTTGGCATGAAAAATTCAAAACCAGTTTCCACACCGATCTCAGTGGGAACCAAGTTGTCTAAAGATGGAGAAGGCAAGGAAGTTGATCAAAGAGAGTTTCGAAAGCTGATTGAAAGTTTATTATATTTGACTGCCTCAAGACCCGACATTGTTTATGTTGTTACCTTATGTTCAAGGTTTCAGAGTGCTCCTAAAGAATCACATTTAATTGTTGGAAAGAGGATTCTCAGATATATCAAAGGCAAAAACAATTTTGGAATCAGGTATGATGGCGCAGAAAATATTGATTTATTCGGGTATTCAGATGCTGATTGGGCAAGATATGTTGATAATAAAAGATCCGCATCTGGTGGAGTTTTCTTTCTGGGAAAAAGTTGTGTTAGTTGGCATACAAAGAAACATAATTCAGTAACTCTTAGCACGGCTGAAACTGAGTATGTTGTTGCCACTCAAGCTGCTACCCAACTTATGTGGATGAAGACTCGGTTGGAAGATCTACTTGTTGAAGTGAAACCCTTACTCTTGGGATGTGATAATCAGAGTGCAATCAATCTTACAAGGAATCTGGTACAACATTCTCATTCAAAACATATTGACATATAGTACCACTTCATCAAAGAGCAGGTGGAAAAGAATGAATTGAAGCTGGAGTACGTTCCTACATCGGAACAAGTTGTTGACATATTCACAAAACCTTTACCGAAGGAACCATTTGCTAAATTGTGGTTGAACATGGGTGTCCAACCTCCTTTTCATCAAGGTTGAGGTACGTTCCCCTCTCTCATCTTACCTTTGGATAGTGTTGTCAGGGGGGGAAATTGTTTCATAAATCTATCCTTATAGAAGCATGCATAAAGGGGGAGTTGTGGGTATCTGTGAATACAGCATGTATGTGTGAACTATTCTAACTGTTTGTTGGAGTGGTTGTAGGAAACAAATTTTTTTTGTATTCCAGGAAAGTTTTAGCAGTGGAGAAAGTTGAGAAAGAATGCTAAGGCAGAAGACTGCAGACAAAAGATGTTTATATTTTGGGAAAGGCTGAAGGCCGGGAAAGAAAAGCTCAAGAGATTTCATAGTCAATGTTTTTAGATAGCATGGTGTTGCTGACAATAATTCTTGTTTCCTACAATGAGTTAGCTCACGTAGGCTTAGAATTGTTGATAAGTAATTCAGTGTTTGAGATTACAAAGTTTAGTGATTTATGAATCTTGGTTGACAACAAGATCCAAAGGGGGAGATTGTTCGGACCAAGTTGGCTAGAGAAGGTGTTGTCTTTTGTTGTCAAAGCAGATAAATCAATTCACTTTGTAAAAGGTCTTAGAAACTACGACGATGCTTTGTTGATTTGTATGTCACAAATATCATAAGTTTGAAGAACTTGTTATGCAAGCCTTATGAATAGGGGGGTAAAGAAGTGTTTTTTGCAAAGGAAAGAAAGTGGCGCGCAAGTTAAAGAGTGGCACGCAAGTAGGAAGTGGTGCGCAAGTATAAGTGGCGTGCAAGTATATGTTGCGCGCAAGTCATATTTCAAGATCATCACATCAAAATATGTCAATGAAAAGAAAGTGGTGCGCTAGTTAAAGAGTGGCGCGCAAGTAGGAAGTGGCGAGCAAGTATAAGTGGCGCACAGGCAAGAGTGGCGCGCAAGTGTATGTGGCGCGCAAGATGAGTTGCATGCCACACGCACAGGGTCACCAAAAAACCTATAAATAGACGGCTACCCTCGTCATTTTAAGTAGCTAAACACTTAAGAGAAAATTTGAGCTCTGATCGCGCGAGCTGAAGTGTCGCGCAAGTTGTGTGTTATGCGCAAAAGTGGCGCGCAATCAGAAGTGACGCGCAAGTTGTAAGTTGCGCGCAAGCAAAAAGTGTGTTGTGTATAAGCCCAAAGTGGCGCGCAAATTGTGAGTTGTGAACAATTGTGGCGCGCAAGCAGGGAGGCGCGCAAGCAGAGTGACGCGCAAGCAAGGAGGCGTGCAAGCAGGGTGGCGCGCAAGTAGGGAGTGACGCCCAAACTGTTTGCACCAGGAGGTTCTTACCAGCTTCTGGGTAAGGAAGTGAAGAATTGTTTTGAGAGATTTGATTTGAAAAAGTTCATCAAGAAGCACAAAAACATTGCATTGCCCTATTTGTGTTGAGAGGGAGCACATGCACTATTTAATTGTTTTCAAAATGCTACATGAGTGTAAGGGCATATCCTACTTGTTGTATTCCACATCAAATGATTGTTTTCTAGTGAATTGTGTGGTACTGGATTGTTTTTGTACCATACCAAAGACGTAGCTACTCTTGTTGAGTAGTGAACCTTGTAAATCTTGTATTCTTGTGGTTGTGTGTGTTCAGCAGGGAATGAACTCTTTAACAGGAGGCGAAAGTTGTTTCAAAAAGAATGAAACATAAAAAGAAAAAGATATCACTGATTCGCCTTCTCCCCCTCTCAGTGATACTTGGATCCTGACTGTGAACTTCACTCAAAAGCGTGCACCAGCTGCGTACAATTGCACGTTGCAGGCGCACTGCCCTCTGCTCCCATGCACCCCACATGGCACTACAAATCCCGTTCACCCAGGCACAGCTCAGGCTGTGCAACCCCAGGCCAGGCCAGTCCAGGCACAGACCTATCTGTTGTTTGTCCTTGCCCAGAAACTCTCTGTCATTGGCTGGCCTCTGCAGGGCCTCTCCACTGCTTCCCAGGTCTCTGTTGTGCCTCTTCGTCACTGCCCAGACCTCTACTAGGCCTCTTTGTCACCATTCAGGTACCATGTGTCGGGCCTCTTTGTGCTTGCCTGTCACCGTTCAGGTACCATGTGTCGGGCCTCTTTGTGCTTGCCAAATTTGATGATGCACAGTTTCTTCACAACGTTTTTTAAGATGTTGCAACATATTTTAGACAGCCTTTTCCAGGTCGTACTTCAGACGACTATTTTTCGGCATCCTCTCACCAAACAACTGTTTTGTGGCATCCCCTTTTCAGACACTGTTACAGGCATCCTATTTCGAACAACCGTTTCCCCTCATCCTCTCCAAACGACCGTTTTCCGACATCCTATTTCAAATGATTGTTTCACGCATCCTCTTTCAGATGACCATTTCAGGCATCCTCTTCAAACAACTGTTTTCCGGCATCCTTTTCTAAACAACCGTTTCTCGACATTCTTTTCATGTCCATTTCAGCACCTTATTCGATGACCGAGATGATCACGATGCGTTTTCCATGACAGTTCCAGCATTGTCTTCAGAACAAATTTATCTTGGTCAGTTCCAACATCATTTAAATTAGTGTAGCAAGCTGGAGTAGAGGGATATGGTTATTGAATCAGTATATCCTATCCCCCTTTTTTCTCAAGTTTAAATTTGGTGTTTCATATCTATTTCCAGTTGTGTCTCGTTATATATCTCTATAAACAAAGTGTTCCATCCTCATTGAAAAGAAACAGTTTCCGGGACTACTCTTTCTACAGTTTTCATGTTTCCTAGAAAATGAAAATGTGGGAGCAGGTAAACCACATGCCTTCTTGTATTTTCACAAGATCCAAAATTTGCAATTTACTCTTTCATATTCCAAGAGGGGGTGTTCTTGGATATAAATTTAGTTTATGAATAAAAAATCAATATTTTGGAGATTGAAATTAGCGGTAGTCTCATTCACATGAATTTCTCATCCAAGTTTCCTTGTGCCAAAATCTCTTTCCAATCTTTATCAATCTTATTTCATCTTTATAGAGTAACTAATAATACTAGTTGACTAGATTGTGGCGTGAAAACTTAACAATCAAAGCTTCTAGTTCATTTATTTAAGCACATTGTCATGTTACAGTCGTGCACATGAACCAGCATGCATAAAATTTAAAGCTTTCTACTTCATCTAAATTAAATGTCAAAAGTTAAATTCAACCATATCTGCGCAAAAATCTCCTACTGTTATTATGAAGTGGAACAACAAACTTTCCTTGCAAAATATTCACTCTTTCTTCATTAAAATAAAATTTAAAATTTTTCCAATATGACAAGTAAAGGGAATCTGAATGCTAATGAAATAGTGTGGTGCTCTTGCCTGGAAAAAAATTGATTATTCTGCCAAAAAATTTAACTTTTATTTTACGCCTTTGGATTCAACAAGGCAATTCCGCCATCATGAGATTCCTAGCTCCCCCTTTTGAAAGGTCATTCACATGTTTTTGGCCATAATAAATCTCGAAGTAAAGATCCGATAATGCAGCAACTCTAACAAAGCAAACGACATGTATGAATACAACTATAAGTGAAGATCTGATGATGCAGTAACTCTAAATGATGCAGCATCTCTAACAAAGCAAACGACATGTATGATTAAGTGTTAATGATTTGCATGCCTTGATAAAAAATCCTCAACAGGCCATTAAAATGGCATAATTGCAAATAGAGAGCACCAACCTTCAGAAAATCGCCAGCTTGAATCATGAAATCTTTAATCACCCTATGAAACTGACATCCCTTGTAACCAACAGGTAAGCCTGCTTTTCTGCCAATTCAGCCCAATTTGACACGAACAATGATGAGCATCACCCAGTAAGTCGCAACAAAACAATGTTTCGCACAGATTGAAGATAAATGGAAAATAAACAGGAGTAATCAAACAAACCTCGCAATATGATGGGAGGAAAAAAATCAACCAAAAAACTAAAACTTCATAAAAGTATCCATGTCACTCTACCACTTTATTTATTGGATTATACAGTTAACAATGCATTAGAATATTAAAAGCAAGGATGTATAAGGATTTAAATTACAACGCCTGCAAGAGCTAAGAAAAATTAATACTGGAGTCAGCTCAGAAGGTTGTGAAGCAATCCAGAGAGTTAAAGATGAAATAATTCTTTCTTACTCATGTTCAAAGGAAAGCGGTACAAATTCAAAACGGAACACACATATGAACCACAACATCTTGCATTTTCTTGGGCAACTACCTGTATTCGCCGGTGCAGAACTGCCTGAAAAATTAGAAAGTAGAGCTTACTTCAGAAAGCAATTCAATCAAGTTCAAGAGGAAAAAATTGAATGAGTCTGGAATATGAAAAGCAATCCAGCTCAGCACATCCTATGCTGCTAATTTTTGTTTCCATTTCCAAGTACTACAATCATATTTTTTTGTTTCTAGTAAGTATTATCATGTTGTCTTTCCAATATATCTCCAAGTTCTAGAGATATATTTTCAATGTAATTCTGATTTTCCATTGTCCTGTAAATTGTAGGTGCCTTATGGCTTCGAGGCTATGAAAAATACAGTGACAAGCTCAAGGCTATTTGGAGGTTATGCCCCCCTCAAAGTGATCACCCACTTCCCTATTTTCATTTCTAAAAAGGTTAGTGTTCTATCATTTGGTATCAGAGCTGCAGTATGAAGGTGGAGTTCCCTCATTGGAGTGATAGAGACTGGGAATGATACCCAATGGGTAGAGCCAATAATTTTTTTCCATTTTCATAATACTCCAGAAAAATTGATCCTATCAACCTTGATGGTGATGTCATTCAATGGTATGGTTTTAGATGAGTCATGTCATGCCCCCAGGGGAGTAGCCTCATGGTTGCGTCTTTAAGGGGTCTCACGGGAGGTCTCGGGTTCGAGTCTCCTCAAGTACTTTGTGTCGTAGATTTTCTTTATTTCTTTGTATCCCCCTCCCCCGAACTGTTGTAAAGATGAGTCATGTCATGGAAGACCCACATGGGATGCACTTGTGGAGGGGTTGCTTGCTTATTTTGGACCATTGAGGTATGAGAATGTGGATTGAGAGCAAGATAAAATTCAACAAACATCCACCATATTAGAATATCAAGGCCGATTTGAACAGCGATCAATCCAAGCAAGGTACTGGTCTTCAAAGCAGCTGGTGGGAACATTTATAGAAGGATTGTGATGTGTTAAATGATGGGCTTTAAAACTTTTTCATTTACTCAGTTATCTCCTGTTTTGATGCTCACTAAAGCCCCCATATTTATTACTAATAAATTTGACTTAAGTGTGGCTCAATTATTAAAATAATTCTATCTTTGAAATATTTTAAATGAAAAAATGTTGTAAATTTACAAAGTATAAAATGTGTACAGTACAAAAGACGTCTATCATCCGAATGAATAAAATGAAATATGTCGCCATATGCAATAATCTACAAAGACGAGAATTTGAAAGGGTATTAAAATGAAATATGTCGCCATATGCTACAAAGACGAGAATTTGAAAAAGTATTAATTGTGTAGAAAAGGATTTTGGATCTAACATACACGGAGTATAAATTTTGAAGTGTTGTTATGCGCAGGTCTACTAAACACAAATCTATTGGACATGTCTTACCAGGTGAAGAGTTCAAGCTATGAAACTCCACTAAATGCAAAAGTTCACAGACAAATCCACTTAACAAAGACAAGACGGAAGTTACTACATGCAAAGTCAACCAAACAGAGAGTTACTTGACATAACATAGCGTTGATTATCCGGTACAATCTACCATATGCAAGCCATCAAGTGCAAGTTACTAGACACAAGTTTGCAGCGCGAAGTTTATCATAAACTGTCAATCAGACACAACAAAGTTACTAGACACAGACTATCAGATGCAGACTACCAGACACGGTCGATCAGACGCAACGCACTGGATGCATACCATGACATGAGACTTACTATACGCAGGATGACATACCAGGCAGAGTGTCTTCTATCATACACAGTTTATTTCAACAGACCCATTGACTCTATCATGCGCAAGTTAATTAAGTTTAACATGCCAGTGCATTATAACATTGGTTATTCACATTATCTTTTACCAGGCTTTGAATTGCACAAATCAAGAGATTCGATCAAAGATTTAAATCCAAGGACATACAGGATAATAAGACTTTCCAATTTTATTCTAACAGTCAGTTTGGCCTTAATAAAATACAAGGATCCAGACCTTGAAGATTCAAAGGGATTGCTATAGCAACCCACCTTATTCATACATGATTTTTTAAGCATAATTGCTTAACAAAATATAACATTGATGCTTCGAAAGATCTTTTAAGGTTTAGTGTCTTGGAAACTAGGTACATATTACATGAAGTGCATAAAAAATACAAAAACGTAATCTTTATTTAATCCACTTGAAAAACTTCTTTGAAAATCCATCTTAAGTCACCTCACTACATATGATTTCCTGAGGACATACATAAATAGAAAAGGGTGAGCATAAAGCTCAGTAAGAGATAAACAAAGGAAATGAAACGCGAATGATCATTGTGGGTACAACATGAGGCATAACAATAGAGAATGGTCATAAATACATGAGGCATAGCATAAGAGCATGATCATAAATACATGAGACGTAACATGGAAATGTGGCTACAACATAAACATGAGACATTCATAATCATGTCACTAAGGTGTCGTAAAACATATTATCAAGGTTGTTCACCAAGGTATCATAAAACATTACCAAGACATGCTGTCAAGGTATGATAATCATGTCATCTCTAGAGATTAATTATTTACCCAACACTGGAGTGCTATCATGGTGCACATAAGAAACCATTTCATCATTCTAACCCACGAGTAGGGAATGTGAGTTTCATACATGGAAGTCATCAATCAAAGAAGTATAGTCATGTCAACGTGAATACACTTGAACGGAAATAAGGTTAGGTATTCACAACATAAAGGTATGACATGGAAATTCAAAAAATAATATCGGCAACTGATTAGCCACTAAATGAGGCTAATATTCATTGTTAATTTATATAATATTCATGTGATTTATTAGTCAAACATCATTTTAGTGCATTTTACACTTTGAACATCATTTCACATTATGATTGTAATTCCTTCTTAAAATGCACTATTATGTGGTACATTTTTTAACATCATTTAAAGTACCCAATGATTCATCTGATTTTAAGAAATGTAATTATCCATATTTCAATTTGATATTTTGGAAAATTGATCTACACTTCAATATGAACATGTTTCATTCAAGGATCAATGGAGAATTCATGGAAGAAGATGGGGATATTTTGTGATGAAAGGAAACAATTCTGGAGAAGTCATATTGGACACCAACCCACTGATGCGAATGTGGGGCCCAACATACAGGCCCAATGAAGCCCAAATTTCGTGGGATGCTAGAAGACATGTAGAGGAACAAATCATTCTTCAGGAGTCAGTGCTAATTCGGCCTCCATGGTGGTCATTAAGGCGGCCCAATTCGGAGATAAAATTCTGGGCCAGATTCTGCGGTCCAGAAAAAAACCTACCAATAGAATCATATCTCGGAATCCAGAACTCCAAATGGGCCCAAATTTTACAGGCGGTTAGGAGACATATGGGGCT
The DNA here is from genome assembly GCA_963277665.1 of Viscum album. NCBI lineage: Eukaryota > Viridiplantae > Streptophyta > Magnoliopsida > Santalales > Viscaceae > Viscum > Viscum album. The sequence continues at coordinate 1,554,800,442 of OY728141.1, forward strand.
CCATTTTCTTCTTCTATGGCCCACTCTAATTCGGTCATCTAGAAGGTCTTCCAGGCGCGTCTGTTCGGTGGTTGCAAGTTGGCTACCACCTCGGGTCAAGAGTGGAAAAGTCCAAATTCCACAAGCTTTCCACCACCCTAGGCCTACCATAATCAAGTGGGATGCTTTGTACTGTTGGAGGCTCGACCCAAGGCTCCCAAAATGCCTATTTAAGGCGGTGGTGGTGGAGGAGTTTATCATTTTTGAGCTTTGTTTTCATCTTAATGTTATGCTGCCAATTTGATGTTCTAATCGCTTTCCCTCAATTGTAAGTTCCTTGAATTACCTTAGCTTCTTTATAAAAGTTCTTCATCTTCTCTTTTTCTATTCTTCTTCTTATCACTTTGATACTGTTGCCTCAAGGTGTGAACTTGTTCATACCAAACCTTGTGAGATTATCACACAACGGTGGAGTGATTGTTATTTCATTGTTTTTTTTTACTTCTCAAATTTCTCCCTCATGAGTCTACTTTCCGCTTCCATTGAAACCATAGCATCAATGGAGGGCTAACCCACTTATGAGTTGATCCAAGAGAGTAGCAAGGGGCTGGATTGAATGTTATTTATCACTACCTTAATCACTAATCACTTCTTTAAAATGAGATTTTTATTTGACGAATTTAAAACTTCTTCATCCTTATTGAATTTTAAGGTCACACACTTCAAGTGCTAATACGAACATTTACATTGGAGTGCTCAAAGCTTTGATCCTTCAAGTGTATAGGTGATTAGTATTAGGGTGTGTAGGCATTAAACCAATGAGTGATGATTTTGTTTGATCTTCTTAAATGAACTCATCTCAAATATAAGAAATTGAAATAGTTGAAAAGGGAATGCGTCCAATCCACCCCAAGTGATAACCTAGGATCAACTCATACTTTAAAATTGAATTAACTTCAGTGTTTTAGTGTTCACTTAAACCCATCTAAAATCAACCCCAAGTTGGCCACTTAATATCCAAAAACAGTCCATAGAATGTACGTGTCTATAGGTTTCTTCTTAGGTCTCTGAGGATTCAACAACCCAAGCTAAACTACAAGGACCGTTCTACCTTCATCTCTTGGGTAAATTTGAGCGAGAATCAGCAACATAACAGGTTTGCTTAACTTTATATAGAATGAAAATAATGAGAAGGAAAGGTTGTATCTCATTAACAAGCCATCATTTGGACACTAAAGGAATGATTATATACTCATGAAGACATAATCAATTGAAAAATCAAAAGGCTTAATATAAAGAAAATGCTTGAATAAAATGAGAGGAAAAGAACCATTTACCTTGCAAAGTAGCTTCCTAAAGCTAGAGAGTGACTCCTTAAAACCTTAGAACCACCTTGGAAACTCTTGAGAGGGGGAATGGGGGGGGATTCGTGCTCAATGGATTTGGAGTGGGAAACGGGGGGAGAATGGGTGGATATTTATACTTGGAGGGGTGGAGTTAAGGGTTATTGTATTATTTAAGCCAACCTCTTGTGGATGGAATCAATTCCAATGAATTTGATGGCTAATTAATGATCCAAGGGAGGTTGGGATGTCCTTTAAATCATGCCAAAACCAGAGGAAACCTCCCAAATACCCCACTTGATGCATAGAATCTAAAAATAGTTCTTATAAAGGAAAAATCATATTAAGGTTCCAAAATTTTAAGTACAAATTTCTAAATGCAAATTAATATTTTTAAATTCATTATTATACTCCCCAAATGAAAGGATTGAATAAAATGTTTCATAAATTTTTACATCATGTTCGTATCATCATGATGTCATACAAATCACGGTACTTGTAAAGCAATGATTTTTGTTTTTCACCAAAAAATCAACTTTGTCAAAAAATTCTCAAAAATTCGCCCTAAACTAATTTTGACGTGTTGAGTCTAAAAATAATATTCATTTTATCAAAAAAATTCTCTAAATATTTATCATTTAAATAAAAAACCTTATTTATTGAAAATTATTAGTTTTTATGACATTCAACTTTATGACCGCTATAAAAAATTGTTTAGGATTTCGTTAAATTATATTATCATTTATATTAAAATAAGTATTTTATAAGACTATGTCATGAAAATAACTTTTATTTAAAATTTCTAAATTTATCATAAAACAGAATTTAAACATATTTCCAAAAAATGCAATTTTGGTTTCTTTGTACTAAAAATCTATTTTATCATATTCATCTGATATTCAAGTGCATTTTGTCTTTCATATAAATAAGATTAAAATAAAATAAGGAACAATGGAATTCCAGTAGAGTAACCACTATTTCATTTCTAAAGAATTACACCTTAATATTACTTCAGGTCTAGATAAACAACCCCTTATTATATTGACATCTGCCTCAAGGGTAAGATGTGCAATGGTGGTAGTCTATTGGGGTTATTTGGCCAACATCGTTCGGGTAGTGATCTCTACTAGCTTGAACTTCTCTCGCAAACAATCTCGCTCATGTCTCATTTGCTGAAGTTCGGCTTGGATTTGATCAAGGGTAAAGCCCAATGATGGCACCTCTCTCCTGAGCACCGACAAGTGAACCTCATAGGGGATGTTCCTACTGATAGATGTTATGAACATGCATTGGTTGGGGCTGTCTATTAGGAAGGTGGGATAGCTGGAGCTATCAGTCGTGTGTGCAGGTATGGGATGGCTAGTCAGTCGTGTGTGCAGATGGGCACCTATGCAAGGGAGTACTAAACAATTGTCGGGGGGCACCAATGTCTTTTGCTTAATAATAGTTGTTGGGGCTGTTAGTGAGCAGGTAGGAGGCTGTTAGGTTGGGTTATTAAATAAGGCCGAGGCTGGTGGGAGAAAACCTACGAATAGATCAGCAATCATCTGGGTTAGGTGGTTCGGTCCTTGGGAGGATTTGGCTAAGGCTCCCAGAAGTGGACTTCTGAGGTCTTTACTAGCTTGAACTTTTCTCGCAAACAATCTCACTCATGCCTCATTTGCTGAAGTTCAACTGGGGTTGGGTCAAGGGCAAAGCCCAGTGATGCCACCTACATCCCGAGCTCCGACAAGTGAACCTTATAGGGGATGTTCCTACTGATAGATGTTAGGAACATGCATTGGCTGGGGTTGCCTGTTAGGAAGGTGGGCTAGCTGGGTTGTCAAGTGGGTGTGTTGGAATGGGCTGGCTTGGGTGTGTGCGGGTGAGGGTTGTCAGTCATGTGTGCGCGGGTGGGTGCCTGTGCAAGGGGGTACTAAACAATTGTCGGGTGTAGCAATGTATCTTGCATAATAACAGTTGTTGGGGCTATTAGTGAGCGGGTAAAGGGTCGTTAGGTTGGGTTATTAAATAAGGGCGGGGTTGGAGGGAGAGGACCTACGAATAGATCAGCATTCATCTGGGTTGGTTAGGTGGCTCGGTCCTTGGGAGGATTTGGCCAAGGCTCTTGGAAGTGGACTCGGTCCTTGGGAGGATTTGGCCAAGGCTCTTGGAAGTGGACTTCTGTGGAGAGGATTCTTTTACTTTTGTCTTCTCTCTCTTCCTCTCACTTTACTATACATCTTAGCTCTGTTAAACATATTTGGAATAAATAGTTGATTCTTCTATCATCTTTTTAAACTATCCAGTTCATTGTTCTAACATTTTGATGACTTCGATAGGGAACTGCGCGAGCTGTTGTGGCGCGACCGTGATGGGGGCGAACGAAGTTGGACGTTTGCTAGCAGGTAGTTGAGAGACGCAATCATTGGGAGAGACGCGGTCGTTGAGGACAATCGTTATCGGTTGATCGTTGAGGAGTTTGCAGCTGAAGGTCTTCATTAAGGGAAGCTAACCAGAATGGTGATAAGCAGGGCTACAGGGGAGTCGAAACTAAAACGTTTGATGCAAGCGCAAGCAGTCGTGCTGCAAGAGCTTCAGACGTCTATGAAAGTTTTTGCTAAGAAGCGAGCGAGGTACGTGAGGCAAGATCGAGAGTTCTAGCAAAACATGAAGACACAACTCAGAAAACTTGCGGAGATATTTGTTCAACAACGTTCTGAGAAGCAGTTTGTCTTCATCTTCAATTCTGTACATCCTAAAGAGGTAAATACTGATATGAGATCAAACATCGACGAGCAGGAAAGTTATGTAAAGGAAGAACAGTTTGTTCTCAGTCCGCATTTGAAACCTCAGGAACCACAAATTCCCAGAAAACATGGTGAGTGTGCGAAGGGTCGATCTTGTTGCGTTGTTATTTGCACATTGGAGCCAGGCGTGGAGGCAATGCAAAAACAGCTAGCTCTAGCGACGCGAGTGGAGCTAGGTGAGGCGGCAGGCCAACCAACGTCTGCTCGAGCGACGAGAGGGTTCATGCTACAACCCATGCAAATGTAGTCATTGAAGTCGGTACTTCCTATGTTTGAGGAGATTAGACGGACAGTTATGAGCAGTGAAGACAGGTTTGAACCTAGTTCAGAGTCTGATGAACGAATTAATAAGTGAAATATATTGCAATGGAAGGAAAAACAGTAAGCCTTAGGAGTCACCAGTTAGGACAGGGAAATTTAGGTGTTGGTAGGCTTGAAGAGCAGATTGATTTAAGTTATTTTCCGCCAGAAGTGGTAATATCAAAAGAAGGTATTGAATCTGTAGTGAGTGCACACAAGCTGACCAAGGGAAGGTCGCCTAAAGCAAAAGGAGATGCATTGTGTCCGCTGCTGCCATGGGCTTATCCTCTGTTGAGTCATTGGGATGCTCTGCCCCACTAGCTGTGTTAGGGTGTTCCTTGTTTGCATTTCAGGCTGATGACTGGGCAGAGGCTCTATTGTGGTTTGCAGTGGAGGAAAGTGACAGAGTGAAAGTAGACATAGAGGAACGAGAACCACCACACCAGGACTTGCGACATGTTCCAAATACTGCTGGAATGGAGGAAGTGAAGGCTGTTGCTGTTAAAGGAGTGACTCCTGTGTTTCCACAGTTTGAAGGGGAGCTCAGGCACATTTTGAAGTATAATGCAAGCAGTCGACGTGAGCAGCCTACTGCATACCAACTCTTTTGGGCCGGAGAAGGCATACCTTCTCAAGGGAATTATGGGCCTTCTAAATCAGCTATCAGTGTTACTCCAATTTCCATACCTTCTACGAGGCAGCTTAAAGATGGTGTTGAAGAAGAGCTCCAACGAATTGGCCTATACACTTTTACCTTTGCAAAATTAAGGGCTGCCACATAAGACTTGGCTCCTTCAAACAAACTAGGAGAAGGTGGCTTTGGACCTGTCTTTGAGGGCGTTCTTGGTGAGGTTGCAGTGGCTGGATTGTTGGCCCATCACGATGAACGGAGGGATGATCCTGCTGGCAACAGCTTCATTGAGAAACTGCTTGCTCATTTCTCCGATCCAGCATTGATCAACATGTTCTATGACCAAGAAGTGTTTGCCATGGGGACTTTTTGTGGTGCTTTTCCATGGTTCTGAGTTGAAGCCTGGCATTACGATTTCAAAGCTTGTTTTGGAGCTAGCTAGTGGCACTATGAGTGTATGCAGAGAGGCGGAGATACCCGAGGTTGTACTTGCTATTGAACAAGCGCACCAGGACTCACCGGTATTAGTGTTTCTGAATAAAGCTTTCAGCATTCAGCATAGAGATCGCGGAATCGTAGATTATGCAAGAGACGGCTATCAGCACCGGCTACCAAGGTGATTTTTGAGTGCAGGGGAAATGTTAGGAACATGGGTTGGTTGGGGCTGTCTGTTAGGAAGGTGGGCTGGTTAGAGTTGTCAGGCGGGTGTGCAGGTATGGGTGGGTTGGCTAGGGTGTGTGCAGGTGAGGGTTGTGGGTTGTCAGTCGTGTGGGCGCCTGTGCAAGGGAGTACTAAAGAACTGTCAATGGTGAGCAATATCTTTTGCTTAATAATAGTTGTTGGGGATGTTGGTGAGCAGATAGGGGGTTGTTAGGTTGGGTTATTGTTAGAAGGTGGGTTGACTGGAGCTATTAGGTGGGTAGGTGAGAACGCCTATGTCCTTAACATGTGCAGGGGCAGCAGTGTTTTTTGATTATTAATAGTTGTTGGGGCTGTTGAGGGCAAGTAGGGGCTGTTTGGCTGGGTTATTAAATAAGGGTGTGGGCTGGTGGTTCAGGATACGAATCATTTTCTTGAATTCTTCAGCTGGAAGCTGCTGGAGCCGGTCCTTGGGAGGTCTCGACGGGCCCTTCAGGAAGAGTGGTCTTCTTCACGTCGGGAATTTCTTCTTCCTCGTTTCTTCTTCTTCTCTCACCTCATTTTGTAATTCTCAGTTCCTTTTATCCCTATTTTATATCGTGTGATCATTGTTAGGCTCATTGCCCTAACAATTTTGGCGACTCCACTGGGAAGCTTGAGGGAGAGACGATCGAAGAGGCAGCTCGCACGCTGAGGAACTGGTCGCTACGACTAGTTTTCGTTAGGCGTGATCGTGATCGGCTGATACGTGCAAAAGTTTCTTGACAGCGCTATTTGTTGGGGAAAAAAAAGAAGCAAACGAAGTCCTTGTATTTTCTCTCTCTACCACCTATTTTTTGTAGGGCGCAACCACTGGGGAAAGGTGATCGCAGCAGTGTGACACGTCCGCAGTTGTAGAAGCAGATGCTGCTGGGGAAGGCGATTGCAGCTAGAATACGCTACTGGAGAACTACGGCTACGGTGGCGACAGTTTGAGGTATGCTGGAGGATAAACAAAAAATAACAAAAAGGAGTTAGCAGGATAATTTCTCTCTCCTCTACTTTCTTGTGTGCGATCACGGTTGGAAACGCACACGGGTTGGAGGACGATCGAAGCTTGTCGATCGGAGAAGAGGTACTCAGTTTCCTATTGCGCACGAGTGTGAAGGTTTAGAAGACCGAACGAAGTGAGGTAGATGCATGACGTGGTCAATCAAAGTTGGACGTTTGATGGTAGCAGTAGCGCTGGACGTTGACATGTTCGTTGAGAGGTTGTTTGCAATCTTCACAGTTGCAGATTGTCAATACGAGGCACTTCTCCAGTTGTGAGTTTGTTCTTCCTAGCCGAACGAGTAGTGTTCAAGACTGTTAGACCAGGTTAATTGTATTTCCGGGTTAAGTGTCTTTCTGAGTCCCACATCGGATTCATCCGACTTGTAATTAGTTTTTTCTATCTATAAAAAAATGTCTCCACCTCTCCTTGAGGTGGGGAATTCGTACCAAACTACATGGTATCATAGGGTTAAGTTACATCTGATAACCTTCCCCATCCGCTGCTCCTCCGCAGGACAGCCCCGCGCCCCATCGCCGACCCTCCCACGAGGCAGCCCCCTCGCCCAAAAGTCGGCCCTCCCGCACGGTAGCCCTGCGCCCTTGTCGGCCCTCCCCGTCAGTGCCCTCCGCTCTCCTCGAAACGTGTCTCCCGCGCCATTGCCGCCCACGGCGACTTCTACACCGCACAGAACCACCCGCCCCTCTGTCGTCGACCCGCCTACGCGGAAGCCCCGTCCAGGTGCACACCCAGGCGCACGTTCCAGTCCCGCGCAACCGCCTCAGTCGCGCATCCCAACCGCACGCTCCACCTATGCGCCTGCTCCGGTCGCGCGCACTCCAAGCGCTCGCTCCAATAGCAATCGCTCCTGCTCCAGTCATGCGCACTCCAGGCGCTCGCTCCAGTGGTGATCGCTCTAATCGGTATCCCTCCAGGCGGTCTCTCTCTAGGCAGTCGATTCCTTCAGTCACGGCACCTCCCTGGTTGGCACCTCCCTGATCGACAACTCCCGAACGACGGCACACCCTTCTGCATGTGCGCTCCTGTGAGACGCCCCTGACAGCGTTACACTATCCTTGCACAGCTCTCTCTCCTATGAGTCATCCTTCTGCACACGTTAGTGGGTATCCCATCCACTAACCAGATGCCCAATTCTTCCTGTTGAGGCCTGTATTGCCATTTCCAGCCATTCAGGCTAGACTACTTGCTACACCCTTGTAGCATCTTCTCTTTATCCTTCTTCCACTAGCAAAATCCTCACCAACTTCCTCGGTCCTTCACTCGTCTTGTCAATAAGCGCCTTGATGCAACTAACTTCTCAGTCTGGCGGAAGACGGTCCTTATGTCTCTCGCCGGCATGGATCTCAACTCACACCTGGATGCGCCTCCCCCACCACTATCTGATCCAAAGTACAGGGTCTAGAAGCTTGTCGACGGTAAAATTTTCGCATTGCTAGTCAATTCGATGGACCGCTCCGTCAAAGATGTGACTCGAACGACAAACACAGTTAAGGAACTCTGAGACTCCTTAACCCTCATGTATTCCGAAACAAATAATCTGGCTCGGGTATTAGATGTTCTTCACCATCTGTCCATCATCCGCCAGCAACACCGTCCTTTCCTGACGTATTTCATCAAGTGGAAAGCTCTCCATGTTGAGCTACTTGAGCTTTGGCCCCTTCCTCAAACACCAGAGGACGAGGCCAACTGGAATGGCATTTGTCTCTTTGGGATAGGTTGATCAAGATTGAATCGTTTCATTGCTACTTATGGGTAGCACTGGCAAAGGGGGTTATTACTTGGAAATTTTTGTGAATGGTTCCCAGGTTTTAAAAATTCTCGATATGCAGTGTTCTCAGCTGGCTATAGTTTTTGAATGACAGGGAATTGCTTTGGTTTTGGTCTCTAATTCTAGCTTCACACCTCCGTATGCAGCTTCTTTACTGGAGGTAATGGCAACAAAGGGGCGGGCAGGAAATGTCCAGAGTCACTTTTCTGTTCCCAGACTCCACACTGATCCAACTGGACGAATATTGGTTGAACCAGAACTTGTTGTCTCGAATGCTGCTAAGATTCATGGTTGTTGGGAAGTGGAGCGTGTTTTGGCAAGGTTAGGATCGGCTAGACTTGCTGGAAGGTATACCCCTAAGTGCATTGAAAGATCGAGCAGAAGCAATTTACAGTTGCGGTTCAGTGGTCATGTTTTAATGAGCCTGATATTCACTATTAAGCTTACAGGAAGCAATTTTAACATTGAAAAAGATGTAGATAGAGAGAGGAATAAAGAACATCAGTGTGTTGTGGAAGGAAAATTGGTATGAGTTGTGGATGAGTAGTTGGCCCTTCAAGTTGAGCACCGAAGAGTAGCTCTTCAGACTGCTGGAGCAATTGATCAGATTTTAGCATTGCAATCTTGTGCAATCCGTGACACAACTAAATTTATTGATGGGAAGCCTCAAGAAAAGGATATCGTGGTCAAGGGGCTAGCTGGAATTTCTGATGACAATGGGAAAGCAAAGATTCTTCTAAGTTGTGTTGCAGAGCAGCCGGAGGTGGACAGCTTTCAGCATGGAGATTGTGAAATAGTCGCTTCTGCAAGAGAAGACTCTTAGAACCGACTGAAGATGACTATCAGTGCCAACTGCCGAGGGAAGAGTTGCCAAGAGTTTCCAAGGACCCAATCACACCTTGAGGGCAAGGTGGTTTTTGAGCACGGGGGAAATGTTGAAAGGTGGGCTCACTTGGAGCTATTAGGTGAGTAGGTATAAGGCCTCAGCCTTAAACCTTACTTAATCTTGAGTTATTACAAGATTACACATTGAGGATCTTTTCAGGTTTAGAGTTTTAGAGAATTAGATCATAAAACTTGCATTACATTCCACATTTACACAAAGTGGTTACATAAAAGATAGTATTCATTTTTTCCCATCAACGGAAACATATTTAAAAATAAAGCATGGATTCTTTCTTGACACTTCCTTGACACTATCATCATAACATGTACCTTTCCCTTGACCTGTGAAAAACATTTCAAAAAAACTTGGGATGGGCATAAAAAGCTCAGTAAGGGTTATAAAAATATGGAAAGGAAACATGAGTTCATATATACATAAGAATGATATCATACTTTACCCATAAAACATAAGCATTTTAACATACCTCATCAAATCATGAATAAATCATAGAAATCATAAGACATAAATGGTAACTTGAGACATTTATAACATTCTTACGTATGGAGTAACCCTCTTGGTTACGTTTGGAATACCCACCACAGTGTATTCCCTAAATCTCTTCGGAAAAACCTTAACGTTTCACTCCTTCGCGTTACCCAATGCATTGGAGAGCTATATCGGGCTCACCCGCCCTTAGTTTATCACGGAACCACCCGTCTACATAACAATGCCCAAGAACCATAACATAATCTTATCACATAAAACATGCATAAAGGAAACATAACATTTCCACTTTTCAATAACAAGATATCAATACAACACATTGATATAAAAACATTATGAAAACCATTTTCAATACCAAAATAAAAAGTAAAACATGGTATTTATTTTTCTTTTAAAAAGAGGGTATGGCTTGTAGAGGAAGCCAAAATTCAAATAATGGTCACGGCGGCGGAGAAGTCATTGTCCCCGCATACGTATGACAAAAACATTCCCTTTTGTCGTTTAGTAAACGCTTCGTATAAAAAAGATTCCTTTTGAATAAACATAAAAGTCAAAGGAGTTTATACACCGTATAAAAGAAAGTTGTGTATAAAACAAAATATGCCTCAATGAAAGGAGATTGAGACGAAGTCCCATACAAAGACGGTATCCTTGGATTAAGGATAAATCAGTTACATAATTATGTGTGACAAATGAATATACGAAATATAAGTGGGTATTAAGTGTATAACAATCAGAGGACATTCACACATAATCATAGAACGACATATTCAAGGTGTACAAGTTTATCCCAAAGAATCAAAATTGGGTTAAGAAGTTCCCTTGCAAAAATTCGACAGCCTAACGGTGTCACTTCAAAATTCAGAAAAAGAGTTGATGAGAGATAAAAAGGGTATCTCATCACTTGGTCATAAAATTTACATCAATAAGGATATATAAGAACATATCCCAACATAATAGTATGTGAATTAAAAGACATAACAAAATAAGTCTTTTAAAAAGAGGAGGGTGAAAGGTTCCCTTACCGACTTGGGTAACTTTCGAAACGTACACCCCATTGAAGAAGGGTCATACAATGAATATGTAAATACCCATAAATGAAATTATATTACACAAAGAGTATAATAATGGGAATTACATACACCACTCAAAGGAAATGGTGGCAAATGTAGCATAAATCTCACGGGACTAAAAGTGAGATGAAAAATCCCTTTCGAAAACTCGACAGCCTAACGGCGCAACTTAAAACTTCCAAAATGGATTGATGAGAGAAAATAGGGTCTCTCATCATATGAACATAAAAAGTACAGTAGGAGTAATATAAAAGAACATCACAATCATAAGAAAGATGAGCTTAAAAGGAATGACATAAAAGAGTGTACTTAAAAAGAAAGAAAGAGGTTGGATCCCTTACCTCGGGTCCGACTTGACTCGATCGTTCTTTAATCTCCTGAATAATAAACTTGAGTTAATTTCTACTTCCTTAAGAACCTTTTTCAAGTTCATTATTCCTTTTATATCACTTATTACCATGTCATGAACACTATGTTATTATTTAAGTTAATAACGGTCGTTTTAACGATCATTGGTACTTGAGTCAAAAATAAACTTTTTATAATTACAAGTTGTTCATGTGGTAAAATATTCATTATATCCAGAATTGTATTCATGATGTGGATATCATATATATCCAGTAGATTCATGCATTTATAATATTACATAACATTTAGAGGTAAGAAATGAAATGCATCGTTCATGGAGACGGTAAGCCGTACGTACGCATGAACGCTACTTCCATTTATATTTCATATTTAATGGAATTAAAACATAATGATACATAATAGTATTTTAATTCCAGTATGGCATCATATATAATATCATTAAATATATCCTTTCTACGTACCACATATGGTATTAACGAATCAAATCACTTTGAGGGGGCGGTAGTCCGCACTTCCTAAAATGAAGATATCGCGTATACCCATAATGGAAGCCATAAAGGTATGTCATAAATGAAAAATACAGAAGCTTAAGGAAAACATAAACATATTATATATCATATATAAATATAGTGACATCTTAATGGCCACCTTTGAAGGTGTTAAAAGAATGTTGAACAATCATCGTTTCGGGAGGCAGAAATTCGTCATCCACGGAAACAGTATGTTCTTTAACCATTAGATGTAGGTGTGTGTAAGTTTAGCCCGAATACTTCTTATAACAACATCCTAGTATATTGAAGATACTGGAGTTGTTAAAAAATAAATGAATAAAAAGAGTTTAGGGGGGTGGAGAAGCAAAATAAAACAAAAGGAGTCAAGTGAAGACATTACCTTAAAATCGGGTAACTCCCTTTGGTTTGAGCTCAAAGGCTTCCTTGGGAAGACTTCTGACCAAAGTGAGGCTTCTAAGAGTTAGAGAGGGATGTGGAGAGACAAAATGGGCAGGGGTTGGCCGAGCCAAAGGCTTTGGAAGTGTGGGTAAGGAGGTAGAGGTGGGGGCCTTTATAAGAGGAGAGGAGGGACACTCTTGGAAAGTAAAAAAATGTTACTTTATTTTAGAATGAGTTTCGGATTTTAATGGCCCCACATTGATGTGTTTCGAGGATAAGGTGATAAGGGTTCGAAATCCACCCATACAATAGGTTTTGGACATGTGTAGGTCTTAGATTTTACATTATCTTTCCATTTTATTTAAATCGTTAAGTAATGAGGTCATCGCTGCATCATCATGATGTCATAAATAATTTAATTTACTTAATGTCTAAAAATTATAAAAAAAATACTATGATGTAAGAAATCTTTTTATCTTTCCAATGACTATTTATAGTCAAAAATCTGACTTGTATAACCCCATGTAAGAATTGTTTTAGTTAAACAACTCATGTTTGTGTCATTTTAATTTTAACATTAAATAAAAAGGTATTTATGTCATTTTCCAACCAAAGTGGCTCCATGGGGTCCCCAAGTTGACCCATGGATTGTCTTGGTCGGCCATGACTCATCCAATGAGGGTAGGACGTGTGTCTAGGTCATTTCATATTATTAAAACATTATTTTTACCTTAAACTACACTAATTACCTCTAATCGCGATTAAAAACTTAATAAGTTACTATTCACCAAAAAATTATTTTAATCTCATTGAACCACATTTTACTTCTTAATGACAACCATGTATGTCGGATTTTTGAAATTCAAAACACAAAGGTGGCAAAATTTCATTTAAACGGAAAATCAGTTTTATAAGTACCACTTAGTGGTTTCACTATTCATCAAAAATTGAAGTTTTTCAGAAAATTACCAAAAATTCACCCTAAGCTATATTTGATATTCCGAATTCAAAAATGATGTCTATTTTACAAAATTCATAACATATAAGTTACATTAATTAATTTAATAATTAATTCCCGCTGTCAGAACAAATAGCGTGTTTTTATGAAACAATATATATCAAAAGATTGACACTAGTTTAAGTCAAATTTCAAAGTGAAATTAATTCCAATGACCACTATTTGATTAAATGGTAAAAATATATTCTAATTTCACTTTAAAACCAATTCAAAAGATAATCTAATCATATAAATAAATTAGATTAAAAAGAGGTTTTGAATTAAAATACAACATTTTTCACTATTCATTAAAAATTGAACTTTTTCAGAAAAATACCAAAAATTTACACAAAGTAAATTTTGATGTCCTGATTCTAAAGAAGAATTTTATTTTGTCAAATATAACACATAAAATTGTCAAAAAGTGGATTTAAAAGAGGTTCGCCGTCAAAAGGCGGTTAATCGACCTTTTAAAGAATATTAGAATATTTACACTTAAAATTGGATTCATTCGCATTTTAAGTCTCTAACATTTATTGGATAAAAGTAAAAATATTTGACAAACATATATAATCATTTTGTAGTTAGTTCTGTTCATTCCCGCCATTACAACGGCTAGGCGTTAACTACCATTTAAAATAATATTATTTTATTATTAGAGTGCAACGTAAGATTCCCAAGAAACTCGTTGTTGCGTGTTGGGTACACCATCGAGCACAGCGTCCCCTTTAAAGTTATATTAATATTTTATTCACAAATATGGATAAATGTGAAAATTTCATATTCTTTATTTACCTGGGGCGTTACAGTAGGTGTGCACGCCTATGTACTTAACATGTACAGGGGCAGTAGTGTCTTGATTATTAATAGTTGTTGGGGTTGTTGAGGGCGGGTAGGGTTGTTTGTCTGGGTTATTAAATAAAGGTGTGGACTGGTGGTTTAGGATATGAACCATTTTCTTGAATTCTTCAGCTGGAAGCTGTTGGAGCCGGTCCTTGGGAGGTCTCGGCGAGCCCTTTAGGATGAGTGGTCTTCTTCACGTTGGGAATTTCTTCTTCCTCATTTCTTCTTCTTCACTCACCTCCTTTTGTAATTCTCAGTTTTGAGCTTCTGCTAGTATAATACAGCATTTCAGTAAGCCTTTTCTCCCTATTTTATATCGTGCGATCATCGCTAGGCTCATTGTCCTAACAGTTATTAAATAAGGGCGAAGGCTGGTGGGAGAGAACCTATAAATAGATTGGCATTCAGTTGGGTTGGTTGGGTGGCTCAGTCCTTGGGTCGATCTTGTTGTGTTGTTTGCACATTGGAGCCAAGCGTGGAGGAAGTACAACACCTAGCTCTAGCGACGTGAGTAGAGCTAAGTGAGGCGGCAGGCCAACCAACACCTACTCAAGCGACGCGAGGGTTCCTACTACACCCCATGCGTATGCAGCCATTGAAGTCAGTACTTCCTATGTTGGAGGAGATTAGACTGGCAATTTTGAGCAGTGAAGACAGGTTTAAACCTAGTTCAGAGTCTGATGAAAGAATTAATGAGGAAGTGAAATATATTGCAATGGATGGAAAAACAGTAACCCCGAGGAAGTGGAATATATTGCAATTGACTTACACTAAGTTATGTTTTAACCCATCAACAAATAAAACTTCTTCAGATTTCAACTTTTCTGCTACAATCTCAGTCGTTCAGATTCCTCTGATTTTTAAGGAACTATCATTACCAAAGGTAACTGTTCCTCCATCATGACTTTCAACATGTTCTAAGATTTTTATATCACTTGTCATATGTGAAGAGCAATCACTAACAAGTAAGCATGGTTTGTTTCTTTTACTTGCTTTCAAAACTGTCTCAACAACAAAAGTTATGGTTTGTTTCTTTTACTTGCTTTCAAAATTGTCTCAACAACAAAAATTATTTCCTCAACCTTCTTTTTTTCAACTTTTTTTCTTTTCTATCACAGGAAACTTGTTCTGGAATGAGTGTCATACATCTTTCGACATGATGACCAACCTGATCACATCTTTCACAAACTTCTTCCAAACATTCAAATTGATTTTTTTGTTAGAAAATATCTAACATCTTGAGAATTCACCTTTTTAACTTTCTGTAAGTTAGGAAAGTTACTCATTCTACCTTCACTATGTCTTCCACATTGCTCAAACCTTCTTCCGAATAGAGATAAGTTGTGCCAACAATTATAAGCTATGAGCCCATAGATTCCACAACACCAGCAATAGCAATCAAATCTTGATTTTCTATTCAAGAAAGATCTTTCTCTATAGAATTTTTGTTGAGGTTGGTAAATTCTTTCAGCTCTAACATACACAAGACGTGGAACGTCTTTTTTCTTAGTTAGTTTTCTACTTTTGTAAATTTGATAGGTTTCTCACATCCTTTCTCCACCCAAGCTTTCTCAACACCTTTTTTGGAACCTGAAATGTTAAAAGAATCAGATGAAACATTAATTTTGGTGAGTGAAGATTTCACCTGATTCTTGTATTGAGCCTTCTCAGTAACTTTAGAAATCTCAGCTTTTACTTCTGAAGCTTTGTTAAATTTTCATTCATCTTCCTCAAGGTACTTTCGGACTGAAGAAGTTTTGATTAAAACTTGTTAACTTCTTTTTCTTTAATTGTCAGCTTCTTACTAAGATCTTCAACCATTTTTCCCTGTTCAGCAATTCGAAGTTTGTAATTTAATATCTCCTCGATGTATTCTTCCTCTTGATTGATGACATCTTTTCTTTCATCCCACAATCTTTCTTCATTACTCTAATTTCTTTCTTGGGAGTTTTGTTTTGCTCAAGACAGACAACAAGTTCTGTTCTATAAGTTGATACTCTCTATAAGATTCTTCATCACCTTCTTCACTGTTTGAGGAATCTTTTCTTTTCTCAACTTTTGAAATAAAGGTTCTCAATTTTTCTGAACTTTCATATTCAGAAGAATTGTTATCAGTTGAGTTTGATTCAATTTTTTTACTGAACATACTTCATTTGTTTCCAGTAAACTTCTTCTTGTATTTGTTGGTTGACTTTTCTTTATCATTTTTGTTTCACTTCTTCTATCGTGGTTTTTCATCAGAATCATCTCGATGTTCTCCAACTTTTTTTTTGGGACAATTCATAGCAAAATGCCTGATTCCACCACACTCATCGCATTTGAGAGGAAGTTTACCTCCATATTTTTCTCTTCCTCTCCGATAATTTTTAGAGATAAGAGACATAATCTTATCATTCAATTCATCGTCTTCCTTATCTTCGGACTCACAAGGTTCACCTTCTTCAACATCTTGGTTTTTTATCTTTCTCATAACTTCAAATGTCATTTCATCTTTCATCTTCTTTTTAAAGATTGAAGTTTTACTCATTTCATAAACAACAAGAAAGTTATGCAATTCATCAAGAGATAAATCATTTTTATCTTCTAAAGAGAAAATTTTAGAATCAAACATGTCTGAAAAGTTTCGCATAAGTTTCTTCACAATTATAGAATCTTTCAGGACATCTCTGAACCCTCTGATTTTGCAAACAATTTCATTTACTCTAGTGAAGTATTCATCAATAGTTTCTTCATCTCTCATTTTGATGTCTTCATACTTACTACGCCAGATTTATAGTTTCGTTTCCTTTACTTTAATATTCCCTTCGAAAATACTTTCCAGCTTGTCCTGCATACTTTTATTGAGACCCGTAACCATCTGATAAACATTTTCTGATAAGGATATAAGGATTGCATTTCTAATCTTTCCATCAACTTCTATATTTCTCTTATCAGCAAACGTCATAAGAGCATCTTTCTCAATAGGTGGAAAACCAATAGTAGCAGCATCAACAACTTTCAGGCCAAGAGATAGGAGATAAAGAATCATCCTATTTTTCCATCCATAATAATTTTTGCCATCAAATGTAGAAATTCTCCTACTATTGACAGAATTGATATTATTCATGATAAGGATTCAACAGGGAAACCTGGTTCTGATACCAATTGAAGTTCCAAAGGATCGAATAACAACTGAGAAGGGGGGTTGAATCAGTTTGCTTTTTTATAAGTTTCAATACTTTTTAAAACTTAACAGCTGCAACCTGTTAAGATTTATTTCCTTATCATCTTTTTGTAAATACTCATGCATGTAAATGTAGGAAAGCAAGTAAAGCACACAAGATTTACATGGTTCGATCTCAGTGTGAGAACCTACATCCTTATCATAGTCACTCCCTATGAAGAAGTGAATACAACTTGTGTCAACTTTAGTTAGACACCTTCTATCTCCCGATAGGAAAGATTATACTGACTTCCGTCAATTTACAAAGTTTGCTAATAAAACAATTGAGCCAAACAAAAGAATAAAGACTTTGTTGAAACTGTTCCACCATTGCTCAGTCTGAATCCCCAGTCTGATTTGGCTGGATCTGATTTTCTCAATCCGATGAAGTCAATACTGTTAGAGTCTGCGTCCAATATCGGACTTGTGGTCTGATGTAGTCTTTATTATTCCCTATAAAATAATCTCAAAGCGGTTTATTTTTTCTTTGT
Source organism: Viscum album (assembly GCA_963277665.1). Lineage (NCBI taxonomy): Eukaryota > Viridiplantae > Streptophyta > Magnoliopsida > Santalales > Viscaceae > Viscum > Viscum album. Next base: position 1,554,818,197 of record OY728141.1, read on the forward strand.
TTTGTCTTGTTTCGTAATCAAGATGGGTATGTCCGGATTGAGGGAGAGTGTTTGCAGTGTCTGTTGATTGCTTTGTTTTTCTTTGTTTTGATCTGTTTTTCGTTATGTTCAAGTTAGGTACACCTAGCTTGAGGGGGAGTGTTGGAGTCCACATCCCACATCGGACTTGTGGTCTTTATTATTCCTTATAAAATAACCTCAAAGCCTCCCTTAGAGAGGTACCTTGGGTATTTGGTCTACCACTTTTTATCATTCTACAAATACGATTCTCCCATACTCAATCTGCACTTTTCAAACTCTGCTCAGAAACTCAATATGATGAACGCATCTCAATCTGCAAAACTCAAACCTTGCTCAAATGCTCAATTCGATCTTCTTCAGTCTGATTGACTCAATCCGATCTTCTCAATACGATCTTGCTCAATCCGGTAAACAAACATTCAACTGTCTGATCCTCCTCACGAGATCTATGGCCGAAAATAACTTTCACTTGATTTCTTCAGCGCTCCGTCTTTTCCGCTTATGTGAACAACTAACAATGAATGAATGATCTAAGCAAGTATTTATAGGCGACTCAGAAAAACAAGGGCAGGAAACGTGAAAAACTTTACCTGCTTCCTCAGATTTTAAAACTTCGAAAATCTCTCGCATTTAAACTTCAACTTTGACTTCTTCAATCCTCCTTAGCTTTCTTCGAGATTTACGCAAAAATGAATTTCAAGTTTTTCAACTCTTCATAAAACTTATGGAATCTTCTTTTTGAGTCTTTTTTGTAATCAACTCATTACGATTCTATTTTTTCCTCAGCTCATTACGAATCTATTTCCTTCTCAGCTCATTATGAATTTGTTTCCTTCTCAGCTCATTACGAATTTGTTTCCTTCTCAACTCATTACGAATTTGTTTCCTTCTCAGCTCATTACAAATTTGTTTTTGTTGGACCCCATTTAAGTTTAAATGGGTATTTCTGAGTCCCACATCGGACTTACCCTCCTTGTAATTAGATTTACTCATCTATAAAAGAGTATCCCCACCTCACATTGAGGTAAGGGGAATTCACCTTCTACATGGTATCAGAGGGATCTTAATCCCGACCCTCCCTCCCAGCGGATTCCCGGTTCTGTCCGGCCCCGCCTCTCTTCCCCCCTCTGGCTCTGCCCTAATCTCCCGGCAGCCCTCTCTCCCGGCGGCCCTCTCTCCCGGCAGCCCTCTCTCTCGGCAGCTCTCTCTCCCGGCGTGGCTCCCCTCCCGGTGGCCCTCTCTCCCGGCGCGGCTCCCCTCGCTCAGTGGCGCCCTCGCCAGCGCCTCGCCCCGCCGCCCTCACCCTCGCCCAGCGGCGCCTCGCCCTCGGCCTCACCCCGGCGCCCTCGCCCTCGCCCAGCGGCTCCCCTCCCAGCGCTCTCTCTCGGCGTGGCTCCCGGCCCCGGCTTCCGGTGCCCTCCCACAGCGCGCCCTCGCCCAGCACCACCCTCGACCCAGCGGCGCTCTCGCCCGGCGCCCGCGCCCTAGCCCTAGCGGCGCCCGCGCCCACGCGGCGCCCCTGCCCCAGCCGCACCCTCGCCCAGCACTCGCGCCCTAGCCTCGGCGGCGCCCTCGCCCCCGCACTACCCTCGCCCAGCGCCCGCGCCCTGGCCCCGGCGGCGCCCTCGCCCCCGCACAGCCCTCGCCCAACGGCGCCCTCCCCCGACGACAGCACTCGCCCCGACGTTTCCTCCTGAGCGCGACCCCCTGTCGCTGCTCCCTCCGACGACATCTCCAGGCCACCTCCCTTCCACCGCGCGACTCCCGGCAACCAGGTCCAGCACCCGCCCTCCATGGACGCTTCCTCAGTTCTGTCGTCCCTAATCACGGCCTCCTCCCGGCTTGTCGATGACCGGCTGGATGCCACAAACTTCTCCGTCTGGCGGAAGACGGTCTTGATGTCCCTACGCGGCATGGGACTTCATTCTCATCTTAAGAAACCCTCACCCGCAATCACTGACCCCAAATTCGACTCTTGGCAGCTGGCGGACAGCAAAATCTTCGCATTACTGGTCAACTCCATGAACCGATCCGTGAAAGATGTCACCAGGACTGCCAATACTGTCAAAGAGCTATGAGATTCCTTGATTGTCATGTTCTCCGAGACCAATAACTTGGCTCAGGTCTCAGACGTTCTACAGCGTCTCTCCCACATCCGCCAGTAGGATCGGACCTTTCCCAACTACTTCATGGAATGGAAGGGTCTCTGCGACGAACTGCAGGAACTCTGACCTATTCATCAGACTCCGGCAAAAGCGCAGACTCAACGGGACCAGCTCTGCCTATTCAATCTCCTGAATGGCCTCGCACCAGACTACGCCACGGCAGCCACTGAGATGCTAGCCAGCCCATCTACGCTGGATATCCCGCAGGTCTATCATCGCCTGCAGAAGGCTCATCGGGCCCTTGCACCACTCGTCCCCATCCCTGATCACACTGCGCTCATGGGCCGTGGCGGTGGCCGCCCTACCGACCCTCGAGGACGCGGCCGTGGAGACGGTCGACCTCGCCCCCTCTGCCAGAACTGCGGCAAGCTCGGCCATCCGGTCGACCGTTGTTGGGTCCTTCATGGTCGTCCCGATTCGCACCCCCGACAGGGCCAGACTGCGATCTGCGATGCGTCATCACCTGCTGCTGCTCTCCCCTGTCTTTGGATCTCTCCCTGGCTGAGATCCAGCTGATTCACGATTACCGGACCACCTCCATGTCGGGCTCTTCATCAGCTTCTCTTGCCCATTCTGGTGGTCTCACTGCTTTTGTCAGTCACCGTTCCCCTGCATGGATGTTTGACTCAAGTGCGTCCGACCACCTCACCAGGGATGCAGGTATACTCTCCAACTACCGTCCCTATAGTAGATCCTCAGTCATCACTGTTGCTGATGGGTCCACTCTCCCCATAGCCGGTTTTGGCACCTGTTCCCTCACCTCCTCCCTTCACCTATCCTCGGTGGCTCATGTACCTCGCAATCCATTTAACCTGCTTTCCATCAGCAAACTGACCAAGGATCTCAACTGTAATGCTATCTTTACCTCGTCTTCTGTTTTGTTTCAGGAGCGGACGACGAACCGGGAACTTGGTAGAGGCCAGCTTCGGGATGGGGTGTACATGTTCGATGGCCCGACTTCCATCGCCTGCGCGTCTGTCCCTGCTCGTGCCGTAGACCTCCATTCTCGGTTGGGCCACCCCTCCGCCTCAGCACTTCATCAGCTTTATCCCTATATTAGTCCCCGTTTATCTTTTCCTTGTGAGTCGTGTCGTTTTGCGAAACACCATCGCACATCATATTCTCCTCGAGTTGACACACGGGCCGCCAAACCCTTTGATTTGGTTCATTCCGATGTATGGGGTCCCTGTGCCACCTCGAGTCAATCTGGGTATAAATATTATATTTCTTTCATTGATGATTATTCCCGTATGACATGGTTTTACCTTCTTCGAGATCGGACAGAGGTTCTTTCCACCTTTCAGACCTTTTACCATGAGATCCAGACACAGTTTTCTATCCCTGTGAAATGTCTCTGATCTGACAATGGGCGGGAATACTTATCCACTCAATTTCAGCAGTTTCTGCGGGCCCACAGCATCATCCACCAGACCTCCTGTCCTGATACCCCTCAGCAAAATGGGGTGGCCGAGTGGAAACACCGGCATATTCTGGAAACCGCTCGTGCCCTCCTCTTCCACCGCCAGGTCCCTCTTCTCTTCTGAGGGGATGTCATCCTCACTGCTACTTACCTTCTCAATCATCTTCTCTCCTCCATCCTTCAGAGGGAGACTCCTTTTCATACCTTGTTCCCCTCTATTCCTCCTCACTCCCTTCTACTCCGCGTCTTCGGATGTCTCTGTTATGTCCGGGACACTCGCCCCAATCTCTCCAAACTTTCTCCCAAATCTCTTCGATGTATTTTTCTCGGATATTCCCGCACTCAGCGCGGGTACCGATGCTTCTCTCCAGACCTCCGCCGGTATATCACCTCTGCCGACGTATCGTTTGTCGAGAGCTCTCCTTTCACTCTCCCCTCTTCTCATCCGGACACTACCATCGATGACTGTCTTCCGCTCATGGTTCACCCACCTCTGGTGTCTCCTCCGACCGGTCATCTCTTTGGACAGACCTACTCTCGTCGTCCTTCCGTTGTACCTCCCATCCAGGCCGAGGACAACATTGTTCCCGCTTCGTCCGATGTTCCTGTCATAGCTCCTGAGGATTTGCCGATTGCGCTCCGGAAAGGTTCTCGCTCTTGTCAGACTACTCCTCTCTTTGTATCTTCATACAGGGGTCTGTCAGCTCTGAAGACCGTGTCGCTTCCTCAAACAGTTGGTGACGCCAAATCTCACCCCGGGTGGCTAACCGCAATGAGGGATGAATTGCAAGCTCTGGATGACAACCATACATGGGATCTTGTTCCACTTCTGGCGGGCAAACAGGCGGTCAGTTGTAAATGGATTTTCACGATTCGTCTCAATCCCGATGGCTCTCTTTGTCGCCTCAAAGCCCGGCTTGTCGCAAAGGGATTTGCTCAGACATATGGCATCGACTACTTTGAGACCTTCTCTCCAGTCGCAAAGATGGTCTCTATTTGCCTATTCATCTCTCTGACTGCTCATCATCACTGGCCGCTTCATCAATTGGATGTTAAGAATGTTTTTCTCCATGGATTTCTTGACGAAGAAGTCTACCTGCAGCAGCCCCCTGGTTTTTCTGCCTCTGGTGCCGACTCCCATGTCTGTCGTCTCCGTCGCTCCCTCTACGGCCTCAAGCAGTCTCCTCGAGCATGGTTTGGCCGCTTCAGCACTGTCGTCACAGCCTTTGGCCTCTCTCGGAGTATGAAAGATCACACAGTCTTCTTCCGTACGACGACGCACGGTTGTATCCTGCTTGTGGTTTATGTTGATGACATCATCATCACAGGGAGCGACTCCAGAGGCATCGCCATCCTCAAGACGCATCTTCACTAGCACTTTCACACCAAAGATCTTGGTCCCCTCACCTACTTCCTTAGCATCGAGGTCTCCCGGACTGCGGACATTATCTCTCTCTGCCAGCGCAAGTATGCTCTTGATATCTTGCAGGATGCCGGGTTGAGCACAGCCACCGCAGTGGACACTCCACTTGAGCTTGGGGAACGCTCCCTTCATTCCGACTCGGAACCATTTCCTCATCCCGAGAGCTATCGGCGCCTGGTCGGTAAACTCAACTACCTCACCATGACGCGTCCCGACATTGCCTGTGTCGTTGGCAAAGTCAGCCAGTTCATGGAGCATCCCACCAGATCTCAGTGGGATGTTGTCCTCCGCATTGCCAAATACATCAAGAAAGACCCTGCACGTGGCCTTCAGTACTCACACCATGCTCACATGAATGTTGAGGTCTTCTGTGATGCGGACTATGCCAGTTGCCTCGCTACCCGCAAGTCTACTTCGGGTTTCGCCGTGTTCTTCGCCGGTAATCTCATCTCTTGGCGCAACAAGAAGCAGATTGTCGTCTCCCGATTGAGTGTCGAGGCCGAGTATCGAGCCATGGTCACAGTCACTACTGAGATCCTCTGGCTTCGTCATCTCCTCCATGAGCTCGGTTTCCCAGCATTGACTCCTGCTCATATCTGGTGTGACAATCAGGCCGCCACGAAGATTGTCTCGAATCCCGTCTTCCATGAACGGCCAAAGCATATCGAGGTGGACTGTCACTTTCTCCGCCACCATCTGGAGCAGCACCATATCAGTTTCGGCCATATCCCGACGGCAGATCAGCTTGTCGATCTCTTCACCAAAGGTCTCCCAGGAGCTCGCCTTGAGTCTCTCACTACCAGGCTGGGTATTCACAGCCTCCATGGCCCAGCTTGAGGGGGAGTATGAGCTGGTCTTGTGTCTTGTCATCTTTTTTCTTTGTGGGACTCTATCCAATCTGGGCATGTCCAGCTTGAGGGGGAGTGTTGGACCCCATTTAAGTTTAAATGGGTATTTCTGAGTCCCACATCGGACTTATCCTCCTTGTAATTAGATTTACTCATCTATAAAAGAGTATCTCCACCTCACATTGAGGTAAGGGGAATTCACCTTCTACAGTTTCCTTCTCAGCTCATTACGATTTTTGTTTCCTTCTGAGCTTATTACGATTTCTATTTCCTTCTCATCTTATTCCGATGGATTTTCCCATTACAATGGAAATCTCATTACGATGATTTTCCCATAACGATGGAATTCTCCACTCTGCAACTTCGAAATTCTTCAAACTTCACCATTCTTCTTCTTAAAGATTCTGCCTCTGATGGATATTTCATAATGATGAAATCCCCATTACGATGGATTCCTCATTACGATCAAGTGTACCTGATGATAACTCCACTCAACAACATTGACAAGCTTCAAACCTCCTCAGTTATTACTCATTGGAAAACTGTCTTGATTTATGGAATCGATAAAACCATTACGATTCCTTTATTTCTTCAAAAGCTTTTATCATGATTTTTTAAAACTCCATGATCAGTAAAGCATCGTCTGATTTTGTTTATAAAGTATGAAAACCTTCTAACTCCTGACTTCACAATCTTCTTTCAGAACTCTTCGGCAACAATACAACTTCTTCAAACAGCAACATCTGACTTTCTAACAAACTCTGAGTCCGATGAATCTTCATTACGATGGATATGGGTCTGATTTCTAAATAACAAAAAAAATCTTTTACAAAGAGGTTAGTTGTCAACAAATACAAAAACTTTGTTAAAACAATTTATCACAAAAGTTCTTCATCTATATGTGTGTGTTCTTGTATATTTATCATGCCAAAAGACCATGGGAAGAGAATTGCTCATGCTAGCAATAGAAAAAGGTGAAATAAATCTCCTACACAAAAAAGTTGAGCAACTCCAAATGCAAGCCTTGATGAGTCATTTCGAGAAACTTCTTAATAGGAAGTTGTGAGACTTAATGAGTTGATCAACCACATAGAAAATCAACCGAGCCCAAGGACAATCCATGGTAACCCACGGCATTCTCAGACACCACATCACCCCCACGTCAAGGAGGAAGACATGGAAAATTTTAACGATGATTCTGAAGATATTCGACGGTGAAGAAGGTTGTTCCAACAACCTAGAGAAGAACAAAGGAGATCGGGAGAGGATGCCATGCATGGTGGGATCAAGGTAAGGGTCCCTTCTTTTCAATGGAAAACGATCTTAAAGAGTACTTGAAGTGGGAGATGTGCATTGAGCAAGTATTCTCCTATCATAACTATCCCAAGAAGAAAAATAAGAAACCTGTTTCCCTTGAGCTTTTCGATTATGCACTTATTTGGTGAGACCAGATGCAAAAGGAGAGAGCTCGATGTGGTGGACATCCCATTAAAACTTGGGGCAACATGAAATTGGCTATGAGTAAGCGGTTTGTTCCTACACGCTATTGTACCCAGGGAAGTAAGATTGTTGAAGAAAACTATAAAGAGATGCAGATTGCAATGATTTAAATCAATGTGGAGGAGCCTAAGGCGACAATGGCATGCTTTTTACATGGCCTCAATGGGAAGATAGTTGATCAAGTAGAGTTGTACCACCATGTTGAAATACAGGATATGATCCACCAAGCCATAAAGATTGAGCAACAGATTAAACAGAGAAACAATATGAAGAAGCCTACCTTGTTCCCTCCATGAAAAATACGAAGGAGCTTGGAGGAACAACAAATCCAAAGGATCCGGTTGATTGCAAGAGTCAGAAGGTAACTATTTCACCTAAGAAAGCTAGGGATATTTGGTGTTTCAAATGCCAAGGAAGAGGTGGCATTGCAAGTGAGTGTCCAAAAAAGTGAGAAATATCCATCAATAAAGTTGGAGAATGGGAGACAATGGAGAGACCTCCGATGAAGAAAAAGAAGAAGAAAAGGGATAAATCTCAAAAATCAGTAATAGTGGATTTGTGGAAGAAGGCAAGTTCCTCACCACAGGACGCGTGCTAAGTGCTCAAATGACGGCCAATGGAGAGGCGCAAAAGGAAGAATATTTTCCATACATGGTGTCAAATACATGAAAAGGTATGTAGTGCGATTATTGACCAAGAAAGTTGAAGGGATGTGGTGAGCACCGAGTTAGTGGGAAAATTGGGACTACCAACCTTGAAACACCAACGTCCATATCGATGGATTGTTTGTCATAAAGTCAAGTCTAAACTGAACTTCGATGGATTGTTTCTTCCTCTCCTCTTCTTTTCCGCAATACACCTTAGGAAGACATATCTATGGAATTTATTATGGGGTAACCAGGAACCAAAAGGGGGGAGATTTCATCTCTGTTGTGACGGATTGGTTTTAGAAAATGGCACATTTTATTCTTTGTCGCAAAATTGATAATGTCACTAACATTGATACACTATTATTTCAAGAAGTTTTGAGACTATATGGAATGTCAAGGACAGTTGTGTCTAATCGAGACACCAAATTTTTTAGCTACTTTTGGAGAGCTTTGTGAGGTTGGGAGCGAAGTTACTATTTTTCACCACTTGTCACCCACAAACTAATGGGCAAATGAAGATAGTGAGTAGGACATTATTTCTCTCCAGCGGACGATCGTCGAGAAAAATCTCAAGAAATGGAAGGAGTGTTTATCATGCGTGGAGTTCGATTACGATAGGGCCAAATATTTTATTACTCAATTTTCTCCATTTGAGATTGTTTATGAATTTAACCCTTTTGCCCCTATGGATTTAACCCAGAAACACACCAATTGTACCAACAAGGGTCGCAAACAAATGATATTTGAGACAAGTGACTTAGTTTGGCTTCCCGTGCGAAAGAAAAGATAACCCGACAAACAAAAGTCAAAGTCCATGCCACGGGAGGTGGACCTTTTCGAGTGCTCCCAAAAATTAATAACAATGCTTATAAGATAGTCTTGTTAGGTGAGTATGGTGTCAATGCCACATTTAACATTTCTAGCCTTTCTTCTTGTTTGGGTTCAGAGGATACAAGGTCGAGGATGGCTCCTTTTCAAGAGGTGAAGGATGATGCGAGCCAAGTCAAAAGCATTAACCAATTGCCCGTAAGTCGAAGTTGAAATTACAAGACCCAGTAACGCGAGGAAGATTAAAGAGACTATAAGAGGCAATGGAGCCCATCTCACTGCATTAAAGATCCAATGCATCTCACTTTGCATGGATGGAACAAATGGACCCGTAATATCAGTTATTTTATCTTCATTGTGTGAGTAATTTATGAGTTAGATTGGTAATCCAAAATCGCAAAGCCCACCAATTCATGTCTCGAACCAAGTGCATCGTTGTGTGGATTGGTTAACGTGTTTATTGTTGAGTGTATGTTCTGAGTAGTAGGTCACGCTCCCCTTATAGCGTCATTTGACTACTTCCCCCAAACCTCGGACCTTATCCTTCATACCGAATCTTGTGTCGTGAAGATCGGATTACCCCGTATGTCTCACATCAATGTGCTAGTACTAATTTCTATTTCCATTTCCAGATACTAGTCATGTTTTTTGTTTCCCCAACTATTAGAAATTTTGAATGTAATTTTGATCTTTCATGGAGTCCCATAAATTGCAGATGTATGGCTTGGGGATTATTAAAAATACAATCACAAGTAAGGCTACTTGGAGGTCATGGGGCCCCTCGGAGTGGTCACTAACTTAGGTTATGTTTCGGAGTTTTTATGCAACGGAATGGAATGGTCATTAGTGAAACGTAATGGAATGAAACAACATGAAAAATAGCAAAATTCAATGTTTCATTGTTTGAGAGTTTTATGATAGAATGAAGTGATTTTACCATATTAATATTTATAAAATAAATAAATAAAATTGTTTTTTATTGATAATTTTCAGCACATCACTCATTATTTTTATCCATTTTATTTTCCCTGATTTTTGTTATATATATAATTTTTAAATAACTTATTTTTATATTCATTCCATCAGTGACCCTCTGATTTGGAGGGTCGGGCAAAAAGGGTCTGGTATGACCTAAGGATGGGTTAGAAGCCATTACTGGTCATCACCAAAGGATAGGTTGGAAGCCATTACTTGTCGTCTCACTCCCTCAAAAAAAAACTCTCAAAGAATGGCTGGGTCTAATAAACCATTCTAAGACATAAGGGTGAACAAAACTTGACACGATAGATTACTGAGAAACAATAAACAGAGTGACGAGATGGGGCAGGGCCTCCATGCCTGAAATTTTCAGCAGTTTTAGGAGCGATGTCGGCGAAGAGCTCCATCCGGATTCTACCCGCAGGGATATTACCAATGGTTACGTCGAAGAAGACGACGGGGTTCTTGAGGTTTTGAGGCCGCAGATGCCACTCCACAGCAGCAGAGCTTCCTCCGCTCGCCGCCATTAAGCGGAACGGTCAGGCCTTTTCCCCTCGCCCGTCTTGCGCGACCCGTGGAAAACCGGCGTGGTCGACTTGCCAAGAAATCCGACCTGGTTTGCAATTTTGTATGTTTTTATTATTGTTGTTTTTTTCCAGTGTTAAAAGTGTTTTTATTACATGGAATTAATGGAAGACCCTGTCTCTGGTAGGTTTAAAGGGCCAATTCTACGTGGTGTTTCGCGGCATCGCTCAACATTTTCATTGTGTTGATCATCATGTGGTTGGTCACTCATCCATCTCACGTTAGAAGTTCATGTGGATAAAGAGTCGATTGATGAGTGTAAACGCATTCATCGTTCTTTCAAATTGTCCACCTAGTGATGTCTGCACATTGTCACGTTGCACAACCTATCCATCGCACTGCACCATCCGCCTGATCCTGTCATGTTGTCTTCATTTGTGCATGTCCACGGTGTGGACCCTTTTCTTTCTTTTCTTTTCTTTTTTTCATAAATGGTCTGATTAAGCCTCCCTTTAACTCTAGTATGACGCATAATTACGAGGTGGTTTTATCACTCAATTAAGGCTTTGACTGCATTTTAGCTATGTTTTTGTGATCATTGGAATTTTAATGTTTTATTGTTGTGCTTTCACTATATTTGCTTAAGATTTTAAGAGTTATGAGACAAATTTTGTTGCATAAATAATGGTACTCCGCGGTGATTTTTTTTTTGTTACATTTTATATTGTATTTAGATCTTCACCGCTAAATTTATATTTTTTATTGATATTGAATTGTGGTTTATAGTTGATATGTTTGTGACAAAATAACCCAAACAATGTTTTTTATTTTTTTTATCTAGGTTGTATTTATTTATCAAACCAGGCCATAAAAGCATGGAATTGTTTCATGCTTTTGATAAAAAACACAGGGCATCAAAAGCGTGAAATCATTTCATGTTTTGTATGTTCCACTTGAAGTAAAAAAAAAAGGTTTTGTTTTGGTACACACATATAACAAAATTTTAAACAACATTTAAGATGCTGTTATTTTTTTCAAAATTACTCATATTAAAGTAATTTAGAAATATAATTTAAACGTTCGTTCATAAATCCTTTTACAAAGAAGGGATCACTGACATGCTTTAAAGATTTTTTATGTGATGTTTAGTTTCCATTTTATCATCACTGGAATAATAATTTATTAATAATAATTGATAATTAATAACAAACGTTTAATGGCACCATTGAAAATAAAAACATGATTAACATTATTCACAACTAATAATATAATTGACAACTTTGTTAACGATCAATGAAAACTAATAAATAACAATTAACGGTTAATAATTACCAACTAATGATATAAGTGATAATCAATGGTATGTTTAATAATTAATGAAATAATAAGCAATGCAATCAAAAGTTAACTTTAATTAATAATCAACGTATGATGATTAACAATTGAAAATTAATAATATAATTGATAATTAATCATATAATTAACAATTAATTAACTAATAATGTAATTAATAACTACTAATATGAGTAGTAATTAATAATATAATTAAAAATAGAAATAACGATTGATATGATGATTAAAAATACAATTAATAATTAATAACTAATAACTAATAATATAATCAATAATTACCAATGTAATTAATGATTTATAATATAATTAATAATCATTAACATAATTAATAATACGATTAATCTGCCAATAAACCTATGCCTAAGTGGTGAGGGTTCCTACTTGGCACCCACAAGGTCGAGGGTTCAACCCCCAACAGGTGCGGTTGGTGCAGCAATACTGTAGCAATCGTGCCGCTATTCATTAGTGGTATTTCGGGTCATTTCTTGGCCCTTCGAGCCATTTGGGCCTCCAAGCCATTCGTGCAGGACATATAGACCATCAATGAAAGGTTGAGAAGGCACATGGCGGGACTCGGATATAGCCCGCGCATCAAACAAGCACCACAAGCATGACGACACGCAAGCGCTGCCTTGTGGGTGACCTCAAAAGAGGAATGAGTGTAATGACACGTATCAACCGACCATTTCTCATTTGTTGTGGGGTGGACGAGTGCCTGCAAGTTGACCCTCGGTGAAGTGAGATTAGTCCGACGATGTAGAGCAAAAGGTTGGCAGTGCAGCGGGGTGATACACAAACATCGTCACATGGGCAACTCAAAAGAGAGATAGGTATACTGACATCTATCATTCATCATTCCTCCCACACACCATCGTGGGACGAAGAAGTGTCATATCACGGTGCATCCAACTAGCATGATACAATGGCTTTGAACTGTATATATGAGCTTTATCAGCGTTAGAAACAACCTCCATCGACGTTAAAAAACACTAATCAAGGGGGTTCTTTATCAACGCTATTTTATCACTAATAAAAGGGGTTATTTATTAGCTCTTATAAAGAGAACTTTTATCACCCCTATTTCTAGCACTGATAAAATCTAAGGTGCAATAGCGTGCAGTTGAAATTACGACACATTGTAACGACAAATATAAATTTTAATTTTAATTAAACCTACATCACAATACAACAAAAACAAAAACACTATACAGTTACTATAAAATTTTTAAACATTAGTATGTGAAATTACATTGATACATGCAATTTATCGCAAATATCAAAAAAAATCAAAAACATTAATGTTCTGTTGTCTTTGGACCTCAACCTCCTCTCAAAAGAGCTTGATCATGCTACCAATTGCCGGACAAACCACCATAGCTTGAACAAAAGAGTTGTCTATATAAAAACATTTCATATGTTAGCAATGCTATAAAGAAACAAATCAAACATAAATATGATACAATGCATTAATAAAATGCCACTTTTAATCTGAAAACATATATTTTGAGTCATACTGGACACACCGTGTGTCAGATTAATGTGCAACCGATTCTTACATGTCACAAATGATTTATGGACCATTGTCCTAAATTATCAAGACAACCCGAGCACATTTGCTCATTTTTTAGTATGCAACGCGTGTTTTGAACTAAAATATCAATTTTAAATAAAAACATGCACTTTGAGCCATACCGACCACATCGTGAGAGTAAGATCCCAAACTTTTGACGATGTATGTTTTTGTTTAAATCCTCATTTAACTTCCTTTAAATTGGTTAATGGGATGCCTCCCATAAGTAGGAAAGGTCTTGGGAGTGTCCTAAGGGTTTGGGACATGAAAAAGGGGAAAAGTGGTCATCCACTGCATGACGCGCGATTGGCACACGAACAGTACTAACCATGTGCCAAAACCGTGTGCCCTGGAGAAGGTAGGTGCACAGTTTGTAAACCGTGTAAAGAGAGGGTGAAAACCATGCTACTTTAGACAGAGCCAACTGCATGACCTCCTCACTGTTTGGAAAACCGTGCGGGTTCCGTAGCAAACCTTACGGCCCGTGGCTCCCTTTGGACATAGGAGACCGTACAATTGGTGCACGGGTTTTCAAACAGTGCAGTCAAACCGCACAACCCTTTTAATGTGGTAAATTGATGATTTTTCCCTCCTAGACTTTATACGATATAACCTGAATTTCTTCTTCATTTTACCCCATCAAGTTTGGGTGCGAACTAGGAGCTCCCCCCTCTCCCAAGGACCAATCTTCTTCTATTCTTAGGCATTTTGAGAGTCGTTTAGTACGAATTGAAGCATTGGGTAAGTCTAGGAGTCTTGTTTCTTCTATTTTTCAGAACAAGCTCTATGTGGTTGTTTCTCTTCTTCCAAAGCTCTTAAACCCTACCTCTAGCAAGTTCTCAGATTGGCTGTTAGCAGTTGTTTTAGCTCGAATCAGGGGCCAAAGTTTTCACCCATAGTTTTGATGTTATTCATGTGTATGTGGTTGTGCCATTCACTGCCTTACTGCATATCCTGTTTTTTTTAATAAGAAAAATAAACTGGGCCTTTAAATGGAATGTTAGACCCCTCGCAATCCCTATTGGGTCCATTGATGACATGAGATCGGGTTTAGGGCCACCCATGATGTGTATCGTTCCCTTGAAAATGGTAAATGGGTTGTAAAATGGTGAGATAGAGGGTTTAAGTTATTAAACTGGTTTTCCTTGTTGTTTGAACAAGTTTGAAGGTACTGAGATGCTCAACGGAAGCTGATAGGCCAAAGATTTTAAAAAATTTCAGCATCGAAGTGACATAACTTGTCGTCTCTGATGATTCGAGGCCTGGTATGGTCCGAAGATCTCATGTAAATTAAACAGAGCACAAAACAAAAACTGAAAACATAACTTTTTCAGATATGAAGTCGTGCTCAACTGCAACTTGTCACCAGAGATCATTTCTTGAAGGATCCATATCAGAATCCCTCTAGACCATTCACACGCACTTAAAAAATCTGTTCAAGCGTCAATTGTCGAATTCCGGGTGCTTGCGCGACGATCTGACGATGCCTTAGATTCTCTGACGATCACCACATTGACATGCCTTTGATGCATAAGGGAGAACTAGATATGAACGCATGAATCAAGATTATCTCTATTTATAAAGTGGGATAGGGGAGATAGGCTCTGGATTCCTCGCAGTAAATAGTACATGGTGAGAGCCTCTTTCCTATAAACAATGGATGTTCAAAATATCCAGTAGGGTTCCCCGACCCCCGTTTATTTAGAATCCACTAAATAAATAATTATAATGAATTAAACAACATCAATATTATAAAATATATTACGTAATAATCCCGAGCCATTTAACTCGACTCGTCATTCCCGCTTAATATTAAATGAACCCTGATTATTAAAATAACATTCGTTCAAATAATATTTTCTCATATTTACTTAACTTGTAAATACATTTAATAAGTAAATTCAATACCAATTATTCTTTACTTTAACAGTATGAATTTATTTATTTATTGGTGATCAATAACTTGGACAACACTTAGACCCTGTGGTGGGGCCCACGATGTCCAATATACATATTCAACTGAATAGGGTGAATTCTTGAATACACTATTATGTATGACCCTCTAGGACCTTATCTCGATAAAAGTGAATAAAATATACAGACCAAGAGCAGAGTCTAGTAATCCATAAAGGTCCTTAAATATATAAGGATTGCCATAACAACGTCAACCAACCTACGAACACTTACTATATACTATAATCTCTTTGTCTTTAAATATCTCATAAAGCAGGACACACACTTGTGTCATCTCCCTTTTCTTGCTTTATTATTTGTTGATTTATTCGGACGAATTTACCTTTCGACTGCTTTAGCCAAAGACTTATGAAGGTAGCACCATTTTGATCAACCAGACCTGAGATATATTACTTCCTTAACTTGGAAGTGACAAATCCTTTTTTGACCATTCAACCAATGTCATACCACCAATGATGCACCCAACACAAGCTACCTTGCCACAATTTCATTATCATGGTTTTTTCCTAGCATCAAAGTATGTGATCAAATGGCACACACTGGTAATGATCTCAAGTTAGGAGACGAATACACATGTTCATAGATAGGAATAACCAATAACACCTGGAACATGTGGGGTTTCTATTGGTGGGTCTATCCTCATGATCTCACTACTAGAGATCACAAAGTGCGAACTTCATGAGAAGATGTGTCAATGATTATGAGCCCCCAACACCTGAAAGTCAAAGATCTACTGTATCCAGTTAGTAAGATTTATCTAGACCATATGACCTTTATTTAAGATTAATGTCATTGTATCTCGAATTTCTCATTATAACATGAGATCTGATATAACCTTTTGATACGATAATTAATCTATGGACATTACCATTTAATAGCGAACAAATAAAAGTCTACACTATAATGGTAAGTTTGCATAATTTATATCTAACTGTATACACGATATGGCAATCAAAAGTACTGTTCAAGTTGGGTCTAGGTCACCCACTATTACAAAAAAGTTATCATGGCATAAGAGATTGTTTGGCTTAATTGGAAATAAAATAGGTTATGATAATGATATGTAAATAAAGGTTAAATGGTTAAATGGGTTTAAACACGTTGTTAAATGGTTTAATGAACACTTATTGATCATGTCATAATAATAAATGGTTAAATGGTTTAAGTATTGAATTGAGTTAAAGATGTTGAATGAGTTAGGCCATGTGAAGAATGGTGAATGGAATGAGGTGCACCCTTGATATTGCAATGTGTTAAAAAGGTCAATTATGTTGGACCTTATGAAATGTGAATTGATGAAATGGTTAGAGATGACATGCTAAAGTTCTAAGGATCGAATAATAATTGAGAAAGGGGGGGGGGGGTTGAATTAGTTTTTCACTTTTTATAAGTTTCAAAAGTTTTAGAAACTTAACCCCTACAACCTATTAAGATTTATATCCTTATAAACTTTTAGTAAATAATCATGCATTCAAAAGAAAGTAAGAAAGAAAAGAACATGAGATTTACAAGGTTCAACCTCAATGTAAAAACCTACATTATTTCCATAGCCACTCCCATGGGTCTATGGAAAGCTACTATTGTGAAGAAGTGAATACAACACATTATTTCCATAGCCACTCCCATGGGTCTATGGAAAGCTACTATTGTGAAGAAGTGAATACAACATATGCCAACTTCCATTGGACACCTTCTATCTCACAATATGAAAGATTATACGGACTCCCATCAGTTTATAATATTTAATTTTAAAATAATTGATCCAATAAAAATAATAAATACTTTTTTGAAATTGATCCACAAATGCTCAGTTCGAATCCTCAATTCGATTTGGCTGGATTTGATTCTCTCAATCCGATGATGCTGGATCCTGATTTTCTCAATACAATGATGCTAGATTTTGTATATGATTTCTTTCAATAAAATGATGCTAGATTCTAGATCTGATTTATTTTAATACAATGATGTTAGATTCTGGATCTGATTTCTTTCAATATAATGATGTTGGATTCTGGATCTGATTTCTTTCAATACAATGATGCTGGATTCTGGATCTGATTTATTTCAATAAAATGAACTCAAACTCAATTTCTAAAAACTCAAACTCTTCTAGAATGCTCAAAATAGTTCTCCTTAAATCAGATGAGAACTTTCACTTCAATTTCTCCAGTGCTCTGCCTTTCACGTGTATGTGGAAAGTTGATAATGAATAAGTGATATGAGCAATTATTTATAAGAAACTCAGAAACCAAGAGCGGGAAACTTGAAAACTTTCCCCGCTTACTCAAATATCAAAACTTTGAAAATGTCTTGCATTTAAACTTCATATTTGACTTAATCAAACCTCCTTATATTTCTCCAATATTTATACAAAAGTGAATGTCAAGTTTGAACACTTAAATTCTTCTTTGTAATTAGATCATTATGAATTATTTATCAATATAATAGTGCTAGATCCTATTTTTTCACAATAATGGTGCCAATTTTCTCAGAATGTTGGATTCAATTTTTATAGAATGATGGTTACAATTTTCTACAGAATGCTGGTTATGATTTTCTTAGAATACTGGATACAATTTTTTATAGAATTATGGTTACAATTTTTACAGAATGGTGGTTACAATTTTCTGAGAATGATGGATATGATTTTCTACAGAATATTGGTTACGATTTTTGTAGAATGTTGGTTACAATTTTCTACAGATTGATGGTTATGATTTTCTTAGAATGCTGGATATGATTTTTGTAGAATGTTGGTTATGATTTTCTATAGAATACTGGTTAAAATTTTTTGTAGAATGCTGGTTACGATTTTCTATAGAATGTTGGATACAATTTTTTCCTTTCTCAGCTCATTACGATTTTTCCTTTCTCAGCTCATTACGATTTTTTCCTTTCTCAGCTCATTACGATCTTTTTTTACCAGCCCATTACGATCTTTTCCTTTCTCATTAAGATTTTCCTAGTATGAAAATATGAGTACGAAAAATCATTTTGTAACTCTAAAATTCTTCAAACCTCTCCACCATTTAAAAAAAAATATTTTATCATGAAAGTTTTCATGACTTATGAAAACTTATTTATCAGTAAAGCATCATCTGATTTTATTTTTATAAAGTATGAAAACTTTCTAACTCTTGACTTCACTTTCTTATCTCAAAACTCTTCATAAAATTCATTATTTATCTGATTACAGTAATAATAGACTCCCAAAAAATAATACATCCTAATTTTGATTATTTTGGATCTGATAAATTGAATATAATGCAGATGGATCCAATTTCTAGAAAACAAAACATTCTGATACAAAAAGGTACTTGTCAAAAAATACAAAAACTTTTTTAAAACAATTTATCACAAAGGTATTTCAATCTCCCCCTTTGGATCTGTTGTCAACCCTCATTAACAACTTTTCCAACGCTTAGAAATTTTTTTATAACTCAAGGTTTTTGGATTTTATCAAAATACAGTTTTTATCAAAAGATAATTTCCTGACACCACACTATTGAATAATGTAATTTTTTTGAAGGAATTCCATCCCTCAATGACAAGATTTTTTTTGGCCATGTAAAGATAAACTCTCATCACTTTTCTTTTTATACATTCTTTTTCTCTCCCCCATTATTTCTTTTTCTCACTTTATTTTTCTCTCACTTTTATTTTTATCTTCCCTGTTATATGATAACCATAACTTCAGATTCATAAAAGAAAGATAAGTAAAAACTTCTTAAAAAGTAAATTTATTTATTTTATCTCCCCCATTGTCAACATAATCCATAGCATGATGGGGTGCTTTCTTATGAGTTTTAGGAAGACATAGGAGGAGGATGAACATGAATTTGCAGCCGCAATTCCACAAACCTTTCTTTTGGCACTACTTTAAAGATATCAACAATCTGATACTTTATTGAAATGTATTCCAGCAAAACATCTCCAGAAGCAACTTTATCTTTTATAAAGTGAAACTTTATATCAATGTGTTTTTATCTTTAATGTTGGATAGGATTCTTAGAAATATCAATTGCACTTTTATTATCAAAAAGTATCTTAAATGGTTTATAAACTTTCACTTTAAAATCTTCCAAGTGAACTTTCATCCACAAAATTTGAGTAAAAGCCTGAGTAGCTGCAATATATTCAGATTCATCTATGCTCAGTGTTATTGAACTTTGTTTCTTACTATGTCAACTCACACAACATTATACCAAGAAAAATGTTCCTCCTAAGGTTGATTTTCTATCATTACAATCTCCAGCCCAATTGGCATCAGTATAACCATGAAACTTCATCACAAAATTTCTTTTATATAACAACCCATGTGAAGTTGTTACTTTGACATATCTTAGAATTCTTTTTAATACCAACATATTTGATTCCTTTGGATTACTTTGATACCTAGCACACAAAGTCACAATATAAACAATATCAAGACTTAAAGTTGTAAGGTAAAGAATACTTCCTATCAGCTTCTGAAAGTCTTTCTGATTCACACTTATTCTAGATTCATCTTTGATAAACTTTATGCTCACTAAAATATGAGTTGAAACTTCTTTGGATTCAGTCATCCTGGAATTCTTTAATAATTCCCTGACATATTTTTCTTGAGATAAGAAAATGTATTTTTCTTTTTGTTGAACTTGTAATACAAGGACGAAAGTTAATTCTAACAACATTTAAATTTAAAAATTCTTCTTAATTTCTTTAGAAAACTCTTTACAAACATTTTCTTCATCCCCAATAAAAACTATATAATCCACATAAACAATTACAATTAAAGTTTTAAAGGAAACATCTTTCACATGCAAGTTTCTATCAACTTTTCCTTTAAAAATTTCATCATTCTCAAACAATTTTCAAGCTTTGAATACTAAGCATGGGGAGATTGTTTCAGCCCATACAAATATTTATTCAATTTACAAACTTTGTTTTCATCTTCATCAAGTAGAAACCCACAAGGTTACTCAATGTAAAATTCTTCCTCAATCTCACCATTTAAGAAAGATGACTTTACATCCATCTAATAAACTTTGTAATTTTGATGTGCAACCACTGAAAGAAACATTGTAATTGTTTCCAATCTTGAAACTGGGGAAAAATTTTCATCAAAATCCACACCTTCCACCTGTGTATATCCTTTACAAACAAGTTTTGATTTATTTATTGAAACTTCTCTATGTTCATTCAATTTGTTTATATAAAACCACTTTGTTCTGATAACATTTTTATTTGCTGGACTTGAAATAAGATCCCATGTTTCATTATTATCAATCTGATCCAACTCTTAATTCATAGCATCCACCCATTCTTTATGTTGAATAGCCTCTAAAACTGATTTTGGTTCCACTTTTGAGATAAGTGAAGTCTAATTTTATAATCTCAACTTTCTTCTAGTCTGAATCAGATCCTTCTAATTCCCAATAATGTTTTTAGATTCAACATTTTTTCACATGATAGGAAATCTCAAAGTTTCTTTCCCAGTTGGAATTTCCTCACCACATGATTCTTTTGAATCTTGATAAGAATGTTTTTAATTACTTTCACTATTTTTGGGAATCTCCAATTTGTCCTCCTCAACATTCTCAACAACCTTTATTAAGGAACTTTGATTTTCAATTACATTCACATCATATAAGTCCGCCAACTTTTATAAATGTTTGTTCCAACATTTGTAACTTATCCCATTTAGTGAATAACCCATGAAAGTTCCTTCCTTATCTTTCTCATCAAACTTTCCCAAATCCAAATTTTTGATTTTGATCAAACTCGGACTTCCAAAAAATTTAAAGTATTTCAATGAAGGTTTTTTGTTATACCGCATTTCATAAGGGTTCATGTTAGTTTTCAGTCTCAACAAACATCTATTTTGAACATGTAAAACAGTACTAACAAATTATATCCAATAAAAAAAATGAAAGTTTGTATTATTCTAACATACTTATTCCCATTTCAACCAAGATTCTATTATTTATTTATACTACTCTATTTTGTTGTGGAGTATATGGATCACTATACTGATGCTTGATACCATTCTTTCTTATATAATCTTCAAATGTATTGTTTTTGAATTTTATACCATTATCTATTCTCAGCTTCTTGATGGAAACCCCCAATTATTTCTCAACATCTTTTCTAAATAATTTGAACATTTTTGTAGCCTATGACTTATGCTTCATGAACATGATGTTTTTCATCCAAGTGAAGTCATCAATAAAAGTGATAAAGTATAAATCCCCTTTTGTTGATTGATGTCTCATCGACTCATACAAATCGGAATGAATAAGCTCAAGTGGTATGGTAGATTGAATCTCAATTCTTTTATGACTTTTCTTAGTCATCTTTCCTTTCTGGAAAGTAATAAAAACATCTTCATCTCTTCTTTTCAATTATAGAAAATTTTGGACAACATCAAAGTTTATTCATGTTTTTCTACCCAAGGTTCCCAAGTCTTCAGTGCCACAATTTGTTTTCATCTTTATAACTCAAGTAACAGGAGTTATTGAATTATAATATTTGAAATAGATTCCAACTGGTTCTTTCTCCTTTTGTAATGACTTTTCAACATTTCACACTTTTGATAATACACGAATCCTTTCTGAAGATTACTTATTTTCCATCATCACAAAAGTTTACTTACACTAAGTTAGTTATGTTTTAACCCATTAATAAGTAAAAATTACTTAGATTTAAATTTCTCTACTTCAATCTCTATCATACTAATTCATCTGATTTTTAAGGAACTATCATTGTCAAAAAGTAACTGCTCCTCCATCACGACTTTAAACATGTTTCAAGATTTTTATATTACCTGTCATATGCGAAGAACAACCACTATCAAGAATCTATGGTTTGTTCCTCTTACTTCCTTTCAAAGATGTCTCAATAATAAAATCTCTTTCCTCAACCTTCTTTTTTTCATTTTTTCCTTTTTATCATAAGAAACTTGTTCAAGAAGGAGTGTCATACATCTTTCGGCATGATGACCAGACTGATCATATCTTCCAAAAAATTCTTCCAGACATTCAAATTGATTCTTTGTTGGAATGTTTCTAACATCTTAAGAATTAACCTTTCTAACTTCATGTGAGTTAGGAGAGTTTCTCATTCTTCTTTCACTATTTCTTCCACTTTGCTCAATCCTTATTCTGGGTAGAGATAAGTTGTGACAACAATTATAAGCTATATTCCCTTAGATTCCACAAAACCAGAAATAACCTTCAAATATTGATTTTCTATTCAAGAAAGATCTTTATCTATAGAAACTTTGTTGAGGTTGGTAACTTCTTTCAGCTCTAACATAATCAAGATGTGGACCATCTCTTCTTTTGAGTGAGTTTTATACTTTTGTAGAATTGATAGATTTTTCACTTCATTTATCCACCCAAGATTTCTTAATACTTTTTCCAGAACCTTAAATGTTAAAAGAATCATATGAAATATTATTTTCAGTAATAAAATATTTCACCTGATTCTCATATTGAGCCTTCTCAACAACTTTAGAAGTCTCATCTTTTACTTTCATAGCTTTGATGAAGTTTTTATTCATCTTTCTCAAGGTAATTTTAGACTTTAGAAGTTTTGATTGCAACTTGTTAACTTCTTCTTCCTTAGATTCTATATTCTTGCTAACATCTTCAATCATATTTCCATGTCCAGAAATTCCAAGTTTGTAACTTACAATCTCATGAATGTATTAATTCACCTACTTGATAACATATTTTCTTCCATAAACAACTTCTTCACAATATTTCTTAATTACTCTAATTTCTTTCTTGATAGTTTTTTCTCAAGACATGCAACAAGTTCGGTTCTGAGCTGATACTCTCTATAAGATTCTTCACCACCTTCTTCAATCTCTGAGGAATCTTTTATTTTCTCAACTTTTGTAATGAAGGTTATGAATTTTTATGAACTTTCATATTCAGATGAATTGTTTTCAGTTGATTTTGATTCAACTTTCTTACTCAACATACTTATTTTGTTTCCTGAAAACTTCTTCTTGTATCGATTCAAAGACTTTTCTTATTTACCATTTTTGTTCCACTTATTCCATCGAGGTTTTTCATCAGAATCATCTCAATATTCTCCAACTTTCTTCTTGGAGAAATTCATAGAAAAATGTCCAATTCCCCCATACTCAAAAAAATTGAGAGGAAATATTCCTCCATAATTTCCTCTTCCTCTTTGATAGTTCTTAGATATGAGAGGCATGGTTTTTTCATTCAACTCATCATCTTCTTTGTCAACAGACTCACAAAGATCAACTTCATCAACATCTTGGATTTTCATCTTTCTCATGGTTTCAAAATCCATTTAATATTTTATCTTCTTTTTAAAGATTAGAGATTTCCTCATTTCATAATCAATAAGAAAGTTATTCAATTCATCAAGAGATAAATCATCCTTATCTTCTAAATAATAAAATTTAGAATCAAACCTATCCAAAAATTTTCTCATAAGTTTCTTCACAATTGTAGAATCTTCCAAGATATCTCCAAATCCTTTGATGTTGCAAACAATTTCATTTACTCTAGTGAAGTATTCATCAATTGTTTCTTCATACCTCATTCTGATGTCTTCATACTTATTGCACCAGATTTGTAGTTTTACTTCCTTGAATTTAATATTCCCTTTGAAAACACTTTCTAGCTTGTCCCGCATACTTTTTGAAGCTTTGAGACCCATCACATTCTGATAAAAATTCTCTGATAAGGACATAAGTATTTCATTTCAATCATTTCCATCAACTTTTATGTTTCTCTTATCAACAAATGTCATGGGGACATCTTTCTCAATAGGTGGAAAACCAATAGTAGTAGCATCAAAAACTTCCAATCCAAGAGATAAGAGATACGAAATCATCCCATTTTTTCATCCATAATAATTATTTCCATCAAATGTTGGAATTACTCTACTGGTGATAGAATTTATATTATCCATGATAAGGATTCAATAAGGGAAACTGACCCTCTAGTACTAATTGAAGTTATAAGGATCAAATAACAACTGAGAAGGGGGGGTTGAATCAGTTGTTCACTTTTTATAAGTTTCAAAACTTTTAGAAACTTAACCCCTACATCCGGTTATGATTTATATCCTTATCAACTTTTAGTAAATACTTATGCATGGAAAAGCAGGTAAGAAAGAAAAGCACATGAGATTTACAAGGTTCAACCTCAGTGTGAGAACCTACATCCTTGCCATAGGCACTCCCATGGGTCTATAGAAATCCACTACTATGAAGAAGTGAATACAACTTGTGCCAAATCTTGTTAGACACATTATATCTTCTAATAGGAAATATTATACAGACTCCCGTTAGTTTAAAATGTTTTATTTTAAACAATTGAGCCAATCAAAAGAATAAATACTTTGTTGAAACTACTCCACAAATGATTAGTCTGAATCCTCAGTCTAATTTGGTTGGATCTAATTCTCTCAATCTAATGATGTTGGATCCTAATTTACTCAATACAATGATGTTGGATTATGGATCTGATTTCTTTCAATACAATGATGTTGTATTATGGATCCAATTTCTTTCAATACAATTATGTTGGATTATGGATCTGATTTATTTCAATACAATGATAATGGATTTTTGGATATGATTTCTTTAAATATAATGATGCTAGATTCTGGATCTGATTTCTTTCAATATAATGATGCTGGATTTTGGATCTTATTTCTTTTAATACAATGAACTCAAACTCAATCTATAAAAACTAAAACTCTTCTGGAATACTCAAAATAGTTCTCCTTTAATCAGATGGGAACTTTCAATTCAATTTATCCAGTGCTCCACCTTTCACACGTATGTGGAAAGTTGCTAATGAATAAGTGATATGAGCAAGTATTTATAAGCAACTTAGAAACCAAGAGCAGGAAAATTGAAAACTTTCCCCACTTCCTCAAATCTCAAAACTTTGAAAATCTCTTACATTTAAACTTCGTCTTTAACACCGTCAAACCTCCTTATATTTCCCTGAGATTTATGAAAAAGTGAATGTCAAGTTTTACCACTTCAATTCTTCTTCATAATCAAATCATTACAAATTATTTCTCAATACAATAATGTTGGATCCTATTTTTACAGAATTCTGATGCCAATTTTCTCAAAATGTTGGATCTGATTTTTACAGAATTCTGGTTATGATTTTTGTAGAATGCTGGTTACGATATTCTACAGAATGCTGGTTACAATTTTCTTAGAATGCTAGATATGATTTTCTACAGAATGATGGTTATGTTTTTTTTACAGAATGCTAGTTTCTATTTTCTATAGAATGATGATTACGATTTTCTCAGAATTATGGATATGATTTTCTATAGAATGTTGGTTATGATTTTTTCAGAATGCTGGTTACAATTTTCTGAGAATGCTAGATACGATTTTTTAGAGAATGATGGTTATAATTTTTGCAGAATGCTGGTTATGATTTTCTATATAATACTGGTTACGATTTTCTTAAAAATCTAGATACGATTTTTGTAAAATGATGGTTATGATTTTATGTAGAATTCTGGTTATGATTTTTACAGAATGATGGTTATGATTTTTTTTTCAAATATCTGGATATGATTTTTTCCTTTCTCAGCTCATTACGATTTTTTTCTTTCTTAGCTCATTACTATCTTTTCTTTACCAGCCCATTATGATATTTTCTTTTCTTAGTAATATTTTCATAGTAATAAAATCTGAGTATGAAAACTCATTTTTCGACTCTGAAATTCTTCAAACCTATCCACCATTTATTCAAAAGATTTTATCATGAAATATTTCATGACTTATGAGAACTTCTTGATTAGAAAAGCATCGTTTGATTTTTTTTAGAAAGTATGAAAAATTTCTAAATCCTGACTTCACTTTATTCACTCAAAACTCTTCATAAATTTCATTCTTTCTCTAATTACAACAAAGATAGACTCTAAGAAAACAATACATCCTACCTCCAATTATTTTGGATCCGATTAACTAAATACAATTCATATGAATCCAATTCCTGGAAATCATTCTGATACAAAAGGTTAGTTGTCAAAAAATACAAAAACTTTTTTAAACAAATTTATCACAAAGTTACTTCACATACACAATGGATCCCACCCATGGGTAAGGATGTTGGGAATGCTGCTTTATAAACTTGATTTAGAATGGCAAGACATGATGTTTGACATCCTTGACTTGATATGATGGACATGGATTTTTTGATTCTTAGATAGGGTGCTGACATGGTGATTTAGACACTAATGCCTATTTTCATGATTTGGGTAAATGGATTGGTACACCTCAGTATGTGGAATTGAAATGATTAATGAATTACCCTTGTTGTTAAAAGAAATGTTAAACCATTTTTTTATTATTGGCATAAAATTTCAGCATGGTTTAAGGAGGTTAGTGGGTTTGGGTATCACGGTAAAACCAAAGGATACACATGGACCATTGTTTGATTATGAAACTGGTGCAATTTTTTTACTTTTATTAGTATTCACATGTACTTATGAATACACTGTTATTAGACTAGATGTTTCTTTAGACACACTATAATGGAATAGAGCTCTAGTGGTAATTATTTTTTCATTTGTAGGTGGTTTAAACTGCCGCCAAATGATTCTGTGATAGTTTTATAAAATTGTCACTAAATTTGGTGTTGATATTAAACTTCTGTTAGTTTTGAACATTTAGAAGTGTTTTTGGGGAAGTGTCATGAAACATTTTTTAACGGTAGTTTTCCTCTCAGAATTTATGAATATTTAATAGAAGTTTAAACTGACACCAAATGATTTCACAGTGGTTTTATAAAACCATCACTAAAGTTGGTGTCGACAGTCAACTTGAGTCAGTTTCGAACATTTAGTAGCGGTTTCTAGGAAGTGCCATGAAATGTTTTTAGTGGTGGTTTTCCTCTTATAATTGATGAGTATTTCATGGTGGTTTAAACCAACACTATATATTTCTTATAGAAAAAATAAAAACCCACAAATGATGCACCCCCATAAAAAAAAATAAAATCATACATACTCAAAACATCAAACCAACTATGAATGAACCACAACAAACCAATTGTAATTAAAGTTTCAATTAAAACATACTAAAAATCAAAATCAAACAACAAATGAAACCAATATTATACACACAAGAAAATTTCTCACAAGGATATATACACAACATGCACCATCATTCACCAACATACACACCAATGAACCAAAATCAAGAAGCAAACAAGAATTTGAAAATATAAGGAATCACCCATAAAAGGTTAAACATACCAAAACTAGATCAATCAAGACTTTTTGGATTTCCTTTGGAAACCAAGTCAAATCCATTTTACAAGTCATTTTAAGAAGGCACCATGTGTCATCTTACTCATGCTAGACCCTTAGCAAAATCCGATCAAATGTTCTTTAAAAAATCATTTTCTGTTTTGATGTACTATTTCAAAATCCATTTTATAGATAACCATTTTACCTATAAATTACAATTAGAACCAATTAACCATTCAAAAATCACATTTTAAAAAGCAAAAACATTTTACTTTTATGATCTAATACATGAATCCAAACAATCCATAAAAAGGTAAACTAAAACTCATTTGACTAAGGCACCACCATCAAACTATTTAACAAGCTAGGCGATCCATGTTTACTATTAGGCCAAAACAAGCACATCCCAATATTATGTGGAAACTCACACAAGAAAATAAATATATATAGAACAATAATAATGAAGTCACATGGATATAAAATTACTATATGAACAAGAGACAATAATATAATGGACACCTACCTGTAAATGGACCATAACATACCAAATGTAAATGGAATTTCAATTAAAACATGATAAAAATCAAAATCAAATAACCAATAACTATACCAATATTATAAAATTATAAATACTTAATCCAATGTGCTAATTAAAATAAAAATAAAGACCAAAATTTGAAAATTTCAACCAAACTAGCTTTTAAATTTCATTTTTAATGATTTTTAAACCCATGATTATGCTTTTCCAAATCACCTTTCTAAATAGAAAACTACACCATTAACAATAAAATTCAAAACATATATAAGTTAGAAACATTATATAATCATGATTAAATCATAATAGAAAATAAAATGAACCACTAACCATTATAAAGCATTTAAATCGAGGAGAAATGCAAATATCCCATACCTCAGACCATAACAAGGTTTCTAAATCACTATATCATTGTGTCAGTCAATCATTAGTTTAGTTGCATATCACCATCACTGAATTAAAACTCAACCCTTATCACTACCTAATTAACTAATATCGACATCATCTCTATCTCCATCTCCACTCCCTGCTACCAAAACCCGCACGACAATTTTCTTGAAAATTAAATAGTGATGTATATTTAAATTTAAAGTTAAAACTAATAAAATTTTATGTACTAAATGATTATTAATTCATGTAATTTACCTACTCACTCAAACCATCCATCAATGCAATATCACTAGGGACACATCTAGTCATCTTCTGATATAAATCAACTAATACTTTCTATAGATCAATGACCTTCGCATCCTGTATCTGTATAAAGAGTTTTATTTTTAAAATATTAGAATCTAATTAACTAATGGAATTCAATTGAGTCCTAATTTATTAAAATAACCTTTATCTAGGAATCAAATACTTCATTATTACAAGACTAAGGCATATGACTCCGATCAGAATATTAAATTGAAAGGGTAACCAGATCAGTCACTAACTGGCCTAGAATCTGGTCAAATAATCTCACAAAATCATCTGTGGGGACCCCATAATAATCAAAGGGGACAAATATATTAAATCCATTCAGATTCTAGATATCTAAACTATTAACTGGGAGTCGATTGGGACCAGTGAAATGATTCTTTATTGGTATTCCTTTAATTTTAAAAAATAAAAATAACTTCAGAATTTATATTTCAAAATTTTATATAGAAAAGGAAATTTAGAAATGATAACTGATGAAAAATAATAACAAACATAATATACATAGGTATGATAATGAATGATTGTACATATTAACAAATATAATATTTACATTTTCAAAATTAAACAACTCATGAATACAAATCAATTTAAATATAATAATAAAGAAATAATACTGTAAATGAATAACATATAACATAGGTGGTTGATAAGTTAATGGATTATTTCAAATATAATCATTTCGACCTTCAATAATACTATTATCATACTCCATCACTACTTCATCTACTTCATCCAACCCTGTAAGACTAATATTTTCAATATCATGATGGAAAAATAAGTTAGTTTATTATTATTGATGGGATTTAATGTTAGAGGTCAAATATTTCACTTCATCACTAATATCATACAAGTCTCTTTATTTTATGTGAACAACCACACTCCACCCTTCATCCATAACATATTTAACATAATATACCATTTTCGCTTACGATAAGTAGATATATGGATCATATAATTCATGGTCACCAACATCTATCAAGTGAGAGAAGTTCAAAAAAGTAAATTGTAAGGGATTTCTTTTAATACCCCTGGTAATATCGATCTACTTCAATTTGAATAAAACAATTGAAAAATGATTGTGGTGGTTTAATTTGATAATATTAGTCAACTTTATATAGTATCCAAATTTAAAAACTATAAATATACCACTATAATGTGTTTTTAAACCCTCTTCCTGATCGATTGTATGAAATTTGAAGTCATTCACATTGTAAGAATCAAATTTTCTAGCCTGTTTTAGAGGACATAGAGCCAGAAACTTTGAATCTTTTGAAAACTTAGCCTGAGTATCAGTATTCATGATCTACAAAAAAAATATTATTAGATTTACAAAATATATGTTTCAAACTAATATTCATATTGATTTCAATATTTATGAACTTAAATGACATGCAAACCATTCTATGAGCTCTTTATTAAGAGATTTTGTTATATATTTCTCATTTCATGTTCGACTTCTCAGTCATCTATTTGTTTGTATCCTAAGATCTACGATAAATGGATATGTAATTTCACTATCTAGTATCACATATCTATGTGCATGTAATGATTTCATTTCTATTAGTGTAATATTAGAGATCCTCCTAATTGATTGGCCAATAATAGGAAGAATTTTTGATTTCCCATGTAGTTGATATTGAGTCGATATGTCATCAACACATACAAATCAATTAAATATTGACTCAATATCATCCATGTTTCTAGAACAAAAGGTAATACACTCCTCTACAAAATATCCTTCAGAAATAGAGCCTCTTGGTGGAGCTTTTCATGTATGATTTCAAATGACCAAGATATTCATGAAATAAAATAAATAAAACATAATTAAATATTTAATGAAGTGAAAAGAATTTTTTACTTAAGATAAAAACATATAAATAAAGTACATCTCAATTGGATACATCCATTGATAATGTATGGGACCTCCTAATTTAGTTTCCTTAACCAAATGCACAATTAAATGCATCATGAAAGTAAAAGATTATATAGTAAATATCATATACATTACATAAAGTATTAGTAAAAATCTATCTTAAAGGTTGTCAAGATCAAATATTTATAGAGTTTTATCACATAGTTTTCCAAATAATGTGAAAAATTAGAGTAAAACTACAATAACCTTTTTAGGTAAAAATGCACATAATGCTAATGGTAGTAACTACTGTAACAAAATATGTGAATCATGATTTTTAAATACATGTAAACTATAATTATTTAAGTAAAAACACCTTTACATGTTACTTGAATACCCATCATATACTTTTACATGTTTTAAAATTTGAAGGAATGTATCTTTATCCATATTTTTCATTGCAAAAAAGTTACTAGAGCATACTTTTCATTGTCATCTGGTTATAGATAATGCTTTATATTCAATTTTTGTAAGTCATTATGCGCATTGAGATGGTCCTTAGACTTTCCATTCTAATTAAGTAAATTGAAGATCAAATTTTCACAAACATTTTTCTCAATATACATAACATCAAGATTATGATAAAACAAATTAAATTCCTAATATGAAAGCTTAAAGAATATACTTTTTTTCTTCTATTGTTGTGTTACGATTTCAATTAATAATACACTTCAAACTTGTTTCCCACTATAATTCAAATATTGCACCTTCCCAAATTCCGTTTCAACATTTATTAGTTATGAACTTTGGAGGTGGTCTGTGATCAATATACCCATTGAGTTTTGACTTGTTCAACCAAAATATTTGTGACGCATCAAGGAATATACTATGACATAAGAAGAACCATTTTTACTATAAGGTAGTTGTTAAAGTTCAAAATCAAAGTTACAAATAGGAAAATCCAAACCCGTGTAAGTGTTCTGACTAGATAAGTTCACAATTCCAGGGAAGTCACTAATGGTCCATATTAGAGCAATGTGCATTTTGAAAAAAATAGAAGATGAATCATATGTCTCAACACTGTTTCTCCATAACTCTTGTATGTTTTCAATTAAAGGTTGAAAGTATACATCAATATCATTTTCAAGCATTTTTTTTTCTAGGAATAATCATTGAAATGATAAAATATGTTTGTTTTATACACATCCATAGAGGTAGATTGTAAGGGATAAAAACAACCGTCCAAATGCTATAATCAGTACTCAAAGTCCCAAATGGGTTGAATCCATCGAAAACCAATCCCAATCACATATTCCTAGGATAAGATGAGAAATATAGATGTAGTGAATCAAATTTATTCCATGATTTTGAATCTCTTGGATGTCACATTATCCTATCATTGTTATTATTTATAAAATATCACTTCATGTTCTTGACTGTTTTTGATGACATGAATAATCTTTGAAATTGAGGTTTTAAAGATAAGTAACACAAAACTTTTACGGGTGTGTTATTTTTCTTCTTTTTATAGTATTATGTTGATTCAAACTTCTAACATCACCCATTTACTACTATCTAGAAAACTGACACTTTTTGTAGTCTTGTATGCTTGAATCCTCTCCCCAACAAAGTATACAATCATTGGAAAAAACATGTATTTTTGTATAATTTAGATAAAGATTTTTAATAACTTTTTTTATATCATAAAAATAATTAGGGATATTAGCTTCAGAAAATGTGTCGCGCAATAATTACAATATCATGCACATTGCCTTATTTGTAATTCCATATAGGCATTTGATATGGTACAATTTTATTAGAAAAGAAAGTTTTGAATATTTCAGATATACACCATAAAACTCTTGATTTTCATCATCAAATAAATCATGAAACACATTTGTATTCTCAGTGAAGTTCTCTCTTATATTAGTATTCGTAGAATCAAGTGTAGGATCCAATGATATGTTACGATCTTGACCTAGTTTTCATATAGTCCCAAAAACATCATTTGTCATGTTATAATTTATAATACCCTAAATTGATTGTTATGATGTGTTTTTATATTGATGTTTTTGTCTTCAAATACAAAAACCTTAATTTATAAGGTTTTTCATTTCATTTTACATTGTTGATAAATTTGGGAGCTCATTCTGTTGACTAACATCAGTGCTCAAACTTTCTCTAACTTTTGATTCTCCATGTCAAATCCAACACAAATATTGAGCAGGTAGTTGCTTCAATATCAAGTGTTTATAAACTTTATGCCTCTTCAACCATTTACAAAATTTATATTTAGGGAATTTACACCTTATTGTACCATCAAAAATTGATTGGAAATTAAAAATTCTAAAAAAATGATCTAAATACTTAGCATACCGAGGTGTGTTCCTTTATAATGTGATTCAACATTTATCTATATATATCACAATGTTCCCTCACTTCATTAAATAAAATTAAAACACATAATTATTACAAGGTAGGAAAATAGATAAATGGAAGTGAAAAAAACACAACCCAAATAGTTATAAGAAGAGTCATATGAGTAATAAAAAGGTTAAAGTAAAAAAAGAGAAATCAATCATGGACAATATAACGTAAAGTAGAAGCAAGATAAAAACCATAAAATCATTAATTTAAAACATTCATCATAGGAGAAACACCATACGGTCACTAATTCTTAGTGCACCTAGTAATTTCATGTCACCCTAGCAATGGATTTAGAGTTCTAAAACATATCTAGCTAGAGGGGGTGTCACATAATACTTCACTAGCATTGTTAGTGGTGGAGGACCTCTTATTGTCTAGGTTAGACTACCCAAAAACCATAGGTTTCTCATAAATATTAACAAATAAGAACAAATGATAACATAAAATATTTCATTAATCATTAAATGAACAAGTCCCTTTCCAAAACACATTTCAAGCCATTTCCACTATCCAACTCAAAGAATGTCACGAGAAACACTTTCCTTTTTAAAATAATCCATGGCTATAAAATTACACTCTCTATATAAAACTCTATTAAAAACATTTTAAAAATAAAATCATTTATAAGTCCCTTTCTAAAATACCAACTGGGCCTTTATAATTCATTTTAAAATTCACTTTGAAAATTTATTTGGAAAACCAATTTCAAACATCAAGTTTGAACTTCAATCTCCCCTTTATCATTATGCACATATGCACATATATATATACATATCCCAATGCACATATCCACATATTCTAAAATGAATATGTACATAGATATATATAATTATATACACACTTTATATATGTGTATAACACCAAATACAACATGAAACACTCACACATAAATCACAAATGAATAACACAAGGATAAAATAATTAAACTCAATAAAATTGCTCAAAAAAGGGAAACATAACCAAATAAACCTCTTAAACTTGTATTCCAATACATATATTCACACAAATAATTTCAAAAGATAATAAAATTTTGTACTTCTATACAAAATCCACCACAAATATTTTATAGGAAAAAAATATAGTTATTCTATAGGTTCAGTCACATAATAAGAGAAAATCTATAAAAACCCACTCAGGAATCAATTATAATTTCTTAAGAACCCTGTTCAATAAATATATTTAAATTCATTAAACTCATTAACATGCTTAATTTGAATAAAAACCAATTTATAAAACCTAGGAATGCGAGGTATTCTAGATAAAAGTGAGATCATGGAAACGCCTATTTGGAACTAACTAGATGATGAGAAACCCTTTAATACACAGAGAGTAGGGTCCTAAGAGGAGATAAAACACCCTAAAATTTGAAACAATAAAATTTTAGGGAGTTTTATGGGATGGACACTGAGTGTGAGAGTGTGAGAGGAGAGGGAAGGCTCTATTCAGGGGTTAATGGGTGGCAATGAGGGGGAGCAGTGGCAGGGTGATGGGGGGGGGGGGTTCAGGGGAGAGGGGGGTTGGAATCTTAGGATTGAGATCAAGGGGATATGGGGATAGAGGGGAAAGAGGGTAAATGGGGTTTTGATATTGGGGGAGAATGAGGAGAAGGGGGCCCAACAACGATGGATCGGGGGAGAAGGGGGGGAACGATGATTGGTCAGGGGAGAAGGGGGGAGATAGTGAGGGTTTGGGATCGATGGTATAGGGATTGTTGGAATTAGGGTATTAGGAGGGGATCAGGGGGATAAGATCCTTTTTTAAGAAATGAAAAAGATTTAGTGGTGGTTTTTCAGAAACCGTTGCTATATTTTTTTGATTTGTTTAACGGCGATTTAAGAAACCGCCGTTAAAAAACCATCACTAAATGCTGAATTTGGTGAAGTGACACCATTGGTGGAGGTATACTGAGTTATACTCACACCTTTCTTAGGACATCTTTGGTACCTGAACATATTTCATGGCTATAGGTTAGGATAAGAGCAAATTCCCTATGTTAGATGTCTGATTTGGGATATGGGATGGAGCATGGATTAGAGAACTGGACTGATGTCAGGACCCATTTTGGGGATTTCTATTGCATCTTTATTTTAAGTTTCTGATAACACATGAAACTATTATGACGTGCAAGGTTCACTATTTTTGTTTGTGGGAATTTACCTTGTTTTGAGTTGTTATGAGATGCATGGTTATTGTTGTTTGTTGATCATTATTACTTAGTTATAATTTATATTGTTTTTTATTGTTGTATTACTCTAATAAAGATGGTATAGTCTCATCGCATACCCCAGTAGGCCCTCAATACTAGTTGGTAGCCTCTGACATATGAGGTGGTGCACCTAAGGTCATGTACCATTCTAGCTCATAGCACCGATTTAGTGGCACTAGGGCTTGAATATTACAAAGTGGTATCAAAGGTGGTTTTATTTTCTATTGCCTTACTATTTGAGGAAGGAATATAGGAGACTAGTATGTGTTGGGGATTTTAAATGAGATCATACATGAGAGTAGCTAACCCATGTGCATGGGAAAACCCAAGTTCCCATGGTGTGAATGTTGTTCTTGATGTTTGATTGTTACATTTGGATGTTATTTCACATTGGGTGATGCATACATGGTGTGATGTTATTGTTTTAATATTATTTCACTCATGGGATTATATGATACGAGGTCTATGTATGCATGCATCATTTTAGGCACTCATGGATTTATGTGACACACATCACTTTAGGCACACATGGGGAGCATGATACAGTTGGGTTGTGGAAAATTAAAATGGTTCTATGTTTCTTTATGCCTTAAGAAGAAGTGCCTAATAAAGAATTTATAATGGTTTAAATTGAAAAATGTTAAACAAAACGATTAAAATAGTCTCAAATAGAAAGTGGGTAGTTATGTAAGTTTGGTTTACCTTGTGTTATCCATGACCCAAGATGGGAATGGTTGGGGGTAGTGATGATGTTACACTTGTATATATTGGGATAGTGTATTCAGAGTGACTTGTTTATAGTTAGTTGTGACCCCTAATTTGTATAATTGTGAAATAAAATGTTATGTGTCCTGATATGTATGTTTTGAATCGTATAGAGATTCTACTATGATGATAGTTGTCAGTAGGGAGACAAGAGGACATTTCTAAGAATGTGCCTTCAGTAGCAGGACCAAATCCCCAATTGGTTCTGGGTGATAGGGAAGAAAATAAGTTCCATGATAATTTTTCTCACTTTATACAGTTTATAGAGAGATAACCAAGTTAGGAATCTCCAAGCATGTTTGATATGATAAGAGAGTTTCAACTATAGAACCTTCCAATGTTTATCGAAAAGGGTGGACTTGAGGCAGTAGAGTTATGGATTGAATATATCCAGATGATTTTGGATCACTTGGATACTCCTCCAAAAAAGATGGTCAATCTAGAAACTTACATGTTGTGTGGACTAGTGAAGAACTAGTGGGATATTTAGGTTTAGGATGAGAAATTGGAGAATATGGCATGGAAGGAATTCCATGAGATGTTCCTAGAACACTATTACCCTGAGACCCTATGGAAAGAGCAATCCACATAGTTTATACAGTTGACCCAAGTAAATATGTAAGTGATGGATTATGATATCCGCTTCACTGACTTGCAGTGCTTTATTCTAACTTTGGTAGGGGATGATACAACTGTGGTGAAATGTTTTCAGGACAGACTTATATGTGATATCAAGTCCCAGGTGAATATATTCCATATGAAAAAGTTTACTAATGTGGTGAATCAGGCTATCATTTTTTGGGGGAACCTAAAGGAGAATTCTAGTGGTGGATAGATAGGATTAATTGGGAAATCTGGTGGTACATGCACATATGGTATAAAGTGAAATTATGAGAGTTTTCATGAAGGAGCTGGTAGACAGATTAGTTAGGGGAGAGGGAAAACCTCTTAGGGAAGTGGTTAGGTGCTTTAATATTAGTGTGGAAATCCTGGTCACATGAAAGGTTAGTGTCTTCAACCACCGATGGAGTACTGATCTTGTTGTAGGATCTAGGATAATGTAGACTATTGGTAGGGTATCTGCTACCCCATATCAGTCTAGTAGTTGGAGTTTTAATGGATGCACCAGATGGGGTGGAGGATGAGGAGATTCTAGAAAAGAGTGTCTATATTAGCAGAGTAGTGTAACACATGGTACCCAGATAAAAGCTCAGTGTAGAGGGATAGGTCAGTTACATGTAGTTTATCCTACACCTGATAGTGGTGAGGCTAGACCATTGACTATCCAAGGTATGATTCTTGTATCTTATGATTGACTGTGCTTTATTTGATACAATATCCTATCACTATTTTATATCCACAAGACTTGTGAATGAATTGAGTCTAGCAGTGGAGTTCATTTGTGGGGTTATATCGATTGACATGCCATTGGGGATGAGATCAGAGGGCATCTATTTTTATAAAGGGTGTGCCCTTGAGGTTAGTGACTTCCATTTTTATTGGGACTTATACATGCTTGAGATGACAGGTTTTAACCTAATATTGGGAATGGATTGGATGGTTTCATATCAATATCACATCGATTGTTATCGTATGAGGGTAACATTCACATCTCTCAAGGCTAAAACATATACATTTTATGGGGAATGAGATATCTAGGTAGGTCGTACAGGGAAAATTCTTCCAAATCTGGGTAAGCTCACTGAACAGATTGTGAGTCTCTTTCTAAATGATAAGGGACTAGATCATGATGTATTCCATCCAATAGTGGACTAATATTAGGACATGTTTTATTAGGAATTATTAGGTATTCCACTTGAGAGAGAGGTTGAGTTCACAATTGAGTTGATGTTGGAGTTGAGCCAGTTTCAATTATTCCTTACATGATGGAACTGAAATAACTTTAGGATCTTAATACTCGGTTAGAGGAGTTTTATAATAAAGGGTTTATCCATTAAAGTGTGTCACCTTGGGGATCTCTGGTTTTGTTTTCCAAGAAGGCTGGAAGAATATTATGTTTGTGTATTAATTACCAGAAGTTGACCTAGATGACAATTAAGAATTGGTATCCACTCTCACATATCGATAATATTTTTGGCCAACTGAGGGGTGCCTGTGTGTTCTATAAAATTTATTTGAGATTAGGGCACCATAATCTGAGGGTGAGACCTTCTTACATACCAAGGACCACTTTCATAAGTAGGTATGGTTTATATGAGTTCATTGTAATGCCATTCTGGATGATGAATACTCCTACTGTGTTTTTTGATTTGATGAACCAAATCTTTCACTCGTACTTGGATTAGTTTTTAGTTGTTTTTGTAGATGAAATCTTGGCGTAATCACAAAACCATGATGACCAATACAAACATCTTGACATCATCTTGAGTACACTAATAAATAATAGAATATACACTAAGATATCTAAGTGCTATTTATGGATTGATAAGGTACATTTTTTGGGTCACATCATCTCCAAGGAAGGTGTGTTAGTGGAC
This sequence comes from Viscum album, assembly GCA_963277665.1. NCBI lineage: Eukaryota > Viridiplantae > Streptophyta > Magnoliopsida > Santalales > Viscaceae > Viscum > Viscum album. Next base: position 1,554,856,695 of record OY728141.1, read on the forward strand.
CCCAATAAGGTCTGAGTAGTTGTTTCTTAGGATCATCCCATGAATGTTTTTGATATCTAAAGATTTTTGGGATTGGTGAGTTATTATCGAAGGTTCATCAAAGATTTTTCTTTCTTGGTATCACTTTTCTCAAACCTAACCAAGAAGGGTATAAAGTTTTAATGGTCTGAGGCATGTGATAATTCTTTCCATTAGTTAAAGAGGTGTTTGACCATTGCACCGATTATTATTTTACCTAATCCAGGTGAGGAGTACACATTGTATTGTGAAGCATCTGGGATTTTTATGGGAGTAGTGATGATGTAGGGAGATCAAGTTGTGGCATATAGATCATGACAGTTGAGGCTACATGAACAGAACTATCCTACACATGATCTCGAGTTGGCTACAGTGGTTTATGCTATAAAATTTTGGTGGCACTACCTTCTAGGTGAGAGGTTTATAATATATATTTCTCATATGAGACTCAAATATATATTTTCTTAGAGATATTTAAACCTCTAATATCATAGATGGGTTGAGTATATGCAGTCTTTCGACTTTGAACTGGCCTATACTCTGAGGAAAGGGAATGATGTTGCTGATGCATTGAGTTAGAAGATGCATAATCAAGCATTCTAGAGTCCAATTCTGAGTGGGAAGTGATAATATTGTTTTATGATATGCATATAGGTGTTAAGGATGGGAAGGAATAGACAACACTCATGTATTTAACGGTTGTACCCTCTTTTCTAGATCTGATAAATAGGAGGAAATATGAGGATCTGGAGTGCTTGGAGTTGAGAGAAATCCTTAAAGGTGTGGAGTTCCCTCCTCAATAGACCATCAATGACAATAAGATTATTCGAATCAATGTCCATGTTGTTGTGCCTACTTGTATACAGGAGGAGATGATTCATGAGTTTCATACCTTTAAGTGGACAATGCTATCACGATCTGACCCATCGAGGTCTGACTGATGACTACCCCAAGCCTACCTCCAATAGGCTATGGTCTGGTGACCAGTGCCGAGTAGGCATATCCCAAAAATAGGAGGCATTAACCTAAAATATCTATAAACATGAACACATCTCGAATCCCACTCAATTATGAAATGTAAAACAACTGAAATAATTCATGCATACATCTAATATCCCACAATAGAGTACAACAGTAAAAGTACTGGAAGCGGAGAAAGGGGAAAAATACAAGCCCAACCAAAAAAATATTAAATTATAACCTACTCTAAGAGACAAGACTAAGTCAAATACAAGATATCAGTAAAACACCTTGGTCTTTAAAGTTCTAGCTACACTCCACCCACTCTCTATCCTACCAGGACACTGTCAAAAGGGTCTTTGTTTTTATAATACATGACACGTGTGGGAAAAACCCATGTAGGGGTGAGTATAAAAATACTCAATAGGACACCTCAAAAACACTAAACACAAAGTGCCAAGTGATTTCATCTCAATATAATATATAATAATCAATTTATAATAGAAATATCTAGATATTCCCAAGAAAGACACCACGTCCCCAAGCGTTCATAATCAACTGCCAGCCATAGGATTCTGCACAAAGCAATACTCATTCTAGGAGAATCCACTCCATGATCCATGATATCATCGAAGATGATTTAAGGAGAGGTATAGGTCATTGGTCCCTACCTAATGAAAGCTCACTGGTCTAAGAAGACTCTGATACATAGATAGGGGGTCACACCCAGAATCGCTGAGGTACACCATGAACCCAATCTGGATCAACCCACTATATAGGGGATCGTATGAAAATGATTCCAAAAAACCTAATGATACAACCTACTAGATGAAGGATCAATGACCTGCTCAAGGGGGTCATGCTAATTCCAAAAATTCCACCTAGGGAACAAAGGATGATAGAGGACCACACTCCAGTCTCACAGAGGGACACCACAACTCCATTTGAGACTCGACCTTTAGAGGGGATCATAATCTAGTGATATGGATGTAATTCCACACTTTATACTTTAGGGAAAGCACTAATAGAACATAATCAACCTATACTGGTCCAAACTAATAAAAAAAGAGCCACAATCACTCTTGAAGAGGGTACATGGTGTGTACCATGGGGTACACGACATGTCTAGCTATCCCCATGCCTATCCATGTGGAAGAGCCTCAAACAACATGTAGTATCCATATACACGATATGCAGGAGCACATGAAGTGTAAAGAAACATGGTATCCTACCTATGTTTCCTATTCATGTCCATGTATGATGGACATGTCCATGTACTGACCTGTGTACACCAATCCGTGTCTGTATACAAGTACATGACATGCCATGTGGCCATGCACTTTTACCCATGCCCATGTACTCTTCAAAGTACACACCAATCCACATGGAAGGGGTCACATACCATGTGACTAGGGTCACACGCCATGTAATCCTTAAATTTGGTTGAGACCCTAGCACCGCAATCGGGGGGCCCACATGGCGTGTAACCCGAAGTACATGACGTGTTACTTTAGATTTTCCAAATCCATTAGGATATCTTCTGCATCATCTTGCACATCACCGGAGCTTCCGCCCTTGTCAGATTTTGTAGATCAGGGTTCTTCTGGTCCTTTCCAACACCGATCGATGGAAAACCAAACTCGAATATGATCAGAAATCAAACCATTGAGTCATTCATCCTCATGCATCAAAATCAAGAGAAATGAAACCTGAAAATCCAATTTGATGCACCATCAGTCATCCATCACCATTGTTGCACCTCAATAACACCGCCGATTATGATCTCACCCACAATATTGATCTATTTCACCAAATAACGGTCGCATAATGATTGAATACCAGGTATTAATCAAACTGTGGGACAAAATAAAACATCCATGATGAATGTGCGAAGAACAGAGGGATAAATCCATAAGCCATAAAAGTGAGGAACAAACCTCGACCATTATTCATTTGGCCTCGATTCGTTATCATAGAAGGGATGAAAAAAGAGGTATAAATCAATGAAAAATTACACAATTCCATCAAAATTAAACCTATCGACAATGCATGAATCAATTCTATTCATGGAATTGATCCACGTTCACACGAGATTAAATTAACAGGATAAAAAATCACAAAGCATAAAATCCTACCTGGAGTTTGGATCGATCTTTGATAAAGAACAGTTTCATTTCCATAGTTGACAATATACCCCAAATCTGTTGGTGCGATGATCCATGATCCGTTATCGATCCGCCATTTTCTGCTAAGAAAAGCTCTCCAATGATTTTCTGAAATCTCCAGAGTTTGACCAGCCAACCCTAAGGAATTTCTATAACTGTACATTTAAAGGAGAAATAGACACAGTATCAAAAATTAAACAAAATAAATAAATTATTTAATTTATTTCATTTAATTATGCCCATGATGACATTTTAACAAATGGCCCATGCCGAAAAAGATTATTTTGCGCATTGGGTAAAACCCGCATTCTGAACTCAACGACACTCTCAGATTTCTGATTTAGGCCCTTTTTTGGGAGTTATTCCACTTTTTTAGAAAAACTATGTACGCGTGCTATTTAATATATTTAATATATTTCAAACATTTATTCCGGGAACACTGGGCCTCATAATCACACCCCTTCACAATGCCCAGACTAAAAAATAATCCATATAATATATAAAAATAATAAATAGAAAATCCAAGACATTACATTCTCCCCACCTTAGGGATTTATGTCTCAAAAATCCAAAACAAGGGTTATACAAGGATATGTGAGTACTAAGGAAAAATCTGAGCCTCTCACTCCCATGTTCTATCTTGAAGATTCCCATGCTTCCAATGAACATGAACAAGGGGAATTGATCACCCATGAAGGATCCTCTCTTGCTGATCCTTGATCTCCACCAGCTACTCTACAAAGGTAGATCCATCCTCGATGTCTAGCTCACCCCAATCAATAACATGTGATGGGTCATTCATGTACCTTATCACCCACAATATATGGAATACATCATGTACTAAATTCAACTACGGTGGTGGAGCTAAGTAGTAAACCACCTCTCCAACTCTACATATAACCTGAAAGGGACCAATGAATCTTAGAGATAAATTGACACCACAACCAAATCTCATCAATCCTCATCAAGGTGAGACCCTTAGGAATAGATTTTCTCCCTCATAAAACTCTATAGGTCTTCATCGTTGGTCCACATAAGACTTACGATGGATCTGTGTAGTCCTCATCCACTCTTGGATGATCTAAACCTCACACCAACTCCAGGCCCATGAGTGCTGACTCACCTTGATCATTACAACAAAATGTTGACCTACAGGGTCACACATACAAATCCTTGAATGGCACCATATCAATGGTGGAATGATAGTTTTTTTTGTATGAAAACTCCAATAAGGGTAGGTGATCCTTCCAACTATGGCCAAAGTCTAACATGAAATCCTACAACATGTCCACCAAGACCTGGATGGTCCACTCTGTTTGGCCATTAGTTTGGGGGTAAAACACTGTGCTCAAGCATAACTAAGTTCTAAAATCCTCTTACAATACCCTCCATAACTGAGATATAAAGCGAGCACCATGAACATAGATTATTATCGAGGGAACACCATGGAGTTAAACTATCTCTTACACATAGAGGCATCCTCAGTTCTCTACAAAACTCTTCTCTCAAATAGCTAGGAAGTTGGATGACTTGGTAAGTCAGTCTATGATAAATAAGATGGAATTGTGTCCCCTAGAAGTATGTAGTAACCCCATCATGAAGTCCATGGATATCTCATCCCACTTCCACTCTGGCACCTCAAGGTGTTGAGCTAAACCCATCGAAACTTGGTTCTCAGCCTTCACCTACTAACAAGTGAGGAATCAAGAGACAAACTCTACAACTCCCTTCTTCATACATGGCCACCAAAACTGATATAAGAGTCCCTAGTACATATTTTACACACTTATATGTACTTCTAAAGGGTACATATGAAACTCCTACAAAACCTCTTCCTGTAATGTCAAAGGTACCATCATCCATTCTATGAAAAGGATAACATGCTCTCCACCTTCAGAATATCCATTAATAGTATATACAGTGGATAACTAAGTGCATAATCTCTCATAGTATATATATCCACACTAATAATCCCTGAAACACTGTAAAAGTAGTGGTGTAACAACCATTAACTGAAGATATGAATCACTATCTGTGTCCATGGAGGAAAACTGTAACAAAGCTAACTAGTCCGATGCCTTGACCAACAACTGATAATAAGATCTACTATCGAGATTATTCGCTTCCACATTCCCCTTCCCATGAGTATAGACAATCTAGAAGTCATAGTCTTGGAGTAACTCTAGCCATCACATCTGTCTTAAGTTAAGATCCTTTTGTGAGAAGTTTTACCTGATATTCTTATGGTTAGATTAAATGATAAACTGCTCACCCATCAGGTAGTTTTGCCACATCTTCAAAGTGAAAACTACCACTGCTAACTCAAGATCATGGGTCGCGTAGTTCCGCTCATGTGGTCTCAACTAGCATGAACCTTAGACAATAAATACCTACCTCTATATATCACACAACCAATTCTGGCCCCTGATGCATCACAAAATATTATGTACTTGATACCCTTTTCTAGAAATATTAAGATGGGAGTGCTCATCAATATCTATCTCAGATCCTGAAAGAACTTTCAATACTTTTAAATCCACATGAAAGGTTATTCATTTTGATTCAAATATGTCAAAGGTGCTATAAATCTATAAAATAAATGTAAAAATCTATGATATTACCCTACCAACCTAAAGAAACTACTGACCTCGGTAACATTCATGGGTGGCTACCAAGAAAGGAATGCCTCAACCTTTTCTGGTTCCACTGCTACTCCAACCTATGAGATGAAGTGTCCTAGGAAGTGGATCTCTCAAATAAAAAACTAACACTTCAAGAGCTTCCCATAAAGTTGGTTCTCTCAGAGTGTGTCTAGGACTATCCTCAAGTGTCTCGCGTGATCCTCCTTAGACACTGAATACAATAGGACGTCATCGATGAAAACTACCACGAGCTGGTCTAAGAAAGGATAAAAGATATATTTCATGAGTCCCATGAACACTATTGTGGAATTCATCACACCAAATGACATCACCAAGTAATCATAGTGATTGTAACGACATTTGAAGGTCATCTTCAGTATATATTCTTCCTGTACTTGTAGTTGGTGATAACTTGATCTGAGTTCAACCTTTAAGAACCATCATAGCCCTATTAACTAATAAAATTAGTCATCAATCCTCAGTAGTGGATACTTATTCTTCATGGTCACATGATTCAATCATTGGAAATCCACACATAACCTCAAGATCCCATCCACCTTCTTGAAGAACAACACTGGGGATGCCTTGGGGGAAACACTGGGTCTCACAAAGCCCTTCTCTTGAAATTCCTCCAACTACACCCTCATCTCTCGAATATCTATGAGAGAAATCTGATATGCTAGTGAAGATATCAGTGCCGTCTTGATATGCAATTCAATGAAGAAGTCTATCTATCGGTGGGGAGGTAAACCTAGTATATTCTCAGGAAAGACGTCCTCATACCCTGGAACCACTGTAGGAAACCAGTAGCCCAAAGCATCCACTGCTCCAAGAGTCATGCTATCCAACTGGTGAGTAATCGAATACACTCTTCTATGCCTGAGCTCATCCTAATCTTCCAAGGTCCCCTTTTCACCCACAAAGGAAAACCTCATTCCTTCATTATGAACACACCATATTCTCCACCTAAAATATTCAACCTGTTCATGAAATGTGGATAGTTAGTCCATACCTAAGATGATGTTGTAAGACCCCATTACTGCAACTAAGAGATCCTATACAAAACTCTCACCTCCAAGTGTCAGATCACACTATCAGCATATGTGTGCAATTGATGAGTCACCACTGGTCAGAGTCTCCAACTACAAAGGTCAAGCCAATGGATCAAATAGAATCTCTATATCTCAAACCAAAGTAGTGTAAAGGAAGAAATGGACCACAAATATGTCTATAAATATTTTAGTTAAAGTAGAAAATACAAAAATCATACCTCATATCATCCATATATTGCAACTAGCCTCATACCTACCCACCATCTCCCTAAACCTGGCATAGACCACCTGAGGGTGGTGGTGGTAATAGGTTGAACCTCTGAACACCTCCTACTTCCTAAAGACCCATATTCTACATCTTCCACCCTATGGACCACCCTACTCCCACCTCTGTATCAGACTTGGTGGTCCCTAGACCATCTCATGATTAGTTGTATGATGTTTCAGGCAATCTTGATCCAGATTTTCCTAACCATTATAAGATAAACACTACCTATCCCTCAGCTGATTCGATCCACCCTAAGATACCTGCACCACTATCCCTATGTCTTGGGATCGCCTCCTAAATCATCTGACAAACTGGGATCCTAATGACTACCATCAGCTACCTGCTACTGAGGTCTCAGCTATTGGGTGTCCACAACTATCTCCCATTTCTGGTGTCTGCTATGCCAGAAATCTCTCCACCAACAAGGTTCACTCAAGCACACTAGTATAGGTTGGAATGTAAAGGGATACTACTAAAGACCTAATGTCCTAATGCAATCCCTAATAGAAGGTATGAGATCTGAAGAACTGGTCCCACACCATATCCAAGGAGTAACATGAGAGATCAGTAAAACTTGCTGAGTAATCCGCCATGGTCATATTTCCCTATTATAGATACAAAATCTCCTATATGTGTACTAATCGTAACGTGGATGGATAGAACTCCTCCCTAAAGAGACACTCAAAGTATGACTAGGAGAGAGTTGTCTCATCGTGTGATTGATTCACCAAGATCCACCATCACCCAACAAATTCCTAAAGAATAATCACCGTAAAGACTTCCATATGATCTACTGGTGTCCTCACAAGGAGAAAAATGTGAGTGACTGCCTCTATCCAGTCCTTAGAAACATGGGGGTATCAATCAACCCAAAACTCAGAAGGTAACTGCCTCTGAAACTTACAAAATGAACTCAATATTCATACATCCTCAGCTGGTACTTCCATCTCTAGTTTATGCTCAATGAGTGGTGGTATAGCTGGTAAACCACCCGATGGTTCTATCTCAGGTATAGGCCCCTATACCGATGCCTCATCACTAGGAAGATCATCCTCATGATCACACAACAGAATCTTGGCTTGCTGTTTGCATGGAGGCATCCTGAAATTAAAATAAGATGTACCATGATCAAAAGAGTATATCTAGGGAGTTGAATCAAGAAGGACATGGAAAATACAACCACTCTTATATAATTCATGTGCCAAAAAATTTCCCTGTAACCAATGTTTACATGTATTGAGTCTAATGGCTGGTGATTAGAGTCCTAGTGTATGAATACATCAGCCGCCGAACTAACACTAGAGTCCCTGATCTAAAAGTAAAACTCAAAACACTAAACACTATTTCCCCAAACCAACCTCATCTACTATGGTCCTAAGGTAGAACTGAATTCTATGATACCACTCTATCATGACCTGACCCCCTGAGGTCTGGCCCATGACTACCCCAAACCCACCTCCAATAGGCCAGGGCCTAGCGACCAGCACTATGCAGGCATATCCCACAAATGAGAGGCATTAGCCTAAAATACCTGTACACACACACACATCTCCAAGTCCAAAAAATGCTGAAATGTAAAAAAAATGAAACAATGCATGCATACATCTAAGATCCCACAATAGAGTATGATAGTAAAAGTACTGAAAGTGGACAAAGGGGACAAATACAAGCCCAACAAAAAATTATAAAAGTCCAACCTACTTTAAGGGAAAGGAATAAGTCAAATGTAAGCTCTCGATAAAACACATCAGTTTATCAACCTCCATCTACGCTCCACCTTCTTCATGTCCTCCCAGGACACCGTCAAAAGGGTTTTCATCTTCATAAGACACGACACGTGTGGGCAAATACCATATAGGGGTGAGTATAATAATACTCATCAGGACACCCTGAAAACACTAAACATAAATCACCAAGTGCAATCAACTCAATACAAGATATAACAATCAATGTATAATAGAAACACCCAGATATACTCAGGAAAGGCACTACACCACCAGGCGGTCATAAAAAACTATCAGCCACAAGATTTTGCTTGAAGCAATGACCATTCCAGGAGAATCCACTCCACAAGCCATGTTATCATCAGAGATACTTGATGAAGAGGTCTAGGTCATTGGGCTATACCTAATGAAATATCACTAGTCTAAGAAGACGTTGATACATAGATAAGGGTCATACCCAGAACTAATGGGTGACACCACGAATCCAATCTGGATTAACCCGCTGTGTAGGGGATCATATGAAAATGATTCCACAAACCCTACCGATACAACCTTCTATATGGAGGATCAATGCCCTACTATAGGGGGTGATTCCGATTCCACAAACTCCACCCAGGGAATAAAGGATGATAGAGTATCTCACTCTAGTATCACAGAGGGACACCACAACTCTATCTAAGAATCATCCTCCATATGGGATCACAATCCAGTGATATGGATGTAATTCCATACTATACCCTTGAGCTAAAGGACCAAGGAAACATACTCAACCTATAATGGTCCAAACTAAGAAAACAAAGATCCATAAGCACTCTTGAAGGGGGTATATGACATGAACAAGGGGGGGTAGATAGCGTGTCCAACTATCCCTATGTCTACCCATGTGGAAGAGCCTAAAAAGAAATGTATTCTTCATATACATAGTGTGTAGGAGTACAAAATATGTAGATATACATGGTATCCTACCCGTTCCATCTGGTTGTGTCCATGTATAGTGGCTATGTCCATGTACTGATATGTATATTCCAAGCCGTTTCTGTGTACAAGTACACGGCGTGCCATCTGGCCATGTACTTTTAACCGTGTCCATGTACTCTCCAAAGTACATGATAAGACACATGAAATGGGTCACATGTCATGTGACAATGATTACATGCCATTTGATACTTAACTTTGGCCAAAACCCTAGTGTCATAGCCAGGGGGTCCCACATGCCGTGTAACCTGAAGTACACACCGTGTTGCTCAAGATTTTCCAGATATGTCAGTATCTATTTTGCATCATCTTACACATCGTCAGAGCTAACTCCCTCACTGAAACTTTTAGATCTAGGTTTTTATGGTCCTTGTGAACATCAATAGATGGAAAACTAGACTCGAATCTGCTTGGAAATAAAACTATCAAGTTGTTCATCTTCGTGCATCAAAACTAGGAGAAATGGAACCCAAAAATCTGATTTGATACACCACTGATCATCTGCCACCATCATCGCACCTCGATCATGCCTCTATTCATGAACCGAACCCATGGTATCGATCCATTGTGCTGAATAATGGTTGTGTAATGATTGAATACTGGGTATTCATTGAACCGCTGACCAAAAGAAAACACCCATGATGAACATATAAAAAACAGAGGGAGAAATACATAAGCCGTAAAAGTAAGGAATAAACCTTGTACATTGTTCATTCGGCCTCGATTCATTATCATATAAAGGATGAACAGAGAGGGACAAATTAATGAAAAATTACACAATTTCATCAAAATTAAATCTACCAGTGATGCATGAATAAATTATGTTCATGGAATTGATCCACGTTCACCTGATATTGAAGAAAAGGATATAAAATCACAAAGCACAATATCCTACATATAGTTTGGATTGATTGTTGATGAATAACGGTTACATTTCCATCATTGATGATATTTCCCAACTCTGTTGGCGCGATGATCCACGATATGATCCTGATCTATTGCCGTCTTCCAAGAAAAGCTCTCCAATGGTTGTATGAAATCTCAAGGGTTTGAGAATACAACCCTAAAGAACTTCTATAACCATATATTTAAATTATAAACATTCAATGCATCAAAAACTAAACAAAATAAATTAATTATTTCATTTATTTCATTTAATTACACTCGTGATGACATTTTCACAAATGGTATGTGCCAATAAAGATTATGTCATGACTAGGGTAAAACCTATATTCTGAACTCAATGGTTCCCTCATATTTTTGATTTGGTCCCCCATTTGGGATTTATTACACTTTTTAAAGAAAATAGTATGTACATGCTATTTAATATATTTCAAACATTTGTTCTGGGAATATCGGGCCTCAGAATCGCACACCTTCCCAGCATCTGATCTCAAAAATAATCCATATAATATCCAAAAATAATACAGGTAAAATTTGAGACATTATAGGTGCACCCTAGTTTGACTAAAATTTACCATGACCTCCATAAAAAATATTTGTGTCTAGGAATGAAAAAGGTGGTTACAGGTTTTGTGACATGATTCTACACCTATTAGTAGACGAATGCTACGCATTAGTTACCTACTGGAATTTTATATTCATCTCCCATTATAAAGTGGAAGTGGGATAATGTTACTATATATTTTGTGTTAGGTCTTTTGAGTATGCCTAAAAATAATGATACGATATGGGTGATCATGGATTAGTTGAAAAATTTATCCTATTTCTTTCCCATTCGAGATACTTTCTCCGTTGACCAATTAAGTGACTTGTATATTCAAGAGATAGTACATTTTCATAGGTTGCGTTAGAGAATCATTTCATATCAGTATCCACACTTTAATTCATGTTTCAAGCAAGTTTTACAGAAAGTGCTTGGTACTCAAGTGTTTTTGAGCACAACTTTTCACCCACAGATGAATGAGAAATAAAAACATACTATCTTGGTGTTAGAGGAAAAGATGAGAGCATGTGTACTTGATTTTGGTGGATCATGGGAGAAGCATTTAACACTTATTAAGTTCACCTATAATAATAGTTATCAAAAAAATATTCATATAGATCCATATGAGGTGCTTTATGGTAGACCATGTTGATCATTATTGTGTTATATGGAAGCAAGATAACCAGAGTTGTGGGGTTGAGTATTATACAAGATAAATCAGAGCATGTTCAGTTTATTTAGAAGTATATGGATATGGAAAAAATTAGATATAATTCATAAACTAATAAATGTCATCAACCTCTTTAGTTTGTAGGGGGTGACAATGTGTTCCTTTGAGTGTCATTGAGATTGGGTCATTGTCATATTCAGAAATAGGGTACGTTGGCTCTCAGGTATGTTGGGTCATTTGAGATTGTGGAGAGGGTCAGACCAGTAGTATATCAATTGGCTCTTCCATAGTGTTATATAAGTATTCATGATTTTTTCATGTGTCACAGCTTTATCAGTATCACCCTGACCCTACTCATGTGATTGATGTTGATGATGTTGAGCTTGAGGTTGATGCGTCCTTCAAGGAGCATCTAATTCATATTATGGGTTACAACAAGAAATTTTTCTAGGGTAAGACCATGTTATTGGTCTGAGTGTTGTGGAAACAAGTTCATTTTTAAGAGGAAACTTGGGAAAGGGAAGTTGATATGTGGTACCAATAGACCAATCATTTTACCTTAGAATCTTAGCGATGCTTGGGAGAGCATCTTGAGAATAAGATTTTATAAGGTGGGGAGGTTGTAAGACCCGGAACTTCTGATGAGGTATGTTTTTTTAATCTTTGTTTAAATCTATTTAAATTGGTTAATGGAATTACTTCTAGGAGTAGGAAAGGTGTTGGGAGTTTCTTGAGGGTTTAGGAAAAGAAAAAGGAGAAAAGTGGTCATTCGGTGTATAATACATGGTTGGTGCATGATTAGTACTAACTATGCGCCAAAACCATGCACCCTGGAGAAGGGAGGTGCACAACTTATAAATCATGAAAGGGGAGGGTGAAAACTATACGAACTTGAATAGATCCAACCGCAAGACCTTTGTATAGTTATCCAAACTATGTGGGCTCCCCAATAAACCGTGCGACTCATGCATCCCTTTAGATAGAGGAGACCACATAGTTTTCGAAACCGTGTAGAAAAATCATGCAACCCTTTAAAAGTGAAAAAATGAAAATTTTCCCTCCCAACCTTTATATGATATAACTCAAATTTCTTCCTCATTTCACCCCCAAAAATCTTGGGTGTAAAACAAGATCTCTTCTCACATCCAAGGATAAATCTCCTTCAATAATTAGGTGTTTGGAGTGCCATTTAGTGTGAATTGAAGCTCCAGGTAAGTCTATAAGTCCTCTTTATTCTATTTTTCGAAATAATGATGTGCAGTTATTCTTCTTCTTCCAATGATCCTAAAACCTACCTTTTTTCTAGAAATTTCTTAACTTGGGCATTAACAGTTGTTTTAGCTTGAATCAAGGGCCAAGGTCAAGCTAGAATTTGTCTACAAGATTGAGGTAGGTGGTCTACAAAATTTCTCCTATAGTATTTATATTTTTCATGTGTATGAGGTTTTTATATTCAATTCCTTACTGTGTATCATGTATTTTTGAATAAGAAAATTAAATTAGGCCTTTAAATGGATTTTAGACCCCTCATGGTCCCCGTTGGGTCTACTGACGACTATGTGACTGGGTTTAGGGCCACCCATGATCTGTGTCATTCCATTGAAAATGGAGAATGGGTTGTAAAATGGTGGGATATATAGTTTATATGATTAAACTAGTTTCCCTTATTATTTTAACAAGTTATCTTGGAATAAGAGATTGTTTGGATTAATTTTAAATAAAAGTGGTTATGATAAGGATATGGAAATAAAGGGTAAATGGTTAAAGGGGTTTGAATATATGGTTAAATGGTTTAAAGATACATTTTTGATTGTGTCATAAGAAAAATTGGTTAAGTGGTTTAATTATTGAATTGGGTTAAAGATGTTGAATAAGTTAGGCCATGTGAATAATGGTGAATGGAATGAAGTGACATCTTGATATTGTGATCTGTTAAAAAGGCCAATTGTGCTGGACCTTATGAAATGTTAATTGATGAAATGGTTAAATATGAGGGACATGATGGCTACCACCCATGGGTAAAAATGTTGGATATGTTTCTCAATATACTTTATTTAGGATGGATATACATGACATTCTATATCCTTGACTTGATATAATGGAAATGGCATTTTCAATTTTTGGCTAGGGTGCTGACATGGAGATCCGGGCAATAACACCTATTTGCATGATTTGGGTAAATGGATTGGTGCACCTATTTATGTGGAATTGAAAAGATTAATGAATTACCATTACTGTTAAATGAAATGTTATACCATTTTTTTATTGTTGGAATAGAATTTTGGCATGGCTGAAAGAGATTAGTGGGTTTGGGTGTCACGGTAAAACCAAAGGAGATATATGGCCAATTGATAAATGTTTAATTGTGAAACATGTTTACTTTTGATGCTTTAATTATTATTCACATGTACTTATTCATACACTATTATTAGACTATATGTTGATTTATACACCATTGGTGGTGGCTTATTGAGTTGTATTCACACCCTACTCGGGCCAACTTTGGTATCTGAGTAGATTTCATTATTACAGTTCAGGATAAGGGAAAAAGGCCCTATATTAGATAAATGATTTGAGATATGGGATGGGGAATAGATAAGGGGACCATTTTGATGTCAAGTCCTATTTTGGGGATTTTCAATTCATCTTTATTTTAGTTTTCTTATGGAACATAACACTATTTTGACATGACATGTTTACTGTTTTGGTTTGTGGGAATTTGCCTAGCTTTGGGTTATTATGAGATGCATGGTTATTGTTTATTGTTGATCATTATTACTTGTTTATAATTTATCTTGATTTATGCTATTGTATTACTTTGGTAAAGAGGGTATAGTCTCCCCATGTACCTAAATAGACCCTCACTGCTAGTCGGAAGCCTCTAGCATATGGGGAGGCATGCCTGATGTCGTGTACCACTCTGGCTCAGGGAACCTGTTTAGTGGCACCCATGCCAAGAAGTTATAGTGAGTTAGATTGACATGCATCTAATTTATACACATCAAAAATTATTTATTGATAATTGTCATAAAATATCAAGATAATACAAGTTTCTTTGTGTTGGTTTTCAATAAGTGACACATGTTTTTAACTAAAATGTCATTTTAAAATGAAAACACAGAATCTGAGTCATACTGGTCGCATCATGTATTGGAGTGATCTGTGACCAATTACTATATGTAAAAAATGACTTATGGAATGTTTTATTAAAGTATAAAGACCATATAAGTGTGTTTTATCAGTTTCCAATGAGTGATACATGTTTTTAACTAAAATGACACTTTTAAACTAAAAACAAACATTTTGAGTCATACTAGTCACACTATGTGTCAGATTGAGGTGCAGATGATTCTACGCATGTAACAAATGACTTATAGATTATTATCCTAAAGTATCATCACAATCTGAATTAATTTACTCATTTTTGAGTATGTCATGTGTCTTTTGAACTAAAATGTCAATTTTAAATAAAAACATGCACTTTGAGTCATAACAGACAAACTGTGTGTCAGATTGACATGAGATTGATTCCTACACATCAAAAAATGACTTATTGATTATTATCCTAAAGTATTAAGACAATATGAGGGTGTTTTCTTAGTTTTCAAGGAGTGACATATGTTTTAAACTAAAATTCCAATTTTAAATTAAAAACATATACTTTGAGTTATACTGGTCACACAATGTGTCAGATTAATAAGTGGATAATTCCTATACATAAAAAATAAATTATGGATCATTTTAATAAAGTATAAATATAATATAAGTGCGTTTTCTTGGTTTTTAGTGAGGGATACATATTCTTAACTAAAATGTCATTTTAAACTAAAAACAAACACTTTGATTCATATCAGCCACATCATGTCTCAGATTGACATGTGACTAATTTAAAAACATAAAAAATGAAGTATGAACCATTTTACTAAAGTATCAAGACTATAAAAGTGTGTGTTCTTGGTTTTCAGTGAGCGACACATGTTTTTAACTAAAATATCAATTTTAAACTGAAAATATATACTTCGAGTCATAACAATCACACTATGTATCGGATTGAAGTGAAACTGATTCATACATTTCAAAAATGACTTATGGATAATTTTTCTAAAGTATCAACATAATTTTAATGTGTTTATTGTTTTTGAGTATGATAGATGTATTTTTCACTAAAATGTTAATTTTAAATAAAAATATACATTTCAAGTCATACCGGTCACACTATGTATTGGACTGATGTATGGTTGATTCTTACACATCACAAATAATTATGGATTATTTTACTAAATTATAAATATAATCTGAGATCATTTTCTTGGTTTTGATTATGTGAAACTTATTTTGAACTAAAATGTAAACTTTAAATAAAAACATGCACTTTGAGTCATACCAGCCACAACGTGTATCAGATTGATGTGATGCTAATTCCTATACATCAAAAATGATTTATGGATAGTTTTCATAAAATATCAAGACAATATGAGTGTGTTTTATTGTTTTTAAATGAGTTACACATGTCTTTAACTAAAATTTAATTTTAAACTGAACACACAGACTTTGAGTTTTACCGATCACATCGTATGTCAGATTGACATGTGACCGATTCCTACATGTCAAAAATGAATCATGGATCATTTTCCTAAAGTATAAGACCCTACGAGTGAATTTTCTTAGTTTTTGTCAAGTTACACACATTTTTAACTAAAATTTTACTTTTAAATTGAAAACACACATTTCAAGTCATATTAGTGACACTGTGTGTCAGATTGAGGTGTAGATGATTCTTACATGTCATAAATGACTTATCAATCATTTTTATAAAGTATAAAAACAATATAAATTCATTTTCTTGGTTTTGAGTATGTCACACATATTTTAAACTAAAATATCAATTATAAATAAAAACATGCACTTTTTGAAATACCAGACATATCATGTACTAGATTGACATGCAGTTGATTATTACATGTAAAAAATGACTTATGGATCATTTTAATAAATTATCAAGATAATATGAGGGACTTTTCTTGTTTTTCAATGAGCGACACATGTTTTGAACTAAAATTTCAATTTTAAATTGAAAACACAAACTTTGAGTCATATCGACCACATCATGTGTCAGATTGACATATGAATGATTCTTACATGCCATAAATGACTTACAGATCATTTTTTAAAGTATAAAGACAATAAAAGTGTGTTTTATTAGTTTTTTAGTGGGTGAAACATGTTCTTAAGTAAAATATAAGTTTAAAATAAAAACATGTACTTTAATTCATACCCATCACATCATGTATTAGATTGATGTTTAACTAATTTTTACACACAAAAAATGACTTATGGATCATTTTTCTAAAGTATTAAGACCATATAAGTGTTTTTTCTTAGTTTTTAATGAGTGAAACACATTTTTAACTAAAATGATAATTTTAAACTAAAGACACACATTTTAAGTCATACCGATCACACTGTATATCAGATTGAGGCATGGCTGATTCTTACTATCAAAAATGACTTACAGGTCATTTTTCAAAAGTATAAAAATGATATGATTTAATTTTCTCAGTTTTGAGTATACCATTCATTTTTTGAACTAAAATGTATATTTTAAATCAAAACACACACTTTGAGTCATATCAGATACACTATGTTTTATATTGACATGTTTTTTATTCCTACACATCACAAATGACTTTGGAATAATTTTCTTAAAGTGTCAAGATAATATGAGTGATTTTTCTAGTTTTGAGTATATAATGTGTGTTTTTAACTAAAATGTAAATTTTAAATAAAAACATGCACTTTGAGTCATACCGACCACACTGTGTGTCAAATTTAAGTGAAAAAGATTTCTACACATCACAAATTATTTATGGATCTTTTTACTAAAATATAAATAAAATAAAAGTTTTTTTTCTTGGATTTTAGTGAGTGACACACATTTTTAATTAAAATTTCATTTTAAACTAAAAACACAAACTTTGAGTCATACTGGTCACATCATGTATCAGATTTACATGTGATTGATTCCTGCACATCAAAAATGACTTTTGAATTGTTTTTCTGAAGTATTAAGACCATATGAGTGCGTTTTCTTTGTTTTTAGTGAGTGACACATGTTTTTAACTAAAATGTAACTTTTAAACTAAAATGACACATTTTGATTCATACTAGTCACATCATGTACCAGATTTATGTGTAGATGATTTTTACAACTACTAATCCTATCCATCCATGATTGAGGATTTCATCTACATTTTAAGACCAAGAAAGTATATAATGGAATCTACATAATTTTTTTATTCAAAATCAATGATGGTTGTATCACTATCTTTGAACATTGTATCCTCATGAACTTGAAATATTAGTAAATGTGATAGTTGATTTGGCAGGGAAGGTACTTTATGAAGGTTTTTTCGATTGATTTATTGATCCTTTAAATTTCTTTGATTTGACCATCTATTTCCACTTCCTTTTCTATAACTTTAATAAAATTATTCATTTCAATGTTTTATTATTATTTATTAATTTTTTTAATAAAAAATAAATTGGAAAGGACATACCTTGTTGTCAACATGTGTTTCTACAAGACCAAATAACCATGTTATGAAATTTTTAATATAAATTTCAACCATTTGAATATATATATCATCAAGGGGAATAAGTATCTTGGTGCATAGATCATGAGCTACATGAATCAACACTCTCACATGATCTTTTTGAAGTTTCTTGTTATATAGAATACCTCCTTGGATATTGTACACTATTACCCTCATAGTAAGGTGATTGTATCGTGCTAATAGATATAAATCACAATCAATTTCACCATATATAATATTATTATAATAAAGGTATTAATGTATTATTGATTCTCATTTCTTATAAATAGTTATGATAAAGGCCTTTGAGGGGAATGGATTGCTACAAAGTTACGGGGGTGGATCTTCATGTAGTGATTGATATTGTGTTGTTTCTTCTCTTTGAATCCTTCCCATAACATTCTTTAACAACTAATACTATCAATTAAGTTTTTATTATAGAACATTTATTTGTGTATGCATCTCATCCATTTTATTATATTTATCCCCTTGTGCATTCCTTTTCTCAAAATATGTGACACTCCAAAACCCACAGCTCTAATGCAACTATATTGCTCTGGCTACTTTAAGGCCACTAAAATTAGTCATTCATCGGATACAACCAATAAAGATTCTTATGTATAAACTAGATAAAAAATATAGAAAAATAATTATTCATTTTTATGTAATACCAATTTAAATCATAACAATTTTTTATTATATCATACTTAAACATGATTCCCACACTCTTTGTGTGTTTTCATGTAATAGTATTCCATATTTATTTACACAAGTCTCCTTACATATCACATGACATGAGATGAAAGTGGATTTGGATTTTGATTCATTAATTTTCATATAAAAAGGGATATAATTATGTTTTTTTTCACACCACATAAAATTATTACTATATATTTAAAATGCATATCATTTTTTTTCAAGTGAAACATACTCTATCCTTAAATTATGGTAGGGGTATGTTGGTTTTGATGCACACTGCTTATTTTCAGCACTAATTTTATATTTCATAATTTAAAAATTCTTAATCAAAGTTATCAACACATATATTACCAAGTAAAGTATCATAATATACCTAAAATAATGTCTCCTCATGATAGTCAATAAACACATTCCATGTTTCTTGGTTTATCATGTGTGCATATATTTATTGAAGTTATAGGTTTAATTTTCCTTAAACATCCCTAATATTATAGATGATTCTTTGTAAGAATTTTCTGAAAGCCTTTATGATTCTTTCTAGTGAACATTAATATTAATTTCATTCAATATTCATTTAGTATAAATGCACTCTGTAAGGGATAATGAAGAGTAAATAAATGTTTCATTATTTTATTTTTTAGTAAAATAGAGAAATTATATCATAATTTTTTCCTTTTCTCTTCCCAAATTAGTGCCTTAATCATAGGAAAAACATTGTACCATGTATCTACATCAATCAAAATGTTCATTTTAATGGTGACCCCAATGTAACTAATGAAAATGGACTTGTTGGGGTTAATGGGATGGTCGTGTGCATTCCATCCAACCTCAAATTTGGTTCCTCTATTTCTCACCATAATATTTTTTGTTATGACCATCATGCTATGATGTTCCTATTATTTTCATAGAAATAAGTTTTTGAACATTTAATTTAGATTATATAAATACAAAAATGAAAAAAATAATACCATAAGGTGACATAATTTATATTTAAAAAATATAAACTGATTATTGAACTCTCTTTTTTCATTAAAGGTTGAATGGATTTGACCCCTCTATTGAGCATCAAAATCCACTCATCATGGTCTACTCTGACATACAAGACTCCATATATATTGGTAACATCAAAAAATGATTATTATGTTCTAATGAAAGGGTTATCCTTGTTTGAATAGAGATCTAACCCTACAATGGTTTTGGTCGATGACAAAACAATTGACCACTTTATGTTTACAGGATATATGACATAAAATACTTATATTGCCTATAATTCCATTATGAATGGTTCCTCATTGTTTCCTTCTTTAATGAAATATACTTTCAAGAATCCCAATTCATCAATTTTAATTACACTTCTATTATCAACCCACTTTCATTAAAAAATAAACACTTTGAATGTTGTATAATAAAAATCCCATATTTTTTTTGATGATTCCAAAGTATGAAACATTCTCATAAATTGGATTTCTTTCCTTGTTACCAAATACATGCATCACTTCAACCATAAGAGAAACTTCACTATTTTTCATGGTATTGCGTTCATCATGTTCCTTTATATGGAATGTATAACCAATAATTACATAACTATTATAAGATAATA
Source organism: Viscum album (assembly GCA_963277665.1). NCBI lineage: Eukaryota > Viridiplantae > Streptophyta > Magnoliopsida > Santalales > Viscaceae > Viscum > Viscum album. Next base: position 1,554,877,508 of record OY728141.1, read on the forward strand.
CATTTAAACTTAGTCCTTTGGCTATCAATTAAAGTCATTCTAAAATTTAATTTGTATTTTCAGCTGACTCTTTAAAAATATGGTCTCAAAATTATCCTATAAACTTTTGATTATATGTATTTGATATCCATATTTTGGATCTTGATGGATTCAAATGTTTAATAATTATTTTATGGGATTTAACATACGATTTTACCTCTAAAATTTTATGTAAAACATAAATGTTAGCTCACCCCTTCTCTATAATGGTAATTGAGACAACATTTATTCTAGAAATTCCATCACCCACAAGTCACCTGCTGTGATGAGATTTTAATAGACCAATAATTTCTACATTAGATAGGTAGTCGATACAAAATTAAATGGCTTCCTCAAAAATATATTACTCTTTAATACAACCTTATGGAATACTTTTATTTTTGACATACCCTTTAAAAATGTTCATATATCATTCAATGGGGTACATCCATATATAATGTATGTGATCACATGGTCAAATATCTCTAACCAAGTGAACCATCATGTAAACCATCATATCAAATAATGATGAAAGTAAGAACACATAAAATTAACATAATATGATAGCAATTTACTTTTACATAGTTGATTATTTCATTGGGACTATAACTTTACTATATATAGATTTAAAAAATAAACAAATATTGGTTAATATATGATATATTTTTTAGGTAAAATACAATGTAAAGATACAAACATTAGATATTTCATCAACACATGAAAATCATATGATTTTAGGATCTTTAACTTTAAATTATTCATTGACATGATATTATTGATATTTGATGAATACCCCTATGGAACCTTTACATCATTTAGGAAGTTATAAAACTGATATTTCTCTTTACTAGAAAGATTATAACTGGGTGGAGGAATAAAAGTCCACTTTCACCCTTCATTGGAACTAAATTTTCCCATATCTCCATTCCAATCATTTCCAACCTAGCCTTAATTCCATCCTTTGTTTTGTTAGGTTATTTTAGTAATGTGTCAATGAAACCATCATATACATTTTTCCACATTCACAACATCATGAAAATTTATAACGTACAAAAAATTCCTGTACAGTAATTCAAAAAAAAGATCTCTTTTTACAACCATTTTTTGTAAGGTTTTTTGAAGAAGGTTTACCAAAAGTGGTGTCTATATCCTTTACTTTACCAAGAAGGTGATCAATTTTTAGTTGATATAGTGTTATTCGCATCTAATAATGTCATACGAGATTGGTATTTATGTTTTCAGGGTAGAAACTTATGATTTACTAGAAACATAACCTTTTAGAAATGTTTTAACCTAATTGAGTGTGTACCTTGTGCACGAATGAGACAACCATGAGTTAATTTAATGTTATATCCTTACAAATTTCCATAAGTAGAAAAGTCATTGATCATCCCATAAAAAATTAATCTCAATATGAAATATTCATTTTTTAAGCATCATATAATGTAACACATGAATCCCATAATAATTTCATATCTTTGATCAATGGAGCCAAATAAACATCAATATCATTACTTGATGTTTTTATACTCATATAAATAGAGACATCATAATGTGTTTTTGATTCATTCATAACCATAATGGAAATTTATAATTTACCAACATAAATATCCATGTACCATGAGTGATACTTTATAAAACAAAATGACTCACTCTATCTGTAGATAGAGAAAGCTGAAGGTTTCTCGACTCGTTTCCAAATTTTAGATACTTGTGATCACTTTTCTTCCACTAAGGAGAGTCTGCTGGGTGAGGAAGTTTTACATTTTTATTTCTTGTATATATATTCCATGTAAATTATCTTATAGTCTCATCACTTCCATATAGGTTCTTAAACCTTGGAATGGTTGTAAATTACCATAAAGATTTTGAAGGACTTGATTCATCTTTCTTATATTGAGACACACCAAAATTTGGGTATTTTTTAAGTGATTCATGGTCCTTATGAAATAGTATAAAGTAATTTTTACACAAATGTATTCTTATAAAGATCATACCCATTGAATGTATCATCCATTTAGCATCATATATTCAGAAAAGAAGCTATTTATCTTCTGGTATCATACAATTCAAGACAGCAAGTCATTTAGTAAAGTTGGTGTCACTCCATTTGTTGCCAAATTTTAAATTGTATAACTTTAGTATGGTTAACAATGTTGTATATTTAGGGTAACCAATATACAATGGAATCTTTACACAACTCATTAATTTATAAAATAATTTTGGATAATCATGAAATTCATCTTCAACTATCATTTCCATTTCCTCAATTCAATCTTCATCATCCTTTAAAACTATAACCATATCCTCAATATGGTATTAATCATATTTCACACTTGTAATAATATTATATGATCCATAAAATGTAGTGTTATCCCAACCACTAGCTAAATTCATTTCTTCCATGTGTTTGGCCCAATGTTTACAACTTCGATAAATTATGTGACAGATCAAGTGTTCTTCCAAATCCTATGGATTAATTAGTCTTGAATAATTTAATTTACTATTTCTATTAATATTTTTGGATCTAGGTGCTGAGACGACATGAGATTCCAAGGCCTGGTGAGCTCGTAATTGATATTTGAAAAATATTAAATATATTAATATCATGCATGAGAAGTTTTCCTAAAAAAGTGAAATAACTCCTAAATGGAGTCTTCGATTGGATATCTAATATTAGCATTGATTTTATAATGTGTTATTTACCCTATACCCGACATAATATTTATTGGTGTCAGGTGTGTGTGAAAATGTCATCGTGGAATTAAATAATAAATAAATAAATAAATTAGTTAATTTTTATTTGAGATGATGAAAAGACCTATTAGAATTCAATATAAACTTGGTTATAACCAAATTTTAAGGTTTTACTAATAACCTTATAATTTGAGAGAGGATTTAGTGGATGAGTTTCTAGGGATGAACATCGATGGATCGAGATTTGGTGATCAGTGTGCCAACAGAACTTTTAGATATCATCAACAAAAATAGCCCCAAAACATTATTCATCAACATATGATCCATTCTAAATGTAAGAAATTTATTTTATGAGGATTTATCCACATTTTATTATCCGATTAAAAATGTGAATCAATCAACTAACAGATTGATTTGTAGATCGATCGTATTGCGGGTATGGGATTATTATGCTGGGAATTTGGGAATTTCACATGTTGTTTGATTTGAATCTATTAATTTATTATTCTAATGTAAATGAATTGAGGCTGACACAAACATCCTCCTCATGTTTTTTTCATTTATTTCTTCCCCTGTTCTTCATTTGTTCATCACTGACGTTCCTTTTGGACATTAGATCGAAAAATACCCGATAATCAGTCATTGCACACCCATTTCTTGGCAAAACGAATTAATATCATAAAATTGAGTTTTTTATGATATGATCGAGACAGGATAATTGATCAGGACCATATTAGATCTATTCATTCAGATTTTGATGTGAGATGATGGGGAGACATGACAAATGGTTTTCCATGTGAATTGGATGGCTGGATTCTGGTGAGCAGTAATAGTAGGTCTCTACGAGACCATATCCTTATTTAATGGTGTGATTAATGGTCAGATGGGAGGTTGGATGAGTGGATGATGATGTGTGAAGAATATCCATGGGTTTTTAGAAAATCATGATATACATGATGTTTAATCTGAGAATACACGTTGTGTGGGGCCCTGGCTACGACACTAGGGTTTCAGTGGAGAAGAAAAGTATCACACGCTATGTGACCCTTACATGGTAGCTCGATGTGTATCTAGAAGGATACATGGTTACAAACATGGCTTGATATATGACACAACCCAAGTACACAGGCTGAGCCTTGTACTCAAACATAGAATGGTACATGAACACAACTGGGTACACAGGCACAACCAGATGTACACAGGCACGGGCCATGATACATGGGTAGACTCGGTGCTAAAGTAACACACCATATAATGCTAGTACACACCATGCACTCCTTGAAATATTAATTAGATACCTTGTTCCCCTCAACATGGACTAGTTTCCTTAAGGGTTTGTTTCCTCGATCCATCCTTATGAGGGTATAGTATGGTATTATGTTCTGAAAAAAGTATTGTGATCCTCTTTAAGAGATTAGTTTTCAAATAGAGTTATAGGAATATCTCCCAGAGGCTGGGATGATATCCTCTATCATCTTTTTCTCTAGGTGGGCTTATCATAATTAGTGTGACCAACTATACATGGGTGTCAATCCCCTACTTATAGGGTTAATTTAGACTGGGTTAGTCAGTATTACCCCATGGACTTGGGTGTGATCCCCATACATGTATCAATCTCTTCAGACTATCAGTGTGTACTACCTCATGGTGAGACCCGATGAGCATGAAATCTCAGATGGATGCCATTAGTACTATCAAACTCATAAAGTGAGTTCTCCCAGGTGAACATGGTTACAAACTCTCAAGTAGAATCTTAGGTTGGCAATGTGGTTGTGACCTTACCTTGATACTTAATGATGACTATGATAATATCTGGATGTTTTATTATACATATCATATTATGATTTACATATCTTGTGATGAGATGATTACTCTTGATGATTTATGCTTAGTGATTTTGGGGTGTCCTACTGGGTATTGTTATACTCACCCCTGAATGGGCGCTTCCCACACATGTAATGTCTTATGCAGATGACTAACAATTCAATGGGGTCCTTAGTGGACCAGGAGTAGATATAACTTAGATTTAGGCTAGACAGACTGTGGTGTGTACCAGGAGTCACATTTGAATGAATCCCCCTGTAACACCCTGAGTTTTCATGAATTATTATTTTTTCAAATAAATTAAATTTATTTTATTTCTTACATTACATATAATACCAAGTTAAGATTGTGATACATGCAACATCAGGTTAGCTTGAATTACACATGAAAACGAGTTTTAAAAAACCTCGATATATTATTAATATAGTTATTTAAACGTGACTGTTATAACCTAGCCATTAAACTTAATGATATGAATAGTAATAAATAATTTTTAAATAATATGTATAATGGTTTTATATAAAGAAAAAATATTGATAGAAAATTACTTAATTTTCATTAAAATATTTATATTTTTCGAAAAAACCTTTTTCTCAGAAAAATATTTCCTTTTGTGAACAATAATAAAATTAATTTTTAACACTTTTAGAAAATGGATTTAATAAAATAAACTTTATATATGAAATTAACATGTCAAAATTATCTTACAGTTAGTTTATGGTATTTTTCTAAAAAGTTTTATTTTTTTGATGAATAGTGAAAAATACTAAATTTTAATTGAAAACTACATTTTATTTTAATTTATTTATAAATTTATCTTATATTTTAAATTGGTTTTAAAGAAAAATTATTTCAATTATACATCCGTTAATCCTATATAGGTCATTGGAATCAATTTCATATTGAATTTTGATATAAAAACTTTATAAAATTTTGACCATTTTCTCTTTAAAACATTGCTTTCTTATCGCATATGTGAATTTAATTTTAAATTAAAATTTTATTCTTATTTTAATGGAATTTTTCAAAATGGATTCTATATTTGGAATCAGTATAGTTTATATTATCTAATTAGGTAAACTTAATTTTTGACCAAAATGAATTGTAAAAATAGTAAAATTTATTTACTACGATTAAGGTAATAATGGGTATTGAGAATGGTCTATTATTGGAGCTGTGCGACATGAAAAAAATGCAGGTGGAATTCTCCCTTTTCAAAAAATTACAAGTGTGCCACTTACCACAATTATAAAAGGCCACCCCCTGTCCTATATTCTTTACACCTTTAAACCCTTTTGGTTTGGCCAAGCCCTACCCAAATCACTTACAAACTTCCCTCCTCTCATCCTAAAAGCCTTAGTTTGGATGGAAATATAACCTAGGAAGGATTTTAGTGTAAATATAAGGAGGATACCTGAAGAAGAGGTAACATTCATCAATGAGCATTTTTGTTTAATTTCTTCCTCAAACTTCTTCAATTCTTATTATACCATAGCAATATAATAACCTCAATATATTCCATATGTTGAGATTTTTTTATGTTAAGGTCATTACCTACATCCATATACACTTCCATTAAATGGGTTATGAAATTATCATTTGTGTGTACGACGGACTACTACCTCGTGAACCGATGTCATTCATTTTTCCATTACCACCTCTCACAGTTGTAAATAATGATAGATTTATTATTATATATGATATTTATGATATTATTATGATTATTTAATTATTATATCATACATAACTTCATGTTTTTTATTTTTTTGGTAATATGATAATGTCACTCATGTGTACGACGGACTACCGCCTTGCGAAGCGATGTGGTTCATTCATACATTACATGGAAGGTAATAAGGATGGTTTTAATGAAAATATGTGATATATATGTCATAATAATTATTTTTAATGATAATATATCATTTAAAATTCTTTCTTTCAATCCAAAAATAAAATGGAAATATCGTTCATGCGTACGTATGACCTACTTTCTCTATGAACAATGTATTTAATTTTCCATCACTATTTTTTTTGGATTAATATAAATACATATATAATGAATATATATGATATTTATATCATGTTTAACATTATGAATATGATGAAACCATGATAAAATTAATAAAATAAAAAATAAAAATCAAAACACATATAAAAAATAAAGTGGTTATTACGAGCAATGTAACTTTAACATGGAATTGTTAATAAATGGGTAATAAAAGGTCATAAGCAATGATATATGGTATGATATATTTAAATATTGTGTTTTTAATATATTTATAATAAAATTATATTTATTATATAGGATATTTTAATGTGTATTATGGAAGTCAAGACTTAAGGTAAGATATTTTTATCTCAATTTTCCTTCTTTGAGGCACACATTATGTTATGCACCAATATTATTTTACGATGTGTATATACAACACCTTTGACATGTAATTTCATGAATTTATTTATCCTAATGACATTTTTATTTCCATTTTATGTTATTAATTTATGGGGATTGTGATTTAAAGATACCAAAGTGGTAATGATTTTATGTTACAATCTCATCATTTATCGGGATTGTTTATAATTATGTTTCAAATGATAAAATATTATGATATGTCTCCCAAGAAACTCATGAATTTTATTCTCATTTTTTTATTCATGATATTTTAAAGTAATATTACCATTTTCAACTCTTTGGTACTAAAAATAATTGATAAAATGTTTTTAATAAAATTTGAATTTATTTCTCTCTTTAGTAGGAAATCTATTTTCTTCTAAAACCATGTTTTCTAAAATGTTTTATTATTCCCCTATAATTTTTAAAAAAAGTTTTTACCCATGTTTTTATTTTTTTAAAAAATATTTTGAAATTAATCTTCATGTTGTTTTCCAAATAATATCTATTTGGATTTTACTGAAAATGTGAAAAGAATCTTTGTTTTAATGTATACGACATGAACAAAACTTCCCACTATCATAACTATTATTTAATTTGAAGATTATTTTATAAGTTTTCAAGTTTATTTTCAAAGAAAAATATTTTCAAAATATTTTAGGTTTTTAAAAGTGTTTTTCAAAGTAGAAAGGATGTTTTCCTCAAGAAATGTTTTAAATGATTGTTCAAAATCATTTTCCATATAAGATGACATTCGGTGATGTTACCTATTCCTTACTGGAGATATGATCCTAGGATACAATTATTATTATTTCTATGAATGTTTTATGTTTATTAAGGCATGATTTTTATGAAACCTATCTTCCATGGGTTATACCATGATAAAATTCTTATAAAACTTGCTTACTTTTTCACTAGTTATACTATGATGAAATAACGAAATGATTATGAAACCTGTCGCTTTTCCACAGGTTATGATATGATAAAATGTTTATGAAACCCATTTAATTTCATGGGTTATGATATGATTAATGTTTTATGATATTTTGACACACATAAATATGGTTTTAATTATGATGGGATGGGACCCAGTTCAGTAAGGTACTTTGTTCACTATGATGGTCTTGGGAGTGAACCCTAACTACTATTATGGTTTTAGGAGTGAACCCATTACACTATGATATCCTTGAAAATGAGCCTTGAATACTATTTAAATGATTTTTATGCTTATGTGTATTCCATAAATATTTGTCTTATTCTATTGTTTTTCTCTCATGACTCATGTTCTTTGATTCCATTATGATTCATGTCTTATGAACTGCCAATCTTTATTCCATGACTCAAGATTATGATCTTTGATATGTAGGGTGTGGTTTTTATACATTATGACCATGTTCTCATACCCTTATGTTCATTTTATTCTTACATATCTCTCTTGTTTACCCTTACTGAGCATCTAAGCTCACATTTTCTTATGTTTCCTTTCCCCAGGTTATGGAGAAATATATTACCTATGATATGTCTAATAAGGGTGATTGTTATAAAGATCATAGTGGGAGATTATTTAGTTTACCTATGAACCATTTTTTTATGTTTCCATATTTCCAATGACACTAAAATATTATGGTCATGAAACACGTGTTTGTGTAATGTAATGAACATTCATAAGAAAATGATATAATATCTATGTATGATTAGCCTGGGTTTCTATAGATAGAATCTGAGGAAATGTTTAGTTAACATTTGGAAAATAGGATTATAAAACCTCAGTAATATCCCTAATTACACATTTGAGGATAATTCTAAGGATGAATCAAAATATAGTAAAATGTCCTAGAATTTTGGTAAAGGATAGAGCGAGTGGTTTCTAAGAAATTAAATCCTTATCTGGATACTATAAGTGGATGTGGCTCTGGAATAGAGGTACCTAGGGGTAATAACTCAAAAAATAGTGTATTGATCTAGACTTGATCATCACTTGGTGCATGACAATGGGCCCTGCTGCATACCTAGTTTGAAAATCCTAGGGGATACACTTTGGAAATTCATAAACTCTTTACAAACCATCGTTAAGGATTTAAATGGAAGATGACCATGAATGACCTAGGATAAAACTAATGTCTCATATATTAAATAACATGTCATGTTTTAGACATATTATAAGTTATTTTTCAGGATTATGTGGTTCCCCATCATGATTATTGCTTCCTACACTATGTTTTTTGGTTTTAGTCAATGGTTAGAACCTGAAGGAACTATGTTAATGATGAGTGTGATAGATAATGAAATGATTGTCCTCTTAAGAATCAAAATGTTATGGGACCCAGAACATATAATCTTATTTATATTATCATACAAATTTATCAAGTTATGAATCATGCTGGACTTCCAAACGAACAAAGGAGGGAACAAAATTTTGTTGAGTCCTTTATGAGGCAACGACCACCTTCTTTCAAGGGGTCTTTTGATCCAATAGTTGTTAAAAAATGGATAAACAACACTGAAAATATATTTTCAGTTCTCCAGTGTTAAAAACATGAAAAATTCATTTTGGATGTCTACCATTTGGAAGGTGAAGTAGATTAATGGTGGAATCTTATAAAGAATATGATAAAATAGGATAAAATTGACTCTAGGGATTGAAACGTGTTCAAGAAATTATTTTTTAATAATTACCTTCATCTTATTCTTTTTATGAATATAGAGGAGTTAATTGAACTAAATAAAGAGGATGATGAATCTATTGGTACCTACGAGACAAATTTTATAAGACTTGTGTGGTACGCTTCTTATATTATCATACAAATTGAATATAAGGTTGATCAATTTTTTAGTGGATTAAAAACAAGTATCTGAAGGGAGTTATCTATAATAGACTTTAATAATTATGAATAGATTTTTCTATGTGCTATCAAGGTGTAAATAGAGGTTTAAGTTATGTATCAATCTCATGGTTTTGATAATAAGAAAAAAATTGAATTCAAAGGAAAATATAAAAACCACGAAGATAAGAAGATTAGTTTTCCTTTATGATCAAAGTGTAGGAATAAGTATAGAGTAAATTTTCTTAAGGGGACAAGTCAATGTTTTAAGTGTTGAAGGGAAGTTCATCAGGCAATTGATTGCTGAAGTGATGGGAAGAATTTAGCTAATGATGTGAATAGAGAGAAAGCTACACAGAATTCACCATCCACACTCCAGTGTTTCAAATTCAAGGAGTATGGGAATTATGATAACCAGTGCCCAAATCCAAAGGTTAATGACAAAAATAAATTTTAGCATCCTATTAAGGCAAGAGACAAAGGGAAATCTCATGTGATCACTATTTTTGAAAAGGGGTGAAATAATGATGTGGTGAAAGGTACACTTACCATCCATGCTATAACTGTTAATATCTTATTTTAATCCGAATCTACCCATTCATTAATATTTATAGAATTTTATATGGGTATCAAGATTTCACCAAAATGATTATATGTATAATTATCAATGAAACCCCTAATGGTATGATGATCACATATCAAGTCTATGATTACTCTCCAGTTGACATTGGTGGGAACGTGCTTCCTGAAAATATTTCCATTATTCCTTTGGTTGAATTTGATGTTATCTTGGGTATGGATTTGATTCCTCTATATAAATACTACATCAATTATCAAAGAGGGGAATTCACATTTTATGTTCCAAACCAACCTATGATCATCTATCAATGTGACGGTAATTATAAACTTTAAATGGACATCACATCCATTGTATGGGTCTTAATTCCCATTTAGAAGGTTTTTTTTTTTATCTTAGATGGTTGGGGAGAAAATCAAAATAAATGGTATACCTATCATGTAGGAATTTTTTGACATCTTTCCAAAAAAATTTCCTAGCCTTACACAAAAACTTGAAGTTTAGTTCTCAATATAAATCATACCAAGTACCACACCAATTTCAATGACTCCCTATAGAATGGCCTCGATTGAGTTACAAGAATTGAAGAAGAAACTCTAGGAAAACCTTGAAATGGGATTCATTCAGCCAAGTGTGTCACCTTGGGGTGCACCTGTTCCTTTTGTTAAAAATAAATATGGATTAATGAGACTCTACATTGATTAACGGGGGCTAAACAAGATAATGAACAAGTACCCTCTTCCCCATACTGATGACTTGTTTGATCAACTTTGTGGAGCTAAATACTTTTCCAAGATTGATCTTCATTATAGATATCATCAATTGAGGGTCAAGAATAAGGATATACCTAAAACAACATTCCACACAAGGTATGAACATCATGAATATATAGTGATTTCATTTGGTCCTACTAATTACCCCACTATCTTCATGGATTTAATGAATGGATTCTTTAGATATTACCTTAATCAGTTTGTGATAGTCTTTATAGACAATATTCTCATTCACTTAGAGATAAAGGAAGAGTATGAATATCACTTGAGAATTGTACTAAAGACCCTAAGTAAGGATAAAATATATGAAAAATTTACAACGTGTGAATTTTGTCTAAAAAAGGTTTCATTTTGGGTCATATAATATTAAGAGGGGGTATATCAGTAGATCCATCAAAGATAGAGGCTATTGAATGTTGTCCCAAACCAACCATGATGACTGGGATCTATAGTTTTCTTAGTTTATCTAGATATTATTGACAATTTTTTTGAGAATTTCTCATAGCTATATAATACTCCAATCAATTTAACTCATAAGGGATCCAAGTTCCTCCAGATATATGGATGTGAGGAAAATTTTAAGGAACTGAAGAGAAAATTATTCATCTCACCAGTTCTTATTACCCTATATCGGAGAAGGGTTTGTAATCTATAGTGATGTATCAAAGGAGGGATTGGGGTGTGTTATTATGAAAAATTACATGGTTTTATCCTATGCCTCACAAAAATTGAATATTCATGAATAAAATTGCCCAACTCAGAGTTATATATGGTAATTTTTGCATTAAAGATATGGATGCATTATCTTTATGGATAAAAGTGTGATATATATACCAATCATAAAAGTTTAAAGAATATATTCACATAGAAGGAGTTGAATATGTACCAAAGAAGATGGTTAGAGCTTATTAAAGATTATGATTGCTCAATACATTACCACTTTGGGAAAATTAACATGGTAGTCGATGCTTTGAGTTGAAAGGATCGTGCTATTTTATCCATGATAAGGATTATAAAAGATCCAATATTTATAAATTTTCAAAGGATGGATATGGAAATCTTGAAGGAAGGGGAAAAATAATATCTTTCTCAATTTAATGTTCAACCATCTATCCAAGTGATGATTAAAGAGGTGTAGAAGGAATATTTAGAGCTATAGAAGAAGGTTGGAAATATTCTTGAGTTTAACCTTGATCATGATGGAATGATATGGTTTAGGAACCATGTATGTGTTTTTTCCATACCATATTTAAAGGATTTGTTAGAGGAATCTCATAGTTTTTTATTCTCTATTCATACAGGAAGTATGAATATGTATAGAGTTTTGAAAGAGTTTTTTTTGGGTGGGATGGAATAAAGAGATATATCATAAAGTTTGTATCTTGATTCTTGGTATGAAAGAAAGTTAAGGTTGAAATAAAAAATTATAAGGGTATTTTACATCCATTACTCATAACAGAATGGAAATGGGAAAACATCACCATGGATTTTTTCATTGGAAACCCCAAAAAATCCAAAGGGCCTAATGCTATATGGGTTGTAGTCAATTTTATTACTAAGTCATCACAATTCATCACTATTAGAGAATAATTATATCCAAGTTAGCTTACCACAATATACATTAAATAAGTGGTAAGTTTAAATGGAGTGCCACATTCCATTGTGTTTGATCAAGATCTGAGGTTTACCTAAAAGTTTTGATGAAGTCTTTAACAATATCTTGATACATAGTTGATTTTAAGCATTATGTATCATCCTCAGAAATATGGTTAGTCTGAGAGAATAATTAAAACCCGAGAGGATATATTGATATCATGTTATTTTGATTTCAAAGTTGGTTGGGATTAAAAAATTCCTCAAGTTGTTTTTTCATACAACAATAGCTTTCACTTAAGCATTCAGATGGATCCTTATGAATCCCTTTATGGAAAGAAATGTAGAGCTCTAATGTGCTAAAATAAATTTAGAGAGATAAATATATTGGGACTTGAGATAGTTAAAGAAATGGTAGATAAGGTTAGAGACATTAAAAAACACATCATGCTAGCTCAGAGTTAGTAGAAAATTTATACTGAAAATCCCTGGCATGATCTAGAATTTGAAGTTAGTGATAAGGTATTTCTAATAATTTCTCTATGGGATAAGGTTATGAGATTCATGAAGAAAGGGAAAATGAGCCCAAGGTATATCAATCCCTTTGAAATTCTTGATCGTATCAGTACTATAGCTTATCACTTGGAACTCAAACCAAACCTCTCTCAATTCCATGATGTGTTCCATGTATCTCTCCTAGGGAAGTGCATACCTGACCCTTCACATGTACCGAACTCAGAGGCCATACCACTGGAGAAATATCTTTATTACAAGGAACAACCAGTGGATATTATGGATCATACAAATAATATTATATGAAATAAGACCACTCACATGGTTAAAGTTTTATAGAAAAACCACTAGTTTTAGGAATCTACGTGAGAACTTGAGGATATGATGAGGCAAAAGTATCCCTATTTTTTTGTATCATAGTGATGAATTTCAAGGGTGAAATTCATTTTAATGGGGGTAGAATGCAACACCTCAAGTTTTTATGAATTATTATTTTTCAAATAAATTAAATTTATTTGATAGATTTTGTTACATGCAATACTAAGTTAATCTTATTATACATGAAACACTGGGTTAGCTTGTGTTACACACGACACCGAGTTTTAACAAAAACATGATATATTATTAATATAGTTATTTAAATGTGACCGTTATAACCTAACTATTAAACTTAATGTTATGAATATTAATAAATACTTTTTAAATATTATATCTAATGGTTTTATATAAAGAAAACATATTGATAAAAAAGTACTTAATTTTCATTAAAATATTTATATGTTTCGAAAATACTTTTTTCTCAGAAAAATATTTCCTTTTATGAACAATAATAAAATTAATTTTTGAAAATTCTAGAAAATTAATTTGATAAAATAAAATTCATCTGTGAATTTATCATGTCAAAATTATATTAGGTTGAATTTTTGTAATTTTTCCAAAAATTTTCATTTTTAATCAATGTAAAAAAATACCAATTTTAATTGAAAACTGCATTTTAGTTTAATTTATTTATAAATTTAAATTATTATTAAATTAGTTTAAAAGTAAAATTAGTTAAATTACATATCCATTAATTATATTTAGGTAATTGGAATCAATTTCATATTGAATTTTGATATAAAAACTTTGTAAACTTTTTAACATTTTCTCTTTAAAAACCTGCTTTCTCATCACGTATGCGGGATTAATTTTAAATTAAAAATTTCCACTTATATGAATTAAATTTGGAAAAATGGATTCCATATTTTGAATCAAAATAACTTGTATTATATAATTATTTAAACTTAATTTTTGACCAAAATTATTAGTAAAAACAATAGAAATTATTTATCGTGATTAAGGTAAAAATGAGTTTATTAGGGGGTTAAACTAAAAAGACAAGGTTTAAAAATAACCAAAAACTTTCACAACACACATTTTATGCCCATATCTATACCTTATCCATGGTCCATTGTTGGATCCTTTTAACATGAAAAAATATGGATGGAATTTGTAACGTCCTGAACCCAAATGGCACTTAATGGGTTCCCCATGCCCAGTGGGCCACATGGCCTCAAGCGCATCTCCTCGAATTCCAGAGGCTTCCAACTAGTATCAAGGTTCTAGGGTGTGTCCATGGGGAGACTATGCCCTCATTATCATAGTGTAGCACAATGGAAGGAATATGAACAAATAGTAAACAACAGAAGCAATATAAATAAACAGCGGAAGCAAACTGATGCACTAGATAAATGAGCATAATAATAACTGTATCAAATGGAACAATGATGATGTAATGTCATGTCACTAGAAAACTGGAAAACATGGATACAAGATAATAGGCATAACATGTTCCACAAAGAAAAGGAAAACAAAGACTACTCCAAGAATCCCGAGATCCAACTCAGTCATCTGCTATTAGGCTCTATCCTAAATAGAAAGAAATCTAGTGTTTAAAGCTGTATTCTTCCCTTTGTCAACACCTGCAACCATGTAATCTACTTCAAGTAACAAATGGTGACTAGAGAGGGTGTGAGATAAATCTCAGTGGGCCACTACCAACGATGTTTATAACCTCCTTCCATGTAATGGAATATAGCAGTGCGCATGCATGCATATATAAAGTAAAGAAAATAATACAATATAACTAGATACCCAAGTACCTGATTCAGCCCTCAGCTAGTGTCTGAACATGTAAATAGTTCATTTTATTAAGTAACCACCATTTAATGTTAATAGGTCATGTGAGGCATATCCAACATTGACATCACCTCGTGATAGTATAAGTAGTGAAGGTCCCAAGACATAACAAGGAAACCTGAAAAATAATATCCATTGAGGGAGTTCTAGGGTAATAACCAAGGTAACATAGATCTCACGGAACACTAAATCAGTAGTATTTGAGTCTATCTAAGGGGTAATAGTGTAATCCAAGGAGCACAATCCAAGTTATTCCACAATAAGGCACCTACCAAGTAGAGTTGAAACCATTTATTTATAGGTTCAATCCTTGTATTCCATTAGTGTGGATATGCCAAGTAGCATTGCAACCATGTAATGAAATCTTAGTTAATCATTAAGTTCATTTTGTGCAAGCCTAGCCTTTCATTAGTGTGACAAGGACAAGTAGCATTGAAACCATTTAATCAAGTCTTAATTAACCATTAAGGAATATTCAATTATAGAGGTTCACTTCTCTATCTTCCATTAATATAGAAATGGGTTCTATGGACATGTAACCTTTATTCAATATCATTTGTTAAGGCCAACTTATATACTCAGTATAGTTTCCATTTCACATTTCACATTTAATAATCAATTTGAAGCACTTACCTTAGGCGGATTAAGTGGTGAACATACATGGTACATTCCATTATTCAATTCTAATTTACAACAATCCATTTATTATAATAAGAATCACCTTTAGGAAGGTCAAGCAAGGGAACACCCAAACAACGGCTTAAACATGCTGAAACACTAAAACCCAATTATAGAATAACCTTCGACATAGGGAGGATTGAGTTGTGGGTGTAACCACTAATAACTAATCACATATTTAGAAAGATTATAACTATAAAATTCTAACAAGTATAATCATGGCATGTGAATTTAATAAACGACTTCCGATGAAATAAGTGGGCCCCACATGAATATTCCAAATTCAATGAAATTTAGGGATGAGTTATAGAACAACCACCTTAGGGTTGTACAACTCTCCTCCTCTGGTATTGGACCTTGATTTGGTTAGGATCAGAGTAGATCTAGGAAAAGGTGAAAAATACTCACATGATGATATATAGGTGAAGATAAAAAGAGGATAAGAACAAATAATGAGGACTTGAGTACTTACCATTGCACATCCAATGCGATGAAAGGAAGTTTGATCGGATGCCAGACAAAGGAGATCTCTTAATCCCTAGATTTGTCCTTTAAAAATATCCAAAATGAGAGGAAAAAGGCTTAATCCCACTGGTTCTTGGATTAGGGAGGAAGAGGGGGGTAAATAGATCATTATGGGAAAAACTGGAAATTTACCCTAAATTTTAGCCTGCACATAGTTTTTACGCATGGTTTGTCAAACCACGTGCAAACTGTGCGAGATGGTTCTACCTAAAAAAACATCCTCTGAATGCTTTGATCAAACTATGTGCAATACATTCATAGTACTTGGGAAAAAGGGTCATTCACATGGTTAGGTTGCACGACTGTGCACCAACCGTGTGAGGTGGATTTTCCCAAAAAAACACAATTTGCATGGTTAGGAAAACCGTGCAGAATTCCTATACGGTTTACTCTAAACCATGCGCCAAGTCTGTTTTCCCCAAAAAGATGGGTTCCTATCTCCGAACATTCCCCAGACACCCTTATAACCTTTACTAACTAATTAGGAATCTATATTAGGTCCAAAGTAAATATTTAGACAAAAAATTAAAGAAACCACACTGGAGTGAAAAACTGGGTTCTTACAGTCTTCCCCCATTAAAAGAACTTGCCCCCCGAGTTCTCCTTCCAAGTGTAAGGAAACACTACGTGGGAATAACTCTAGAAATTGGGCATGTACATCATATTACCTCTCCCAAGTCTCATCCTATACTCGACTGTGCTACCATAACACCTGTACAAGAGGGACAAACTTGCCTCGGAGAGCCTTCGTGCTTCGGTCAATGATGCGTACTGGATATTCCTCAAAGGTAGCATAAACATCTAAATAAACTTCCTTGGGATCAAAGGTATGAGATAGTTCAACATGATATCGGTGAAGTTGTGAGACATGAAATAGGTCATGCATGACATGATACCTCTGAGGTAGTAGAAATCAATAGGCTACCAGCCCGACTCTCTCTAGAATCTTAAAAGGACCAGTGTAACGAGGCAAAAACTTTCCCTACTTCCTTAACCATATATGCCCTACCCTGGGCGATACCCAAAGAAAAAACATAATCCCCAACCTCAAATTCAAGAGGTCATCAATGAAGATCATCATAATATTTCTATTTAGACCGAGCAGTATTCATACGCTTCCTGATCAACTGAACCTATTCTGAAGTCTCTTGAACAAGATGAGGACCTAGTAGGGCTGCCTCACCTATCTCTAGCCAGCACAAGATTGAATGAAATGGCCTACTATATAAGGCCTCAAAAGGATCCATCTGAATCATCACCTAAAAACTATTATTATAAGCGAACTTAATGAGAGGGATGTGCTTCTCCCATGAACTATAAAAATCAGGGATATATGATCGGAGCATATCCTCTAGAACCTATATAGTTTGTTCTAATTTTATATCAGTCTAAGGGTGAAAAGTTGTTCTTAGAAGCACCTAAGTCCCCATATCTTTCTGCAAACCTTTCCATAATTGTGAAGTGAAATGAGCATCCCTATTTGAAATGATAGTATGTGGAACCCAGTGTAGTCGTATGATCTCATAGACATACAGTCTTCCTAACTCATCAACTGAGAAAGTATCCCATATAGTGATGAAGTGGGATGATTTATTAGTTGGTTAATTACTACCCAGATAGCATCACTACCCCTTGACGAACTAGGTAAGACGACTATAGAATCCATAGCAATATCTTCCCATTTCCATTTCGGAACTGGAAGTAGCTGTAACAAGCTTGTAGGTATTTGGTGCTCCACCTTCACCTACTGAAAGGTGGAACACCTAGTGATGAAGCCTGAAATCTAAAATTTAATTCCAGGCCACCAGTAATAGTGTCACATATCTCGATACATCTTTGAGATTCCTAGATGAACTACCCAATGAGAAGCATGGGACTCTTTCATCAACTCCTATATCATATCTACAGGAACCTAGATACGTCCACATAGATGCAAGACATCATCCCTGTCTAAAGACCAATTTAGATGTGGGTTAACTCCTGATATACTCTCACAGAGAACCAAACCTTCAGGATTTAAAAACTACATACTCTTCACTTTCTTAAAGAGGGAAGAGGTAACTGTTAATGATGAGAGGTAAGACTGCTCCTAACCATCGTGAAACTCCAGATGAAGTTTAGAAAATATGGCCATTAACTTCTATTCATCATTGGCTTCATGTATGACCTGTGTTTGAGTTTTTCGACTTAGTGCATCAGTGACCACATATCCCTTTCCAGGCTTATAAGAAATATTGAAATCAAAGGATTGTAGATATTCAACCCATATCCACTATTCTAAGTTCAAGTCACACTAATAAAAGATATAATTGAGGATATTGTGATTTTTTACACCATAAGGTGCTCACCCAATAGATAATGTCTCTAGTAACATAAGACATGGACAACTACTGCTAGCTCGAGGTTGTGCATTGGGTAATTTATCTTGTGAGGCCTCAACTGCCGAGATTCGTACGCAATGAATTTTTCATCCTACATCAACACTGCTCATAGGACAATTCTTGATACATCATAGAAGACGATGCAACCTTTTCTAGGTTTTGGAAGAATCAGAATCTATGCCGAGACAAGCCTCCCTTTCAGTTCCTGAAAGTATTTATCACATGCTTCTGACCATAGGAACTTAACACCCTTCTTTTTAAGTCTAGTAAGAGGTGAATCAAGACATGAGAAGTCCTGTATGAAATGCCTGTAATATCTAGTGATCCCCAAGAAACTCTTGATATCAAACACATTCTTGGGATACTCTCAAGAAACTACAACACTAACCTTTTCAGGGTCAATAGATACTCTTGATTATGAAATAATATGACCCCATAAGTGGACCTTGTCCATCCAAAAGTCACACTTAGAAATCTTGACCTAAAGATCATGCTATCTTAGTGTACTCAAAAAAATCTCAATATGTTTGGCATGATCTTTATGAGTGTGAGAATACACCAAGATTTCATCCACAAAGACCATGAAAAAAGAGTCCAAATAGGGGTGGAAAACCCTATTCATCAAATCCATGAAAATGATAGGTGAATTAGTAAGACTGAACGACATAAAAATATACTCATACAAACCATACCTATTATAGAAAGATGTACGAGGTATGCCTGATGGTCTGACTCACACCTGATGATAACCCGATCTCAGGTCGATCTTAGAGAAAACCTTTGATCCTCAGAGCTGGTCAAAGAGATCATCTATTTGAGGAAGTGGATACAGATTCTTGATTGTAATATGGTTAAAACTTCTTTAATTCATTCATATATGTAAGGTTCTATCCTCTTTATTGGTGAAAATCATGGGTAAACCCCAAGAGGATGTACTAGGCCATATAAATACCTTGGCCTCTAGGTCATATATATACCTCTTGAGCTCCTGAAGCTCAGTAGGTGCCATCATGTATGTAGGAATGGACACTAGAGCTACTCCTGGAACAAGCTCTATTATAAAATTAACCTCTCTCTTAGGAGGTAAGACATAAAAATCATCAAAAAAAACTTCCTTGAAATGATTAACTATTGGAGGGAAAACAGTTTGAAGAAAACCCTGATCCTCTATGAAAATATTTAAAATCTAGGTGGTCACTCCACCTAGTCCATGATTATTTTATCTAGATCTCCCAGCCTAGACATCCCACTCACCTTTGAAAAGATAACTGCTGCCTTCAGGTGATGTAAAAGAGACCCTATAGTGATAACAGTCTACAAAGTCATGATAGTAGACTAACCAGTTTATCCTGATAATGACATCAAAGCATATCATCTTGAGAACAAAGAGATTCCACAAGAAAAACTAACTTCCTACCTTAAAGGGATAGTCCCTGCACTGGCATATGCCCTCCGTCCGTATTCCCAATGGTGTATCGAGGGTCATTGCACCATAGTGATATTGCATCTCTACTCCAAGACTTTACATGATATATATAGAAATAAAAGAGTTTGAAGCACCTGTATCAAACAAAGAAGAGATAATAGTAGAGGCTACTAGAATAGTACCTTATACTATATATAGTCCCATAGCATGATCCTTGGGTATCGGCTATAAAGCATGCAACTGACCTGATCCATGACCCTGTGTAATAGATGGACTACCACGATCATGATTGCTCTGCTGGTGATGATGGCGATTAGGGGTTTAACTACCATGGACACAAACTCCTCCTCAACCAAACCTGCCAGTGCTATTCCAACTTCCTGCCTAACGCGGCGCAGAAGAACTCCCTCTTGAAGGTGGAGATGACGTTGATCCTTTTCCACTCGAAGCTGGTGGGAAGATCTTGCAAAAGCACTGAAGATGACCCATACATCCTCAATCCTAACACTCCATAGGGTCTCTGTCACATTGGGGCTTCTTATGCCCAGGTCTTCCACACTGATGAAACACCATAGAGCTATCAAACTGGATACTATGGCTGCCACTGACCCGATGAGAAACCTCAAAGGAATGTTTCCTTCCACCAGAAGAACTATTGGACTGAAGTGACACTAATCCTTTAAACCCAGTACTCATGCCATCCCTCATGTAATTCTCATTGATAAGGTCCTGATTAACTATTGCAGAAAGGGTAGGAAGGTGAAAGACATTCACCTGAGTTTGGATGGTGTACTAGAGACCGTTCTCAAAACATCTAGCATGTGAAAGCTCATCACCAGCTAGAAGCGATGAAAATCACTCTAAATCAGTGAAACATGTTGAATATTCCATAAATGAAATAGAAACCTGCTCAAGATTCATGAACTCTTTGGCTCTATCAGATCTCAGTGCCTAAGGAAAGAAGTGATCATAAAAGGCAGTCTAAAAATCAACCCATAACATGCCCTTATGACGAACAGCCTGGGTAACCACATCCCACCATTATTTGAACAAATAAAGAAGCATGTATATAGAAATCTTGACTCTCTACTCTGGAGGCATTTCTATATGATCAAAGATAGACAACATGGACTCTAGCCAAGACTCAGCAGCCTAAGAACCGCCATCCCCTAAAAAAGTTGGAGGATGCTGCTACTGGAACTTGTGGGTCAGATCAGCCATCGTAGGTGAAACCCATGGAGCACCATTCATGGACTGCATCATATGTAAGAAACTATTACTGACTTGAGAATCAGTGCTCAGATCAGGTAGAACAAGCAGTTCCTCAAGTGGCACACCTAGAGGTAAGACTGGCGGCTCAGGGCCTACCAAGTCTGGTGCATGATTGTCATCACCTTCCTGGAAAATTACACAAGGACATCATGGAAAAATTGGTCTAAAAATTACAATAACATGACTCAGAACAAGATTAGAATTAATGAGATAAAATCATTAGAAGAAACTGAACATAAGAAAACTCAATACCCAAGGCATACTACCCAAACTACCCGCTTAGACGACCAGGTATCGGTAAGTGCTCAAGTATAAGTTTCATGCCATTTTGCTGTTAATTTTCAGGTTCACTCCTTTACCCTTCATATACATGAAAAGGTGGGATAAGGATGTGCAACCAATTCATTTTAGATTTCAGGATTCACTTTATAATGGATATCCATTTGTGATGAATCAGTTCCCACACACCTATCACTAGAAATGACACCCACTTACTTATATCATAATGGCTCAACTCGGTAAATTACTCATCCCAACCCATGAGGGCCCATACACCTCATGAATTGAGATAGGAAATCACTCAATCATAGCCAAAATAATAAAAGTACAAGTAAAGTATCACAACATCACTCAACAATCACAAGCATGTCAAGAAATGCAAAGTAGTGAAATGCACCTATATGGCATAGTAATATACATGACATGTGAACTCTAGGTGCCTATAATGATGCATTTAACAATGATATTTTCCATCATATCATCAGGATAAGGATGAAATATATTCTCAAATAGTGTAATAATCAACAAAACTACACATCTTGTGTGTCATCCAATGGTGAAATAATATCAACTGTAATAGGCAAAAGTAGAACAATGATTATAATTTAGGAAACTTGGTTTTTACCCCGAACATGGGTTCGCGATGCCCAAGCATGGATTATGACCAAGTACCAAGTGTTATTATTCTCCAATATATTGTCTAAAAATAGTAAGGAAAGAAAAAAACCACCTTTGATACCACTTTGTGACATCACGAACCTGGATGCCACTTAATGGGTGCCCCATGCCCGATGGGTCACATGACCTTAAGCGCATCTCCCCAAATACTAGAGGTTGACAACTACTAGTGAGGGACTAGGGTGTGTTTGTGTGGAGACTATGCCCTCATTAGTAGAGTGTAGCATAGTGGAAGGAATATGAACAAATAGTAAACAATAGAAGCAATATAAATAAATAGCGAAAGCAAACTGATGCATTAGATAAATGAGCATAATAATAACTGTATCAACTGGAACAATGATGATGTAATGTCATGTCACTAGAAAACTGGAAAACATGGATACAAGACAATAGACATAACATATTCCACAAATAAAAGGAAAACAAAGGCTACTTCAAGAATATCGAGATCCAACTCAGTCATCTGCTATTAGGATCCATCTTAAACAGCAAGCAATCTAGTGTTTGAAGCCATATGCTTCCCTTTGTCAACACCTGCAACCATGTAATCTACTCTAGGTACCAAATGATGCCTATAGAGGGTGTGAAATAAATCTCAGTGGGGCACCACCAACGGTGTCTATAACCTCTGGCCCATGTAATGGAATATAGTAGTGTACAGACATGCATATATAAAGTAAAGCAAACAATACAATATAACTAGATACCCAAGTACTTACTTCATCCCTCAGCTGGTGTCTGAACATGTAACCAGTTCATTTTATTAATTAATCATCATTTAATTATAATAAGTCATGTGAGGCATAGCTAGAACTGACATCAAATCATGATAGTATAAGCATTTAAGGTCCTAAGACATAACAAGGCAACCTGAAAATGATATCCGGTGAGGGAGTTCCAAGGTAATAACCAAGGAGACATAGATCTCATAGAATTATAACTAAGTAGTATCTAAGTCTATCTAAGGGTTAAGAGTGTAATCCAAGGATCATAATTCAAGGCATTCCAAAATAAGGCGCCTACCGAGTCCAAGGTGATCGACCAAGGTAAAACAGGGCTAAGCAAGGATAGGGCCTGATGGGTTGTAACCACGGCACCTACATGTTAATGCTAGAACCAAGGAGTGTATCCAAGGCATCCTGTAATAATGTAATAATAGACAAGTACTGGAGTCTATGTGGGTATAAACCTAAGAAAACCGCATCCTTGAATCGGAATGGGGTTTCCAAGTCCCAAGGTATTCTCTTCTCAGAACCCTAGGTGAGGCCAGGTCAACCCATTCCTTTTGATATAGAGGTCATGTAGTAATTAATTTGGTTCAATTCTTGCCTTCCATTAGTGTGGATAGGTCAAGTAGAGTTGCAACCATTTATTTATTGGTCTAAGACTTATCTTCCATTAGTGTGGATCGACCAAGTAGCATTGCAACCATGTAATCAAGTCTTAGTTAATCATTAAGTTCATTTGGTCCAAGCCTAGCCTTTCATTAGTGTGACAAGGTCGAGTATCATTGAAACCATTTAATCAAGTCTTAATTAACCATTAAGGCATATTAAATTATAGAGGTCCACTCCACTACCTTCCATCAATATGGAAAGGGGTGCTACAGACATGTAACCTTTATTTAATCTCATTTGTTAAGGCCAAGTTATATACTTAGTATACTTTCCATTTCAAATTTCACATTTAATAATCAATTTGAAGCACTTACATTAGATGGGTCAAGTGGTGAGCATACATGGAACATGACATTATGCAATTCTCATTAACAATAATCCATTTATTATAAGAAAAATCACCTTTATAAAGGTCAAGCAAGGGAACACCCAAACGGTGGATCAAATGTGCTGAAACACTAAAACCCAATTATGGAATAACCTTAAACATGGGGTAGATTGAGTTATGGGTGCAACCATTAACAACTAATCACATATTTGGAAAGATCACCACCATAAGATTCTAACAAGTATAATCATGGCATGTGAATTTAAGAAACAACTTCTGATAAAATTGGTGGGCCCTACACAAAGATTAAAAAATCAACGAACTTTAGGGATGAGTTATAAACCACTCACCTTAGGGTTGTACGACTCTACTACTTTGATATTGACCCTTGATTTGGCTCGGATCAAAGTAGATCTAATAAAAGGTGAAAAACACTCACATGATGATATCTAGGCCGAGATCAAAAGAGAAGAATAATGGATAAATAAGACTCGAGTACTTACTATTGCACATCCAATGTTATAAACGAAATCTCAATTTGATGTCAGACAAAGGATATCTCTTGATCCCTAGCTTTGGACTTCAAAAAGCTCCAAAATGAGAGGAAAAGGGTTTAATCCTACTGGTTCTCATATTAGGGAGGAAGAGGGGGGGGGGGGTAAATAGATCATTAAGGGAAAAAGTGGAAATTTGCCTAGAATTTTAGCTTGTTCATGGTTTGTATGCATGGTTTGTTAAACCGTGCGCAAACCGTACGAGACGGTTCTACCCAAAAAAACATCCTTTGCACGGTTTGATCAAACCGTGCACAAGCCATGCACAAGTACCTGAAAAAAGGGGCGTTTGCACGGTTAGGTCACATGGTCATGCACTAACCATGAAAGGTGGACCTTCTTGAAAAAACACAATCTACACAGTTAGGAAAATCGTGTAGTATTCCTGCATGGTCTACTCTAAACCGTGTGCCAAGCCTATTTTCCCAAAAAAGATGGGTTCTGGACTGCGAACAAGCCCCAGACACCCTTGGAACCTTTACTAACTCATTAGGCATCCATATTATGTCCAAAGTAAATATTTAGACCAAAAATTAAAGGATCCATACTTGAGTGAAAAACCAGGTTCTTACAGAATTCCCCCTTTTCAAAAAATTACAAGTGTGCCACTCACCTTACTTATAAATGGCCACCCCTATCCTCTATTATTAAAACCTTAAAAACAATTTTTTGGGAAATAAATACCCAAATAAATTAATAAATTCTCTCCTTTTATCCTACAATCCTTAGTTTGGACATAAATCCAACCTAGGAAGGATTTTGGTTCAATCTTAAGGAGGATACCTGAAGAAGAGGTAACATTCACCAACAATCTGTTTTATTTTATTTATTCCTAAAACTCCTTAAATTATTATAATTACATGATTATATAATAAAATAAATATCTTAAATATATTGGGATGTTTTTATGTTAAGTTAATTATCTGAAACCATCTCCACTTCCATCAAATGGATTGTGAAATCATCGTTCATGTGTACGGCAGACTACCGTATCACAAACTAATGTCATTCGTTTTTACATTACCACATATAATGGTTAAAAATAACGATGGATTTATTATTTATATATGATATTTATAATATTATTATACTTTTTAAACTATTATATCACATATTTCTTCATGAATTCCATTTTTTGGGAATACGATAATGTTTCTCCAGTGTACGGAAGACTACCGCCTCATGAAGCGATGTGATTCATTCATGCTTTACATGGAAGGTAATAAGGATGAGTTTAATGAAAATATGTAATATATATTACATAAAAATTATTCTTTAATGATAATATATTATTTATATTTATTTCTTTCAATCCAACAAGAAATTTCAAATAGTGTTCATACGTACGTATGATCTACCGTCTTCATGAACGATGTATTTTATTTTCTATGAATAAATTTTATAGATTACTATAAATACATATATAATGAATAAATATGATATTTATATCATGGTTAACATTATAGATATTTTTATACCATTATTTAAGTAATATTACCAAAAAAATACAAATCGAAACATATATGAAAAACAAAGCTATTATTTCCCAAAACGCAACTTTAACATGGAATTCTTAATAAATGGGTAATAAAAGGTTATAAGAAAATAATATATGGTATTATATATAGATATATTGTTCTATAATACATTTATAATAAACTTATATTTATTATATAGGAGTTTTGAACATGTACAATGTAAGTTAAGACTTAAGATAAGAGATTTTTGTCTCAATTTTCCCTCTTTGAGACACATGTTATGTTATGGAACTATATTCTTTAATGAGGAGTATATACACCCCATTTTACATGTAATATCATGAATTTATTTATCCTTATGATATTTTAAGTTCCATTTTATGTTATTCATTCATGGGGATTATGATTCAAAGATACCAATGTGGTAATGATTTTATGTTACAATCTCATCATTTATCAGGATTGTTTATGATTATGTTTACAATGATAAAATATTATGATACATATCTCGATAAACCCATGAAGTTTATTATCCTATGGTTATCTATGATATTTTCAAGTAATAGTACCATTTTCCACTCGTTTTTACTAAAAATAATTGAGAAAATATTTTTAATTTTTTTTTTCTCTCTTCAGTTGAAAATCTATTTTCTTTCAAAACCATTTTTTCCAAATATGTTTTCAAAAATGTTTTATTATTCCCTTATTATTTTTAAAAGTTAATTTTACTTATTTTTTTCTCTTTTTTTACAATTTTTTGAAATAAATCTTCATATCATTTTTTAAAAAGTGATCATTTGGATTTTACCAAAAATGTGAAAGGAATCATTGTTTTAACATGCACGACATGAATAAAACTTCTCATATTCATGACCATTATTTTCTTTAAATATTAATTTATAATTTTTCAAGGTTATTTTCAAATTAAATCATTTTTAAAATGTTTTATGTTTTAAAAAGTGTTTTTAAAAGTGGAAAGGATATTTTCCTCAAGAGATGTTTTAAATGATAATTGAAATTTCATTTTTCATCCAATATGGAATCCGTTTATGTTACCTATTCCTTACTAGGGATATGTTCCAAGGATAACATTCTTATTTTTTCTCTGAATGGTTTATGTTTATGATGAAATGATGTTTATGAAACCCGTTTCTTTTCCATGGGTTATAACATAATAAAATTCTTATGAAACCCACTTATTTTTTCACGGGTTATGCTATGATGAAATAAAGAAATGATTATGAAACACATCTCTTTTCTAAAAGTTATGATATGATGAAATTTTTATGAAACCCATTTTATTTCATGGTTTGTGATATAATGAATTTTTTATGATCTCGTGGCACACATAAATATGGTTTTCAATACGAGACAGGTGGGACATATATATCCCTATAACGAATTGAGTAAATATTTATATCTCATGAGATAAATAGGACTGAAATAGGGATTGAACCTAGTTCAGTAAGTAACTTTGTCCACTATGATGGTCTTAGGAGTGAACCTTGACTACTATGATGGTTTAAGGAGTGAACCCATTCCACTATGATATCCTTGTCAATGACCCTTGACTATTATGAAAATTATTTTCTATTCTTATGTGTATGCCACAAATCTCTGTATTATGCCAATGTTATGATCTCATGAATCATGTTCTTTGATTCCCTTATGATTCACACCTTATGAAATACCAATCTTTATTACATGAATCAATATTATGATTTTTGATATGAATGGTATGGTTTTCCTATGTTATGGAGATGTTCTCATACCCTTATGTTTATGTTATGATTATGTATCTCCCTTATTTACCCTTGATGAGCACGTGAGATCACACTTTCTTATATTTTATTTCCCTAGGTTATGAAGAAATGTATTTTGTATGATATGTCTAAGAAGTGTGATAGTTATGAATATCATAGTGGTAGATGATGTAGTTTACCCATGGATCAGTTGTTTGTGTTTCCATGTTTCCAAAGACACTAGAATACTATGGTCCTCAGATGCGTGCTTGTGTAATGTAATGAATATTCATAAAAAATTATGTAATATATATATATATAATAATCTCAGGTTTCTCTATCCCCTCTTACTATTAGGTTGGACTTATTTATAGTTTTTGGTGGGATTGTATTTTACCCTTATTTATTCCCAATATTTTTTTATACTTTGATTGAGGGATTTAGATGTATGCATTCATTTGATATTATTTTGATTTTACATTTAAAAATTTTATGGACTTGCAGATTTGTGTGTGAATAAAAGTACCATAGAATAAGGCCTCCCATGTGAGTGTTATGCCTACTCAGCATTGGTCGCCAACCCAAACCTATTGAAGGCTGGATTTGGTTAGTCACACTCAGCTTATCATCATCCAGATGGGCCTCAGTGGGTTAGGTCATGAAAGAGTGGAATCAATGGATGTTTTACATATTATGACTATAGTTTGTAGTATTTTCTAGCTATGAGACTAGTTTAGGTTTTATGGAAACAATGTTAAGTCTTTCAAGTTCATATTTTAAGATAGTGGCTCCAGCTTTGGTGTGGTGGTTTACATATCCATACACTAGGACTCTGATCACCTGCATTTTGAATCATTATATGTAGAAATTGGTTTCATGGAAAACATTGGTACATACATCCTATTGGAATGGGTTGGGTTTACATATACTTATTGAGTCATCTCCCCAGATATACTCATTTACCATGGTACATATTGTCTATTTCAGGATGCCTCCATGATGAATTCTAGCTATGATTCAATAGTAGGAACATAAGGATGATCACATCAGTGATGAGTCTTTGATATAGGGACCTATTTAGGAGGTATTTACTCAGAGTGGTTTTCTAGTCATACCTCCACCCATCTACTAGTAGATGATACCCACAATACTAGTGGATGAGGTTCTAAGGATGAATTCACTTCATGAGTTTCAATGTCAGTGACCCATTAGGTTTAGGGGTGATCCAGACCCATAGGAAACTAAGGATTAGATCGAGGAGTTTACATGAGTCTTTCATCTCATCAGGACACCTGTAGAAAAGATGGTGGTTCTAGAAGCGATCCTTCTCTATGGCTCCACAAGGTACTGGTGAAGCTTGGTTGTTCTGTCATATGATTAGGTGACTCTTTCATGGACAAAGTTTGAGCATCACTTTAGGTTGGATTACTATCCAACTACAATGAGAGTGGTGTACATATATGATCTTTTACACTTATCGTAGGGAAAGATGACTATGGATGATTATTCATAGAGGTTTACAAACCTTTCATGATACTCGATGTATATGGTTCAAGATCCATTAATTTGGGTGAAAAACTTTAATCAAGGTCTATATAGATACATCTAGGATAGTGTGATACATATATTAATTCCTACTTATACTGGGGTGTTAGAGTGTGCCTTGGTGATAGAGGGCTTTTAGGCAAAGAAAATATTGGTAGTGGGTGTTAGTAGTGGGAACACAGGGGATGAGACATCAATGACAGGTAACTGATGATAGACATAGTGATCAGGATGTTCAAGAAATTTCATGAGATGATTTATAGATCACATGTTTGTGGTTTTGGGATATCATGATGGGTATAGTTATCCTAGGGATAGGTGGTGCTACTCTTGTGATGGCAGGGGAAAAATCATGTGAGATTTTTCAACCCATTGTACGACTAATAGAGAGACAGTGGATGAGACACCTAGGCAGAGGCAACGACAGGAACATGGAGGTCTGTAGGATGGTGAACATGGTAGAGGAGTAGGGAGAGTATTTAGAGGTGGTAGGAAGTTTGACATGTTGCCACCACCACCCCTGGGTGGTCCCCGCCAGGCTGAGGTAGTTGGTGGATGGGGGCGAGGATAGATATAGGACATAAAGGCCTATGATCTTGAAGCCTTGGGGATTATTAGTGGTATGATATGTGTTTTCTATACCTTATATGATTTTTTATTGATAGGGGAACAAGACACTGTTTTATTTTTATATCCCTAGTTCAAGACCTAGAGGTTCTGATTGATCCTTTGGATCGACCCTTACACTTGGATACTCCTACTAGAGACGAATCAATTATCATACATTTTTTTCTAATAGTGTGATATGATTCTTGGAGGAGAGAGTTTCTCATGGGATATCCCTATGGAAGCAATGATTCCTTAATATGTCATCATAGAAATGGATTTACTATACACCATTCATGCACAAATTGACTGTTTTAGGTGGAGGATGTAGTCTGACCACATTGATGGGACGAGGTTTTCCTTCATAGGTGAGACAGAGTTCCAATAGAAGCAGTACAGAATCATACATGGGAGGGTTTATTGTATTACTCACCAATTGTCTAGAATGAATCTTAGATCCATGTATGCTTCGGGATATTAGTTTCCTTTTATGGTGGATGAGTATGAGGATGTCTTTCTTGAGGACATTTTTGGATTATATCTCTATCGAGATATGGAATTATGTATTGACTTAAACCTCAGGATGGCCTCGATATCTATACCAACATATCAGATGGATCCTGTAGATATTTCTAAGCTGAGGGTACTATTGGAATATTTGTAGAGGAATGGCTTAGTGATACCCAATGTTTCCCCTTGGGTATCCCTAGTGTTGTTTTCCAAGAAGGCGGGTAAGATATTGAGGTTATTCATGGATTATCGGTGCCTAAACTAGGTGACTATGAAGAATAATTATACACTACCATATATTGAATACCTATTCAATTAGCTGAGAGGGGTATGATGGTTCTCAAAGATTGAACTAAGATCAGGATATCACCAGCTATGAGTAAGGGTTGAGGATATATCGAAGATAACATTTAGATGTCATTGTGGTCACTATAAGTACTTGGTGATGCCCTTCAGCATGGATAATTCCCCAACATTGTTCATGGGACTCATGAAAAAAATATTTCAACCTTTCTTAGACCAGTTTGTGGTGGTCTTCATCGATGATATCCTAGTGCACTTTTCATCTTAGTAGGAGCACACAATACACTTTAGGATGGTTTTAGATACACCCTGAGAGCACCAAATTTATGGGAATATCCTGAAGTATCAGTTCTAGATTCAGAAATTCCACATTATGGGACATTTTTTCTTAGCTGATGGTGTATTAGTGGACTCAGAAAATGTTGAGGTGGTTTTATCTTAGGATCCACCCAAGAGTTTGACAAATGTGTGGAGATTCCTTGGGTTGGAAATCTACTATAATAGATTTGTGATCAATTTCTCTAGGATATCAGCACCTTTGACTACTTTGACCAGGAAGGGGAAACCATTTTTGTAGATGGAAAGGTTCCAGTAGGATTTTTAGGAGTTTAGGTAGAGGTTGATGAGTGCCCCTATCTTGAGATTTCCAGAGGAGGGCATCAAGTATGTAGTGTTATGCGATACTTCAGGGACTGGAATTGGTTGTGTGCTAATGTAGAGGTAGGTTGTGATTTCTTATGAGTATTGAAAGTTGATACCACATGAGAATAACTATGTGACCCATGATATTGAGTTGGTAGTAGTAGTCTTCACCCTGAAGAAATGGAAACACTACCTTATGGGTAAGTGGCTTATCATCTACTATGACCAAAAGAGTCTCAAGTATAAATTATCTTATAAGGATCTTAACTTGAGACATATGTAATAGCTCGAGTTACTCCAGGACTATGAATTTTATATAGTATATACTCTTGTGAAGGGGAACGTAGTGGTAGATGCTCTCAGTAGGAGATCTTATTCTCAGTTGTTGGCTAAGGCATCAGAGCAGTTATCCTTGTTGTAATTGTCCTTAGTGGACAAGGATGAAACTTAATATCTTTAGTCGATGTTTTTTATGCCACCAATTTTATATCGTTTTAGGGAATATTAGCATGGAGATACCAATTGTGAGACCTTATATACTCATATATCCACAAAACGTGCTCCTACTGAATTTTATTAAGTTGGGTAGAACCTTATCCTTTTCAAAGGATGGTAAAAGGTAACAATGACATTAAAAGAGGATATGATTAGGGAGTTTCATACATCTCTTTTGGTGGTACATCCTGGTGTGACAAATATTTACCAAGACCCATGATATCAATTTTGGTGTTTAGGTATGAAGAAGAGTATAACATAGTTTTTCTCTTGATGCCTCACTTGTTAGTAGGTGAAGGCTAAGTATTTGGTTCTAGAAGGTTTTTCTCAACCCCTTGAGTTTCTGTAGTGGAAGTGGGGTGTGATATCTATGGACTTCATGATAGGGTTGCCACATATATCCAAAGAACATGATTCCATCTAGGTGATTGTAGATCGACTCACCAAGTCAACCAACTTCCTAGCTATTTAGGAGTAGAGTTAAGTAGATATATTAGGATACCTTTATGTGTAGGTGATAGTATAAATACACATAGTTTCATCAAAAATTATTTTAAACAATCACTACAACAAAATAGGGGAATAAAAATGGTTATTTTTTCATTTGGCGGTAGTTTAAACTAGCGCTAAAGTTGGCATCAGTATCCAACCTGCATAGGTTTTCCCCATTTAGTGTATGTTTCCAGGAAGTGTCATGAAACATTTTTTAGCAATGGTTATTTTATTTTGAACAGAATTTTTCCTCTAGAAAACATCCAAGGATTTATTGGTGGTTTAAATTGCCACTAATTTTTTTGACCATATATAGCAGTGGCTTAAAGTGATGCTATATAGTGGTGTTAAAAAAAATAAAGCTGTAAAAACTATAGCCCCAGAAAATAAAAAAAAGACCAATATTTATTATTATAAATATTAATAGAATGATAAAATCATAGTATGTTGCATCCACACATTGGATTTCCATCCATATGAAAATAAATAGTTTTAGATATAAGTAGAAATGAAACAATTCATACTATAATTTATACATATCTAACTTGAAAAAAAGTAAATATCAAGAGACATGCATAAAGGGAAGATAAATAAGAGAAAAAAATGAGAAAGATAAATTTATTTAAACATTTAGTCTTTCATTTAAATGAAAACCCATTTGAAAACAAAATGTGGAGAAAACTAAACCATAAAAAAGAAAAAAACACCAAAAAAGTAACCAAAGTCTTAAAAAAAGGAAAACATGACATAAGTAAATAAATAATGTTAAAATATATAAGTAACATAAAAAATTTCATATGAGAATGAAGAAATATCATTGATAAAGGAACATAAATGAACAAAGTAAGAATGTATTCAATATAATGAAAATCATGGGAAAGTAATACAACAATAGAAATAAAGTAACCAAATAAGTAATCAACACTCAATAATAAGGAATACATGTAAAATTTTATATATCATGGTAAATACCATAGATTCTAGTGAGACAATCCTATAAATACTCATGTGGAAGTATCATATGACCTATTGATGAAGTTCCTAACAAATAAACTTAATACTTTCTCAAACATAGCCTCATTGGGTAGCACTCCCCATAGAATGATCTTGTCATTCTCAATATGATACTAGTTAGAGTCTCATCATGACTAGTATAATAACTATTTATTGATCTCCCACCTAGATACCTAGGGTTCTGTAAGAACCTGATTTTTCACTCAGGTATGGATCTTTTAAATTTCAGTCTAAATATTTACTTTGGACCTAATATGGATGCCTAATGAGTTAGCAAAGGTATCAAGGGTGTACATAGAAAGTTCAGATCCCAGAACCCATATTTTTGGGGAAGTAGGACATGTCGCACATTTAGCGTATGGTTGGTGCACAATTTGCTTAACCGCGTAGATGGTCAATTTTCAGACCGAATCTTATTCTATAGTTTGTACGTGACCGTGCGACCTAACCGTGAAATTTCCCCTTCTTCCCAGGTAACTGAGCATGGTTTGTGCATGTTTTTTAAAACCATGTGGAAAAACCATGCACATGCCATTTTCTAGAGTAATTTTATAGTTTCTCCCTTAATGATCTAATTAGAACCCCTATTCCTCCCTAATCTGTATTTCTACAAGATTAACCTAAATTTCTCTCATTTTGGATCCCTTTTAAGATCTAAGTTAGGAATCAAGATATCTATTTTGTATGGGATTAAATTGAGCTTCTGTTCATCACATTGGATGCACAACGGTAAGTACTCAAGTCCTCTTGAGCTGTTATCCTTCTCTCTTGCTCTCGACCGAGTTACCAGGGTATGAGAATTTTTTTCCTTTTCTTAGATCTACTCCGATCCAAGACAAATCAAGGGATAATACCAGAGGAGGAGAGTTTTACAAGCCTAAGGTGGGTGGTTTATAACTCATCCCTCAAGTTCATTGATTTTGGAATTGTCGTGTGGGGCCCACCGATTTCACTAGGTGTCATTCATTGAATTTGTATACCATGCTTATAATCATTAGAATCGTATGGATGTGATCTTTCCATATATGTGATTAATTTTTAGTGGTCATGATCAGAACTCCATCCCTTCCATTTCAAAGTTTATGCCATAATTTTCGTTTAGTGTTTTGACACGTTTGCACCACCGTTTGGGTGTGCCTTGGCTTGACCATCCTAAGGGAAAGCTTTCCTATATTAAATGGATTGGTTTATATTTTGAATTTAATAATGCAAAGTACCATGTATGTTCACCACTTGACCCATCTAAGGTAAGTGTTTCAATTGGTGATTAAATGTAAAATGGAAATTGGCAAGTATATTAATTATATGACTTGACCGGATTAAATGTGAATGATTGATAGGTTGCCTTTCCATAGCGCCCCTTACCACATTAATGGAAGGTAGAGTAATGAAACTTAATTATTGAATATTCCTTAAATGGAATTAATAAAGTTTGCATGCTACTTGGTCTTTTCACATTAATGAAAGGAAATGCTTGAACCAAATAGATTTATTGATTAATTATGACTTGATTAAAAGGTTTCATGCTACTTGACCTTATCACACTAATGAAAGAAAAGGCTTGATCCAAAGGTTGCATGCTACTTGACCTTATCACACTAATGAAATGCAAGGCTTGAACCAAAATAAATATTACATGACTTCATAATCAAATAATAATGACCTGACTCGAGATCACATTAGATTCTGATTGGGGAATGCCACAAGAACTTGGGAACCCCATTCCGATTCAAGGATACAAATTACTTAGGTTCAAACCCACATAGATCCCGATCCTTTTCTATTATTGGATGCCCGGTATGATACTGTAGGATACCTCATGTTGTACTGTAGGATTCCTTAGATACACTCCTTGGATCCAGCACTGACAAGAAGGATGCCTTGGATAAACTCCTTTGATCCATCATTAAAAAATAGGATTCCTTGGATACACTCCTTGGATCCAACATTGATAAAAAGGATGCCTTGGATACACTCCTTGTATCTAAAATTGAAAAGTATGTGCCATGGTTAAATCATATCGGGTCCAGTCATTGCTTAGACCCATTTTACCTTGGATGAACTCTTTGTAATTGGTAGACAAATCATTGTGGAATGCCTTGGACCATGCTCCTTGGATTACACTCTTACCCTATGCCAGGCTATAATTATTACTGAGTTGGCGATCCTTGAGGTTGAAGTCACCTTAGTTATTACCTCGAGACTTCACTATGAAATATCATTACTAGTTTCCTTGTCATAACTTGGAACCTTTACTATTATAAACATGTGACATATTTATAAACTGGTAATCATCAATTAATTTACTATTTACATGTTCAAACACCAGTTGAGGGATAAAGTAGGTACTTGGGTATTTAGTTACATTGTGCTAATTTACTTTATATATGCATACTTGCACACTGTTACATTTACATTACATGGGTCGTATGTTATAGACACCATTGGTGGTGTCCCAATGATATTTATCTTACACTCTCTCCAGGAACCGTTTGGTACCTGGAGTAGATTAAATGGTTTCAGGTGTTGAAAAAGGGAAGTATACAACTTCAGACACTTGATTACTTGTTTTTTAGTATGGAGCTTGATAGCAGATGACCATGTAAGAGCTTGGGATGTTGGGGATAGTATTTGACTGCATTTATACTTATGTGGAACATGTTATGCATGTTGTCTTGTATCCATGTTTTCTAGTTTTTCTAGTGATATGACATATCATTAGTTGTTGAATTCTATCAAGTTGTTTCAATTATTATTATTATTATTATTGTCTCTATTTTCTGTCATGCCTTCTATTTACTTATATTGCTTCCACTATTTACCTATGTTTACATTCACCCACTATAATACACTTTGGTAATGGGATAATAGTCTCTCCATGGACACACCATAGGCCTTTTCTATTAGTCGGTATCCTCTATCATTCAGGGAGATGCACTTGAGGCCATGTGTCCCACTAGGATCGAGACACCATTTAAGTGGCATCTGGTTCCAGGATGTCACAAAGTTGTATAAAATGAGTTCCTTTTATTGCTTTACTATTTGGAGATAATATATTGGAGATTAGGAACACTTGGGACTTGTTCATAAGTCATGTTTGGGTGTTACGAACCCATGTTCAGGGTAAAAACCAAGTTTCCTAAAATTAAAATTGTTGTTCTACTTTTTCCAATTACAGTTGATGTTATTTCACTGTTGGGTGATGCACATGTTGTGTGGAGTTTTTGATTATCACTATAATTGAGGATTTTATTCCATCCTTGGTCCAATGATATGAGGTCAAGGAGCATTGTTGCATGAATTATTACAGGAACCTAGAATTCACAAGTCACGCATATTGCCATGCCATATTGGTGCATTTCACTTCTTTGCATTGGTTGATATGTCTGTGATTACCGAGTGATGTTTTGATAGTTAGATTATACTTATATTACTATTGGTTGTGATTGAGTGATTTATTGTCTCAATTAATGAGGTTTATGGAACCTCATGGGTTGGGATGAGTAATTTACCAAGTCTAGCCATTATTCTATAAATAAATTGGTGCCATTTTTAGTGATAGATGTATGGGAACTGATTCCCTGGAAATGACTATCCATTATAAAGTGAACCATGACATCAAAAATGAATTGTTTGCACACCCTTACCCCACCTT
Organism: Viscum album; assembly: GCA_963277665.1. Taxonomy (NCBI): domain Eukaryota; kingdom Viridiplantae; phylum Streptophyta; class Magnoliopsida; order Santalales; family Viscaceae; genus Viscum; species Viscum album. The sequence continues at coordinate 1,554,914,895 of OY728141.1, forward strand.
ATCATATTTATAAAAGGTAAAAGAGTGAACCTAGTAATTAAATGTAAAATGAAATGAAACTTATACTTGAGCACTTACCGATACATGGATGTCTAAGTGGGTAGTTTGGGTAGTATGCCTTGGGTAGTGAGTTTTTTTTTATGTTGGATCTTCCGTTGGTGATTATTTATTTCTTCTTAATATTTTTTTGAGGTGTGTGCTTGGAATATTTAGACCAATTTCTCAAATAATTCCTCGTATCATATGCCAGGAGGGTGGTGACGACCAAGCTCCAAACATGGTGGGCCCTAAGCCGCCAGTCTTACCTCCAGGAGTGCCACTTGAGGCACCGCTTGCTATACCTGTTTTGGGAACTGAATCCCATGTTCATTATAGTTTCCTAAATCTAATGTAGTCCATACATGGCTCTTCACATCTTGCACCTACAATGACTGATCTGACTCGTGAGTTCCAGTAGTAGCATCCTCCTACCTTCTCAGGGGATGGTGGTCCACAAGCTGCTGATTCTTGGTTAGAATCCATCCTATCTATATTTTATTATCTAGAGATGCCTTCCAAGCGGAGGGTCAAACTTTCTACTTACATGCTTTGAGACTCGACCAAGTATTTGTGGGATGTGATTACCCAGGCTAGTCATTATTAGGGCATGTTATGGGTTGATTTCAAGACTTCCTTCTATGACCAGTTCTTTCCTTTGACACTAAGAGCTGAAATATCTAGAGATTTCATGCATCTCGAGCAGGGTTCTATATTAGTTATGGAATATTCATCATGTTTCATGAAGTTTCAGTGCTTTTCACCGCTTCTAGCCGGTGATGAGCTTTTGCATACTAGACACTTTGAGGGTGGTCTCTAGTACGCCATCTATACACAGGTGAATGTCTTTCGCCTACCTATTTTTTTGAGATAGTCAACTGGGATCTTATCAATGAATGTAGCCTTAGGTATGACAATAGTACTAGGCATAGAGGACTAGTTTTGCGGTAGGCCAGTAGTTATTCCAGTGGCAGGAAATGTTCCCTTGAGGCTTCTTGTCAGGGTAGTGACAACTAGAGTGTCTGTTTTGATAGCTCTAAAGTGTGTCATAAGTGTGGATGATGAGGTAATTCAAAGCATTAGTGTGATATTGACCCACTGGAGTGCTGGGATTGTGGCCGTATGAGGCATCTACAACATTTCTATAGGACCTTTCCACCAGCTTCTAGTGGAAAAGGATCCGCACCAGTTCCACATTTAGGAGTGGGTTCTTTTATGCCATGTTAGGTAAGGAGTTAGAATAATACCAGTAGGTCTGGATGAGGTGGTGTTCATGGATGTGGTATCAAGAACCCTCATCACCAACAATGCCAACAGAGTAGTTATGATCATGATAGTCCATCTGTTGCACAGGGCCATGGATCAGGCCAGTTGAATGCACTACAGTCGATACATGAGGATTAGGCTCCAGGACCATCTATAGTACGAGGTAATATTACAGTAGCCTCTACTATAGTATCTTCTTTATTTGATATAGGTGCTTTGAAATCTTTTATATTTGAATCTATCGTGGAAAGTCTTGGACTGGAGATAAAATTTTACTATGGTGTAATGACCCTAGATACGCTATTAGGGGTACAGACATAGGGTATACACTAGTGTAGGGACTGTCCCATTGAGTTTGGTATTTAAACTTTCCTATGGAACCTATTTATTCTCGAGATGATAGGCTTCGATGTCTTACTCGGGATGGACTGGTTGGTTCACTATCCTGATTTTGTAGACTGATATCACCGTAGGGTATCTTTTACACCACCAGAGAGAAGCAATTATCTATATAAGGGTGAGTGTGATGTCTAGGATGGTAGATAAGGACCAGAGCATCATGGGATAGGTGGAGTGACAACCTAGATTGAAAATATATTCATGGAGGACTAGGGTTTACGACAAGATGATTTCCCTCTAGCAGTGGATCATTTCAGGGATGTTTTTTCCGATGTTTTTTCTGGATTACCTCTTGAGAGAGAGGTAGAGTTTACTATCAATCTTGTTATAAGAACATATTCAGTGTCCATTACTCTATACAGGATGGAACCAATAGAGTTTCAAGAGCTCAAGCATCAGTTAAAGGATTTATAGGCCAAAGGATTTATATGGATCAGTACATCTTCTTGGGGTTTGCCCGTGCTTTTTGCTAAGAAAGGATACAAAACCTTACGTTTATGCATGTATTAAAGAAAGTTGAACCAAATTATAGTCAAGAACTAATATCCACTTCCTCAAATAGATGATATCTTTGACCAGCTCCAAGGAGAAAAGGTCTTCTCTAAGATCGACCTAAGATCGGGTTATCATCAGGTGCGAGTCAGACCATCAAAAATACCTTGTACAACTTTATATTGTAGGTATGGTATGTATGAGTACCTTGTTATTCCATTTGGTCTTATGAATGTTCTCTCTATTTTCATGGATCTAATTAATATGTTTTTCCACTCTTATTTGGACTCTTTTGTTGCAGTCTTTATGGACGACATCTTGGTGTATTCTTGCACTCATAGCGACCATGCCAAACATCTTGATATTGTTCTGAGTACACTGAGAGATCATCATATTTACGACAAGCTTGATCAGTTCCACTTATGGATCAACAAATTCCACTTCTTGGGTTATATAATATCAGAATCAGGAGTATCAGTTGACCCAAAAAAGGCTAGTACTGTAGTTTCCCGGGAGTATCCAAAGAACGTGTTGTTTCTTGGGGCTAGCTGGATATTATAGGAATTTCATACAATAATTTTCTCACCTTTATTCACATATTAATAGTATTATAAATAATGGTGTCAAGTTAATATGGTTATAATCATGTGAGAAATACTTTCAAGAGATGAAAGGGAGGCTTTTATTTGCACCTATTCTAACTCTTCCAGAGCCAGACATATGTTATACCATCTTCTGTGATGCATCAAGCATCAGTCTAGAAGTAGTGCTGATACAGGAGGACAAATTTGTTGCGTATGAATCTTGAAAGTTGATACCTAATGAGAAAAACAACTCGACACATGACCTTGAGCTAGCAGTAGTTGTCCATGCCTTACATTTATAGATACATTATCTATTAGGTGAGCACTTTGTGGCATACATGGACCACAAGATCATCAAATATATCTTTTATCTGCATGAATTGAACATCAGATAGTAGAGATAGGTCAAATATCTACAATACTTTGATTTTGAGCTTGCCTATATGTCTAGGTAGGGCAATGTAGTTGCAGATGCATTGAGTAGGAAAACTCAAAAAGAGGATGTATGGTAATCCATTGATGAATAGAAATTTATGTCCCTCTTTTCTGAGTTGCACCTAGAGTTTCATGATAGTAACGAGCAATCTTACCTCTCATACTTGAAAGTTACATCTTCCCTCCTTGATAAGGTGAAGGGTAGATAGTTTTTAGATCTTGAAGGCTTGGTACACTATGAGAGTATATCAAGAGATAACCCCCCTCTGGATTGGTCTATGGAAAAAGATGAGGTCCTGCATCTATGTGGATATATTTGGGTTTCTACATATATGAGAGAGGAGTTGATGAAAGAGTCCCACACTTCTCTGTGGAAAGTTAATCCAGGAATCTCCTAGATGTATCAAGATATATGACACCAGTATTGGTGGCCTAAGATGAAATTTCAGATAACATGCTTTATCACTAGGTGTTCCACCTGTCAGCAGGTGAAAGAGGAGCACTAGAGACCTGCAGGCTTGTTACAACCACTTCCAGTCCCGAAATGGAAATGGGAAGTTGTTACCATGGATTTTGTATTCAGATTACCTAGGTCACCAAGGGGTAGCGATGCTATATGGGTAGTCATTGACCGACTAAACAAATCATACCACTTCATTACTATTTGGGAGACTTTATTAGTTGATGATCTGGGAAGACTGTATGTTTGTGAGATCAGATGACTCCACGAGGTCCCTCATACTATCATTTCAGATTGGGATTCTCATTTCACTTCACGGTTCTAATAGGGTTTGAAGAAATCTATGGGAACACAGGTGCTTATAAGAAAATTTTCACCCACATACCAATAGACAATCGAAACAGACAATACAAGTTCTAGAGGATATGGTCTGAGCACGTGTCCTTGATTTTGGCAGTTCTTAGGAGAAGTATATCCCTCTCACCAAGTTCTCCTATAATAACAGCTTTTAGGAGACAATTAAAATGGATCATTTTGAGGACTTATATGGTAGTCCATGTTGTTCACCCCTATACTGACTAGAGGAAGGTGAGGTAGTCTTACTAGCTCCTCATCTCGTTTAGGACACTTTAGAACATTTTTAGCTGATCAGAAAGTGTATGACTACTACTCAGTCTAGATAGAAATATTATGCTAATCCCCATTAATTAACTCTTGAGTTTGAGGTTAGGGATCATGTTTTTCTTCAGGTATCGACTAGGATAGGGCATAGACAGTTATAAAACCAGGGAAAGCTGTCACCTCGTTTTGTAGGGCCTTTTGAAATTCTCTATAGAGTTGGGCCGGTAGCCTATCAGTTGATTTTACCTTAGAGGTACTATGCAATGAATAACATATTACATGTTTCATAGCTTCACCAGTGTCATTCCAACCCATATCATACCTTTAATCCTAAGGAATTTGAGTTATATGTTGATGATACCTTTGATGAGTATCTAGCATGAATCGTTGATCGTAGCATAAAGGCTCTTTGAGGCATATTTGTCCCTCTAGAACAATTGTTATGGAATTAAGGATAGGTATAGGACAAAACTTGGGAGAGGGAAGCTGGCATATGTGCTCAGTTTCCAAAAATTTTCTTAGACAGTGTTTCTACACCCTTGGAAGGTGAACTCGAGGACGAGTTCTTTTAAGAGGGGAAAATTGTAAGAACCTAGTTTTTCACTCAGGTATTGATCATTTAAATTTCAATATAAATCTTTACATTGTACCTAATATAGATACATAATAATTTACCAAAGGTTTCAGGGGTGTTTGGGGTAATTTCGGAGCTCAGAACCCATCTTTTTGGGGAAACAGTACATGTCACATGGTTAGTGCACGGTTGGCGCACAATTTTCCTAACAACGTGGATCGTCAATTTTCAGACATAACATTATCACACAGTTTACGCATGGATGTGCAACCTAACTATGGAAGTGCCCCTTCTTCCCAGGTAATTTTTCATAAAACCATGCACAATCCATTTTCTAGGGTAATTTTCCAGTTTTTCCCTTAATGATCTAATTAGAACCCCTCTTCCTCCCTAATCCTCATTTCAGTGGTATTAACCTAATTTTCTCTCATTTTGGAGCCCTTTGAAGATATAAGGTATAAATCAAGATATATACTTCCTATGGGATCTGATCAATCTTCTGTTCATCATGTTGGATGTGCAACGGTAAGTACTCAAGTCCTCTTGATCCGTTCTCCTTCTCTCCTACTCTCGATCAAGTTATAAGGGTATGAGAATTTCTCTTTATTTTTAGATATAATCCAATATGAGCCAAATCAATGGCCAATACCAAAGGAGTAGAGTCATAAAAGCCTAATGTTGGTGGTTTATAACTCATCCCTCAAGTTTTTTTATTTTGTAATTGTCGTGTGGGGTCTGCCGATTTCATCAGGTGTCATTCATTGAATTTTTATTCCATGATTATAATCATTAGAACTGTATGGATATTATATTTCCCTATATGTGATTAATTTTTCATGGTTATGACCAAAACATCATCCCTTCCATATTGAAGGTTATTCCATAATTATTGTTTAATGTTTTGACACATTTGCGCCACTATTCGGGTGTGCCTTGGATTGACCATCCTAAGGGTAAGATTTCCTATATTAAATGTCTTGGTTTATATTGTGAATTTCATAATGTTAAGTACCATGTATGCTCACCACTTGACCCATATAAGGTAAGTGCTTTAATTAATGATTAAATGTGAAATGGAAATTGGAAAGTATATTAATTATATGACTTGACCGGATTAAATGTGAATGATTGATAGGTTGCCTTTCCATAGCACCCCTTACCACATTAATGGAAGGTAGAGTAATGAACCTTAATTATTGAATATTCCTTAAATAGAATTAATAAAGTTTGTATGATACTTGGTCTTTTCACACTAATGAAAAGAAAGGCTTAAACCAAATGAACTTATTGATTAATTATGAATTTATTAAAATGTTGCATGATACTTGAACTTATCACACTAATAAAAGTCAAGGATTGAACCAAAATAAATATTACATGACTTCATAATCAAATAAGAATGGCCTAACTCGAGATATCCTTGGATTTCGATCAGAGAATTCCATGAGCACTCAAGAACCCCATTCCGATTCAAGGATACAACTTGCTTAGGTTGAGACCCAGCTAGATCCCAATCCTTATATGTTCTTGTATGCTAGATAAGATACCATAGGATCTATCATGTAGTATTACAAGATGCCTTGGATACACTCCTTAGATATAGTATTGATAAACAGGATGCATTGGATACACTTCTCAGATCCAATATTGACAAACATGATGGCTAGAATACACTCCTTGAATCCAACATTGACAAGTAGGTTCCATAGTTAAATCCCATTGGTCCTAGACATTGCTTCACTCCATTTTACATTGGATGAACTCCTTGAACTCTATAGGTGACTCATTGTAGAATGAATTGGACCATGATCTTTGGATTACACTCTTACCCCATGCCAGGATACATCTATTACTAAGTTGGTGACCCTTGAGGTCTACGTTGCCTTGGTTATTACCTTGGGACTTCACTATAAAATATCATTACTGAATGCCTTATTATAACTTGGAACCTTCACTATTTTAAACATGCAACTTATTTATACACTTGTAATAATCAATTAATGAAATTTTTGCATGTTCAGACACTAGCCTAGGGCTGAAGTAGGTACTTGGGTATTTAGTTACATTGTGCCACTTTACTTTATATTTTCATGCTTGCACACTGTTACATTTCCATTACATGAACCAGATGTTATAAACACCATTGGTGTGGTGGACCACTGATATTTATCTCACACCCTCTCCGAGCACCATTTGGTACTCGGAGTAGATTACATGGTTGTAGGTGTTGACAAAGGGAAGAATACGACTTCAAACACTTGATTGCTTGCTGTTTAGTATAGATATTGATAGCAGATGACCGATTTGGAGCTCTAGATGCTGGGGATTATCTTTTAATTCATTTATACTTATGTGGAACATGTTATGCCTACTGTCTTGTATCCATATTTCCAGTTTTTCTAGTGACATGACATATCATCAGTTGTTGAATGCTATCCAGTTATTTTGGTTATTTTTATTATTGTCTCTATTTTCTGTTGTGCCTTCTGTTTAGTTATATTGATTTCACTATTTACTTATGTTTACATTCACCTGATGAACTACACTTTAGTATTGAGTGAATAATCTCCCCATGAACACACCCTAGGCCCTCGCTGCTAGTCGGAATCTTCTGGAGTTTGGGGATTGCACTTGAGGCCATGTGGCCCACTAGGCTCGGGGCACCGTTTAAGTGGAATTTGGGTCTAGGATGTCATAGGTTCCTATGAAACTAACTAATGTATGTGAGTAAAAATATCATAATTCATATCATAATACCCATAAAACACATTAAATCATATTCCCCAACCCACCTTCAATCAACCTTTGATAAGAATCCCCATTAAATTTTACATAATCATCAAATAGTAATCAATTTCATTTCAAAATACACACAACTCATATAAGAATAATATAATGGTTATAAAACCATGAGTGTAGCTTATAATCTAAAATTATTTGGTATAAGGTGTTCAACACGAATTTAGCTTTAACCAACATTTTGAAAATTTAGTAACCTTTATTATTATTTTTTGAAATAAAAAATTCATTATAAATCTAATTTAAAGCAATGAAAATCATTAAAATTGATACAAAATGTCCAACATATCTTACATGGGAACAAGACATCATAAAAAACACCAAATGACATGAAAAAAATTCAATATTTTTGTAACACAGGAACATAAAAAATAAATAGTTTGGGGTTTGATAATAATGAAATTCCAATAAAAAATCCCTTAAATCATTGAAAAAACCTTAAATCAACAAAATACATTATTTATAATCATTTAGAAACCAAATAGAAAATTATAAAATCACTTTGATTAAAAATTATTAAAAAATTTCTTCTTAGAAATTTTATCAAACAAATATACTATACAAGAAATTGTTCTATATGTGTAAAACATAGAAACCAATAGAAAAACCATCTATGTATAGCTTGGAAAACATCAGTACAATATAAACCTATTTAAATTCATCAATATTGGAATATATACATTGATAATGAATAAATGGTGAGTTTTAGAAAACTAAAGCATCCATGGAATGTCAAATAAATAGAGTTGTATAAACACCCACCGTAAAGTGATGAAATCAACCTGACTTTGATGAGGAACACCAGATTATTTTGATAAGAAGGATTTATCAACCCTATAAATAAAAAATATAAATATTAAATGAACCTTAGACAAGAGATATACCACCATGGTCACTAGGGGTTGATAAAGGAGATGAAAGAAAGCAGAAAAAGTGATAAGTAAAATGAAGTTAAAACTAATAAAAGTTTAGTTAAACATCACCACCACTAAATCCAAAGTCAACCATCATCACTACCCGAATAACTAAGATTGAAACTATCTTTGTCACAAATCCCTGCCACTGAAACCTATATGAAAATTTTCTTTAAAATTAAACAGTGTTGTATATTTAAATTTAAAGTTAAACTAATAAAATTGTGTGCACTAAACGATTATAAAGTTGTGTGATTTAATTAATCAAAAAATACATCGATGAAATATCACTGGGGACACATCCACTTGTCTTATAATATAAATAAACTAATTATCTCTACATAGCAATGAAATTCACATCCTTTATCTATATATGATCCCCCTGTTACTCGATTACACTCCCCTATTCCCTAATTGTGATTTTAATTTCCATAAAATTCCTCTAATCATATCAAGGCGGGGAGTAACTAGAACCAATATTAGATATATATTCAATACCCAGTGACCTTACAAATATCTCAAACAATATTGGTCTTGAACCCATCCCACACACACGACCAGGATGCCCATTCCCAAGGAATTTACCTAATGGATCATCCTAGGAGATTGAGAAGGATTGCACATGATTGTCATCACATAGTTCTTTTATTTTTACCTATAAATCAAATACTATTAATATTTAAAGTAATATATATTAACCAAGTGACAAGTAACCATAAGTCATTACAATGAAAATGGAATTCATACCCCAACATCTTTGGTAGGATCATTCACATAACTCCCATTAGATTTTGTATGAACATCCAACTAAAGCTTTGTTCAGGAGACTTAGTGCCCTAAATTATTTGACTACATTAAACAAAGATAAATAAACAATTTAATATATTAAATTTATAATTTTATCTTATAAATATTTAAACTAATGAAAATATTAACATAGTTTATCTGTTTCACAAAAAAATCTTTGAACCGGCAGTGTAGGAGATGATTTGTTTAGCTCTACTTGATAAATTTTTTCTTGAAACATCCTAAAATAAATAACATGTAATTTAATAGTATTGTATGAGATTCCATCTCCTTGTTATATGAATGTATATATGTAAAATTATATTAATATAATAATATATTTTTCAATACCATCTACTTCTCTTGGCGATGACTATCAACAAAAACCTTCTACTACTCTATAGGTACTACTTTTGGTACCTTATCATATTTTTGTTTATTAGTCAGAATTGTATCATTGAATTCATTTCATAATAACCATTTAAAATATTTCCATTTATTACCTAAAATTTTAAATGTATACTTTTGTGTGATAAGATCAGCAATGGTAAAGTGGAATAACATTTGTACAAAGAGATTCATTTTTAAAATATTAGAATTTAATTAACTAATGGAATTGAATTGAGATATAATGTATTAAAATTACCTTTATCTAGGAATCAAATACTTCATCCTTCCATGATTGATGTATATGACTCCAATTATAATATGTAATTAGAAGGCTAACTGACTCAGCTGTGAAATAGCCTAGAATATAGCCAAATAGTCTTACAATATCATCTATGAGGACCCCATAACAATCAAATGGAACAAATATCTTCAATCCATTCAGATTCCAAACATCTAGACTGTTAATATTTGTCTTGTTAGTAACATTGTTTCTATATTTTATGAAAAAATAGTTATTAGTATAAAAACACAATAAATTTATTCACATTAAAATTTTTACCTATAATCATCACACTCCAATATCCTCATGATGAAACAGGAGTAACCACCTGTTCCCTCATTGTGGAGTTGTTGCATGCTGAACCTGATGAATTTGGATGTAATGTTCTAGATGCTAATGGTACGGAGAATGAGGGTGTGCCATATTCTAATGGGATGGATACATATGGTGTTCCAGATACTGATGGGGGGGGATAGAGGGTGTCCCAAGTGTTGTAGGGAGGGATCCCGATGGATCATTAGGTGTCTTTGTGGTCAAGGAAACATTAATTGGGACTCAACTGAGATCAATGAAACACTTATTCCTTCAAATTCCTATCATTTAAAGAAATAAAAATAAATTCAGAACATATATTTTGAAAAATTCACACAGAAAAATAAATTTAGAAATGATAATAGATGCACATCACTAACAAACAAAATATACATAGGTATGATAATGAATGTATATGAATATAAAAAAATATAACATTTAATTTTTCAAAATTAAACAAATCATGCATAAAAATCAATTTAAATATAGTAACAGATCCATAGTACTTTCTAGTGAAGTATTATGTGACACCCCCTTTAGCTAGAGATGTGTTAGAACTCTAAATCCACATAAAACAAAGAAACTTGTCTAGGTTATCCTAACTAAGAACCCTAGGTTTCTCATATGGTTTAACAAAAAAGAACAATTGATAACAAAAAATATTTCATTAAGAAGTAGATGGAAAAGTCCTTAGGTTTCTTATATGGCCTCCGTCTTAGTATAATTTAGGTAGAAAAAAATATAGTAATTTATTATTTTAACTAGAGTGACCTTTATTTTTGTCTAAAAAGTATATATTATTTTATTTATATGTTATTATATATTATTAATAGTTTTACATATGATAAATGATTTGATTTTATGGCTATTTTTTATTATATAGTTTTGATGTGGGGCTCAATGATACTTTCCCATGTAAATAAGGAAATATAGATAGGATATATAAATTCATGAGTTCATGGTATGGTTTTTGTCGAACCATACTATGATATGATACTCATTCACTACACATATTACCTTTCATTTACCATGGTTTTAGGCTTTTAATATTTAAATTTCATATTTTATGTATATTTAAGAGTAACTATAAGGGAACTAAAAGGAATCCCTACCATTGCATTTTAAGATTCATTATTAGCGTAGCCTCATAACATTTAGATAATAAGACACACACACACACACACACACACACACATATATATATATTGGTATATAAATATAATGGTGTTATTTCCTTGAAATTTTTCATAGTAATTTTAATAAAAAATTCAAAACATGTAATAAATTTACATATCTTTTACATTTAGATTTTATTTAGGGTATTTTGTTTTAACATTATTTCCTTGTAATTTTATTTCCAATGACTAGAATTTTATAATTTTACATATAGATCTCTCATGATATATAAAATACATATGTTTTATATAAATATATATTTTAAATTATATAGGAAAATTACCCAATATATTTTATATAATTAACCTTAGTACTTATCTTTAGGATTTTATGATTGATGTACATTCCTATGATATTTTAACATATTTCTTAGGATCACAAGATGATCTATGTGATGGGAAATGGTAAATAAATATTAATGAATTATTAATTATTTATTTTATTGAAAATAATAGTAATTATAGTGTTTTGGTATACAATAAATTGATTATAATTTTTTATTTAACATCATGGTAAAATTATAGACGTAAGTCCTTTGAGTGCTCTTGAGAGTAATAAGTTCTCCTTCATGATCATGAGGAATGAAAAAGAAGATAAAATTCAAATTAAAAAATATTACAGTAAATGGGGATCACATATCATATGTCTATATTTAATTGATATCATATCCAACATTTTGTTATCTAGTTCAAAAAAGTGGGGTAAAACAATATTGTTATGAATATAGTACTATTTTTGTGCTTTTAATAAAAACCAATTTATAAAACCCACACATGATAGGTATTCTAAATAAAATATAATGATGAAAACACCTACCTAGAACCAAATTGATGGTGAAAACCCTTAAATATGCAGAGTGAAGGGTATTGAGAGGATATCACACACACTAAGAATTGAAACTATAAAATTTTAGGGGGGGTTATTTGGGAGGGGCACTAATTGTGAGAGGGTGAGAGGAGTGGGAGGTCTCTATTTAGGGGTTAAGGGGCAATGGTGAGGGGGAAAATGATATGGTAGAGAGGGGAATGGGCGATGACGAGGGTTTGAGAGAGAGGGGGGCTGACATCTTAGGCCCAGGCTCAGGCGGTTCAAGGGGAAATTGGGACCGGTGGTGAGGGATTAGAATTAGGGGAGAAGGGGGGTAAAGGGGGTTGGTGGTGAGGGATTAGACTTGGGGGATAAGGGGGAGAAGGGGGGAATGGCGGCTCGAGATCAGGCTCGAGGGAGGGTGGGGGGAGGTGGATCAGGCTCAGGCTTAGGGGGATCAAGCTTGGGGGGAGCAGGGGGATCAAGTGGGGGGGATCGGGGGGAGAAGTGTTTTTTTAAGAAATCAAAAATATTTTTACTGCAATTTTTCAGAAATTGATGCTAAAAAACCACTTCTAAATACTAAATTTGGTGTAGTGTGTAATGCACTCTTCATATAATGATTATGGAGAGGATTTCAGGAGGCCTTTGGGAATCAATTGAATTTGAACACATTATTTCACATCCATACTGATGGAAAAATTCAGCATACCATTAAGGTTATAGATGACATATTATAGGCTTGCATGTTGGACTTCAGCCGTAGTTGGGAGGATCACCTACCCTTCGTGGAGTTTATATACAATAAAAACTACCATTTCAACATTGATATGACACCATTTTAGGTCTTTTATGGTTGAACCTCACCACTCTATTTGATTGATCTAGGTGAGTCAGCACTCTTGGGCTGCGACACAATGAAATTCTAAAGTAAAAACATTGTATTCGATAGCGTGTATGACATGCAACACTAATTGTGTAAAGGAATATAACATCTAAATAATTTTTGGTGTATTTAATATTTTAAATAAATTTAATATATCATTTAGCTTTAAATTCACACATTTCTGAGTTATATTACATCCCATGGAACAACAAGTTCCTTCAATGGATTGCGTTACACGCAAGACCGAGTTTATAGAACAATAATATATTATTAAAATATTATTATTTAATATAATAAGATATAACCTAGCCATTAAATTAGAATTTATGAATAATATTAAAAAACATATGAATATATATTATTGAATTCATTGGTTACTGATTAATAAAAAATGAATATAAGAACCAATTGAATATAAATGAGATGTTTTTTTAAAAACTATTATTATACGCCAAAGGTGTTTTATTATAACAAACTAAATTAATTACTATTAGTGAATGATATAAATGAAATATATATATTATATATTCAATAAAATATTTTTTTATATTCATCCAATATATTTTATAGGAATAATATAAGAATAATTCTAGTTTTTTCGCTTAAAATTTTATTTTTCTAAAAAGGCAATTTTGCTATCTTTTAATGGAGAACCGATTTTAAATCCAATTTTTAGAATTTTTATAAATTTTACATGTCAAAATAAACTTTATTTTTTAAATTTTAATATAAAAATTAACTTAGGGTTAAATTTTGGCATTTTTATGAGAAGTTTTATTTTTTGATGAATAGTAAAAAATACTGAATTTTAATTCAAAACTACCTTTTCATCTAATTTATTTGTAAGGTTAAATTGTATTTTAAATTATTTATAAAGTAAAATTATATAAATTATACAAAAATTAATCCAATTTAAGTTATTTAAATCAATTTCTCATTGAAATTGGATATAAACACACCTCAAAATTTAGAACATTTTTACGTTGAAAACCCATTTTTTCATCCCATCTGCGGGATTAAATTTAAATTAATTTATGCCACTTATCTAATTGAAATTTATAAAAATGGATTCCATATTTGGAATAATAATAATTTATAATCTATTATAAGTTAAAATTAGTTTTTTACAAAAAATATTAGTGAAAGTGATTGAAATTAATTATAGTGATTAAAAGAAAAATTAGCTCAACAAGGGAATAAAACTTAAAATTAAGGGAAAAAATGAACTATAAACTTGTAAAAAAGATATATTTTTTTGGAAATATTTATAACCTATCATCCCATTTCTCTAATTTTGTCTATTATTGGAACCACTTGACATAAGAAAAATGTGGGTGTAATTCCCTTTTAAAAAATTTACAAGAACGCCACTCCTCCTCCACTATAAAAAAGGCACTCGAACCTCCCAATTAGTCACACATATATATCCATTTTAATCTCCTAAAATATGATAAATTAATCTCCCAACACCCATACCATAATCCTATAATCCTCTCCTTTGGAATAAAGCAAACCAAGGAATCCCTTTGGTGCAAACCAAAAGGAGCTACCTGAAAAAAGAGGTAATGTCCATCCACAAGCTCCTTGGTTTTATTTTCCTTATTCAACCAATAAAATATTATTATTCAATGATTATATAATAAACTTTTTATCATAAATATACTGATATTTTTTTATTATAAGGGTTCTACCTATAGTTACACAAACTTCTATCTAATGGGTAATGAACTTATCGTTCTTGTGTATGGAGAACTACTGCCTCACGAAATGATGTTGTTTGTTTTTCCTTTACAACCTCTCATGGTTGGGAATTATGATGTACAAAATGTTTTTATACTATATATATGATATCTATGTTTTCTTAATACTTCTTTAATTTTTCATTCTTTCCATTTTGTGTAAATACGATAACATCATTTGTGGAAGTGTAGACTACCGCCTCCTCAAAGAAATGTGACTCATTCACGTGATACATGAAATGTATAAATTATGGTTTTAATTAAAAATTTGTGTCATAGATGAAATATATATGATATTAATAAAAAAATTAGATTTATTTAAATATAATATATCATTTTATTTATTAACCTTTTCATACACTGAAAAGTGAAAACGTTTGTCGTGGACGTGTGGACTACCACGTCATCAACATGACATGATTCCTTTTCCATCAAAAGAATTATATATATAAGTATATATGATTAAATAACATTTTATTTATGATATAATTATAATTATGGAAATATATTATGTTACTTACCTTTTTTCCATAATGATTATTGAAAAATGGGAACGTTACTCATGTGTCTGAACGACCTACTGTCTCCATGATTGTAACATTGGTTCATTTTTCATGAACATATTTCATGATTGTAATTAAAAGTATAATTGATATATAAAAATGATAATTATTTCATTATTATTATCATAGTTATGTTTATTCAATGACCCCTTTGACCATAATCGATCTACCAAAGTTTTTTTAACACACAAATCGAATTTGGTTGAAACACCCAATGTAAAATTAATTGTTCAAGTGGTTGTATAAAAAATTGTAATAAATGAAATAAAAGTAATAATAAAATTTAAAAAGGTTATTAATCAAGTAAATAATTAACATAATTTTATTATTTAGGAAGATAAATACGCGCATGATAAGTTAGACTCATGGTAAGGGTTTTCATCTCAATTTACATTCCATTGAGACTTATTTGTTACTATGCATCAATTCACTTTATTATGGTGTATATACTACCCCTTTTTAATTTAATGCCATGATTCATACATAATTCATGTTATTTTATGTTTTAATTTTAATTATATCACCTAAGGGGTTTTTCTTGAAAATTTCCAAGTGGTAAAAATTACTTTTGAAATCTTACATTCTTTTGTGATTGTTAACTTTCTCTTGAGACAATCACTTTATTATAATAATTTTTCATTGTATATTTACTTAAATATCCAAATTATTGGGTTATGGATATTATTATTGTCTAAAAATTACAACATATTTACATAAAATGTTCACTTTGAAATTTATTTGATTAATTGGGGAATTATTGATAAATCTATATCTCTATTCAATACAGATATTTGATAAGGCATGTTGTTCATTAATAAAATAAATTATTCAATATATGAGGAATTATTTTTACATGAAATATATGTGCTGGGTACCATTTAATGCAAGTCCTATGGGTTAGGGACTGGTTAATGCAATCCCATTGATGCATCGGTAGTCTCATGAGATGAATCAGTTGGCCAAACCAGAATAGTTTTAACTGTCTTATCTTGATAGTAAAGGTATCATATGCCTAGGAAAAATGACGTCTAATAATTAAGATTTTCCTTTATTGAGAGTTTATTTATTATTATTATCCATGATATTATTACGTCAGTATATCTATGGATGCATTTCAATCCCATTTTATTGATTAAATGGCATGTGTTTCAGTTTCTCACCTTGCAATATTTATTATGCCTAACCTAGTTACTTGAATGCACTAATAAAAATTAGATCTATACCAATGGAACTATACCAATTGTTTGAAAAACCATTGGTATAGGTAACTTATGGAGTCCCAAAACTATTGGTATAGGTCTATTGGAGAGACCCTATACCAATAGTTTTGGCCAAAACTATTGATATAGGTCCATTATAGTGACCCTATACCAACAGTTTTTCCAAAACAATTGGTATAACTCAAAAAATCATAGTACCTATACTAATAGTTATCAAAACCATTGGTATAGGTCTGTATGAATGGTTTTGAGAACCGTTGGTATAGGTACCAATGTTTTTTATGGATTATACTTTTAAATAACATTAAATACATAAAAATTTAAAATACATGTAAATATAAATATATATATTTTATGAGATTATGTTAAAAAAACTCATCTTAGGTTAGTGGATAGGTTGTTGGATTATAAATGGGAGGTCTAGGGATCGAAACCATGTTGGGTTTTATTTTTACATTACCTATACCAATGATTTTTAAAACTGTTGGTATAGGTTTTTTATATGACCTATAACAAAGGTTTTACAAAACTATTGATATAGGTATATATCAACACCATAACAGCCAACGACCCTCCAAACTGTTGGTATAGGCTATACCAATGGTTTGGAGACCTATACCAATGATTCCAAAACATTGGTATAGAGTTGTTTTTCTAGTAGTGATGTCATGTGTTATCATTTTTTACCTTGACATGTTGATTTAATCTCATAAATTAATTACTAATTATGATTTAATTTCCCTTACTGAGCATTTGATCTCAACCTTATTTTTTTCCTTTCCCCAAGATACAAAGAAGAAATATTTAAATGATCTTTAAAGGATGAAATTCATTTCATTTTATTGTATTCCATGTTTTATTTTATGTTTCCTAATGTAATAGGGTATTGTGTATGAAATATAGCTTTATAAAACTGGTAAAATGTTTGTTACCTTAGGATTTGAAGCTTGTATCTATACCAATGTAATAAAGTAATGCACCAACTCTAGGATTTCTGCATTCAGGTTACTATAGTTGGTATTAGAATATGTTTATTAGAAACATTAAGAACTAGATTTAGGGAAAATTAGATTAGGAAAGATAACCCTAAGATAGAAATTAAGGATAAGTATAGAAGAAAATACTATAATTTTGGTGTGGTAGAGATTATACGGGTCTTCCTAGTAATACATCCCTGTCTGGATACTATAATTGGATGTGGTTCTAGAATAAATGTACCTAGGGGTAAAAACTCAGACAAGGTGCATCAGACCTAACTTGAGTGTAACTTGATACATGACAATGGGCTTTACTGTGCACCTAGTTTGACACTTCCTAGAGACACACTTAAAACAATTCACATTTTATTTAAAAATCATTATGACAGATTTGAATAGATAATGACAATGAATAACCTAGGTTAGACCTCAGGTGTCTTAGATTGAAAATAATGTGTCAAGATTTAGACATCATAAAGATGATTATATGGTTTTTCCAATATGATAATTTATGATCACACTATGGTTTTTAGTTTTAGGAAATTCCCTCTTCTAAAGGATAATATCTAGACCAAGAAAGGGTTTATGTAGAAATAAATAGATGAGGTATTTATATATTGGGGTTATATTGAAAACCTTAGTTAAAATGATATTTAATGATTAAATTTCAAGGATTTCCATCATATTTATTTTGAAAATTATATTAATATTTTTTAGAAAAAGGACAACCAGTATACTGGGTGACAACCCATCAAGTCTGACAAGGCCGTGGGACTTGAACCCATGCATAAAGGATGATAAGTGTTTATTGAAAATCACTGACCTATGTAATGTCCTGGTTAAAATGTCACTATTTTTAGTTAAAAAATTTGATGAATAAATATTATTGATGAACCAGTAGAGTTAACTTTTAGGTTTATAGATTAATTTATTATACATATTGGATTTAGAGAATATTTAGAGACAAATAGAAAGACATTTCACTCTTTTATTGGCCTTACGATATGTTAAAAGTGTATTTTAGTGCTTTGGGCATCAAAGTTAATTTTTGGATGTCTATTTCTTGAATTAATGGATGAATTATAAATTTATCAAAGAACAATAAAAGGATTATTTTTTTTTGAAATATGTTAAGTATATTTCCTTATATAGTAAAATAATTACCCAAAATTAGGAAAATGATCAAAAAAATATTGTCCTAATACCTTAATTTTTATTGAATCAAAAATATTCTAAATCATCATAGATTTATGGATTTGAGGCCCTCAACATTCCACTGATCATTCAATTATTTGTTATTGATAACCTTAATAACTCCCTATAAATATTTATGCTTTTACTTCATGTATGTATATCCACTTTCCACTAATGTTCTCCTACTTAGAGACTTAGATATATGCTAGTCCATGCTACCTTTATAATTTTCATTCTCTATTTTCTAGAGGATATTTCACAAAACCTTCTCATGATGTGGGATTTCAACATAGGAAATATCAAACAATCTATTACCAAGATCAAGTTTAAATTTTGAGGACATAATTTATTTAAGGTGGGGAGAATGTGACGCCTCAAAATTCTAAAGTAAGAACATTGTATTCAATAGCATGTATGACAGAAAACGCCAAGAAACTAAAGGAATATAACCTCTCAATACTTTATGGTATATTTAATATATGATTTATCTTTTAATTCATGCAATACTAAGTTAGATTGCATCACATTAAATAATGAGTCTCTTCAATGGATTGTGTTAAACACAAGATCGAGTTTACAGAACAACAATATATTATTAAAATATTATTATTTAATATAATAAGATATATCCTAGATGTTAAATTAGAATTTATTAACATTATTAATGAATATAAAAATTTATATGATTGAATTCACTGGTTACCGATTAATCAGAAATGAATATAAGAACCAATTGAATATAAATGTGACGTTTTTATAAAAACTATTATTATACACCAAAGGTGTTTTATTATAATAAATTAAATTAAATTAATATTATTGAATGATATTAATTAAATATATATATTATATATCCAATCAAATATTTTTTATATTCATCCAATAGATTTTATAGGCATAATATAAGAATAAATCCAGTTTTTTTCTTAAAATTGTATTTTTCTAAAAAGGTAATTTTTATGCCTTTTAATGGGGAAACTATTTTAAATCCAATTTTTGAGAATTTTATAAATTTTATATATAAAAATAAAATTCATTTTTTAAGTTGGAACATAAAAATTAGGTTAGGTTGAATTTTTGGTATTTTTTTGAGAAGTTTTATTTTTTGATGAATAGTAAAAAATACTGAATTTTAATTCAAAAAAACTTTTTCATTTAATTTATTTGGAAGGTTGAATTATATTTTAAATTAGTTTTAAATTAAAATTATATAAATCATAAAAAATTAATCCAATTTAGATCATTTTAATCAATTTCTCATTGAAATTGGATATAAATACATCTCAAACTTTTGAACATTTTTACTTTGAAAACCCACTTTGTCATCCCGTTAGTGGGATTGAATTTTAATTAATTTCTTCTAGTTACGTGATTTTAATTTTGAAAAATGGATTCAATATTTGGAATAATAATTTTTTTTATTGTCTAATAATTTCAACTTAGTTTTTTACAAAAAATATTAGTGAAAGTGATTAAAATTAATTATAGCGATTAAGAGAAAAATTAGCTTAACAAGGGACTAAATCTTAATCTTAATGTCCAAAACTACCTATACACTTGTATAAAATATATTGGATGGATATATTTATACCCTATCCTCCCTTGGATCAAATTTTTTCTCTTATTTTATCCAATTGACATAGGAAATATTTGGGTGGAATTCCCTTTTAAAAAATTTACAAGAATACCACTCCTTCACAATAAAAAGGCACTCAACCCTCACACTCATTAAAATATTTAAATCCATTTTTATTGCCCAAAATATACTCAAATAATCTCCCAAAAACCCTCCCATTATCCTAGAAGCCTCACCTTGGGCATAAATTAATCCAAGGATGCCGTTTTGTGCACACCAAAAAGAGTTACTCGAAAAGAGGTAACATGCTTCCACGAGATCCTTTATTTTATTTTACTTATACACCCACTAAAATATTCTCATTATATGATTATATAATAAAATAATTATCCTTAATATACTGTGATTTGTTTATATTTTTCAACCTACACTTACACACACTTCCATCTAACGTGTAACGAACTTACTATTCTTGTGTATGGTGAACTATCGCCTCACAAAACGATATAGCTAATTTTCCTTTAACACCTCTCATGGTTGGTAATTATGATGGAAACATTGTTTTTATATGATATATATGATATTTATTTTGTCTTAATAATTATTTAACTATTATATAACACCTACCTTCATGATTTCCATTTTGTGTAAATACGATAACATCGTTTGTAGAAGTGTGGACTACCGCCTCCTCAATGGGATGTGATTCATTCATGCGATGCATGGAATATATAAATGATGGTTATAATTAAAAATATGTGACATAAAAAAAATCTATATTATATTCATGACATAATTAATTTTCTAGAAATTTAATATATCATTTTCCCTTTTACCCTTTTCACACACTAAAAAGTGATAATGTCGATCATGGATGTGTGGACTACCACCTCCTAGACATGATGTGATTCCTTTCACATCACAAGAATTATATATATAATTATATATGATTAATTTTTTTTTATGATATAATTATCATTATTTAAATATATAATGTTACTTACCTTCTTTCCATAACGATCATTGAAAAATGGGAACATTACTCATGCGTACGTACGACCTACCGTCTCCAAGATTGTAATGTTGGTTCATTTTTCATAACCATATTTCATTATTGGTTTTAAAAGTATAATTAATGTATAAATATGATAATTATTTCATGATTATTATCCTGTATATGTTTATGTAATTAACCCTTTGACTATAGTCGACCTACCAAAGTCATTTTTAACACACAAATCGAATTTGGTCAAAACACCCGATGACAAATTAATTGTTTAAGAAGTTTATACAATATTGTAATAAGTGAAGTAAAATTAATAATAAAATTTAAAAAGTTTCTTAATAAATTAAATAATTAACATAATTTTATTATCCAAGAAGATAAATACACACATGATAATTCAGACTCAAGGTTAGGGTTTTTGTCTCAATTTACATTCCATTGAGACTTATTTGTTACTACACACCGATTCAATTTATTGTGGTGTATATACAAAAAAATTCTCATTTAATATCATTAATAACTCATAAATCATGGTATTTTATGTTTTAATTTTAATTATATCACCCAAGGGGCTTAGCTTAAAAATTTACAAGTAGTAACAATTACCTTTGCAATCTTACTTTGTTTTGTGATTGTCAACTTTATCGTCAGACAATCAATTTATTGTAATCATTTTTCATTGGATATTTACTTAAATATTCACATTATTGGGTGATGGATATTATTATTTCCTAAACTATAAACCATATTAAAATACGGTGTTCACTTTGATAGTCATTTTATTAATTGGGGAATTATTGATAATTCTGTATCTTATTCAATACAGATATTTGATAAGGCATGTGGTTCATTAATTAAATCGATTATTATATATTTTAGGAATGTTTTAGACATGAAATATATAGGTTGGGGACTATTTAATGCAAACCCTATGGGTTGGGGACCGATTAATGCAAGCCCCTAGATGCTTTGGTAGTCTCATGAGATTAATCAGTTAGCCAAGCCAGAATAGTTTAAACAGTCTTATCTTAATGGTAAAGGTATCATGTTCCTAGGAATCATGATGACCAATAATTAAGAATTTCATTTATTGAGAATTTATTTATTATTATTATCTGTAATATTATTATGTCGATATATCTATGGATGCATTTCATTCTTATTTTATTAATTAAATGGCACACATTTCAGTTTCTCACCTTCTCATATTTATTATGCCTTATATATTTATTTGAATGACATATATTATTAGTTATTTACCTTTCAATATTGATTTACTATTATCAATTCATTATTTATTCTACTTTAATTTCACTTACTGAGCATTTGGGCTCACCCTTATTTTGTTTACTTTACCCAGGATACGAAGAAGAAATATTTTAATGATCTCTGAAGGATGAAATTCATTTCATTTTATTATTTTCTATGTTTTATTTTAAATTTCACAATGTAATATGGATATTTTGTATGTAATATGGTTTTCCAAAATTTCTAAACTATTTGGTCTCTTGGGATTTGAAACTTGTATCTATGCCAATGTAATAAAGTAATTCATCGGCTCTGAGATTTCTGGGGTTATGTTGTTATAGTTAGTATTAGAGTAGGTTTAGTAGCAAACTTGAGAAATAGATTTTAGAAAACTTAGATTAGGGAACATAACCCTAAGATAGAATTCAAGGATAAGTATAGAATAATATCCTATAATTTTGGTACAATAGATATTATGTGGGTATTTCTAGAAATACATCCTTATCTGGATACTATAAGTGGATGTGATTATGGAAAAAATGTACATAGGGGTAACAACTATGATAAGGTGTGTTGGGCTTGACTCTAGCATAACTTGGTACATGAAAACGGGCCTTACTGTGCACCTATTTTGAAACTCTCAAGGAATATTCTTAAGATATTTCACATTTTCTTTACAATAAATTATGAGAGATCTTAATAGACAATGAAAATGAATAACCTAGGTTAAAAATAATGTGTTTTAGATTGAAAATAATGTGTCAAGATTTATACATCCTAAAAATGATTATATGGGGTTTTCAATATGATAATTGATTCTCACACTATGGTTTTTGGTTTTAGGAAATGTCCCCTTCTAAAGTATAAACTCTAGACCAAGAAAGGACCGATGTGGAAATAAATGGATAAAGTATTTATGTATTGGTGTTATATTGAAAACCTTAGTTAACAGGCTATTTAATGATTAAATTTCAAGGATATCTATCAAATTTATTTTGGAAATTATATTAATATGGGTTTAGAAAAAGGACAAATAGTATGTCGGGTGACAACTTATCAAGTCCAGAAAGTCCATAGGATTTGAACCCATGATCGAAGGATGATAAGGGTTTAATACCAACCACTGACCTATGCAATGTCCCTGTTAAAATGTCATTGTTTTCAGTTAAAAAATTTGATGAATAAATATTAATAATGAACCAGTAGTTTTACTTTGTAGGTTAAGAGATTAATGTATTAACCATATTATATTCAGATAATAGTTAGAGACAAATGGAAATACATGTCACTCTTTTATGGGATTTACAATCCATTAGAAGTGTATTTTAGTGCTTCAGGTATCAAAGTTAATTTTTGGATATCCATTTATCGAAGTAATGGATTAATTATAAATTGATAAAAGCATAAACAAAGGATGAAAATTGTGTTTATAGAAATATGTTAAGTAAGTATATTTCCTTAGGAAATAAAATAATTACTCAATATTATAAAAATGATAAATTTTTTTTATCCTAATACCTTAATTTTTATTGAATTTATGGTCTTCTAAATCATCATATATTTATGGTTTTGAGGCCCTAAACATTCCACCAATCATTCAATTGTTTGTGATTTATGAACTTAAAAACTCTTTATAAATATTTATTTTTTTTTCTCCATGTGTGTATCTTCACTTTCCACTAATATTCTTCAACTTAGAGACCTAGATATATGTTAGTCCATGTAACCTTTGTACTTTTCATTCTCTCTTTTCTAAAGGATGTTTTATGAACCCTTATCATGATGTAATATTTAAAAATATGAAATATAAAATAATATATTACCAAGATAGAGTTTAAATTGTGAGAACACAATTTATTTAATGTGTGGAGAATGTACGCTCAGAAATTATAAAGAACATTGTATTTGATAGCGTGTATGAAATGAAACACCAATCACATAAAATAATATAACCTATCAAGAATTTATTTTATATTTAATATTTTAAATAAATTTAATATATAATTTAGCTTTCAATGTATGAAATACTAAGTTATCTTGCATCATATTGAACAATGAGTTTCTTCAATGGCTTACGTTACACACAAGACCGAGTTTATAGAACAAAAATATATTATTAAAATATTATTATTTAATATAATAAGATATAAAATAACAATTAAATTAGAATTAATGAATATTATTAATTAATATAGGAATATATATGATTGAATTCATTGGTTACTAATTAAGTATAAATGAATATAAGAACCAATTGAATATAAATGGGATGTTTTTATAAAAATTATTATTATACACAAAAGGTGTTTTATTATAATAAATTAACTTAATTACTATTAGTGAATGATATTAATGAAATATTTATATTATATATTCAATAATTTTTTTATATTAATCCAATAGATTTGATAGGCATAATATAAGAATAAATCTATTTTTTTCGCTTAAAATCGTATTTTTCTAAAAAGTAAATTTTGCCGCCTTTTAATGGAAAACCTATTTTAAATACAATTTTTGGAACTTTAATAAATTTTATATATCAAAATAAACTTATTTTTTTAAATTATAACATAAAAATTATCTTAGGATGAAATTTATTATTTTTTGAGAAGTTTACTTTTTTGATGAATAGTGAAAAATACTGAATTTTAATTCAAAACTGTTTTTTCATATAATTTATTTATAAGGTTAAATTATATTTTAAATTGATTTTAAATTAAAATTATATAAATTATACAAAAATTAATCCAATTTAGGTAATTGGAATAAATTTCTCATTGAAATTGGATATAAACATATCTTAAACTTTTGAACATTTTTACTTTGAAAACCCGCTTTGTCGTCCCGTTCGCAGGATTAAATTTAAATTAATTTATCCCACTTATGTGATTAGAATTTGGAAAAAAGGATTCCATATTTTTAATTATAATAATTCATAATTTATAATAATTTTAACTTAGTTCTTGATAAAAAAATATTAGCGAAAGTGATTAAAATTAATTACAGTGATTAAGAGAAAAATTAGTTTAATAAGGGACTAAAACTTAAAATTAAGGAACAAAACGACCTATAAACTTGTAAAAAAACTATCATCTTGCCATATTTTTACCCTATAATCTCTTATATATATATTTTTCTATTATTGGATCCACTTGAAATAGGAAAAACATGGTTTGAATTCCCTTTTAAAAAATTTACAAGAATGCCACTCCTCCACCACTATTAAAAGGCACTCAATGATCTCACTTATTCAAAAATATAAAGCCATTTTTCTCATAAAAAATATATTAAAATAATCTCCCAAAATCCATACCCTAATATTAGAAGCCTCAAATTTGGAATAAATCAAACCAAGGAATCCCTTTGGTGCAAACCAAAAGGAGTTACTCGAAAAAGAGGTAACATCCTTCCACAAGCTCCTTTGTTTTATTTTAATTCTCCACCCACTAAAATATTATTATTATATGATTATATAATAACATAAGTATCCTAAATATAATTATATGTTGTTATTATAATTTTTTACCTATAAATACACACAATTATATCTAATGGGCAACTAACTTATTGTTCTTGTGTATGATAAACTACCGCTTCATGAAATGATGTTGTTAATTTTTCCTTTACCACCTCTAATGGTTGGGAATTATGATGGACATGATGTTTTTATATGATATATATATATATGATATTTATTCTATATTAGTACTTATTTAATTTTTATATAACACATACCTTTATGCTTTCCATTTTTTGTACATATGATAACATTATTTGTGGAAGTGTGAACTACCGCCTCCTCAAAGTGATGTAATTCATTCATGTGATGCGTGGAATATATAAAGGATGGTTTTAATTAAATATATGTGATGTAAATGAAATCTATATGATATTCATGACATAATTAACTTTCTGGAAATATAATATATTATTTTATTTGTTACCTTTTTTCACACACTAAAAAGTGGTAACATCAGTCATGGAGGTGTGTACTACCGCCTCCTCAAAAAAATGTTATTGGGAATGTATTATTTAAAAAATACTCTATATTATATGATGATTTTGATGCTCAAAAATACCCTTGTTTTTTTCTAATGAAATTGTGTTAAGTATGTTTCAGGAATATATATCATATTTCTATTTATATCTTTGATGAAATACAAAACTATGGGATGTGTTATGAAAACACTGTTCAAACCCTAAGTTCAGTGAATGAACGTATGGATCATCATCCCTATGCTACGTTGAATATTTTTCATATGGAGTGGAAACCCAACGCTGGATATTAAGTGTATATATTAGTAACCCTATATTCAGGAATCAATGTATGTATGGAATATCAACCATATGTTGGAATCTTAAAACACTATTCATACCCTATGTTTGAGAAATTGAACATATGATTAATAAATGTTATGTGTGGAATCTTATGCTGAAAAGGATGAATGTACAAATAATCATCCCTACATTAATTTGATCCCTATGTTATGTGAAGATGAAAGTATGGTTAAGGAAGCATATGTTGGTAGGAACCCTATGCTACCCAGTTCAACCCTATGTTTGTCTACTCAATAGTGGAGTTTTAAATTCATTATTTTATCTGAGTTTCATGAA
Organism: Viscum album; assembly: GCA_963277665.1. Lineage (NCBI taxonomy): Eukaryota > Viridiplantae > Streptophyta > Magnoliopsida > Santalales > Viscaceae > Viscum > Viscum album. Next base: position 1,554,942,249 of record OY728141.1, read on the forward strand.
ATGTTCTTAAAAGAACTGCAGAACAATTGAAAGATTCTCTAAGACTAATTCAAAGATTATTATGATTAATTCAAAGAACCATATTCATTGGAGAAAATACCTCTTCTTAAGAGAAGTTATGTCTCCCTTGGTCAATTCTGATTTGAATTTATGTGTTCTATCAAGTGTTTTTCTTGGATCTAATCAACCGAAAGAAAGATATTTATATGATCAAAGTATTTTTAAAATTATTTTGGAGTGTGTGATATATGTGATACAGGCGATACAAGTTTCATTCATTCACAAATATGACTGTATTCTTGTGAATATCTTTTACCATGCTGCTGAAATAAAAGATCGACTCTGTTATTTGCATAATATTCTATAGTTTGGAGATATACATGTTTCAACATCATGTTATTGTAAGATTACTACTACTGTTTGTTGATATTCAAATTGAAGATAATTTGAAAATATGATCTCTTCACAATTACTCTTTCTTAAAGACTTTTATTTTTAAAGAAGAAGATCCATCTACTATCAATTATTACTACTGTAACTATGAATATCAACCTGAACCATCATAAAATAAAACTATTTTGATTTATTATAGTATCAATTGTTCTTACTCAGTTATGATTTAAGTATCAGCTTCTTGTACTAAGCCATCAATAATCAGTTCCATATAAAAGAACAAGAAGGATTTGTTTAGCCATATTGTAAAGGTTTCAACTAACTAAACTCAGTTATGTATTTTAAGGTCTTGTGATAAGAGGACCTTGCTAGTAAAATTCAACAATCTCATAGATAGAGTATTAGTGGAGTGGACTAGGAGATATTTGTGACCCTAAACACTATAAAATTGTTTTGTTCATTATTTCTTTTTATCTACTGTTCATATTCATTACAGAAGAAAATGCTTCATATCTGCATAAATCACAAGAGATTTAAAAACTAGAATCTTTCAAGAGTTTTGAAAAAACACAATTCACCCCTTCTCTTGTGTTACTTTGTATTATTCTGAACTAACAATTGGTATTATAGGTGAATTTTTTTGATAAATATATATCAAGATGAAAAGAAGAAGGTCTATGAAAAGTAGATGGAAATGAATAATCCAATAGAATGAATGTCTATGGTTCATGCTCTATAATTTAATGGTGAAAATTATGGATGCTAGAAATCTCGAATGATTATCTATCTGAAGGATCTTGGATTTAATGTCTATTCAAAGATCATTACACCTTATGTGATTCCCAAAAAACTAGAGACTCAGACTATAAAAATAAAAGCTGAATATGACATCAATTAAAAATAAATGAATGTTATTATCTGCAGACTTGGTCCTGATGAGTTTAATCATGTATCATAACGTCCTACTTCCTATGAGATGTGGAAAATAATTGCAGTTTCTTATGAAGGAATAGAAAATTTAATACATATGAGATATGATATGTCTAAGCTAAAGTTTGATAACTTTATAATGTTTGATGGTGAAAGCATCACACAAATGAATGAAAGGTTAATAGAGATTGTTAACAATATTACTACCTTGGGAGACCCCATCAGTTAATCTGGTCAAGTGCTAAAAGCACTCAAAGTACATCCATCTAAATGGAATAGAATATTTGCTGCAATTCGACAATCATATACTATCAATAATTTAAAAATGAAGGAACTAATTGGTACTCTGATGATATACTAATTAGAAATGAAATCTATGGTTGAAGATCATACGATTATATTAAAAAGGGAAAATACTTCTCTCAAAGTTACATCTCTGAAGCATGATCAAAAATAAAACAAGAAGCCAGAGAATAAAAAAATTCAGACTCCTAAGATTCTAAAATAGAACTGGCTCAGCTAGCTATAAAATTCAGAAAATTTTATAATAAGAAAAGAGGCTTCAAAAAATCCTTCAGGAAGGATGAAAAAGAACATAGAGAAGTTTGATGTTACAAATATAACAATTGGGTCACATTAGACCCAATTTCTATCAATTTAAAGATGAAAGAAAAATCCTATAAAATAAATATTAGAAAAAATATCAATATGATCATAAAGGAAAAAGAGAAATAAAAGAAACTTGGAGTGTATCTAAAGACTCCAGTGGTTTTTCAAAATCTGATTCAGAGAAGGAATAATCAAATATTAAATCCAACATGTGATTCATGGATGAATAAGAAGAGGTAAAATCCTATTACTCCTATGATTCTGAAACTAATAGTTTCTCAAATGATAAATTAGTTATCTACAATTCAATGTTATAAGAGAAATATGATTCTTTATTAAAGAAGCATGAAACATTGAAAAATATTCACAATTATATTTTAGGAGAAAGAGATACTATGCTAAAACAACATCAAGATTTAGTTGAAAAATTCAATTCCTCTATATCAAATTGTTTTGATCATGAAAAAAGGATTAAAAAATTACAATATGAAGTAGAATCTTATAAAAAGTACTACTCTTGTTTTTACTAAAGGAGAAAATAATCTCAATGATATTATTGGAAAAAATTTAATTAAAAGAGAAATATTTAGAATAGGAAGTGAAGGTGAAAAATCAAAACTGTATAAGAATTACTTTTTTCCCAATTCAAAAAATGCTACCTGTTATTATTGTGGAACAAAAGGTCATTTCACTAAAAAAATTTATTTGATAAATCCTAAAAATTAGTGGTATTAAAAAGGATTTTATTTCTAAAAGTATGTCAAAAGAAAGTGATGTAAAATATGGTAAAATTAGGCAAATTGGATTCCCATATCATTGCTCACTAACATTATAGGACCCAAGAAAACATGGGTACCAAAACAAACATTTTTTTAAATTATTTTGTAGGAAAAATTCCATAGGAATAATAATTCTATATGGTCTATTGATAATGGATATTACATACACATGAGTGGAGAATCATCAAATTTTTATACACTGAATTCAAATGAATGGAGGACGAGTCACTTTTGGTGACAATGAAAAAGGAAATATTGTTAGAGTTGTAACTGTTGGAGATCCAAAAACTATCTCAATCAACAAAGTATTGTATGTACAAGGGTTAAAACACAACATGATAAGTATTTATAAACTTTGTGATGATGGATTTATGTTGATTTTTCTAACAATTCATGCTCAGTTTTCAAAGATAAGTTTCTTAAATTTAGAGCACTTAGAACTGACAATGTTTATACTTTGGAGTTAAATTCCCTGTGCAAACAGAAAGTGAATTATTTAACTGAAAAGAAAAATGCATCATGGATTTGGAATAGAAGACTTAGAAATTTTAATATATATTCTTTAAATAAATTATCTAAGAAACAATTAGTTTCTAATTTTCCTAGTATTAAATTTGACAATGATAGATTCTGTGATGCATACAAAATTGGTAAACAACACAAATCTTCTTTAAAATATATTAACAAAATTACTAGATCTAAACCTTTAGAACTTATCCACATGGATTTGTTTGGACTATCTAGAGTAGTAAGTTTGGATGGTAAATTATATATCTATATTTTATTTAATTACTATTCTTGATTTACTGGGGTATTTTTTTTGAAATTAAAAAGTGAAGTATTCACTATTTTTTAAAGTTTTTCAAAATGTTTCAAAATGAAAAATGTTTTAAAATAATTTCATTAAGTAGTGATCATGGTGAAGAATTTTATAATGAAGAATTTAATTCTTTTTTCTCAAGTCTGGGTGTTAAAAACACCTTTCATGCACTAAGAACACCTAAAGAAAATGAAATTTTTGGAAGAAGAAATAGAACTATTCAAGAAATGGAAAGAACTATACTAAATGAACATAGTATTTATACCTATTTTTGGATAGAAGCTGTAAGCACAGCCTGCTATATCATGAATAGAGTTTTAATAAGGCATATTTTTAAAATGAATCCCTATAAACTTTGTAATAATAGAAATCCTAAAGTAAAGCACTTTAAAGTTTTTTGATGCAAGGTATATATCTTGAATACTAAGGATAACCTTGGTAAGTTTGATCCAAAAGCTTATGAATGAATAGTTTTAGAATATTATGATATCTCTAAAGCCTATAGAGTGTTTAATAACAAGTCAAGGATTGTTGAATAATCAGTTTATGTGATGTTTGATGAAACCGACCCTTTTATTAAAGAGAAAGATCAAACAGATGAAATTACTGATTCATTTGACAAAATGAAACTTGACACCCCTAAAACTGATTTTGAAAATGATATAAATAAAATTTAGTCCAGTTCAGAAGAACATGAAACTAAAGAACTTGAAAGTGTCTTTCCTAGATAGTCTAGAACCTTAAAGAATCATCTTTTAGAAACTGTTATATGAGACCTAGAAACATAAATTATAACTAGAATAAATTTAGGAAACCTAGAATAATTTTCTATCTTTCTATCTTAGTTAAAAACCAAGTCTATTGAAGAAGCCTAAAAATATGAGAGTTAGATGTTAGAAATGAAAGAAGTGCTAGACCAGTTTAAAAGAAAGAAATTTTGGGAATTAGTAGAAAGACCAACCAATTATACAGTAATAGGAACTAAGTGGGTATTTATAAATAAACAAGATGATCAAGGGATCATAATAAAAAATGAATCTAGATTAGTAGCTAAAGGATATAATCAGGAAGAAAGAATAGAATATGATGAAACCTTTTCCCCTATAGCTAGACTAGAATCCATTAGAATCCTTTTAGCTTATGAATCTCATATGAATTTTAAATTATATCATATGGATGTTAAATCTACCTTTTTAAATGAATATTCAATGGAGGAAGTTTATGTTGAACAACCTCATGGTTCTGAAAACCCTCATAAACCAAATTCTGTTTTTAAGCATATTAAATCTCTCTACGGACTTAAATAAGCACCTAGATCTTGGTATGAAAGATTAAGTTATTTTATTTTGAAAAATGGATTTACTTTTGTATTGGAAGATCCGAAACTTTATAAGAAAACCATTTGTTCTAATATTTTATTATTACAAATTTATTTTGATGATGTTATTTTTGGTTCAACAAATAAAAAACTTCGTAACGATTTTTCAAAACTAATGCAAAAAATAATTTAAAATGAGTATGTTGGGAGAGTTAAATTTCTTTTTAGGATTTCAAATTTATCAAAAATATTATGAAAATATTTTAAATCAAAGTAAATATATTATTGATTTATTGAAATTTTTTTGAATTGAAAACAGTAATACTTACACAACTTCTATATGTAGCAATATAAATCTTGATTTGGATGAAGCTATAAAACTAGTTAATAACAAGTTATATAGAGGTATGGTTGGTAGTCTGTTATATCTTACTGCTAGTAGACCATACATTATGTTTTATATATGTTTATGTGATATAATTAAATAAAATCCAAAATAATATCATCTGTATGTTGTTAAAATATTTTTTACAAATTTAAAAGGAACTATTTTTCAATCACTTCTTTACCCCAAAACTTCTTTTTTTAATTTAATTTCATATTCAGATGCTAAATTTGGAGGTTTTAGATTAGATATATAAATCACCTCAGAAACCTGTCACTTTTTAAGAAAATATTTAGTATCATAGTCGAGTAAGAAAAAACACTCAGTTTCTCTATCAACAGCCAAGGGAGAATATGTTTCTACTGATAGTTTCTGTGCACAAGTATTGTGGATGAAAAAAACACTACTGAATTTTAGACTAAATTTTAATAATATACCTATTTTATGTGATAATACAAGTGCTATAAATATTTCAAAAAAAATACTATAAGTCATTCTAGGACTAAGCATATTGATATAAGACATCATTTATAAGAGATCATGTTCTTAGAAAAGATAAATCTTTAGATTTTGTTAAGACCAAATATCAATTAGTTGATATTTTTACGAAACCACTTCCTAGTACAAGTTTTGATTTTATTAAAGGGTAATTACACTATAAAAAATACTAATATTATAAGGGGTTATAACCCCTTCTAAAGTAATTAGCAGCGATTATTAAAATTGCCACTAATATGGCCTCCCAATTTTCATTAGCGAAAGTTTACACTAAGAATTGGTATTATGAATTTTATGGTAGTTGAATTAGAAGGGGTTAAAACCCCCTCTAATCTAAAAATTTAAATATTGAAAACATTAGAGGCAATTAAAACCACCTATTTTAAAAAAATCAAAGAACATTAGAGTTGGTTTGAAACTCCTTTAATTGTAAAAAAATCAAAATTCTAGGAAATATTAGAGGCGGTTTTAACCCATTCTATTCTAAAATTTATTTTTTAAAAAATATTATAGGCGGTTTTAAGCACCTCTAATCTAATTAAATTAAATTAAATAAATAAATAAATTAGAATTTGTTTATATTCTTTAAATAAATTTCAGAAAATAGTTTTACATATATATATATTACAACTACATGCTCCAAAGAATCACCACCCCAAAATTCCCACCCACCAAAAATCCAAAAAATATAATATTAATCAATGAATATTTATAGAATAATTAAAATTAAAATAAAAAATATTATTGATAAAAATCAATTAAATCAATCATGTCATTATAAAAGCTATCCAAAAAAGTGATTTTTCCAAAATATAGGTCATCCAAAAACATCAAATCCATCCCCCTCGCCAACAAATGAAAATTAGCCCCTCTCAACCAGTTGAAAAGCATCCCCCTCATCACCAAAAACACACCGGCTGTAGGCAACCAAATCTGTAGTATTCACTGGGAAAACAAACCAACAAGGAAACATAAAACAAGGTACCATAAGCAAGTCCAGTAGGCACCAAGAGAAAATACATAAATCTCAAGATAGGTCAGAACTAATAGCCACCCTTCAGAAATATCACTTTGACAAATAAAAGACAATAGTTTCACAAAAAAATTAATATCACAACAAATAAACAAATCTCCATAATAAAATCAATTTATCATGAGGCTTACAGCATGTAATTTCTCTTGAGGCTTATAACATGTAATTTCTCATGCTAAACATCTATAGCATGGTATGGTGATGGTGTATTTCTTGACATATCTGACTCATAGACTTGGGAGTACAATATGTGATTTATAGTTTGTTTTTATTTTGATTTTCAACCATTTTTTATGATATAAATCAGGCTAATGTTTTACTTTGTGTAGGCTTGGGTTCTTCCACTTGGTTTTTTCTCAAGCATTTCATTCAGCCACTTTGGGTTTCCCTTGCACATTGGGTTTTCATTAGTGGCATGATTCAAATTTTCAGAAGATTCATTTGTTTATGAAAGATTATAAGCACTTTAGTTTGTGCACAATTTGTAGGTAACCCAACATGGGAATATCCAAGTGGAAACTTGGATAATGTAATGTTAAGTTGAACCTCCATTACATTGCACAATTATTTAGTAAGATTTAATTGATATGATAAATAGTATCCAATCAGAAGTTCATTATAATTTAAAAACACTAATAAATTGACCAATAAGCACCCAAATTAATTATTTCTAAATAGTTTACACAAAATTCATTGGATCAAATACCTAAACAGTTTACAAAAAATTCATTCACAAAGTAGAAATCAAGTGAATTAATAGAAACTTAATAGAGTATTGTATCAAATACCTAAACAGAAAGAGCATTGGCATGTACAACATTATAATTAACATCACTTCCTCTAGATGATCTTCTATGATGCAGTAAAGGTTGATCTCCAGTCATTATTTCATCTTCTTCATTAATGGATTCCTAAATAAGATTTAAAAACATAATGTTTTAATATGTATAAATAATAATACATCAAACATATATTAAAAGTATGTGTTTATAGTTAATAATAAAAATCATAACACCATATAAATAGATAACTATTGGATACTATAATTTCTTAATACTCTAAGATCTCAACATTTCACAATGTTAGAACAATATACTTGTGTTCATAAGTAAAAAATCACCATAAATGATCAATCGACTACCTACAATCAATACAAAAAGGCCTCCTAGAAATACTTATATGTTCATTCTAGAAAACTATATCCTTGAGAGTGGCTCCAAATCAACCTTAGGATAATCCAACAATGATGTTATTGATAGGGATAAAAATAAGATTGAAAAAAACCCTATTGTCACGACCCCCTCCCACCAAAGATGCCCCTCCTGAGCTGGCAATGGTGAAAGGGAGATAATGACCCATGAGTCCCACCTCCAGTAGGCCCCGGGTTGGCGACTAGCACCAAGGGTATGATTTTTCTCAAATATGGGAGGCATTAACCTTTTTATTAGGATTGGGAAATAGGACAAGTCAACCATCCAAAAGGAAAAGAACCAAGTGTATATAAATAAACCCAAACCAAACCCACATGCATGTTTAAACAAATTTTATAACAAGGTACAATTACAATAAATCTCAAAGTACAATACCAAAAGAAAACAGAGGTACAACAACAACAACAACTCCAACTGTCTGACTAGTAGGGTCCCGCAGGGCCCTAGTAGTCCTCCTGGAAACCTGAAAGTAAATGTAGGGTGAGCATACAAGTATACTCAGTAGGGAAACCTAAAGCCCTCATGCACAAGTGGGGAGACATCCTAATGTACCGTGAGAACAACAGAAGAAACCTAACAAGGGAATCTATCCACCCAACCTCGCCAGCCACACTCACCAAAACACAATCACAACAGGTAGTAGTAGTATAAGAACAAGAGCATTGGGTACCCCGCACCATTTTCCATTAGTTAGCTAAACGTCTTGACGCTGTCACACTCTCCCTGCCCGTACACACCTGGGCCTCACAACCACGTATCCCACCCGCACACACCTGGGCCTCACAACCACAACCACGTATCCCGCCCGCACACACCTGGGCCTGAGAACCACAACCACATCCCTGCCCGAAGACACCTGGGACTCATCCCGAAGATTCTTGGGAACAGTAACAGAACTCTTTCCCGAAGACACCTGGGCCTGAAATCGAAACCTACCTGAAGAGTCTTAGGTGTAAGGTCGCCTCAAGCCATTATAGCCTATAAGCCTGCCTGAAGAGTCTTGGGCCTAATCACCCCAATCGAAACCTACCCGAAGAGTCTTGGGTGTAAGGTCGCCTCAATCCATCACAGCCTAGGGGAGAAGGAGCAGAAAGGAGCTAGTAACTATGGGAAAACACCCTCTCCCATGAAATGAGAGTGTTCAGCACTAAGTGCTCAACATGGGTGCGGTGCGATAAAACACAAAAGATACAGATATATATATAGCAACCACTCAGCCCAACCTATGGCTTCTAAAAAAAGGAAACTGAGAACGTGCCTCGGCACTGCTACCACGAAGCATGCATACAACAAACAACCCCAACCCCATTAAGGTTTTCACGTTTCAACAGAAATTAGCTTATTTAGTTCCTTAACTATTGGGCAACTATCCACAACCAACCACAACAACCGTTCGTAAGCACATCCCTGCCATCCACTGAGCAAAGTTAGTAAAACACAGAAACATGGAAAGTCCCTTCTTATTAACCAACCAACCCATTTATTATTATTTCCGTTTCATTACCAAACCCCACCATTCATTAACTCTTCCACTTTTATTTATTTATTAAACACAACCCATAGTCTGTTCACATTTAAACCCATCCCTGCAGCCCCGCTGCCAACCACCATAACCGCACCACACATCGTTATCCCTTTAATACCATTATTGCAGCCCCGCTGCCCATCACTATCACAACATTTACACCAACCCACAACCAAGTCAACCGCAGCCCCGATGCTCACCCAAACCACAACAGCCCACAAAACACCCCCAACACATGCCACGTAACCAAGCCAACACCCACATGTTCATTATTCCATTTTGGTTCAACCGGGGTGATCACACAAGGGTTCCAGATTTTCATTTAAATAGTCAACTTTACGTGATTAACCAATTTCCACATTCCATGAAGTTTCCAAACACAAAACGGTCTAGAAGATAGGGCAACATTTAATTGTGCAAGCGAAGGCCCCCAACGACCGTTATTTTCAGTAGGCATAAGCCTATTCATTTCACAACATAATATCACAGGAAAAAAAGGGTAAAGTAACAGCAATCACAAACTTCCCATCCCCATTATTTAACCAGTTATTATCTTTATTTAAAGGTTAAACCATTCCTCATGAAAACAAAAAGGATACCCACCCCGCATGATGCACAAATTATAGAGACGAAGGTAAAACCCCTACCTCAATAGGTTCTGGTCACAACGCTCCCCCAGATCAACTTTAGAAGACGTTCGTCGGCGTCCTGGAAAAACCTCCTCGGGTGGAAGTTGGAGAGAAAAAGCCAAAGGAAAGACAATAGATCCAAGCTCGGAAGTTCCACCTCGTCGTTACGATCCCGTGGCCACTGACGGATCGTAAATTGGAGCTCGGACGAAAAAGTTATGGAAGAAAGAGGTTTCGAGTCTCTTGGGAGAGCTCTGCTCAGAGGGGAGGAGAGGAGAGGTGTGAGTTGAAAGGAGGAGGGGACCCCTCCTTTTCTAGGCGTGAAAAGAAAAAGTACACGGCGTGTACTTATGGTACACGGCGTGTACTTATGGTACACGGCGTGTACTCAGCCATTTTCACACGGTCTCCACGCGGCCTCCAACACGGCTCCGTGGCCTTTGACTGGTCAACAAACGGTTTGAAGATAAAGCATACGCGGGGAAGGACTACACGGTGTGTAGTTTAGACACACGGCGTGTACTCATTTATTGCACACAGCAGGGACACGGCTCCAACGCGGCACACGAACGACGACTGGTCAACACACGGTAACGCGTATGCGGGGAGGGACTACACGGCGTGTAGATTGGACACAGGGCATGTACCCATTTTCTTCATGTGGCAAAGACACGACCATCCACACGGGGTATACACAGCAAGAGGGTACACGACGTGTACTCAAACTACACGGCGTGTAGTTTCAAAATTCTAGAAAGTGTGGGAAAAGTCCATTTTACCCTACAGAACACTTTGTGGCCTTCTTTTGACAAAGGAATGGGCCGGAGAGGTCCAGGCCGTTACATTAGATACCACTTAAAGCATTCTCGTCCCCGAGAATTCAAAAACCAACCCAGGGGAACCCAACAAGATACCTCTTAGGGCCCTCATTACAACAGGAACCCAACCAACAATCCTAATCATATGTGTTAGGAATTCCTTCTCCTATGTCGAGATATTATCTGCTTTAGGTGGCACTGACTCGCCTGCACGGGTTTAATCGCATCCTCATTAATGCGTCTCGATTAAGGATTGGGTCTTCCCACTTCCATACATTAGGATTTTTAACTCGAACTTCCCCCCAACACCACACAACCAACACACTGCCCGAACATGTGGTTTTGGGAAAATCCTTCTCCTATGTCGAGATATTATCCGCTTTAGGCGGCACTGACTCACCCACACGGGTTCAATCGCATTCGCATTAATGTGTCTCGATTAAGGGTCAGGTTTTTCCCTTTCCCCACACATCCGGACATGTTACTCATTACCAGAGAACAAGGGAACAAAAATTCTCACAAATGACAAACCAAGAATTCCATATATCAAAGGTACAGGGTACAACATCAACACAAAGCTCAGAAGAAAAAGGGAAAACACAAGTCAAAACAACTCCGGGTACTGAGCGTGCATCTGGGTCTCCCGCTCCCAAGTGCTCTCCTCGAGACCACCATGCCTCCACAACACACGAACCAAGGGAATGGTTCTTCCACAGAGCACCTTCTCTTTATGATCCTCGATTCTAACTGGTCATTCCTCGAAGGTCGCGTAGTATCCCATATCCAACTCTCCCCAGTCGATAACGTGAGAGTCATCGTGTAAGTACCGAAGAAGCTGGGAGACGTGGAAGACGTCATGAACTTTCTCCAACTGAGGTGGCAGGGCCAGCTGATATGCCACCTCGCCGACTCGCCTCAACACCTCAAAAGGTCCGATAAACCTGGGTGAGAGCTTGCTACCTTTCCCAAACCTCCGCTGCCCCCGTCGAGGGGAAACCTTCAAGAACACATGATCCCCCATCTCGAACTCCAAGGGCCTCCTCCGACGATCAGCATAAGACTTCTGTCGGTCCTGAGCCGCCTTCATCCTCTCACATACAAGATGGAATTTCTCTGTGGTGCTCTGCACTACCTCTGGCCCAAGTGCACCTGTCTCACCATCCTATGCCCAAAAAATGGGTGAACGACATGACCTTCCATACAAAGCCTCAAACGGTGCCATGCCAATAGTAGAGTGGAAGCTGTTGTTATAGGCAAACTCTACCAAAGGCAAGTGTCGTGCCCATGATCCTCCGAAATATAGAACGCATGCTCGCAGCATGTCCTCCAACGTCTGGATAGTCCGCTCCATCTTCCCATCAGTCTGGGGCTGGAAAGTAGTGCCAAGGCGTAGCTGGGTGCCAAAAGCATGCTGTAGCCCCCTCCAGACTCGTGAGGTAAACCGAGTATCCCGATCTAAGATGATAGTCCTTGGAAGTCCATGCAAGCGCACCACCTCGTCTACGTACCTCTGTGCTAAGGTACTCACTGGGCCTGACTCCTTGATTGCTAAGAAGTGAGCCGATTTCATCAGTCGATCCACCACCACCTAGATAACATCATAACCACCCTGAGCTCTGGGTAGTCCTGTGATGAAGTCCATCGAGATGTCATCCCACTTCCACTCGGGGACATCTAAAGGATGCAACAAACCACCAGGAACACGGTGTTCAGCCTTCACTTGCTGACACACTAGGCACTTAGCCACAAACTCCGCCACTGCCCATTTCATGCCGAGGCACCAAAACTGATCCCTCAGGCCTCGGTACATTTTTGAAACTCTTGGATGTACCGCTAAGGCTGAGCTATGGAACTCATGAAGAACTCCCTCATGAATTGCCTCCGGAACAAACAACCTCCCATGGAAAAGCATCTGATGTCGGCTATCCTCTGACCATCCTTCTGGAGTGTTCCCCTGATCGACACGATCCCACATCACTTCCGCCTCAGAGTCCCCCCCACTGAGACTCCTCCACCTGCTGCGACAAGGAGGATTGCACCATCATCTGGAACAAACAGCCTCTAACACCTTCTTACCTTGCATCTAAGTGCAGGGCAGCCAACTCTCCCATCGCCTTCCAAGCATCAGCGGATTCCCAAACCACTTCCTTATGTGACTTCCTGCTCAGAGCATCAGCCACAACGTTGCCCTTACCTTCAGTGTAAGAGATCTCGAAGTCATAGTCTTGGAGAAACTCGACCCATCTTCGCTGCCATAAGTTCAGGTCACGCTGGGAGAAGATATAACGCAGGCTCTTGTGATCTGAGAAGACCACAAAGCGCTCCCCAAAGAGGTAATGTCGCCACAACTTCAATGCGAACACTACTGCTGCAAGTTCCAGGTCATGGGTGGAATAGTTACGCTCGTGAGGGCGCAACTTCCTAGACCCATAACAAATCACGCCCTTCCTCTACATTAGTACGCACCCCAGACCAAGGCTAGAAGCATCAAAAAACACTTCATACAACAACCCTTCCTCTGGAAACCTAAGCATAGGAGCACTAACCAACTTCTCCTTTAGGTAGTTGAAAGCTTTCTGGCACTGATCGCTCCATAGGAAGACCTGATTCTTCCTAGTCAAAGATTTCAATGGAGAAGCAACTCGAGAGAAGTCCAAAATGAACCTCCGATAGTAACCTGCTAACCCCAGGAAACTACGAACTTCTGCCATGCTCTTGGGTGCTGCCCAAGAAACAACTGAATCCACCTTCGATGGGTCCACCGATACTCCATGCTGAGACACCACGTGCCCAAGGAAGTGTACTTATTGTGTTAAGAACTTACACTTCGACAATTTACCATAAAACTGGTGGTGTCGAAGGAACTCCAAGACTGCCCTGAGATGCTCAACGTGCTCCTCCTCTGATCTTGAGTAGATCAGGATGTCATCGATAAACACAATGACGAACCGGTCCAGAAACTCTCGGAAGACAAAGTTCATAAGTCCCATGAACACAGCTGGTGCATCTGTAACTCCAAACGACATCACTACAAACTCGAAGTGCCCATACCTACACCTGAAAGCCGTCTTCGAGATGTCACTGTCCCTCACCCTCATCTAATGATATCCCGATCGTAGATCAATATTAGAAAACCAACCTGCTCCCCTCAGCTGGTCGAAGAGATCATCTATCCTTGGAAGGAGGTAACGGTTCTTGACTGTTACCTGGTTCAGCCTTCAGTAGTCTATGCATAGCATGAGACCACCATCTGCCTTCTTCACGAACAAAACTGGAGCACCCCATGGCGACACACTGGGTCGAACAGAACCCTTCTCCATCAGATCATCAATCTGAATCCGCAACTCCCGCAACTCCGAAGGTGCCATCCGATAAGGGGCCATCGAAATCGGACGGGCACCAGGGTGTAAGTCTATCCCAAACTCAATGTCTCGTTGGGGGGGTAGAGTTACAACCTCCTTAGGAAAAACATCGAGGAACTCCCCAACAGCCTCTGGGACATCCATCATCTCTGTATCAGCTAAAACCACTGACAACCCACTCAACAAGGAAAGGAGAGGCTCCACACGCCGGCTTCCCGCCTGATAGCTCCTCTCGCCAACAAAAGATACGCGCTACCCATCTACGTCGGAGAACACGACTCTTATCCGGAAGCATTCGATAACGACACTAACAGAAAACAACCAGTCGATGCCTAGAATGACATCGTATGGATGCATCTATAATAGAAGAAGGTCTCTACTAGATTGATGTGGTCCCAACGTCATCCCACATCCCCAGAAAACACAAGATATGCTGGTCTGGCCTCCAACTAGTGTACTCAGTAACAGTGGTATGGAAAGTCTCTCTACGTCTAGTCCCAAAACATGGGCTAGAATAGGTGCAACAAAAGAGTGCGAGGCTCCCGAATAAAACAAAGAAGAAACAAGAGTGCTGAACAAACAAATCGTACCTCGCACCACCTCTGGTCCTGCTGGAGCTACCAACTCTGCTGCGTGCAACTGTCCACGCCCAGCTCCTCTTCCTCTCTGATGTCGTCCACTTCCCCGAACACGCCCTAGTCATGGTCCCTGAGGAGCACCCTAAGGCCGGCCTCCTCCTGCAAAGTCTGCCCTCGGGGAGCATGGTCCTGCTGCTGCTGGAAGGGCCTCGCCAGCAACTGGTGCTGCTGCGGTGGGCGCTGAACCTTCCCACCTCCACTGTACGGAGCTCGGGTCGGGCACCGACTCTGAATGTGCCCGAAACCTCCACAATAAAAACACCTCGGTCCTAGGCTCGTGGAAAAGGGACGAGGACCCGAAGATCTGCACTGGAACTACTGGGGCCTGCTTCCCACTGGCCTGAACCTGGAAGGTCCTGTCGCAGGAGACCTGCTGCTGATTGCCTTCCCCTTCGATGAACCTGGCTGAAACACCTCACGCGGTGCACCTCCCAACGAGTGCATCCTCTCTACGACCTCTTCCTTCTTCTGCACTGCCAAGTACGTCGGAAGGGTGAAGGGGGTGACAGCATACTGGAGCGAAGGACGAAGCGCCTCCTCCAAACGTCTCGCCCGAGATTCCTCATCTAGAAAGAGATCCAGAGCAAAGCGCAGGAGATCTTTGAACTTGATCCCCAGCTCTCGTACTGTCATACTTCCCTGCTGAAGGGAGAGTAACTCCTGCCGCTTCTCTTCCTTGATCATGGAAGAAAGGAATTCCTCTCGGAATTCCTTCTCAAAGTCATCCCATGGAACCTCTGCCTCTATCCTCTCTCCGAGGTAAGCGTCCACCACTGTCGCGCCGCACCTCTCAGCTGACTGACTACTAGGGGAACCCAGTACTCCCTCGGAGCATGGATCAAGGTGAAAGCGATCCCTAGCTCCTCAAGCCACCCCTCCGTCTCTGTATCCGAAGTACTA
The DNA here is from genome assembly GCA_963277665.1 of Viscum album. NCBI lineage: Eukaryota > Viridiplantae > Streptophyta > Magnoliopsida > Santalales > Viscaceae > Viscum > Viscum album. The sequence continues at coordinate 1,554,958,097 of OY728141.1, forward strand.
CCCTCGTACTTCTTGAGGGTTTGCCGCTGGAAGGAATGAAGAGTCTTCTGCCACTGGCTATATTCTTCCTATCGGTCAATCCTAAACTGATCGACCGCCTGGATCTGCTGGGCCTCAGCCGTCTGAGCCACCTGGGGACGACGTCCAGGTGCCATAGCTGTACGGTAAACAAGGATCGCCTAAGCCCAAGTAGTAAGGAAAAACTCAAAGTTTTAATTATGATTTTATTTTAATTTCTTTCCCAGAACACCCAAATCAAGTAAAAAACAAACATGATGATGCATGTACCTTCCCTAGGGTCTCTACCCTGCAATCAAAGTAGTCTCACTTGGTCGTTCAGTAGGCTCAGAGTCCTTACATTGGATCATGGGGGGCCCTAAAATCCCTTGTCCTAGCCAGTCTTCCCTGGCCTATGTCACGCACCAAGATTAACTAACACTGTTTCCCTACCATCCCATGCAATCCTCACTGTGCCTAACTCTAGACTCCATCCTATCTCTCAACCATCACCTCTGATACCATTCTGTCACGACCCCCTCCCACCAAAGATGCCCTTCCTGAGCTGGTAATGGTGAAAGGGAGATAATGACCCTCGAGTCCCGCCTCCAGTGGGCCCCGGGTTAGCGACTAGCACCAAGGGTATGAGTTTTCTCAAATATGGGAGGCATTACCATTTTTATTAGGATCAGGAAATAAGAAAAGTCAACCATACAAAAGGAAAAGAACCAAGTGTATATAAATAAACCCAAACCAAACCCACATGCATGTTTAAACAAATTTTATAACAAGGTACAAGTACAAGAAAGCTCAAAGTACAATACCAAAAGAAAACAAAGGTACAACAACAACAATAACTCCAACTGTATGACTAGTAGGGTCCTGCACGACCCTAGTAGTCCTCCTAGAAACCTGAAAGTAAATTTAGGGTGAGTATACAAGTATACTCAGTAGGGAAACCTAAAGCTATCGTGCACAAGTGGAGAGACATCCTAATGTCCCGTGAGAACAACAGAAGAAACCTAACAAGGGATTCTATCCACCCAACCTCACTAGCCACACTCACCAAAACACAATCACAACAGGTAGTAGTAGTATAAGAACAAGAGCATTGGGTACCCTGCACCATTTCCCATTAGTTAGCTAAATGTCCTGACGCTGTTACACTCTCCCCACCCGCACACACATGGGCCTCACCACCACATATCCCGCCCACACACACCTGGGCCTCACAACCACAACCACATCCCTTCCCGCACACACCTGGGCCTCACCACCACGTATCCCGCCCGCACACACCTGGGCCTGAGAACCACAACCACATCCCTGCCCGAAGACACCTGGGACTCATCCTGAAGATTCTTGGGAACAGTAACAGAACTCTTTCCCGAAGACACCTGGGCCTGAAATCGAAACCTACCTGAAGAGTCTTAGGTGTAAGGTTGCCTCAAGCCATTATAGCCTATAAGCCTGCCCGAAGAGTCTTGGGCCTAATCACCCCAATCGAAACCTACCCGAAGAGTCTTGGGTGTAAGGTCGCCTCAAGCCATCACATCCTAGGGGAGAAGGAGCAGGAAGGAGCTAGTAACTATGGGAAAACACCCTCTCCCATGAAATGGGAGTGTTCGACACTAAGTGCTCAACATGGGTGTGGTGCTATAAAACACAAAAGATACAGATATATATATATATATATATATATATATATAGCAACCACTCAGCCCAACCTATGGTTTCTAAAAAAAAGGAAACTGAGCACATGCCTTGGCACTCCTACCACGAAGCATGAATACAAAAAACAACCCCAACCCCATTAAGGTTTTCACGTTTCAGCAGAAATTAGCTTATTTATTTCCTTAACTACTGGGAAAATATCCACAACTAACCACAACAACCGTTCGTAAGAACATCCCTGCCATCCACAGAGCAAAGTTAGGAAAACACAGCAACACAACAAGTCCCTTCTTATTAACCAACCAACCCATTTATTATTATTTCCGTTTCATTACCAAACCCCACCATTCATTAACTCTTCCACTTTTATTTATTTATTAAATAAAACCCATAGTCCGTTCACATTTAAACCCATCCCTGCAGCCCCGCTGCCAACCACCATAACCACACCACACATCGTTATCCCTTTAATACCATTATTGCAGCCCCGCTGCCCATCACCATCACAACATTTACACCAACCCACAACCAAGTCAACCGCATCCCCGCTGCTCACCCAAACCACAACAGCCCACAAAACACCCACAACACATGCCACGTAACCGAGCCAACACCCACATGTTCATTATTCTATTTTGGTTCAACTAGGGTGATCACACAAGGGTTCCAAATTTTCATTTAAATAGTCAACTTTACGTGATTAACCAATTTCCACATTCCATGAAGTTTCCAAACACAAAACGGTCTAGAAGATAGGGAAACATTTAATTGTGCAAGAAAAGGCCCCCAAAGACCGTTATTTTCAGTAGTCATAAGCCTATTCATTTCACAACATAATATCACAGGATATAAAGGGTAAAGTAACAGTAATCACAAACTTCCCATCCCCGTTCTTTAACCAGTTATTATCTTTATTTAAAGGTTCAACCATTCCTCATGAAAAAAAGGGATACCCACCCCATATGATGCACAAATTAGAGAGACGAAGGTAAAACCCCTACCTCAAAAGGTTCTGGTCACAACGCTCCCCCGGATCAACTTTAGAAGACATTCGTCGGCATCCCGGCAAAACCTCCTCGGGTGGAAGTTGGAGAGAAAAAGCCAAAGGAAAGACAATAGATCCAAGCTCGGAAGTTCCGCCTCGTCGTTACGATCGCGTGGCCACTGACGGATCGTAAATCAGAGATTGGGCGAAAAAGTTATGGATGAAAGAGCCTTCGAGTCTCTTGGGAGAGCTCTGCTCAGAGGGGAGGAGAGGAGAGGTGTGAGTTGAAAGGAGGAGGGGACCCCTCCTTTTATAGGCATGAAAAGAAAAAGTACACGGCGTGTACTTATGGTACACGGCGTGTACTCAGCCATTTTCACACGGTCTCCACACGACCTCCAACGCGGCTCCGCGACCGTTGAGTGGTCAACACACGGTTTGAAGATAACGCATATGCGGGGAAGGACTACACGACGTGTAGTTTAGACACACGGCGTGTACTCATTTATTGCACACGGCAGGGACACGGCTCCAATGCGGCACACGATCGACGACTGGTCAATACACGGTAATGCGTACTCGGGGAGGGACTACACGGCATGTAGATTGGACACACGGCGTGTACCCATTTTCTTCATGCGGCAAAGACACGGCCATCCACACAGGGTATACCCGGCAAGAGGGTACACGACATGTACTCAAACTACACGGCGTGTAGTTTCAAAATTCTGGAAAGTGTGGGAAAAGTCCATTTTACTCTCCAGAACACTTTGTGGCCTTCTTTTGACAAAGGAATGGGCCAGAGAGGTCCGGGCCATTACACCTATGAACCCCATGATGATTAAACTGATGGAAATTCAAAACACAGCCTTGGAAAATTATTTATGACGCGACCTTGGAAAGTTAAACATACACTAAAAAAGGATAATGAAAAAAATACATGTCTAGCATTAGTGGTTATGTTGACATCCGTCGAAGGAATATTGGTACCCATTCCTTTAAGAACATCAATGATCATACACATTTGTGCTTTTTTTTGAGATAACTCATCTTAATTCCTTTGTAATTTTAATTCATATTGATTCAATTTTTATTTCAAATCATCAATTTTTTTGAGATGTAGGATGGAAATTAGATGTAGTGTTATTGATACCTCCAAATAATTAAGAATATGATCTGAATACACTTTTTGGGTATGATCCCAACCTAAGACAACGTACACGACCTAGATGCTCTTTCCCAAATACTTTTATGAAATCATCATCTTGAGAAAGTATTTAATGTTTTGATAGTTCCTCTTGACTTAAATCCAAATTTAATTTTTCCTACATAAAGATGACATCAATTTGGTTACGTCAAAAATTAACACAACTTTAATGTGAATTCTTACTCCAATTTTTTTTCATCATCATTTACATATGATCCCTAACTTTTTCTATGAACTGCATCCCATAGATTGGATCTACCAATCGGATTTCTATAGTTCTTCTCCTATAATAAAAAATCTTATAAAAATAAATAATATGTAATTAATTTCTAAAAATGTAAATGATATACTACCATCTCATCTTTCTTGTGGGAAAATGTTTTAGTTTCGGATGTATGTGGTATGGTTTGATTATTACGATTTAGTGAATTTTGCTTACACATGTCCTACACATATAAAGATGAACATTTTAGCAACATTTAATGAATATAAAAAATCAAATGTTTAAATATGATAGAAATAAAAAAATATTAAAGTACCTTATGTTTTTTCTTATCACGGATGAGGATATAACATTTCCATTTATCCTTTGTTATACCTTTTGGAAAATTATTCTCAACATTTTGTTCTTTAGTTAAGCTATAATCATAATGTTTATGAAATAAAATCCCTTTATTATCTCTCCATCTTTTTCCTATTGCAAGCTTAGAAAACCACTTTTTCATATTATCATGCAGAAAATGAAAATAGGTCTTTAACGAAAAAATAAAAACATTAGTTGTGTAATTATAAAATAAAACTTCAAGTAATTACATCAATAATAAAATAATTACCATAAACAACCTGCATAAAACATATTATTTTAGAGAATTTGGTATGCTTAGACAACATTCATTGTAAATAGGAAATTTAGTCCTAGCTATATATACCAATGCACATAAAAATAAACCTCATTCTTCCCCAATCGGATGGCCCTAATCATCGAAGTTCACTACAACCTTTTCATTATCCAATAACCAAGTTTTCTCCATTCATAACTTTTTAAAAATTTTCACACCCTCCAAATCTCATCAAATAATGAAATAAATTTAAAAAGGGATTAATTAAAATAAATAATGTATAAATAAAATTTAATTTACTAATAACATTGCATATCCAACCCCTTTGTTATTTTTCATTCCTTAAACCAATTAATGTCGGTGCAACATTCACATCCATCTCAACTTCAATGCCAAAACCACTTTTAGGACTAGATAGTTGAGGATTTTTCATATGCATTGGACTCTGATAATGTGAACTGTGTTAATTGACTATAATTTGAATGTATTTGCTAGGGGAAAACATCTTGGGTAATTTTCACTCATGTTTAGCTTGATAAAACATCATCATTTGAAGAATTAACATATATATTGATCCCTAGTTGTGTTTTATGTTGTTCATTTATATTCCAAACTCTAGGGTGCTTTGATTTAGGCATATCTATACATTTATTACAATCATAAAAAGTTTTAAAGAAAAAATTATAATGTGGTTAAAATAAAAAATATCAAAAAAATATGGAAACATTATTTTATTGACAGGATCAATAAAAAATTTAAAATTTAACATGCATACATCTTGTATCTTAACATTATTATAATCACCTGATCCATGAACAAAACATTTTTATAGAGTTTTACTAGATAACAAATATAAATAAACTTACTAATTCAAAATAAAAAATTTACAAAAAATATTTTTGAATGGATTCAAGAACATACTATTTCGTAGATATAAAATACTTCTAAATTTATTCAAAAATTACTAATTAGTTGTATAAATATTTCAATAAATATATTTTAGATAAAAAATATAAAAAACCTTACTAAAATCAAATCAACTTTTTCCAAAAATTACTAATGGTCTATATAAATATTTCAATAAAGTTGTGATGGATAACAAATATAAACAACCTTACTAATTTGAAATAAAAAATTTCCAACAAATTTTTTTGAATGGATTCAACAAACTATTTCCTAGATATAAAATCCTTTTAAATTGTTTCAAAAAATACTAATGGGCTGTATAAATATATTAATAAAGTTGTGTTTGATAAAAATATAAACCAACTTACTAAAGAATAGGGCTTGGGCCTTTGATTCTGTCCAACAACAAGGTGAGTCTTCAGATTACATGGTTTCTAAAGATCATGGGCATGAAGTGGTTCTTGAAGGGGATGCAAATTATAGTCTGAAGGCCTCAGAGCATGGCCTTGTTTGGGAGTAAATTGCTCCTAAGAAGGATGAGCAGAGGCTATCCAAGGAATGTTTGGATCCACTTGGAGATGCTGATCTTCTTCAGTTTGAGACAGGAAAGATAGAATATGGACAAGAACACAATTTCTATATAGATATTTAACCCAAATTGTGATTAAAAAAATCCATTTAGAGTTCAAATGCATATATCATTCCTTGATATATAGAAAAACAAAACAAAACAAGTAGCAAAATTAATTACAAAACAAATGCTTTGTTAAAAAATAACCTTTTTTATTCTAACTATTTTAAGTAAAAAATACAACAAAATGGTTTTATATGACATACAAAAAACAATTAATAACCACAACATAAATGTGATTCCAGCTAAAATGAACACATGATAAATATATTCTCTCTATTAAAAGTCAAAACAATTCTAATAATTAAGAAAAAACAAAAGCAAGTATTTACTATAATTTTTTTAATCTTCCTTCATATCCACAAATAAAACATCATCATATTCCTCTTCTCTTGCCAGGTGAATATTTTCACTTACATTGTCGAAATATTTACTCAACTCCTATTCTTAAAAAGGTGCGTGGTCACATATATCCCCATAATCTTCACCCATTTCATACAAATCTCTAGGATTGAGTTTCACCACAACACTCCATTTAGAAGACTCCTCAACATAATAAGACATTTGATCTTGAGATGCGTAAATGAAAGGTTCATGATCTTCACATTCTCTAGTATAAATCAATTTACTAAAATTGAAAACATTAAAACCCCAAACATCCTTTCTAAAACCTCTATCTATTGTTGTGTCATCCCATATACAATTAAAAAGAGTCAAAAAATTTCCATAGTAATTAAGCTCAATAATATCTTTCAACTTTCCATAATATAAAATATCGGCATAAATTCCATTTGCATCATGACGACTTGAAACATATCTTTTTCTTGAAGTCATGAACACTCCAAAATTTTGTTTTTTTAATCCTTTTTCACGATACATTATATAAAACTTGAATCCATTAATATTGAATATAGAAAACCTTTTAGCATTCATAAGAGGGCCTTGTGATAGATGTTTTAAATCATCTAATAGAGTACCAAACACACCTTCCAAAAATACCCAAAAAAAATAATCTTTAAGAAAATAATTATCAATTCATATTAAATTATCAATAATTCATCTGAATTACCCATCTAGAAAACCATTCGACAAAGTATTTACTTATAATATTATTCACTACAGAAGAGGAGCATGTTCGAATCCTCATTTTTCTCTTCACATGTATTGTGTATTCCCTACAAGTAATGATTTTTGACATAATAAATCAAATACATAAATTAATGAATACAAAAACATAAATTGATACCTACTCTCTTAATGGATCCACCTCTTTTAAATTAAATAACACATATCGATGTGCCTATTTCATCTCAAAGGAAGTTAAGACAAAATCAATACCACTCCCAATTGGTCTTCTGATATTTGAAAATATAGTATATACTTCATCATTGTCAACATCCTTTACTTCATCATTAACGCAACATGACCTGTTGAATTTGGTCTCAATAACTTCTAAATATGTTGAAAAAAATGTCAAACATTCTTATGATATATACCTCTTAGCAATAGAAACTTATGGTTGATCCTTATTATGAACATAAGAATTTAAATTCCCAAAATATCTATATAAAATACACAAATAATAAGAAAACAAACAAAATATTATAGTAAAAAATGATATATGTACAAAATTTTAAATTACCTTTCAATAGGATACATCCATCTATATTTTACCGGCCCACCCAATCATAGTTCATCAACTAGATGCACGTAGAAGTGAATCATGACAGTGAAAAATGATGTGGGAAATAATATCTCCAAATGACAAAGTGTGAGAACAATTCCCTGTTAGAAATTCTTAAGATCATTGGGATTGACAACCTTACCACATATTTGTCAAAAGAATGCACATAACTCTATCAATATTGCAGACACATTGTTCTACAACACATTACGTACTGTAATGGAAATTAATTTATCCATAATTATATGAAAATCATGAATTTTCAAGCTAGATATTTTATGATCTTTCAGATTGATACATCTAGAAAGGTTTCTCGAATAACTATTAGGTAACTTCATATTCACTAGACATTTCAAAAAATCATATTTCATTTTATTTTTCATTGTAAGAAGACATGGGTGATATTTAACCTTATCATTAGGCCATAGATCCCTTCTTATACCCATTGTTTTAAGATCTTTTCAGGCCTTAAAATGATATTTTTTCCTTCCACTCCCATTCAACAAAGTATAAATGATATCATCACATACATTTTTCTCAATATTCATGACATCAAGATTGTGAAATAACATGTTAGTCTCCCAATATGGCAATTCAAAAAATATATACTTTTTTCCTATTGTTCAGAGTTGCCCTCATTATTATTCCCCAAGCTCGCTTTCCTTTACCATCCTATGTAATTGTCTTTCCAAATGAGACATTTATGTTTTCTACCTATTTGAAAATCTCCATGCCAGATAGTACACTTATAGGTTTTCAAAAATCTGTATTTCCATCCAAACATAATATCATAAATCAAAATTTATGACTATCACCAAGAAATCGACGATGCCCCCCAAAACACCACTTTCTACTATGAGGAAAATGAAATGGATTTCTGTCAAAATTAAAAGTTAGAAAAAATAATCCAGCATAAGTATTCCATCCAGATAACATACCAAGTCTGAGAAAGTCACTAATTGTCCACAATAATGCTTCTCACATTTTAAAATTTTCAGACACATAGATGTCATAGGTGTCAACTCCATCCACCCAAAACTCTTTCAATTCCTTAAAAAGAGGTCTCAAATAGACATATATGTCATCTCATGGAATTTGTTTCATGGGAATGATCATTGAAAGAATTAAATATGTTTGCTTCATACAAATCCATTATGACAGATTATATGGTATGAAAACTATAGGCCAAATACTATAACTTGAACTCATGCTACCAAAAAGATTAAAACCATCAGCTGTAAGACCCAAGTGAACATTTTTAGGATCTAAAGAAAATTGAGGATGTGTGACATTAAATTTATTCCATGATTCAGAGTCTCTAGGATGCCTCTTCATTTCATTATTACATTTTTCACTTTCATGCCAACACATATGCTTGGCAGATTTACTAGACATGAACAACCATTGCAACCTTTGTTTGAGTGGGTTATAATGACAAACTTTTGCTGGTTGTTTCTATTTTTTTCCAAAAACTTTTTCCTACCACCTAGATGTTTTACATTTATTACATATTTATTTTTCCTCATTATCCCCCAATACAACATACAATCATTCTGATAAGCATGTATCTTAATATAATTAATCCCAAGTCTATTGATGATTTTCCTAGCTTCATAAAAAGAGTTGGGGATTTTGGAATGTTCCAAAGCATCTCTTAGCAAATCTAAAATCATTTTAATTTCCTTATCAATCACTCCACACAAACACTTTATGTGATATAGTTTTATTATAAAAGACAATTTGGAGTACTTTTTATAGATTTCATATAATTCTTGATTCCCATCATTCAATAACTTGGAAAATTCTGTAGAAGTTTCAACCATGTATACACCAAGAGATGAGTCTACTTCATTTTCACCAAGCATATTACCAAGACCAAATGAATCATTGACTATTTCCTCTATAAGATCTAGAGGACTAATATTATGGGTAGAAGTGTCATTCTCTTGTGGTCTACTAGACGATAGTTCAACTTCATTAAATTATCCATGCCATACCCACTTTATGTATTCAACCGGAAATTGTTTTTTGAATCAAATAGGAATACGCTTCATCTCTAGTCAACCATTTCTTAAATTTTAAATTATGACAAGGATATATTATTCTTCCCTTGATATATTTATGCTTAAACAAAAAATCAAGAAATTTATTTAATCCTTCCTTATACTCATCAGTTTTTATTGACCATAAAATCCATGATTTATCTATTTTTAATTAATTAATTGAAATATAATAATTCAATTAAATATATTCAAATAAACATAGGAAAAATAATAAAGATCAAAATAAATTTTATACAATAAAAAAAATCTAAATAAATTTTCTTCATAAAACACATTCATAAAAAATATAAAATGTAAATATCTTTTCTATTTAAGAAAATTAAAAAATATTTTTTAAAGTATAATTTTTCCACTAAAAAACATAAACAAAAAATATTTTTTCCTTTAAAACAATTCTAGAAAAAACATGGGATTTTTTTTCTACCAAAAAACTCATACTTTGGAATCGTTTGGAATTGCTTATTGAAAACTGATCATAGCCTTTATCAGTTATGAAAAATAGTCAGAAAAATAAACAATGTTTTTTTCAGTTTCTAAAACAAAAATTCACTTGCATTTCAAAATAAAACCGCTTAAAGAATTTTCATATATTATAATTAATATGTCTTATAGATAGTTAACAATAATTGAATCCGAATACCATATAATTCAAATACAAATAAAATGAATGGTGAAAGTTATGCATGGGTATGAGAGTTAATAAACATATTTTTATAAATAAGAAGTAATTCCAATGATAATAATCAATAGAATGATATCAATTCTGAAATTACAGGGAAAAAAAATTTCATTAATTTTCTAAATCAATTCAAAGAAACGTAAGATAAAAATTGAGTAGTCCAATTACCTCATTGACTATAACTTAGGTGTGGAATTAGTATCCTTGAGGTCCAAAGTAGGTTTGTGCCCCTGACCAATGATTTTTTTTAAAACAACTAGTTTAGTGAGGGTTTTGTTGAGGATTTAGAATACAGAGTAAAAAGGAAAATAATCCTTAAAAACGACTGGTCAAGTGAGGGTTCTATTGGGTGAGGGTTCTATTGGGTGAGGGTTTCAGGAGGGAGACCGCAAGGGGTACCATCTTATGCAAGGGGGTTTTTATGATGCGTATAAGTTTTCAATGAGAATAAGTACCTGATTTTTTTGGAGTTCCATGGAGACATACACAGGAGGAGTATAAGACTCGATCTGAGGGCTTGTCACAATCGAAGAGGGAGGGGGAGACCTCACGAGTAGGGGTAGGGGGTATCTTCAAGCTCAGGATAGGGATGCGTCATCAAAATTTGAGAGATTGGGCACTGTCGTGATGGGAGGTAGGGGAAACCATTGGCAATGGAATGGAGAGGAGCACTATCATGATGAGAGGTAGGGAAATCCATTGGTTGTAAAAGGGAGAGGAGCACTATCATGATGGGAGGTAGGGGAATCCATCAGCTACAGAAGGGAGGGGAGAGTTGGGAGGTAAGGGAAGCCACCGACCGAAGTAGGGGGTGGGGCGATAGCATATGACATAGGAGAGGGAGCACTAGGAGGGGTGACTATCAAGGGGAATAGGTTTATCGGGGTTTAAGCGGGGTGAGAGTAGAGGATAGGGAAGCACTGTGGGGGTGGGTAACAAACAATTAGGGGTGTTTTTGCATAAAAAAACACCTCTAATTAGAAGGGGTTATTATCAAACCCTTCTAATTTTTATTTATATGGGGTTTATAATAACCCCTTCTAAATTTCTGCCACTAAATACCATCTTTTTTTTGTAGTGTAAGGAAAATTTAATTTTAAACTAATGTTTATTTATTTTTTTAACCTTTATTTATTTATTTTAAGTAATCTATATATGTCATATTTAATTATTTATTGCTCTTTATTTTGATCAGTTAAGTATTGATTAGATTTAAAAAGAATTTCATTTCAACTTCTTTTTATACATCCTTTCAAATTAAAAAGTAATGAGTACATTCTCAATCGGTGCGAGAAAACCATATGCAATCTCTTGATATTATCCTTCAAATCCCTTCAGTTTTTAGATAATTTCTCATTCTATTTTACCAAAACCCTAAACCTTCAAAACTTCAATTGTGAAACCTTCATAAATGGAGACACCAGGAATACCTGAAGATGTTTATTTAGGTGTATCTATTTACCTTCCAATGAAGTATCGAAAATTTCTTCAAGGTAATGTGATATATTTTGAGTATTTAAATGAGACAAATATTTTATTAAAGGAAATTATTATATTTCAAGGACTTGATTTTACTTTTGGCTATTATAACACTCCTCTAATGTTTGGCATATAAGTAAAATAGTTCTGATGAAATGCCGAGTTCAGTTTTGGAATCGATGAAGACTGTATGATCTCTATGATTCACAGTACTGAATTTTCTATTTCTTAGATGGATATGGAAAAACTATTGTGTTTTCCACATGGGGGGATTTTAATTTTGACTTGAGAAGTATTGGTGATGAAAAATATAAGTCATAGTAAATTATGTTTTCTTTGTTTAGAATAAGAACCATCAAGAAAGTGATGACCAAGGATATTACTCCTGATAGGAAAGTCATTATAAATTTTATTCAAACTGGAATTTTGTTGAGAGAAGCTAAGCTAGAGAAAGTTATGTACCCAGATGTGTACATTCTGTTTTTATTTTTTGAACCAAATTAAGTTTAATTTCCCTATTTTTATGATAAGGTATATAAGTCATTGTTGTCAAGAAGAAAAAAAGATGGGATATTATACCTATAGAAGAATCATTTCCTTTTTGTTTCTCAGAAAAGAAAAAATCCCAAATATGGCTCTTAGATATAGATGTCATCACACTAACATTCTAAATGCCAGGACTATCAAGAAATTGGGATATGTTTGGAGCAACTCCTACAACATTTTTTTACCTGTTAGAGTTGAATAACAACAAAAGATGATGAAAGATGCTCAGGGGTAGAAGAGGATGATTCCATCTATTGGTTATATCAAACAAAGGAATAATAAAGAGGCCAAATCTAGAACTAAAGAAGGTAATATTGTTTAAAAAATAAGAATTTCAATCAACATTACTAAAGCTATAGATGAAGTTAAAAATATAGTTGAGCATGTGGATTAAGTGAATGAAATTGTTGAGAAAGATACTCACAGAGAAGATCATCATAGGGAAGATATCCTTGGCCCTAAAAACCTTTCACTCATTAATCATGATTATATTACTGTAGAATGATATATATTGAGAGACAAATTAGAAGATCATGGAGATCCAAGTTTGGCTATGGTAGAGGGTGGACATCCTTTAAGAAATATCACTCCATAGTCTTCTGACTCTTATAATGAAGATTTGATTCAACAGTTTATGTGTTTAGAGTGTTAAAACTTGTCTTTGAGAGAAGATTTAGAAGACGAGAAGAAGAAATTTGAGGAGCTCAAAAGTTCAACTATTCCAAGAGTCGAGTTTGAATCCCTTAAAACTCAACTCAAACATATTTAAGAAAATTTGATTTCAGTGAGTGATATTGAAGATTTTATCACTTATTTAGATAGAGAGTTTAAATATTTGAAAGATGAGTTTGTGAAAAAGTCTGATTTTGATGATATTAATCTTATATTGGAAAGAGAATTTTAGCCTATCAAGGATATTCATAAAGATTCAACCTCTACAACTCATCCCACTTCTACTAACTTGATAAAGATATTTGAAGCACTAACTACTATGATGGCTGAATTCAAAAATATTCTGCACACTCTCCAATGTGACAGTTCACCTTTGAATGTTCTTATAAAAAGTTAGAAATATTTTATCATTTGGCTAAACTCTAATGAATCTTGGTTGGGATTAGTTATTCATCAAGTCAGAGATATATTGGTAGAATTTGTTCAATCTAAAGAATCTGTGAATTAGTTAATTAAGGTAAAATTGGTGGAAATCTTGAAAATTGGGTAAGATTAAAGGAAGCTGCTATAACAATGGATGAATGTCTTAAACAAACATTTTCAGAGTCTGTTGGTAAAGCTTCTTGAAATTCATAGTTTTGTTAAGAACTTTACTCATTTGGATAAAAAAACTACTACCCATGGAGATTCTGAAAAAAAAACCAATTAGATCTAAGCCCCTCATTTTGAATACCTATTTAGTTAATTATGGTATGTACTCATTATTTTTCAAAAAAATTGATTTGTTTTAACATTAATTTACTTTAATTTTATATTTTGTGTGTTTTATATTGTTTTTTATTTTTTTCTTGTTGTGTTATTTGTGTTTTAAGTTACACTACCATATCCCATATCTTATTTTTCTAAAAATAGAATATAACATTCATTTACAGTTCAGTTATATATTAACTAAGGTTTCTATCATTTTCTCCTTCAAACTTTCTTTTTGATATCGCAAAAAGGGGGAGAATATTTGAGAAACACATATTTATGTGAGAAACCTTTTCAATCGAAATAGTTTTGTGAAATTGAAATAATTTTGAAACTATAATATTTTCTTTAAAAATGTTTACAAATCCTATAATTTTTGTTTGTTATTTTATGGGTTTTGTGATCATAAAAAAGGGGGATATTATTAGGCATGTATTGTCTCAACAATAATCTATACTATATGATGATTTTTATTCTCACAAATACTCTTGTTTGTTTTCTAATAAAGTTGTGTTAAGTATGTTTCAAGAATATATATCATGTTTCTATTTATAACTTTGATGAATACAAATCTATGATATGTGTTATGAAAACACTGTTTAAACCCTATGTTCGGTAAATGAACATATGGATCATCATCTCTACACTACATTGAATAGTTTTCATATGAAGTAGAAACCATACACTGGATATTAAGTATATGGATCGATAAACCTACGTTCAAAAAGCAACGAACATATGGAATATCAACCCTACGTTAGAATCTGGAAACACTATTCATACCCTACATTTTATAAATTGAATGTATGGTTAATTAATGCTACGTGTGGAATCTTATGCTGAAAAGGATGGATTATAGACCATCATCCCTACATTACTTTGATCCCTAAATTACGTGCAGATGAAAGTATGGTTAAGGAACCATAAATTGGTAGGAACTCTATGCTACGTAGTTCAACCCTACATTTTTCTACTCAACAATGATGTTTTAAATTCATGATTTTATTTGAGTTTCATGTAACTTTTTGAAAAAATTACAGGCTGATTGAAATATTATCTACAACTGATTCAAAGATTGTTATGATTAATTAAAAAAACTGTATTCATCAAAGAAAATCACCCCTTTTCTTAAGGGAAATTATAAATCCCTTGGTCAATTATGATTTGAATTTCCATATTCTATCAGGCATTTTTCTTAGATCTAATCAACCAAAATAAAGCTATTTATATGATTAAAGTATTTTTGAAATTAGTGTTGTGTGTGTGATATATGTGATACGGGTGATACAAGTTTCATTAATTCACACATATTACTATATTATTTTGAATATATTTTACTGTTCTACTATAATAAATGATCGACTCTATTATTTGAAGAAGAGGATACACTTTGGAGATATACATGTTTTAACCTCGCGTTGTTGTAAGATTACTACTGTTGTTTGTTGATATTCAAATTGAAGATCATTTGCAACCAGGATTACTTCAAAATTACTCTTTATTGAATAATTTTATTTCTAAAGAAGAAGATACATCTACTATCAGTTGTTTCTACTACAACTATACAGATCAACCCGAACCATCATCAAATCAAACTCTTTTTGATTTATTGGAGTATCAACTGTTCGTACTTAGTTATGGTTTAATTATTAGCTTCTTGTACTAAGTTGTGGATAATTGGTTCAATTTAAAAGAACCAGAAGTATTTTTTAGCTTTTTTGTAAAGGTTTCAACTACCTACACTCAGTTTTGTATTTGAAGGTCTTGTGTTAAGAGTACCTTACTAGTGAAATTCACCAAGCTTGCAGAGAGAGCATTGGTGGAGTGGACTAAGGGATATTTGTTCCCCAAACCACTATAAAATTGATGTGTTTATTATTTATATTTATTCAATACTCATATTAATTAGGGAATAAAATTCTAAATATCTAAATAAATCACTAAGAGATTTAAAAAATAGAATCTGTTGAGAGTTTCAAAAAGACACAATTCACCCCCTCTTGTGTTACTTTGTATTATTCTGACCTAACAGATGTGATTATTTTTATATAAAAATAATCATATATAGAATTATATATTATTAAATAACATGTTATTTATGATATAATAATCATTATGTAGATATATAATGTTACTTACCTTCTTTCCATAACGATTGTTGAAAAATGGGAACGTTACTCATGCGTACGTACAACCTACCCTCTCCATGATTGTAATGTTGGTTCATTTTTCATAATTTTATTTCATGATTGGTTTTAAAAGTATAATTTATGTATAAATATGATAATTATTTCATGATTATAATCCTATATATGTTCCTTTAATGACCCATTTGACCATAGTCAACCTACCAAAGTCATTTTTAACACACAACCGAATTTGGACAAAACACATGATGTAAACTTAATTGTTTAAGTAGTTGTATACAAAATTGTAACAAGTGAATTAAAAGTAACAATAAACTTGAAAAAGGTTATGAATCAAGTAAATAATTAACACAAGTTTATTAATTAGGAAGATAAAGATACACATGACAATTCAGAATCAAGGTAAGGGTTTTCATCCCAATTTAAATTCCATCCAGACTAATTTATTTCTATATACTAATTAACTTTATTATGGTGCATATACTTACCCTTTTTCATTTAATATCATTATTCACTCATAATTATTGGTATTTTATGTTTTACTTTGAATTATCTCACCCAAGGGGTTTAGCTTGAAAATTTACAAGTGGTAAAAATTACCTTTACAATATTACTTTATTTTATGATTGTTAACTTTATCTTGAGAGAATCACTTTATTGTAATAATTTTTAATTGGATATTTCCTTAAATATTCACATTATTGGGTGATGAATATTATTATTCCTAAAATTTATACCATATATACACCCAGTGTTCACTTTGACATTTATTTGATTAACTGAGGATTTATTGATAAATCCGTAACTCTATTCAGTACAGATATTTGATAAGGTATGTTGTTCATTAATTAAATAAATTATTAGATATAATAGAAATGATTTGGACATGAAAGATATGGGTTGGGGACCATTTAATGAAATCCCTATGGGTTGGATACTGATTAATGCAATCCCCTCGATGCATCAGTAGTCTCATGGGACAAATTAGTTAACCAAAATAGAATAGTTTAAACTGTTTTATCTTGACATTAAAGGTATCATGTTCCTGGGAAACATGAAATCCATTAATTAAGAATTTTATTTATTAAAAATAAATTTATTATTATTATCCATGAGATTATTGCATCTACAAACTATGGATGTATTTCATTCTTAGTTTATTGATTAAATGTAATGTGTAATAGTTTCTCACCTTTCCATATTGATTATGACTTATACAGTTATTTGGATGGAATGTGTTATTAGTTATTTAACTTTCCATGCTGATTTAATATCATCAATTAATTATTGCTTCCTCTTTAATTTCCTTTACTAAGTAATTGAGCTCACCATTATTTTGTTTAATTTCCCTTGTATATAAAGAAGAAATATTTGAATGAGCTTTCAAGGATACTGTTCATTTCATTTTATTGTGTGACATGTTTTATTTTCTATCTCCCAATGTAATATGCGTATTGTGTATATAATATGGTTTTCCAAAACTACTAAACTATTTAGTCCCTTGGGATTTGAAGCTTGTATATATGAAAATGTAATAAAGTAATACAATAGCTCTAGGATTTCTAGGGTTGGGTCATTACATGGTCCTAGAGTTCGTGCGAACTATGACAGATAAGGTGAAGATCATCCAGAAGTAGATGAGAACTGCATAGAGCCATCATAAGCCCTGTGAAGACTGATAATGGAGGCCTTTGAAGTTTGAATAGGGAGACCATGTGTTACTAAAGATATCACTTCAATGTGTATTATGAATATTTGGTTGGGGTGGAAATAAATATCTGAGATTCATTGGACTTTTCTAGGTACTGTGTAGATTCAGTGAGGTGGAATACCACTTGGCTCTACCACCATTGTTAAACTGAGTACATGACGTCTTCCTTGTGCTGCAACTGAGGAGATATGTGCATGACCCATCACATGTTATCAACTGGGGAAAGCTGGAAATTGAGTATGGATCTAACTTTGTAGAGTACTCAATGGAGACAAAGGAATGACAGAATAAGATTCTTCATGGGTGAGCAATTACTTTGGTGTGTGTCCGGTGGTAGAACAAGAATCTTCAGAAGAGAACCTGGGAGAGGGATACCCATATTAGAGCTTAGTACCCAATCCTTTTTTGTAGTACTTTTTGTTTTTTGGGATGAAAATACTTTAGTTAAGGAGAATATAATGTATTAGTTTTTTCGATGTAAATCTTTGAAATATATCTAGTAATATTTTCAGATATAGGCACTTAGAAGATATGGGATTCCAAGGCCTGGTGATCCAAGAATTGATATTTTAAAAATATTAAATATATTAATATCAAGTGTGATAAGTTTTCCTAAAAAAGTGAAATAACTCCTTAACAGAGTCTCATATACAAAATTTGAGACTTCTATTAAGTTCAGAATATTGTCTTTACCATAGGTACAACATAATATTTGTTGGTGTCGAGCATTTGTGAAAAATTATTCATGGATGTAAATAATAAATAAATAAATAAATAAATAAATTTATATTTGAGATGATGCAACTACCTAATAAAATTCTATATAAACTTTGTTATAACCAATTTTTTGGGTTGGCCTCATAGCCTTGTAATTTTAGAGAGGATCCAGCGGAGGATATTCCATGGATGAACATCGACAGATCAAGCTTTGATGATCGGTATGCCAACAAAAACTTTGGATCTCATCAATGAAAATGGAACCAAATCATTCTCCATCAAAGATTTATCCATTATCATGGTAAGATGTTTTTTGTTATGAAGATTTATCCTTGTTTTCTTTTCCTATGAAAAACCCGAATCAATCAACTAACATATTGATTCACATATTGATCGTATTACATATATGGGATTATTATGTGTGGAATTTAGGTATTTATTTTGTTGTTTAATTTGTATCACTTAATTTTTCATTCTAAAAGAAATGAATCAAGGACAACATGAATATTAGAAAAGTTAAATTCCTCATGTTTTTGTTTCATGCATTTCTTCCCCCATTCTTCATTCATTCATTGCTAACATTTTTTTTGTTCGGTGGTTTGAAAAATACCCAGTAATAAATAATTTCACACCTGTTTCTTGGATCAATGGACTAATAAAGTAGACATGGGATCAGTTTGATGATGAGATAGAGCTATGATGATGGATCAAGACTAGATTTTAGTTCTCCATGCGGGTTTGATGTGCATCGAATGATGGTTTCCCGTGTGAATTGAATAGCTAGATTCCTGTAAGTGGGGATGGAAGGGCTCAAACAAATTAGATCCTTATTTAATAGTGTGATTATTGGATATATTGGAGTCTAGAGGAGTGGAAAATGATTCATGAAGTAGATCCATGGGTTTTGGAAAATCTTGATATATGCACCGTGTAATCCGAGAATACACACCATGTGGGGCCCTGGATGCGGTGCTAGGGTTTCTACAAAGAATAAAAGTATCAAACTCCATGTGACACATGTCACATACCATGATATTATTACATAACTACTTTTCATGTATCTTAAAGTATACATAGAAATGGACAAGCCAGGTAAATGGCTCATCCTAGCACATGACATGGCTAGCGTACACTGGCTGAGCCATGCACACAGACATGGCTTGGTACACAGACATGGCTAGGTACATGGGAATGATTAGGTGTATATGAGCACATACACAGTCACGGGCCATGATACATGGATAGACCCATTGTTTAAGGGACACACCGTGTTCTACCATTACATGCTGTGTACTTCTTCAAAGATGACTTGGAGACCTTGTTCCCCTCAGTATGGACTAGTTTCCTTGAGGGTGAGTTCCCTCAATCCATCCTTGCGAGGGTATAGTATGGTATTACATCCTGGAAAAAGGATTGTGATCCTATCTAAGGTATTAGTTTTTAGAAAGAGTTGTAGGAATCTCTCCTAGAGTTCGGGATGAGACCCTCTATCATCTTTTTCCCTAGGTGGGGTTCTCGAAATCAGTGTGACCAACTATACATGAGTATCGATCCCCTTCTTAGCAAGTTGATCCATATTGGGTTAGTTGGTATTATCCCAGGGTCTTGGGTGTGATACCTATCTATGTATTGTTCTATTCATATTCCATCATGTACTTTCTCATGGAAAAAACTGATGATCACGACATCGTGGATGGATTCCATCAGTACTACCAGACTCTCAGAGCGAGTTCTCTTAGGTGAGCATGGTTAAAAACTCTCAAGCCTAATCTTAGGATAAAAATTTAGTTGTGACCTTACCATGATACTTAGTGTCATATATGAGTATATTTGGATGTTTTATTATATGCACCATACTATGATTGACATATATTGTGATGAGATAATTACACTTGATGCTTCATGCTTAGTGAATTTGGGGTGTCCTAATAGGTTTTGTTATACTCACACCTACATGGGATTTTACTGCATATGCAATGTTTTATACAGATGAACAAATGTTTGACAAGGTTCTTATCAGAACAAGAGTAGACAAAGATTATATTTGGGCTAGAAAGACTACGGTTCATACTAGGAGTCACATTTGAGTGCAGTCCCCTCTTATTATCAAGTTGGTCTTCTTTACAGTTTTTGGTGGGCTTGTATTTGGTCCTTATTGCTTCCTAGTATTTTTTTGTACTCTAATTTAGGGATTTAGATGTATATATACATTTGATATCAGTTTTATTTTATATTTCATCATTGTATGGGCTTGGAGATGTGTGTGTGAATATAAGTACCATAGGAGAATACCTCCCATGTGAGTGTTATGCCTACTCGGTGCTGATCACTAGCCTGTGGCCTATTGAAGGTGGTATTGGGGTAGTTACACTTGGCTTATCTCCATCCATGCAATCCCTAGTGTGTCAGGTCCTGAAAAACAACAACAATGATGTAAAAATAGACAATAGATTTGATAAGGGTTATATGCATGATCTTTTACAAGATTGATGAACTCTTTAACCCCATCCTCATACTCTTTGGATTATTATCATCTATATATTTTCAATTCATATCCATCCTATTTGGTTCAATAATATTCATATTTAACATAATAAATAAAAACACAAAAGGTGTGAGTTTAGAATCCTAAAAGGCCATTATTTATATATACCCACATATA
The DNA here is from genome assembly GCA_963277665.1 of Viscum album. Classification (NCBI taxonomy): domain Eukaryota; kingdom Viridiplantae; phylum Streptophyta; class Magnoliopsida; order Santalales; family Viscaceae; genus Viscum; species Viscum album. The sequence goes on from OY728141.1 coordinate 1,554,979,446, forward strand.
ATCATCAAATCTGATATAAATTGTCATTGCATCAACAACTTTTAGAAAATATAAAGACCAAGAATTTAAAGTATTATAACACTTGTTTTTTACTACAAGAATTTATATATCATAAATCATTCTTTTTTTGAAACGAATTCATCATAGGAGATAATAATGTAAAATTTTAAAATGGTGATTGTCATCTCTAGTGAGTTCAATTCATCAAAGGTCTTCAAGGTCATCAGAAGTCATTATAGGTCACCTTGAAGAAAAAATACTTATAATTTTTTTTAAAAATTTCAAGTCTACATATCATATGGTTTATTTTGATTTGTCATACATAGAACTTGGTGAACTATGAATGCTATTGTTTTTGATATAATAATCCAAAATTAATATAAGAATCTCAATGTAAAATCATTATTAGTTAAACCATGTTTAACAAAAAAATTTTATTTTAATAAACCATTATATTATGGTATTTCTAAATGAGTGGGTTATGATACAATACCATGCCCCCTTAAATAGTTAATAGACTCTTCACTTGGGTATTCAATCCATTAATTTGGTTAAAAAATTTAATAACATTTCCAATATTATTATTTTTATATATTTATTAGATAATTTAGAATATACCAAAGATTAAATATTTTAGTTTCAATATAAATACATATTTATATATATTAAAGTCATCTGTGAAGGTAACAAAGTACCATAAACCTCCACTTGCTTGTGTAATTATTGATCCACACACATATGTTATGATATAACCAAGTCTATGTTTTGGAAATAATTAAGACTTATCTCTTAGTGCAGATTATTTGACTAGTGTGGAGTAGGTAAATTCATTCACAATGTGATGATACAATGTAGTTGTTTTTTTTCATGAAAATTTATAGATTTAAATAAAATATAAACTAATAGTAATATATATAAATATATATAAATAAATATAGACACACACACACACACATATAAATACATATAAATATATAAATAATCAAACAAACATAAAAAATATATAAACTTTTATCCTTATATATATAAAAAAATGAAACACATACACACACATATCTAAGAAAAATCTCATGTCATGTTTCTATAAAAAAACCATTAATCATACTCTTCACTAATTCTCATTTTAAATATAGTTACGAGTTTGACCAAAACTATAACCCAATAAATAATATTGAATACATTAATATTTATAAGGCTTGTACTTATTTATAACATTATGAACATTGATTTCTTATCTAAAAATTACCCAACCTATTAATTCACCACCTAATTGATAAAAACCATTTTCATTCCACCGAACCACATTTAAATTTTCAATTAATATCAAAAATATATTTTTTAATTATTATAGTGACCTCAACCTCAATGGCCTAGAGATAGTGTCTAATTTATTATATTATAATAAGATACAAGGAATCAAATCCTGAAGCACAAAATAGTTTAGCAGTCTTTCTAAACTAGAAACATACTTTAAATTCTTATTACAATTGAAAGCATAAAATACACAAAGTATTTTCTTTGAGAATACCATTATTCCTTATATTATATCCCTTAATATCAATCAAAAAACACTTCTTGTTATCCTGGAGAAAATAAAACATAAGAATGGTGAGAGATCAGATGTTTAGTAAGGGTAAGTGTACAATAGAAGCTATGGATAAATTAGGTATTATCAAATGGAAAGTTAAATAACTAAAAACATAATATTTAATCTATAAATTGAGAATAATATAGTGTAATAAATTATAATCAAATAATTCCATATAAATAACCATATTATCTTGAAAACTTAACTATGGATATTATAAATAATCAAATAATTACATGGAATATCAATAATTAAATTCATAATGATGAAATGCATAATGTTAGACATCTAGAACATAATTTCGAGACGTTGTTCCAATACATATTAATAAATGGGTAAGGACTCAGCCAAAACCCAATATAATTTGTCTCATGATACCTACCGATGCATCTAGGGGATATAGCTAGCCCCACACACCATAAACTAAGTCTAATTCATTCCTCATATGAAAGTGGTGAAACATAATTGATATAAACATTCACATTGAAAAATAACATACAAAATGTTAATACTTACCCCAATAAACAAACATAATCATAAACCATACAAAGTAACATGTTGAATGGTAATAAAATTGTACATCTCCATTCAAACTGACCATAAACTATCTGGAGAAATAATAAGGATGTCATCAATACAAAATATCCTCAGTGAATCATAAGTAAAATAAAGGGTTTATGTTTTTGATGAATATGAATACCATGAATATATACTTAATTTTTTTGATAAAAATAACATTTTAATTTTAAAGATAAACTTATAAAACTTATAAAATAAGAATTAAAATATTTATTGTTTATGATCATGGAAAATTCTATTAATGTCGTACACATCAAAATAAAGATTCCTTTCATATTTTTGGTAAAAGAAAAATGATCATTGTTTTGAAAATAACATGAAGATTACTTTAAAAACACTTTTTAAAAAGTAAAAAATGGGAAAAAATTTCTCTAAAAAATTATTTTGAAAACGTTAAAAACTTTTTTGAAAACATTTTTATAAGATATAGGTTTTTGATGAAAAAGGATTTCTAACCAAACATAGAAATAAAGTCGGATTTTATTAAAAAAAATCTTAATCATTTTAAGTACCGAAGAGTAGAAAAATGTTACTATTACTTGAAAAAATTTCATAAATAACCAAATGCTTATAAAATATATTTATTTTAATATATAAATATCAAATTATTCCCCCAATGGAGACATAAACATAAACAATCCTTAATAATGATGTGATTGTGAAATAACCCATACCACTTTGGTAACTTTTGAATCATAATTAACATAAAGGGAATGACATAAAATGAAACATTAAATACCATTAAGATAAATAAATTCATGATATAACATATCAAATGGGAAGTATATACACCATATAAAGGAAATAAGTGGTGAATATGGCATATGTCTCACAAAAGTAAAAGTGAGAAGAGAAACCCTTACCTTAAGTTTGAATTCCTTTGTATGTGTCTGAAACTCATGTATAATAAATATAGATTTATTATAAATATATTATAGAAACATAATCACATATATCATACTATATATGATCATATTATAACATTTTACCATACTTTTGTAAATAATATTTCATTATTTTCATTGTTTTGGGTGTTAATTGTCTTATTTTCTCATGTGTGTTTTGTCATGGATGTTACGATTATTTTATATAGGATATAGTTACATCATCTCTATAATGATATTAATGTTATAAATATTTTTTCATTAGATAAATACTTATAACCATTATTGAAAATTTCACATAGAAAATAAATCACATCGCTTCATGGAGAAGGTAGGTAGTACGTACTCATGAGCGGCAATATCATTCTCTTAAAGGGTAAAAGGGTAATGAAGTGTATAATATATTAATTTTCAAGAATTTATATCATGTCATATATATAAAATAAATTCATTAAATTTATCCTTATTATTTTATATGTAAATAATTAGTGAAAAAGGAATCACATCGCTTAACGAGGCGGTAGTCCGCTGTACACACGAGCGACGTTGTTGTATTTTAAATGAAATGGAAAGTAAGAAGTTATATATATGATATTATATATTCATAAGTATAATTATATCATAAATATTATATAAATATAGTAAATATATCATTATATCCAACTATTATATGTTTTTATGGAAAATGAGTTACATCAATTCACAAGGCGGCAGTCTGCCGTACACACAATCAATGATTTCGTTTCCCATTTGATGGAAGTAGAGATTGATAAATATTATTACATAAAAATAATAACATATAAGTATATGTTATATACCGATGTTATTATATTTTAAGTTTTAATACATAATTTAAGGTGAAAAAATAAGAAATAAAATGAAAGAGATTCATTAAGGTGATTACCTTCCCTTAAAGAAACCTCATTTGGATCTCTTCTTAAGGACCCTAGGGTTAGTATTTGTGAAGACAAGTAGATAAAAAATTTATATAAGTATTTTAAGGAGATAATTTGGTAGGGTTTGGTCAATAAAAATTGATTTATAGTTGTGAATAACTGAGGGGAGGGAGTTCCCTTTTATAAGTGGGGGAAGTGAAACCTCATGGAAATTACTTGGAAATTTCTCAAAAGAATCCAAAATGATAAATTCATCCAAAAGAAAAAATATTAAAAGTGATCATAGATTATAAATTGGGATGTACAAGTTGGAAATATTTCCATAAAATAATATTTTGAAAATTTTGGTCATTTTAACCTTTACCTTCTTAGTTGAACCCCTTGGTAAACCCATTTTTACCTTAACCGTGATAATTAATTTTTACTGTTTTCACTACTCATTTTGGTAAAAAATTAATTTGACCTTATTAGATAATATAAATTATGTTGATTCCAAATATATAATCTATTTTTATAAATTCAATTCATAGAAGTGACATAATTCAATTTAAAATTATACTCGTACATGTGATGAAAAAATGAGTTTTCAAAGAGAAATTCTCATAATTATAGAAGGTTTTAACATCAAAAATAAATATGAAATTAATTAAAATGACCTAAATTAGTTAAATTTTAATATAATTGAACAATTTTAATTTAAAATAAATTTAAAATATAATTTAATTTTGTAAAAAAATTAAACGAAAAGATTTTTTTTATAAAAATCATTATTTTTAACTATTCATCAAAAATGAAACATTTCACAAAAAAATATCAAAAAATAACCTGAAGATAATTTTTATATACTGAATTAAAAAATGAATTTTATTTTTTTAAATAAATTTACTAAAAGTGGTAAAAATTAACTATAAATTATGTGTGAAAAGCATTTCTAATCTGTCTTTTAGAAAATATAGTTTTTAGGAAAACATTTATTTTACTTTCAAATTATTCTTATCTTATTTATAATAAATAAATAACCATAAAATTTTCATAATTTAGTTAGTAATATTAATACCCTCTAACTTAAAATCTAGGTTATAATGGTCTTTTTTAAATAATAAAATTTTAAAAGAGTATGATGTTTCGGTTAAACCCCGTGTTGTGTGCATCACAAGCTATCAAAGAGATTGAATTTACTTAAAAAGAAATGTATCGTAAAGTCTTGGGATGTTATATTCTCTTCTAATCTTGGTGTTGTGTGTCATACATGATATCAAACATGATATTACTATTTTAAAAATCTCAAGTTGTTACCGTTATTTTGCAGAAAAACCCTATCGATAGTCTATATTCATATATATAAAGAGGAATATCTACCCACAAATTGGAAAAATCAAGCAAGACCAGTGAACCAAAATGGTAAGCACCCTAAAAGGGTCAATTTTTATAAAAAATAGGTAATAAAAATGTAAAAAACTTGGATAGGTCAACACCTAATTTCACAACCTGTGGAGGTGGGTTGTAGAAATGACTCTAATCATGAGGAGTCTGACATTGAGTGAGTTTCATAGATCAAGGATGATAGGCAATTGCAATAAGAGAAGAGTCTATTTGCCTTTTATGATCACAAAGGGAAGAAAAATATTGGAGTCGAGACTATTTTGAAGTCAAAATCCATAAGCTCTGTTAAAAAAAGTGGTTCTTTGGAGGGAACTCAAAGGTAGTTTATCATAATTTATAAAGATGTGATCCATGTCCCTCATACTTTTCTAAACTCAGTTACCATGATAGATATCTCTAATTCCGTCAGATCGCTTATTAAGATTAGAGGGAAGGGTATTCAAAGTATCTCTGATCAAGTGGATGATGTAGTTACAAAATGCACAAAAATTGGGAGCATATCATCATCTGTGGTTCAGATGCATGGGTGCTCTACCCCCCACACTTTTTAGATAAAATAAAAGTCATATGTGAAAATTTTGGCTAGGACATGGTTGAAGAATGTGAGAAGGAAAAAGATATAAACTCTAAAAGTAAAATTCTCCTAGAGCATGATGAGGGTGAGTGGTCTCCTCAAGGTCTTGGAAAAGATATGGTGGAGTGGTTCGACTTGAAAGTCGAGGTAGTTTTTGGAAAATTGGAGCATGGTTCTTTCAGCATACAAGATTACCTTGAGGTCTGGGAATTTCCATCCATCAATATCAAAGATAAAATTTGAACCATCCTCGAGTTGGATATTCAAGACCGGTCTTGGAAAATCGGACCATAGATTATGTGTAAAAATGATTGCGGATCATATATACCATCCTCCGATGAGGAGCAAGAGCCTTGGTAGAGGGAAAATATGTGGATATGTGACTAAAATTTGCATGGTAAAGACAATTATTGTAGTCGTGGCAGGTGATGTTGTAATTAATAATCTTTCTTGTTGTCTACAGCTTTTTGTACTATTCATGATAAGAGCAGTTCTTGCTTTGGACCCATCTTTCCTTGTTGCACTATTTTTTTACTTTTTTATAAATTTGATAGGCCCTTGGGCCCATTTGTGGGTCTATTTTAATATTAAAAACGAATA